>OU342575.1:14342500-15785000 GCA_910589295.1 Noctua janthe | reverse complement strand
TAACCTAACCTAACCTAACCTAACCTAACCTAACCTAACCTAACCTAACCTAACCTAACCTAACCTAACCTAACCTAACCTAACCTAACCTAACCTAACCTAACCTAACCTAACCTAACCTAACCTAACCTAACCTAACCTAACCTAACCTAACCTAACCTAACCTAACCTAACCTAACCTAACCTAACCTAACCTAACCTAACCTAACCTAACCTAACCTAACCTAACCTAACCTAACCTAACCTAACCTAACCTAACCTAACCTAACCTAACCTAACCTAACCTAACCTAACCTAACCTAACCTAACCTAACCTAACCTAACCTAACCTAACCTAACCTAACCTAACCTAACCTAACCTAACCTAACCTAACCTAACCTAACCTAACCTAACCTAACCTAACCTAACCTAACCTAACCTAACCTAACCTAACCTAACCTAACCTAACCTAACCTAACCTAACCTAACCTAACCTAACCTAACCTAACCTAACCTAACCTAACCTAACCTAACCTAACCTAACCTAACCTAACCTAACCTAACCTAACCTAACCTAACCTAACCTAACCTAACCTATCCTAACCTAACCTAACCTAACCTAACCTAACCTAACCTAACCTAACCTAACCTAACCTAACCTAACCTAACCTAACCTAACCTAACCTAACCTAACCTAACCTAACCTAACCTAACCTAACCTAACCTAACCTAACCTAACCTAACCTAACCTAACCTAACCTAACCTAACCTAACCTAACCTAACCTAACCTAACCTAACCTAACCTAACCTAACCTAACCTAACCTAACCTAACCTAACCTAACCTAACCTAACCTAACCTAACCTAACCTAACCTAACCTAACCTAACCTAACCTAACCTAACCTAACCTAACCTAACCTAACCTAACCTAACCTAACCTAACCTAACCTAACCTAACCTAACCTAACCTAACCTAACCTAACCTAACCTAACCTAACCTAACCTAACCTAACCTAACCTAACCTAACCTAACCTAACCTAACCTAACCTAACCTAACCTAACCTAACCTAACCTAACCTAACCTAACCTAACCTAACCTAACCTAACCTAACCTAACCTAACCTAACCTAACCTAACCTAACCTAACCTAACCTAACCTAACCTAACCTAACCTAACCTAACCTAACCTAACCTAACCTAACCTAACCTAACCTAACCTAACCTAACCTAACCTAACCTAACCTAACCTAACCTAACCTAACCTAACCTAACCTAACCTAACCTAACCTAACCTAACCTAACCTAACCTAACCTAACCTAACCTAACCTAACCTAACCTAACCTAACCTAACCTAACCTAACCTAACCTAACCTAACCTAACCTAACCTAACCTAACCTAACCTAACCTAACCTAACCTAACCTAACCTAACCTAACCTAACCTAACCTAACCTAACCTAACCTAACCTAACCTAACCTAACCTAACCTAACCTAACCTAACCTAACCTAACCTAACCTAACCTAACCTAACCTAACCTAACCTAACCTAACCTAACCTAACCTAACCTAACCTAACCTAACCTAACCTAACCTAACCTAACCTAACCTAACCTAACCTAACCTAACCTAACCTAACCTAACCTAACCTAACCTAACCTAACCTAACCTAACCTAACCTAACCTAACCTAACCTAACCTAACCTAACCTAACCTAACCTAACCTAACCTAACCTAACCTAACCTAACCTAACCTAACCTAACCTAACCTAACCTAACCTAACCTAACCTAACCTAACCTAACCTAACCTAACCTAACCTAACCTAACCTAACCTAACCTAACCTAACCTAACCTAACCTAACCTAACCTAACCTAACCTAACCTAACCTAACCTAACCTAACCTAACCTAACCTAACCTAACCTAACCTAACCTAACCTAACCTAACCTAACCTAACCTAACCTAACCTAACCTAACCTAACCTAACCTAACCTAACCTAACCTAACCTAACCTAACCTAACCTAACCTAACCTAACCTAACCTAACCTAACCTAACCTAACCTAACCTAACCTAACCTAACCTAACCTAACCTAACCTAACCTAACCTAACCTAACCTAACCTAACCTAACCTAACCTAACCTAACCTAACCTAACCTAACCTAACCTAACCTAACCTAACCTAACCTAACCTAACCTAACCTAACCTAACCTAACCTAACCTAACCTAACCTAACCTAACCTAACCTAACCTAACCTAACCTAACCTAACCTAACCTAACCTAACCTAACCTAACCTAACCTAACCTAACCTAACCTAACCTAACCTAACCTAACCTAACCTAACCTAACCTAACCTAACCTAACCTAACCTAACCTAACCTAACCTAACCTAACCTAACCTAACCTAACCTAACCTAACCTAACCTAACCTAACCTAACCTAACCTAACCTAACCTAACCTAACCTAACCTAACCTAACCTAACCTAACCTAACCTAACCTAACCTAACCTAACCTAACCTAACCTAACCTAACCTAACCTAACCTAACCTAACCTAACCTAACCTAACCTAACCTAACCTAACCTAACCTAACCTAACCTAACCTAACCTAACCTAACCTAACCTAACCTAACCTAACCTAACCTAACCTAACCTAACCTAACCTAACCTAACCTAACCTAACCTAACCTAACCTAACCTAACCTAACCTAACCTAACCTAACCTAACCTAACCTAACCTAACCTAACCTAACCTAACCTAACCTAACCTAACCTAACCTAACCTAACCTAACCTAACCTAACCTAACCTAACCTAACCTAACCTAACCTAACCTAACCTAACCTAACCTAACCTAACCTAACCTAACCTAACCTAACCTAACCTAACCTAACCTAACCTAACCTAACCTAACCTAACCTAACCTAACCTAACCTAACCTAACCTAACCTAACCTAACCTAACCTAACCTAACCTAACCTAACCTAACCTAACCTAACCTAACCTAACCTAACCTAACCTAACCTAACCTAACCTAACCTAACCTAACCTAACCTAACCTAACCTAACCTAACCTAACCTAACCTAACCTAACCTAACCTAACCTAACCTAACCTAACCTAACCTAACCTAACCTAACCTAACCTAACCTAACCTAACCTAACCTAACCTAACCTAACCTAACCTAACCTAACCTAACCTAACCTAACCTAACCTAACCTAACCTAACCTAACCTAACCTAACCTAACCTAACCTAACCTAACCTAACCTAACCTAACCTAACCTAACCTAACCTAACCTAACCTAACCTAACCTAACCTAACCTAACCTAACCTAACCTAACCTAACCTAACCTAACCTAACCTAACCTAACCTAACCTAACCTAACCTAACCTAACCTAACCTAACCTAACCTAACCTAACCTAACCTAACCTAACCTAACCTAACCTAACCTAACCTAACCTAACCTAACCTAACCTAACCTAACCTAACCTAACCTAACCTAACCTAACCTAACCTAACCTAACCTAACCTAACCTAACCTAACCTAACCTAACCTAACCTAACCTAACCTAACCTAACCTAACCTAACCTAACCTAACCTAACCTAACCTAACCTAACCTAACCTAACCTAACCTAACCTAACCTAACCTAACCTAACCTAACCTAACCTAACCTAACCTAACCTAACCTAACCTAACCTAACCTAACCTAACCTAACCTAACCTAACCTAACCTAACCTAACCTAACCTAACCTAACCTAACCTAACCTAACCTAACCTAACCTAACCTAACCTAACCTAACCTAACCTAACCTAACCTAACCTAACCTAACCTAACCTAACCTAACCTAACCTAACCTAACCTAACCTAACCTAACCTAACCTAACCTAACCTAACCTAACCTAACCTAACCTAACCTAACCTAACCTAACCTAACCTAACCTAACCTAACCTAACCTAACCTAACCTAACCTAACCTAACCTAACCTAACCTAACCTAACCTAACCTAACCTAACCTAACCTAACCTAACCTAACCTAACCTAACCTAACCTAACCTAACCTAACCTAACCTAACCTAACCTAACCTAACCTAACCTAACCTAACCTAACCTAACCTAACCTAACCTAACCTAACCTAACCTAACCTAACCTAACCTAACCTAACCTAACCTAACCTAACCTAACCTAACCTAACCTAACCTAACCTAACCTAACCTAACCTAACCTAACCTAACCTAACCTAACCTAACCTAACCTAACCTAACCTAACCTAACCTAACCTAACCTAACCTAACCTAACCTAACCTAACCTAACCTAACCTAACCTAACCTAACCTAACCTAACCTAACCTAACCTAACCTAACCTAACCTAACCTAACCTAACCTAACCTAACCTAACCTAACCTAACCTAACCTAACCTAACCTAACCTAACCTAACCTAACCTAACCTAACCTAACCTAACCTAACCTAACCTAACCTAACCTAACCTAACCTAACCTAACCTAACCTAACCTAACCTAACCTAACCTAACCTAACCTAACCTAACCTAACCTAACCTAACCTAACCTAACCTAACCTAACCTAACCTAACCTAACCTAACCTAACCTAACCTAACCTAACCTAACCTAACCTAACCTAACCTAACCTAACCTAACCTAACCTAACCTAACCTAACCTAACCTAACCTAACCTAACCTAACCTAACCTAACCTAACCTAACCTAACCTAACCTAACCTAACCTAACCTAACCTAACCTAACCTAACCTAACCTAACCTAACCTAACCTAACCTAACCTAACCTAACCTAACCTAACCTAACCTAACCTAACCTAACCTAACCTAACCTAACCTAACCTAACCTAACCTAACCTAACCTAACCTAACCTAACCTAACCTAACCTAACCTAACCTAACCTAACCTAACCTAACCTAACCTAACCTAACCTAACCTAACCTAACCTAACCTAACCTAACCTAACCTAACCTAACCTAACCTAACCTAACCTAACCTAACCTAACCTAACCTAACCTAACCTAACCTAACCTAACCTAACCTAACCTAACCTAACCTAACCTAACCTAACCTAACCTAACCTAACCTAACCTAACCTAACCTAACCTAACCTAACCTAACCTAACCTAACCTAACCTAACCTAACCTAACCTAACCTAACCTAACCTAACCTAACCTAACCTAACCTAACCTAACCTAACCTAACCTAACCTAACCTAACCTAACCTAACCTAACCTAACCTAACCTAACCTAACCTAACCTAACCTAACCTAACCTAACCTAACCTAACCTAACCTAACCTAACCTAACCTAACCTAACCTAACCTAACCTAACCTAACCTAACCTAACCTAACCTAACCTAACCTAACCTAACCTAACCTAACCTAACCTAACCTAACCTAACCTAACCTAACCTAACCTAACCTAACCTAACCTAACCTAACCTAACCTAACCTAACCTAACCTAACCTAACCTAACCTAACCTAACCTAACCTAACCTAACCTAACCTAACCTAACCTAACCTAACCTAACCTAACCTAACCTAACCTAACCTAACCTAACCTAACCTAACCTAACCTAACCTAACCTAACCTAACCTAACCTAACCTAACCTAACCTAACCTAACCTAACCTAACCTAACCTAACCTAACCTAACCTAACCTAACCTAACCTAACCTAACCTAACCTAACCTAACCTAACCTAACCTAACCTAACCTAACCTAACCTAACCTAACCTAACCTAACCTAACCTAACCTAACCTAACCTAACCTAACCTAACCTAACCTAACCTAACCTAACCTAACCTAACCTAATCTAACCTAACCTAACCTAACCTAACCTAACCTAACCTAACCTAACCTAACCTAACCTAACCTAACCTAACCTAACCTAACCTAACCTAACCTAACCTAACCTAACCTAACCTAACCTAACCTAACCTAACCTAACCTAACCTAACCTAACCTAACCTAACCTAACCTAACCTAACCTAACCTAACCTAACCTAACCTAACCTAACCTAACCTAACCTAACCTAACCTAACCTAACCTAACCTAACCTAACCTAACCTAACCTAACCTAACCTAACCTAACCTAACCTAACCTAACCTAACCTAACCTAACCTAACCTAACCTAACCTAACCTAACCTAACCTAACCTAACCTAACCTAACCTAACCTAACCTAACCTAACCTAACCTAACCTAACCTAACCTAACCTAACCTAACCTAACCTAACCTAACCTAACCTAACCTAACCTAACCTAACCTAACCTAACCTAACCTAACCTAACCTAACCTAACCTAACCTAACCTAACCTAACCTAACCTAACCTAACCTAACCTAACCTAACCTAACCTAACCTAACCTAACCTAACCTAACCTAACCTAACCTAACCTAACCTAACCTAACCTAACCTAACCTAACCTAACCTAACCTAACCTAACCTAACCTAACCTAACCTAATCTAACCTAACCTAACCTAACCTAACCTAACCTAACCTAACCTAACCTAACCTAACCTAACCTAACCTAACCTAACCTAACCTAACCTAACCTAACCTAACCTAACCTAACCTAACCTAACCTAACCTAACCTAACCTAACCTAACCTAACCTAACCTAACCTAACCTAACCTAACCTAACCTAACCTAACCTAACCTAACCTAACCTAACCTAACCTAACCTAACCTAACCTAACCTAACCTAACCTAACCTAACCTAACCTAACCTAACCTAACCTAACCTAACCTAACCTAACCTAACCTAACCTAACCTAACCTAACCTAACCTAACCTAACCTAACCTAACCTAACCTAACCTAACCTAACCTAACCTAACCTAACCTAACCTAACCTAACCTAACCTAACCTAACCTAACCTAACCTAACCTAACCTAACCTAACCTAACCTAACCTAACCTAACCTAACCTAACCTAACCTAACCTAACCTAACCTAACCTAACCTAACCTAACCTAACCTAACCTAACCTAACCTAACCTAACCTAACCTAACCTAACCTAACCTAACCTAACCTAACCTAACCTAACCTAACCTAACCTAACCTAACCTAACCTAACCTAACCTAACCTAACCTAACCTAACCTAACCTAACCTAACCTAACCTAACCTAACCTAACCTAACCTAACCTAACCTAACCTAACCTAACCTAACCTAACCTAACCTAACCTAACCTAACCTAACCTAACCTAACCTAACCTAACCTAACCTAACCTAACCTAACCTAACCTAACCTAACCTAACCTAACCTAACCTAACCTAACCTAACCTAACCTAACCTAACCTAACCTAACCTAACCTAACCTAACCTAACCTAACCTAACCTAACCTAACCTAACCTAACCTAACCTAACCTAACCTAACCTAACCTAACCTAACCTAACCTAACCTAACCTAACCTAACCTAACCTAACCTAACCTAACCTAACCTAACCTAACCTAACCTAACCTAACCTAACCTAACCTAACCTAACCTAACCTAACCTAACCTAACCTAACCTAACCTAACCTAACCTAACCTAGCCTAACCTAACCTAACCTAACCTAACCTAACCTAACCTAACCTAACCTAACCTAACCTAACCTAACCTAACCTAACCTAACCTAACCTAACCTAACCTAACCTAACCTAACCTAACCTAACCTAACCTAACCTAACCTAACCTAACCTAACCTAACCTAACCTAACCTAACCTAACCTAACCTAACCTAACCTAACCTAACCTAACCTAACCTAACCTAACCTAACCTAACCTAACCTAACCTAACCTAACCTAACCTAACCTAACCTAACCTAACCTAACCTAACCTAACCTAACCTAACCTAACCTAACCTAACCTAACCTAACCTAACCTAACCTAACCTAACCTAACCTAACCTAACCTAACCTAACCTAACCTAACCTAACCTAACCTAACCTAACCTAACCTAACCTAACCTAACCTAACCTAACCTAACCTAACCTAACCTAACCTAACCTAACCTAACCTAACCTAACCTAACCTAACCTAACCTAACCTAACCTAACCTAACCTAACCTAACCTAACCTAACCTAACCTAACCTAACCTAACCTAACCTAACCTAACCTAACCTAACCTAACCTAACCTAACCTAACCTAACCTAACCTAACCTAACCTAACCTAACCTAACCTAACCTAACCTAACCTAACCTAACCTAACCTAACCTAACCTAACCTAACCTAACCTAACCTAACCTAACCTAACCTAACCTAACCTAACCTAACCTAACCTAACCTAACCTAACCTAACCTAACCTAACCTAACCTAACCTAACCTAACCTAACCTAACCTAACCTAACCTAACCTAACCTAACCTAACCTAACCTAACCTAACCTAACCTAACCTAACCTAACCTAACCTAACCTAACCTAACCTAACCTAACCTAACCTAACCTAACCTAACCTAACCTAACCTAACCTAACCTAACCTAACCTAACCTAACCTAACCTAACCTAACCTAACCTAACCTAACCTAACCTAACCTAACCTAACCTAACCTAACCTAACCTAACCTAACCTAACCTAACCTAACCTAACCTAACCTAACCTAACCTAACCTAACCTAACCTAACCTAACCTAACCTAACCTAACCTAACCTAACCTAACCTAACCTAACCTAACCTAACCTAACCTAACCTAACCTAACCTAACCTAACCTAACCTAACCTAACCTAACCTAACCTAACCTAACCTAACCTAACCTAACCTAACCTAACCTAACCTAACCTAACCTAACCTAACCTAACCTAACCTAACCTAACCTAACCTAACCTAACCTAACCTAACCTAACCTAACCTAACCTAACCTAACCTAACCTAACCTAACCTAACCTAACCTAACCTAACCTAACCTAACCTAACCTAACCTAACCTAACCTAACCTAACCTAACCTAACCTAACCTAACCTAACCTAACCTAACCTAACCTAACCTAACCTAACCTATCCTAACCTAACCTAACCTAACCTAACCTAACCTAACCTAACCTAACCTAACCTAACCTAACCTAACCTAACCTAACCTAACCTAACCTAACCTAACCTAACCTAACCTAACCTAACCTAACCTAACCTAACCTAACCTAACCTAACCTAACCTAACCTAACCTAACCTAACCTAACCTAACCTAACCTAACCTAACCTAACCTAACCTAACCTAACCTAACCTAACCTAACCTAACCTAACCTAACCTAACCTAACCTAACCTAACCTAACCTAACCTAACCTAACCTAACCTAACCTAACCTAACCTAACCTAACCTAACCTAACCTAACCTAACCTAACCTAACCTAACCTAACCTAACCTAACCTAACCTAACCTAACCTAACCTAACCTAACCTAACCTAACCTAACCTAACCTAACCTAACCTAACCTAACCTAACCTAACCTAACCTAACCTAACCTAACCTAACCTAACCTAACCTAACCTAACCTAACCTAACCTAACCTAACCTAACCTAACCTAACCTAACCTAACCTAACCTAACCTAACCTAACCTAACCTAACCTAACCTAACCTAACCTAACCTAACCTAACCTAACCTAACCTAACCTAACCTAACCTAACCTAACCTAACCTAACCTAACCTAACCTAACCTAACCTAACCTAACCTAACCTAACCTAACCTAACCTAACCTAACCTAACCTAACCTAACCTAACCTAACCTAACCTAACCTAACCTAACCTAACCTAACCTAACCTAACCTAACCTAACCTAACCTAACCTAACCTAACCTAACCTAACCTAACCTAACCTAACCTAACCTAACCTAACCTAACGTAACCTAACCTAACCTAACCTAACCTAACCTAACCTAACCTAACCTAACCTAACCTAACCTAACCTAACCTAACCTAACCTAACCTAACCTAACCTAACCTAACCTAACCTAACCTAACCTAACCTAACCTAACCTAACCTAACCTAACCTAACCTAACCTAACCTAACCTAACCTAACCTAACCTAACCTAACCTAACCTAACCTAACCTAACCTAACCTAACCTAACCTAACCTAACCTAACCTAACCTAACCTAACCTAACCTAACCTAACCTAACCTAACCTAACCTAACCTAACCTAACCTAACCTAACCTAACCTAACCTAACCTAACCTAACCTAACCTAACCTAACCTAACCTAACCTAACCTAACCTAACCTAACCTAACCTAACCTAACCTAACCTAACCTAACCTAACCTAACCTAACCTAACCTAACCTAACCTAACCTAACCTAACCTAACCTAACCTAACCTAACCTAACCTAACCTAACCTAACCTAACCTAACCTAACCTAACCTAACCTAACCTAACCTAACCTAACCTAACCTAACCTAACCTAACCTAACCTAACCTAACCTAACCTAACCTAACCTAACCTAACCTAACCTAACCTAACCTAACCTAACCTAACCTAACCTAACCTAACCTAACCTAACCTAACCTAACCTAACCTAACCTAACCTAACCTAACCTAACCTAACCTAACCTAACCTAACCTAACCTAACCTAACCTAACCTAACCTAACCTAACCTAACCTAACCTAACCTAACCTAACCTAACCTAACCTAACCTAACCTAACCTAACCTAACCTAACCTAACCTAACCTAACCTAACCTAACCTAACCTAATCTAACCTAACCTAACCTAACCTAACCTAACCTAACCTAACCTAACCTAACCTAACCTAACCTAACCTAACCTAACCTAACCTAACCTAACCTAACCTAACCTAACCTAACCTAACCTAACCTAACCTAACCTAACCTAACCTAACCTAACCTAACCTAACCTAACCTAACCTAACCTAACCTAACCTAACCTAACCTAACCTAACCTAACCTAACCTAACCTAACCTAACCTAACCTAACCTAACCTAACCTAACCTAACCTAACCTAACCTAACCTAACCTAACCTAACCTAACCTAACCTATCCTAACCTAACCTAACCTAACCTAACCTAACCTAACCTAACCTAACCTAACCTAACCTAACCTAACCTAACCTAACCTAACCTAACCTAACCTAACCTAACCTAACCTAACCTAACCTAACCTAACCTAACCTAACCTAACCTAACCTAACCTAACCTAACCTAACCTAACCTAACCTAACCTAACCTAACCTAACCTAACCTAACCTAACCTAACCTAACCTAACCTAACCTAACCTAACCTAACCTAACCTAACCTAACCTAACCTAACCTAACCTAACCTAACCTAACCTAACCTAACCTAACCTAACCTAACCTAACCTAACCTAACCTAACCTAACCTAACCTAACCTAACCTAACCTAACCTAACCTAACCTAACCTAACCTAACCTAACCTAACCTAACCTAACCTAACCTAACCTAACCTAACCTAACCTAACCTAACCTAACCTAACCTAACCTAACCTAACCTAACCTAACCTAACCTAACCTAACCTAACCTAACCTAACCTAACCTAACCTAACCTAACCTAACCTAACCTAACCTAACCTAACCTAACCTAACCTAACCTAACCTAACCTAACCTAACCTAACCTAACCTAACCGAACCTAACCTAACCTAACCTAACCTAACTTAACCTAACCTAACCTAACCTAACCTAACCTAACCTAACCTAACCTAACCTAACCTAACCTAACCTAACCTAACCTAACCTAACCTAACCTAACCTAACCTAACCTAACCTAACCTAACCTAACCTAACCTAACCTAACCTAACCTAACCTAACCTAACCTAACCTAACCTAACCTAACCTAACCTAACCTAACCTAACCTAACCTAACCTAACCTAACCTAACCTAACCTAACCTAACCTAACCTAACCTAACCTAACCTAACCTAACCTAACCTAACCTAACCTAACCTAACCTAACCTAACCTAACCTAACCTAACCTAACCTAACCTAACCTAACCTAACCTAACCTAACCTAACCTAACCTAACCTAACCTAACCTAACCTAACCTAACCTAACCTAACCTAACCTAACCTAACCTAACCTAACCTAACCTAACCCAGTCTGGCTCCAACCACCGCCGCGAACGCCACGTTTTTTATACGTCTCCGGCTTCAAAAATTCGAAAAAGTAGTTAAAAGTTGTCCGATTCTGAAGAAAAAGGTGTCTAAGTGTGGGGAAAAGTAAAACCTACACGCCCCAGTGAAAGTTTTAAACCGTAGTGCAGTGCAGTCTTGTGTAATCCTGAAAAACCTAAATTTTTTGAGGTTAAACAGTGATGAGAAACCTTTAATTGCAAGCGCTGCTGAAACGAGATCGACGACCCTACTTTTTTATTGAAGTAGGGTGAGGGGGTCAACACCGCACACCATATGGACTAATTGGACACCTCAAAAATCCAGAGCTTCATGAAATATAAAGAAAAATAGAAAAACACGTGGTGCTGAAAACACTGAAATCGTGGAGCTAGACGCCTGAAATTTTGTAGCCGTCATCTCCTTAAAGGACATAGACGGTAACCGTTTAAAAATTTTACCTACCTACAGTAATCGATTTTTAAGAAGATATAGAATTTTCAAAATTCAGATCATTATATCTCCGGATATAATTGACAACTACAAGATTTTCAACTACAGTCCTTGGCGCGCTCATTAGTTTAATAGAGACTTTAAGTTTTAGATTTTTAGATTGATTATTTTTAGAATTATAACGAATTTAATTAAAAACCCACATTTTCAGAAATTTTTTAACCTTGTCTTAAATTTTTTGCTTCATTGTTTTTTGTATTGTATAGCGCTATATTTTTCCTATTTTAATACATTTTTTCCAGAATTTTTCGTTCAGTGGAACCGGAGATATCAAATTTTTACTCTTTTTTGGCTTTTATTCAAAAATTAATGTTTATTTGCTCTTTTTGACACTGAGACTGGCTCCAATACGTCCATTGTGAACCATATAAGCCCAAACACGGGCTGTATACCTTTAAATTTGAGCATTTTTACAAAATCTCGCCATCTTGGTTTTTAGGTTTAAAATTTATAAGTGTGATATCTCGGGAACCGCTGGGCCAAAAATCCTCGGATTTTCACTTTTATTTATAGTTTACTGTAGTCTTTGGAGGGGGTAGGTTTTTGGGACGTTTCAGGCCATCGAAATTTTTGGAGCTGAAATCGTTTTCAGGAGAAACCTGAAGTGACGCCAAGCTGTAAATCCAAAACCCTGACGTTCTAGGACGTCGGGTTCCAAAGATACAGGCCGTTAAACCTGACGTTTGACAGTTCGGCGGCCATCTTGATTATTTTCGAACCGCAACAACTCCTGAACCGGAGGTCGTGGGAAGTTGCGGTTTTCGAAATCGTGTTAAGGTAATCGTTGCCTTGCCTGTCCTACATTTTCAGTCGTTTTGGAGCAGAAAATTTTCGGGCTCCTGAAAACGTTTTCAGCGGATAGCGGAGTTCAGGCCAAGTTGAGAGAGCCCAAACACGAGGGGTCTGCGGCTTTCCGAAAGGAAGTTATCCGTGGTCAAAGTGTCACTTTGACAGCTCCGCGGCCATTTTGGGCAATCTTCTTACATACATAACTTCTGAACGGAAAGTCGTAGAGGATCGGGACTTCCGCTATACATATAAGCTGACCACAATCTACGGATTAGGGCACATTTCAGCCGTTTCCCAGAGGCAAACATTTTTCAGCCTGAAAACCGAATCAGTAGATAGGTCTCATCGAGCCAAGTGCAAAAAGCCCAAACACAAGGGTTTTTGGACCAGTGGTTCCGGAGATATCCACTTGTAACCACTTTTTGGTCGCCATCTTGGCAAAAAACCAAGAACTTTAAGTAAGGATATCTCCGTCACCCTTCGTTGGATTTGTACCGAGTTTGGGTTCATTTGAGAGGGCTCGAGGAGAGCTATCGATTGAATACAAGAAAACCACTCTACATAGAGCTCATTTTTGATTTTGCTCTACATCAACGGCTTTTGACCCTGGAAGCGAAATTTTTTTTCTTCTGTGGTTACTGTTTGACCCGCTTTATTGAGCTGGGCTGACCGGTGTATTTCTATATAGAGCAGCACCCATAAAATCACTCAGATTTTTACGATCTGTAGTGAGCTTTTATTTCTATTATAATTATTTTATTATTAACGTTGTGTTGTGTTATACACTTTTATACTCTGACCTTCATATATTTTGACGCATACAACCAACATGATCGGTATAAGGACCCCATTAAAGAAGGCGGCTGATGGTGAGAAATCACCGGAGAAGCCGATTACGGCGCCTCTAAATGTTAGACGCAGTGTTGGAGAATGGGAGGCTAAGCCTTCCAGCGTGGACTCAACTCCACCCATAACAACCAAGACGGCACAGGCTGGCCCTGCAAGAACTGTGACAAAGCCTCCACTATCGGTGGAGAATAGAACACTACGAACAAAACTTATTGAAGTCCATTCACCGCCGAAAGCACAGTACGCGGATCGGTCGGCAGAAGCTAGGGCCTGCCTTAACAAGGCAAAACTTCTGCTCAACAGTTCACGTAATACAAAAACCGAAATAAAAAACGGCATCATTGAGGCGCTGGATCGGCTTTTCCAATTGGTGAAGGAGGCCGAGAGACTGATCAAAGCTAAAGGCTCAGGATCGGGGAACGAACCTGCACGGCCCGAAATCGTCGCCGTCACCGACACTACCTTCTCGCTTTCTGCCGAACAGAACCAAATAGAAACACAGCTGAAAAATCACTCTATCCTGCTAGAGAAAAACACCAGAAAGATGGAAGAGTTGAAAGCGGCAATTGAGGAACATAAAGAAATACTCGAGTCCGGTTCCGCCAAAACGTATGCGAGTGTAGCTGCGATCCACAGCGGAAAGGCGAACCCAGTGCGGAGTACGCTGCATTCGATTGTGGTTACCTCAAAAGACGATACGGAATCGGGAGACGAGGTCCTCAATAAAGTTCGGCAGGCGGTGGACGCAAAAGAGGGTTGGGTAAAGGTAGAAAGGGTAAGAAAGGCGAAAGACCGGAAAATTATTATGGGATTTCAGACCACGGAGGAGCGGGACAAAATTAAAGATAAGTTGGCAAAGGATAGACGGGACCTCAATGTCGAGGAGGTGAAAAACAAGGACCCTCTGCTGATCCTCAGGAGCGTTCTCTCTGTAAATTCAGATGAGGACATCCTAAAGGCACTGAGAAACCAGAACAGGGACGTTTTTCAAAACCTCGACAAAGAGGAGGACAGACTGTTGGTCAAGTTCCGAAAAAGAACTAGAAACCCACACACTAATCACATTGTGGTCAGCGTCTCACCCACCATTTGGAGACGGGCAACAGAGGTCGGATGCCTGCACGTGGACCTCCAGCGCGTAAGGGTTGAAGACCAAACCCCATTGGTTCAGTGTACGCGCTGTTTGGGCTACGGGCATGGCAGACGATTTTGCAAGGAACCGGCTGACTTGTGCAGTCACTGCGGCGGCCCGCACATGAGGTCGGAATGCGCCGATTGGCTTGCGGGTGTTCCGCCAAAGTGTCAAAACTGCATAAGAGCCAAGCTCGGAGACGCTGACCACAACGCTTTTTACCCCGATTGCCCGACACGCCTTAAGTGGGATGCAATCGCACGCTCAACGGTTGCGTACTGCTGAGGGCACCCACGGCAACCCAAACTCGTACAGAATAGTACAGGCGAACCTCCAGCGGAAAAAACTTGCAACTAACGAGCTTTTAGTGGAAGCCGTAAAGCGCGGAGTTGCTGTTGCTCTCCTCCAAGAACCATACATAGGCGGGGCAAAGGCTATGAGGAACCACAGAGGCGTTCGCATCTTCCAGAGCACTGACACTGGAGATGGGATTGTTAAGGCCGCAATAGCGGTCTTCGATCAAAACCTGGTAGTTACACAATACCCGAAACTCACCACGAACAACATCACCGTGGTGGGAATCCGAACCAGTGCCTGGAAGATCGCGCTGGTTTCCTTCTACTTTGAGCCGGACCAGCCAATCGGACCATACTTGGATCACCTCAAGCGTATTGAGGAGGAAGTAGGATCCAAAAGGTGGATAGTTGGAGGAGATGCAAACGCAAAAAGTACCTGGTGGGGAAGCCTGTCTATTGATCGCAGGGGTGAGGAAGTGTCCGGAGTTCTCGACGAGCTGGGTCTTAACATACTCAACAAAGGGGAAATTCCGACCTTCGACACGATCAGAGGGGGGATACGTTACTGCAGCCACGTTGATATTACAGCTTGTTCGACGGATATCCTGGACCTGGTGGACGACTGGAAGGTAGACGAGGGCCTCACTAGCTCGGATCACAACGGCATTGTCTTCAATATAAAATTAAAAAGATCAAAAGCCATACAAATAAATAGAACCACAAGAATTTTCAATACTAAAAAAGCAAATTGGTCCGAGTTTCGTGAGAAACTCGGCCAATTAATGCAGCAGAATCAAATTAATAAAATAGAAATAGAGAAATTAAATACAGTCGATCAAATTAACACAATAACCAATTTATACACGAATCTAATAAAAAACGCATGTACTTCATCAATGCCTATAAAGAAGAAGAGTGAAGTGCTTACTTTGCCGTGGTGGTCCGAGAAACTGGAGGGGATGAAGAAAGAGGTCGCCACCAGGAAACGCAGAATAAGGTGTGCTGCACCGGCCCGAAGATCGAAGGTCGTCGACGAGTACCTGAAACTGAAAGTTGAGTATGAGACAGAGGCAGCCAAGGACGAAATCCAGAGCTGGAAAAACTTCTGCACAAGACAGGACAGAGAAGGGGTTTGGGAAGGGATTTACCGAGTGATAGGAAGGACCAAGGGAAGAGGAGAGGACCAGCCTCTAGTGAAAGACGGTGAGCTGTTGGATACAAAAGGTTCAGTTGAGCTGCTGGCGAACACATTTTACCCAGAGGACCATCCGGGCACTGACAGCACCTGCCACCGCCTTATCAGAGAAAAGGCCGAGGCTGTGAATGCGGGAAGGCAAGATGACTCATGCGATCCACCATTCACGATGGCCGAGCTGATGGCAGCGTGCGGGTCCTTTAACGCCAAAAAGGCTCCAGGAGCTGACGGCTTCACCGCCGACATTTGTTGCCAAGCCATTAGAGTCGCCCCTGAGGTGGCCTTGGCTCTTATGAATGGCTGCCTGAGATGCTACCTCTTCCCTGATGTCTGGAAGGAAGCGACCGTAGTTGTCTTAAGGAAACCAGGCAAAAACGACTACAGCACTCCAAAGGCGTACAGACCAATCGGTCTATTACCAATATTAGGTAAAATGTATGAGAAGATGTTGGTGGCCCGCCTCAAGTTTCATCTGATTCCAAGGATGAGTACTCGCCAGTATGGCTTCATGCCCCAGAGGAGCACCGAGGACTCCCTCTATACACTAATGAAACATATACGCGGTAAGCTGGAACTAAAGAAAATAGTGGTCTTAGTATCATTGGACATAGAGGGAGCCTTCGACAGCGCCTGGTGGCCGGCCATAAGGGTCCGTTTAGCCGAGGAAAACTGTCCAGTCGGCTTGAGGAGGGTCATCGACAGCTATCTCAAAAACCGAAAGGTCAGGGTTAGGTACGCAGGTGAAGAGTTCTGCAAGGCCACAAGCAAGGGTTGTGTCCAGGGTTCTATAGGGGGACCAATATTTTGGAATCTTCTACTGGACCCGCTCCTAAAGAGCCTGGAAGCTAGGGAGAACTACTGCCAGGCTTTTGCAGACGACGTGGTGCTGGTTTTCGATGGTGACACGTCGTTGGAGATCGAGGGTCGTGCCAGTGCCGCTCTTGGACATGTCCAGGCGTGGGGGGTTCAAAACAAACTAAAATTTGCACCGCAAAAAACAAATGCAATGGTTATTACTCGCAAACTTAAATACGACTCCCCACGCCTGAGCATGGGTGGGATCGACATTGCCATGACCAATGAGATCAAAATCCTTGGTGTCACCATCGACAAACAGCTAACATTTAACACACACGTCGCAAACGTGTGCAGAAGGGCAGTGGGTATCCACAAACAGCTAACCAGGGCTGCAAAGACCAGCTGGGGGCTTCACCCTGAAGTCATAAGAATAATATATGTGGCCACCGTGGAACCAGTCATCCTGTACGCCGCCAGCGTTTGGGCCCCGGCTGTCGATAAGCTGGGCGTCAAGAAGCAGTTGGGAGCAGTCCAGCGCGGTATTGCGCAAAAGCTGTGCAAGGCGTACCGGACAGTCTCCTTAAACTCCGCGCTGGTGCTGGCTGGGATACTACCTCTTGACCTGCGTGTCCGCGAAGCGGCATCGTTATACGAGGCCAGGAGGGGGGTGCCCCAGCTAGCACTTGGCGATAGGAGGGTCGAGCATACTGCCTCGGCAATGGAGGCTCCACACCCTGCGGAGCGCGCTGAGCTAGAACTCGTAAGCCTGGTAGGCCAAGAGCAACTCAATGATGCTAAGAACGAATATGATATTCGTATCTTTACGGACGGGAGCAAGATTGGGGGCAAGGTTGGGGCGGCACTGTCCATGTGGAGCGGTGACGCCGAAACCAAAGCTCTCAAGCTTGCTCTTCCACATTACTCCACCGTCTATCAGGCTGAGCTTCTGGCGATATGCGTCGCAACTAGGGAAATCTTGAAGCACAGTGCGCAATCGTTTGGAATTTTCAGCGACTCCATGGCGGCTCTCCAAACCATCCAGAATCACAACCGTCACCACCCCCTGGCAGTGGAGGCAAGGTCAAACCTCAGATCCCTGTCTATCCAAAACAAGGTAGTCACATTGTTTTGGATCAAAGCTCATGCGGGGTTGGATGGAAATGAGAGGGCTGATGAACTAGCCAAGAGAGCCGCTGAGGGTTCCAAACGAAAACCCGACTACGACTTGGTTCCGGTTTCATACGTCAAGCGATGCATTCGTACGGCAACGCTTGACGAATGGAACCAAAGATACAGCTCCGGAGAAACTGCGTCTGTAACTAGACTATTTTTCCCGGACGCTGTGGCGGCCTACAGGATAATCAGGAAGTGCAAAGTAGACAGCATAACTACTCAAATTATGACGGGGCACGGTGGGTTCTCGGAATACTTGAATCGCTTCAAGTGTAAGGGGAACCCATCGTGCATCTGCGACCCTGAGATTGCTGAAACGGTGCCACATATATTGTTTGACTGTCCCGTCTTTGACAGACAAAGGCTTGAGGCCGAGCACGAACTCGACACCAAACTAAATGCTGAAACCATGTGGCAAATAATGGCAGGAAAAAAGAGACAATTGTTTGTAGAATATTGCGTCAAAATATGTGTAAAGGTAATAGAAAGAAATAAAAGTGCTTAAGCAAAAATGCTTACATAATATTATGTAGAATATTAGTGTCAAGCATTGACCGCAGAGGAAATTAAACGTTGAGTAAAGCATAACAAAAGTTACATATTTAAGTTGCCCAAATTTAAAGTAAGGTTAAGTAGTCGTAAGAAACATGTACTAAAAATAAGACTAGATATATAAGGTAGCTGTATGAATTAAAACCCACAAAAATGTACTAGAATTAAGAAATAGAATTTATAGTTGTCCCAAGGAACATGTTATAGAAATAAGGGTAGATTTAAGATGCCTGTATAAATTAAGAAAATACATGTAATAGTTAAGAAATAGAAATAAGATAGAATAAGAACTACTGTAAGAGAACAATAAAAATGTGGCGTTGTGTTACTCCCTTAAAATAAATATAACAAGAAATAAAGTAATAGAATAGACTAGAAGTAGAAGGGCGTCCTACCCTAAAAGAAAGAAAGATGAACGAAAGCCAGAAAGACAAAGTATGCAGAATGCAAGTACGAGAGGAATAAAAGAGAGAACTGGAATGTACGCGAAAGATTAAAACAGGCTCCGATTATGTTGGAGGTAGCAGGAAAAAAAAAAAAAAAAAAAAAAAAAAAAAAAAAAAAAAAAAACCTAACCTAACCTAACCTAACCTTTTTTTTTTTTTTTTTTTTTTTTTTTTTTTTTTTTTTTTTGACGCTGGGAAAAAATGCATTACGCATACCCTCCCATCGGGGGATGGGGGGGCTATGTGGGACTCCCCGGTGTGACCCGGTATACCCACTAAAACGACCCAGCGGCACTCCCGCTTCGTCCGAGTGGCGGGGGACTGGGAAACCGGCACAGCCTTTACTTCCAGTCCACCGCCGACGAATCCCTGACAAGGCGGGCCCCTCACGTCCCCCCCGTGGGGAGGGACACGGGCCCGGGAATGACCGACGAAGGTGGTGACGGGTGCAATGCGGGCGAAGGCACCCCCGCGCCTGTCGCCCGCCCGTCGCCACCATGAGGAGGGAGAGGACCTCGCCTTCTCCGACCCCTTCTTCGTCTGCGAAGCGGCGCAGCGAGAGGGTCGTCCTCCCGCGCGCGCTCCGCCTCCTCCTTCTGCGAGATTACGTCCTCGCAAAAGGAGGCGACCGCTGCCCAGGCCTCCTCGCTCCCCAGCATGGCGTTGACCACGCCAGGAAGCGAGAGATCCTGTCCGATCACAGCGATCAGACCGCGGCGCAGCTCGGACCAAGCCGGGCACACCTCGAGGGTGTGCTGCGCCGTGTCCTCCGCCGCGCCGCAGTCGTGGCACGCCGGGGTCTCCTCCCTCCCGATCCGGTGCAGGTGCGATCCGAAACAGCCATGGCCGGACAACACCTGCACCAAACGGAACGAGAGGAAACCGTGGGACCGCTCGAGCCAGCTCCGCAGGACCGGACCGAGCGCGTCCAACGTACGGCGGCCAAAGGCGGCGTTGGCGAGGTCCTCCGTCCAGTGGAGGACGATGGCGTCCTTCGCCTCCCGCCGCACGGCCTCCCGCTCTTCGGCAATCGGGCGCTCCCCGAGCGCCTTCCGGCGCGCCGTCCACTCATACACTCTGGCGAGCACCCAAGCCTCCAACTCCCAAGGAGGGGTGCCGAACCTTTTTTTTTTTTTTTTTTTTTTTTTTTTTTTTTTTTTTTTTTTTTTTTTTTTTTTTATTAAGCGGTGAAAAATGCCTAACGCATACCGCACCGTCCGGGGAGACGATTTGGTTATGTGGGGCTTGCACCCACTAAAAAACACCGCCGTGAGCCTACTCTCGCCTTGACGAATGGGCCGCGAGAACTGCTACGCATGACGTTCGCGGCCCATCCAGCGCAACCCACCTCCGGGCACCAAACTCCTTTGGCGATGTCCAGGCTCACCTGAGACATCGCCACCACTCGTGAGGGCCGTTCGATGCGACGACGATAGACTCCCCGATCTATCGCCCGCTGGCACCTCCTAGGGCGGCATTAAATCGCCATGGCGCCTCCTCCGCCGCCCTGTCCTCCTGCGACGAATCGCGTCTGCGAGGGAGTCCTCCTCTCTGACGCGCTCCGCCGCCTCCTTCTGCGAGATGACGTCCTCGCAGAAGGACGCCACTGCCTCCCATGCCTCCCCGCTGTCGACCATGGCCTTGGCCACGGCCGGTAAGGAGAGGTCTGCCCCGATTGCTGCTGCGAGAGCACGGCGCTGCACCGCCCAAGCAGGACAATGCTCGAGGGTGTGAAGCGCCGTGTCCTCGCTGCAGCCGCACTGGTGACACACGGGAGTCGCCTCCCGTCTGGCCACTTTGTGCAGGTATTTGCCAAAGCAGCCATGCCCTGACAATACCTGCACCAGACGGAAGGACAATGTCCCGTGTCGCCTCCGTGTCCACTCTTCCAGGATCGGCCGGATCGCCCCCACGGTCCAGTGACCTGCACTAGGCGTCTCCAGCCTCACCCTCCAAATCCGCAGGGTTTGGGATTGGGCCTCTCTACGCCACCTCGTGACCAGCTCAGGTGGTGGACGCGTGCCACTCTCCGCCTGCAGGTCTGCGCCACGTCGGTAGACCTCGGCGAGCACCTGTGCCTCTAGATCCCACGGGGGTGTGCCCGCGAGAGCGCACGCCGCTTCCACTGATACGGTGCGGTATCCGCGTATGACCCTGACTGCCATGACTCTCTGTGGCCTCCGCAGTAGAGCCTTGTTCTGGACAGACAGGGACTCCGCCCACACCGGGGCCCCATAGAGCGCCATCGAGCGAACCACCCCCGTGTACAGCCGCCGGCAAACCACGTTTGGTCCGCCCAGGTTTGGCAACAGCCGGCTGAGGGCGGAAGCCGTGCCGATCAGCTTCGGCGCAAGCTGAGCAAAGTGCTCGCCGAAGTTCCACCTCCGGTCCAAAACCAGACCCAAGTATTTCATGCTTGCCCGTACCGCTATTGGTGCACCACCAATAGTGAGGTGTGCGCCGGCCGGTGGCCGTCGTCGGGGCGCATGAAACACCAGGGCCTCCGTCTTTTCTAGGGCCACCTTGAGGCCCATCGCCTCGATTCGCCCCACGACGAGGGACGTGCCCTCAACGGCGGAGCGTGCCGCTTCCTCGTAGCTCCCTCCCCGGGCCGTGACGAGAGTGTCATCAGCGTAGCAAATGACGCCCTGCCCGGGGGAGAGCAAACAGCGCAAGGACCAGTCGTAGCCTATGTTCCACAAGAGCGGACCCAAAACCGACCCCTGTGGAACACCGCACACGATGGCCCTGCGCACAACTTGGCCGTCGCGTCCCTCGTAGGAGACAAACCGCTCCTGCAGGTAGTCTGCTACTAGCAGCCTCAGGTAGGCGGGCACCTGATGGTAGCGGAGCGCCTCCTCGATGCAGCTGAATGGCAGAGTGTTGAACGCGTTGGCGATGTCTAAAGACACCGCCAACAACACCCCGCCCTGGGCGACTGCATCTTTCGCCTCGGCCTTGAGGCGCAAGATGGCGTCTATTGTCGAACGCCCTGCCCGGAAACCGAACTGGGCGTCCGACAAGTTTGGGCCTACTGCATCTAAGTGCCGGACGATGCGGGTAGCGAGAATCTTCTCTAGCATCTTCCCCGCCTCGTCCAGCAAGACAATCGGCCTATACGCCGATGGAGACTCCGGGGGCCGCCCTGCCTTCTGGAGCAGCACCAGTCGACCCTCCTTCCAGGCCTTAGGGAACCGTCCCGACGTTAGACAGGCGTCAAACAGCTCCCTAAGCCTATCTTCCAGGGCCGCCTCAAGAGAGAGGGCCAGCACCCTTGCAGGCACTCCATCCGGTCCGGGGGCAGTCCTCTTGGACCGCGCCCTCAAAATTGCTGCCCCCATCTCCGCGTCAGATATTGGGGGAGTCTCCACTTCCGCATCTTGGTCGGCCTCCGCTTCGGCCATTGGCGGGGAAAGATGATCCGCCCGATCCGGGAAGAGTGTCTCCACGACCCTGACGAGGAACTGAGGCTGGAGGGTTTCCGTCAGTGGGGGGCCTTGGGCACGGAGTTTTTTCCGCGCCGCACGGTACGGACGCCCCCAGGGATCACGGTTTAGATCCTCCAGTGCCTCAGCTCTCGATTGCTCCTTCCCTCGACAGATCGCCAACTGCAGAGCCCCCCGAGCGTTGCGGTATGACTCATACAATTGGGTCTGTAGGATCTCCAGCTCTTCATCACGGCGGCGTAACCTGCGAACCTGTGAGTAGGTCCTCCGGGCAGTTATACAGGCCGCGCGGAGGTCTGCTATCTCCTGGGACCACCAGTAGACCGCCCTCTTTGGAGGTTGTCTTCGGGAGCGAGGCATGGCTGCATCGCACACAGCCGTCATGGCTTCGCGAAAGCGGTCAGCCTCGACGTCGACTCCCTCTGCTGCAGGTGGCGAGGACAGCCAAGCCTGGACAATGGCTGCTTCCTCTAGGAGGTCCCCGTCAAGCCGCTTCAACGCCCACCGTGGGAACTGCCGAGCGTCAGGTCGTGGATACACTGTTGGGCCCGAAGAGGCGGAGACATCCATACAGATATACAGGTGATCCGATAGAGTCTCCACACTCTCTAGGACCCGCCAACCCTGAACCCGTGCGGCGACAGCAGGGGTAGCGAACGAGAGGTCCACTATTGACCCCCCGTGCTGCCGGACGCATGTGTTAACGGAGCCCCTGTTTAAAAGACAGAGGCCCGCAGCCGTTGCCCATTCCTCGACCGCCTCCCCCCTGATGTCCGTCGTGGGGGACCCCCACGCGGTGGATTTCGCGTTGAAGTCCCCCACAACGATGGCGTGGGATGGCATCACTCGTCGAACCGAGGTCCCCAGGCGGTCCAGGAAGTCCTCGAACTCCGCTAGGCTCCTGTTTGGAGAGAAATATACCCCGAAGAGAATTATGTCCCCCCAGGTGGCCGCAACAAATCCTCGACTCCTCTCTCTGAAGGAAAGTGGCGCCGAGGAGCTGATAATAGCAACAGAGCCGTCAATGTCACCTACCCAGTCAGGGCGAGCCGGGACGAAGTATGGCTCCGCCACTACGGCCACACCTATCGTCCGCTCCGCCATGGTTTGGAGAACCAAGTCCTGCGCACCAGCACAGTGGTTCAGGTTCGCCTGGAGGAGAGAATGAAAACGAACCGGGTCCATAGTTAGTCCGTAATCATTATCGCCCCCTGCGATGGCTCCTCCAATCGCACTGCGCCGGAAGCAGTTGGGCGCAGAGTTGTCACACCGTTCCTGCCAGAACGGACCGGCGGCCTGCAGTCCTTTCTGCCAGCGACGTGGCCGGTCGGTCGTCCTGCCGCTGCGCACAGTAAGCAGTGCGGGTCGGCAGCGCACGCGGACGCCGGATGCCCCGGCTCACCGCAGCGGAAACAGTGTCCACTGAGGTCTACGCCAGAGTCGCACCTCCGGCCCACGTGTCCTAATCCCCAGCACCTGTAGCACCTCATGGGCCGAGCGTCCAGAACCACGACTCTGGCAGAGCTCCAACCCACCAAGAGCCGGCCGGCGTCGGCCAGCTGTTTTGCCACTGTAACGGGGCAACAGATCCACACAGAGCTCGCGCCTCCCGGGCCAGATCGAATTGGACCGACTCGGAGAGCGTCTGATGAGCAGCCAGTCTTACGCGCAATCGCGTCCTGCACGTCCTGCCCGGACACGGAGTCGTCAAGCCCCGAGATGCGCAGTTCAGCGCACTTCGTCGGTCTGGAGACCTTGACCTCCTCTGCGAAGACCGCTCGCAGTTTCTCTGCAACGCGGTCTGCCCCCGCAGTGCCTTCGGCCCCTGGGAACTCCAGCATGCGGGCCCCGGTTAAGGCTTGTCGGAACCTGACATCTGTTATGCCAAGCTCCTCCAGGTTTACGGCTTGCCTGGCCTTGGTGAGGACGGCCGCGTACGTGACGCCCCTGTCCGCTGCTTCAGGCTGCAGGGTGAGTACTACCGCAGCAGACCTGGGCGCACGAAGCCCTCTCTTGGCGTTCTTGCCCTTTTTGGGCCCGGAAGACTTGTTGCCCTGAGCGGTGGAGGCCGCCACAGTCTTCTGTGGCAAGGAAGACGAAGGTCCTTTGTTCTTCTTATTCTTCTTCTTCCTTTTCTTCCTCCTCCCTGCGGTCTGCCAGCCGTCACTGGCAGACACCGATTGGTCTGCATTGGGGGCTCGCATAGTGGCCGTTGGAACGGACCTACTTGGAGGAGCACCACTCTTCGTTTTAGGCACCGCAGACGGCACCTGAGGAGCCACGGAAGGCTGTTTCGGCCTGTTGCCAGTGCCGCCAGCGCTGCTAGCAGGAATCCTGCGGTCCGCTGCCAGAGGCGGACGAACGGTCCTGGCCGGCAGAAGTCGGTCCTCGATGCCTGCAAACCGGGCATCCAACATTTTCCCGATCTGGGAAACGATGGCATGCGCCTGCATCTCGCTCGTAGATGGTCCCTGCGGGAGCGACTTATCTGGAGCAGAGGAACCTTCCGGCCGTACCCGGAGACCCACGACTTCCTCCCGCAGAGCCACCATCTCTCGACGGAGGGCTTCGACCTCCATTCGCAGTCGGTCGTTCAGCAGGTGAAGCCTTCGGGTCTCCTCACTGGAGCTCCTGCTGGCGAGCCCCTCTATGGCCAGTCTGACCCGCTGTGCTGCCTCTCTAATTGCTCGCTGACTCGTGCCCTTTAAGTTTTTGGACTTTCGAGTGGTGTCCAAAACCACCTCGATGTCCAGTAGGGCTCTTTGCTCAAGTTCCTCTGCTGTGATGGAGGAACTCTGCCCGTTTAGCGGAACCTCAGCGCTGACAGGCGTATCCGTACTTTCCACTAGAGTCGCGTTGACGGCCATTTGGCACGCCGGCGACACGCTCATTGACTCGTCGGAGCCGCTCACTCTGGCCACCGGCGTACCGGGGAGCTTCAAAAAGCGGCCCCGGGAGTCGCGTGACGCCACCGGGGTGCTTGTACCGGAAGGCAACCCGCGTCCTCTGCCCCTCTTGGTTGTCGACACCTTGGGGGCCGGCAGGTTCTCCTCGCTAGAGGACAAACCTGCCGAACCTGCATCCAACTCACAGACACGCGACCGCTTCCCCCAAAACTTGGAAGGAGCGGCCGCAACTGCCTGCGGTGTGTCGTCAACCACCGACAACACGCTCACTCTCTCCAGAACCACGCGTGGTTCCACTGGAGCCTCTGCTCCCGGCCTCAGTGACGTAGCGCCAGAGTCCGACACTACGTCCACCATGCAGAGATCACCCGTTCCTCGGTCGGGTTTCTGATGACTAAAAGAGATGAGGTCTTCAAAAGACCTCGATCTCGGGGAGCCTCCTCGGCTCTTGTTGCCACAGGCAAGTGGTAGACGTTTGTTGCCCCCCCCAGAATACGAAGGGCTTGACGACCCCGAAGGGGTCGTGGCGGATTCTCCAGCTGCTGTGCAGCTGGTACCGCCCTGGGGTATAATCTTCCAAGACGTCTTTTTCATGTTTAATTTTTTCCTTTTAAGGGTGTGGTCCCTATCTCCCTACTTTCCATCGTTTCCCCCCCCCCCCCTTTTGTTCCCTTATGACCATTCTATCACCCTCATGGTCACGTCTGATGGGCAGACGCGTACCAGAGGGCGATGAATGCCATGATCCCAGAACAAGGGAATATCCCCAACCCTGATTCACTCCCCGAGGACCCCGAGGAGTGAATCACTAATCACGTACCGTCCGATGACCCGCTCCGTGAGCCATCGCACGGCACATGACGAAATATTCCCGACCCCTGATTCACTCCCCGTGGAACGCGAGAAGTGAATCGTGAATCACACATCGTCCGATAGACCCGCTCCGTGGGTCATCGCACGATGTATGATGTGTCCCCTCTCCATATTCACACTCCGATGACTCGGAGCGTGAATCGCGCACTGTCCGGAAAGTCGGACAGGGCACCCCTCTCAAGAGTCTGAAGCGACTCCCGTGTGTCTCTCTTAGTCTGGTCTCTCACTTGGAATGGGAAAACTCCAAGATCACTGAGACACTCAAGCCCCACCACGACGACAACGTGGAGACACCCTCGGTGGGGAGGGGTGCCGAACCTAACCTAACCTAACCTAACCTTTTTTTTTTTTTTTTTTTTTTTTTTTTTTTGACGCTGGGAAAAAATGCATTACGCATACCCTCCCATCGGGGGATGGGGGGGCTATGTGGGACTCCCCGGTGTGACCCGGTATACCCACTAAAACGACCCAGCGGCACTCCCGCTTCGTCCGAGTGGCGGGGGACTGGGAAACCGGCACAGCCTTTACTTCCAGTCCACCGCCGACGAATTCCCGACAAGGCGGGCCCCTCATGTCCCCCCCGTGGGGAGGGACACGGGCCCGGGAATGACCGACGAAGGTGGTGACGGGTGCAATGCGGGCGAAGGCACCCCCGCGCCTGTCGCCCGCCCGTCGCCACCATGAGGAGGGAGAGGACCTCGCCTTCTCCGACCCCTTCTTCGTCTGCGGAGCGGCGCAGCGAGAGGGTCGTCCTCCCGCGCGCGCTCCGCCTCTCGGACCTCAAAGTCCGGGAGAGGGCGGTTTGGGGAGAAATAGACCCCCACCAGGGCCATGTCCCCCCACGCGGCGGCCACGTATCCCGGTCCCCTCTCTAAGCGCGAGAGGGGAGGGGAGTCTGTGGAAGGCCGCGACACCAACGCCACCAAGCCGTCCCGGTCGCCCAGCCAACGGCCAGGGACCGAGTAAGGCTCGGCGACCACCGCCAAGTCCATTAGTCGGACATCGCTCCCCCCTCCGCAGCCGCCGCAGGAACGACGGTGCTAGCGGCTACAGCAGGCCCGATCGGCGCCTGCGCTTTGCCTCGCTTAGGGGGAGGATTGCAGTTCCTCCCCCTCATAACGTGGCCCGCCAGGCGGCCACTAGCAGCACACACCGCGCAGTGCGGCGTGGCGGCCTTGCAGGCAGCGGCTTTGTGGCCTTCCTTGCCGCAGCGGAGGCACATGTCCGTCCTGTCTACCGCGGACGGACACAGGGGCCGGGTGTGTCCGATGCCGAAGCACCGGAAACACCGCAGAGGCTGGTCCTCGAGTGCCCGGACTGCACCCGAGCTGAACCCGACTATGAGCCGTCCCTTGGCAAGGACGGCTTTGGCAGAGGCGACCGGGCACTCGAGGCGAATGGTGCCCATGCCGCCGCGGCCGGGCCTTATGTCCCGGCCTTGGACCGCCGCGACGCCACAGCCCCCCATCACTGCGACCGCCGCCACCACCTCCTCCTTGGTGACGGAGTCGTCGAGGCCCATCACCTCTATGGCCGCCGACTTGACCGGTCGGGCCACCTTGGCCGAATCCGCGATGACCTCCTGCAGCTTGGCTGCGAAGAGGTCCGCATGGGCACTCCCCTCTGTCCCCGGGAACTCGAATATTCGAGCCCCGGCTTGGGTCCGCCGGCAAGTCACACTGCCGATCCCAAGCTGTGCAGGATCGGCATTTGCACGCGCCCGCACCAAAATGGACGCGTACGTCTCCCCTCGCCCCGCAGCCTCCGCGGTGAGCGTCACCACGACGGCCGCGGTTTTTGGGGGGACCAGTTGTCCCTTTCCCCTCCCTTTCCCCTTCGTCTTTCCCTTGCCGGTCGTCTGCGACCGGCTGGGAGCGGTGGTGGCGGGGACGACAGGGACCGTCGCCGTCCTTTTGGCTTTGCCCTTCCCCTTACGGACCACTTCCGTCCACTCGTTGGACGGGGTGGTGGAAGGGAGAAGGGCGTCTTCCGCCTGGAATGAGGACGGCCCCGGCCCGCACCGCCTCTTATCCGCCGCAAGCGGCGGTCGGAGGCGCTTCTCTGGCAAGAGCCGGTCCTCTATTCCTGCCAAGCAGGCTCTTGTGAAGGCCCTCTCCTCCATTACCACCTTGCGGATGATATCCTCAAGGTTGGAGGCGGGGCCCTCTGCCGCATGGCCCGTGTTGGCCTGTTGAGGCGGGGCCGTGGCTTCAGCCAGCTTCTGATGAAGCTGGCTGACCTCCGACTGCAGGCGATCTATCCTCGCCTGCAGTTGTTGCGTCTCGTCGGTGGTCTTACGCTGGACCAGCTCCGCGACGATACCGCGCATGCTCGCGGCCCTGCATTTGAGGGCCTTTTGCAAGGTCCCCTTCATGTTGGAGGACTTAGAGGCGACCTCCACAATCTCCTCCTCGTCCTCCTCCGCCATTTTCTCCAGCTCGGCCAGGGAGTGGTCCGAGTAAAGAACGCGGGACGCACCGTACCCGGACTTGGCCCGGGCAGCGTGCGCCCGTTTCTCCCCGGCAACCACCCGCTCCTCCAGCTCTTGCTGGAGCTGTGCCCGCCGAGCCAGGTCCAACCGGCGTTGGGCGTCCGCGAGCCCAACGACATGGGTGTCCGCGGCCACCGTCGGCTGTTTCGCCTTCGACAACCCAACCTAACCTTTTTTTTTTTTTTTTTTTTTTTTTTGTTGACGCTGGGAAAAAATGCATTACGCATACCCTCCCATCGGGGGATGGGGGGGCTATGTGGGACTCCCCGGTGTGACCCGGTATACCCACTAAAACGACCCAGCGGCACTCCCGCTTCGTCCGAGTGGCGGGGGACTGGGAAACCGGCACAGCCTTTACTTCCAGTCCACCGCCGACGAATTCCTTACAAGGCGGGCCCCTCACGTCCCCCCCGTGGGGAGGGACACGGGCCCGGGAATGACCGACGACGGTGGAGACGGGTGCAATGCGGGCGAAGGCACCCCCGCGCCTGTCGCCCGCCCGTCGCCACCATGAGGAGGGAGAGGACCTCGCCTTCTCCGACCCCTTCTTCGTCTGCGGAGCGGCGCAGCGAGAGGGTCGTCCTCCCGCGCGCGCTCCGCCTCTCGGACCTCAAAGTCCGGGAGAGGGCGGTTTGGGGAGAAATAGACCCCCACCAGGGCCATGTCCCCCCACGCGGCGGCCACGTATCCCGGTCCCCTCTCTAAGAGCGAGAGGGGAGGGGAGTCTGTGGAAGGCCGCGACACCAACGCCACCAAGCCGTCCCGGTCGCCCAGCCAACGGCCAGGGACCGAGTAAGGCTCGGCGACCACCGCCAAGTCCATCAGTCGGACATCGCTCCCCCCTCCGCAGCCGCCGCAGGAACGACGGTGCTAGCGGCTACAGCAGGCCCGATCGGCGCCTGCGCTTTGCCTCGCTTAGGGGGAGGATTGCAGTTCCTCCCCCTCATAACGTGGCCCGCCAGGCGGCCACTAGCAGCACACACCGCGCAGTGCGGCGTGGCGGCCTTGCAGGCAGCGGCTTTGTGGCCTTCCTTGCCGCAGCGGAGGCACATGTCCGTCCTGTCTACCGCGGACGGACACAGGGGCCGGGTGTGTCCGATGCCGAAGCACCGGAAACACCGCAGAGGCTGGTCCTCGAGTGCCCGGACTGCACCCGAGCTGAACCCGACTATGAGCCGTCCCTTGGCAAGGACGGCTTTGGCAGAGGCGACCGGGCACTCGAGGCGAATGGTGCCCATGCCGCCGCGGCCGGGCCTTATGTCCCGGCCTTGGACCGCCGCGACGCCACAGCCCCCCATCACTGCGACCGCCGCCACCACCTCCTCCTTGGTGACGGAGTCGTCGAGGCCCATCACCTCTATGGCTGCCGACTTGACCGGTCGGGCCACCTTGGCCGAATCCGCGATGACCTCTTGCAGCTTGGCTGCAAAGAGGTCCGCATGGGCACTCCCCTCTTGGCCCGGGAACTCGAATATTCGAGCCCCGGCTTGGGTCCGCCGGCAAGTCACACTGCCGATCCCAAGCTGTGCAGGATCGGCATTTGCACGCGCCCGCACCAAAATTGACGCGTACGTCTCTCCTCGCCCCGCAGCCTCCGCGGTGAGCGTCACCACGACGGCCGCGGTTTTTGGAGGGACCAGCCGTCCCCCTCCCCTCCCCCTTCCCTTCCCCTTTCCCTTGCCGGTCGTCTGCGACCGGCTGGGAGCGGTGGTGGCGGGGACGACAGGGACCGTCGCCGTCCTTTTGGCTTTGCCCTTCCCCTTACGGACCACTTCCGTCCACTCGTTGGACGGGGTGGTGGAAGGGAGAAGGGCGTCTTCCGCCTGAGACGAGGATGGCCCCGGCCCACACCGCCTCTTATCCGCCGCAAGCGGCGGTCGGAGGCGCTTCTCTGGCAAGAGCCGGTCCTCTATACCTGCCAAGCAGGCTCTTGTGAAGGCCCTCTCCTCCATTACCACCTTGCGGATGATATCCTCAAGGTTGGAGGCGGGGCCCTCTGCCGCATGGCCCGTGTTGGCCTGTTGAGGCGGGGCCGTGGCTTCAGCCAGCTTCTGATGAAGCTGGCTGACCTCCGACTGCAGGCGATCTATCCTCGCCTGCAGTTGTTGCGTCTCGTCGGTGGTCTTACGCTGGACCAGCTCCGCGACGATACCGCGCATGCTCGCGGCCCTGCATTTGAGGGCCTTTTGCAAGGTCCCCTTCATGTTGGAGGACTTAGAGGCGACCTCCACAATCTCCTCCTCGTCCTCCTCCGCCATTTTCTCCAGCTCGGCCAGGGAGTGGTCCGAGTAAAGAACGCGGGACGCACCGTACCCGGACTTGGCCCGGGCAGCGTGCACCCGTTTCTCCCCGGCAACCACCCGCTCCTCCAGCTCTTGCTGGAGCTGTGCCCGCCGAGCCAGGTCCAACCGGCGTTGGGCGTCCGCGAGCCCAACGACATGGGTGTCCGCGGCCACCGTCGGCTGTTTCGCCTTCGACAACCCCGTCGACCCCGAGGCCGAGGAGCCCCCGGACCCACCGCTCATGTGGACCCGCTTCCGCGACCGACAATCGTCCGCATCCGACACACAAATAAGTGAGTCGTTGTCGGACGACTCGTCCGCCCCTCCGAACAAGCTAGCCGCAGATGGCGCGCGGCTAGCCTCTGACGCCTGAGCGTCGGAGTGGCCCTGAGAAGGGCCTTTTGGTTGGCCCTGAGAAGGGCCTTTGGGTTGGCCCTGAGAAGGGCCTTTCGGGTGGCCCTGAGAAGGGCCTTTGGGTTGGCCCTGAGAAGGGCCTTTTTGTTTTAAAAACCGCCCGCAGGCGTCCCTCGTGGGTTTGGACATTCCGACAAATTCGTAGACACAAGACAATAAAATAAAATAGCTACGAAAGCACAGTGCACTTTGGCCAACCCAGTCTGCCACTCCGTTACGGTGGTCAGAACTGGGTCGTTTCCAGGGGACGCGACGTGGACGCAAGCACTGTGGGGTGGTCCCCCAACCCAACCTAACCTAACCTTTTTTTTTTTTTTTTTTTTTTTTTTTTTTTTTTTTGACGCTGGGAAAAAATGCATTACGCATACCCTCCCATCGGGGGATGGGGGGGCTATGTGGGACTCCCCGGTGTGACCCGGTATACCCACTAAAACGACCCAGCGGCACTCCCGCTTCGTCCGAGTGGCGGGGGGCTGGGAAACCGGCACAGCCTTTACTTCCAGTCCACCGCCGACGAATCCCTGACAAGGCGGGCCCCTCACGTCCCCCCCGTGGGGAGGGACACGGGCCCGGGAATGACCGACGAAGGTGGTGACGGGTGCAATGCGGGCGAAGGCACCCCCGCGCCTGTCGCCCGCCCGTCGCCACCATGAGGAGGGAGAGGACCTCGCCTTCTCCGACCCCTTCTTCGTCTGCGGAGCGGCGCAGCGAGAGGGTCGTCCTCCCGCGCGCGCTCCGCCTCCTCCTTTTGCGAGATTACGTCCTCGCAAAAGGAGGCGACCGCTGCCCAGGCCTCCTCGCTCCCCAGCATGGCGTTGACCACGCCAGGAAGCGAGAGATCCTGTCCGATCACAGCGATCAGACCGCGGCGCAGCTCGGACCAAGCCGGGCACACCTCGAGGGTGTGCTGCGCCGTGTCCTCCGCCGCGCCGCAGTCGTGGCACGCCGGGGTCTCCTCCCTCCCGATCCGGTGCAGGTGCGATCCGAAACAGCCATGGCCGGACAACACCTGCAAAAAACGGAACGAGAGGAAACCGTGGGACCGCTCGAGCCAGCTCCGCAGGACCGGACCGAGCGCGTCCAACGTACGGCGGCCAAAGGCGGCGTTGGCGAGGTCCTCCGTCCAGTGGAGGACGATGGCGTCCTTCGCCTCCCGCCGCACGGCCTCCCGCTCTTCGGCAATCGGGCGCTCCCCGAGCGCCTTCCGGCGCGCCGTCCACTCATACACTCTGGCGAGCACCCAAGCCTCCAACTCCCAAGGAGGGGTGCCGGCCAGAGCGCACGCCGCCGAGAAGCCTACGGAGCGGTAGGCCCTCGCCACCCGCAGTGCAATAGCCCTTTGGGGCCTGCGGATGGCGGTCGCATTCTCCCTCCTGTTGAGGGAGTCCGCCCAGATTGGGGCCCCGTAAAGGGCCATGCTCCGCAGAATGCCGGCATACAGGCGCCGGCATTTCGCCTTGGGCCCCCCCAGGTTCGGGAGGAGCCACGAGAGGGCGTCGGCGGTTTTCAACAGAACCTAACCTAACCTTTTTTTTTTTTTTTTTTTTTGACGCTGGGAAAAAATGCATTACGCATACCCTCCCATCGGGGGATGGGGGGGCTATGTGGGACTCCCCGGTGTGACCCGGTATACCCACTAAAACGACCCAGCGGCACTCCCGCTTCGTCCGAGTGGCGGGGGACTGGGAAACCGGCACAGCCTTTACTTCCAGTCCACCGCCGACGAATTCCCGACAAGGCGGGCCCCTCACGTCCCCCCCGTGGGGAGGGACACGGGCCCGGGAATGACCGACGAAGGTGGTGACGGGTGCAATGCGGGCGAAGGCACCCCCGCGCCTGTCGCCCGCCCGTCGCCACCATGAGGAGGGAGAGGACCTCGCCTTCTCCGACCCCTTCTTCGTCTGCGGAGCGGCGCAGCGAGAGGGTCGTCCTCCCGCGCGCGCTCCGCCTCCTCCTTTTGCGAGATTACGTCCTCGCAAAAGGAGGCGACCGCTGCCCAGGCCTCCTCGCTCCCCAGCATGGCGTTGACCGCGCCAGGAAGCGAGAGATCCTGTCCGATCACAGCGATCAGACCGCGGCGCAGCTCGGACCAAGCCGGGCACACCTCGAGGGTGTGCTGCGCCGTGTCCTCCGCCGCGCCGCAGTCGTGGCACGCCGGGGTCTCCTCCCTCCCGATCCGGTGCAGGTGCGATCCGAAACAGCCATGGCCGGACAACACCTGCACCAAACGGAACGAGAGGAAACCGTGGGACCGCTCGAGCCAGCTCCGCAGGACCGGACCGAGCGCGTCCAACGTACGGCGGCCAAAGGCGGCGTTGGCGAGGTCCTCCGCCCAGTGGAGGACGATGGCGTCCTTCGCCTCCCGCCGCACGGCCTCCCGCTCTTCGGCAATCGGGCGCTCCCCGAGCGCCTTCCGGCGCGCCGTCCACTCATACACTCTGGCGAGCACCCAAGCCTCCAACTCCCAAGGAGGGGTGCCGGCCAGAGCGCACGCCGCCGAGAAGCCTACCGAGCGGTAGGCCCTCGCCACCCGCAGTGCAATAGCCCTTTGGGGCCTGCGGATGGCGGTCGCATTCTCCCTCCTGTTGAGGGAGTCCGCCCAGATTGGAGCCCCGTAAAGGGCCATGCTCCGCAAAATGCCGGCATACAGGCGCCGGCATTTCGCCTTGGGCCCCCCCAGGTTCGGGAGGAGCCACGAGAGGGCGTCGGCGGTCTTCAACAGGCGCGTCGACAGCCCGCTGAAGTGCGGGCCGAAGCGCCACCTGTCGTCCAGGACCAGGCCCAGGTACTTCATCTGGGCCCGGACCCCTATCCTGACGCCCTCTACGACAATGTGGGCGTCGGGAGGGCAGCGCTGCCGAGGCCCACGAAAGAACACGGCCTCGGTCTTGTGCAGCGCCACCCTCAATCCTAGGCGGCGGATCCTCTCTGCGACCAAGGATCCGCCAGCCGAGGCCAGACAGGCCGCGTCCGCAAAGTTCCTCCCCCGGGCAGTGAGGAGAGTGTCATCCGCGTAGCAGATGACACTCGTGCCCTGGAGGAGGGCTCCCCGCAGGAGCCAGTCGAACCCGATGTTCCAAAGAGGCGGTCCAAGCACCGACCCCTGCGGAACACCGGACTCTGCGCCGTACCGCCTCACCGTGGCCGTCTTGTCCACGAGGAGGACCTCTCGGTCCTCCAAGTAGCTGGCCAGGAGGTTTCGTAGGTATTGGGGCACTCCGTGATACCGGAGCGCCTCCAATATCGTCGAGTGGGGCACGGAGTTGAAGGCGTTGGCAATGTCGAACGACACCGCCAGCACTCCGCCCCCCGCCTCCACCGCCTCCTTCACCTGGCCCTTGAGGAGGGCCAGCGCATCGATCGTCGAACGCCCTCGACGGAAACCGAATTGGGCGTCCGACAGGTCCGGCCCTACCCCCCGCAAAAGGCTATCAAGCCGGGAGGCGACAATCCCCTCGAACAATTTACCGACCTCATCGAGCAGAACGATGGGCCGGTATGCCGAGGGGGAGTCCACCGAACCTAACCTAACCTTTTTTTTTTTTTTTTTTTTTTTTTTTTTTTTTTTTTTTTTTTTTTTTTTTTTTTTGACGCTGGGAAAAAATGCATTACGCATACCCTCCCATCGGGGGATGGGGGGGCTATGTGGGACTCCCCGGTGTGACCCGGTATACCCACTAAAACGACCCAGCGGCACTCCCGCTTCGTCCGAGTGGCGGGGGACTGGGAAACCGGCACAGCCTTTACTTCCAGTCCACCGCCGACGAATTCCCGACAAGGCGGGCCCCTCATGTCCCCCCCGTGGGGAGGGACACGGGCCCGGGAATGACCGACGACGGTGGAGACGGGTGCAATGCGGGCGAAGGCACCCCCGCGCCTGTCGCCCGCCCGTCGCCACCGTGAGGAGGGAGAGGACCTCGCCTTCTCCGACCCCTTCTTCGTCTGCGGAGCGGCGCAGCGAGAGGGTCGTCCTCCCGCGCGCGCTCCGCCTCCTCCTTTTGCGAGATTACGTCCTCGCAAAAGGAGGCGACCGCTGCCCAGGCCTCCTCGCTCCCCAGCATGGCGTTGACCACGCCAGGAAGCGAGAGATCCTGTCCGATCACAGCGATCAGACCGCGGCGCAGCTCGGACCAAGCCGGGCACACCTCGAGGGTGTGCCGCGCCGTGTCCTCCGCCGCGCCGCAGTCGTGGCACGCCGGGGTCTCCTCCCTCCCGATCCGGTGCAGGTGCGATCCGAAACAGCCATGGCCGGACAACACCTGCACCAAACGGAACGAGAGGAAACCGTGGGACCGCTCGAGCCAGCTCCGCAGGACCGGACCGAGCGCGTCCAACGTACGGCGGCCAAAGGCGGCGTTGGCGAGGTCCTCCGTCCAGTGGAGGACGATGGCGTCCTTCGCCTCCCGCCGCACGGCCTCCCGCTCTTCGGCAATCGGGCGCTCCCCGAGCGCCTTCCGGCGCGCCGTCCACTCATACACTCTGGCGAGCACCCAAGCCTCCAACTCCCAAGGAGGGGTGCCGGCCAGAGCGCACGCCGCCGAGAAGCCTACCGAGCGGTAGGCCCTCGCCACCCGCAGTGCAATAGCCCTTTGGGGCCTGCGGATGGCGGTCGCATTCTCCCTCCTGTTGAGGGAGTCCGCCCAGATTGGGGCCCCGTAAAGGGCCATGCTCCGCAGAATGCCGGCATACAGGCGCCGGCATTTCGCCTTGGGCCCCCCCAGGTTCGGGAGGAGCCACGAGAGGGCGTCGGCGGTTTTCAACAGGCGCGTCGACAGCCCGCTGAAGTGCGGGCCGAAGCGCCACCTGTCGTCCAGGACCAGGCCCAGGTACTTCATCTGGGCCCGGACCCCTATCCTGACGCCCTCTACGACAATGTGGGCGTCGGGAGGGCAGCGCTGCCGAGGCCCACTAAAGAACACGGCCTCGGTCTTGTGCAGCGCCACCCTCAATCCTAGGCGGCGGATCCTCTCTGCGACCAAGGATCCGCCAGCCGAGGCCAGACAGGCCGCGTCCGCAAAATTCCTCCCCCGGGCAGTAAGGAGAGTGTCATCCGCGTAGCAGATGACACTCGTGCCCTGGAGGAGGGCCCCCCGCAGGAGCCAGTCGAACCCGATGTTCCAAAGGGGCGGTCCAAGCACCGACCCCTGCGGAACACCGGACTCTGCGCCGTACCGCCTCACCGTGGCCGTCTTGTCCACGAGGAGGACCTCTCGGTCCTCCAAGTAGCTGGCCAGGAGGTTTCGCAGGTATTGGGGCACTCCGTGATACCGGAGCGCCTCCAATATCGTCGAGTGGGGCACGGAGTTGAAGGCGTTGGCAATGTCGAACGACACTGCCAGCACTCCGCCCCCCGCCTCCACCGCCTCCTTCACCTGGCCCTTGAGTAGGGCCAGCGCATCGATCGTCGAACGCCCTCGACGGAAACCGAATTGGGCGTCCGACAGGTCCGGCCCTACCCCCCGCAAAAGGCTATCAAGCCGGGAGGCGACAATCCCCTCGAACAATTTGCCGACCTCATCGAGCAGAACGATGGGCCGGTATGCCGAGGGGGAAACCTAACCTAACCTAACCTTTTTTTTTTTTTTTTTTTTTTTTTTTTTGACGCTGGGAAAAAATGCATTACGCATACCCTCCCATCGGGGGATGGGGGGGCTATGTGGGACTCCCCGGTGTGACCCGGTATACCCACTAAAACGACCCAGCGGCACTCCCGCTTCGTCCGAGTGGCGGGGGACTGGGAAACCGGCACAGCCTTTACTTCCAGTCCACCGCCGACGAATCCCTGACAAGGCGGGCCCCTCACGTCCCCCCCGTGGGGAGGGACACGGGCCCGGGAATGACCGACGAAGGTGGTGACGGGTGCAATGCGGGCGAAGGCACCCCCGCGCCTGTCGCCCGCCCGTCGCCACCATGAGGAGGGAGAGGACCTCGCCTTCTCCGACCCCTTCTTCGTCTGCGGAGCGGCGCAGCGAGAGGGTCGTCCTCCCGCGCGCGCTCCGCCTCCTCCTTCTGCGAGATTACGTCCTCGCAAAAGGAGGCGACCGCTGCCCAGGCCTCCTCGCTCCCCAGCATGGCGTTGACCACGCCAGGAAGCGAGAGATCCTGTCCGATCACAGCGATCAGACCGCGGCGCAGCTCGGACCAAGCCGGGCACACCTCGAGGGTGTGCTGCGCCGTGTCCTCCGCCGCGCCGCAGTCGTGACACGCCGGGGTCTCCTCCCTCCCGATCCGGTGCAGGTGCGATCCGAAACAGCCATGGCCGGACAACACCTGCACCAAACGGAACGAGAGGAAACCGTGGGACCGCTCGAGCCAGCTCCGCAGGACCGGACCGAGCGCGTCCAACGTACGGCGGCCAAAGGCGGCGTTGGCGAGGTCCTCCGTCCAGTGGAGGACGATGGCGTCCTTCGCCTCCCGCCGCACGGCCTCCCGCTCTTCGGCAATCGGGCGCTCCCCGAGCGCCTTCCGGCGCGCCGTCCACTCATACACTCTGGCGAGCACCCAAGCCTCCAACTCCCAAGGAGGGGTGCCGGCCAGAGCGCACGCCGCCGAGAAGCCTACCGAGCGGTAGGCCCTCGCCACCCGCAGTGCAATAGCCCTTTGGGGCCTGCGGATGGCGGTCGCATTCTCCCTCCTGTTGAGGGAGTCCGCCCAGATTGGGGCCCCGTAAAGGGCCATGCTCCGCAGAATGCCGGCATACAGGCGCCGGCATTTCGCCTTGGGCCCCCCCAGGTTCGGGAGGAGCCACGAGAGGGCGTCGGCGGTTTTCAACAGGCGCGTCGACAGCCCGCTGAAGTGCGGGCCGAAGCGCCACCTGTCGTCCAGGACCAGGCCCAGGTACTTCATCTGGGCCCGGACCCCTATCCTGACGCCCTCTACGACAATGTGGGCGTCGGGAGGGCAGCGCAGCCGAGGCCCACGAAAGAACACGGCCTCGGTCTTGTGCAGCGCCACCCTCAATCCTAGGCGGCGGATCCTCTCTGCGACCAAGGATCCGCCAGCCGAGGCCAGACAGGCCGCGTCTGCGAAATTCCTCCCCCGGGCAGTGAGGAGAGTGTCATCCGCGTAGCAGATGACACTCGTGCCCTGGAGGAGGGCTCCCCGCAGGAGCCAGTCGAACCCGATGTTCCAAAGGGGCGGTCCAAGCACCGACCCCTGCGGAACACCGGACTCTGCGCCGTACCGCCTCACCGTGGCCGTCTTGTCCACGAAGAGGACCTCTCGGTCCTCCAAGTAGCTGGCCAGGAGGTTTCGTAGGTATTGGGGCACTCCGTGATACCGGAGCGCCTCCAATATCGTCGAGTGGGGCACGGAGTTGAAGGCGTTGGCAATGTCGAACGACACCGCCAGCACTCCGCCCCCCGCCTCCACCGCCTCCTTCACCTGGCCCTTGAGTAGGGCCAGCGCATCGATCGTCGAACGCCCTCGACGGAAACCGAATTGGGCGTCCGACAGGTCCGGCCCTACCCCCCGCAAAAGGCTATCAAGCCGGGAGGCGACAATCCCCTCGAACAATTTACCGACCTCATCGAGCAGAACGATGGGCCGGTATGCCGAGGGGGAGTCCACCGGGCGTCCCTCCTTTCGGAGGAGGCACAGCTGCCCCTCCTTCCACAGTTTCGGGAACCTCCCAGCCGTTAAGCACGCGCTGAAGAGGTCCCGAAACCTGTCCTCCATTTCGGAGGCGGCGATCGCCACCACCCGTGCGGGGACGCCGTCCGGTCCGGGGGCCGTCTTCTTCGCGCGGAGGCTGAGAACCCCAGCGTAGAACTCCGCCGCCGTCACCGGGGGGACCTCCTCCTCCGGCGAAGCCGACCCTTGCGGGGGATCCATCGTTGGTGGGGCGAAGTCGGTCCTGCGCGGAAACAGGGACCGGACCACCCCATCCAGCAACGCTGGCTCGAGGGTCTCCGTCAGTGGGGGACCACAGGGGCGCAGCTGGTTCCGCGCCGCCTTGTATGGTCTCCCATAAGGATCCCTGTCGAGTTCCTCCAGCATCTCGGCCCTCGCCGAGTCTTTCGCAGCACCCATCGCGGATTTGAGGACCGTCGTCGCCTCTCGGTAAGAGGCGTATAGGCGGTCCTCCTCCGCCTGGACTCGATTTTGGGTGCTGCGCCGTCGGCTCCGCGCGTAGGCCCTTCTGGCCGCCACGCAGGCGGCCCGGAGCCCCGCCAGCTCCTCCGTCCACCAATAGACGGCACGACAGGGAGGCGGACGGCGAGACCGAGGCATGCTGGAGTTGCACACCTCTGTCAGGGACCCCCTGAGCCGGACCGCTGCGGCGTCCACGTCCAGGACCTCGACAGGGGGCGACAGCCAGTCCTGGAGAAAGGCCGCCTCCTTGGCTGCCTCCCGGTCCAGGCGGGTGAGTGCCCACCGTGGGAAGGGAGATTGCCCAGCGCGAGCCATCCCCCCCCCCTGGGTGGAGATGTCGAACCGCACGTATCGGTGGTCCGACAAGGTCTCCACCATCTCCACCCGCCAGCTGACGACGCGGGCGGCTAGGGCGGGGGTGGCAAACGAGACGTCCACCACCGACCCACCCCGTTGCCGCACGCACGTGTGGACCGCCCCCCTGTTGAGGAGGGACACACCGCATGAGGCCGCCCAAAACTCGACGGCGCGTCCCCGGACGTTGCAACCGGCGGCCGGGTTGCCCCAGGCCGCCGACTTGGCGTTCAGGTCGCCCAACACCACGACCTGGCGTGGCGCCGCCCTCCCTACGACTGCGGTGAGGACCTCGAGGAAATCCTCAAAGTCCGAGAGAGGGCGGTTTGGGGAGAAATAGACCCCCACCAGGGCCATGTCCCCCCACGCGGCGGCCACGTATCCCGGTCCCCTCTCTAAGAGCGAGAGGGGAGGGGAGTCTGTGGAAGGCCGCGACACCAACGCCACCGAGCCGTCCCGGTCGCCCAGCCAACGGTCAGGTACCGAGTAAGGCTCGGCGACCACCGCCAAGTCCACCAACCACTCAGCCATGGTCTGCATCAGCAGATCCTGGGCTGCCCTGCAGTGGTTGGTGTTCGCCTGAAGGATGCGATGTTCGACCCTATCCATCAGTCGGACATCGCACCCCCCTCCGCAGCCGTCGCAGGAACGACGGTGCTAGCGGCTGCAGCAGGCCCGGTCGGCGCCTGCGCTTTGCCTCGCCTAGGGGGAGGATTGCAGTTCCTCCCTCTCATGACGTGGCCCGCCAGGCGGCCACTGGCAGCACACACCGCGCAGTGCGGCGTGGCGGCCTTGCAGGCAGCGGCTTTGTGGCCTTCCTTGCCGCAGCGGAGGCACATGTCCGTCCTGTCTACCGCGGACGGACACAGGGGCCGGGTGTGTCCGATGCCGAAGCACCGGAAACACCGCAGAGGCTGGTCCTCGAGTGCCCGGACTGCACCCGAGCTGAACCCGACCATGAGCCGTCCCTTGGCAAGGACGGCTTTGGCAGAGGCGACCGGGCACTCGAGGCGAATGGTGCCCATGCCGCCGCGGCCGGGCCTTATGTCCCGGCCTTGGACTGCCGCCACGCCACAGCCCCCCATCGCTGCGACCGCCGCCACCACCTCCTCCTTGGTGACGGAGTCGTCGAGGCCCATCACCTCTATGGCCGCCGACTTGACCGGTCGGGCCACCTTGGCCGAATCCGCGATGACCTCCTGCAGCTTGGCTGCAAAGAGGTCCGCATGGGCACTCCCCTCTGCCCCCGGGAACTCGAATATTCGAGCCCCGGCTTGGGTCCGCCGGCAAGCCACACTGCCGATCCCAAGTTGGGTGGGATCGGCATTTGCACGCGCCCGCACCAAAATGGACGCGTACGTCTCCCCTCGCCCCGCAGCCTCCGCAGTGAGCGTCACCACGACGGCCGCGGTTTTTGGGGGGACCAGCCGCCCCCCTCCCCTCCCCCTTCCCTTCCCCTTTCCCTTGCCGGTCGTCTGCGACCGGCTGGGAGCGGTGGTGGCGGGGACGACAGGGACCGTCGCCGTCCTTTTGGCTTTGCCCTTCCCCTTACGGACCACTTCCGTCCACTCGTTGGACGGGGTGGTGGAAGGGAGAAGGGCATCTTCCGCCTGAGACGAGGACGGCCCCGGCCCACACCGCCTCTTATCCGCCGCAAGCGGCGGTCGGAGGCGCTTCTCCGGCAAGAGCCGGTCCTCAATTCCTGCCAAGCAGGCTCTTGTGAAGGCCCTCTCCTCCATTACCACCTTGCGGATGATATCCTCAAGGTTGGAGGCGGGGCCCTCTGCCGCATGGCCCGTGTTGGCCTGTTGAGGCGGGGCCGTGGCTTCAGCCAGCTTCTGATGAAGCTGGCTGACCTCCGACTGCAGGCGATCTATCCTCGCCTGCAGTTGTTGCGTCTCGTCGGTGGTCCTGCGCTGGACCAGCTCCGCGACGATACCGCGCATGCTCGCGGCCCTGCATTTTAGGGCCTTTTGAAGGGTCCCCTTCATGTTGGAGGACTTAGAGGCGACCTCTACAATCTCCTCCTCGTCCTCCTCCGCCATTTTTTGCAGCTCGGCCAGGGAGTGGTCCGAGTACAGAACGCGGGACGCACCGTACCCGGACTTGGCCCGGGCAGCGTGCGCCCGCTTCTCCCTGGAAGCCACCCGCTCCTCCAGCTCTTGCTGGAGCTGCGCCCGCCGAGCCAGGTCCAACCGGCGTCGGGCGTCCGCGAGCCCAACGACATGGGTGTCCGCGGCTGCCGTCGGCTTTTTCGCCTTCGACAACCCCGTCGACCCCGAGGCCGAGGAGCCCCCGGACCCACCGCTCAGGTGGACCCGCTTCCGCGACCGACAATCGTCCGAATCCGACACACAAACGAGTGAGTCGTTGTCGGACGACTCGTCCGCCCCTCCGAACAAGCTAGCCGCAGATGGCGCGCGGCTAGCCTCTGACGCCTGAGCGTCGGAGTGGCCCTGAGAAGGGCCTTTTGGTTGGCCCTGAGAAGGGCCTTTTGGTTGGCCCTGAGAAGGGCCTTTGGGTTGGCCCTGAGAAGGGCCTTTTGGGTGGCCCTGAGAAGGGCCTTTGGGTTGGCCCTGAGAAGGGCCTTTTTGTTTTAAAAACCGCCCGCAGGCGTCCCTCGTGGGTTTAAGCATTCCAAACTATTCGTACTTCACAAGACAATAAGATAAAATAAGCTACGAGAGCACAGTGCACTTTGGCCAACCCAGTCTGCCACTCCGTTACGGTGGTCAGAACTGGGTCGTTTCCAGGGGACGCGACGTGGACGCAAGCACTGTGGGGTGGTCCCCCAACCTAACCTTTTTTTTTTTTTTTTTTTTTTTTTTGACGCTGGGAAAAAATGCATTACGCATACCCTCCCATCGGGGGATGGGGGGGCTATGTGGGACTCCCCGGTGTGACCCGGTATACCCACTAAAACGACCCAGCGGCACTCCCGCTTCGTCCGAGTGGCGGGGGACTGGGAAACCGGCACAGCCTTTACTTCCAGTCCACCGCCGACGAATTCCCGACAAGGCGGGCCCCTCACGTCCCCCCCGTGGGGAGGGACACGGGCCCGGGAATGACCGACGAAGGTGGTGACGGGTGCAATGCGGGCGAAGGCACCCCCGCGCCTGTCGCCCGCCCGTCGCCACCATGAGGAGGGAGAGGACCTCGCCTTCTCCGACCCATTCTTCGTCTGCGGAGCGGCGCAGCGAGAGGGTCGTCCTCCCGCGCGCGCTCCGCCTCCTCCTTTTGCGAGATTACGTCCTCGCAAAAGGAGGCGACCGCTGCCCAGGCCTCCTCGCTCCCCAGCATGGCGTTGACCGCGCCAGGAAGCGAGAGATCCTGTCCGATCACAGCGATCAGACCGCGGCGCAGCTCGGACCAAGCCGGGCACACCTCGAGGGTGTGCTGCGCCGTGTCCTCCGCCGCGCCGCAGTCGTGGCACGCCGGGGTCTCCTCCCTCCCGATCCGGTGCAGGTGCGATCCGAAACAGCCATGGCCGGACAACACCTGCACCAAACGGAACGAGAGGAAACCGTGGGACCGCTCGAGCCAGCTCCGCAGGACCGGACCGAGCGCGTCCAACGTACGGCGGCCAAAGGCGGCGTTGGCGAGGTCCTCCGCCCAGTGGAGGACGATGGCGTCCTTCGCCTCCCGCCGCACGGCCTCCCGCTCTTCGGCAATCGGGCGCTCCCCGAGCGCCTTCCGGCGCGCCGTCCACTCATACACTCTGGCGAGCACCCAAGCCTCCAACTCCCAAGGAGGGGTGCCGGCCAGAGCGCACGCCGCCGAGAAGCCTACCGAGCGGTAGGCCCTCGCCACCCGCAGTGCAATAGCCCTTTGGGGCCTGCGGATGGCGGTCGCATTCTCCCTCCTGTTGAGGGAGTCCGCCCAGATTGGGGCCCCGTAAAGGGCCATGCTCCGCAGAATGCCGGCATACAGGCGCCGGCATTTCGCCTTGGGCCCCCCCAGGTTCGGGAGGAGCCACGAGAGGGCGTCGGCGGTTTTCAACAGGCGCGTCGACAGCCCGCTGAAGTGCGGGCCGAAGCGCCACCTGTCGTCCAGGACCAGGCCCAGGTACTTCATCTGGGCCCGGACCCCTATCCTGACGCCCTCTACGACAATGTGGGCGTCGGGAGGGCAGCGCTGCCGAGGCCCACGAAAGAACACGGCCTCGGTCTTGTGCAGCGCCACCCTCAATCCTAGGCGGCGGATACTCTCTGCGACCAAGGATCCGCCAGCCGAGGCCAGACAGGCCGCGTCCGCAAAAAACCTAACCTAACCTAACCTTTTTTTTTTTTTTTTATTAAGCGGTGAAAAATGCCTAACGCATACCTCACCGTCCGGGGAGACGATTTGGTTATGTGGGGCTTGCACCCACTAAAAAACACCGCCGTGAGCCTACTCTCGCCTTGACGAATGGGCCGCGAGAACTGCTACGCATGACGTTCGCGGCCCATCCAGCGCAACCCGCCTCCGTGCACCAAACTCCTTTGGCGATGTCCAGGCTCAACTGAGACATCGCCACCACTCGTGACCAGCTCAGGTGGCGGGCGCGTGCCACTCTCCGCCTGCAGGTCTGCGCCACGTCGGTAGATCTCGGCGAGCACCTGCGCCTCTAGATCCCACGGGGGTGTACCCGCGAGGGCGCACGCCGCTTCCACTGATACGGTGCGGTATCCGCGTATGACCCTGACTGCCATGACTCTCTGTGGCCTCCGCAGTAGAGCCTTGTTCTGGACAGACAGGGACTCCGCCCACACCGGGGCCCCATAGAGCGCCATCGAGCGAACCACCCCCGTGTACAGCCGCCGGCAAACCACGTTTGGTCCGCCCAGGTTTGGCAACAGCCGGCTGAGGGCGGAAGCCGTGCCGATCAGCTTCGGCGCAAGCTGAGCAAAGTGCTCGCCGAAGTTCCACCTCCGGTCCAAAACCAGACCCAAGTATTTCATGCTTGCCCGTACCGCTATTGGTGCACCACCAATAGTGAGGTGTGCGCCGGCCGGTGGCCGTCGTCGGGGCGCATGAAACACCAGGGCCTCCGTCTTTTCTAGGGCCACCTTGAGGCCCATCGCCTCGATTCGCCCCACGACGAGGGACGTGCCCTCAACGGCGGAGCGTGCCGCTTCCTCGTAGCTCCCTCCCCGGGCCGTGACGAGAGTGTCATCAGCGTAGCAAATGACGCCCTGCCCGGGGGAGAGCAAACAGCGCAAGGACCAGTCGTAGCCTATGTTCCACAAGAGCGGACCCAAAACCGACCCCTGTGGAACACCGCACACGATGGCCCTGCGCACAACTTGGCCGTCGCGTCCCTCGTAGGAGACAAACCGCTCCTGCAGGTAGTCTGCTACTAGCAGCCTCAGGTAGGCGGGCACCTGATGGTAGCGGAGCGCCTCCTCGATGCAGCTGAATGGCAGAGTGTTGAACGCGTTGGCGATGTCTAAAGACACCGCCAACAACACCCCGCCCTGGGCGACTGCATCTTTCGCCTCGGCCTTGAGGCGCAAGATGGCGTCTATTGTCGAACGCCCTGCCCGGAAACCGAACTGGGCGTCCGACAAGTTTGGGCCTACTGCATCTAAGTGCCGGACGATGCGGGTAGCGAGAATCTTCTCTAGCATCTTCCCCGCCTCGTCCAGCAAGACAATCGGCCTATACGCCGATGGAGACTCCGGGGGCCGCCCTGCCTTCTGGAGCAGCACCAGTCGACCCTCCTTCCAGGCCTTAGGGAACCGTCCCGACGTTAGACAGGCGTCAAACAGCTCCCTAAGCCTATCTTCCAGGGCCGCCTCAAGAGAGAGGGCCAGCACCCTTGCAGGCACTCCATCCGGTCCGGGGGCAGTCCTCTTGGACCGCGCCCTCAAAATTGCTGCCCCCATCTCCGCGTCCGATATTGGGGGAGTCTCCACTTCCGCATCTTGGTCGGCCTCCGCTTCGGCCATTGGCGGGGAAAGATGATCCGCCCGATCCGGGAAGAGTGTCTCCACGACCCTGACGAGGAACTGAGGCTGGAGGGTTTCCGTCAGTGGGGGGCCTTGGGCACGGAGTTTTTTCCGCGCCGCACGGTACGGACGCCCCCAGGGATCACGGTTTAGATCCTCCAGTGCCTCAGCTCTCGATTGCTCCTTCCCTCGACAGATCGCCAACTGCAGAGCCCCCCGAGCGTTGCGGTATGACTCATACAATTGGGTCTGTAGGATCTCCAGCTCTTCATCACGGCGGCGTAACCTGCGAACCTGTGAGTAGGTCCTCCGGGCAGTTATACAGGCCGCGCGGAGGTCTGCTATCTCCTGGGACCACCAGTAGGACCGCCCTCTTTGGAGGTTGTCTTCGGGAGCGAGGCATGGCTGCATCGCACACAGCCGTCATGGCTTCGCGAAAGCGGTCAGCCTCGACGTCGACTCCCTCTGCTGCAGGTGGCGAGGACAGCCAAGCCTGGACGATGGCTGCTTCCTCTAGGAGGTCCCCGTCAAGCCGCTTCAACGCCCACCGTGGGAACTGCCGAGCGTCAGGTCGTGGATACACTGTTGGGCCCGAAGAGGCGGAGACATCCATACAGATATACAGGTGATCCGATAGAGTCTCCACACTCTCTAGGACCCGCCAACCCTGAACCCGTGCGGCGACAGCAGGGGTAGCGAACGAGAGGTCCACTATTGACCCCCCGTGCTGCCGGACGCATGTGTTAACGGAGCACTCCGGGGGAACCTTTTTTTTTTTTTTTTTTTTTTTTTTTTTTTTTTTTTTTTTTTTTTTTTTTTTGACGCTGGGAAAAAATGCATTACGCATACCCTCCCATCGGGGGATGGGGGGGCTATGTGGGACTCCCCGGTGTGACCCGGTATACCCACTAAAACGACCCAGCGGCACTCCCGCTTCGTCCGAGTGGCGGGGGACTGGGAAACCGGCACAGCCTTTACTTCCAGTCCACCGCCGACGAATCCCTGACAAGGCGGGCCCCTCACGTCCCCCCCGTGGGGAGGGACACGGGCCCGGGAATGACCGACGAAGGTGGTGACGGGTGCAATGCGGGCGAAGGCACCCCCGCGCCTGTCGCCCGCCCGTCGCCACCATGAGGAGGGAGAGGACCTCGCCTTCTCCGACCCCTTCTTCGTCTGCGGAGCGGCGCAGCGAGAGGGTCGTCCTCCCGCGCGCGCTCCGCCTCCTCCTTCTGCGAGATTACGTCCTCGCAAAAGGAGGCGACCGCTGCCCAGGCCTCCTCGCTCCCCAGCATGGCGTTGACCACGCCAGGAAGCGAGAGATCCTGTCCGATCACAGCGATCAGACCGCGGCGCAGCTCGGACCAAGCCGGGCACACCTCGAGGGTGTGCTGCGCCGTGTCCTCCGCCGCGCCGCAGTCGTGGCACGCCGGGGTCTCCTCCCTCCCGATCCGGTGCAGGTGCGATCCGAAACAGCCATGGCCGGACAACACCTGCACCAAACGGAACGAGAGGAAACCGTGGGACCGCTCGAGCCAGCTCCGCAGGACCGGACCGAGCGCGTCCAACGTACGGCGGCCAAAGGCGGCGTTGGCGAGGTCCTCCGTCCAGTGGAGGACGATGGCGTCCTTCGCCTCCCGCCGCACGGCCTCCCGCTCTTCGGCAATCGGGCGCTCCCCGAGCGCCTTCCGGCGCGCCGTCCACTCATACACTCTGGCGAGCACCCAAGCCTCCAACTCCCAAGGAGGGGTGCCGGCCAGAGCGCACGCCGCCGAGAAGCCTACGGAGCGGTAGGCCCTCGCCACCCGCAGTGCAATAGCCCTTTGGGGCCTGCGGATGGCGGTCGCATTCTCCCTCCTGTTGAGGGAGTCCGCCCAGATTGGGGCCCCGTAAAGGGCCATGCTCCGCAGAATGCCGGCATACAGGCGCCGGCATTTCGCCTTGGGCCCCCCCAGGTTCGGGAGGAGCCACGAGAGGGCGTCGGCGGTTTTCAACAGACTCCGGGGGAACCTAACCTAACCTAACCTAACCTTTTTTTTTTTTTTTTTTTTTTTTTTTTTTTTTTTTTTTTTTTTTTTTTTTTTTTTTTTTTTTTTTTTTTTGACGCTGGGAAAAAATGCATTACGCATACCCTCCCATCGGGGGATGGGGGGGCTATGTGGGACTCCCCGGTGTGACCCGGTATACCCACTAAAACGACCCAGCGGCACTCCCGCTTCGTCCGAGTGGCGGGGGACTGGGAAACCGGCACAGCCTTTACTTCCAGTCCACCGCCGACGAATCCCTGACAAGGCGGGCCCCTCACGTCCCCCCCGTGGGGAGGGACACGGGCCCGGGAATGACCGACGAAGGTGGTGACGGGTGCAATGCGGGCGAAGGCACCCCCGCGCCTGTCGCCCGCCCGTCGCCACCATGAGGAGGGAGAGGACCTCGCCTTCTCCGACCCCTTCTTCGTCTGCGGAGCGGCGCAGCGAGAGGGTCGTCCTCCCGCGCGCGCTCCGCCTCCTCCTTCTGCGAGATTACGTCCTCGCAAAAGGAGGCGACCGCTGCCCAGGCCTCCTCGCTCCCCAGCATGGCGTTGACCACGCCAGGAAGCGAGAGATCCTGTCCGATCACAGCGATCAGACCGCGGCGCAGCTCGGACCAAGCCGGGCACACCTCGAGGGTGTGCTGCGCCGTGTCCTCCGCCGCGCCGCAGTCGTGGCACGCCGGGGTCTCCTCCCTCCCGATCCGGTGCAGGTGCGATCCGAAACAGCCATGGCCGGACAACACCTGCACCAAACGGAACGAGAGGAAACCGTGGGACCGCTCGAGCCAGCTCCGCAGGACCGGACCGAGCGCGTCCAACGTACGGCGGCCAAAGGCGGCGTTGGCGAGGTCCTCCGTCCAGTGGAGGACGATGGCGTCCTTCGCCTCCCGCCGCACGGCCTCCCGCTCTTCGGCAATCGGGCGCTCCCCGAGCGCCTTCCGGCGCGCCGTCCACTCATACACTCTGGCGAGCACCCAAGCCTCCAACTCCCAAGGAGGGGTGCCGGCCAGAGCGCACGCCGCCGAGAAGCCTACCGAGCGGTAGGCCCTCGCCACCCGCAGTGCAATAGCCCTTTGGGGCCTGCGGATGGCGGTCGCATTCTCCCTCCTGTTGAGGGAGTCCGCCCAGATTGGGGCCCCGTAAAGGGCCATGCTCCGCAGAATGCCGGCATACAGGCGCCGGCATTTCGCCTTGGGCCCCCCCAGGTTCGGGAGGAGCCACGAGAGGGCGTCGGCGGTTTTCAACAGGCGCGTCGACAGCCCGCTGAAGTGCGGGCCGAAGCGCCACCTGTCGTCCAGGACCAGGCCCAGGTACTTCATCTGGGCCCGGACCCCTATCCTGACGCCCTCTACGACAATGTGGGCGTCGGGAGGGCAGCGCTGCCGAGGCCCACGAAAGAACACGGCCTCGGTCTTGTGCAGCGCCACCCTCAATCCTAGGCGGCGGATCCTCTCTGCGACCAAGGATCCGCCAGCCGAGGCCAGACAGGCCGCGTCCGCAAAAAACCTAACCTAACCTAACCTTTTTTTTTTTTTTTTATTAAGCGGTGAAAAATGCCTAACGCATACCTCACCGTCCGGGGAGACGATTTGGTTATGTGGGGCTTGCACCCACTAAAAAACACCGCCGTGAGCCTACTCTCGCCTTGACGAATGGGCCGCGAGAACTGCTACGCATGACGTTCGCGGCCCATCCAGCGCAACCCGCCTCCGTGCACCAAACTCCTTTGGCGATGTCCAGGCTCAACTGAGACATCGCCACCACTCGTGAGGGCCGTTCGATGCGACGACGATAGACTCCCCGATCTATCGCCCGCTGGCACCTCCTAGGGCGGCATTAAATCGCCATGGCGCCTCCTCCGCCGCCCTGTCCTCCTGCGACGAATCGCGTCTGCGAGGGAGTCCTCCTCTCTGACGCGCTCCGCCACCTCCTTCTGCGAGATGACGTCCTCGCAGAAGGACGCCACTGCCTCCCATGCCTCCCCGCTGTCGACCATGGCCTTGGCCACGGCCGGTAAGGAGAGGTCTGCCCCGATTGCTGCTGCGAGAGCACGGCGCTGCACCGCCCAAGCAGGACAATGCTCGAGGGTGTGAAGCGCCGTGTCCTCGCTGCAGCCGCACTGGTGACACACGGGAGTCGCCTCCCGTCTGGCCACTTTGTGCAGGTATTTGCCAAAGCAGCCATGCCCTGACAATACCTGCACCAGACGGAAGGACAACGTCCCGTGTCGCCTCCGTGTCCACTCTTCCAGGATCGGCCGGATCGCCCCCACGGTCCAGTGACCTGCACTGGGCGTCTCCAGCCTCACCCTCCAAATCCGTAGGGTTTGGGATTGGGCCTCTCTACGCCACCTCGTGACCAGCTCAGGTGGCGGGCGCGTGCCACTCTCCGCCTGCAGGTCTGCGCCACGTCGGTAGATCTCGGCGAGCACCTGCGCCTCTAGATCCCACGGGGGTGTACCCGCGAGGGCGCACGCCGCTTCCACTGATACGGTGCGGTATCCGCGTATGACCCTGACTGCCATGACTCTCTGTGGCCTCCGCAGTAGAGCCTTGTTCTGGACAGGCAGGGACTCCGCCCACACCGGGGCCCCATAGAGCGCCATCGAGCGAACCACCCCCGTGTACAGCCGCCGGCAAACCACGTTTGGTCCGCCCAGGTTTGGCAACAGCCGGCTGAGGGCGGAAGCCGTGCCGATCAGCTTCGGCGCAAGCTGAGCAAAGTGCTCGCCGAAGTTCCACCTCCGGTCCAAAACCAGACCCAAGTATTTCATGCTTGCCCGTACCGCTATTGGTGCACCACCAATAGTGAGGTGTGCGCCGGCCGGTGGCCGTCGTCGGGGCGCATGAAACACCAGGGCCTCCGTCTTTTCTAGGGCCACCTTGAGGCCCATCGCCTCGATTCGCCCCACGACGAGGGACGTGCCCTCAACGGCGGAGCGTGCCGCTTCCTCGTAGCTCCCTCCCCGGGCCGTGACGAGAGTGTCATCAGCGTAGCAAATGACGCCCTGCCCGGGGGAGAGCAAACAGCGCAAGGACCAGTCGTAGCCTATGTTCCACAAGAGCGGACCCAAAACCGACCCCTGTGGAACACCGCACACGATGGCCCTGCGCACAACTTGGCCGTCGCGTCCCTCGTAGGAGACAAACCGCTCCTGCAGGTAGTCTGCTACTAGCAGCCTCAGGTAGGCGGGCACCTGATGGTAGCGGAGCGCCTCCTCGATGCAGCTGAATGGCAGAGTGTTGAACGCGTTGGCGATGTCTAAAGACACCGCCAACAACACCCCGCCCTGGGCGACTGCATCTTTCGCCTCGGCCTTGAGGCGCAAGATGGCGTCTATTGTCGAACGCCCTGCCCGGAAACCGAACTGGGCGTCCGACAAGTTTGGGCCTACTGCATCTAAGTGCCGGACGATGCGGGTAGCGAGAATCTTCTCTAGCATCTTCCCCGCCTCGTCCAGCAAGACAATCGGCCTATACGCCGATGGAGACTCCGGGGGAACCTAACCTAACCTAACCTAACCTTTTTTTTTTTTTTTTTTTTTTTTTTTTTTTTTTTTTTTTTTTTTTTTTTTTTTTTTTTTTTGACGCTGGGAAAAAATGCATTACGCATACCCTCCCATCGGGGGATGGGGGGGCTATGTGGGACTCCCCGGTGTGACCCGGTATACCCACTAAAACGACCCAGCGGCACTCCCGCTTCGTCCGAGTGGCGGGGGACTGGGAAACCGGCACAGCCTTTACTTCCAGTCCACCGCCGACGAATCCCTGACAAGGCGGGCCCCTCACGTCCCCCCCGTGGGGAGGGACACGGGCCCGGGAATGACCGACGAAGGTGGTGACGGGTGCAATGCGGGCGAAGGCACCCCCGCGCCTGTCGCCCGCCCGTCGCCACCATGAGGAGGGAGAGGACCTCGCCTTCTCCGACCCCTTCTTCGTCTGCGGAGCGGCGCAGCGAGAGGGTCGTCCTCCCGCGCGCGCTCCGCCTCCTCCTTCTGCGAGATTACGTCCTCGCAAAAGGAGGCGACCGCTGCCCAGGCCTCCTCGCTCCCCAGCATGGCGTTGACCACGCCAGGAAGCGAGAGATCCTGTCCGATCACAGCGATCAGACCGCGGCGCAGCTCGGACCAAGCCGGGCACACCTCGAGGGTGTGCTGCGCCGTGTCCTCCGCCGCGCCGCAGTCGTGGCACGCCGGGGTCTCCTCCCTCCCGATCCGGTGCAGGTGCGATCCGAAACAGCCATGGCCGGACAACACCTGCACCAAACGGAACGAGAGGAAACCGTGGGACCGCTCGAGCCAGCTCCGCAGGACCGGACCGAGCGCGTCCAACGTACGGCGGCCAAAGGCGGCGTTGGCGAGGTCCTCCGTCCAGTGGAGGACGATGGCGTCCTTCGCCTCCCGCCGCACGGCCTCCCGCTCTTCGGCAATCGGGCGCTCCCCGAGCGCCTTCCGGCGCGCCGTCCACTCATACACTCTGGCGAGCACCCAAGCCTCCAACTCCCAAGGAGGGGTGCCGGCCAGAGCGCACGCCGCCGAGAACCTAACCTTTTTTTTTTTTTTTTTTTTTTTTTTTTTTTTTTTTTTTTTTTTTTTTTTTTTTTTTTTTATTAAGCGGTGAAAAATGCCTAACGCATACCTCACCGTCCGGGGAGACGATTTGGTTATGTGGGGCTTGCACCCACTAAAAAACACCGCCGTGAGCCTACTCTCGCCTTGACGAATGGGCCGCGAGAACTGCTACGCATGACGTTCGCGGCCCATCCAGCGCAACCCGCCTCCGTGCACCAAACTCCTTTGGCGATGTCCAGGCTCAACTGAGACATCGCCACCACTCGTGAGGGCCGTTCGATGCGACGACGATAGACTCCCCGATCTATCGCCCGCTGGCACCTCCTAGGGCGGCATTAAATCGCCATGGCGCCTCCTCCGCCGCCCTGTCCTCCTGCGACGAATCGCGTCTGCGAGGGAGTCCTCCTCTCTGACGCGCTCCGCCACCTCCTTCTGCGAGATGACGTCCTCGCAGAAGGACGCCACTGCCTCCCATGCCTCCCCGCTGTCGACCATGGCCTTGGCCACGGCCGGTAAGGAGAGGTCTGCCCCGATTGCTGCTGCGAGAGCACGGCGCTGCACCGCCCAAGCAGGACAATGCTCGAGGGTGTGAAGCGCCGTGTCCTCGCTGCAGCCGCACTGGTGACACACGGGAGTCGCCTCCCGTCTGGCCACTTTGTGCAGGTATTTGCCAAAGCAGCCATGCCCTGACAATACCTGCACCAGACGGAAGGACAACGTCCCGTGTCGCCTCCGTGTCCACTCTTCCAGGATCGGCCGGATCGCCCCCACGGTCCAGTGACCTGCACTGGGCGTCTCCAGCCTCACCCTCCAAATCCGTAGGGTTTGGGATTGGGCCTCTCTACGCCACCTCGTGACCAGCTCAGGTGGCGGGCGCGTGCCACTCTCCGCCTGCAGGTCTGCGCCACGTCGGTAGATCTCGGCGAGCACCTGCGCCTCTAGATCCCACGGGGGTGTACCCGCGAGGGCGCACGCCGCTTCCACTGATACGGTGCGGTATCCGCGTATGACCCTGACTGCCATGACTCTCTGTGGCCTCCGCAGTAGAGCCTTGTTCTGGACAGGCAGGGACTCCGCCCACACCGGGGCCCCATAGAGCGCCATCGAGCGAACCACCCCCGTGTACAGCCGCCGGCAAACCACGTTTGGTCCGCCCAGGTTTGGCAACAGCCGGCTGAGGGCGGAAGCCGTGCCGATCAGCTTCGGCGCAAGCTGAGCAAAGTGCTCGCCGAAGTTCCACCTCCGGTCCAAAACCAGACCCAAGTATTTCATGCTTGCCCGTACCGCTATTGGTGCACCACCAATAGTGAGGTGTGCGCCGGCCGGTGGCCGTCGTCGGGGCGCATGAAACACCAGGGCCTCCGTCTTTTCTAGGGCCACCTTGAGGCCCATCGCCTCGATTCGCCCCACGACGAGGGACGTGCCCTCAACGGCGGAGCGTGCCGCTTCCTCGTAGCTCCCTCCCCGGGCCGTGACGAGAGTGTCATCAGCGTAGCAAATGACGCCCTGCCCGGGGGAGAGCAAACAGCGCAAGGACCAGTCGTAGCCTATGTTCCACAAGAGCGGACCCAAAACCGACCCCTGTGGAACACCGCACACGATGGCCCTGCGCACAACTTGGCCGTCGCGTCCCTCGTAGGAGACAAACCGCTCCTGCAGGTAGTCTGCTACTAGCAGCCTCAGGTAGGCGGGCACCTGATGGTAGCGGAGCGCCTCCTCGATGCAGCTGAATGGCAGAGTGTTGAACGCGTTGGCGATGTCTAAAGACACCGCCAACAACACCCCGCCCTGGGCGACTGCATCTTTCGCCTCGGCCTTGAGGCGCAAGATGGCGTCTATTGTCGAACGCCCTGCCCGGAAACCGAACTGGGCGTCCGACAAGTTTGGGCCTACTGCATCTAAGTGCCGGACGATGCGGGTAGCGAGAATCTTCTCTAGCATCTTCCCCGCCTCGTCCAGCAAGACAATCGGCCTATACGCCGATGGAGACTCCGGGGGAACCTAACCTAACCTAACCTAACCTTTTTTTTTTTTTTTTTTTTTTTTTTTTTTTTTTTTTTTTTTTTTTTTTTTTTTTTTTTTTTTTTTGACGCTGGGAAAAAATGCATTACGCATACCCTCCCATCGGGGGATGGGGGGGCTATGTGGGACTCCCCGGTGTGACCCGGTATACCCACTAAAACGACCCAGCGGCACTCCCGCTTCGTCCGAGTGGCGGGGGACTGGGAAACCGGCACAGCCTTTACTTCCAGTCCACCGCCGACGAATCCCTGACAAGGCGGGCCCCTCACGTCCCCCCCGTGGGGAGGGACACGGGCCCGGGAATGACCGACGAAGGTGGTGACGGGTGCAATGCGGGCGAAGGCACCCCCGCGCCTGTCGCCCGCCCGTCGCCACCATGAGGAGGGAGAGGACCTCGCCTTCTCCGACCCCTTCTTCGTCTGCGGAGCGGCGCAGCGAGAGGGTCGTCCTCCCGCGCGCGCTCCGCCTCCTCCTTCTGCGAGATTACGTCCTCGCAAAAGGAGGCGACCGCTGCCCAGGCCTCCTCGCTCCCCAGCATGGCGTTGACCACGCCAGGAAGCGAGAGATCCTGTCCGATCACAGCGATCAGACCGCGGCGCAGCTCGGACCAAGCCGGGCACACCTCGAGGGTGTGCTGCGCCGTGTCCTCCGCCGCGCCGCAGTCGTGGCACGCCGGGGTCTCCTCCCTCCCGATCCGGTGCAGGTGCGATCCGAAACAGCCATGGCCGGACAACACCTGCACCAAACGGAACGAGAGGAAACCGTGGGACCGCTCGAGCCAGCTCCGCAGGACCGGACCGAGCGCGTCCAACGTACGGCGGCCAAAGGCGGCGTTGGCGAGGTCCTCCGTCCAGTGGAGGACGATGGCGTCCTTCGCCTCCCGCCGCACGGCCTCCCGCTCTTCGGCAATCGGGCGCTCCCCGAGCGCCTTCCGGCGCGCCGTCCACTCATACACTCTGGCGAGCACCCAAGCCTCCAACTCCCAAGGAGGGGTGCCGGCCAGAGCGCACGCCGCCGAGAACCTAACCTTTTTTTTTTTTTTTTTTTTTTTTTTTTTTTTTTTTTTTTTTTTTTTTTTTTTTTTTTTATTAAGCGGTGAAAAATGCCTAACGCATACCTCACCGTCCGGGGAGACGATTTGGTTATGTGGGGCTTGCACCCACTAAAAAACACCGCCGTGAGCCTACTCTCGCCTTGACGAATGGGCCGCGAGAACTGCTACGCATGACGTTCGCGGCCCATCCAGCGCAACCCGCCTCCGTGCACCAAACTCCTTTGGCGATGTCCAGGCTCAACTGAGACATCGCCACCACTCGTGAGGGCCGTTCGATGCGACGACGATAGACTCCCCGATCTATCGCCCGCTGGCACCTCCTAGGGCGGCATTAAATCGCCATGGCGCCTCCTCCGCCGCCCTGTCCTCCTGCGACGAATCGCGTCTGCGAGGGAGTCCTCCTCTCTGACGCGCTCCGCCACCTCCTTCTGCGAGATGACGTCCTCGCAGAAGGACGCCACTGCCTCCCATGCCTCCCCGCTGTCGACCATGGCCTTGGCCACGGCCGGTAAGGAGAGGTCTGCCCCGATTGCTGCTGCGAGAGCACGGCGCTGCACCGCCCAAGCAGGACAATGCTCGAGGGTGTGAAGCGCCGTGTCCTCGCTGCAGCCGCACTGGTGACACACGGGAGTCGCCTCCCGTCTGGCCACTTTGTGCAGGTATTTGCCAAAGCAGCCATGCCCTGACAATACCTGCACCAGACGGAAGGACAACGTCCCGTGTCGCCTCCGTGTCCACTCTTCCAGGATCGGCCGGATCGCCCCCACGGTCCAGTGACCTGCACTGGGCGTCTCCAGCCTCACCCTCCAAATCCGTAGGGTTTGGGATTGGGCCTCTCTACGCCACCTCGTGACCAGCTCAGGTGGCGGGCGCGTGCCACTCTCCGCCTGCAGGTCTGCGCCACGTCGGTAGATCTCGGCGAGCACCTGCGCCTCTAGATCCCACGGGGGTGTACCCGCGAGGGCGCACGCCGCTTCCACTGATACGGTGCGGTATCCGCGTATGACCCTGACTGCCATGACTCTCTGTGGCCTCCGCAGTAGAGCCTTGTTCTGGACAGGCAGGGACTCCGCCCACACCGGGGCCCCATAGAGCGCCATCGAGCGAACCACCCCCGTGTACAGCCGCCGGCAAACCACGTTTGGTCCGCCCAGGTTTGGCAACAGCCGGCTGAGGGCGGAAGCCGTGCCGATCAGCTTCGGCGCAAGCTGAGCAAAGTGCTCGCCGAAGTTCCACCTCCGGTCCAAAACCAGACCCAAGTATTTCATGCTTGCCCGTACCGCTATTGGTGCACCACCAATAGTGAGGTGTGCGCCGGCCGGTGGCCGTCGTCGGGGCGCATGAAACACCAGGGCCTCCGTCTTTTCTAGGGCCACCTTGAGGCCCATCGCCTCGATTCGCCCCACGACGAGGGACGTGCCCTCAACGGCGGAGCGTGCCGCTTCCTCGTAGCTCCCTCCCCGGGCCGTGACGAGAGTGTCATCAGCGTAGCAAATGACGCCCTGCCCGGGGGAGAGCAAACAGCGCAAGGACCAGTCGTAGCCTATGTTCCACAAGAGCGGACCCAAAACCGACCCCTGTGGAACACCGCACACGATGGCCCTGCGCACAACTTGGCCGTCGCGTCCCTCGTAGGAGACAAACCGCTCCTGCAGGTAGTCTGCTACTAGCAGCCTCAGGTAGGCGGGCACCTGATGGTAGCGGAGCGCCTCCTCGATGCAGCTGAATGGCAGAGTGTTGAACGCGTTGGCGATGTCTAAAGACACCGCCAACAACACCCCGCCCTGGGCGACTGCATCTTTCGCCTCGGCCTTGAGGCGCAAGATGGCGTCTATTGTCGAACGCCCTGCCCGGAAACCGAACTGGGCGTCCGACAAGTTTGGGCCTACTGCATCTAAGTGCCGGACGATGCGGGTAGCGAGAATCTTCTCTAGCATCTTCCCCGCCTCGTCCAGCAAGACAATCGGCCTATACGCCGATGGAGACTCCGGGGGAACCTAACCTTTTTTTTTTTTTTTTTTTTTTTTTTGACGCTGGGAAAAAATGCATTACGCATACCCTCCCATCGGGGGATGGGGGGGCTATGTGGGACTCCCCGGTGTGACCCGGTATACCCACTAAAACGACCCAGCGGCACTCCCGCTTCGTCCGAGTGGCGGGGGACTGGGAAACCGGCACAGCCTTTACTTCCAGTCCACCGCCGACGAATCCCTGACAAGGCGGGCCCCTCACGTCCCCCCCGTGGGGAGGGACACGGGCCCGGGAATGACCGACGAAGGTGGTGACGGGTGCAATGCGGGCGAAGGCACCCCCGCGCCTGTCGCCCGCCCGTCGCCACCATGAGGAGGGAGAGGACCTCGCCTTCTCCGACCCCTTCTTCGTCTGCGGAGCGGCGCAGCGAGAGGGTCGTCCTCCCGCGCGCGCTCCGCCTCCTCCTTCTGCGAGATTACGTCCTCGCAAAAGGAGGCGACCGCTGCCCAGGCCTCCTCGCTCCCCAGCATGGCGTTGACCACGCCAGGAAGCGAGAGATCCTGTCCGATCACAGCGATCAGACCGCGGCGCAGCTCGGACCAAGCCGGGCACACCTCGAGGGTGTGCTGCGCCGTGTCCTCCGCCGCGCCGCAGTCGTGGCACGCCGGGGTCTCCTCCCTCCCGATCCGGTGCAGGTGCGATCCGAAACAGCCATGGCCGGACAACACCTGCACCAAACGGAACGAGAGGAAACCGTGGGACCGCTCGAGCCAGCTCCGCAGGACCGGACCGAGCGCGTCCAACGTACGGCGGCCAAAGGCGGCGTTGGCGAGGTCCTCCGTCCAGTGGAGGACGATGGCGTCCTTCGCCTCCCGCCGCACGGCCTCCCGCTCTTCGGCAATCGGGCGCTCCCCGAGCGCCTTCCGGCGCGCCGTCCACTCATACACTCTGGCGAGCACCCAAGCCTCCAACTCCCAAGGAGGGGTGCCGGCCAGAGCGCACGCCGCCGAGAAGCCTACCGAGCGGTAGGCCCTCGCCACCCGCAGTGCAATAGCCCTTTGGGGCCTGCGGATGGCGGTCGCATTCTCCCTCCTGTTGAGGGAGTCCGCCCAGATTGGGGCCCCGTAAAGGGCCATGCTCCGCAGAATGCCGGCATACAGGCGCCGGCATTTCGCCTTGGGCCCCCCCAGGTTCGGGAGGAGCCACGAGAGGGCGTCGGCGGTTTTCAACAGGCGCGTCGACAGCCCGCTGAAGTGCGGGCCGAAGCGCCACCTGTCGTCCAGGACCAGGCCCAGGTACTTCATCTGGGCCCGGACCCCTATCCTGACGCCCTCTACGACAATGTGGGCGTCGGGAGGGCAGCGCTGCCGAGGCCCACGAAAGAACACGGCCTCGGTCTTGTGCAGCGCCACCCTCAATCCTAGGCGGCGGATCCTCTCTGCGACCAAGGATCCGCCAGCCGAGGCCAGACAGGCCGCGTCCGCAAAATTCCTCCCCCGGGCAGTAAGGAGAGTGTCATCCGCGTAGCAGATGACACTCGTGCCCTGGAGGAGGGCCCCCCGCAGGAGCCAGTCGAACCCGATGTTCCAAAGGGGCGGTCCAAGCACCGACCCCTGCGGAACACCGGACTCTGCGCCGTACCGCCTCACCGTGGCCGTCTTGTCCACGAGGAGGACCTCTCGGTCCTCCAAGTAGCTGGCCAGGAGGTTTCGCAGGTATTGGGGCACTCCGTGATACCGGAGCGCCTCCAATATCGTCGAGTGGGGCACGGAGTTGAAGGCGTTGGCAATGTCGAACGACACTGCCAGCACTCCGCCCCCCGCCTCCACCGCCTCCTTCACCTGGCCCTTGAGTAGGGCCAGCGCATCGATCGTCGAACGCCCTCGACGGAAACCGAATTGGGCGTCCGACAGGTCCGGCCCTACCCCCCGCAAAAGGCTATCAAGCCGGGAGGCGACAATCCCCTCGAACAATTTGCCGACCTCATCGAGCAGAACGATGGGCCGGTATGCCGAGGGGGAGTCCACCGGGCGTCCCTCCTTTCGGAGGAGGCATAGCTGCCCCTCCTTCCACAGTTTCGGGAACCTCCCAGCCGTTAAGCACGCGCTGAAGAGGTCCCGAAACCTGTCCTCCATTTCGGAAGCGGCGATCGCCACCACCCGTGCGGGGACGCCGTCCGGTCCGGGGGCCGTCTTCTTCGCGCGGAGGCTGAGAACCCCAGCGTAGAACTCCGCCGCCGTCACCGGGGGGACCTCCTCCTCCGGCGAAGCCGACCCTTGCGGGGGATCCATCGTTGGTGGGGCGAAGTCGGTCCTGCGCGGAAACAGGGACCGGACCACCCCATCCAGCAACGCTGGCTCGAGGGTCTCCGTCAGTGGGGGACCACAGGGGCGCAGCTGGTTCCGCGCCGCCTTGTATGGTCTCCCATAAGGATCCCTGTCGAGTTCCTCCAGCATCTCGGCCCTCGCCGAGTCTTTCGCAGCACCCATCGCGGATTTGAGGACCGTCGTCGCCTCTCGGTAAGAGGCGTATAGGCGGTCCTCCTCCGCCTGGACTCGATTTTGGGTGCTGCGCCGTCGGCTCCGCGCGTAGGCCCTTCTGGCCGCCACGCAGGCGGCCCGGAGCCCCGCCAGCTCCTCCGTCCACCAATAGACGGCACGACGGGGAGGCGGACGGCGAGACCGAGGCATGCTGGAGTTGCACACCTCGGTCAGGGACCCCCTGAGCCGGACCGCTGCGGCGTCCACGTCCAGGACCTCGACAGGGGGCGACAGCCAGTCCTGGAGAAAGGCCGCCTCCTTGGCTGCCTCCCGGTCCAGGCGGGTGAGTGCCCACCGTGGGAAGGGAGATTGCCCAGCGCGAGCCATCCCCCCCCCCTGGGTGGAGATGTCGAACCGCACGTATCGGTGGTCCGACAAGGTCTCCACCATCTCCACCCGCCAGCTGACGACGCGGGCGGCTAGGGCGGGGGTGGCAAACGAGACGTCCACCACCGACCCACCCCGTTGCCGCACGCACGTGTGGACCGCCCCCCTGTTGAGGAGGGACACACCGCATGAGGCCGCCCAAAACTCGACGGCGCGTCCCCGGACGTTGCAACCGGCGGCCGGGTTGCCCCAGGCCACCGACTTGGCGTTCAGGTCGCCCAACACCACGACCTGGCGTGGCGCCGCCCTCCCTACGACTGCGGTGAGGACCTCGAGGAAATCCTCAAAGTCCGAGAGAGGGCGGTTTGGGGAGAAATAGACCCCCACCAGGGCCATGTCCCCCCACGCGGCGGCCACGTATCCCGGTCCCCTCTCTAAGAGCGAGAGGGGAGGGGAGTCTGTGGAAGGCCGCGACACCAACGCCACCGAGCCGTCCCGGTCGCCCAGCCAACGGTCAGGTACCGAGTAAGGCTCGGCGACCACCGCCAAGTCCACCAACCACTCAGCCATGGTCTGCATCAGCAGATCCTGGGCTGCCCTGCAGTGGTTGGTGTTCGCCTGAAGGATGCGATGTTCGACCCTATCCATCAGTCGGACATCGCACCCCCCTCCGCAGCCGCCGCAGGAACGACGGTGCTAGCGGCAGCAGCAGGCCCGGTCGGCGCCTGCGCTTTGCCTCGCCTAGGGGGAGGATTACAGTTCCTCCCTCTCATGACGTGGCCCGCCAGGCGGCCACTGGCAGCACACACCGCGCAGTGCGGCGTGGCGGCCTTGCAGGCAGCGGCTTTGTGGCCTTCCTTGCCGCAGCGGAGGCACATGTCCGTCCTGTCTACCGCGGACGGACACAGGGGCCGGGTGTGTCCGATGCCGAAGCACCGGAAACACCGCAGAGGCTGGTCCTCGAGTGCCCGGACTGCACCCGAGCTGAACCCGACCATGAGCCGTCCCTTGGCAAGGACGGCTTTGGCAGAGGCGACCGGGCACTCGAGGCGAATGGTGCCCATGCCGCCGCGGCCGGGCCTTATGTCCCGGCCTTGGACTGCCGCGACGCCACAGCCCCCCATCGCTGCGACCGCCGCCACCACCTCCTCCTTGGTGACGGAGTCGTCGAGGCCCATCACCTCTATGGCCGCCGACTTGACCGGTCGGGCCACCTTGGCCGAATCCGCGATGACCTCCTGCAGCTTGGCTGCAAAGAGGTCCGCATGGGCACTCCCCTCTGCCCCCGGGAACTCGAATATTCGAGCCCCGGCTTGGGTCCGCCGGCAAGCCACACTGCCGATCCCAAGTTGGGTGGGATCGGCATTTGCACGCGCCCGCACCAAAATGGACGCGTACGTCTCCCCTCGCCCCGCAGCCTCCGCGGTGAGCGTCACCACGACGGCCGCGGTTTTTGGGGGGACCAGTTGTCCCTTTCCCCTCCCTTTCCCCTTCCCCTTTCCCTTGCCGGTCGTCTGCGACCGGCTGGGAGCGGTGGTGGCGGGGACGACAGGGACCGTCGCCGTCCTTTTGGCTTTGCCCTTCCCCTTACGGACCACTTCCGTCCACTCGTTGGACGGGGTGGTGGAAGGGAGAAGGGCATCTTCCGCCTGAGACGAGGACGGCCCCGGCCCACACCGCCTCTTATCCGCCGCAAGCGGCGGTCGGAGGCGCTTCTCCGGCAAGAGCCGGTCCTCAATTCCTGCCAAGCAGGCTCTTGTGAAGGCCCTCTCCTCCATTACCACCTTGCGGATGATATCCTCAAGGTTGGAGGCGGGGCCCTCTGCCGCATGGCCCGTGTTGGCCTGTTGAGGCGGGGCCGTGGCTTCAGCCAGCTTCTGATGAAGCTGGCTGACCTCCGACTGCAGGCGATCTATCCTCGCCTGCAGTTGTTGCGTCTCGTCGGTGGTCCTGCGCTGGACCAGCTCCGCGACGATTCCGCGCATGCTCGCGGCCCTGCATTTGAGGGCCTTTTGAAGGGTCCCCTTCATGTTGGAGGACTTAGAGGCGACCTCCACAATCTCCTCCTCGTCCTCCTCCGCCATTTTCTCCAGCTCGGCCAGGGAGTGGTCCGAGTAAAGAACGCGGGACGCACCGTACCCGGACTTGGCCCGGGCAGCGTGCGCCCGCTTCTCCCTGGAAGCCACCCGCTCCTCCAGCTCTTGCTGGAGCTGCGCCCGCCGAGCCAGGTCCAACCGGCGTTGGGCGTCCGCGAGCCCAACGACATGGGTGTCCGCGGCCGCCGTCGGCTTTTTCGCCTTCGACAACCCCGTCGACCCCGAGGCCGAGGAGCCCCCGGACCCACCGCTCAGGTGGACCCGCTTCCGCGACCGACAATCGTCCGAATCCGACACACAAACGAGTGAGTCGTTGTCGGACGACTCGTCCGCCCCTCCGAACAAGCTAGCCGCAGATGGCGCGCGGCTAGCCTCTGACGCCTGAGCGTCGGAGTGGCCCTGAGAAGGGCCTTTTGGTGGGCCCTGAGAAGGGCCTTTGGGTTGGCCCTGAGAAGGGCCTTTCGGGTGGCCCTGAGAAGGGCCTTTGGGTTGGCCCTGAGAAGGGCCTTTTTGTTTTAAAAACCGCCCGCAGGCGTCCCTCGTGGGTTTAGACATTCCGACAAATTCGTAGACACAAGACAATAAAATAAAATAGCTACGAAAGCACAGTGCACTTTGGCCAACCCAGTCTGCCACTCCGTTACGGTGGTCAGAACTGGGTCGTTTCCAGGGGACGCGACGTGGACGCAAGCACTGTGGGGTGGTCCCCCAACCTAACCTTTTTTTTTTTTTTTTTTTTTTGTTGACGCTGGGAAAAAATGCATTACGCATACCCTCCCATCGGGGGATGGGGGGGGCTATGTGGGACTCCCCGGTGTGACCCGGTATACCCACTAAAACGACCCAGCGGCACTCCCGCTTCGTCCGAGTGGCGGGGGACTGGGAAACCGGCACAGCCTTTACTTCCAGTCCACCGCCGACGAATTCCTTACAAGGCGGGCCCCTCACGTCCCCCCCGTGGGGAGGGACACGGGCCCGGGAATGACCGACGACGGTGGAGACGGGTGCAATGCGGGCGAAGGCACCCCCGCGCCTGTCGCCCGCCCGTCGCCACCATGAGGAGGGAGAGGACCTCGCCTTCTCCGACCCCTTCTTCGTCTGCGGAGCGGCGCAGCGAGAGGGTCGTCCTCCCGCGCGCGCTCCGCCTCTCGGACCTCAAAGTCCGGGAGAGGGCGGTTTGGGGAGAAATAGACCCCCACCAGGGCCATGTCCCCCCACGCGGCGGCCACGTATCCCGGTCCCCTCTCTAAGAGCGAGAGGGGAGGGGAGTCTGTGGAAGGCCGCGACACCAACGCCACCAAGCCGTCCCGGTCGCCCAGCCAACGGCCAGGGACCGAGTAAGGCTCGGCGACCACCGCCAAGTCCATCAGTCGGACATCGCTCCCCCCTCCGCAGCCGCCGCAGGAACGACGGTGCTAGCGGCTACAGCAGGCCCGATCGGCGCCTGCGCTTTGCCTCGCTTAGGGGGAGGATTGCAGTTCCTCCCCCTCATAACGTGGCCCGCCAGGCGGCCACTAGCAGCACACACCGCGCAGTGCGGCGTGGCGGCCTTGCAGGCAGCGGCTTTGTGGCCTTCCTTGCCGCAGCGGAGGCACATGTCCGTCCTGTCTACCGCGGACGGACACAGGGGCCGGGTGTGTCCGATGCCGAAGCACCGGAAACACCGCAGAGGCTGGTCCTCGAGTGCCCGGACTGCACCCGAGCTGAACCCGACTATGAGCCGTCCCTTGGCAAGGACGGCTTTGGCAGAGGCGACCGGGCACTCGAGGCGAATGGTGCCCATGCCGCCGCGGCCGGGCCTTATGTCCCGGCCTTGGACCGCCGCGACGCCACAGCCCCCCATCACTGCGACCGCCGCCACCACCTCCTCCTTGGTGACGGAGTCGTCGAGGCCCATCACCTCTATGGCTGCCGACTTGACCGGTCGGGCCACCTTGGCCGAATCCGCGATGACCTCTTGCAGCTTGGCTGCAAAGAGGTCCGCATGGGCACTCCCCTCTTGGCCCGGGAACTCGAATATTCGAGCCCCGGCTTGGGTCCGCCGGCAAGTCACACTGCCGATCCCAAGCTGTGCAGGATCGGCATTTGCACGCGCCCGCACCAAAATTGACGCGTACGTCTCTCCTCGCCCCGCAGCCTCCGCGGTGAGCGTCACCACGACGGCCGCGGTTTTTGGAGGGACCAGCCGTCCCCCTCCCCTCCCCCTTCCCTTCCCCTTTCCCTTGCCGGTCGTCTGCGACCGGCTGGGAGCGGTGGTGGCGGGGACGACAGGGACCGTCGCCGTCCTTTTGGCTTTGCCCTTCCCCTTACGGACCACTTCCGTCCACTCGTTGGACGGGGTGGTGGAAGGGAGAAGGGCGTCTTCCGCCTGAGACGAGGATGGCCCCGGCCCACACCGCCTCTTATCCGCCGCAAGCGGCGGTCGGAGGCGCTTCTCTGGCAAGAGCCGGTCCTCTATACCTGCCAAGCAGGCTCTTGTGAAGGCCCTCTCCTCCATTACCACCTTGCGGATGATATCCTCAAGGTTGGAGGCGGGGCCCTCTGCCGCATGGCCCGTGTTGGCCTGTTGAGGCGGGGCCGTGGCTTCAGCCAGCTTCTGATGAAGCTGGCTGACCTCCGACTGCAGGCGATCTATCCTCGCCTGCAGTTGTTGCGTCTCGTCGGTGGTCTTACGCTGGACCAGCTCCGCGACGATACCGCGCATGCTCGCGGCCCTGCATTTGAGGGCCTTTTGCAAGGTCCCCTTCATGTTGGAGGACTTAGAGGCGACCTCCACAATCTCCTCCTCGTCCTCCTCCGCCATTTTCTCCAGCTCGGCCAGGGAGTGGTCCGAGTAAAGAACGCGGGACGCACCGTACCCGGACTTGGCCCGGGCAGCGTGCGCCCGTTTCTCCCCGGCAACCACCCGCTCCTCCAGCTCTTGCTGGAGCTGTGCCCGCAGAGCCAGGTCCAACCGGCGTTGGGCGTCCGCGAGCCCAACGACATGGGTGTCCGCGGCCACCGTCGGCTGTTTCGCCTTCGACAACCCCGTCGACCCCGAGGCCGAGGAGCCCCCGGACCCACCGCTCATGTGGACCCGCTTCCGCGACCGACAATCGTCCGCATCCGACACACAAATAAGTGAGTCGTTGTCGGACGACTCGTCCGCCCCTCCGAACAAGCTAGCCGCAGATGGCGCGCGGCTAGCCTCTGACGCCTGAGCGTCGGAGTGGCCCTGAGAAGGGCCTTTTGGTTGGCCCTGAGAAGGGCCTTTGGGTTGGCCCTGAGAAGGGCCTTTCGGGTGGCCCTGAGAAGGGCCTTTGGGTTGGCCCTGAGAAGGGCCTTTTTGTTTTAAAAACCGCCCGCAGGCGTCCCTCGTGGGTTTGGACATTCCGACAAATTCGTAGACACAAGACAATAAAATAAAATAGCTACGAAAGCACAGTGCACTTTGGCCAACCCAGTCTGCCACTCCGTTACGGTGGTCAGAACTGGGTCGTTTCCAGGGGACGCGACGTGGACGCAAGCACTGTGGGGTGGTCCCCCCCCCCAACCTAACCTAACCTAACCTAACCTAACCTAACCTTTTTTTTTTTTTTGACGCTGGGAAAAAATGCATTACGCATACCCTCCCATCGGGGGATGGGGGGGCTATGTGGGACTCCCCGGTGTGACCCGGTATACCCACTAAAACGACCCAGCGGCACTCCCGCTTCGTCCGAGTGGCGGGGGACTGGGAAACCGGCACAGCCTTTACTTCCAGTCCACCGCCGACGAATCCCTGACAAGGCGGGCCCCTCACGTCCCCCCCGTGGGGAGGGACACGGGCCCGGGAATGACCGACGAAGGTGGTGACGGGTGCAATGCGGGCGAAGGCACCCCCGCGCCTGTCGCCCGCCCGTCGCCACCATCAGGAGGGAGAGGACCTCGCCTTCTCCGACCCCTTCTTCGTCTGCGGAGCGGCGCAGCGAGAGGGTCGTCCTCCCGCGCGCGCTCCGCCTCTCGGACCTCAAAGTCCGGGAGAGGGCGGTTTGGGGAGAAATAGACCCCCACCAGGGCCATGTCCCCCCACGCGGCGGCCACGTATCCCGGTCCCCTCTCTAAGAGCGAGAGGGGAGGGGAGTCTGTGGAAGGCCGCGACACCAACGCCACCAAGCCGTCCCGGTCGCCCAGCCAACGGCCAGGGACCGAGTAAGGCTCGGCGACCACCGCCAAGTCCATCAGTCGGACATCGCTCCCCCCTCCGCAGCCGCCGCAGGAACGACGGTGCTAGCGGCTACAGCAGGCCCGATCGGCGCCTGCGCTTTGCCTCGCTTAGGGGGAGGATTGCAGTTCCTCCCCCTCATAACGTGGCCCGCCAGGCGGCCACTAGCAGCACACACCGCGCAGTGCGGCGTGGCGGCCTTGCAGGCAGCGGCTTTGTGGCCTTCCTTGCCGCAGCGGAGGCACATGTCCGTCCTGTCTACCGCGGACGGACACAGGGGCCGGGTGTGTCCGATGCCGAAGCACCGGAAACACCGCAGAGGCTGGTCCTCGAGTGCCCGGACTGCACCCGAGCTGAACCCGACTATGAGCCGTCCCTTGGCAAGGACGGCTTTGGCAGAGGCGACCGGGCACTCGAGGCGAATGGTGCCCATGCCGCCGCGGCCGGGCCTTATGTCCCGGCCTTGGACCGCCGCGACGCCACAGCCCCCCATCACTGCGACCGCCGCCACCACCTCCTCCTTGGTGACGGAGTCGTCGAGGCCCATCACCTCTATGGCTGCCGACTTGACCGGTCGGGCCACCTTGGCCGAATCCGCGATGACCTCCTGCAGCTTGGCTGCAAAGAGGTCCGCATGGGCACTCCCCTCTTGGCCCGGGAACTCGAATATTCGAGCCCCGGCTTGGGTCCGCCGGCAAGTCACACTGCCGATCCCAAGCTGTGCAGGATCGGCATTTGCACGCGCCCGCACCAAAATTGACGCGTACGTCTCTCCTCGCCCCGCAGCCTCCGCGGTGAGCGTCACCACGACGGCCGCGGTTTTTGGGGGGACTAGCCGTATCCCTCCCCTCCCCCTCCCCTTCCCCTTTTCCTTGCCGGTCGTCTGCAACCGGCTGGGAGCAGTGGTGGCGGGGACGACAGGGACCGTCGCCGTCTTTTGCGCTTTGCCCTTCCCCTTACGGACCACTTCCGTCCACTCGTTGGACGGGGTGGTGGAAGGGAGAAGGGCATCTTCCGCCTGAGACGAGGACGGCCCCGGCCCACACCGCGTCTTATCCGCCGAAAGCGGCGGTCGGAGGCGCTTCTCTGGCAAGAGCCGGTCCTCAATTCCTGCCAAGCAGGCTCTTGTGAAGGCCCTCTCCTCCATTACCACCTTGCGGATGATATCCTCAAGGTTGGAGGCGGGGCCCTCTGCCGCATGGCCCGTGTTGGCCTGTTGAGGCGGGGCCGTGGCTTCAGCCAGCTTCTGATGAAGCTGGCTGACCTCCGACTGCAGGCGATCTATCCTCGCCTGCAGTTGTTGCGTCTCGTCGGTGGTCCTGCGCTGGACCAGCTCCGCGACGATTCCGCGCATGCTCGCGGCCCTGCATTTGAGGGCCTTTTGAAGGGTCCCCTTCATGTTGGAGGACTTAGAGGCGACCTCCACAATCTCCTCCTCGTCCTCCTCCGCCATTTTCTCCAGCTCGGCCAGGGAGTGGTCCGAGTAAAGAACGCGGGACGCACCGTACCCGGACTTGGCCCGGGCAGCGTGCGCCCGTTTCTCCCCGGCAACCACCCGCTCCTCCAGCTCTTGCTGGAGCTGTGCCCGCCGAGCCAGGTCCAACCAGCGTTGGGCGTCCGCGAGCCCAACGACATGGGTGTCCGCGGCCACCGTCGGCTGTTTCGCCTTCGACAACCCCGTCGACCCCGAGGCCGAGGAGCCCCCGGACCCACCGCTCATGTGGACCCGCTTCCGCGACCGACAATCGTCCGCATCCGACACACAAATAAGTGAGTCGTCGGACGACTCGTCCGCCCCTCCGAACAAGCTAGCCGCAGATGGCGCGCGGCTAGCCTCTGACGCCTGAGCGTCGGAGTGGCCCTGAGAAGGGCCTTTTGGTTGGCCCTGAGAAGGGCCTTTGGCTTGGCCCTGAGAAGGGCCTTTCGGGTGGCCCTGAGAAGGGCCTTTGGGTTGGCCCTGAGAAGGGCCTTTTTGTTTTAAAAACCGCCCGCAGGCGTCCCTCGTGGGTTTTGACATTCCGACAAATTCGTAGACACAAGACAATAAAATAAAATAGCTACGAAAGCACAGTGCACTTTGGCCAACCCAGTCTGCCACTCCGTTACGGTGGTCAGAACTGGGTCGTTTCCAGGGGACGCGACGTGGACGCAAGCACTGTGGGGTGGTCCCCCAACCTAACCTAACCTAACCTAACCTTTTTTTTTTTTTTTTTTTTTTTTTTTGACGCTGGGAAAAAATGCATTACGCATACCCTCCCATCGGGGGATGGGGGGGCTATGTGGGACTCCCCGGTGTGACCCGGTATACCCACTAAAACGACCCAGCGGCACTCCCGCTTCGTCCGAGTGGCGGGGGACTGGGAAACCGGCACAGCCTTTACTTCCAGTCCACCGCCGACGAATCCCTGACAAGGCGGGCCCCTCACGTCCCCCCCGTGGGGAGGGACACGGGCCCGGGAATGACCGACGAAGGTGGTGACGGGTGCAATGCGGGCGAAGGCACCCCCGCGCCTGTCGCCCGCCCGTCGCCACCATGAGGAGGGAGAGGACCTCGCCTTCTCCGACCCCTTCTTCGTCTGCGGAGCGGCGCAGCGAGAGGGTCGTCCTCCCGCGCGCGCTCCGCCTCTCGGACCTCAAAGTCCGGGAGAGGGCGGTTTGGGGAGAAATAGACCCCCACCAGGGCCATGTCCCCCCACGCGGCGGCCACGTATCCCGGTCCCCTCTCTAAGAGCGAGAGGGGAAAGGAGTCTGTGGAAGGCCGCGACACCAACGCCACCAAGCCGTCCCGGTCGCCCAGCCAACGGCCAGGGACCGAGTAAGGCTCGGCGACCACCGCCAAGTCCATCAGTCGGACATCGCTCCCCCCTCCGCAGCCGCCGCAGGAACGACGGTGCTAGCGGCTACAGCAGGCCCGATCGGCGCCTGCGCTTTGCCTCGCTTAGGGGGAGGATTGCAGTTCCTCCCCCTCATAACGTGGCCCGCCAGGCGGCCACTAGCAGCACACACCGCGCAGTGCGGCGTGGCGGCCTTGCAGGCAGCGGCTTTGTGGCCTTCCTTGCCGCAGCGGAGGCACATGTCCGTCCTGTCTACCGCGGACGGACACAGGGGCCGGGTGTGTCCGATGCCGAAGCACCGGAAACACCGCAGAGGCTGGTCCTCGAGTGCCCGGACTGCACCCGAGCTGAACCCGACTATGAGCCGTCCCTTGGCAAGGACGGCTTTGGCAGAGGCGACCGGGCACTCGAGGCGAATGGTGCCCATGCCGCCGCGGCCGGGCCTTATGTCCCGGCCTTGGACCGCCGCGACGCCACAGCCCCCCATCACTGCGACCGCCGCCACCACCTCCTCCTTGGTGACGGAGTCGTCGAGGCCCATCACCTCTATGGCTGCCGACTTGACCGGTCGGGCCACCTTGGCCGAATCCGCGATGACCTCTTGCAGCTTGGCTGCAAAGAGGTCCGCATGGGCACTCCCCTCTTGGCCCGGGAACTCGAATATTCGAGCCCCGGCTTGGGTCCGCCGGCAAGTCACACTGCCGATCCCAAGCTGTGCAGGATCGGCATTTGCACGCGCCCGCACCAAAATTGACGCGTACGTCTCTCCTCGCCCCGCAGCCTCCGCGGTGAGCGTCACCACGACGGCCGCGGTTTTTGGGGGGACTAGCCGTCCTCCTCCCCTCCCCCTTCCCTTCCCCTTTTCCTTGCCGGTCGTCTGCAACCGGCTGGGAGCAGTGGTGGCGGGGACGACAGGGACCGTCGCAGTCTTTTTCGCTTTGCCCTTCCCCTTACGGACCACTTCCGTCCACTCGTTGGACGGGGTGGTGGAAGGGAGAAGGGCGTCTTCCGCCTGAGATGAGGACGGCCCCGGCCCACACTGCCTCTTATGCACCGCAAGCGGCGGTCGGAGGCGCTTCTCTGGCAAGAGCCGGTCCTCTATTCCTGCCAAGCAGGCTCTTGTGAAGGCCCTCTCCTCCATTACTACCTTGCGGATGATATCCTCAAGGTTGGAGGCGGGGCCCTCTGCCGCATGGCCCGTGTTGGCCTGTTGAGGCCGGGCCGTGGCTTCAGCCAGCTTCTGATGAAGCTGGCTGACCTCCGACTGCAGGCGATCTATCCACGCCTGCAGTTGTTGCGTCTCGTCGGTGGTCTTACGCTGGACCAGCTCCGCGACGATACCGCGCATGCTCGCGGCCCTGCATTTGAGGGCCTTTTGCAAGGTCCCCTTCATGTTGGAGGACTTAGAGGCGACCTCCACAATCTCCTCCTCGTCCTCCTCCGCCATTTTCTCCAGCTCGGCCAGGGAGTGGTCCGAGTAAAGAACGCGGGGCGCACCGTACCCGGACTTGGCCCGGGCAGCGTGCGCCCGTTTCTCCCCGGCAACCACCCGCTCCTCCAGCTCTTGCTGGAGCTGTGCCCGCCGAGCCAGGTCCAACCGGCGTTGGGCGTCCGCGAGCCCAACGACATGGGTGTCCGCGGCCACCGTCGGCTGTTTCGCCTTCGACAACCCCGTCGACCCCGAGGCCGAGGAGCCCCCGGACCCACCGCTCATGTGGACCCGCTTCCGCGACCGACAATCGTCCGCATCCGACACACAAATAAGTGAGTCGTTGTCGGACGACTCGTCCGCCCCTCCGAACAAGCTAGCCGCAGATGGCGCGCGGCTAGCCTCTGACGCCTGAGCGTCGGAGTGGCCCTGAGAAGGGCCTTTTGGTGGGCCCTGAGAAGGGCCTTTGGGTTGGCCCTGAGAAGGGCCTTTCGGGTGGCCCTGAGAAGGGCCTTTGGGTTGGCCCTGAGAAGGGCCTTTTTGTTTTAAAAACCGCCCGCAGGCGTCCCTCGTGGGTTTAGACATTCCGACAAATTCGTAGACACAAGACAATAAAATAAAATAGCTACGAAAGCACAGTGCACTTTGGCCAACCCAGTCTGCCACTCCGTTACGGTGGTCAGAACTGGGTCGTTTCCAGGGGACGCGACGTGGACGCAAGCACTGTGGGGTGGTCCCCCAACCTAACCTTTTTTTTTTTTTTTTTTTTTTTTTTTTTTTTTTTTTTTTTTTTTTGACGCTGGGAAAAAATGCATTACGCATACCCTCCCATCGGGGGATGGGGGGGCTATGTGGGACTCCCCGGTGTGACCCGGTATACCCACTAAAACGACCCAGCGGCACTCCCGCTTCGTCCGAGTGGCGGGGGACTGGGAAACCGGCACAGCCTTTACTTCCAGTCCACCGCCGACGAATCCCTGACAAGGCGGGCCCCTCACGTCCCCCCCGTGGGGAGGGACACGGGCCCGGGAATGACCGACGAAGGTGGTGACGGGTGCAATGCGGGCGAAGGCACCCCCGCGCCTGTCGCCCGCCCGTCGCCACCATGAGGAGGGAGAGGACCTCGCCTTCTCCGACCCCTTCTTCGTCTGCGAAGCGGCGCAGCGAGAGGGTCGTCCTCCCGCGCGCGCTCCGCCTCCTCCTTCTGCGAGATTACGTCCTCGCAAAAGGAGGCGACCGCTGCCCAGGCCTCCTCGCTCCCCAGCATGGCGTTGACCACGCCAGGAAGCGAGAGATCCTGTCCGATCACAGCGATCAGACCGCGGCGCAGCTCGGACCAAGCCGGGCACACCTCGAGGGTGTGCTGCGCCGTGTCCTCCGCCGCGCCGCAGTCGTGGCACGCCGGGGTCTCCTCCCTCCCGATCCGGTGCAGGTGCGATCCGAAACAGCCATGGCCGGACAACACCTGCACCAAACGGAACGAGAGGAAACCGTGGGACCGCTCGAGCCAGCTCCGCAGGACCGGACCGAGCGCGTCCAACGTACGGCGGCCAAAGGCGGCGTTGGCGAGGTCCTCCGTCCAGTGGAGGACGATGGCGTCCTTCGCCTCCCGCCGCACGGCCTCCCGCTCTTCGGCAATCGGGCGCTCCCCGAGCGCCTTCCGGCGCGCCGTCCACTCATACACTCTGGCGAGCACCCAAGCCTCCAACTCCCAAGGAGGGGTGCCGGCCAGAGCGCACGCCGCCGAGAAGCCTACCGAGCGGTAGGCCCTCGCCACCCGCAGTGCAATAGCCCTTTGGGGCCTGCGGATGGCGGTCGCATTCTCCCTCCTGTTGAGGGAGTCCGCCCAGATTGGGGCCCCGTAAAGGGCCATGCTCCGCAGAATGCCGGCATACAGGCGCCGGCATTTCGCCTTGGGCCCCCCCAGGTTCGGGAGGAGCCACGAGAGGGCGTCGGCGGTTTTCAACAGGCGCGTCGACAGCCCGCTGAAGTGCGGGCCGAAGCGCCACCTGTCGTCCAGGACCAGGCCCAGGTACTTCATCTGGCCCCGGACCCCTATCCTGACGCCCTCTACGACAATGTGGGCGTCGGGAGGGCAGCGCTGCCGAGGCCCACGAAAGAACACGGCCTCGGTCTTGTGCAGCGCCACCCTCAATCCTAGGCGGCGGATCCTCTCTGCGACCAAGGATCCGCCGGCCGAGGCCAAACAGGCCGCGTCCGCAAAGTTCCTCCCCCGGGCAGTGAGAAGAGTGTCATCCGCGTAGCAGATGACACTCGTGCCCTGGAGGAGCGCTCCCCGCAGGAGCCAGTCGAACCCGATGTTCCAAAGGGGCGGTCCAAGCACCGACCCCTGCGGAACACCGGACTCTGCGCCGTACCGCCTCACCGTGGCCGTCTTGTCCACGAGGAGGACCTCTCGGTCCTCCAAGTAGCTGGCCAGGAGGTTTCGCAGGTATTGGGGCACTCCATGATACCGGAGCGCCTCCAATATCGTCGAGTGGGGCACGGAGTTGAAGGCGTTGGCAATGTCGAACGACACTGCCAGCACTCCGCCCCCCGCCTCCACCGCCTCCTTCACCTGGCCCTTGAGTAGGGCCAGCGCATCGATCGTCGAACGCCCTCGACGGAAACCGAATTGGGCGTCCGACAGGTCCGGCCCTACCCCCCGCAAAAGGCTATCAAGCCGGGAGGCGACAATCCCCTCGAACAATTTACCGACCTCATCGAGCAGAACGATGGGCCGGTATGCCGAGGGGGAGTCCACCGGGCGTCCCTCCTTTCGGAGGAGGCACAGCTGCCCCTCCTTCCACAGTTTCGGGAACCTCCCAGCCGTTAAGCACGCGCTGAAGAGGTCCCGAAACCTGTCCTCCATTTCGGAGGCGGCGATCGCCACCACCCGTGCGGGGACGCCGTCCGGTCCGGGGGCCGTCTTCTTCGCGCGGAGGCTGAGAACCCCAGCGTAAAACTCCGCCGCCGTCACCGGGGGGACCTCCTCCTCCGGCGAAGCCGACCCTTGCGGGGGATCCATCGTTGGTGGGGCGAAGTCGGTCCTGCGCGGAAACAGGGACCGGACCACCCCATCCAGCAACGCTGGCTCGAGGGTCTCCGTCAGTGGGGGACCACAGGGGCGCAGCTGGTTCCGCGCCGCCTTGTATGGTCTCCCATAAGGATCCCTGTCGAGTTCCTCCAGCATCTCGGCCCTCGCCGAGTCTTTCGCAGCACCCATCGCGGATTTGAGGACCGTCGTCGCCTCTCGGTAAGAGGCGTATAGGCGGTCCTCCTCCGCCTGGACTCGATTTTGGGTGCTGCGCCGTCGGCTCCGCGCGTAGGCCCTTCTGGCCGCCACGCAGGCGGCCCGGAGCCCCGCCAGCTCCTCCGTCCACCAATAGACGGCACGACGGGGAGGCGGACGGCGAGACCGAGGCATGCTGGAGTTGCACACCTCGGTCAGGGACCCCCTGAGCCGGACCGCTGCGGCGTCCACGTCCAGGACCTCGACAGGGGGCGACAGCCAGTCCTGGAGAAAGGCCGCCTCCTTGGCTGCCTCCCGGTCCAGGCGGGTGAGTGCCCACCGTGGGAAGGGAGATTGCCCAGCGCGAGCCATCCCCCCCCCCTGGGTGGAGATGTCGAACCGCACGTATCGGTGGTCCGACAAGGTCTCCACCATCTCCACCCGCCAGCTGACGACGCGGGCGGCTAGGGCGGGGGTGGCAAACGAGACGTCCACCACCGACCCACCCCGTTGCCGCACACACGTGTGGACCGCCCCCCTGTTGAGGAGGGACACACCGCATGAGGCCGCCCAAAACTCGACGGCGCGTCCCCGGACGTTGCAACCGGCGGCCGGGTTGCCCCAGGCCACCGACTTGGCGTTCAGGTCGCCCAACACCACGACCTGGCGTGGCGCCGCCCTCCCTACGACTGCGGTGAGGACCTCGAGGAAATCCTCAAAGTCCGAGAGAGGGCGGTTTGGGGAGAAATAGACCCCCACCAGGGCCATGTCCCCCCACGCGGCGGCCACGTATCCCGGTCCCCTCTCTAAGAGCGAGAGGGGAGGGGAGTCTGTGGAAGGCCGCGACACCAACGCCACCGAGCCGTCCCGGTCGCCCAGCCAACGGTCGGGGACCGAGTAAGGCTCGGCGACCACCGCCAAGTCCACCAACCACTCAGCCATGGTCTGCATCAGCAGATCCTGGGCTGCCCTGCAGTGGTTGGTGTTCGCCTGAAGGATGCGATGTTCGACCCTATCCATCAGTCGGACATCGCACCCCCCTCCGCAACCGCCGCAGGAACGACGGTGCTAGCGGCAGCAGCAGGCCCGGTCGGCGCCTGCGCTTTGCCTCGCCTAGGGGGAGGGTTGCAGTTCCTCCCCCTCATGACGTGGCCCGCCAGGCGGCCACTGGCAGCACACACCGCGCAGTGCGGCGTGGCGGCCTTGCAGGCAGCGGCTTTGTGGCCTTCCTTGCCGCAGCGGAGGCACATGTCCGTCCTGTCTACCGCGGACGGACACAGGGGCCGGGTGTGTCCGATGCCGAAGCACCGGAAACACCGCAGAGGCTGGTCCTCGAGTGCCCGGACTGCACCCGAGCTGAACCCGACTTTGAGCCGTCCCTTGGCAAGGACGGCTTTGGCAGAGGCGACCGGGCACTCGAGGCGAATGGTGCCCATGCCGCCGCGGCCGGGCCTTATGTCCCGGCCTTGGACCGCCGCGACGCCACAGCCCCCCATCGCTGCGACCGCCGCCACCACCTCCTCCTTGGTGACGGAGTCGTCGAGGCCCATCACCTCTATGGCCGCCGACTTGACCGGTCGGGCCACCTTGGCCGAATCCGCGATGACCTCCTGCAGCTTGGCTGCAAAGAGGTCCGCATGGGCACTCCCCTCTGCCCCCGGGAACTCGAATATTCGAGCCCCGGCTTGGGTCCGCCGGCAAGCCACACTGCCGATCCCAAGTTGGGTGGGATCGGCATTTGCACGCGCCCGCACCAAAATGGACGCGTACGTCTCCCCTCGCCCCGCAGCCTCCGCGGTGAGCGTCACCACGACGGCCGCGGTTTTTGGGGGGACCAGTTGTCCCTTTCCCCTCCCTTTCCCCTTCCCCTTTCCCTTGCCGGTCGTCTGCGACCGGCTGGGAGCGGTGGTGGCGGGGACGACAGGGACCGTCGCCGTCCTTTTGGCTTTGCCCTTCCCCTTACGGACCACTTCCGTCCACTCGTTGGACGGGGTGGTGGAAGGGAGAAGGGCATCTTCCGCCTGAGACGAGGACGGCCCCGGCCCACACCGCCTCTTATCCGCCGCAAGCGGCGGTCGGAGGCGCTTCTCCGGCAAGAGCCGGTCCTCAATTCCTGCCAAGCAGGCTCTTGTGAAGGCCCTCTCCTCCATTACCACCTTGCGGATGATATCCTCAAGGTTGGAGGCGGGGCCCTCTGCCGCATGGCCCGTGTTGGCCTGTTGAGGCGGGGCCGTGGCTTCAGCCAGCTTCTGATGAAGCTGGCTGACCTCCGACTGCAGGCGATCTATCCTCGCCTGCAGTTGTTGCGTCTCGTCGGTGGTCCTGCGCTGGACCAGCTCCGCGACGATACCGCGCATGCTCGCGGCCCTGCATTTTAGGGCCTTTTGAAGGGTCCCCTTCATGTTGGAGGACTTAGAGGCGACCTCTACAATCTCCTCCTCGTCCTCCTCCGCCATTTTTTGCAGCTCGGCCAGGGAGTGGTCCGAGTACAGAACGCGGGACGCACCGTACCCGGACTTGGCCCGGGCAGCGTGCGCCCGCTTCTCCCTGGAAGCCACCCGCTCCTCCAGCTCTTGCTGGAGCTGCGCCCGCCGAGCCAGGTCCAACCGGCGTTGGGCGTCCGCGAGCCCAACGACATGGGTGTCCGCGGCCGCCGTCGGCTTTTTCGCCTTCGACAACCCCGTCGACCCCGAGGCCGAGGAGCCCCCGGACCCACCGCTCATGTGGACCCGCTTCCGCGACCGACAATCGTCCGCATCCGACACACAAATAAGTGAGTCGTTGTCGGACGACTCGTCCGCCCCTCCGAACAAGCTAGCCGCAGATGGCGCGCGGCTAGCCTCTGACGCCTCAGCGTCGGAGTGGCCCTGAGAAGGGCCTTTTGGTTGGCCCTGAGAAGGGCCTTTGGGTTGGCCCTGAGAAGGGCCTTTCGGGTGGCCCTGAGAAGGGCCTTTGGGTTGGCCCTGAGAAGGGCCTTTTTGTTTTAAAAACCGCCCGCAGGCGTCCCTCGTGGGTTTGGACATTCCGACAAATTCGTAGACACAAGACAATAAAATAAAATAGCTACGAAAGCACAGTGCACTTTGGCCAACCCAGTCTGCCACTCCGTTACGGTGGTCAGAACTGGGTCGTTTCCAGGGGACGCGACGTGGACGCAAGCACTGTGGGGTGGTCCCCCCCCCCAACCTAACCTAACCTAACCTTTTTTTTTTTTTTTTTTTTTTTTTTTTTTTTGACGCTGGGAAAAAATGCATTACGCATACCCTCCCATCGGGGGATGGGGGGGCTATGTGGGACTCCCCGGTGTGACCCGGTATACCCACTAAAACGACCCAGCGGCACTCCGGCTTCGTCCGAGTGGCGGGGGACTGGGAAACCGGCACAGCCTTTACTTCCAGTCCACCGCCGACGAATCCCTGACAAGGCGGGCCCCTCACGTCCCCCCCGTGGGGAGGGACACGGGCCCGGGAATGACCGACGAAGGTGGTGACGGGTGCAATGCGGGCGAAGGCACCCCCGCGCCTGTCGCCCGCCCGTCGCCACCGTGAGGAGGGAGAGGACCTCGCCTTCTCCGACCCCTTCTTCGTCTGCGGAGCGTCGCAGCGAGAGGGTCGTCCTCCCGCGCGCGCTCCGCCTCCTCCTTTTGCGAGATTACGTCCTCGCAAAAGGAGGCGACCGCTGCCCAGGCCTCCTCGCTCCCCAGCATGGCGTTTACCGCGCCAGGAAGCGAGAGATCCTGTCCGATCACAGCGATCAGACCGCGGCGCAGCTCGGACCAAGCCGGGCACACCTCGAGGGTGTGCTGCGCCGTGTCCTCCGCCGCGCCGCAGTCGTGGCACGCCGGGGTCTCCTCCCTCCCGATCCGGTGCAGGTGCGATCCGAAACAGCCATGGCCGGACAACACCTGCACCAAACGGAACGAGAGGAAACCGTGGGACCGCTCGAGCCAGCTCCGCAGGACCGGACCGAGCGCGTCCAACGTACGGCGGCCAAAGGCGGCGTTGGCGAGGTCCTCCGTCCAGTGGAGGACGATGGCGTCCTTCGCCTCCCGCCGCACGGCCTCCCGCTCTTCGGCAATCGGGCGCTCCCCGAGCGCCTTCCGGCGCGCCGTCCACTCATACACCCTGGCGAGCACCCAAGCCTCCAACTCCCAAGGAGGGGTGCCGGCCAGAGCGCACGCCGCCGAGAAGCCTACCGAGCGGTAGGCCCTCGCCACCCGCAGTGCAATAGCCCTTTGGGGCCTGCGGATGGCGGTCGCATTCTCCCTCCTGTTGAGGGAGTCCGCCCAGATTGGGGCCCCGTAAAGGGCCATGCTCCGCAGAATGCCGGCATACAGGCGCCGGCATTTCGCCTTGGGCCCCCCCAGGTTTGGGAGGAGCCACGAGAGGGCGTCGGCGGTTTTCAACAGGCGCGTCGACAGCCCGCTGAAGTGCGGGCCGAAGCGCCACCTGTCGTCCAGGACCAGGCCCAGGTACTTCATCTGGGCCCGGACCCCTATCCTGACGCCCTCTACGACAATGTGGGCGTCGGGAGGGCAGCGCTGCCGAGGCCCACGAAAGAACACGGCCTCGGTCTTGTGCAGCGCCACCCTCAATCCTAGGCGGCGGATCCTCTCTGCGACCAAGGATCCGCCAGCCGAGGCCAGACAGGCCGCGTCTGCGAAATTCCTCCCCCGGGCAGTGAGGAGAGTGTCATCCGCGTAGCAGATGACACTCGTGCCCTGGAGGAGGGCTCCCCGCAGGAGCCAGTCGAACCCAATGCTCCAAAGGGGCGGTCCAAGCACCGACCCCTGCGGAACACCGGACTCTGCGCCGTACCGCCTCACCGTGGCCGTCTTGTCCACGAAGAGGACCTCTCGGTCCTCCAAGTAGCTGGCCAGGAGGTTTCGTAGGTATTGGGGCACTCCGTGATACCGGAGCGCCTCCAATATCGTCGAGTGGGGCACGGAGTTGAAGGCGTTGGCAATGTCGAACGACACCGCCAGCACTCCGCCCCCCGCCTCCACCGCCTCCTTCACCTGGCCCTTGAGTAGGGCCAGCAACCTAACCTAACCTAACCTAACCTAACCTAACCGAGTCTGGCTCCAACCACCGCCGCGAAGGCCACGTTTTTTGTACGTCTCCGGCTTAAAAAATTCGAAAAAGTGGTTAAAAGTTGTCCGATTTTGAAGAAAAAGGTGTCTAAGTGTGGGGAAAAGTAAAACCTACACGCCCCAGTGAAAGTTTTAAACCGTAGTGCAGTCTTGTCATATCCTGAAAAACCTCAATATTTAGAGGTTAAACAGTGAAGAGAAATCTTTAATTGCAAACGCTGCTCAAACGAGATCGACGACCCTACTTTTTTATTGAAGAAGGGGGAGGGGGTCGACACCGCACACCATTTGGACCAATTAGCAGCCTCAAAAACCCAGAGCTCCGTGAAATATTAAGAAAAACAGAAAAACACGTGGTGCTGACAACGCTGAAAAAGTGGAGCCAGAAGCCTGAAATTTTGTGGCCGTCATCTCCTCCAAGGAAAAAGGCGGTAACCATTTTAAAATTGTATCTACTAAGGGTTGAAGACCAAACCCCATTAGTTCAGTGTACGCGCTGTTTGGGATACGGGCATGGCAGACGATTTTGTAAGGAGCCGGCTGACTTGTGCAGTCACTGCGGCGGCCCGCACATGAGGTCGGAATGCGCCGATTGGCTTGCGGGTGTTCCGCCAAAATGTCAAAACTGCACAAGAGCCAAGTTCGGAGGCGCTGACCACAACGCTTTTTACCCCGATTGCCCGACACGCCTTAAGTGGGATGCAATCGCACGCTCAACAGTTGCGTACTGCTGAGGGCACCCACGGCAACCCAAACTCGTACAGAATAGTACAGGCGAACCTCCAGCGAAAAAGACTCGCGACTAACGAGCTTCTAGTGGAAGCCGTAAAGCGCGGAGTTGCTGTTGCTCTCCTCCAGGAACCATACATAGGCGGGGCAAAGGCTATGAGGAACCACAGAGGCGTTCGCATCTTCCAGAGCACTGACACCGGAGATGGGATTGTTAAGGCCGCAATCGCGGTCTTCGATCAAAACCTGGTAGTTACACAATACCCGAAACTCACCACGAACAACATCACCGTGGTAGGAATCCGAACCAGTGCCTGGAAGATCGCGCTGGTCTCCTTCTACTTTGAGCCGGACCAGCCAATCGGACCATACCTGGATCACCTCAAGCGTATTGAGGAGGAAGTAGGTTCCAAAAGGTGGATTGTTGGAGGAGATGCAAACGCAAAAAGTACCTGGTGGGGAAGCCTGTCTATTGATCGCAGGGGTGAGGAAGTGTCCGGAGTTCTCGACGAGCTGGGTCTTAACATACTCAACAAAGGGGAAATTCCGACCTTCGTCACGATCAGAGGGGGGATACGTTACTGCAGCCACGTTGATATTACAGCATGTTCGACGGATATTCTGGACCTGGTGGACGACTGGAAGGTAGACGAGGGCCTCACAAGCTCGGATCACAACGGCATTGTCTTCAATATAAAATTAAAAAGATCAAAAGGCATACAAATAAATAGAACCACTAGAATTTTCAATACTAAAAAGCAAATTGGTCCGAGTTTCGTGAGAAACTCGGCCAATTAATGCAGCAGAACCAAATTAATAAAATAGAAATAGATAAATTAAATACAGCTGATCAAATTAACAAAATAACCAACTTATACACGAACTTAATAAAAGACGCATGTACTTCATCAATGCCTATGAAGAAGATTAGTGAAGTGCTTACTTTGCCGTGGTGGTCCGAGGAGAAACTGGAGGGGATGAAGAAAGAGGTCGCCACCAGAAAACGCAGAATAAGGTGTGCTGCACCTGCCCGAAGATCGAAGGTCGTCGACGAGTACCTGAAACTGAAAGTTGAGTATGAGACAGAGGCAGCCAAGGACGAAATCCAGAGCTGGAAAAACTTCTGCACAAGACAGGACAGAGAAGGGGTTTGGGAAGGGATCTACCGAGTGATAGGAAGGACCAAGGGAAGAGGAGAGGACCAGCCTCTAGTGAAAGACGGTGAGCTGTTGGATACAAAAGGTTCAGTTGAGCTGCTGGCGAACACATTTTACCCAGAGGACCATCCGGGCACTGACAGCACCTGCCACCGCCTTATCAGGGAAAAGGCCGAGGCTGTGAATGCGGGAAGGCAAGATGATTCATGCGATCCACCATTCACGATGGCCGAGCTGATGGCAGCGTGCGGGTCCTTTAACGCCAAAAAGGCTCCAGGAGCTGACGGCTTCACCGCCGACATTTGTTGCCAAGCCATTAGAGTCGCCCCTGAGGTGGCCTTGGCTCTTATGAATGGCTGCCTGAGATGCTACCTCTTCCCTGATGTCTGGAAGGAAGCGACCGTAATTGTCTTAAAGAAACCAGGCAAAACCGACTACAGCACTCCAAAGGCGTACAGACCAATCGGTCTATTACCAATATTAGGTAAAATATATGAGAAGATGTTGGTGGCCCGCCTCAAGTTTCATCTGATTCCGAGGATGAGTAATCGCCAGTATGGCTTCATGCCCCAGAGGAGCACCGAGGACTCCCTCTATACACTAATGAAACATATACGCGGTAAGCTGGAACTAAAGAAAATAGTAGTCTTAGTATCATTGGACATAGAGGGAGCCTTCGACAGCGCCTGGTGGCCGGCCATAAGGGTCCGTTTAGCCGAGGAAAACTGTCCAGTCGGCTTGAGGACGGTCATCGACAGCTATCTCAAAAACCGAAAGGTCAGGGTTAGGTACGCAGGTGAAGAGTTCTGCAAGGCCACAAGCAAGGGTTGTGTCCAGGGTTCTATAGGGGGACCAATATTCTGGAATCTTCTACTGGACCCGCTTCTAAAGAGCCTGGAAGCTAGGGAGAACTACTGCCAGGCTTTTGCAGACGACGTGGTGCTGATTTTCGATGGTGATACGTCGTTGGAGATCGAGGGACGTGCCAGTGCCGCTCTTGGGCATGTCCAGGCGTGGGGGGTTCAAAACAAACTAAAATTTGCACCGCAAAAAACCAATGCAATGGTTATTACTCGCAAACTTAGATACGACTCCCCACGCCTGAGCATGGGTGGGATCGACATTGCCATGACCAATGAGATAAAAATCCTTGGTGTCACCATCGACAAACAGCTAACATTTAACACACACGTCGCAAACGTGTGCAGAAGGGCAGTGGGTATCCACAAACAGCTAACCAGGGCTGCAAAGACCAGCTGGGGGCTTCACCCTGAAGTCATAAGAATAATATATGTGGCCACCGTGGAACCAGTCATCCTGTACGCCGCCAGCGTTTGGGCCCCGGCTGTCGATAAGCTGGGCGTCAAGAAGCAGTTGGGAGCAGTCCAGCGCGGTATTGCGCAAAAGCTGTGCAAGGCGTACCGGACAGTCTCCTTAAACTCCGCGCTGGTGCTGGCTGGGATACTACCTCTTGACCTGCGTGTCCGCGAAGCGGCATCGTTATACGAGGCCAGGAGGGGGGTGCCCCAGCTAGCACTTGGCGATAGGAGGGTCGAGCATACTGCCTCGGCAATGGAGGCTCCACACCCTGCGGAGCGCACTGAGCTAGAACTCGTAAGCCTGGTAGACCAAGAGCAACTCAATGATGCTAAGAACGAATATGAAATTCGTATCTTTACGGACGGGAGCAAGATTGGGGGCAAGGTTGGGGCGGCACTGTCCATGTGGAGCGGTGACGCCGAAACCAAAGCTCTCAAGCTTGCTCTTCCACACTACTCCACCGTCTATCAGGCTGAACTTCTGGCGATATGCGTCGCAACTAGGGAAATATTGAAGCACAGTGCGCAATCGTTTGGAATTTTCAGCGACTCCATGGCGGCTCTCCAAACCATCCAGAATTACAACCGTCACAACCCCCTGGCAGTGGAGGCAAGGGCAAACCTCAGATCCCTGTCTATCCAAAACAAGGTTGTCACATTGTTTTGGATCAAAGCTCATGCGGGGTTGGATGGAAATGAGAGGGCTGATGAACTAGCCAAAAGAGCCGCTGAGGGTTCCAAACGAAAACCCGACTACGACTTGGTTCCGGTTTCATACGTCAAGCGATGCATTCGTACGGCAACGCTTGACGAGTGGAACCAAAGATACAGCACCGGAGAAACTGCGTCTGTAACTAGACTATTTTTCCCGGACGCTGTGGCGGCCTACAGAATAATCAGGAAGTGCAAAGTAGACAGCGTAACTACTCAAATTATGACGGGGCACGGTGGGTTCTCGGAATACTTGAATCGCTTCAAGTGTAAGGGGACCCCATCGTGCATCTGCGACCCTGAGATTGCTGAAACGGTGCCACATATATTGTTTGACTGTCCCGTCTTTGACAGACAAAGGCTTGAGGCCGAGCACGAACTCGACACCAAACTAAATGCTGAAACCATGTGGCAAATAATGGCAGGAAAAAAGAGGCAGTTGTTTGTAGAATATTGCGTCAAAATATGTGTAAAGGTTATAGAAAGAAATAAAAGTGCTAAGTAAAAATGCTTACATAATATTATGTAGAATATTAATGTCAAGCATTGACCACAGAGGAAATTAAATGTCAAGTAAAACATAACAAAAGATAAATATTTAAGTTGCCCAAATTTATAGTAAGGTTAAGTAGTCGTAAGAAACATGTATTAAAAATAAGACTAGATATACAGGGTGTGGCGTAAGTAGTGGTCCACCGTTCAGGATTCGATGAACCAGATAATTAACTATAACAATTAAAAATTTTAACCATTTTTACCCAAGGGTTACGAAAATATTTCCTTTTTGTCTTTTATTTACGAAATTTCTATTTTTTTTTACAAATTTGTTTGTAGTTTCAACAAAAACCATTATTTTTTCATTTTGATTTCTGTTAATTACTGCTGAATGCTAGAGCTATCATGATAAATTATGATTTTTTATGTAAATTCAGCTCTTTTGAAGAAAAAGTTGATTCTTCTCTAATTATAACCCTAATTTTTAAAACACCTTCAAGTTCAAGAGCGATTTTTGTAAAAAAACGTACTACATTGTCAGTGCGCATGCATTTAATAATATGCCTACTAAATACCGATTTCAAAATTATATCACTATAACAGATCCAATAAAAAAAAAGAAAAAAAAAAAAAAAAAAAGAAATTCAATTTTAATTGAAGAAAAGAAGATTTTCATGAAACTACTTTTTTAAACTTTGTTGCGTTAATACTATTACAAAACGTATAAAAAACAAAAAAACCCTGACCCTTTTTTTACCAGAGACATGTTTGTTTTGTTAACAAAAACCGGTTGAAGCTCTCGCAATCGGGTTACGCACAAAAGGAGTGATAAGGAAGAGATATGGTAGAGTATTGCTAACTCTTTTTTTTTTTTTTTTCCGGAAGGGAAATCATCAAATGACCCCCCCTCCACTCTGGGCGGAGCGGAGGGGAGTGTCAGACTTGTACTGACTAAAACCCATCCATGTTCCTTCTTTGCCCGTTATGTTCCAGGGCCACGGTATCTCTTTCGAACAGTCCCGCAGCCCCGGCAGGCATCGGCCCATGCGGACCCCTACTTGATTGCTGACATCTCTTTGAGGCGCGCGTGGAACACGAACGCGCCGTCGACACGGCCCGTCGTCATAAGACGGCCGGACGGCGAGCTAGCCCATAACTCGCCGTCCACAGGCCAGCGCCTACGGTGGTCGGAAGCCACCACGTGACCCCCGACGCCCAGGGCGTCTCCCGCGGGGGCTGGGACGTGAGGTTCTTTCCCTCTCACGTCCTGCCACCTCCTTCACTAGCATGACTGCTTCGCAGAAGGAGGTGACGGCTTCCCATTCCCTCTCGCTCCGGACCATGGCTTGAACCAAGGCCGGACGCGAGAGATCGCCGCCGCCAATCGCCGCTGTGAGAACACGGCGGTGCTCCGCCCAAGTGGGGCAGACCTCCACGGTGTGTTCCACCGTGTCCTCCGGACGATCCTCGCAGTGGAAACACCCGGGCGTTTCCTCCCGCCCGATTCGGTGCAGGAACCTCCCGAAACAACCGTGTCCGGTGAGGACCTGCGTCAGGCAGTAGGTGAGGGCGCCGTGGCGCCTCTCTAGCCACTCCTCAAAGAGGGGACTTATCGCCACTATGGTGGCGTGCCCTGCACGGGGTTGCGACAGTCGCTCTCTCCATGTCGCCATGAGATCACGCCGGAGGTCTGTCCGCTGAGCGGCAATTTGTCGCGGAAGCGGAGTTTCTCCCCGACATAGTGCTTCCGCGCGCCATTCATGCAGGCGCGCGAGGACTATCGCCTCCAGATCCCATGGCGGCAATCCGGCAAGGAGGCTAGCCGCCTCGCCGGAGATCGTGCGATACCCCCGGATTAGCCTTATGGCTATCACCTTTTGGGGCGCGTTCAGGTAGTGGGTGGCTTGCCGCCTCAAAGAACGCGCCCACACCGGGGCCCCGTAAAGGGCCATGGACCGCACGACCCCCGCGTAAAGCTTCCGGCAGGAGGCGTTTGGACCCCTCAGGTTGGGCAAGAGCCGCTTGAAGGCAGCCCCTGTCCGTTCCAGTTTGGGAGCCAAACGTCGGAAGTGCTCCACGAAGTTCCACCGGCTGTCGAGGACGAGTCCTAGGTACTTCAACGTCGACCCGACGCCGATGGAAACCCTTCTTGCCATCAGTAGGGATCCCGACGGTGGCGCATTCCGAGGCCCATGAAAACACATGGCCTCGGACTTGTGCAATGCCACCTCGAGACCCAATTGCCGGATCCTCTCCACGACTATCGCAACCCCGCGTGTCATGTTTTCGGCCGCCGCCTCGTGCGACCTCCCTTGTGCCAGTACCAGCGTGTCGTCAGCGTAGCAAACTACACTGACGCCGGTAGGGAGGTCGGCGCGCAGCACCCAGTCGTAACCGATGTTCCACAAGGCCGGTCCCAGAACCGAACCCTGTGGAACACCGCACGACATCTCTCGCCAGTTCCATTCTCCGCTCCGACTGGGGTAGATGACGGACTGGGGTAGATGACGGGTATTGCTATCTCTTTCATTACTAACGTCAAAATCTTCAGAAATCTCGAAATGATTTAGTACGATCTCGTCACTCGTGTCGTGCGTCGTATGCGTTTCGTTTTTATTCTGCCTGTGTTTACCTCCGCCATTTTTTTACCCCTGCCTGCCCCCGGACTCTGTTTAATTTGCCTACTGATTGGACTTGTTGTTTTAGTGATCTCTGCGATATTGGCTACGTGTACTGGTGACTTTGGCTGGCTCAACGATTTGGACAAACGTGCAGTGCAGTGACAATTAAAAAATGTCTCGGTACACACCGCGCGAATATGCTGACATGCATTTTATTTATGGCGAATGCAGAGGTAGAGAGGCAGCTCGACTTTATCGGGAGAGATATCCCGATCGAAGACATCCAGACCACCGAGTTTTTGGAAGAGTGCATAACGCATACACCGAGGGAAGGATACCTGGCACAGGCGTAGGCGAGGCGGTGCAGGTGAAGGACGACCGCGACGACACAACGATGAAGAGGTAATGAATTTAGTTACAGAAGATCTTTCAACATCGGTCCGTGTCTTAAGTCGCAGAACTGGCATATCAACTAGATCTGTACATCGAATACTCAAAAGACATGAACTGTTCCCATACCACTATCAAAGGGTACAGTCATTGCTACCAAGAGATTATCAATTGAGAGTAACATTTTGTAGAGTAATGCTTCGCAGAATAAGAGAAGACCCGCAGTTTTTTAATAAAATACTATGGAGCGACGAGTCATCCTGCAAAAAAGATGGATATTTAAATCTACATAATTTGCATAACTGGCAGCTATAAAACCCGCATCTCATAAGGCAAGACAGATCACAGTATCAATTTAAAATAAACCTTTGGACCGGAATCATTAACGGACAAATAATCGGTCCACACGAGCTGCCAGAAACATTAAATGCAGAAAGATATTTAAGTTTTTTGCAAATTAACTTGCCCTTGCTTCTGGAAGGTGTCGTTCCTGAAGCCCAAGAAGACATGTGGCTGCAGAACGATGGCTGTCCCGCTCACTACGCTGTTAGAGTACGAGAGCACCTTGATACAGCGTATCCAAATAGGTGGATAGGGCGCTTAGGTCCAATATTGTGGCCACCACGCTCGCCAGATCTAAATCCCCTAGATTTCTTTTATTGGGGTTGCCTAAAAGAAAAAGTCTATAGCAAAGAAATCACTAGCATTGACCAATTGAGGACTAGAATCCAGGCAGCAGCTAGAGAAATCAGCGAAAGCGGGTTTGCCCGACGAATTAAACTGTCGTTTATTCGACGTTGCAGAGCGTGTATAGCTGCGAATGGTGGCCATTTTGAACATTTTGTTTAATTTTAATGATTGTAATCATGACAAAGATTAATAATAAATGATAAATAAAGTGATTTGTTTTTTTTTAATTCTTTGTTCAAATATTTAAAGTAACAAGTTAGGTCTAGATAACTCTGCAATAGTAGTTTTTTTATACAAATGGGCACTGACACTGTAGTGTATTTTTTTGCAAATATCGTAAGTATTAACGCAGTAAGGTTTAATAAAGTAGTTTAATGAAAATCTTCTTTTCTTCAATTATAATTGAATATCTTTTTGATAAATAATAGGATCTGTTATAGTGATACCATTTTGAAATTGGTATTTAGTAGGCATATTATTAAATAAATTGGCACTGACAGTGTAGTACGTTTTTTTTACAAAAATCGCCCTTGAACTTCGATGGTATGTAAAAATTAGGGTTAAAATTAGAGAAGAACTAACTTTTTCTTCAAAAGAGCTAAATTTACATAAAAAATCATTATTTGTCATGATAGCTCTAGTATTCAGCAGTAATTAGCAGAAAACAAAATGAAAAAATAATGGTTTTTGTTAAAACTACAAACAAATTTGTAATAAAAGGTAGAAATTTCGTAAATAAAAGACAGAAAGGAAATATTTTCGTAACCCTTGGGTAAAAACGGTTAAAATTTTTAATTGTTATAGTTTATTATCTGGTTCATCGAATCCTGAACGGTGGACCACTACTTACGCCACACCCTGTATAAGGTAGCTGTATGAATTAAAACCCCCAAAAAATGTACTAGTATTAAGAAATAGAATTAATAGTTGTCCCAAGGAACATGTTATAGAAATAAGGGTAGATTAAAGATGCCTGTATAACTTAAGAAAACACATGTAATAGTTAAGAAATAGAAATTAGATAGAATAAGAACTAATGTAAGAGAACAATAAAAAATGTGGCGTTGTGTTACTCCCTTAAAATAAATATAACAAGAAATAAAGTAATAGAATAGACAAGAAGTAGAAGGGCGTCCTACCCTTAAAGAAAGAAAGATGAACGAAAGCCAGAAAGACAAAGTATGCAGAATGCAAGTACGAGAGGAATAAAAGAGAGAACTGGAATGTACGCAAAAGATTAAAACAGGCTCCGATTATGTTGGAGGTAGCAGGAAAAAAAAAAAAAAAAAATACCTAACAATGTCAAGCATTGACCACAGAAGACAATTACTATAGTTACGTAATACATAAAAATTGATAATTAAACTACTTGACCGTCACTGGAAGCTTTATTATGATTGGCTTTTATTATGAGATGGCATTTCCGTTTCCCGCCGATTTCTTACTAGTTTTCGTACTTTTGTCCCCTCTATACTTCCGGCTCAGTGGCGCCACCTGGTGGTTGCGGTTAGTTTTTAGTTCTTGTAAAAAGTGTCACGCCATTTTATTCATTGGCTTTTTTATTCCCGTCGAAGCAACTTGTGCGCAGTGACTGAGTCCGCGGCAGTTGCAGAATACATAAAAGTGAATATTAAGTGAATACATATTTTATAAATTAGTTCTTCAAAGAGGATAAGTCCTGGACAGTAAGTACCCTCTTTTAGAGGTAACACTTTTTAAATAATTCGTACGTGATCAAAGTTTTTAACGGGTTTTTCCGTTCGGATCACTACCGTTATTTTTTAATTTGAATTTTTATTTGTAACTGTCTAAACTTGTAAGTGTTATAAATCCATTGCATGAGGTCTAACGTAATTCCTTTGCAGGGATGGATAGTAATAACCACAACTCCGATACCCAGCCACAGGCTGTGGCTGGTCCGAGTGGACTGAATTGCAAGCGAGACCGAAGTAGCAGCAGCAGTAGTGCTTCAAGTGTTAGTTCTTCAAGTACGTCTACTCCGGGCAGCAAACAAGCGCGGTCCAACAACCGCCGCCGCCGCCATAAGAAAAGGAAACGTGCTCAACGTTCCAGTCATATGATGGATAAGCTTTTTACGGAAATTGGTGAGCTTCGCAAACAAATTATTACTACTAGTAACATTGATACAGCTTGTTATGATAACGTTTCTGTTTGTTCTGGAATTAGTGGTCAACTTTACGAACAAATTAGTGATGAGGGTTGTTCAAATCAAGAACATCAAAATACATGTTTAGATTTCACTTTTGACATTGATACTAAGCTTAAGGAACCATTAGTTCCAAAAACCCCCGCTAATTTTTTAAAGAAGTTGGTAGATATTCAGCGTTTTGGTAGTACTTCTTGGTCAGAAGTGAGATACGCCGATACGCAAAAATTATATAATCATACTCCTGGCTTTACAGACCTGGAAACAAATGAGGAGGTAAAAGCATATGACACCTTACGTCATCTGGCACATGCCGATAAATCCTATGCAGCCTTAACCTACTGCATATTAAAACAAAGACAATCATTGCAGGAAGGTATTCGTAATCTTCTTTCATGGGCAAAAAATATAGAATGCATCAATTTTGATAATTTAAATGGGAAGATTGACGAATTATTTCAGAAGGGCGAATTTCATAAAATATCCTCGGACCTTTTGCAATTAGTTTGCGGCCATAGAGCCGAATGTATTGAAAAACGAGTCAAGTTAGAGATCCACTAGTGAAAGCATTCTTGAATAAAATACCTCCTTCAAGTACTAACATATTTAATGCCGAGCCCTTTACCTCTACTCTAGAGAAGGCTGGCGGGGTACGTAAGGCTTTTTGGCCCCCAAAAACTGAAAGGTGTTCACAAAAGCCTTACCAACCTAGTAGCCGCCCCTCGCGGGGGCAAGGCGCACGAAAACCGACAGTTCCATCGCGTGGAACTCAATTTCACGAACCAGGATCGCATATGCATACCTGTCATAACCCACCCTCGCGGGGTGAACACCATGGTCAGTGCCAACATACGCATTACTCTTCCAGAGGTAACTCCTCGAGTAATCAAGGTGATCACTTCCATACTAGAAGTTCATTTCGAAACCGAGGCTCGCGGCCCGAACGTGGAAGTACACGAGGACGTGCAAACTCCTCAAAAAGTTCCAGGGGAAAAAGGTATAAACAATGACATGACACAGTTCCGGGCGGGTCGGTTGATACACTACCAATCGCAATGGGCGGAAATGGAAGCAACAGAAATAGTGTTAAAACTAATTCAAGGGTATCGCATACCTTTCTTTCAAAAGCCCCCACTTGTCTATCCAGATGTAACGAAGGGGCCTTTTCAAACTCCTGTTTCAGAACAAATGTCTTTAATTGTAGACAAAATGAAACAACAGGGAATTCTAAAGACAGCGCTACCCACGCCAAGCTTCATTTCCCCTCTATTTCTGGTTCCAAAATCCGACGGATCTGCCCGTCCCGTATTCAATCTAAAATCGCTAAACGAATATGTGATGACCGAGTCATTCCATTTAATAAATATGTACCGCATTCCGGACTTTCTACAATCTCAGGACTGGATGTGCAAAATAGATTTGTCCCAAGCATATTTTCATGTAAGCGTGACTCTTTCTGCGCCTAATATACAAGCAAGAGTTGTTAGAAATGACTTGTCTTCCATTCGGTCTGAGCGCTGCTCCAAAAACCTTTTCAATGCTCACGAACTGGGTAGCCCAAACATTACGGGAAAAATGGAACATGAGGATCCTGGTTTACCTGGACGATAATTTGATAGTACACCAGAATGTTCACACGCTTCGCGAGCATGTCAAGATAACTGTACAAATATTACAAAAACTGGGGTGGCAAATAAATTTCGAAAAATCTGTTCTTTCTCCTCAAATTAAAGAATTTATTTAGGGATAGTATGGAAACCATGGGTAAATCTAAAAATCCTACCAAAAGAAAAGGCTCAGGGCATCATCACAAAGATAAATCAGGCTCTCAAACAAGAGCAGTTAACTTTGAAGGAGTTGCAGAAAATAGCAGGACTTCTAAATTTTGCCAGTTTTGTTGTCCCACGGGGTCGGCTCAATCATCGACAGTTAGTAATTTTTATAAATTCATTGCCAGTCCTGCCACCAAAGACCTACCCAATACCACAAGGTGTCTTAAAGGAACTAAATTGGTCCGTCATCTACCCCGGTCGGAGCGGAGACTGGAACCGGCGAGAGATGTCGTGCGGTGTTCCACAGGGATCGGTTCTGGGACCGGCCTTGTGGAACATCGGTTACGACTGGGTGCTGCGCGCCGACCTCCCTACCGGCGTCAGCGTAGTTTGCTACGCTGACGACACGCTGGTACTGGCACAAGGGAGGTCGCACGAGGCGGAGGCCGAAAACATGACACGCGGGGTTGCGATAGTCGCGGAGAGGATCCGGCAATTGGGTCTCGAGGTGGCATTGCACAAGTCCGAGGCCATGTGTTTTCATGGGCCTCGGAATGCGCCACCGTCGGGATCCCTACTGACGGCAGGAGGGGTTTCCATCGGCGTCGGGTCGACGTTGAAGTACCTAGGACTCGTCCTCGACAGCCGGTGGAACTTCGTGGAGCACTTCCGACGTTTGGCTCCCAAACTGGAACGGACAGGGGCTGCCTTCAAGCGGCTCTTGCCCAACCTGAGGGGTCCAAACGCCTCCTGCCGGAGGCTATACGCGGGGGTCGTGCGGTCCATGGCCATTTACGGGGCCTCGGTGTGGGCGCGTTCTTTGAGGCGGCAAGCCGCCCACTACCTGAACGCGCCCCAGAAGGTGATAGCCATAAGGCTAATCCGGGGGTACCGCACGATCTCCGGCGAGGCGGCTAGCCTCCTTGCCGGATTGCCGCCATGGGATCTGGAGGCGATAGATAGTCCTCGCGCGCCTGCATGAATGGCGCGCGGAGGCACTACGTCGGGGGGAAACTCCGCTGCCGCGGCAAATTGCCGCTCAGCGGACAGACCTCCGGCGTGATCTCATGGCGACATGGAGAGAGCGACTGTTGCAACCCCGTGCAGGGCACGCTACCATAGTGGCGATAAGTCCCCTCTTTGAGGAGTGGCTAGAGAGGCGCCACGGCGCCCTCACCTACCGCCTGACGCAGATCCTCACCGGACACGGTTGTTTCGGGAGGTTCCTGCACCGAATCGGGCGGGAGGAAACGCCCGGGTGTTCCCACTGCGAGGATCGTCCGGAGGACACGGTGGAGCACACCGTAGAGGTCTGCTCCGCTTGGGCGGAGCACCGCCGTGTCCTTGTAGCGGCGATTGGCGGCGGCGATCTCTCGCGTCCGGCCCTGGTTCAAGCCATGGTCCGGAGCGAGAGGGAATGGGAAGCCGTCACCACCTTCTGTGAAGCAGTCGTGCTAGTGAAGGAGGTGGTGGGACGTGAGAGGGAAAGAACCTCACGTCCCAGCCGCCGCGGGAGACGCCCTGGGCGTCGGGGGTCACGTGGTGGCTCCCGGCCACCGTAGGCGCGGGCCTGTGGACGGCGAGTTATGGGCTAGCTCGCCGTCCGGCCGTCTTATGACGACAGGCCGTGTCGACGGCGCGTTCGCGTTCCACGCGCGCCTCAAAGAGATGTCAGCAACCGAGTAGGGGTCCGCATGGGCCGATGCCTGCCAGAGCTGCGGGACTGTTCGAAAGAGACACCGTGGCCCTGGAACACAAAGGGCAAAGAAGGAACATGGATGGGTTTTAGTCAGTACAAGTCTGACACTCCCTTCCGCGCCGCCCAGAGTGGGGGGGGAAAGGAACTAAATTGGTGGGCCCAAAATTGTCAACACCTCTTCAGTACCCTCCTTAAATAAATTTCCTTACTACAGATGCATCGGATCGAGCGTGGGGGGCACAACTGAACAATTTGGCTTTGTCAGGAACTTGGTCGCAAGAAGAGAAAACGCTGCATTGCAATCAAAAAGAAATGCTACCAATATTATATGCTCTTCAGAACCAAGTTCATTGGCTTCATCAAAGTTCGGTCCTTATTCAAAGCGACAACAGAACTGCGGTCACATACCTACGAAAGGAAGGAGGTACGAGGACATTATCGCTATTGGAAATAACCTATCGAATTCTGAATTTGTTAGACCAACATCAGATATACTTCAGCATACGCTACATTCTGGGCAAATACAACAGTCATGCAGACCACTTATCGCGCCTTCGCCAACCTCCAGAATGGCACTTACTACCGACTTGTTTAGAAATAGTATTTGCAAAATGGGGAACCCCAATAATAGATCTATTTGCCTCGGCGACTGCCCACGTAGTGTACAATTATGTGTCTCTAGATCTGAAAGATCCTCGAGCTCTGTTCCACGATGCCTTCAGTGTCCCATGGAATTACCAGCTGGCATGGATATTTCCACCACCATTCCTAGTCCCCAAAGTCCTGTCTCACTTAAACCAGTCGACAGGAATATTCCTAATGGTAGTACCTCGATGGGAGAGGGTATTCTGGCGTGCAGATCTCAAAGCCCGAGCGCTCGCGGCTGCATTAACTCTGAGAAACCTACAGAGATACCTAATAGACACGTCGACGGGCCTCCCACCACCGAAGGTCGAGAACATTGTCCTCGAAATTTGGAAATGTGGGGGTGGTCCGACGCGGTAAAGACATGGAACGTTCAACAACTATCACTCTTTAAAAACTCTTGGCGAAAATCGACTCTAAAAACCTATGAGGTAGCCTGGAAGCGCTGGGCGTCGTGGTGTCGTAATAAAAACCTTGACTTAATTAATCCCCCTAGTTCACAATTGGCGCAGTTTTTATGTGATTTATATTTAATTGATAAGTTGTCGTATAATTCAATACTTTTACATAAATCAGTAATATCTACTCTATGTAACGATGAAAATTCAAGTCTGTTAAGTTCACACGTTCTAGTGAGACATGTTTTAAAATCAATTGCCCTAAAAAATCCAAAGGTCACTAATCCTCCAGTTTGGGATGTTGATAAATTAATTTCATTTTTGGCTAATTACACAATTGATTCAAATAACCTATTTCAAACGTCACGTCATACTGCAATTTTACTGTTGCTTTGCTCTGGTAGGCGAATACACGATCTAACTCTGCTTAATATTGATCCTAATCATTGCATAAGATCTGATAACTGTATAATATTTTGGCCCCGGTTTGGCTCCAAAACTGACAGCAGTAATTATAGGCAATCCGGCTGGAAATTGCTTTTAAATACCAATAATTCTATTCTTGACCCTATATTCTGGATAGAAAGAACTATAGCATTATTAAACGACAGACGTAATGCGGCCAAATCAACTAATTTATTTATTACGGTAAGAGGTGTGGCTAAACCTGCTTCACGTCCAGTCATTGCAGGATGGGTAAAGACCCTGTTTGGGGAAGCTGGCATTGCAGCCACTCCAGGTAGCACCCGGGCTGCTGTAGCCTCCAAAACCTGGTTTCAAAATCATCCCCTCGACGAAATCTTGGCTCGTGGAAATTGGCGATCAGCCAATACATTCCAGAAGTTTTATAGACGAGAAATAATGAGAAGTACTGATTCGCAAACCGTCGCTCAATTGTTCAATCCAATTCCAATTAACATTGCAGAATAAATAAATATTTGGTTTACCTAGAACAGATATTTTTAAATGGATTGTTAATGATTAGAATTTATGATTTTACATTTATTGTCAATCAAAAAAATTATGTTAATTATATTTGTAAGCTAAAGTACCTACACTTATTAAAAAGCGCTAAAGTACGCTTTACTTATACATTAATTTAAATAAATGCATAATTCTTAATTACACTTGTTTCATTTCATGCTTTATCACATTGGCCTATCTATAGTATAATACTACATACTTCCAAGTATATACTTCAAAGTGGCGTCACCAGGCGATAACAAACAGATCTCATAATAAAGCTTCCAGTGACGGTCAAGTAGTTTAATAGCAGCGTTTTACCTGCAATAAAACGCATATTAAAATACTTACCTCACTGGAAGCTTTAACTTTATTTCTGCCTGGTTATATGAGACAATGAATAAAATGGCGTGACACTTTTTACAAGAACTAAAAACTAACCGCAACCACCAGGTGGCGCCACTGAGCCGGAAGTATAGAGGGGACAAAAGTACGAAAACTAGTAAGAAATCGGCGGGAAACGGAAATGCCATCTCATAATAAAAGCCAATCATAATAAAGCTTCCAGTGAGGTAAGTATTTTAATATGCGTTTTATTTCAGGTAAAACGCTGCTAATATATAAGTTGCCCATAAGCTAGTAATCATAGGAAACATGTTTTTAAATAAGATTATCTACAAAATAAGCTGTGAACTGTTAACCCACAAATGTACTAGAATGTAAGGAATAGGAATAAGAAGTCACGTATATGTTATTAGAAATAAGAATAGCTTTATAAAATGGCAGTATAAATAGTAAAGCCACATATGTACTAGTGTTAAGAAATAGGATTAAGAATTCCCAAAAATGTTACTAGAAATAAGAAAAGATGTTTAAATTGTACCCACATGTAGTAGTCTTAAGAAATATAAATGTTAGAATAAGAACTACTGTATAATATTAATAAGAAAATGTGTCCATGTGTTTATTTTCGTATAATAAAAATAAACAAGAAATAGAGAAAGCGTAGCCAACTAGTAGAAGGGCGTCCTACCCTTACAGACAGAAAGATGAAAGAATGCAAGAAAGATAAAGTATGCAGAATGCAAGTACGAGAGGAACAAAAGCGAGAACTGGAATGAATGTTTAGACTAGCACAGGCTCCGATTATGTTGGAGGTAGCAGAATAAAAAGAAATAAAAAAAGAAATAAAAAAACCTAACCTAACCTGCCACGATGCTTAGTCCCTTTCCGACGATTATCTGTATTGAATGTAGCGTAGTTATGGGTATGTTGGTTAATAAAAAATAAAAATTTTAATCGTTGAAGGCATTTTGTTTAGAAGTACTTCTTTGCAATAAAATGACAAAATGGCTAAAACAACGAAAAATATATAAACCTATCTTTTAAATGTCCAACGTCATTAGAATACACAATTTATGTATATCACTGCTGCTGACTATAATATTCTTAAATAATACTTCGATTCCAGAGATAAATTTTTAAATTTGGATCCTGCTCAACAACGTCTCGTTGCTCATTTCGGAATCTCGTTCAAAAGGCGTGCATCAAGAAACGCAGGACACGCAACCAACCTCGCCGGGGACTTTCAATCATTCATCGACATATACCTATGTCGGAACCGGTCATTAGTATGGACATAAAATTAATTGTAAGTCCGCTGGTGGTGACGTCACGCGACCTACTTACAAGTCTACCCTCACCACAGCGTGGCTTCTACAGAGCCCTGATGTTTACAGCTCGAGGCGAGGTGGACAGCCAATGTCTGATCGCAGCGGAGTTGAGACTTTGGAAGTGTTCCCGATTCATTGTGCCCCGTGTTATTGTGTTAAGTTGTAATCTCAAGTAATTTGTTAGTTTATTATAAACAGTGTATCGCACCTAGTGTGTTTTAATAGCACGATTCCCATCGTCTGCCCACATGTTATACGAGACTAACTGAATAAATCCGACATATATATATTTTAGACGTGTTTCTAGATTGGAAACTAAAATAAAAAAGGGCCTGAAATATTATGACCCTTTCTACTGATTTTTAACCTATAATAAATGAAATATTCGGTTTAAAATATCAGTTTTCAAGGATAAGATCATCAGGAAGAGAAAAATACTAGGATGTTCCATTAGAAGATTCAATTATCAAGGTACGTACCAGGAACAAAATGTTATTACATCACATACGTGATGATGATTTCAACAAATTGCGTTCACCCTTACTTATTCTTCATCATAAAGTTTCGGTTTGTTTTCCAAATTAATAATTGCTCTTCGAAGCTTGGTTCACGAATGAAAAAAATTACAAAACAATCAACTCTCTAAAAATAGTTTTCATTTCAAATGAAATTGACAATTTTAAAAGAAATGATATTTGGCCTTGAGGTTTTACCAAAAAAAAGGTTAAAATGTAGAGGTAACTCTGCAGTAGGTAGACTTCATAACTCGATCTAGTCTTATTTTAATAGATTATCGCTTACAATAATAATAAATGTGAATTTAAGTAACAATACCATCTAAACCTAAAAATATGTAGGCACCTACGATAAATAAATTCCCTCCTTACAACTTTACGAAAAGGAACCTAGGTGCGATCAAAACAAATCGTATTCTACAGCATCTACCTACCTACACATCTGTAAACTAATAAACAGCTGATGTGTCCAACACGAATTTGAAAATATTTCTAGAAAACTAGAAAAATATTGTAACTCATTTTAATATTTTTATACGCAAACCCTGCGTAGGGAACTACAGCTGTTTTGATATGGAAAGAAAAATTCGAGTGCGAGCAGGGTTTGAACCTTCGACCTTCCGATTCACGCAGTCACCGTAAGACGTTATTAATGGAACGAAAATTTCGAGAGCTGTGAGCAGGGTGCGATGGTCTAATTGGTTAAGACGTCCGGTGTACTGAATCGGAAGATCGCAGGTTCAAACCCTGCTCGCACTCGAATTTTTCTTTCCATATCAAAACAATGATTGTAACTCATGTCGACTATGACGAGTGAGCGTCGAAATTTGAATATCCGTCAGCTGTTTTTTGGTTGTACCTACTCTTACTACAGATGTGACCTGTCAGTGCGTAGCGCGGATTGATTTGAGCAATCAAACTAGAGATAGGCAGACGTAGACGTGACATACCTACCTACTTAACTGTTGCAGAAACACGCTGTTTCTGAGAATTTCCTTACCTACAGAAAACTAGTCTTTTTGTAGGTAAATAACACTGTTAATGGATCCGTAGTTGAATAATGTTGAATCGACGATGTCATTCTCAATTCTTGCTGACACTCGTTGCCTGCCTCCGTCTGCAGCTGGTGGCATGTAGACCACATAGTTCTGGTGCCGCTGTACAGCACTTAGGATAGTCTGCAGAGATGGTTTTCTCCTATGACGCTCCAGGAAGAGGGCTTGTGCTCTGGGAAAAACATTTCCACATTCCCTGTAGCACTTCACCATGTTCTATTACTCCTGGTTCGTATACCTGTGGTTCGGCATCGTTACGATTGTTTCGCGACCCATCGTTTGTTAGCTAAGGCGCGTGCTGCGCGACACGCGTACCAAGCGGGACTGACGAGGCGCGGGGGGAGGGAGCGCGATAAACCGCGCCGCGCGCGCTCCTTTGATCTAGTCGTGCCGTGCGCCGCCCGCTTCAATGATAGTAGGTAAATACGACGTAGTAAACTAGCGTAATTTATGTTGCAAAATAAGGAACCAGTATTTATTTTGTGGGTCAAGTAATTTTAATTTATTTATTTTTTATAAAAATATACTTGGATAAAAAATTAAAAGCGACTTTTAAAACACAAAGTGAAAAACAACTTAAGCTTCAGAATTCGGTGACTTTTGTTTGTTTGATTCAGTTTTTTCTCACCGACTTCTGAAGCTTAATAAGCCTTTGATTTATTTTGATTTGATTTAATTTGATTTATTTTATTTGGTTTGAATTTATTCAATTTGACTTAGTGTGATTGTTTTGTGTTTGGTTTTATTTGATTTTATTTTGATTCTATGTTATTTTATCGAATATTATTTGTCCATGTTTTCGGATTTCTCTTAATTAATGTCTGGCAATGGGTGTTATTTACCTGAAATAAATGAATTTATTTATTTATTATATTATTATTAAGTTATTTTTCACTTTTTTGTGTTTTTGAAGTCGGTTTTTAAAGATAACTTATGTAAGAAAAATTAATGGATACCCTCAAATTATAAAATCTATGGATTAGACAGAGACATAAAGATAAAGTGACTCGAACGATAGTACACAACAATTTCCTCGCAATGCATATGGGCTCGCTGGCTAGTTCGTCCAACTGCCCCGGTATGAGTATGACTACATTCGGTGATGGGATGGTTCGAATCCAAGCCGAAACAATGAACTCTTATTGAAGTATTCTTTAGATTATTAGTGACGAATTCAATCTTACAGCAGTGTAACATTTTAAAGCTTGAGGGGTTAGCACTTACTGAAGCTGTGTGTATATATGAAAATCAAAGTCAAAAGTTACAAAAATGAACAATTTATTTATAAAATACATTTTGTGCAGGTATATACAATGTGAACTAGTGGGGCCGGTGGCCGTCTAGGAGCGCAGGTAGTGGCGCGGCGTGTACACGCGCGTGAGGTCGCGCTCGCTCATGGTGGGTACGCGTGGCTTCAGCTCTGGGATGATGGCGCTGCCCAGCACCGACAGACCGTTACTCCCCCTTTGCACACAACACGGACACTCTTCAACAACCACACTGTAGTGGGATCTACATAAACATTTTGTAGTAACTTCGCACGCACGCGGTCACAACAGTGTCTGTCTGGGTCGGGATTGATAAATATAATTATAGATAATTACCACAACAATTTTAGTTTTAAAAATTAAACTTCATTAGAAATATGTAGCTTGAACGGCAGGTCGTTATCTTCTTAATAAAGCACAATTAAAATGAAAAGACTCGGGAAGTGTAATTATTACTTGACTTCAGGCCGAACTCAGATTATGTGCCCGTTGACAATAGGCCTGCCCGAGACTGTTACTTTACTTATGGTGAAATATGAACCCTGACCCTTATGGAGTAATGATGTTTAAAGATGCCGCGCGAAATATCCTTGGCATCATGATCAAATTGGAATACAACAAATAATTAACTCAGTAGAGTTGTTAGTCAGACGTTAGGTGTAGGCATGAGCGATGTACATACCTGATGGGCGCGGCTTCGGCGTCTGGCAGCCAGCAGTGCAGGGAGTACCCCCGACGCGTCTGAAACAACCGCCTTCTAGGTGTAAATGCTTGCCAATGACCAACACTAACTACTACGCGACTCTGTCGGCCGAGCGAGTAGTTGCCACTCAATGACCCGCGGGACTCGCGAGGTGCGAGGCGTGAGGCGCATGAGGCGCGGTAGTCTGCATAGGAGTGTTATACCTTGACGGAGCTCTTGAGCTTGCTGCGTGAGGCGCGGTACGTCTCTACGTCGGGGAGCGGCTCGCCCAACTTCTTCGAACTCTTGGAGGCAAGAATGGAAGAGTCTGTAATTCAAACCAATTCATTTGATTAGCCCAGTTAGCTCCACTCGCAAAAATCTCGTAGGTATAGACACTACGTTGAAGCATAGTGTAGCGTACATATTATGTTGAAGCGCATAATTAGAATATTAAAATAGCTTATTTGAGAGCAGACATAATGAAAAGTCCTCACTGAAAATTTGACGGAAATTGGCAATCCAGGTTTTTTAAATGTGATTTTTAGGGTTCCATAGCCAAATAGCAAAAACGAAGCCATTATAATTAAAAAAAGATATTTTTAAGGGGCATTTTCTGTACAACCGCACATATAACTTGGTTTTAATATTTTGTGTCGGAATAATACAAAATACAAACTATTTTAACCGATTTCAAAAAAGGAAGAGGTTCTATGTTCGGCTGTATGATTTTTATTTTATCTATGTTCACCGATTTCTCCACCAATTGTGTATCGATTTTGATGACTATTTTTTTGTTTGGAAGAGTATTAAAAAAAATAACCAAAATCGTTCCATAAATGAGGAAATATCGATGAGGATTAATTTATTAAAAAAAAACTTTTTTGCAAAAAATAAAACTACTTCAAAAAAAACACCAAAGAGGGAAAATAACTCTAGCTTCAGAAGTCGGTGACTTTTATTTGTTTTATTCAGTTTCTTTGCCACCGAATTCTTATGCTATTTTTTTTGTATTTATTTAATCAATACTGTGCGTGCGTTAATATTTATTCCAACTAGCATCCCTTCACGGTATGTGGTGCGCACTTGACCTATTTTTAGACTTATTACCTGTCTGTCATTTGTGTGTCGATGACCAGACTTGTCTAAATTTTATACGTCATGCACTTTTCTCGCTTCCTAGATTGTAAAATGAGGCTGTATTTTGGGATTTCCTTGAGAAAAAAATAAGGGATTTTTTGGTATATATTTCAACTACAGTACTGTCTACTAGGTCTAGTAATACTATCCTCCTTAGGTCCATAGCTTAGCAAAGGTTATGTCATAAATACAGAATGATTTTTTTGACTCATTTGAAGTCGCTTGCCTAACAAACAACTTTTTTTAAACTATTTCAATGCTTATTAGCTAACTCTTGAAAGAAATCCATTGAGTAAAAATTGGTGCCTAGCATCAACATTGAAAGTACCTACTTGACTACCGTTTCGGGGCCCGTTTCAAGTTGCAGTCACTTACCCCATTGACCGAAATCGACGTGAAAACGGCTTGAGCCTGTTGGAAAAAACTGTTTGTGCCCGTTTATTAATTATGAGCTAAAACGAGAAGTCTTCCTCGCTTTAACTGATCTTTTTGTGACTGACTCAAACCGATTTCGATTCCATAATACTTAGTGATAGATAAGTAATACCAAGCGCCTCCTTCTTCATGGTGAGCGTCAGTTTGCTGGAGTCGGTGCGCGCGAGTCGCGCGAATGAGGGTGGCGCGGCGGGCGGGAGCGGGGGCGCGCTTCGCCCCACGCCCCGCGCCCCGCGTGCTGAGCACGCACACGTGGCGCAGTGGCGACACGTGCACTCCTAACAAATATTACACGATTAAAATATCGGTACCCCCAGGCTAGGTAATGCGCGATGATGGAACAGCCAACTGCATCAGAGACGTTGACAGCACCTTCATGTTGTAGCAGTGTGGCCCGGTGGGTAGCGTTGGTAACGTCGCTGTGCAAGTGATTGTGTTACCACTGGTGTGTATGTGTGGATGCCTACGTAATAAATATCTAAATAATAAGAAATATCTTTGATTTTTAGTTTCTATGAGAAAAATACTACCTACGTACACCGTGAAATAATAATGGTTATTTTCCCGTGCCAGAACGATTACCCTTACTGTTGTTTTCCCAGAACATTTTTTGCGTATAATGATGTTTTATGACGTGTAGGGTTTGAAGTACTACATATGTGTGTATGCATGTGTGTAGAGGCGGCTGCGCCCGCCGTGTAAGGATTAAGCTCAGTCGTAATTAAACGTAGATTACAGCAACACGTGCGCGACCTTGGTGCGAAGCGTAGGCTCATTGATCAAATTACTCGTTTAAATGTTATCGCTTCAGTCGTGTGTAACAGTGGATGACTCATCATCCATCAAAACGATAGTTAATAATAACGTATGGCACGGGATATTATGTAATTATCCGGATGTGACAAAACCTGTATCTTTTAAAGAAATACTTAAGCACTTGGTGTGCCATTACATCGAAACTTCGGGGCCACCGTCGATCAATTACGTCGTTTTCTCGGTATGGTTAATTTTTACCGCGCACACATCCCTAGAGCAGTCGGTTGCCAATCGGAATTGAATAGTTATTTAATAAAAATTAAATAAAAATAGCCTTTATTTACTCTGACCTTCGTATACACAATATAATAATTTTGAAAAATAAATATTTATTTATTTTAGTACATGGAGGACTTACAGCTAATAAAAACAAACAAGGAAACCATAGTCACCAGAAAGCCAATTACAAATCCTCACGTATAGACTTTGAATAAAAAATAAAATTATGGTGTGAGCACAAAAACAGAAAATACACCGCTTTAATCAAAGTAAAAAGAATATAAATACTTGGCTTGCAATTATATGACTAAAATAATAGAGAAAAAAGTAAAATAATAAAAACAATAATTAACCTACCGCTACTTGAAAAATTTGAGGCTTAAGCACCTTCTGGCCGAATTCACACTAATTGTGAATGGATCTAAATCATCTTCCCTGCATATGTCATTGAAATTTCTGCTTGCGCGCACAATATAACTGTTCTGCCTATAATTCGAAGATGTATGAGGATGTATGTATAAACTACACTTATTTGTTTTCTACATCTGAACTTAAATTATAACTTAACTAACCTTAGATTATACATATTTCATTTATTTATCAACTACCAGGTCAGGCTGTCTTGCGACATAGGCCTCCTCAAGTTCCCTTCACATTTGTCGATCCCTCGCTGTATTCCTCCATCCCTTAGGCAGATCATCCTCCCATCTTTTTATTTGCCTTCCTCTGCGTCTTTTTCCGTCCCTTAGGTACCATTCAGTAACTTTTTTGGTCCACTTTTCTGTTTGTGTCCTCATCATGTGACCTGTCCATTTCCATTTTAGGGTTCGTGTTTTTACTTTAACATCTGCTACTTTTGTGGTGTTTCTTATTGTTGTAGCTTTCCTTTTGTCTTTCAACCTTAGACCCATCATGGTCCTTTCCATTCCTCTTTGGCATACACCTAGTTTGTATTCAATTTTCTGTGTTAGTGGCCAGGTCTAGCAGCCGTAAGGCATGGAAGTATGCAGGTGTTGTAAACGGTTCTCTTTTCCGAGATGGGCACAGATTTATTTTTCATGATTTCCCTGAGTGACCAGTACCTTGGTCAAGTGTTGTTTACTCGCCTTTCTACTTCTTTCGTCGATAAATCTTTCGTCGATAAATCTTTCACCGATATGACTTGACCGAGGTATACATATTCGTTTAAGTTTTCGATCTCATCTTCGCCCACCTCAATTTTGACTTTGGTCTTGTTTGTCATTAATTTAGCTTGTATTCATTGATAATCCCGCGTTTTTACTCTCTGATGCTAGTTGTTGTAGCATTGTTCGTAGTGTGATGGGATCTTCTGCGAACAAAATAAGATCGTCTGCGAACCTTAGATAGTGCAATTTTTTCCCGTTTATGTTAATGCCAAGGGTATCCCAGTTGAGTTGCCTAAATATATTTTCCAAAACAGCATTAAATATCTGTTTTTGACATGGAAAGAAAAATTCCAGTGCGAGCAGGGTTTGAACCTGCGACCTTCCGATTCAGTACACCGGATGTCTTAACCAACTAGCTAGACTATCGCACCCCGCTCACAGATCTCGAAATTTTCGTTCCATTAATAACGTCTTAGGTGACGTTAGCGCCATCTATTTAAGAAAGAATCGAACTAACTTAATGTCAAAAACATGTCAAAAACAGCTATGTTCCCTACGTAGGGTTTGCGTATAAAATATTAAAAATTAGCATTAAATATTTTTGGCGACAACGGATCTCCCTGTCTCACGCCCGTCTGTATTTTAAATTGATCTCCAATGTTTTCGAGTTGCATTTTAGCTGTGCTGTTGACATATATTTCCCCAATGATCCTAATGAATTTATTTTCCACTCCTTGGTTTTTTAAGGAATCCCATATGTAATCTGATATATCAGCGCACAGCCCAAACGGCTGGTCCTAGAGACATGTAATTTGGAGGACGTCTTCTTTGCAAAGAGTAAGTATCCATGAAGAAAGAGTTTTTCGAAATTCAACCCCTAAGAGGGTGAAATGGGGGATGGATTTTCTGCGAAACTTTAAATCTCTCTTTTCTCTGGGTCGATTGACTCAAAAATTGGTGTACACACTCTTCAGCTAAAATTATGAGACACGTGTACCACAGTTTTTCCAAAATAATCCCCCAACGGAGTCAAATAGGGCTTCGAAATTCACGTAGACGGGTGGATGGCGCGCAGTGTGGCGCAGGGCGTACGGGGCGCGGGAGTATTTACCTATTAGTAAGTAGGTAGGATTTTTCTGAGGTAGACGTTTCTGTAAATATATGTGAAATCCCGTTTTTCGCAGTGGCGTATACACCGTGACTTTTTAATCGTTTTACAAAAGTGGTCCACTCAATGTACCCGACACAAAATAGCTCTAGGCGCGATTTTTTTTTTACTAACCATAATAGGTACAAAGATAAATAAATAATACGATAGAATAAAATTATGAAACATCCTGTTAATGATGTTTACGTGTCAAACGGGAGAACATGCCTACCCAGCGCTCGAGTCCAGTAGACCATCGCTCGCAACAGGATGTTTTAACTTCGTCATGCCTCATAATACTGAATATTTTTTTTTTTTTTTTTTTTTTTTAAATTATTAATATCTTTGGATACATAAAGTGGGCTGCCATTGTAAGACGACTAAAAAGTCACGATGCGAAAGTTTGTGAGGATTGATGGAGGGATGGATGTTTGTTACTCTTTGTTACTTGGATGAAATTTAGCACACGGATAGTTTATAATCTGGATTAACACATAGGAAACTTTTTATCCCTGTAAGGCAAGGCTAACCCTTGTGCCTGTGGACGGCGAGTTATGGGCCAGCTCGCCGTCCGGCCGTCTTATGACGACAGGCCGTGTCGACGGCGCGTTCGTGTTCCACGTGCGCCTCAAAGAGATGTCAGCAAATAAGTAGGGGTCCGCAAGGGCCGATGCCTGCCAGGGCTGCGGGACTGTTCGAAAGAGATACCGTGGCCCTGGAACACAAAGGGCAAAGAAGGAACATGGATGGGTTTTAGTCAGTACAAGTCTGACACACCCTTCCGCTCCGCCCAGAGTGGGGGGGGTCATTTGATGATTTCCCATCCCGAAAAAAAAAAAAAAAAAAAAAAAAGGCAAGGCTAACCCGAGCGCCGTATGCATCAATCGCTTACCCCAGCCCCCGCACGGAGAGGCGATACGTAACAAATTACGCGGCGCGAAAACGCTCGCGCTTAGCGCACTGGTCATGAGTTCACGAACTCGGATAGGTACTAAGTTGCGTTACAGAGTAGAGCGATGCCGTAAATCATTTTGAATTGATAAGTATACGTTCATTTTGTTTTATTTTTCTAGAAAGTATTGGTTATAGATAGATTAGGAACCTAAGTATTGTATGAACGTGAACCTAATTACTAATAATTAAAATAAGTAGGTATACTTATTTATTTTTGTGAATAAGGTAAATTTAATATCTGAATGACACTAAGATCATGAATACGGATTCAAAACTACACGCCACGCCATTCGGTTTTTAAAAGTTTTAAGCTTTACTTTTTTTTCGGTTTTGTTATCATGGGGGTCATTTTCGTGGTTTTTGAAGTCGCTGATAACTAAAATCAGGTCAAAATGAAAATCCAACATGTTGATGAAAAAACCGAAAATTTTCGTCGGCACCATCTTGGATTTTCATTTTGAACTTATTTTCGTTATCAGCGACCCCAAAAAGCTCGAAAATTACACCCATGACAAAACTGAAAATTTTCATTGCCGCCATCTTGAATTTTAATTTTGACCTCATTTTCGTTATCAGCGACCCCGGAAACGATGAAAATGACACTAATGAAGAAAAAATCAAAAATTTTCGTCGGCACCATCTTGGATATCAACCGAGAACCGAAAAAAAGTAAAGCATAAAATGCAGAGGAAGTAAAAAAAAAAAAAAAAAGTGATTTTATCTTAAATATGTAAATAAGTCAACAAAATAAAAAAAACTAGTTGGTACCAAATACGATAGCGACCATTACTCATTCTATCTCGTTCTGGGGACTACATACTTTCTTTTACTGCCCCTGTCGTAACTCGAATGATTGGAATAAATGTTTTGATTTTAGAAGGCCAGTTACAGGCACTTTTGAATTGTCGAAAAAAGATAATAAAATGAAGCTACAGTCCCATTCAATAGGCATAATAACTGTGAAAGTACTGTAGTTGCCCATTCCAAAGTTACCGAAAATTATAAATAATATTCGTACGAAATGGTCATACTGTCACATTTCTACACTACGGCCACATAATACACAATTTAACACAATACAAGCACAGAAGATTCAAAATTCAAATGCGAAATCATAAATAGCGACTTTTGCCACGACACAATAAAGTGCAATTCAGGCCGCACAGCGCTAAGCTGTCTCTCTTTCTATCGCGTAACTCTTATCTTATACCTTCTGACTACGTTGCCAATTAGGTACTATACTTTTGTGAACAAATGATATTTCAAATAAACCTAGGCTCGGTGTTTAATAAGTATTGTTTTTTACAAACTATTTTTGGCTCAGCTCGTAACAGAACTTAGCGGGGGTGGTGGGTTCGAAATTGGCACACATCCGACCTCCAACACGTTCCGGTCGGGACTAAAGCTCGCGGTGCGAGCGTATGAATGATGAAAACTTAATTTTGGAAATGGTGGTTTGGGTTTTTTTAATATTTCAGATTATGGTTCCCGTTTTATGTCACATTTATTACGACCCTTATTATGGTATAAGTTTTATTGTTAAAAACCTAACATAACTCAAATGAAATAATAATTAAACCATCATTTAGACTTGCCTTTGCGATTTGCATCCAATAGCAACAAAGTGCAAGTAATCGTGTATCGCATTCCCGAAATATCTTGATCGAAGTGTGAAATATGTAATATGTTTTTTTCAGAATTTAAATCTGTGCTATATAGGAATAAAACACAATACAAAACGACGTTTATCTGGATAACCTCGCCGTAATATGATCCTGTGGGAACTCCAAACTCCAAACTCCAAACTCTCGAACTCCACGCGGGCGAAGCCGCTGGCATAAGCCAGTGTAAAATAAATGCATAGCAAATATTAATTGTATAGGATATTACAACTAAAAATGGAAAAAAAACTTTTTAGCAAAGAATAAAACCGACTTCAAAAACACAAAAAAGTGAAAAATATCTTTAGCTTCAGAAGTCGGTGACAAAAAAACTGAATCAAACAAACAAAAGTCACAGAAACCAAATTTAAACGGGACCACCGTTTAAGTTTGGTGAAGCTGATCTTCGGAGTTATACAATGGAACTCTTTAATAGTAGACAGCAAATCAGTCTTGATTGAAACGGACTATGTGACAGATTACTTGGGTTTCTTGAGAAGACTAACTGCCTCACCGACCGACAATACGCCTACAGGAAGGGGCGTTCGACAACTGCCCTTGCCCGTGTCGTCATCCGCCATGTGATGAAAGCTCGGGAGGAAAAACAGCAGGTAGCAGTGCTCTTCTGCGACCTCTCAAAAGCTTTCGACGTCGCGGACCATGGCGTGCTGGCACTGAAGATGAGGCACCTTGGGGTAGAGGGAAAGGCATTAGAGTTGCTACTCGACTTTTTGAAAGGCAGATCGCAGGTAGTGATGGGCGATGGTGGAAAGGTTAGGTCAGACCCTCTTAACATTACTAAGGGTGTACCACAAGGCTCCTCCCTCTCTAACATCATGTTCAGTCTATTGCTTAATGACCTGCCTGAAGCAATAAGTGAGGCTTATGTCTTTATGTACGCGGACGACGTTGCTGCAGTTGTGTGCGCGCAGTCGATGGAAAGTCTACAAGAAAGACTTAACTTAGTGGTGGGGAAAATTAACAACTGGTTTAAAATAAATGGCTTGATCCTTAACACAACCAAGACCCATTACATGTACGTCAATCTTTCCGGTCGATTGTGTACACCACTGTCACTTCGGGTAGGAAGCAATGTGGTCGAACAAGTACAAGTCACCACATTCCTCGGCTTCGAACTGGACAGTTCTCTCACTTGGGGGCCGCATATTGATAAAATGTGCGGCAAACTCGGACGAGCATGCTTCGCTCTGGAACGACTAGCGCAAACGCTCCCACGTAAAATGATAATAGGGTGTTATTACGCCTTGGTACACTCGGTGCTCCAGTATGGCGTGGAGTTCTGGGGCCGAGCTGCCGATTGGGAGCGAGCCTTCAGGATGCAGAAGCGTGCCGTGAGAGCTATTACGCGTTCACAATGGGATGCCACCGCGAGACCACTTTTTAAACGTTTAAAAATATTGACTGTTCCCGCTATGGTGATATTGCAGGCGGCGGTATACGTTAGGCACCATCTAGACGAATACAATAGACGCGGAGATAGACATGATTACTGTACTCGTGGTAGAAACAAATTGGCTGGCTACCCACACACCCTATCTAAGTCTGGAAAGTTAATTCATGTTATGGGTCCATCGGTATACAACCGGCTACCGGATAATATTTTGAGCGCGACGTCTGACACTGTTTTTAAAACTAAACTGAAAGGTTGGCTAACCGACCAGGCATTATATGACCTAAAAGAATAGTTTTAAGAAAATTTATGTGATTAGTATACTGTAAGGTTCTATTATTCTGTTTATTGTGTATTATTATTATTTTTTTTTTAATTTATGATAATTTGTGTTTAATGCTCTTTTTAATGTATAATGACTTGTTTTTTTTTTAATGTATTATGCTTTGTGTTTTTACTTTTTTTCAAAATATGACCTGTAATTTTTGATAATTATTAATAAATAAACTAAACTAAACTAAACTAGCAATCGCTTGGATGTTTATTGTTTTCACAATATCATAACATAACATAACGGCTGTATGCTCCGAGGGGTACGCAGATGCGTACAGTACACCCAGATTGCGACAGTTAGATATTAACTTCAATTTTATTGGTTTTAAGCCAATTACCATGAAATGTATTATTGACAATGTAAAATAAATGTACCTATAGCAAATATTTGTATAGGATATTACAACTAAAAATGAAAAAATAAAAAATCTTTTTTGCAAAAAATAAAATCGACTTCTAAAACACAGAAAACTGAAAAATAACTTAAGCTTCAGAAGTCGGTGACAAAAAGAATAAATCAAACAAACAAAAGTCACCGACTTATTCACGGTATTATTTTTTGCAAAAAAGGTATTTATTCTAATATTTTATCAAAATTATTTATAAATCATTGTACTACCAAAACAAAACCATTTCGCTTCGGGAAAACAACCATCACAATTTCAGCGTGTATATTAAAAAAAATATAATTATGTAAACCAGAGTATGGATATTACATTATAAAAACTTATTATTGTTGCCTATGAGACCATCAGTGCACGTCTAGCTTGTTTTTTTATAATAAAAAAATTCGTTTCTCATGTCGAGTCAAAATGTATGACTTTTGTTCGTAAAGGTTATAGTGTGATGTGTAGTGTAGCACCTGGCAAGGCCCTGTGGCGGCGGCGTGCGCCTCGTGCGCGTCGGTCGCGGCGTGTGCGTCCTGTGGGAAGCGCAGGCGCATCTCCACGTCGGCGGGCAGCGTGGCGCGGCACGAGCCCGCCACCGTCACCGACCAGCCGCCTGTCACACAAGCGCCGTCAGCTCACACTTGGCGCACCGCACATCAATCACGGCACGAATAGTTTCATAACACTAGTACAGTGTATTGTAGTCGAAATACATTTTGAATATTGCCTAGACACCATGTCCGTTACCTGGTGGCTGCAGGTCCGGAGCGGCGGGGTCGGCGGAGGGGGGCGCGTGCGGCGCGGTGCGCTCCTGGTCGCGGCGGCGGGCGGCCCTCCGGGCACGGCCCTGCGACAGCCACTTGGGCGCAAGCGAGCACAGCAGGCTGCCGCCAGACTCGCTGCTGTCACTGGAGGTCGCGCCGCCGCTGTCGCCGCCGCCCTTGAACTCCGGTAGCTTTACGGAGGGCGCGTTCATTCCGTCATCATCACTTCTTTCGAAAGAGAAGCTCTGAGATTTTCGTATGTCCCCGATGATGTGGGAGATGTCGTCCGGGGAGCGGTCTGAGGGCACGTCGGTGTGCGGGGCGGGCGCGCGCTCGGCGGAGGGGGAGCGGACACGCGGCGGACGGCGGGGTGCAGGTCTGGGCGGCCTCTGTGCGCGCTCACTGCGCTCAGACCGCTCACTCCGCTCGGGGCGGGCGCCGCGCTCAGTGTGTGCTCGCGTGTCCTGAGTGCGCTCCTGCTGGGTGGTCACTGACCTGCGCGGCCGCCCTTTATCAGACTCTTCCCTCTCTTTGTAACCTTCGTATGAATAAAACAACGTTTAAAAATTTGATATTTTAATATTCGAACTCTGGTTTTCACAAATGCTTTCCCAGCGCCTAATGTACCCAATAAATAATGAATTACTACACCGACGGAGGACAGTCGGGCGTGCAGGCAACTAGTTCTGCATCGCACTGCGCGGGTGACGTGCTCTCGTACAGGCGGAGTGCTCGGTTCCCTCAGCTGTGATACGCGTCTACGTAACAAGAACTATTCGAAATATATATTTTTTTTGGTGCTGGAGTACTCAGGTGATAAGAATGAAACTACGAGACGGACGTCGTCTAGCAGGTGTGGAGCTAGTATAAGCGTTGCGAGTGTGGCACAGGTGCTACGCGAGTGTGGCGCGCGTGTAGTGCTACTCGACTGGCACGGAGGAAGCGGTGTGGTGCGTCAGCAGCGACGGTGCGCACGAGACCGACAGTGGGATACCTTCGTCGTGCAACGGGCGTGCTTCGGGGCGCGTGAAACCCAGCCAGGTGCGCCCCCGCCCCCCCGGCCCCCTCTTGCCCGCCAGCCCCGCCTCCGCCGTCACCGCGCTCTCCGTCGTCGTTGTAGATCGCATGGGGCTCGTCGCCGCTGATTTACTACTCGGGGAAGTCATCGTTGTTTGGTTCTTCGACTTCAGCGCCCGTTTATCTCCATCACTGTCCGTTATAGGAGAGGTGGCTGCACTTTTCATGTCTTTACACCGTCTCGGTGAATCAGGATGAGGCTTCAGTTTGTGCGGCGGACTGCAGCCGGCTAGAGTAGTGGGCGCGTCGTTGCACTCTGCGTCGGGCAACTCGCGGTACTGGTCGGCGACGTCGGGTGCGGAGGCGCGGCGGTTGTGGTTGAGATCCTCGGTGCCGGAGTCGAGGCTGAGGCTACTGCGCTCCTCGGGGATGATATCGAACGTTTGCTTGAAGCGTAACGAGTTGGAGCGCGAGCGCGGCTCGGCGTGCGGCACGGAGGCGCGGCGCGGGGCAGGGGCCGCGGGCGGCGGGCTGGTGGGCTCGCCTAGTGCGCCCAGAAGCATGTCTGCGATCAGGCGGTTGGTGTTGCCGTTGCGCTCGACTCGCACGGAGCTGCGCCGGCTGTTGTTCTTGTTTGGCTCGTTGTTGGGCGACTTCTGATTTTTTTCGTAAATTGGGATAGGAATGCGCGACTTTTTGTTTTTCACACAATTATTTTGATTTTCGTCAGAAGTTGTAGTTTCCGGTGAGCTTTGTGAACCGTTTACGTATTCTAATATTTCTAAGATTTCGATACATTTGTTACCGTCGTGTATTTCAGACTTTTGGTAAATCCTTTTGGCGGCGCGGTCGTCAGTAGCAACTGCGGGTCGCGTCACAAACGACAGTTTGCCGTGTATTTGGTGCCGCTCGCCCCTGGGCTTCCTTGAATTATACGAATCGTATTGAATAGTGTTGTTTTTCAAACATTTGAATGGATCTCTGTCGTCGATTAGCTCTAGCTCTTTCTTCCAAGTCCGCTTCGCTACGTGGTCGTCCGACTTGGAGGTAACCATCCTGCTCGGGCGGTGCTTGATCCGCATGCACTTGTACTCGTCCTGCGCGATTTTGTTGATGACGTCATCGATAAGCGCGTTGACGATAGCGACGCACTCGCGCTCCACGTCGCGGCGCGAGCGGCAGTGCTCGTCGAGGCGCCGCTCGGCGTCTCTGTCTCGCAGGCGCTGCTTGCCGCGCGTGCGCCGCGCACACTCCATGCGCATTTCTCTCTTGCGATGTCGCCGGTAAAGTCTCTGTTTAATTTTCTCGGGCATTCTGTCGGCAACGTTCACATTTTCTTTATCACAGTCACATTCGTTGTCTTTTATTTTAATAAAAAAAGCTTCGCCCTTGTCCTTGGGCGTCATCACTTCTTCGTTGAGAGCGTTCTCTGGCAGCAAGTCGTGAACGTCTATAGCGGAGCGCACGAGCTCGTTTCGCCGCCCGGTGAAGCTCCTGCGCAGTAGCACGGAGCGCGGCGAGTTGGGGTCGTCAAGGCTGTCCACCAGGCTGGTACAGTCGGAGCCCACCAGGTCCGCGTCGTCGGAAGATGAGGTGTTGACCTCCATGGAGTCGGTGTGCGGGAAGGCAGAGAATCGCGGCACCACGGGTTGCTCGTCCACGGCGGGGTAGTAGCTGCCGGCGCCGACACCGCTGATGACCTCGTACTCGGCGCCGCGCACCAGTCCGCTGTCGGCTTGCATCGGACGGGGCTCGCTTTCGCTGTCTATGAACACATCCGTCACATTGGATATTTCAATGTGGGATATTTCTGGCATCGTCTTACCGGAATAGTCAGTATCGGGGTCCAGGTTGTGCAATTCGTCCTGGAACAGTTTCTGTATCTGCTGCAGCACGGCCTGATTGACGTTGTCGTGCTGCAGATCGAAGGACTCGCACGGACAGGTTCCCGGGGAGCCCGCCGACGTTAGGTTGTTGTTGGACTCGACGCTGTGCGCCTCGTCGCGGATGGCCAGCGCGTGGTGCGCGTCGTGCACATGGTGCGCAATTTGCACATCATGCGGGTTGTTGCAGCAGTCCTTGCGGTCCTCGTTGATGCACAACTCCTCATTACCGAATATGATCTGGTTGTTGGAGGTTGGGCTTAAGTGTACTATCGTGTTCACTCCTGTATTTTGCAACTTTACTTTTATTTCTTTCTCGACGATACTAATTTTTCTATCGTTTCCCATGGACGCATTCATGCACTCCAATTGATCCGTTAATGAATTCAGGCTCTCCACTAAAATGTTGGATACGTATTCGTCGATATTAATATTTTGAGCACACTTCTGACTCACAGTGGGAGCTCTCAAGTTGGGCGTCGGTTTGTCCGGCGGCAGCGCGTGCGGCCCGACAGCCGGCACTGCGCTGACGTTGAGTGTCTCCGACACCACGATCTCCAGCAGCTCGTAGGAGGGCGTGTGGATGGAGAGCGGCTTGTCGTAGGGCACGGCGTCGTTGTCGTCGCGCAGAAGAGAGGAGGAGCGGGCGCACACACGCCCGGCGATGTGCGCACTGCGCGTCAGCTGCGCGCTCTCCTTGGTGGTGGGATACGACGCCGAGCACGATTCGGACGACTCGGACAGCGAGCGCTCGCTAAGGACGAACGGCGCGGAGTGTTCGCTCGTGAAATTTGCGTCGTCCGCCGTTGTTGATTTTACTTCTAGCGTAGTCGTATCCGACGATTGTCGTTCTGAGCACTGCGTAAATGCATTTCCCTCGCTTGACGAGGGCTCGTGTACATGAGAACGATACGTAGAGTCTGAGAAGTCAGCTCTAGTGGCGCGGTCGGTGCGCGACTCTTCAGCGCGGTCGTAGCTGTTCTTCATTGCGGCGCGCAACATCTCGTCGCTCCCGCGGAAGTCCCGCGAGCAGTCGAGGCGCTGGCGCTTAGGTGTGGCCCAGCCGGCAGCGGCATGCGAGGAGCGCGACGACGCCAGGCTGGACAGCGGGCGCAGCTCGGAGCGGCTGCCATCCAGCGAGCGTGTCTCGCGGCCGCCGTAGGGCGCGGGTTCGCACGGCTCGGCGCCGCAGCAGCAGCAAGCGCGGCCGGGCTCGCACGGCCGGCCCCACATGCGTCGCATGAGCGCCGACTTGCGCATCAGCTCGCGGTCGCGGCGCGCGAACCGGTGCGGCGTGTCGGCGGACGAGGAGCCCGCCTCGCGCGGCGGCGACGCCGACGCCACCGAGCGGTTAGTCGGCGGCTCACTCTCCTCCGAATCTGACCTCTGCTGTGCGAGACGATACCTGTAATGTTATAGAAAACAAATGAAAAGTTGTACCTTATGCGAAGTGATGAGCGCGAGAGTAGGTACAGGTACGGTTGGATAACTCACTTCCTCATGATTGTCTCGGGGACGGAGTAGCGGCGGCGCAGCAGGCCGGGGGAGGCGCCGGGGCGCGGCGGCAGCTCAGCGGCAGCACGCTCCATGAGGGCGGGCGCGGGGGGAGCGCGGGCGGCGGGAGGCGCACGTGATCGGTGCACCGTGCGACTGGAAGCAATAGGAGACACCGTAATTCTACATGCTCTGGTACGGACTTCCACGGCATATCAATCTGTAAACTGGGTGGAAACGTTCACGGGGCAGTAAGGTTGTTTGTTACTGATTTTTTAAGGATACAAAGTTCGATACGAGAATAGAATTTCCATTATCTAGATGAAGAAGTTGAAAAGAAAGTAGGCCACACAACTTGAGCTCGATGTGATCATATGAATATTATAGTAGTGCATTCCGATGCGCCTGCATACATAGACGATATAGTGCGAGTCGAACGCGATCACACTGAACATTACCGTTCACAGCGCGCGGCTCATTAATATACAAGCAGTCATCAGCGCCACCATCGCGCCATCGAGCGCAGCAACCGGAGCGCGGCATAGCGTTGCAGACGCTGAGGGAGCTGCTCGCCCGGATGCCGGTACCCGGGTGCAGCAGCACAGTGTGCACTCTAAGAGCGCAGCCAACACGCACTTGCTCAGTGTTTTTATAGTTATAATTAATAAAAAATAAAGGTGCCACATCTGCTCAAGCACGGCAGCATGCGAGCGCGGCCGCTCACGTGTGTGAGTTCATGTGCACTCTGTTCACTCTCATGAGCTAAAATAGCTGACATTTGCTTTCCTAACTTGTCCTTACTAACTGCAAGAAAATCCTTAAAGAAACCCTTCAAAATATGTCCTATGAAGATACGGAGAAGTTATTACTTGTGCTTAAGTAATTATATTGTTTGTGTTATTGTTATTTTTTTATTTATTAATTTTTTAGCTAAGTTAAGATACTATAATTTTTACATACCACTTTTTAGTACCAATAAGATTAATATGATATGTGATTATTTAATCAATTAATGTTAAGTACCTCCAATCGCCCGAAACACAGAATAAACTAGTTCAGGCACAAATCATGGGTGAACTTGACATAGATTTAAGAAAAACTGTAGGTAAGCTTTATATCTTACAGTCGCGAAGGTTCCATACAACTCGATTCCTACCGGCTTCCCTTTAAAAAATGGCACAGTTAGTATTCTTTAGACAAATAATATAATCACATTAAAGATTATGTACTCCGGCTTACCAAAATAAAAATTGACGCTTCGCTACTAGTACCTTATAGGATTTCTTTTTTTTTTTACATTTTCTTTTGTGAAGCAAGTAAAGAAGGAGGGCTGTTGGAAATGGTTCAGAACGATACTGTAAGCTTGCGAGTGGCGAGTATTGCAATGCAACACAACGTCGCTACAGTCCAAGACCTATCGATGAAATCATTATAGTATACTTTTTTGTTATTATACAGGCTGTAAACAGACTCTTCACGAAGCCGCCAACCAAGTATTCTGTACATCAAACTAAGTAACTTTATGCAAAAATTATTGCTAGGAAACGATTTTTATTTGGAGTGGAAAATCACGTTTTACGGTTGGACTCAATGGAACGCACTCAAAGCATTTTGCTGATGGATGGATTGAATAGTACGGGGATCGTGGAGGTGTTTAAAGTATAAATCTTACATTAAATTCATGTATTAAAAAAAAAATTGTGAAAATGTTGGAACTTTGACCCCTAATTCTTCAGAATTTGCCGCCTCTTACTTTAGAAATTCGAGGGGGGACACACATTTTACCACTTTGGAAGTGTCTATCTTTCAAAAGATTGTTATTTTTAAGGACCTATCTATAGACAGATTGTGGTGTTGGAGACGCATGCTCAGGATAAGCTGGACCGCTCATCGGACTAACGTGTACCTCAAAGAACTCAATATTAAACAAAGACTGTCGTCGCTTGTGCAATTACGAATACTCAGATTTTGTGGACACCTTACCCGCAACAATGATTCCATGGAGCGTTTGGTGATTCAGGGCAGAGTTGAAGGCACGAGATCATGTGGGCGATCACCAACACGATGGACAGATTCCATCAAATGTGATCACCAAGATCCTTCTGGTAGAATGTGCTCCCCATGCGGCCAATAGAGACCGGTGGAAAAGGATCGCGAAGGCAGCGACCGCCGTTGTGGGCGACAACCCATGACCACGACCACTCTGTCGAGAGTGAACGACTAAGAAGAGATCTATAGGCACCCCGCACGTATATGTTTGAAGAATTTTTCATTTTGGGTTCAGTTCCATGTATGGGGAGCCTCCCCTTAATCTTTTATTTTTTGTCTAAAAATCGTAAAGCGGTTCACAGAATACATCTACCTACAAGTTTCAACGGTGTAGTCCTAATAGTTTCGGAATAAAGTGGCTGTGACTTACGGACAGACAGAGACATGACGAATCTATATAAGGGTTCAGTTTTTTGATATTCGGCTACGGGACCCTAAAAAACAGCTTTTTATCTACTAATATTTCTCATTTGTACCTTTGTAAACAGCAGATTTTTTTTGTTGTATCACATAATTACGAACAGACAGAGTGTAGGACGAAATTGCACAGTAAAGTAAAGTAGCTAAAAATAGACCTCAAGTAAATGGAAATGGTTCAAAATTACCTAATTTTAGCTTTTTGGCAAAAGGAAAATTAATGATTTAATTGAGCACTCAACGGTTTCTCATTAAATAATAATTTTCCTTGCTATAGTTATATTCTTATTTTCAAGGAAAATTAGTTTAGAATGACGATGACGGGAATTATTGAAGCAGCAGTCTGCTGTAGTGATTCAGGTGAAACCTTAACAAGTGACACTCAGAGCACGCGCAACTGAGCGATGGGCCACTCCACACTGAACAGTGAACACTGACACCACTCTCACCTGCCCGACGCCGGCGCGACGCGTGCGCTGCGGTGTGCACCCTCAGTCCCTCACACGACACGTGCTTCATCAAAATAATCGTTTTTTACTATTTATAATACATTGACACCATCGATCAAAATACGAGTATGTATTAGAATGGTAAGGCACATGTATCCGCAAGACGCGCTTGCGGACGACTGGCAGAGTGGCAGCTATGCGTGCGGTGCGGACACAAATATATATTCCATAATTATTTCAGGCGAAGTGTATCATGAAAGCGCGAGTCGTGCATTGCGCGCGGCGTGCGGTGCGCCTGGCCCCGTCGCATGCCCGAGTGGCAAGCTAGTAGCTGTGGAAATACCTGACATATTTGCAGCGTGCGGCACGCGGCGGCAGCGGCGTCGTGGCAGCCGTCAATGAGCCGTGCATTGTGCAGCGAACGAGGCGGCACTCGCCACACCACCGCTCTGCTCATGATATACATACTCGTACTTACTACCGACTGCGCACTAGGTGGCCACGTCCACTATTCCTGGCCACAGAAGGTCCGACAAGGAAGAAAGTTTGGTCGCACAACCGGGCGTCCGACCAGTTTTATTCAAGATAGCGGCCGGTCATGCGACAAGTAGCGGTCGTGGCTAGGGTTGCCAACCATACTTTATAATAACGTATCCTTAATGCTACTTTATTTTTAGTAATTATACTTTATACTTTTGCATACCAATAAAGTATATGAAAATACTTCATTTCCAAACTTTACTGTGATGCGAAAAAACACGCTCATTATGGGTACTTAACTATTTAACGGTACATATAAGTTAAACCGGATGATGGAAACGATTTATAATTACTGAACGAAATGTTAGATGTCAGATGTGATGTGAATGTGACAAGACAGTCGACATTCTGACATTATTATTTGTCAGAGACGTTACTATCCACGAAATTGTACAAAAAATGTCCGTTGTTTTTGTTTATAATAATTAAAGAATCCATTTTAAAGTAAATATTAATGCTTAAAATGACGCGTGATTCTGATAGTGATACACCGACACCAGGGACCCCTAAAAAAGCAAACAACAAAAGGTTTTTAAGCAATAAAAATATAAAATTTAAAAAAAACTTTTTTTTTCTTGCAAATACTTTATTTTTTTCCTATTCAATCCATTTTATACGTTTTTTTTTTGGCAAAAAAAGTTGGTAACCCTAGTCGTGGCCGCGTTTTGCGCAAGGTTCCTAAATGTTGATTCCTAGATACTTTATATTTTGCAGTTGGTAACATTTTACGATACCTAGTGATAGGTACGTTTTAATTCAAATGTAATTTGACACATAGGTTTACGCAAAATTTCTATTACGCTAAAATAAATTACCTTGTAAATGTGCTTGTGAATGTCCAATAAGCTCCGGTTGCAATATTATTGATCGTGTAAACAGTGCAGTGTCAGTGTCAGCAGTAAAGGAGCACGCCGCCCGCGATGACGCGTCGCGGCGTCGCCGAGTCGGGACACAGCGCGCGCGTCCAAGCTCGCACTCATTTTTATTGCTATTTAGGTTAACCTCTTTAGCGTCACTAAATGAATAACAAAATGTATAACTATTCAAAATAGTTTCACACAATACGGAATGAGCAGGTTGCTTTATTTCTAGTTCTAGAAAACATTTTTCATGGTTGAGTTAGCTATCTAAATTATAGCGGATGCGCTGGCAAGCAGAGTGTGTCATGTGCCAACAATAATATTGATCAGAACTGATTCCACCGAGTTCCGTATGAAAACGCACGACACGTGGCGCGGCCCACGGCAGGACCATCCATTACTTTCAAAATAAAAATCTGCGAAAAAAAACCGACTTCCAAAAACCACTAAAAAAGTCTAAAATAACCTTACTTTCGGAAGTCGGTGACTTTGTTTGTTTCATTGACTTTTTTATCACCGACTTCCGAAAGTAAAGTTATTTTAGACTTTTTTAGTGTTTTTTTCGCAGAATGTTTTTTTTTATTTTACCCTTTTTAGTTGTAGTATACCACACAAATTCTTGTCATGAATTATTTTTTAATTGTCATCATCATTCATCATCATCATCATTTCAGCCGAAAGACGTCCACTTCTGGACATAGGCCTCCCCCAAGTGTCGCCACATTGACCGGTCCCGTGCGACTCGCATCCAGCGGATCCCTGCAACTTTCACCAGGTCATCGGTCCACCTAGTGGGAGGCCTTCCAACGCAACGTCTGCCGGTTCGCGGTCGCCACTCTAGAACTTTTCGGCCCCATCAGCCATCCGTTCTGCGAGCAATGTGCCTGCCCGCTGCCACTTAAGTTTGGCTATTCTTCGGGCTACGTCGGTAACCTTGGTTCTCTTGTGGATTTCCTCATTTCTGATTTGATCACGCAAGGAAACTCCGAACATAGCCCTCTCTATTGCCCTTGGGGTGACTTTAAGCTTTCTGATGATGCCCATTGTGAGCGACTACGTTTCGGTCCTGTATGTAATCACTGGCAACACACACTGGTCATAGACTTTCGTCTTGAGACACTGCGGTAAGTTGGACGAGAAGATACCACACAACTTCCCGAACGCTGCCCAGCCGAGTCGGATTCGACGATTGACCTCTTTCTCGAAGTTAGACCTACCTAACTGGACCGTTTATCCCAGGTAGACATAATCGTCTACAACTTCGAATGTAGGGTCTCCGATCTTGATAGGAGTGGATGTTACATGGGCATTCAACATGACTTTGATTTTGTCCATGTTTATTTTAAGACCCACTCTTTCGGAAGCTCTACTGAGGTCAACGAGCATTGTACTGAGGTCCTCCATGGTCTCAGCCATGACCACTATATCGTCATCAAAAACGGAAGGTTAGAGATGTACTAGCCATTGACGTTGATGCCTAGCCCTCTCCAGTCCTGAACCTTCAAGACATCCTCCAGTGCAGCGGTGAACAGTTTCGGAGATATGAGACAGGGGTCTCACACTTCGCTGCAGAAGGATACGTTCCAAAGTCTGGTCCTGAAGTCGGACTGACATGGTGGCGTTTTTGTACAAACACTCCCAACACCTCGATGTACCGATAGTCGATTTGGCACCGTTGGAGAGACTGCAGTACAGCCCAAGTCTCGATCGAATCAAAGGCTTTCTCGTAGTCCACAAACGCTAAGCAGAGAGGCAGATTCTACTCTTCGGTCTTCTGTATAACCTGCCTCAGCGTATGTATGTGGTCTTCGGTGCTAAAGCCTTTTCGGGGACCCGGCTTGTTCGGGAGGCTGAAAATCGTCAAACCTGTGCGCGAGACGATTCGTGATGACTCTTGAAAACAACTTGTAGACATGACTTAGAAGTGAGATGGCCCTATAGTTCTTCAGCCGGGCATTGACGCCCTTTTTGAAGAAGAGTACCACCACACCCTTGCACCATGCCTGCGGCGTTTTCCCCTCGAGTATGACGGAATCAAACAGCTTCTGAAGGGCCTTAAGTACGAGTTTTCCACCTGCCTTCAGGAGTTCGGCCTTAATTTCGTCATCACCCGGTGCCTTGTTGTTTTTAGGCTGTTTCAGAGCCATCCTAATTTCGTGCAGACTGACAACCGGAATGTCAGTGTAGCTCTTGGGTCGTTAGCTAGATTTGCAACAGGTTTACTTGTTGAAGTGTACAACTGCCCATAAAAACTCTGGATCTCCCTCAGCAACTCCGGTTTGGCGGATACGATCCTGCCATCGTCGGTCTTCAGTTTCGTTAGCTGGCTCTGCCCAATAGCCAGATCTCTTGAAAATACCTTGGAGCCTTTATTCCGCTCAATAGCGTCTTTAATACGCGCGGTATTAAAGCGGCGGAGGTCGCTCTTCAAGGATTTAGAGATCCGTCTATTGAGCTGCCGGTATTTCCACACCTCGTCTGAAGACTGCAGGATCATCTCACGCCGCTTCTTCATGAGTTCGAGAGTATGATCAGAGAGTTTTTTGTTCTTATGTGCACGAAGTGTCTTGAAGAACTTAGACCCAGTCGTATGAACAGTTTCCACGAACCCATCGTTGTATTCGTTCACATTTTAACTAGAAGTTATTTAGAGATCATCATGTCATCAACATAGTCCAATAAGAAAAAATACATCATTGATGGCTAAGCCAAAACGCTGAACTTACCTAGATGGTCAAAATAAAAAAAATCTTTGAATGTCTTCCCTAGTAGCCTAAACAAATACCAAGGCTCGTACGTAAGGCGCCATCACGCGACGTCACGTGAGTGACCATAACATTACAGGCAATGAACGTGACGAAAAAAAACAAATTACTGAATCGATTTTGATGAAATTTCTAAGGGACCAATCGGAAAGTATATCCTTTCATATAAAATAATTTTTCAAATCGGTTTAGAAATGACGAATGACGGATTTAGTTATGGGGTAACAAACATAAAAAAAAATTAAAAGAATACAACCGAATTGAGAACCTCCTCCTTTTTGTAGAAAGTCGGTTAAAAACTATTGTCACGCACGACACGAACATAGTGTTTTATTTCACGTTTCTACATTTGTTTGTTTTGAATAAGTATATTTAATCACAATGGCAAAATAAAAACATTGCCATTGATCATACGAAACCAGAACCACACAATACTTCCCTTTACCTATCACTATCAGTGTAAATGTCTGAATGTGCTCTATGTGCGTGATGACTGATGACTGATGAATGTCTCACACTTTACACAATTTGGTACTTCATGATACCTACTCCTTCTTTTTTCATTTTTCTTTACGTAGGTCTGCTGGTAGAAAATCTATTTTGAAATAAGCAGTGATGTGGGATGAGTTGAGTGAAGTGTGTGTAGTTAGATGTACCGACCAGCGGCGGAGTAGCGAGCGCGGCTCGGCCCACACCTCGATCATGTGTTGAGTGCAGTGTGTGTAGTTAGTTGTACCGACCAGCGGCGGAGTAGCGAGCGCGGCTCAGCCCACATCTCGAGCATGTGTTGAGTGTAGTGTGTGTAGTTAGTTGTACCGACCAGCGGCGGAGTAGCGAGCGCGGCTCGGCCCACACCTCGAGCATGTGCTGAGTGTAGTGTGTGTAGTTAGTTGTACTGACCAGCGGCGGGGTAGCGAGCGCTTCTCGGCCCACACCTCCATCATGTGTTGAGTGCAGTGTGTGTAGTTAGTTGTACCGACCAGCGGCGGAGTAGCGAGCGCGGCTCAGCCCACATCTCGAGCATGTGTTGAGTGTAGTGTGTGTAGTTAGTTGTACCGACCAGCGGCGGAGTAGCGAGCGCGGCTCGGCCCACACCTCGAGCATGTGCTGAGTGTAGTGTGTGTAGTTAGTTGTACTGACCAGCGGCGGGGTAGCGAGCGCTTCTCGGCCCACACCTCCATCATGTGTTGAGTGCAGTGTGTGTAGTTAGTTGTACCGACCAGCGGCGGAGTAGCGAGCGCGGCTCAGCCCACATCTCGAGCATGTGTTGAGTGTAGTGTGTGTAGTTAGTTGTACCGACCAGCGGCGGAGTAGCGAGCGCGGCTCGGCCCACACCTCGAGCATGTGCTGAGTGTAGTGTGTGTAGTTAGTTGTACTGACCAGCGGCGGGGTAGCGAGCGCTTCTCGGCCCACACCTCCATCATGTGTTGAGTGCAGTGTGTGTAGTTAGTTGTACCGACCAGCCGCGGAGTAGCGAGCGTGGCTCGGCCCACACCTCGCGCATGTGTTGAGTATAGTGTAGTGTGTGTAGTTAGTTGTACTGACCAGCAGCTGAGTAGCGAGCGCGGCTCGGCCCACGCCTCTCGTATAGTTTTGAGTGCGTCTCGCAGCGCTGGTGACACGTTGCGCTCTGCGCCGCCTGTAACGACACAAGTCACAACTCAGTTCGCTGCAAATTGGCTTTTATTTGCGCTGTAATGTAATTTTAAGTTTGTATGTGTGATCTTAGTTTCTGTTATTATTTGCAAACTCTATCGCATTGAGGTTTGCTGTTAGGGAATTCTGGGTCTTTTAGCCTTTTGATGTGCGGATTTTTAAAAGGTCGCTCCACTAGTAAGGATCGTAGCAGGTGGCCTTCAGTGATTTCTGCCTACCCCCATAAAAGGCTTGAGTTTATGTATGTATTTATGGGTTCAGAATGAAATACTGAACACGTGGTAACCGTTTTTGTGTCGGGGTCTGTTCCACTCGGCATACACTGACTACATCAAGTGTTTTGATCGAATAGATAATGCGCTTCTAATGCGCAAACTGTTAGGGATGGGTGTAAGAGGTAGCTTCACAGGTGGTTTGTATCATATGTTGAAAATAGACGCCAGACTGTAGTCCTCAACAGTTATACCTCGAGAGCGATGTACACTTATACATTCCTTCGGGGGTTCCACAAGGATCCTTATTAGGACTTCTTTTTTAACCTAATTCCAAAAGAAGGAGGTTATCGATTCGATTTTTGTATGTACAGCGATTTCTTCGCCAATTGTAAACCGATTTTGATGATTTTTCTTTTGTTTGGACAAATATTTCGCAGTGGCCCCGTTTTGGTTTTTTCCCAAGATCTGATACTGATCTTCGGAGATATCAATGGAACTTTTTTTTTTTATCGTTGCCCCACACTATGTATTTCTCCTAGCAGATGTTAAAGTAAAAACACGAACCCTAAAATGGAAATGGACAGGTAACATGATGAGGACACAAACAGAAATGTGGACCAAAAAAGTTACTGAATGGTACCTAAGGGACGGAAAAAGACGCAGAGCAAGCCAGATAAAAAGATGGGAGGATGATCTGCCTAAGGGATGGAGGAATATAGCGCGGGATCGACAAATGTGGAAGGAACTTGAGGAGGCCTATGTCGCAAGACAGCCTGATCTGGTAGTTGATAAATAAATGAAATATGTATAATCTAAGGTATAGTTAGATGTAGAAAACAAATAAGTGTAGTTTTTATGTATTTATCAAAATTATTATATTGTGTATACGAAGGTAAGAAGGAAGGAAGACTAAATAAATGTTTTTTTTTTTTTTTTAATGTATTTCTCCTGTATCGTAGGTGCGTTTACAAACATTTAAACTCACGTACACAAACAGCCAGACCCGGGACAACTACCTGTAGATCATACAAATATTTTTTCAGTGCGAGGATCGAACCCGCGACACGCAGCGCAGCAGCCAATCGCTCAGCCACTGCGCCAGCCGTGCCGTCAAAACTCTTCAATAATAGACAGCAAATCTGTCGTGATTGCTGCAATCGCTTGGATGTTTATTGTTTACACAACACCACAACAAACATCACGCCTGTATGCTGTGAGGGGGTATGCAGATGTGTACAGTGCACCCCCATTTTGTCAGATAGGTATGTTCAGTTAATAATAATAATGGAGACAGGAAAAAGTGTACGTAGTACCGGTAGTAGTCTCCACTACGGGTGTTATACCCAATCACCTCCACCATAGCCTCAAATTAATAGACCTCAAGGACTCTATCTACATTTCACTCCAAAAAGCCGCAATGTTAAACACCTGCAGAATAGTAAGGAAGTTCATGCAAACTGAATAAAATGAAATTTCTCCCCATGACTCACACACACACACGCTACGTTGACTTGGTATAGGCCCGTTAACGTAGCTAAAACTAGCTAAAGAAGCTAAGAAAGAAATATGTTTTTTCCAAAATAATAATAATAAAAAGTTTATTGATCCAAAGATATACATAGACACAGATTGTACACTAGTTACATGCTAAGACTTAATCAACTAACAATGGACACAAGGGGAGGAAAATAATTGTCTAGATTAACAAAAATTAAATCCTGTCTCCTAAACTAGGGATGGACTGTATCTTAGGAGACAGTGATACGACCGAGCTGAACAGAAATAATACAATTTATGGACCATAAGTTACGAGTGTCGATGTTATTTATTCTACAAAAATGTGGGTTAGCCGAGTAAGTAATTTAAGATTTATTTGACCATGGATGGATGGATGCAGGTATGGAGAAAAAGTGGGGGTATGAATGGGAGAGAGGTCTGTGTGTAATGTGCGTGAGTGTAATGTTAGTTGTGTTGTATGGGTGTGTGTGTTGTGTGTTATGAGATGTTTGTTTGTGTGTAGCGTTTTGTGTTCCTATTTAGCAATGTTTTGTTAAGCGATGTTTGCCAGTAGAGATTCGGTGTTATTGTAGTCCTGTTGTAGGAGCCAATCTGTAATTTTAGTTTTGATATTGAATTTATTTAAGTTTATTATGTTCAGTTTTTTTGTATAATTTTATATACGTGAATACTTAACACGTAGTGTTGATGTTTTGCAAACGAGGTTTTGTGATGTACACCAGGGGGAACATATGTTCGCTTCCTCGGGTCAAGTAGGGGTAGGCAGCCATGTACTCTGAGGACAGATCGAAGAACAAACAGCTGTCGTACCGTCAGTACTTTGCAATCAGAATAGAGTTGTGCTGTGGGGTATCTAAACGGTTTCCTGGTCATAACCAACTCTTTGAGCTTTTTGAACCAAGACTTCGCTGCTCCACCCCACACGGTTATGCAATATCCGAAGATTGACTGGCACAGAGTGAGGCAAACCATCTTGAGAATGTTAAAGTCAGCTGATTCTCGCAGAGATTTAAAGATGTGGATCAGACGGATAGTTTTTTTTTTTTTTTTTGGATGGGAAATCATCAAATGACCCCCCCCACTCTGGGCGGAGCGGAAGGGAGTGTCAGACTTGTACTGACTAAAACCCATCCATGCTCCTTCTTTGCCCTTTGTGTTCCAGGGCCACGGTGTCTCTTTCGAACAGTCCCGCAGCTGTGGCAGGCATCGGCCCATGCGGACCCCTACTCGGTTGCTGACATCTCTTTGAGGCGCGCGTGGAACACGAACGCGCCGTCGACACGGCCTGTCGTCATAAGACGGCCGGACGGCCCGCGCCTACGGTGGCCGGGAGCCACCACGTGACCCCCGACGCCCAGGGCGTCTCCCGCGGCGGCTGGGACGTGAGGTTCTTTCCCTCTCACGTCCCGCCACCTCCTTCACTAGCATGACTGCTTCACAGAAGGTGGTGACGGCTTCCCATTCCCTCTCGCTCCGGACCATGGCTTGAACCAGGGCCGGACGCGAGAGATCGCCGCCGCCAATCGCCGCTACAAGGACACGGCGGTGCTCCGCCCAAGCGGGGCAGACCTCTACGGTGTGCTCCACCGTGTCCTCCGGACGATCCTCGCAGTGGAAACACCCGGGCGTTTCCTCCCGCCCGATTCGGTGCAGGAACCTCCCGAAACAACCGTGTCCGGTGAGGATCTGCGTCAGGCGGTAGGTGAGGGCGCCGTGGCGCCTCTCTAGCCACTCCTCAAAGAGGGGACTTATCGCCACTATGGTAGCGTGCCCTGCACGGGGTTGCAACAGTCGCTCTCTCCATGTCGCCATGAGATCATGCCGGAGGTCTGTCCGCTGAGCGGCAATTTGCCGCGGCAGCGGAGTTTCCCCCCGACGTAGTGCCTCCGCGCGCCATTCATGCAGGCAGACGGATAGTTTGAGTAGTTAGAGTGTTAAGCTGTTTGTTCCATCTTAATCCCTCATCTATATGCACCCCTAGATACTTTACGCTATTAGTTCTAACAATGGCAGCACAAGAGCACGACAGCCGATTTTGGCATGAGTGAGCTGTTATCGAAAAAGTATTCGGGGGCAGGGCGTTACGTCGGATCGCAAAGGGTATATAATAGGTTTTATCCAAGTTTAGCGTCAGTAAGTTCATATTAAGCCAGGTCATCACGAAAGTTAATGTAGCTTCAGCCCTAGTTTGCACATCGTCCCACGTAGGCCCGTGAATTAAAATCGCCGTGTCATCGGCATATGCATAGATCTTAGCATCAGGTATTGACATTCTACAGAGGTCGTTTATATAGATTAGAAAGAGCGTGGGGCCTAATATGCTTCCTTGAGGCACGCCGAATGACACTGATTTTTCATCACTGTGTCTCGAGCCTATCCTAACTCGCTAGGTACGATTTGTCAGGTAGTTAGTAAAGAGTTTCAAAGCCATGCCACGCACGCCCACATACTCTAACTTAGCTATTAGTTTGGGAACAGAAACTGCATCGAAGGCCTTTGACAAGTCCAAGAATATTCCAAGGCACTTAGTTTTGCTGTCCAGTGTCTTTGCTATAGTTTGAAGACACCAGACCTAAAGCCACACTGATTGTCAGCAATAATTTTGTACCCGTCTAAAAAGCTACTGAGATTATTGTTTAAAATATTTTCCAGTATTTTCGAGAGCGAGGGTAGAACAGATATCGGCCTATAATTATTGACACAGTTCCTGCTCCCTCCCTTATAGATTGGGTGTACAATGGCCTTCTTAAGAGAATCCGGAAAGACTCCCGTGTCTATGCAAAGACTGCATATGTGCGTTATCACTGGTACGAGAGTGTGGCGACATGTTTTAAGGAGCGATGATGGGATTCCATGCCAGCCTATGGCACAATCGCTTCGAAGCTATAATATAATGGAATTAACGTCACTATCGTCGACTTCTTTTATAGCAAGTGAATTGATGGGCGAATTCATCTTCATGCTTGTGCAACCGGGAGGCATATCTCGAGTTAGAGGTGTTTTATTTGGGTCATTTAGTATTTCCCCTGCCATGTCTTTACCTATACTACTGAAGAAGGAACATACATTGTTTAGGGAAGATTTAGGGTTAGCGGTTATTTTTAATAGCTCATCTGGACTAGAGTGAATTTTACCGGTATTCGTAATTTCTTTAATACTTTTCCATAGCATTCTTGGATTACCGTGTGACTTTTCAAGTTCGCTCTTCTCATATGCACTCTTCAATTTACGCAGTAGCTTATTACAAAAGTTTCGATAGCGTTAATATGTTACAAGTAATATTAAATTGTCTGGTGATTTTTTAGATTTTGTGTGTAATTTATCTCTATGCTTAATACATTTTAATAGGCCAGTAGTTATCTATGGTTTTATAATTCTTAGTTTCCTTGGTACTTTGGTTTGTTCTGTATGTTTAGTTATAGTTGATGACAGTAGTGTAACCAGTTCATTCATAGCGATATTCGCATCTTCAGTTCTGTAAATATTTGTAAAATCTGTATGGTGTAATTCTGTTTTGATTGCTTCCGTATTAATGCGAGATTAAGTGAAAAATTTGCTACCGGTTGAGTTTGTATTTGAGAAGTATAATTGGTTTGTGATCTGTGATATGCGTTTGTACTGCCAAACTTGTGGCCGCTGACTTTGATTTTAGTAATATGTGATCAAGACAATTTTCATTTCTAGTGGGTAGAAGGTGGGTTGGTAATAGTCCATGGGATGCGTTTAAAATAAGGTAGTCTAACGCCCGGTCATTCCTACTCCCTAGTTTTATATCAATATTCAGGTCACCTACCATTGCAATATTTGGCGAGTTTGCTATCTTCTCATAGATGCAACTGAGGCTGGTCAAAAAACTGTCGTACTTTTCTTTTGTGGAATTAGAAGGGGAACGATATATCGCAACTACTGAGAGCTTATTATTAACTTGACATATTAGACTATTTGCGAAGTTTAAAGTTGGCTCCCATACTGTTACATTTAGGCCAATTTTAGTATAAAGAATTACTCCATCGTTTTGATTCGTTATGTTTTTAGTAGAGTGCGACTGGTAACCGTATAATACTGAGATATTACTCACTCCACTCAGCCAGCACTCAGTCAAAACAATAATGTCAAAATTAACATTAATTAGACACAACAATGCTTGTAGACTATCAATTTTTTTGTTTACGCTACGTATATTCATATGTAGTAGTTTTATGCTGCTTTTAGTTATATTTATGTATTTTATACACTCATTAGGGTCACATAAGAAACAATTCTCGAGATTAGGGTTGTCCAGGTCGCGATTGATGCTGTCTATATTAGCCATTGTAAATATCAGTTAGTACCAACAACGGGAACACTATATGTACCGGTGGTGTAGGCATATGGAACATAGAAATAGCATCGCTTTTTCTTGAAGATGAAGAACAGTGGAGTGAAAAGGTATTTGTGTGTACGTTATGTTTGTTTATAATGTGTAAGTAGGGTTAAACAATATGTGTAGTCTAAAAATTAATTTAACAAAGTTGGCAAAAAAGAACAATAAAAAATCTTTTTTGCAAAAAATAAAACCGACTTCAAAAACACAGAAAAGTGAAAAATAACTTTAGCTTCTGAAGTCGGTGACTTTTGTTTGTTTAATTCAGTTTTTTTGTCAAAAAGATTTTTTATTTTTCCATTTTTAGTCTATTTGTATAGCATATTACAATCCTATACAAATATTTGCTATACATTTATTTTACATTGTTAACGATACATTTCATGGTAATAGGCTTATCTATACTAATATTATAAAGAGGAAAGATTTTTTTGTTTGTTTGTTTTTTGTTCGTTTGTACCGAATAGGCTCCGAAACTACTAGACCGATTTGAACCATTTTTTCGCCAATAGAAAGCTATATTATCAGGAAGTAACATAAGCTATAATTTATTTTCAAAGAAAATTGAGATCCTTAAGAAAATTGCAATAATGGAACCCAAAGTAGCAAAATTTTGCCTATAAAATTCATTATTTGGCGTGCGCTGAGAAAACTATTGATGATACTTAAAAATGATGTACTACATCAGGGTAGGCGAACCAGTGGCACGCGTGCCATTGATGGCACGCGACACAATATTTTGGGTACGTCGCCGATCATAAATTATTAACTTGTAAGTAATAAAATCGTCAAAAAAGTCGAATTGACTGTACCACATGAACGGATTGGAAGAGTTGGGATGCCGACACATTCGGGGGATTCCCCGCAAGAAGCGCGTGAGTGGTCGACGTCTGCTATCGCGTTCACACTTCAGTGCGGGTACGTCTCGCTTTCTCTGTCCTTCTTCGTGACGTGTCGATGCGCAGCGCTCGTTTGTTTTATAGGTACCTTCGTGGGTTTCAATTGCTTACGCATTAAGTAATAGTGAGTTTTGTTGACATAATTGTATTTTAAAGTTTATTTGAGTGATTTTAAACTGATATTTAATATGGCCAGTTCAGCAAAAAAACAAAAAGTGCAAGATAGTAAGTGTACCAGAGAATTTCAAACTTGGTGGACTGAGATATACGGCATGATTAGTAAAGGTGACAAAGCGGTGTGTGTTTTATGTTCTGGAACAGTGGTATGTAGAACATCGTCTGTTAAACGGCATTTTGAAACAAATCACAAATCTGTTAGTCAAAAAAGCGAAGCAGAGCACAAAGAATTAATTGCAAGTGCATTGAATGACAGAAATAAACAGTCAACATCTATGATTAAATTTGTTGGCAAAAATTGTCATACGAGCGCGGCAAGTTACGCGGCTGCAAATGTCATTGCTCGGCATAGTAAATCTTTTCAAGAGGGAGAATTTTTGAAGGAAGCCTGGTTAACATGCGCGCCCTCTCTTTTTGATGATTTCGATAATAAAGATAAGATAATTCAGCGCATCAAAGATACTCCTCTATCAAGGAACACAATAAAAGAAAGAATTTTAAAACTGGCCGAAAATATAACAGATCAACAAAAAATTGACATTAACAATGCTTCTTTTATATCGCTATGTCTTGACGAAAGCACTGACGTCACTAAATCTGCACGTTTAGCTGTTTTTGCTCGGTATTGCGTAGGAAACGTCATTAAGGAAGAATTAATTGCGATAAAATCGTTGCTAACAACTACAAAGGGAACAGATATTTGTATGGCAGTTAAAAATTCGCTTGCTGAAAAAGAAATTGATATAAAAAAAATTGTTTCTGTAACAACTGATGGTGCTCCAAGTATGGTGGGTAAAAAAAATGGTTTCATAAGTTTATTTCAAACAGACGTAGGACATTCGATTCTTGAATTCCACTGCATCATTCACCAACAAGCCTTGTGTGCTAAAAGTGGTTTAATATCCCTTGATAATATAATGGCGGTAGTGACAAAAATAGTCAACCTCATCTCGTCACAGGCTTTAAACAAGCGAAAGTTCGATGCTTTGTTGGATGAAGTCAACTCGGTGTATAATGGCTTACTGATGTATAATAATGTTCGCTGGTTGAGTCGCGGGAACGTACTTGAAAGGTTTGTTGATTGCTTGGAAGAAATCAGACTGTTTTTGCAAAATGAGGGAAAAATCGAACAATACCCACAGTTGTTGGACGTTATGTGGCTTTCACAATTGATGTTTTTTACAGACATATGCCAACATTTAAATACATTAAACGTAAAGCTTCAAGGGACAAACAAAACAATTATTGTCATGATTGATCTCATTCGCGCTTTTGAGGCTAAACTGCAAGTTTTCAGGAATGATATTATCACAAGAAACTACAAGTATTTTCCAAACTTGAAAAAATATATCAATGATTTTGATATTTACGAGTCAGCAGGTAATGAAAAATTTACTGAAGAATTTATTTCTGTGATTGATTCTTTAATCAAGGAATTTTCAGGGAGATTTTCTCAGTTCAAAGAATTGTCGGAAATACTCAAGTTTATTATGTACCCTGATGTGACGTCATTTCATAAACTGAACTTTTCTCAATTCGATTGGTTGGAAATTGAAGAATTTGAAATGCAGCTGATTGATTTCCAATCTAGCTCAATATGGATTCAAAAATTTATTGAAACAAGGAAAGAGTTGGAATTAATTGAAACTGAAAGATTGTCAAGTAATTTAAGTAAACATGCTAATAACAAAATTCTGGAAACATGGAATGCGTTACCAGACACATTTAACGGTTTGAAGAAGCTGGCTCATGCTATTTTAACAATGTTTTCATCTACCTATGCCTGCGAGTCATTATTTTCAGAGATGAATAACATTAAAAACTCGGTTAGAAACCGTTTGACAGATGAATCCAGTTCAGCATGCATTTTGCTAAAAGTAACATCTTACAACCCTAACATAAATTATTTGTCATCTAACCTGCAGCAACAGAAGTCACACTAATTTTACAGTAATTTAATTTATGGGTGTAATAAAAACATTCCAAAATGTACCTTTTTTGTTTACTTTATTTAATAAAGAGTTTTGATAGTATTAGTAGTATTTATTATTATTATTTTCCAAATAATCAGAAAGTCAAAATTATTTGATGGCACGTCAATGACCCCATTAAACATTCTTTAGAAAAAATGGCACGTTAATGCATAAAGGTTCGCCTACCCTGTACTACATGATTAAAGTAATCATTATTATCTACAAAAAAGTCCACTAGGGCATATATCTAACTATCATAGTTAAGTCACAATAGCAGCTTTTGTGTTCTAAAATTTAATTAGTTCGCCCCGGTAGACACAAAAGTTGGTTACATTCGTATCGTAGTATTAATTCTTATTCAAATCGTTTTATTATCAAGGGTATTTATGTAGCAGTAATATACTGAGTGTTCAAGAAGAACTTATCATCAATATGAAAGATACATGCAGCGACATCTATTGAACCAAAATGGTACTAATGAATAAAAATGTGCTCACAAGATAACTTTAAAATTAACTGACCGGCTTAGTTAAAAAGTAATGATAGCGTACTTTAGATTAGTCTATATGACACTGCTTTGGAAACTACATGGCCAATACCCTGTAGAGTGTGTGTTCGATCGCTTTCCGTGCGTTTTGAATACGGAAAGCAATTGCAAGAGGTCCGCAACAGTTTACAGCAGCTATATCGTGTTTGGGCACATTTCATGCACCTTGATGAGAAAATCAAACCTAACTAGAGTATGACATTCATCGACATTTTAACGGTGGAGGCGGAAGGCAGTTGCAAGAGGTCCTCAACAGTTTACAGCGGCTCATTTAATTCTCCTTGATGAGAACTTTAGATATAGCTGAAGTATGACTGTCATCGACGGTCTACCGATGGAAACGGAAGGCAGTTGCAAGAGATACTCAACAGATTACAGCTACAACAGATTAGCTATATTGTTATTGGGCTCATTTCATGCACCTTGGTGAGAACTTTAAACCTGCCTGAAGTATGACTGTCATCGAAGGACTGACGATGAAGACGGCAGGCAGTTGCAAGAGGTCCGCAACAGTTTACAAAAGCTTAACCGTGTCTCGGCTCATTTCATGCACCTTGATGAGAACTTTCGACCTAGCTGGAGTTTGACTGTTATCGAGTGTCTAAGGATGAAGACTTAAGGCTGTCGAGGGAAGCCCTTATTTGGAAAAACATAAGTAGAATATTTTAGCGATTAATGCAAATATTGAATCTATACGAATATTATAAAGATGAAGAGTTTGTTTGTTTCATTCGTTGAACGAACTAATTCCAGGAACTACTGGTTCGAATTGAAAAATTATTTTAGTGTTGAATAGCCCATTTATCGAGGAAGGCTATAAGTTGTACAACATCACGCTACAACCAATAGGAGCGGAGCATCAATGAAAAATACTGCAAAAACAGGGAAATATATTCCTTTTGAGAGCTTCCGTTGCGTACGCTGTGTAAACGGTTAAAGTTACGCAACAATCATGAGTCCGCGATAGCATATTACTATCTTTTAAGGTTGACTCACACTCTCTAACCCTCTCTCTGATGTGGCGCAGACGAAGTTGCGCGAGTCAGCTAGTCCCTAATAAAATGGAAGTTAATATACCTAACCGTCGCAACCTGGGTGTACTGTACGCATCTGCGTACCTCCTCGAGAGCATACAGCCGTTGCATTATGTTATGATATTGTGTAAACAATACACATCCAAGCGATTGCGGCAATCACGACAGATTTGTAGTCTACTATTGAAGAGTTCCATTGTATAACTCCGAAGATCAGATTCACCAAATTTAAACGTAGTCGCCGCGGAATAATATTCTTCCAAATTAAAAAAAATCATCGAAATCGGTTCACAATTGTCGAATATAAAATTTGGAGATTTGTCCTCGATTTCTCCAGGATCCCATCATTAGATCCTGTCATGAAGACCATGGGACCACATGTAAAGTATACTGATTCAAACAAGGCCCATAAAATTTTAGGGTGTAACATTAGTGAACCCGTAACAATACATGCCATGGTAATAGGCTTATCTCCAAAAAATGGAACTTAACATACCTAACTGTTGAAAGGGGGGTGTACTGTAGACTGTACACATCTCAGAGCATTCAGGCGTGATGTTATGTTATGATTTTGTGTAAACAATGAATATCCAAGGGATTGCAGCCATCGCGACAGATTTGCTGTCTATTATTGAAGAGTTCCATTGTTAATCTCCGAAGATCAGCGTCAGATCTTCACCAAATAAAAAATGGGACCACCGCGGAATAATATTCTTCCAAACATAAAAAAGAATCATCAAAATCGGTTCACAATTGGCGAAGATATCGCTAAACATAAACACAAAAAAAAAAAAAAAAATTCAGTCGACTTGATAACCTCCTCTTGTTGGAAGTCGGTTAAAAAATAAAAACATAAGTGTGTCTAGTTTTCGAAACGTCGATTGAGAAATGTGTTCAATTAGTCACATATTCTTGCTAGCGAGATCCAGAAGACACTTTTCTGAGGACACTTATAACTGTTTATTACCAGGCTGCTTGCGAAGGAAGATATTTCCGTTGCTTGTCCAACAAAAGACAGTCATTCTTCTTGGTAAATTCCCGTGCCAGGTAGAATAGCTTTTTGGAGCTAGGAGGTAGCTGTTCCGCAACAAAAATCGCCTGACGTTTCCCCTGGTATGCCAATCAATTCAGTTCCATTTTATTAGGGATAAGCCTATTATCGTAACATGTATTGATAACGGTTCACTTATGTTTCACCAAAACTCCTTTGGCAATTTTTAACCGACTTCAAAAAAAGGAGGAGGTTCTATGTTCGACTGAATTTTTTTATGTACCGATTTGTCCGCCAATTGTCGACCGATTTTCAAAATTATTTTTTTATTCGAAAGCCTATACTCCTAAGGTGGTCCCATTGTCACCAAGTCAGAATCTAATGATGGGATCGCAGGAAAATCGAGCGCAATCCTCTAATTTTATAGGCACATACAATGTTGTTCATATATGTACTTTCTAACGCAATTCAGATATTTGTGCCTGTATCATCTTATGTTGCTGAGCTGATGTTGGAACTTATAAGTCAGGATCTGAGACCCTGAGATGGTCATCAGGTCAGGATCTGATGTTGGGATCCTGGAGAAATCAAGGGAATTCTCCAAGTTGTATAGGCACACTCGTAGGCATTATGCCTGGTAATCATAATTGTGTGTACGTTCAGCGATATTTTCGCTAATTGCGAACCGATTTCAATGATTTTTTTTCATTTGGAAGAATATTATTCGGCGGTAGTCCCATTTAAATTTGCTAAAGATTTGATGCTGATCTTCAGAGATATACAATGGCACTCTTAAATAACAGACAGCAAATCTGCCGTGATTGCTGCAATCGTTTAGATGTTAATTGTTTACACAATATCGTAACATAACATAGCACCTGTATGCTCTGAGGGTGAACGCAGATGTGTACAGCCAGATTTGTTTGTTTTTGTTGACAATGTAAAATAAATGCATAGCAAATATTAATAGTATAGGACATTACAACTAAAAATGGAAAACGAAAAAAACTTTTTTTCAAAAAATAAAACCGACTTCAAAAAAAGTGAAAAATAACTTTAGCTTCAGAAGTCGGTGACAAAAAAACTGAATCAAACAAACAAAAGTCACCGACTTATGGGTATGAAGATTCTGAGTAAAGTGTCAACCATTGAGGATTCACTCTTATTACAGGGGGATCTGGACCGGTTCCATAATTACTGCGATAGAGTTATACACGCGGTAGCTTATCAAGCCAAGTTCAAGCTAATAGAACTGGCGAGCAGCACCGTATGTAATATCACACGAACCATTTGGTTCCAGTTTTCACCCCCTCGTACCTCAAAAACCATTTCACATAAACATGTCAAATTTGGCTCATATATTGAAACTTGCGAGGTACTTAAGTGCTCTAAATTTCATAAACACACCTCAAACGGTTACTTAGATATTAACGTCCAAAAATGGTAATTTTAATCACTGACTGACCCATAGATCAATACTCTAACCCAGTTCCAGATGACCTAGAAAGTTCAAATTTGGCACCCAGATAGGTAGTTGGGTGAATCAGGTGAACAAAGGAATAACTCAGAAACAAGTAAATTTTTATAATTTTATTATAATTTTTCAATTAATTGATTCTATTATGAACACTTACTTATAGTGCCTGTAATGTAAGAATCAGCAATCAAAATTGATGACATGACATGACGTGAATTTTAAGGTCTCATATAACGAGTGGAATACCGCCCTTATTTTTATTTTATTCCAAACATATCATTTTTATTAGGTACTTATAACTAAGAGTACAGTCGACTTTCGTATTTATTACGTTATTAACTGGGATTTAGTATTAATTATTATTTCAATATTTATCGCACATCAATAGTGTAAGATTATTATTTATTTATAAATAATTAAATAATATGTATTTCGGATCGCAATATGTTCTGCTACAGACTGAGTCTACGGTGCGCTTGTGCAAATCGTGTTATGAAACTTATGATATAGTAATAGGGATAGACGGCCGGGCAAAAGAGAGCTCTATTGTAGAGTACAACCGCCTGCGCACGTTATACCGCCCAGACTTAGCCAAATTAAGTATAAACAGAAAATCCGGATACTGAATGGGCAAATCACTCGAACATTTCAAAGGTACAAGAAAATATAGAAAATAACACAAAAAAGACAATTTTACCCCGTAAACGTAGGAAAATACAGTAGTTTAACAAAAATCATTTGGTAATAATTTTATTATGAATAAGTACCTATTAATAATTTCTGTACAAAAAGTAATGATATCCCATCAAAAACATAAATGTGAATTGAGAGCCAAGTTCAATATTATGATATTTGCCTTAGTTGTTGACTTCAACGACAAAAGAAGTGAGATCTAAATGGGTGCCCAGTTCAATGGTCAGTCCTGAAATTTATTTATAACAACATATCGTATTTTTAAATAACAACTTAAAATATAATTTCTTCTTATAACTTAGGATAATATGTTGAAATAAGATTTTAAACTTTCATGGTCACTAAAATTATTATAACTAGAAGACGGGATATTTACCATGTTTATTGTATCGGGAACTCAAAGAAAACAATAAACATGGTAAATATCCCGTCTTCTAGTTATAATAATATTGAGGCCTAAGGTCTGACTTGGCTAGTTTTCATATACGAATTGCCTTCGCAAGTTTTAAAGCTGTAAATTCTTATTTTATTCTTCAAATTTGGCTTGCTGGTTGAAACAAGCCATCGAACATACGGCTCATCCATAACTGTTTTAGTAGGCACTTAATAATAATTCGTATATGAGAACTAGCCTTGTCGGACCTTAGGCTTCAATATATGATAAAGTTGAGTAAATGTACATTTACGAGTAAGCCAAACCCTATTCGGTATGATTACAAATAATTGAACCTCATTTATTGCCAGAGTCAGCGTCATCAAGGATGTTGGAGTACCTAACTTTTGACTCAAAGCTTTTGTTTGATGATTTTTAGGGTCTCCTCTGAATTTAACAATATCGTCATCCATCATCCACAGCCCGAACTCACCCACTGCTGGTTATAGGCCTCTCTTTTCTTGTGCCAATCTCCACGGTCCTGTGCCAGCCTCATCCAGGTTTTTCCCTACTGTGCTTTTGTTCATGGCCATCTCGAATATGCTTCTCGGAATCCAAATTACAATATCTGTATTAATCGCCTTGAAAGCATACAACAGCGATTTTTAAGGTACTCTCCTTCCTACCTACACTAATTGGTGTGAGAAATTTCGTATTCTTCCTTTACAGGAGCATCATGCTTGCCTTTTTAATAATCAACGGATCTACTGACGTCTGAGCTAGTGGGCAAGATTGGACATCGTGTACCGTCTGTGTTTCTTCGGAGACCTCATTACTTTCATGTTCGTATTGTAAAAACTATCTACAGGCAAAATTCATATTATTATATTAAGAGCATGTCGAACGTTTAAATAGTTTGCCGGGATGTCGACCTTGATTTATTTACGATTAGTTAAAAAAAAAGTAACTTTTTCTTTGAAGTGTAACTTCGTTGTGTAATGTATTTTTTTTTGTTTATCCTCTTCAGATATTTCTATGTTTAGCTCTCATGCCATTTATGCCATTTTGTCAATTTTATACATATGGTTATCTAAGTGGAAACTAGTAATTGGTCTTCTTCTACATATTACTACTGACTACTCGAATGTATTAGCTGTAAGTTTTTTTGCAGTTAGTCCTTTCCCAATTCCTTCCATGAGCTGTTTTCCTGTGGCTCCTCGGACCAGCAGCCCTCGCGGTAAGGGTCCAGGGAAGAAACAAAAAAAATATTGTGTAACGTTAATTGTGACTTAGAGAAATTTATACATGTAGGGATTGAAGCATTCAATAATTAAATGTTATTCTGCAAATAGATATTTTGATCAACATACTACATAATAATTTCACAAGTTACCGTGGTCTTTCGCCTTAAGGGGGCAGCAATCATATTTTAATCAACATACAACCCGACACTTACCTGCAAATTGCAAAAAACGTAAGAAAATTTTAATTTCGCGGGCCTCCCTGGCGCTTTCACCTTAAGTTATTTATTTCAACTGAGTATTCATGATGTTGTTCTCGCTACCAATAAATATTCACATAGGAAACTGCTGTGAACCCCGAATTTGTGTGGCAATTGGTGATTGTTGGTAGAAACTGCAGCAGTTTCAAGTGAGCGAGTGTTGTGAGTGAAGAGGGGGCAGCGTCCGTCCAGCCGGCGGCGGCGGCGGCGGGAGCGCGCGAGGTCGCACTTGGTCCGGTTGTACTTCCGCTCTTATTTACTTTTTGATAATTTCACGAGCGCGAGTGCGAGGCCAAGTGCTACCGGCCGGCCGCGTATTAGCGACTCGGTGCAGGGCCGCTGTGGCCGCGTGCACCGTTGCCGTCAAACTAATTAGGTACTTGTAATGACTGGTTCCGTATGTTCGGTAATGTTGGTAGTGGCGAGGCTGAGCGAGCGGCGTCGAGTAATCGTGACTAATATTTAGGCAGCCAGTTAAGTCTGCGCGGATGAGTCACAGGCTATTTCAGTGGCACTAAGATAAGGGCGCGCGGCTGACCTGGCCGCCGCGCGCCGGCCGCTTCGTACTACAGCACGACGCACACATGCGCGCACCGCCACTTTGCGACCTCCCGCACAACGATATGCAAACTTGATGTGAGCGAACTATCTACTTACTTGTCCAATTGAATGAGCTCGCTAACTATTAATATTGTGTTGACTGTAGTGAACGCAGTAATGACCGTCATGTTAACAAAACACTAGGTACCTAATTAGGCTCTGCTCGTCTTAGTTATTTATCTTCCATATCTCGACACTGGCACATCACATCTATCTACAACTGCGATGTTCTCGATAGGTCGTCCGCTGACAAAACCACGACATCGACACCCTGGTAGGGGAGGTCCCCATGCTGCTTGGTCTAGGTGGAAGGGGCTACTAGGTAGGGTCACATACGTCGGTACTTGTGCAAGTAGCTGCATGTATAGTGTTGTCGGGAGCGGCAGTGGATCGATGGCGGCAGTGGGTCGCTGGGTCAGGCTCGCGGCTCGTCAGCACTGGGTGCTACACACTTGCACAGGAGAGCTGCGGGGCCTATGACGCGACAAGCTATCTTTACGAACGAGTACAACCTGTTCTTATATCTCTCACTAGCTGTTGCCCGCGACCTTCTTCCGCGTGGAATTATTATCTATCTAATGAGTGTAAAAATACTAGGCAGATGAAGGGTGTAAAAATACCCTTAACGATGTCAAAAAGCACTTGTTCTCCCCGTCATTCCCATCATTATTTTGTTCTCGACCATACCTGGGAACCTACTAGTTACGGAGATATTGGGCGTCAAAGTTCCAACTTTTTCACAAGTATTTAGTAATGTTATAATTTTACTTTGAATACCTCCACGACCCCCGTACTATACAATGCATCCATCAGCACAATGTTCTGGGTGCGTTACATTGAATCCTACCGTAAAACTTGATTTTTCACCCCTAAAAACAGTCGTTTCCCTGCAATAATTTTTGCGTAGAGTTACTTAAGTTTGATGTACTGAATGCTTGGTTGACGGCTACGTGAAGGGTCCGTTTACACCTTGTATTCAAATAAATAAAATTTCAATGTCGAAAAACATTGAAAACAAACAGACAGACCGAGAGGCAGACAAAAACGGCGTGCGGGCGTGTGACGGATTGATTCGTCTGGACCCGGACGGTGGCATGCCCGACATTGGCAATCGTGCCGGCCTTCACAATAAATCTGCGGTAGTTATGAACAATTTGACTTCCTTTATTTATTTATACACAAACCAATAATATTTTTGAAATATTGTTTACAAAAAACACTATAAAAAAACATGTAAAAATATAAAAAAATTGTAGCCTACCGGTATCGGGAACAGGGTTCAAGCTACCGGCGCGTGGTGGTCAGGGCTCTAGAGAGAGGAACCGCCTAACAATACGAGCCGTGTCCAGGAGTACCGCTTTCTGAATCAAGTGCTTGATTCAGCTGCCTAAGGAGAGCCTCCTCAGGTATTGGTCGAGGCTCTTGGCAATTAAGCCATGGGCTGATACAACTATCGGCACAATGATCGCTGAGTCCACATCCCACATGTCGACAACCTCGCGAGCCAAGTCAAGATACTTGATTAGCTTATCTTTCTCGGCTTTCACGAGGTTCCAGCATGTACAATTATTATTACAATATCAGCAGCTAAAACTCAAATTAGTCGCTTAACTCTTAACTCGATTGAATGTTCATCAGCTCGAGCAGATGATTACTAAATCCAAAATCGTTTGATTGGTACTGAGACGTTGCGCTCCGAGTGAAAGAACAATGAAGTGAAGTGTGCTAACAGCTTCTACACATAAGAAGAGCAGAGTGCCGCCTCATCATCGTATGTGGTGCTGGCCTCTCTGGTATTTGAATTCACCCAGCGGCTCTGTCACTTACTGTAACTGTAGAAGGTGCGCTGCATTTATAATAACCAATTACCATAATATATGAGCACCTAGCACCTACTATAACTGAGAAGTCTTTTCGTTTTTGACAATTAGATTGTGCGGTGTAATGGTATCACAGTAACAGCTGCTGCTGTTATGTTATTTGAGTCTCGGATTCTCACATGTTTCAAAACAATGGCAGTAATAAGTGTAAATATACCCATAGCGTAGCCGAAAAGCACTCGTTCTCCCCGTCATTGCGATATTTTGTTATTCTGGACCATACCTGGGAACACGGGCGGTGTACACAGCATTTTTTAAGGGGTGGGGCAGAAGTGAATAAACTAAGTAGTAGGAAATTAAAAATGCTTTTTATTTACTGACTGATACGTTTTATTGACTGCACTACACCTTATTTCAATAATAACCTGCGAGGGTTCTGGCTAAATCTAGCTAAAATTTCGTTTTCAAATGTATGTTGTGCTTCCAGAACCCTCTTTCTATGCATACTCATCATACAGAGGCTGACAAGACGGTTTTCTGTCATTGTTGACCTTATGACCTTAACCAAGTTTTTATTTTAATATGAAAAATGTTAAAATACCCTAATGAATTTTTAATTTCGTCATTATGTTAATTTTGCCTAAAATCTTAGCTTCGGGTCAGAGAGCAGGGTGGGGCAAGTGCCCCACCTTACCCTACCGTGGGTACGCTTATGCTTGCAAACCTTTAAGTACGGAAATATTGGACGGTAATATTGGTTCCAAGTTTTTTTTTAATGCTAGTTGTTAAGGTTATTATAACTTTACTTTAAACTAACTGTTACCCGCAACCTTCGTCAGCGTGAAATTAGTAAGTATAAAATATTACTTCCCGTTTTGAATCAGATTGTGTTAACAATTTCAAAGGTTTTAATTTTTCTGCACGGAACCCTAATCCTTTTTCTAAAATAAAAGCAGCTTCAGTTACTCCTTATAATACAGCCAGCTATCAGCCAATAAAAGTCCCGCCTATTTAAATCGGTCGAGCCGTTTCGGAGACACCTTGCCGAAACAAACCGACAGACAGACAAAAATAGTTTCATTTTGTTTTAAGTACAATAGTTTTTTTACTTTCATATTGGAATTCATTCAGTCCTATTGTTATTTTTAAATTACACGCATTTCAGTTTTGTTATTGGTAATATATAGATACCTCCATGACCTGTTTACTTTTTAATGCAAGCATCAGCAGAATGTTTTGACTGCGTTACATTGAGTTTTACCGTAAAATGTGATTTTTCACTCCAAATAAAGTCGTTTCCCAGCAATAATTTAGTATCCTGCGATAGACTATGATTTGATGGTATTATTCTTAACTTACAGATCATACATTGGAAAAAACGCATCTCAGTCAGAGATATCGCGGGTAAGTAAGTAAGTGCGAGGTGCGGGGCGGGGGATGGGGGCTTGCCGTTCGAGTAACGGAAACTACAAGTTTTTACCAGTCATTGTTTCAATTAATTTAAGAGGATGGCTGCGGCCTTTTCAACTACGTATGTATATATAAAAGGAAGGTTGTCATACGTCCGGAATTTCCAAAAACGAGAAAATAAAGAGTCGCTAGGTGATACCTACAGGCTGTAAACGGACCCTTGTAAAAATATGTACGCCCATGCTAGGGATTTCGAAATATACCCGCCTGCAACATTTTGTTGGGGTATGCTTTCATGCAGGACACTCCATTTTGCTATACTGTAAATCTGTAATGTATACCCGTTTCACTTTCTTTCTACTTTTAATTACGCTAACGAATACAGACCCAGACAAAGGGATATTTAATTTTATATGTTAGGATTGAGATCTAGACACGCGGTAGCGTGTCAAGCCAAGTTCACGCCAACAGAACTGGAGAGTAGCACCGTGTGTAATATTACACGAACCATTTGGAGCCACTTTTGACCCCCTCATAACTCAAAAACTATTTTACATAAACATGTCAAATTTGGCTCATATATTGAAACTTGCAAGATACATATGAGCTCCAAATTTCATAAACACACCTCAAACGGCTATTTAGATATTAACGTCCAAAAATTGTCATTTTAATCACTGACTGACCTATAGATCAAAATTCTAATCAGTTCAAAATGACCTAGAAAGTTCAAATTTGGCATCCAGATAGGTAGTTGGGTGAATACTAAGGAATAAATCAGTAACTAGTAATTTTTTATCATTTTATTATAATTTTTCAATTAATTGATTCTATTAGGAACACTTCCTTACAGTGTCTGTAATGTAAGAATCTGCAATCAAAATTGATGACAGCCGGTCTTCACGTGAATATATTATAACGAGTGGAATGCCACCCTTACTTTTTTTTAGTCCAAACATATCAGTTTTAGTACTTATAACTAAGAGTATAGTCGACTTTCGTATTTATTACGTTATTAACTGGGATTTAGTATTAATTCTAAATCTATACTAATATTATAAAGAGGAAAGATTTTTTTGTTTGTTTGTACCGAATATGCTTCGAAACCACTGGACCGATTTGAACCATTTTTTCACCAATAGTCAGCTAGTTAAGTATAAACAGAAAACGCGTAAAAACATTCCGGACACTGAATGGGCAATTCGCTCGAAGATTTCGAAGGTATAGAAAATAACACAAAAAAGACAATTATACCCCGTAAACGTAGTAAAATATAGTATGACTGGTCTCGTGCGACTCGCATCCAGCGGATCCCTGCAACCTTCACCAGGTCATCGGTCCACCTAGTGGGAGGCCTTCCAACGCAACGTCTTCCAGTTCGCGGTCGCCACTCCAGAACTTTTCGGCCCCATCGGCCATCCGTTCTGCGAGCAATGTGCCCTGCCCACTGCCACTTAAGTTTGGCTATTCTTCGGGCTACATCGGTAACCTTGGTTCTCTAGTGGATGTCCTCATTTCTGATTTGATCACCCAAATTAACTCCGAGCATAGCCCTCTCCATTGCCCTTTGGGTGACTTTTTAGCCTTCTGATGAGGCCCGTTGTGAGCGACCACGTTTCAGTCCCGTATGTAATCACTTGACACACACACTGGTCATAGACTTTCGTCTTGAGACACTGCGGTAAGTTGGACGAGAAGATACCATTTGTATAGATTCCATATGTTAGTATTATATAACTGCATATCACATGTGTGAGTGCTATGTACTGTAAGGCTACATCTTAAATTTTGTTATCTTTCATTGACTGGAATGTGCTTTGGTGGCTGAGAGAATGTCATGCTCACTCAAATGTCTCGCTGATGGTGGCGGGTGTGTCGGGTCATTTAGTTCCCTTCAATATGGTTGAGTTGAATGGCGCTGATCCATGCGTCATGTTCGTGAACGGGCGCTGTCAGTTAGGACTGGTCACCTCTTAACTGCCACGGTTTATTTTAATTACTTAATTTTTTTTTTTCATTGTTGATTTAATCCCTTACTCTGGACGCTCTTAATGTGCAAGTCTTTCTTCATCGTTCTCACATATATGTATAATCTCAACATGAATGATGTAACCAAGATTTAGTTAAAATATTTTGATTTAAAAGAGTGTCCATGGAGTTTCTTGCCCATTCTTCTCCATAGAGATCTACGCTTTGGAATGTGCAACTACAGTTCTTTCTCAAGTTATTATGTCTTGTGACTGTGACTGTAGCTCCGCTTCTTTTTGTTTTTTTGACATTCAAAAGTGCCTGTAATAGTCTAATTGAAATAAATGCTTTTGACTTTTGACTACGCAACTTCCCGAACGCTGCCCAGCCGAGTTAGATTCGACGATTGACCTCTTTCTCGAAGTTAGACCTACCTAACTGGACCGTTTCTCCTAGGTAGACATAATCGTCTACAACTTCGAGTGTAGAGTCTCCGATCTTAATAGGAGTGGGTGTTACATGGGCATTCAACATGACTCCACCCACTCTTTCGGAAGCTCTATAGAGGTCAACGAGCATTGTACTGAGGTCCTTCATGGTCTCAGCCATGACCACTATATCGTCGGTAAACCGAAGGTGAGAGATGTACTCGCCATTGACGTCGATGCCTAGCCCTCTCCAGTCCAGAACCTTGAAGACATCCTTCAGTGCAGCGGTGAACAGTTTCGGAGATATGACGTATGTCTCACACCTCGCTGCAGAAGGATAAGTTCCGAGGTCTGGTCTTGAAGTTGGACTGACATGGTGGCGTTTTTGTACAAGCATTTCAACACTTCGATGTACCGATAGTCGATTTGGCACCGTTGGAGAGACTGCAGTACAGCCCAAGTCTCGATCGAATCGAAGGCTTTCTCGTAGTCCACAAACGCTAGACAGAGAGGCAGGTTCTACTCTTCGGTCTTCTGTATAATCTACCGCGGCGTATGTATGTGGTCTACGGTGCTAAAGCCTTTTCGGAATCCGGCTTGTTCGAGAGGCTGAAAATCGTCAAACCTGCGCGCGAGACGATTCGTGATGACTCTTAAAAACAACTTGTAGACATGGCTTAGAAGTGAGATGGGCCTGTAGTTCTTCAGCCGGGTATTGTCGCCCTTTTTGAAGAAGAGTACCACCACACCCCTGCATCATGCCTGTGGCGTTTTCCCCTCGAGTATGACGGAACTAAACTGCTTCTGAAGGGCCTTAAGTACCGGTTTTCCACCCGCCTTCAGGAGTTCCGTCATCACCCGGTGCCTTGTTGTTTTTAAGCTGTTTCAGTGCCATCCTAATCTCGTACAGGCTGACATCCGGAATGTCTTCGGTATAGTGTCGGATTAGTCTAGCTCTTGGGTCGTTAGCTAGATTTGCAACGGGTTTACTGGTTGAAGTGTACTGCCCTAAAAACTCTCGATCTCCCTCAGCAGTTCCTGTTTGGCGGATACAATTCTGCCGTTGTCGGTCTTCAGTATCGTGAGCTGGCTCTACCCAATAGGCATGTCTCTTGAAAATACCTTGGAGCCTCTATTCCGCTCAATAGAGTCTTTAATACTCTCGGTATTAAAGCGGCGGAGGTCGCTCTTCAAGGATTTAGAGATCCGTCTATTAAGCTGCCGGTATTTCCACGCCTCGTCTGAAGACTGCAGGATCATCTCACGCCGCTCTTTCATGAGCTCGAGAGTATGATCAAAGTTTTTTGATCTTATGTGCACGACGTGCCTTGAAGAACTTAGACCCAGTCGTATGAACAGTTTCCACGAACCCATCGTTGTATTCGTCCACTGAGCTTCCTAGGCACTCGAAACGATTCTGGAGTTCAAGCTGAAAGCTCTCGGGGTTTTGGATTTGGATCTGTGCTGGACGTAGCGACGTAGACGTAGACGTAGACTTCATCAGTCGAGACCTTTCAAGCTTGATATTGATTTTCAATGTGCCTCTTACCATGCGGTGATCGCTCCCGGTTTTCATCGAATTGATCACAGAGACATCATTGAACGTTTGCTTCTTGGTTGACATGATGAAGTCAATCTCATTTTTAGTTGCACCATCGGGACTCTGCGAGGTCCACTTCCTGTGCTCACACTTTTTATGAATAAGTACCTACTAATAATTTCTAAACAAAACGTAATGAGACTCCATCAAAAACATAAATTTTAAATGAGAGCCAAGTTCAATATTATGATATATGCCTTGGTTGTTGGCTTCAACGACAAAAGAAGTGAGATCTAATTGGGTGCTAAGTTCAATGGTCAGTCCTGAAATTTATTTATAATAACATAAAATATTTTATAACAACTTAAAATATAATTTCTTCTTATAACTTCGGATATATTGAAGCCTAAGGTCTGACTTGGCTAGTTTTCATATATGAATTATATTACAGCTTTCGCAAGTTCTAAAACTGTAAGTACTTATTTTATTCTTCCGAAAATTTTGCTTGCTGGTAGAAACTAGCCATCGAACATAGGGCTCCTCCAGGTTCCCAGGTATTCCAGGTATGGTCTTGTCTAGAACAAAAACATGATCGCTATGACGGGGACAACAAGTGCCTTTCGGCTTCCTTAAAGGTACTTTTACACCCTTTATAGGCAAATAATTTTATTTTTTCATACACCTAGTATTTATTTGTAACTAGCTGTTCTAGCGACCTTCGTTCGCGTGAAATTATTATACAAATATTACTTCACTATTAGATTCAAAAACCAGAACCAAAAATTGGAAGACATGTGACATCTACCAACCCGCACTGGGCCCGCGTGGTGGATTATAGCCCATTCCCTCTCATAGAGAGGAGGCCTGCGTCCCAGCAGTGGGAACATTAATAGGCTGATTATGCTTATGCTTATGCTTATTAGATTCGGATTTTGTTATCAATTTCAAGAGTTTTAATTTATATGCACGGAACCCTAATTCATGTTCTAAAATAAAATTAGCCTAAGTTACTCCTTAGAACATCAGCTATTTGCCAAAGTCCCTTCAAAATAGGTCCAGCCGTATCGGAGATTAGCCGTTAAATGGTGTGTGCGGGGGTTTCATGGGTTTCGGGGTCGCTGCTAACGAAAATGATGTCAGAATGAAAATCCAAGATGTCGCCAATGCAAATGATGAAAATTGAGATGACGCCCATGACGAAAAATTGTCGTAGCCGTCATCTTTGATTTTTATTTTGCCCCCTTTTCGTTTACAGCGGTCTCGATTACCATGGATCAAGGGTTTGATTCAGAAAGCGGTACTCCTGGACACGGCTCGTATTGCTAGGAGGTTCCTCTCTCTGGAGCCCTGACCCTGTTCCCGATACCGGTGGGCTACATTTTTTTTATATTTTTGAATGTTTTTTTATATTGTTTTTAGTTTAAGAAATATTTAAAAATGTATAAGATTTGTATAAAATTAAATAAAGGACATAATTACCATGACTCGGCTTCTAATAGAGAAAGAGCTATTTATTCTGACTTAAATAGTGGTTACGAACTTTTCTTTTAAAAGTGAATTTGCTTTAGAGCTTTATAGTAGAGATAGCGTAAGAATTTGGCATAAAACCGGTGCGGTGTGAAGGAATTTGGAGAAGTAGATTCTTGGAAGCTCGAAAGTTACGACTGTGAGAACTGCCCCACACTTTAAAATAAGTTTTTAGGCAATCAGGAGCACATTGATCGTTCATAATCGTGAAGAGCATGCAGAGAGATCTAAGGATCTCGTGAGTCGGATAGGTAACCATTTAAGCTGAGAAGGGAAGGAAGAAACGTGATCGTATTTACGAAGGCCGAAAACAAAGCGAATACAATTGTTGAGAAGACGATCCAATTTATGTAGAAGTTCTTGGGAAAGATCAGAATAACAAACATCAGCATAGTCGATGATGGGGAGCACAAGTGACTGCACCAAAGTGAGTTTGGTGCTATATGGGAGGAAATGGTTGAATCTATAGAGAGACCGCAGTGAGAACGTGACTTTCTGACTTACCTGAGACATGTATTTATTCCAACTTAAACTGCCGTCAATGTACAGACCTAAGTCTTTTTTTACGTGAGGTGAAAGAGAAATGACGGAGTTCTCGTACATTAGTGGCATCAATTGGTTAGTGTTCAAATTTCTCAATTAGTAAGAACTACCAATGAGGATGGCCTGACATTTCTCAACGTTAACAGAAACCCCGAATTTGCCAGACCATTCTTCGATAGTTCGAAGATCAGCATTGAGTGATGAAATGCAATTGTCAAGGTTGGCAATGTCTGACTGAGCGTATAGTTGCAAGTCATCAGCGTAAAGATGGTAAGAACATTTGAGGACAGTAGTAATGGAGTTTATAAATAATGAAAATAAGAGAGGAGAGAGTATACCGCCTTGTGGAACACCAGTTACCAGGTCGCATCAGTCAGAGCAATCCTGATCAGCGCGCACCGCCTGTTGGTGACCACGAAGATATAATGAAAACCAATCACGTGACAACGAAGAGACTTCAATTTGAGACAGTATGGCCAGGAGAATGTCGTGATCAACGGTGTTAAAAGCATTGGAAAAATCTATTAAAACCAAGACCGTTTATCTCGAATTCTCCAGGCCATCCCTTATGTCTTCAGTAACTTTAAGCAGAGCTGTAGCTGTGCTGTGGCCAGGCCGAAAACCGGATTGGAAACTGGACAAAAGGTTATTAAATAAATAGGAAGATATTTGATTAAGAGCAACTGCTTCTAGGATCTTAGAAAGGAAAGGGAGAATGGAGATCGGCCTGAAGTGATTAGCTAAACTAGGGTTGGAAATTTTAGGTAGAGGGATAATATAAGCCTTACGCCACAATGCAGGAAAAACACCAGTCTGCAGAGATGAATTGATGATGTTCGTAATAATTGGAATTAAGTTCTTAATCATAAAAGATAACATAGTTCGACTGACCCCATCACAGCCCACAGTCTTATACTTAATTGAAGTAAAATATTTAATACGTTAGTAACGGGGGAGAAAGAAAAAGAGTCAGGAGGAAACATTGGCTTGGAAGTATGTAATATCAAGGATAGTTCTATTCTTAACGTCGACTGCAAGCGTAGCAGACGTTGACAAATGTTTATTAAGAACGTTTAAAGGCAGATTAAGAGATACAATACTAGAGGGGGACTTTGTTATGCCAAGTGATTTAAGAAACTTCCAAATATCAGCCGGTAAAGAAGTAGTCATTGGATACATAGTCATTGGTATATAAGTATTAGTATCATTATAAGTGCCTATATAAATTCTCGATAGCAAGAAGTTATTTTTATATATTTATTTTGTACCCTATCACAATGTTTTCTTATTTAACCCAAAGGTTGACTGGTAGAGAATGCCTTGTGGCATTAAGTCCGCCTATGTATCACTATTGTACATGAAGTTTAAATAAATAAATAAATAAAATACATGAAGTGGGCTGTCGTTATAAGACGACTAAAAAGTCACGGTGTTTATATTATTAATTAAAAACGATTAAATAAACTAAAAGAAATAAACTAACAACAAACTATAAAAAGGCATCAAAAAACTCTTCCTCAACGCTGTCAGCTGGTAATCATCAAATGGATTAGATTATTCTTATTGTATGTATAGCGTGATCTGGAGTGAGACTGGCCTGACGGTAAGTGATTTCGAAACGTGTTCTAGGAGTCGGATGTCAACATATTGTCTGATGTCTCATATCCCTAGCAAAACCTAGACTGGGCCTAGGTCCTTGAATAGTTTTATGCATAAACACGCATAACGTTTGCTGAAGCTGCCATCACTATACCTATGCCTCGTCAGGGCATGCTTCGCGAGATGAAAGGCGGGCCAATGTCTGTTGCTGCATACGCACCGGAGATCTGGGCCGTCTATGAACCCCCGCTTGTCGAGATTGTGCCCCGATGGAAGGCTCTCTGATATCTCAGTAATTAAATTAGAAGGTTTGTGTTTTTCTCATAATCGATTCAGATCGAATCGATCTCGGTTGGAGTCACACACGCATTCAAAAATCTTTTGGCGGGTTGAAGTTCAAAGCCCCTGGAGTCATACACATTGGGCGACGTGGGGCATTCATTAGCTTCGCCCTCTCGATACGGCTTGTTATCTCGATGTTTATGGTCGTACGAATCTTTGGAGGCGCAATGCCACGCTTCATACAGCATGTGCATTTGTAACGGGATCAGTTTTAAGGTGTCCAGACATTTATTTGTGTTGTTGTAGTTGGTACAAGCATTACAACTGCTTGCAACGTTGCTGCTTCTTAATGGTTATAATTGGAATACAAGTAAAACTACTACATCATTTATGCTACACGTATAGATTCTAGATATTATTATTTGCCAGCACGCCATGCCATTCTGTTTTCGTTGCATGTTTGCGCAGTTAGGACCTTTCAAGCTGTTCACGGTTAATGTGTAGCACATTCTGATATGTTGAGTAGTTTTGAGTGCCGCTCGTCGCACTGGTATTGGCACTATTCAACATAATCCATGCAACGTGAGCATATTAATAAAACGATATTTTCTGTTTAGTTTAATAACACGTAATGGTCAATCACAAAACAACCTACAACAGCCCATTAGTGCACGTTTATCAGGTATGAGGCACTGGTCGAGTGGTCTTGCGGTGATTAGTACTGCATCGCATCGTGTCGCCATCGCCTACTCGTGGCGCTTGCTATGAGCCTGTGACCGACCGCGGAGCACTCGTGTGTCACGTGGCCGAGTGGACCTGTAGCAAGAGTGTAGCTGTACACACACATGACCAGCTCTCTCTCGAATGCCTCAATTGTTTCCATCCAATCAGCAGATTTAGAATCAAGACAACTACGGGATGTGTTGATCGTTTATGTAGTCAAATTAGCTACGTACACACGGTGGCATATCAAGCTCTACATAACCAGTATAACCTGACTTCGCTTTGTATGAGCTTCCCGTACGATGAGAGATCAGCTTAATTTGGTTTGTGTAGTTTGATTGGCCGCCGTGCGTACGAAGGCTCAGTGCTAATAATCCTTACATTATAATAAAAATCATCGGCTGGGGATTTGGAAGTACGGTGTGGTACCGGTGCACGGTGGTACGGTGCGCACGTTATCAGTGCTCGCACACGTTATCGCTGAAACGAATTCGTTGTTTGCTCTGCCACTTACCGACATAATCAACATACATAGACACTTCTTCAGTACTAATTTACCTACCATCTACACTAACTCATTACCACTTTATACCAACTTTGACAGAGAAATGCGTGCTATGCAGCTTTGGCCTTTAGCCACGCCATAACACAGCAAGGTCAATCTACATATATGTAATACCTACTCTCTGCTATGTGAAATATTCCCAATTCCATCGTCAGTCACGTCAGCCGTCTGCTCGCTGTGGCGGCTAGTGGCTAGTGCACTCACCAATAGTATTACAAACATATGCATCGAGCCGATATGGGCAAAAGCATGCACAAAAATATGAAGGTAGTCCTAGAAACTGTATAGGAAAACTTCAACAGATTGCACACAAGGCAGATGCATAATGTGTCATCCCCAAATCGCAAGCCAACCTCTTAAAAACACCACACTTTACTCTGATTCAGATTAGTTACTTAGGTATGCCGTAATTATTCTTAATAATTATATAGTTTGTGAGTTGTGTCACACAAACACTGAAGTGTAGCGGCAGCGCACGGGCGCATTGGCTGCGGCGGGTGCCAGGGAGACCGCGATGTCAACACAAAGTGAGGCAGTGCGGACACCGTGCGGAGACGCACCGCCGCCGCCGCTGCGCGCCTCTATACACTTGTACATAATACAGCTTGATAGCTTTGAGGACGTAAACACAACCGTTACAGCGGAAAATCGATACTAACTTTTATGTGGTCGACGAAGAGGCGGCGAGCAGCGCCCGGTTGGGACAAGTCTACTCGGCCCTGAGCGGCGCACTGCTGATGCTGGGCGGTTTGATGACAGTCAAGTGGTCGGCCAGCGCGGACGGAACTTGGCGCAGTTAAGGCTTTGTTGACTTTAAAAGTTTGGTCAATCAAGTTTCGAGTAGAATCGTGTTCGTCTCCCAAAAGGGATTTTTCAGAACCACGAGTCAGTGTCGGAAGTCGGTAGCGGGTGCGGGTAGCAGTGCGCGAGAGACGCTCGTCGCAGTTCAGCCCGGGGGGCTCTAACCGGCGTGCGTGAATCGTGCGGCCGCGGCGGTGGCCGAGTGGCACTGCCGCACGTCGCACGCCGCGCTCGCCGGCTCACCGCCCGCCGCCGCCGCCCGCGCCCTCCTGCGCGAGGTCTCGCGGAAGTCTCAATGAGTTACTCACTAACCTCCGCGCACCGGTTTGACCTGGGACAGTGAGCTACTTCGACATCTGTTCGAGACAATTACATTACATGTCTCCATTCTGGAGTAATTCTTGATCTTTACATGAAAATTTGATTTTCGAGCATTTCTAGTAATGGTTATAAATCCTCTTAAATTAATAACTCAAACTCAAAGCATTTATTTCAAATAGACCTGTGACAGGCACTTTTGCATAGTGAAAAACAATCTACGAGTACCTGCAGTTCAACCACATGTATAATAACTGTGAATGGACTGTACTTACATTCCAAAATCGTAGATCTCATGGAGAAGAATGGGCAAGAAACTCCATGAACACTCTTTTTTCAATTCAAGTTAGATATTACATAGTCCTGGGTACAATATTGTTGCTTCTATAATTAGGTATGTGAGCACAATGTAGAAATAGAAAAAAAAGACAATTAAAATAATATAACAAATGCACCAACCTTGTTCATTACAATCAAACAAGATTTTGCTAGATATGTTAACTGCCAAATATAGTAGTTGAACTTAAATATTATGGGCACCATGATAGTTCGGCCGTCTGTATCAGGCGCGACTGCTAAGCAGGGCCGCGTGGGTCGTAAGTTCGTCCCCTAACTGAGTAGTGTTCATGGGTTTCTTATCAGCAATTTCCCCGTAACAGCCACGAGTCTGGATTGGTGTGCTCCAGTTCCATTGGCCTTAAACTAACTGGCGAAATGTAGAAGTACGAACTGTACAAACTCCTGCCTTTAATACCGTTTGCATTTGTTATGATTGTGATGATACGAATTCGAGCTCAATTCAAACATAAAGCTCAACCTGGTAATACAGGTGGTAGGTAATACCGGTGTGTGACGTGAGGAGTCCCTCAAGGTAGTTAACTAGGTCCTGTTTTATTTAATCTAAATATATAAAAGTGAAAGGTCACTCACTCACTCATCACGAAATATCGAAAACCGCTTGACGTATAAAGACGAAACTTGGCAGGGTAGTTTACAGTTAGTAGACATCCGCTAAGAAGATTAAGGAGGTCTAACGGCTCTCGCAAGTTTGTATGAAAGTCCTTATTTTTTTGTGCTACAAACATGAAATTTGGAAAACAAAGTCGTTCACTTATTTGAATCAGAACTGCTCTACACATTCAATGCAAGATTTTTTTGAAGAAAAACGTAAATAAATAATAGAAAAAAATATAGCTCACCATTATTTGTAAACCAACGTAGTTATATTTAATTTATTTACATTAATTCAATTTTATTATGATTTGAAATAATATTCTAATTTTTTTTTTCGGCAAATTTACAGCAATAGGCAGACACAATAGTTTCGTTAATAACAACAATAAAGCCAATTACAGGTTTTCACAAATAGCTAAACAATAGGTAATTAAAACAAAATTAATTAAACTAAAAGACAGTGGTAAGGATTAGAACCTACACACAAAAACATTAAAGAAAAAAACAAAATTAATTAAACTAAAAGACAGTGGTAAGGATTAGAACCTACACACAAAAACATTAAAGAAAAAAACAAAATTAATTAAACTAAAAGACAGTGGTAAGGATTAGAACCTACACACAAAAACATTAAAGAAAAAAACAAAATTAATTAAACTAAAAGACAGTGGTAAGGATTAGAACCTACACACAAAAACATTAAAGAAAAAAACAAAATTAATTAAACTAAAAGACAGTGGTAAGGATTAGAACCTACACACAAAAACATTAAAGAAAAAAACAAAATTAATTAAACTAAAAGACAGTGGTAAAGATTAGTAGGTACCTACACACAAAAACATTAAAGCAAAAAGAACCCAAAACACAATACAATGGTTATGGGTTGTCGAAGAAGTGGTTGCAAAAACCACCTTAACCTTCGTATACTCGCACCAAATTTTATAACACCTATACCTGCGTACGGTCTGACAGACCGAAGGTTTGAAAATCAGTTTCGGGTTGTTTTTTTCAAAAAACTTATCCGTGGATATTATGTATATTCTCTGAGAATATACTGCGAAGTATCGTAAAACTGATAATTTACCGACAATATACCGATCATTTACTGGGTATATCCTTTCATTGGAGTTTCTGAAAAATAGTTAGATCTTTGTACGAGGTCGTAAGATTTGTCGGCACGGTTGGCGCAGTGGTTGAGCGATTGACTGCTGCGCTGCGTGTCGCGGGTTCGATTCCCGCACGGAACAAATATTTGTATGGCCTACAGGTTGTTGTTCCGGGTCTGGCTGTTTGTGTATGTGAGTTTAAATGTTTGTAAACGCACCCACGATACAGGAGAAATTCCTAGTGTGGGGCAACGTTTTTAAAAAAATAAAAAAAAATAAAAAAATTTAGCAAAGATGATTTTTTTTCTTCTACCATACTTACAAACTTAAAAGATACATTATTAGCTATTGTTATTATTATCAGCCATTTGTGTCCCACTGCAGGGCAAAGGCCTCCCTTCCACTTATCCCTATCCAGTGCTGTTGTTTGTCAATATTTTTGAAAAGAGTTGATTTCGTCCCGCCATCTCCTTCTAGGTCTGCCGCATTGCCGTTTGCTGCTGTTTGGTACCCATTGTGTGATTATTTTAGCCCATAGCTCTTCCGGCATGCGACAGATGTGGCCAGCCCAGTTCCATTTAAGCTTGGTAGCCGTGTGACCTACATCAGCAATTTGAGTTTTGGAACGCAGTATCGAGTTCCTTATACGATCAGTTAGTTTAACTCCAAGGATACTACGCTCCATTGCTCGCTGACAGACCCCGAGTGTGGACTTTTGACGCTTGGTTAGTGACCATGTCTGCGCTCCATAGGTGAGGGTAGGAAGAATGCACATGTCCATGAGTTTTCTCTTCAGTGAGAGAGGGAGAGGTCCCTTCATGATTTGCTTCATCGACTAATAGCTGTTCCAGGCGTTCTCGGTGCGTCGTGCAACTTCTTTATCTTGTCTTGCCTGGAAGGAGACTATTTGGCCGAGGTAAATGTACTCATGGACATATTCAATCCTCACACCCCCAATTCCTATGTTGCGCTTGGTGCTGTTGGTCATATTCATCGCGAGTCCGACATCGAGGCTGGCATTGCTCAGTTGGTCGAGCATTAGGCCTAACAAAAATCCGCACTTGATGAGACAAGACAGATCCCAATATCAATTCTAGGTTAACTTATGGACATTAAATGGAAAAGTAATTGGGCCCTTTGAGTTACAAGGAAACTTAGATAGCAATAGTTATTTAAACTTTTTACAAAATGACTTGCAAGAATTGTTAGACGACGTGCCCTTAAATGATCTCCAAAACATGTGGCTCCAAAATGATGGTTGCCCAGCACACTATGCCCGCCCTGTGCGAGAATATTTAAATCAAGAGTATCCAGGGCGTTGGATCGGGCGACTTGGTCCTATCTTATGGCCACCTCGTTCACCCGATTTGAACCCCCTGGACTTCTTCTATTGGGGTTGTCTTAAAGACAGGGTCTACTCAAAACCCATTGCGTCATTGGACGAGCTTCGTCGAAATATCAGTCAGGCTGCGGATCATATTAATCGCAGAAGATATGCAAGACAAATAAAACGGTAATTTTTAAGGCGATGTCGTGCATGTATTATTGCTGGTGGCAAACAATTTGAACATTTGTTATAATGTTAATAAATTACATGAAAAATTGTTTGACCATTTATTTAAATATTAAACATTTTCCAAGAACTAATACTTTTTATTACCTGACCGAAAGAAATAATAGGAACATTTTTTTTTTAAACTTGTTTGCCTAGAGTATTATACCATTTTGGAATCTTGATTAGTTGCGTCAATTTATAAAAAAAACTTGCCATAGTAGTATTCATACTTTTTTTTTACACCACGATGAGTTAAAGTTGATTAAAAGTAAAAAATCTTCAAAAAATTTAGGGAATAAATTAAGTTTCATTAATTTACGCGAAAAACTAGAGGTATTCTGGATTTTTTAAGAATTGTGGTAGATAGCAGTGCTATTCAGGTTGCCTATAAAAAAAAATAACAGATATAATTAAAAAAGTGTGGTCATGGTAGTGAAAAATATCATAAAAGGTCTCACTTTTTTAAGAATTTCTTTTTTTTTTATAACTTCAAAAAAAAAGAGATATATATTTTTTTTCTTTTTTTCCCCGAGTAGTCATGGGCAGGTCTATCCTCCGGTGCTGGCTTATCGTTGAATTTTGGGACATGTTGTATATAAAGACGGATTTGCAAAATTCGCTCCCATAGAAATATTGTCATGATCTGATCATGGAATTTGGAGATATGGAACGGAACTCTTTAATAATAGACAGCAAATCTGTCGTGATAGTAATAATCGCTTGGATGTTTATTGTTTACACAACATTATAACAGATGTGTACACTACACCCATATTTCGAAAAATAAAAATGGTAAAATAAAAATCTTTTTTGCAATAAATAAAACCGACTTCAAAAACACAAAAAAGCGAAAAATTACTTAAGCTTCAGAAGCCGGTGACAAAAAAATTAAATCTAACAAACAAAAGTCACCGACTTCTGAAGCTAAAGTTATTTTTCACTTTTTCGTGTTTTTATTTTTCCTGTTGTCTTTACTCTTTGCACGAAAGTAATAAGTACTACGTACGCACCCGACGGCCAGTCAAGCTGTACAAAACCAGTTTATGCGGAAATCTCAGTGTATAGCAAATCCATACAAAGCCAGGGCAAGTTATACTGGAAATTTACAGCTTCATGTGCCGCCGTGTGTACAACAGCAATTCTTACGTGCATTAAAAATCAAAAGAGAGGTTAAAATATGCTAATTTAGTCTCTTTGCAATAAGGTGACCATTCATTTTATGTAAAAAGTAGGACATGATGGAAAGGCTCAGAATATAACATTATTAAATTAAATTATAAAATGATTTTCAATTTGCATTTCCGAAGCAATTAAATAATAAAAAAATGTAGTAGATAGGTATTAAAAAATTAATCATATTCATAAATCTTTATTTATCTCAACATCAGAAGTAACAGGCACTGGTATACGCACAATCTTAAATATAGAAAGGTATCTGAAGTAGGAAGGTCCTGAGGTACAGATCACCTCTCCGGCTTAGATAAACCGTTTTATTTACAGCATTCAACCTGAAGTTTATTTAAATAACAAATTTACTATTATTTCGATTTACTATATTTAATGGTGACCAGTGAAATTATGTATTAAATAAGATTAGTCCTTAGATAAACAATATCCCACAAAATAAATACTTTATGGGGACAATACCATAATAAGACAATAACGTTTCAAATTCAACCCGACCATCTTTTTGCAGTGTTGCCCGCACTCAAACTAAATAAAATACTTACGTTTGAACAAACAGGCCTAGTCTTTAAAAAGGCATCGTTCTTTTCGTTTTTGAATATCAAAATACCTACCTGTAAAAAAAATCAAAAAAATTATTACTTACTTACTTTGAAAGTTGTGAGTAGAAGATTTTCATTCCGTATTTTTATATGTACCTACTGAAATGACTTTGAATACTAATAATTTAGTAGATTAATGATCATTGCCACATTGTGCGAGAGGGGAAAGGCTAAAATCCAGCAGTGACGAGCCACAGATCGGCTATTTAAAACTTACGTTAACGGAGTAAAATACTTACATGAACAAACTAACATGGTTCACACAATGGGTTTCCTGATAAAGTTAAGTCAAGGCTACCTTTTATTAAAACTAACGGAACTAATCTTTTTTCCAAACCAAACGAAATCAAAATTGAATTAGAGTACATAATTATCTACAAAGCATAAGAGCCAAGAATCTGTTAGGTTGTCATCTTTTTGTCCCTACTACAGGGTTGTAAGGTATAAATAGATAAATTGATACTATTATGTTCACTCATCTATTTTCTTATTAAAATATGTATTATAAGAACCGATAGGTAATTTTATTACAAACATGGCATAACTTTCGGTTGTCTAAGTAAAATCGGTCAAGCCCCACGGTTGTCGCAATTTTAAATAGTCTTCACTTAAGGCGAGGTTACCCCGAGCGCCGTATGCATCAATCGCTTACCCCAGCCCCCGCACGGAGAGGCGATACGTAACAAATTACGCGGCGCGAAAACGCGGGCGCTTAGCGCACTGGTCATGAGTTCACGAACTTGGATAGGTACTAAGTTGCGTAGAGCGATGCAGTAAAACAACTTGAATTGATATGTATAAGTTCACTTTGTTTTATTTTCATAGAAAGTATTGGTTATAGATAGATTAGGAACCTACGTATTCTATGAACGTGAACCTAAGTACTAACAATTAAAATAAGTAGATATAATTAAAAATAAGGAGGTATACTTATTTATTTTTGTGAATAAGATGAATTTAAAATCTGACTGACACTAAGATCATGAATACGGGTATGATTTAAAACTACACGCCACGCGCCATTCGGTTTTTAAAAAATTAATGCTTTACTTTTTTTTCGGTTTTGTTGTCATGGGTTTCGTTTTCGTGGTTTTTGGGATCGCTGATAACTAAAATTAGGCCAAAATGAAAATCCAAGATCGCGGCGACGAAAATTTTCGATTTTTTCTTCATGAGTGTCATTTTCGTGGTTTTTCGGGTCGCTGATAACGAAACTGAGGTCAAAATGAAAATCCAAGCTGGCGCCGACGAAAATTTTCGGTATTTTCGTCATGGGTGTCATTTTCATGGTTTTCGGGGTCGCTGATAACGAAAATTAGGTCAAAATTAAAATTCAAGATGGCGCCAATTAAAATTTTCAGCTTTGTCGTCATGGGTATCATTTTCATGGTTTTCGGGGTCACTGATAACGCAAAATAAGTTCAAAATAAACAGAAACAAAAAAAATTTTTTTTTTTCATTGACTCCGAAAACCATGAAAATGACACCCATGACGAAAAAACTTGAAAATTTTCGTCGGCGCCATCTTGGATTTTCATTTTGTCCTCATTTTCGTTATCAGCGACCCTAAAAACAACGAAACCGACACCCATGACGAAAAAAACAGAAAATTTTCGTCGGCGCCATGTTGGTTTTTCGTTTTGGCCTCATTTTTGTTATCAGCGACCCCGAAAAGCACGAAAATAACACCCATGACGACAAAACTGAAAATTTTATTGGTGCCATCTTGTATTTTAATTTTGTCCTCTTTTTCGTTATCAGCGACCCCAAAAACCATGAAAATGAAAAATTTTGTTGGCGCCATTTTGGATTTTCATTTTGACCTCATTTTCGTTATCAGCGACCCCGAAAACCATGAAAATGACACCCATGACGACAAAACCGAAAATTTTCATTGGCGCCATCTTGGATTTTCATTTTGACCTCATTTTCGTTATTAACGACCCCGAAAAGCACGAAAATGACACCCATGACGATAAAACCAAAAATTTTCGTCGGCACCATCTTGGATTTTCATTTTGACCTAATTTTCGTTATCAGCGACCCCAAAAACCATGAAAATGACATCCATGACGAAAAAAACAAAAATTTTTGTCGGCGCCATCATGGATTTTCATTTTGTCCTCATTTTCGTTATCAGCGGCCCCGAAAACCGTGAAAATGACAACCATGACGAAAAAACCGAAAATTTTCGTCGGCGCCATCTTGGATTTTCATTTTGACCTCATTTTCGTTATTAACGACCCCGAAAAGCACGAAAATGACACCCATGACGACAAAACCGAAAATTTTCATTGGCGCCATCTTGAATTTTAATTTTGACCTCATTTTCGTTATCAGCGACCCCGAAAACCATGAAAATGACACCCATGACGAAAAAACCGAAAATTTTCGTCGGCGCCATCTTGGATTTTCATTTTGACCTCATTTTCGTTATTAACGACCCCGAAAAGCACGAAAATGACGCCCATGACGACAAAACCAAAAATTTTTGTCGGCGCCACCTTGAATTTTCATTTTGTCTTCATTTTCGTTATCAGCGGCCTCGAAAACCATGAAAATGACTCCCATGACGACTAAACCGAAAATTTTCATTGGCGCCATCTTGAATTTTAATTTTGACCTCATTTTCGTTATCAGCGACCCCGAAAACCATGAAAATGACACCCATGACGAAAAAACCGAAAATTTTCGTCGGCGCCATCTTGGATTTTCATTTTGACCTCATTTTCGTTATTAACGACCCCGAAAAGCACGAAAATGACACCCATGACGACAAAACCAAAAATTTTCGTCGGCACCATCTTGGATTTTCATTTTGACCTAATTTTCGTTATCAGCGACCCCAAAAACCATCAAAATGACATCCATGACGAAAAAAACAAAAATTTTTGTCGGCGCCATCATGGATTTTCATTTTGTCCTCATTTTCGTTATCAGCGGCCCCGAAAACCGTGAAAATGACACCCATGACGAAAAAACCGAAAATTTTCGTCGGCGCCATCTTGGATTTTCATTTTGACCTCATTTTCGTTATTAACGTCCCCGAAAAGCACGAAAATGACACCCATGACGACAAAACCGAAAATTTTCATTGGCGCCATCTTGAATTTTAATTTTGACCTCATTTTCGTTATTAACGACCCCGAAAAGCACGAAAATGACGCCCATGACGACAAAACCAAAAATTTTTGTCGGCGCCACCTTGGATTTTCATTTTGTCCTCATTTTCGTTATCAGCGGCCTCGAAAACCATGAAAATGACTCCCATGACGACTAAACCGAAAATTTTCATTGGCGCCATCTTGAATTTTAATTTTGACCTAATTTTCGTTATCAGCGCCCCAGAAAACCATCCATCCGTCAACAACTCAATGTTTATGTCACCTACTGACCCTAATGAAATAAACAAGATCATCCTCTCATTAAAAAATACCTCGAGTGTAGGGTACGACGGATTTAATACTAATATTATAAAAAGAGTTGCTCATATAATCTCACCCATACTATCACATCTAATAAACTTATCTATTCAAACAGGTATATTTCCAAAGTTACTTAAAACTGCAATAATTAAACCTATACATAAAAAAGGAGAGAAAGATAATATGAACAACTATCGCCCAATTGCATTGCTATCTATTTTTTCTAAGATTTTTGAAAGAGTTATCTATAACCGCGTATGCAACTACCTTGAGAATAATAATCTTTTTGCCAAAGAACAAATGGGTTTCAGAAAAAATAAATCAATTAACTTAGCAATATATCAATTTTGTAATCGGGTACTAATAAATATGGATAAGCGATCTCCAACGGTTGCCCTGTTCATGGACATGACAAAAGCCTTTGACCGCGTAAAAATTGAAATTCTTTTGGACAAACTATATGCAACTGGCCTTAGGGGTAATGTACATAAACTACTTAAATCATATTTAACTGACAGAATACAACTAACTGAGATAGCCAAAATCTGTCCTAAAACAAAAACCTTGACAACATACAAATCGGACATGAGATATGTTAAATATGGCGTGCCACAGGGCAGTGTGCTTGGAGCACCTATGTTCCTAATATATATTAATGACTTTCCAACTGTTACTAACAATCCTATGACTCTTTTTGCTGACGACAGTACTATCCTTTTTGACGCTTATAATAAGGATGACATTAATGACAAAATAAATTTGACTTTAAAAAATGTAATTGACTGGCTAACAAGAAACAATTTAAAAATTAATGTCAGTAAAACTAAAGCTATAAACTTTAGACAAAGACTTCCGCTAGAAAATTTAAACATAAATTATGATAACCAATCAATAGAAGTAGTAGAATCAACTAAGTTTCTAGGATTATATCTAGACAACAAAATGACATGGAAACAGCAAATAGAGTTCTTATGTAATAAACTAAATAGATATTCCTTTGCGCTGCGTAATCTCAGAAAAATCGTTGATATAACAACTGTGATGACAGCGTACCATGGTTATGTATCGTCTACTCTCAGATATGGAGTTATTTTTTGGGGAAACTCCACTGAATTGGAACGTGCGTTTAGAGCGCAAAAGAGATGCATTAGGGCTATATGCAACTTAATACAAACTGATTCATGCAAACCTTATTTTAGAAAACTAAAAATACTGACTCTGCCCTGTATCTATATATATGAAACTGCAGCATTTATTAAATCACACCCAGAATTATTTGAGTACCGTACAAGGCGTCGTCATGCAGACCAGCTGTGCGTTCTACATTCCAAAACAGCGCTCTTATACAAAAGTTTTGTTTGTATGGGACCAAAAATTTATAACAATATACCCCTAAACATCCGAAATATCAATCAGGTTAGGCTATTCAAGAAGAAACTACACTGTTTTCTCATAGAGAAAGCATATTATACTTTAAGCGAATTTATGAATGATAAAGACAGACAAATGTAAAGTATAAATGTAAATGTAATGTAATGTAAAACTCACCATCATTGTATTTTAAATATGTATACCTAATAATCTAAATTCATTTTAATTTAATTTTAATCTTATGACTAATCTAATGCAATTGAAGAACTTTAACATAAGTGTAAGATTAACCAAATTTTGCATGCTTATATATAGGCTGAGTATGGTGAAACAACAAACAATGTAACATCTCCTGAAAAACCCATATTATGCAAATAAAATGATTTGATTTGATTTGATTTGAAAACCATGAAAATGACACCCATGACGAAAAAACCGAAAATTTTCGTCGGCGCCATCTTGGATTTTCATTTTGACCTCATTTTCGTTATTAACGACCCCGAAAAGCACGAAAATGACACCCATGACGACAAAACCAAAAATTTTTGTCGGTGCCATCTTGGATTTTAATTTTGACCTAATTTTCGTTATCAGCGACCCCGAAAACCTTGAAAATGACACCCATGACGAAAAAACCGAAAAAAAGTAAAGCATAAAATGCAGAGGAAGTAAAATAAAAAAAATTAAAGTGATTTTATCTTTAATATGTAAATAAGTCAACAAAATAAAAAAACTAGTAGGTACACACGGCAGCACATGAAGCTGTCATTTCCAGTATAAATTGGCCTCGCTTTGTATAGATTTCCTATACAATGAGAGATCGGCATAAACTGGTTTTTCGACTGCTTGATCGGTCGTCGTGCGTACAAAATACGATATCGACCATTACTCATTCTATCTCGTTCTCCCCTACATACTTTCTTTTTCTGCCCATGTCGAACTCGATAATCTTCGGCTTACCGGGCTCCCTACAAAACTTTTTTAGAACTCCTTACAAAAAAAAAAATTGGAATAAATGTTTTGATTTTAGTAGGGTTACAGGCAGTTTTGAATTGTCGAAAAAAAGAATAAAATGAAGCTACAGTCCCATTCAAAAGGTATAATAACTGTGAAAGTACTGTAGTTACGCATTCCAAAGTTACCGAAATTTATAAATAATATTGCGAAATCATAAATAGCGACTTTTGCAACGACACAATATAGTTCAATTCAGGCCGCGCAGCGCTAATTATCTACAGTTATATTCTCCTAGAAGCTGCCTCTCTTTCTAATGCGTAACTCTTATCTTATTATACCTTCTGACTACGTTCCCTATTAGGTACCTACTGTACTTTTGTGAACAAATGACATTTCAAATAAACCTAGGCTCGGTGTTTACAAAGTATTATTTTTTACAAACTATTTTTGGCTCAGTTAGTAACAGAACTTAGCGGGGGTGGGGTGGCGGGTTCGAAAAATTAGCACACCTCCGACCTCCAACGCGTTCCGCTCGGGACTGAAGCACGCGATGCGAGTATGAAATGATGAAAACAGCAAATTTTGGAAATGGTGGTATAGGTTTTTTTAATATTTCAAATTATGTTCGCCGTGTACTGTCACATTTTTTACGACCTTTATAATGGTATAAGTTTTATTGTTAAAAACCTAATGTAACTCAAATGAAGTAATATTAAAAACCATCATTTAGACTTGTCTTTGCGATTTAATTGGATGCAACAAAGCGCAAGTAATCGTGTATCGCTGTGCCGAAATATCTAGATCGAAGTGTGAAATATGTAATATATTTTTTTCAGAATTTAAATCCGTGCTATATAGGAATAAAGCACAATACAAAACGACGTTTATCTGGATAACCTCGCCATATCAGGCAACCCATTTGTTATGCTTTTTTCATGTATATTAATATATTTTCATTAATTTCATTCATCATCAGAGCAGGAGTTAATTTTTTTTTGTTTTTTTAAACATATTTTTGACTCGGTAAACATTATGGGGTGGGGCATAGTATTTTTTTTTATACTAGACAGGCTTATTTATAATGGTAGAGATACGCCAGCGTGAACAGGAGTTATATCCGTAAGAGAAACTGTTTCACTCGCGGCATATCTTTAACGTTTAAATGTGACTGCACATACATTTGAACTTCGGAGCAAAATATTAATAATAGTCAGTAGTAACATAAATGTGGTGAATAGTCAAAGAGCCTGCTTTCAACAGTATTTGTTACATCGATCTGCGTAATACCTGCGCACGCTTCACCTTTTGTGTTGCCCGTTCATCAGAGTCCTTGGAAAAGTATCCGCTTCGGCAATCATGGTCTATTTTCGGAAATATGAGATGTAATATAATTCCCAAGTTCTTCTTCTTCTTTTGTATCGATGATTTATCAAATTATTAGCACCCAGGTGGCTATACGTTTCAGTAGCGTTTTTGAGAGTCAGTCCTCTAAAAAGCAGGTGTAGGGACACTTTGGATACTCCAGAAAGTCGGCCATGATCTGGTCGGGAGCCCTGTATTCACAGTTAGCTGCTGCTAACATGGAAGTACAGTAGAGACCATAAGTGCAGTAGCAGTTTCACAAAACGATCGCATCAAAACAAGTCGCACTTACGACCTTTTTCCATAACAAACATTTTGCACACATACACGATCTCGTATATCGCTCTCTTTCATAATTATCTAGTCAGAAAGAGTGCGATATAATGATCATTTGCCTTAGTGACAAGCCTGTCATGTCGCGACGGAGTATTAAGTTAGTGATATTTAATTTCAAACAAACAATTATGTGTCTATCTGGCTTAGCGGTTAACGCTATAGATAAAATGTCTCGCACAATATAGTCTGCGTTCGAACCCAAGTGACATTACACTTTTTGTGTTTTAATTATAAATGATATGTTAGACCCGATGAGATATGTTTTTCTAAATATTAGTTGGAACTTATTATTAACAAAAAAGATGAGGGTGAATGTAAAATAAAATAAACTTCTGGATTGAACAAAGTAGTTAGTTATGACGTTGTTAGTTGGTGAACTTTGTTACGAGCGTTTGTGTTATTATTACGATTAGCGTATTGTTTGATTGTCTTTATTCAACATGCAAGCTAATATTAGTATTGATGACAGGGCAAATATTGTCACTTTGCGTAAAAATGGGCTTAATATTTCTCAAATTTCAACTGAAACTGGCTTAAAATGTGTAAGTTATTTTTAAAAATTATAATTATTATGATGATAGTTGTGGTGTGTGATTTTCGTATTATTAAATAAATTGCTAGTTGCAAGTGTGTAATCATATTTTGTTTTTTTTTAGAAATTCTGTTAGCCGTTGGGTAAAGAGGTTTGAGGAAGAAGGTAGTCTGAAGAGTCGTCTAAGAAGTGAAAGGCCGCCGCTTATTAACCCGACTCAGCGACGTTTTATGGTGGAAGAATATGAAACAAATGGTTTCATTCCAACTATAATGTTTGCAGAGCAATTGGATACTACATTACAGACTGTTCGCCATGCAGTCCATGCTGAAGGTTTACATCATCGAAAGCCAGCTAAAAACCATTTTTGACACAAAAACACAGGGAGGAAAGACTACGTTTTGCTCGAGATTATTTACATTTTAACTGGGAGGTGACTGTATTTTCTGACGAGAAGACTTTCAAGTCTTGCCAAAAGGAAGACTTAATTTATGGCGAAAAAATAATAATACTTAATTTAATAAGTAGACCGGGTAACTAAATATTTAGTAATATTAACATAACCGTAAATAAAAATAAAAAAAAATAATAAATAAATTTTAAATTTAATGATCTTAAATTGGGGTTTAGTTTCAATATTCTTTTCGTCAAGAAAATGAACACTTAAGCTATAACCTCAATACATTCAATGTGACGTTACATTAAAAAAACACGTTCATAAAGTCTAACTCATATATTAGTATTCAGTTAACTCTGCTGAATACTGATACCTATAATAAGCGGGTATCGACAATTATATTTGTGTTATTAGAATATCCTTTCCGTGTTATGTTATTCTTATTATGAATTGACTAAGTGGGTATACAACAAAAAATCTTATGAACGGTGATACGAGAACTTTTTTTTGCCTAGATAGGAAGGTATTATAAATAAACATAAATACCTAACGACTTTCTGCTTAAAATACAAATATTATTAAGGTTTCAAAGAAACAAAAAACAACCACACATTGTAATAACATGGATTCGAACTTGGACTTCATTGATCGTGAACCCATGCTCAGCCCAAACAGCTACCAACCCATGTTAATACTACGCGAATTTTAACAATGCAATGGTAAGAATAGGTCATCACTATGATGTGTATTCTAAATGCAACAGAAATATAATGCTATTTCGCGTAGTGTGACGACAGTTCATTAGTGTGTGTTATGTGTAGAATGTTGAGACATCACTCATACACGCACACGCACACACACTGCTGTATCGCGCTCGCACAGTTCATAGCAATGTAATCTTTAGCATGGTGCTGCACTTTTGAGGTCTACTGTACATGTCTATTAGGGGCCAGCCATAAAATTTATGACGTAATTTAATTATGTCATACGTTAAAGGGGTGGGGGGTGTCGACGAAGTGTGACATTGTGTGACCAGGGGTGGGAGGGGTCCTAAATTTGGTGACATCACATTTCAAAATCAAATGTTGCTAAGTTTTAAAACATCAAATTTGAACTATTAACGAAACACTTATTAAAGAAATATTTCCAACTCTATCGGCGGGAGCATGTCAAATTGCAAAATATATGACGTCACACTTGGGAGTGGAGAGTCTCACAAAAATTGACCAGCTCTGATAAGGACGGATTTTTTTGACCCCGCCGGTCAAAAAATCATAAAATTCGTACGACGTAATTTATGGATGGTCCCTTAGAATATTACAAATATACGACTAAAATCCTAAAAGTGCGGAATGGATGCACTACAATGCATTGATAAACCAAACTTTAGGAAGCTTTGTAGATACAAAGCTTCTAAGTTTGGTTGTTTGGTTTGGTTTGGTTTTCGACAGATGTCGGTTACACTGCGACGCGACGTTCGTGTTAATTCGGAAACATGAAGACTATCGAAGCGCATAGGCTTTCTGGTTCTATTACTAAATATATTAAATTCAAGCTTTTGCAGTATTTTTCAATTACATGTTTTTTGCACATTCTTACTTCAGTTTACATCGTTTGTGTCTATCACATTTTTTCCATCGGCTGATTGAGCTCTCTTAAGATTTTTTTTTAATTGTTAAGGATATTAACCGTTGGGACCTAGGATAGATCATGAGTTGCATCTATATTTTGCTTTCGGTCATAAACTTTGACAATGACAAATGAATGTGCGCTCACGTGAGCGAAGATAAAATGTCAATTTAAAAATTGAATGTAGTAAAGCATTAGCTTTTATTAATGACAAACTACTTCTGTTTCTTTCTTCTCGCCATTTCGAATTCGTAACCGAAACTACCCTTGTTGTGAATGCCGAACTGGCGGGAATAGAGAACAGGAATGTTTATTTAAATAAAGGTAAGTTATTTTCAGTATTTTTTAAAATAGGCTGCAATTTTTGGCCTGTAATTTCGTCAGTAAACTCACTACAAAAACGTAAACTTTTGGCCAATGAGTTCGGATACATGCTAGTGCAGGGTCGGACTGGGCCGGAAGGGCCTGGGTGGCTCCCCCAAGCCCGGGTCCGAGACTGGATAATGGTAGAAGGGATAAAATCGGAAAATTATGAAATATACAAATTAATAATTATAAACCATATATTGTATATATAGGCTCGTATAGTTAGGAGGTTCCTCTCTCTGGAGTCCTGACCGCCGGCAGCTTGGAACCTGATCACGATACCGGTGGGCTACAATTTTTTTTATATTTTTAAATGTTTTTTTTTTTATTTATCGATTTATTTAAACTTCATGTACAATAGTGGTACATAGGCGGACTTAATGCCACAAGGCATTCTCTACCAGTCAACTTTTGGGTTAAATAAGAAAACATTGTGTTAGGGTACAAAATAAATATATAAAAAATAACTTCTTGCTATCGAAAATTTATATAGGCACTTATAATGATACTAATACTATTTTATATTGTTTTTTGTAAGGAATATTTAAAAATATTAATAATTTATTAAGAAATAAATAAAGGAAACAATACACGATACATATTATTGGGTACCTAAGTGCAGTTTCAATAATATAACAAATATGAAGCTAGCAAATCAGCATTTTTAAAAAGAGGAGAACTCTCATCTAACCTTTTTTTTAATATCTCTGAAACAAAGTCAAATGTATGCTCTTCACTCCAGACAAGTTAGCTTTTCTTTAGTTCTTTTATTGAGAAATAGATTTTATTTAATCGACTTAGGGACACAATGTTAAGGACAAAACCTCCAAGAGCGAGCGAAGCGACCTCGAAAATTTTACCACCCTACCTTACCTTTGACAGGCTAGAATTGTTTGAACCCTTTATACAGGAATTACTTGGTCGATTTACAGAAGAAGGCAAGATGCAAAAGTAAATAAGCTAAAGAGCGAGCGAAGCGAGCTCGAAATTTTTTGACACCTTGCCTTAGACGGGTTAGAATTGTTTCGATGGTTCATGTAGAAGTTACTTGGTCGACTTTTAGGCAAAGCCAAGATTTAAGAGAAAGTGGCGCAGTGAAATTTTGATCACCCTACCTACCTGGGACAGGTTAGAATAAAATTGTTTCGACCTACCGGATTTACTTGGGCTACTTATAGACAAAATGAAAATTCAAAATAAAGATGAGTGCAAGAGCGAGCGAAGAGAGCTCGAAAATTTTTACATCTTGCGTCGAATAAATTCAGATATGTAAGAGACCAAAATATCTACAAGCTCTATTTTTTGCAACCTTGTGTATGTATGCCATTATTGCCTATTAAGGTGTCGGGGCAAAGGCTCCTAATTTATTAAGCCTCTGTCTATACCGGTCGATCACGTGAACATCCAATAGGAGTGCCAATCCACAGGCAGAAAAAAGGAGCCTATATGATAAAAGTTTTTCGCAGGGCTTAAAAAAGAACCGCGCGTTGGTTTTAAGAAAATTTGTAACTTTGTAGCGGTAGTACGAGTACTCAGATGCTCATTTTCAGCCTTAAAATATTTTAGTTTGAGAGTGATTCTACCATACGCTACAATTAATTAGGTAAATACTTACTAATTCTGTGGTATCAGGCAGAATACGTTTTAAAAACTTTTAAAAATCCTGAGCCGCTGGCCCCCTATGCTACCTACCACCTGGCTTCCGGTAAACCCCGCAAGCCAGGCCCGTGGGGGGCCCGCGAAGGCTGGGGCCCGGCTGGCAAACGCCACTCTGACTATATGGCCAGTCCGACCCTGTGCTAGTGCATCGGTAAAATGTTAATGTAAAGGCATGTTCAGTCGTTCATAAATGATTAGAATGAAGGATTTGTTTGTAAGATCTCGGTGTCGAAAATACGAACAACATGCGATATGCGAAATATATGTTTGTTCAACAGTATGTAGTACGCAGACCCGAAATATAGCACAATACTAAACACCGTGACTTTTTAGTCGTCTTACAAAGGTGGTCCACTCAATGTACCCAACATAAAATAGCTCTAGGCGCGATTTGTTTTTTTTTTACCTACTATAATAGGTACAAAGAAAAATTAAATAATATATTAGAATAAAAATTATGAAACATCTTGTTAATGATTTTTAAGTCAAAACGGGAGAACATACCAACCCAGCGCTCGAGTCCAGTATATCATCGCTCGCAATAGGGTGTTTTAACTACGTCATGCATCATAATAATTTTATTTTTAAATTATTAAAATCTCATAAATACCATTTTTTTTTTATGAATGTTTAGTAGTCATTGGATACATGAAGTGGACTGCCGTAAGACAACTAAAAATTCACGGTGTAAATTATAGTACGTTTGGCAACTCTAGTAGCAGCTTAGGTTACCACTACTGTACATGATGTTTTGACGGATTAGGATGAAATTTAGCACACAGATTGCTTATAACCTGGATTAACAGTTTAACACATAGGATACTTTTTATCGTGGTATTATCCTGTGGGACAATTATTGAACTCGACGCGGGCGAAGCCGCGGTCATAAGCCAGTATTTTCATAATAATTTCACGCGAACGAAGGCCGCGGGCAACAGCTGGTTTAGAAATAAAAATTAAATGCTAATGTCATTCTGTGTGTCATGTTGATTGTTGACGTCACGGCCTCACAAGACATAGACAACTGCCGCAGCCAGGCCGCGCGCGTCCGCCCGATTGGGAGCGGAGCAACCCGATTCGCGCTCAGTCGTCTGTGTTCATCGGCACCGACTTTACGTAGTTGTCCGTCATACGCAAGCGTTTATTTCATTGCTTCTACGATTGCGGCCGTTGATAACCTATACAGTACCTAAATACCGACAGCATAAGTTAATACTAAAGATTTTAGTTGTGCGAAACGAATGGATTTTGTTGTGATTATGATCATAAAATAGTTAACGAGTCGTGAGTTATCGTCGCGTTTCGTGGCATTCCATTCACGTTCGTATGGAGTGCGTGACGCCCCGCGCCCGGCATCCGGCAAACACTTACTTCGTGCGACTTCGCGCAGTATCGGAACCGTTCGGAGTGATTCATACCGTACCGCGCGGCGGCCGGCGAGTTGGAGCCAATCAGAGACGTCACACCACTGACCTTACCGTAACGTGACTGTGACAATACTTGTTTGATGAATGTTGTTTTTTATTTATGAAGATAAGATGTCTTCTTCGAAAAAGAAAATATTAGAAGAAATTCTCCCGGTGCGCATCATTCGCGAAGTGGAGAAATGGCCGGTGTTATACATGCGTGACTGCCCAGAGGTGCCCAACCCGCACTTTAAGAAAAAAGTTTGGCATGAAGTTGCTAAAGCTCTCATCGAAGATTGGCACTCTTATTCAGCAGCAGAGAAAGAATGCAAAAGTGGGTAAAATATTAAGTTTATGTTTTAAGTGCAACATAATGTAAGTAGGAACCTACCTACTTATTTTGAAATTCAGTTTTTCGCCTAAATACAACCTACACCTAGTCATTAACACAGTGGTGAAGTGATAGCCTGAACCCGTCACATTATTCTAGCAAATGTATTAGGAGTTGCGACACAGAGCGTCATAAAGGCGGAAACATACTTACGTGTCGTGGTGCTTACCGTCGTGACGGTGAGAGTGCACACTAATGTATTGTGTCGTGGCATGCTCTGGCGTTATTTCTGAACAGTAGGTACATATCGAACTTTTGCAGCGTTTAAACGTGCATAATGTTTTCTTCGGATTCGGATAGGTAGTGATTTTGATGAAGACTTTCAATTTCTTTTAGCAATGAAACTTCTTGAGGGCAAAAAAGAAACAAAGGTACTGGGTTCACCCTATAAACAGAGGGAGACAGAACAAAGGTGAATTTCATCGTCTTGTTAAAAGAAATTTCATAAGTACTTTACAATGAACAAAGCATACATAATATAATAAGTGATTATTAAAAAGTGTCCGCTAGATGTTCGCGCCTCGAGCCACGCGGTGTAGAAACACATTTGACTGTTTTGTCGTGTCGCGTCATAACCCCCACCACCGCTCTGGCGCAATCGATGGCGAGCAGTCACTAGCGCCACGACAAAACGGGTCGCGACACGACACGACATACAAATATGTCTCTAACCATACTAAAATGAAAACGATATGCTTCTGGCGCGTCACGACACGCTACGACACGTAAGTATGTTTCCACCTTAATAATACAAATAACAGGTGCTGTCAAACCAATCGGACTAGTATCCGGATCGGACGGTGGTATCGAACTTTAACTGCAAATGTAGGTAAGCAGGTACTGAAATATCTGCACTTCCGCAGTCCGATCCGCTCCGTTTGACCTTACCCTAATACAACCACAGAGTTCAGAGCACGGAATCGTCGCGGGAGCTCGCAGCGTCTAGGGACAGCATGTCGTATGGCAGTACTAATAACATGAGTGGCGATTAGCGAGTGTGTTGAACTGTTGAGCGCCTACCTACTGCTACCAGCCCCAGGGCCACGGGTTGCCAGTCAAAGCAATCGGTTTCAATACGTACAACAAACGTCATTTGTATCGTATTGCGAGTAAACAGTGCCGTCATTTGACACCACGCTACGAATAGGAATGGAAAGTGTTGATAATGTCTCCAGCAGCGGAGGCCGCGCGCCGCGCCGAGGTGTCTCCGTGCTCTGTCTACTCAACCTCAGCCAGTGTCACTCGCCCTTTAGATGAGAAAAGAAACCATCTGTTGTGTTATTAAAAAGCGCGAGTCGGCCTCGCGCACAAAGGGTTTCGTACAAACATACAGACCGAAAGACAGACAGTCAAAAATTCTAAAAACTGTTGTTTTGGCTTCTGTTGCTCTAATAAAGACCCCCATATTTTTCTTCAATATTTTCAATGTACAGACATCGGCTTGTTACAATTTTATTATATGTATAGATAATCTTATTTCAACCCTCAGTAACATTATGGACGGCCACCCCTATTTTTAATTTTTTTCATAATTTCACATCATATTAAATTTACGAGTATGTAGCGGTTCTTAGAAAGCACAGACCTAATCTCCAAATTTCAAATGTGTGGTGCCAACAGCCTCGGAGCAAAAGGGCTGTGACTTACGGACGGACAGACAGACAGGCGGACAGGACGAATCGATAAGGGTTCCGTTTTTGCCATTTGGAAACCGACGGAACCCTAAAAAGAATTGGTGGAACCCGATTGCACCTACTGAAACCAACTTGTGTAAAAGTTCCAAATACTGAAAAGATAAAAAGGACTAATCCTGCACAGGGATTAATCCTAAAGACTTCCTTCATGTTAAATCGAAATTTAAACCTAAAAACATATTTTTTGTCACAGTTATGGATCTAACGAAAAAATGGCGAAACCTGAAAGACACGTTCAAACGACAACTGTCGGTAGACCAGAAGAGACGCCAGGGACAGGACATTAAAAAGCGAAAGTACGTGTACTTCAAGCACATGTCGTTCTTACTGCCGCACATGGAACCGGCGCCGGCGGCGGAGGCCCCGCCCCCGCCGCGGCGCAGGCGCAGGGCGGCGCCCCCAGCGCCCGCCGTGCCCGCAGCGCCCCCCGCGCCCGAACACGTGGACGAGGACCAGCACTTCCTTATGTCGTTGCTGCCGTCGTTCCGGCGCATGAGCGACGACGAGAAGCTGTCGGCCAAGATGGACATTCTGAAGGTAATCAAGGAGGTACGCAGCCAGGCGGCATTGGACTCGTACTGCCGCCTGCAGCTGGACGCGCCGCTCGCTGTTAAGACGGAGCTGTTCGACGGCGGTGCCGGCAATTGCGCAGCGCTCAGCGGCGACAGCGACTAGCGCGCATGCGCACACACACACGCAGCGCACTGAGGTGCGATCGCAAAACGACTCGGTAAAACTGTTTTACGAGGTGTTACTGACTTAAAGTGCAATACTTGACAACGTGAGAACAATGCTGAGTGACAGCAAAATTCAACTCAATAAATAATATAATGTGGCTGTTAATTTTTTCCAGTGCCTTCAGGTAGGAGACCACCTTATAGAAATAAATCACACATGTATGTAGGTAGAAAGAAAGATGAAATACATAGATCCATATTTTATCCAACTAAATAAATAAATTATAGGCTTAATCCTTTTTACCTCAAAAATATCCTACCTAACACTCATCACTTGTAGGTACTATTATTATTATGTGGTCATAGTGGCTTACAGCTGTTTTTAACGGCGATAGTTACGTGCCGTTTATTTCATGGTTTTAGATAAAATACTCGTATCTCATTCCCTAAGACTCTAGAAAAAAAAAATTACCGATGGGAAATCGGATCGGGCACACGGCTTGTAAAGTAATAATAATCAAACAGCATAACTTATTTTTCTAATTGTCTAATAAGTTCCGGGACGCCTCGCATCAACCACTAAAACGTAATAGTGGCTGACATCAGGTGTACGATGCACGCACGGGCCGCACCACACGCACGCCGGGGGTGTACTCTGTAGGGGGAGGCTATTAGGGTCGTTATGTAAATAGGTGACCCAAATACACGACACAAACAAGAGTCCCGCGGGAGGCGAGTGCGCGGGGACCGGGGGGAGCCGTTCGGTGAGTGTAACCCAAGAAGCGCGACCCACGGACCCAGGACCGGTCCGCTTTGTTCAGCCGCTGCGCGCCTACCTAGGTACCTCGGATATTGTGAGCACCTCGAGTACCACGACGCACACCGACCAAGCGACACTGACCAGCACACATACTATTTATTAGTACACATCACACAAACTCTCTGTATTTGTACATTTGACCAATATGCTTCTGATGTCGAGACAAGTTATGGGACTATTTGCCGGGGAGCGATATAACATCAATTTCCGGCTGGTTCCGGTTATTAGGGTTCGAAATTATCAAGTTCTTTCTTTGATAATTATCGGATAATTATCCATGGTGATTCATAACTTTTGATTTCCTTAATTTTTTACTCAAAACCGCTTTTATTGTTTTAACGCACTCGAATTCAGTCCAAACTGAAACAGGCTGTTTATTTTTCGGTATTTTCGCAACTACCAGAGTGATTCTGGTCCTAAATAGTGAAATACCAACGATCAAACCTTATAAAAGAGTAGGTATAAGATTTTAAACTTTCATGGTCACTAAAATTATTATAACTAGAAGACGGGATATTTACCATGATATTTCGGCGCTGTTGCAAGCACCATGATCACGGATAAACTGAAGTTATTGTTATTGTTATAAAAGAGTGCTAAAAATTGTGTTTTTGATCAATTACACTTTTTTCTTATTTTGACCGTTACTCGTACCTACGATGGGTATTGGATAGGTAGTCCCACCTGCCCCCGTAGCATGGCGTTTATCTATCTCTATTCTTCAAGAATCGACAAAGCTCTTTCTATACAACTCGACATGTGTTCTGCCCGAGCATGCGGCGAGCCGTAGACTCGAGTTTTCACGAAGACAAAGATATAGGAATTCTTTCCTTAGCAACGGATAATAAATATATTTATAATTAGATGGACCTGAGATCCAGAGCAGATTGGAAAAATGGCAACAGAAGCTGGAGAATGTTGGCTTGAAAATCAGCAGAACTAAAACTTAATACATGTTCTGCGATTTCGGTGGTTTCTCCAGTTCTGGAGCCATAGCGCTAGATGACGTGTTTCTTCCTGTCTGCTCCGAGTTTCGGTATCTCGGTTCACTCGTGCAAAGCAATGGCGAAATAGATCGTAGTGTAAAGCACAGAATTAACACGGGATGGATGAAATGGCGGCAGGTCACGGGAACAATTTGCGACTCCCACATTCCCCTTAAAATTAAGGGGAAGGTTTATAAAACAGTGGTTAGACCTGCTGTCTTGTATGGATCAGAATGTTGGCCGACAAAAGGGATGAATGAAAGGCATTTGCATGTGGCGGAGATGAGAATGCTAAGGGGGATGTGTGGTGTTACGCGTATGGATAAAATAAGAAATGAGTATATAAGAGGAAGTCTGAAAGTGGCACCGGTGACTGAAAAGTTGTGTGGTAATCGGTTGTCGTGGTATAGGCATGTGATGCGGAGGAATGAGGAAAGTGTCGTTTGAGTATGAATGTGGATGGGTATATGAGTAGAGGAAGACCAAAGAAAAGATGGATGGACTGTCGAAAGAATGATATGGCAAGAAAAGGAGGTGTGTGATGAGATGACGAGTAATAGAGAAGTATGGAAGAAGAAGACATGCTGCACTGACCCCAAATGAATTGGGATAAGGGCAAGAGAATGATAATGTTTGATCCACTAATAAGGTTGCTTATTATTTTTATAAGGTAGTTGGAAGGCGTACCTAACCTGAATTGAACTTACTTTAACGAGAACAGCAGACCCTGTGATGTGCTAGGAGACAGATCCTGTCTCAGCTCCCTACTCAAATATTGCACCATCTCTTTACTAATCTTATAATTTTCGAGGAACTCGTTTTCAGGGAGATCGAAAGCCCCGGTTAAAGCTCTTACAGCGTTCCTTTTGGCCTCTTTCTTTCTTCTGGGCATAAAAACTGAGGAGATGGCGACGGTAGGACCCCGACATGTTTTTAAAACCAAAGTGGCTCACAAACACAAATAAGAGTTATAACAATAATCTTTTCTAGGTCCGATGTGATGTAGACTATTTGACATTGGTTGAGAAGAAACGTTTCTACACCCAAGTGCCAAAAGTAGAGAAGAAATGGTCGCCATGCTCGGCGTTGTCGACTTTTGTTGACATAAGAATAGAAACTTTTCTTTTCCACATGTCTAACATCGTCATGCTTAGGACGATAGAAATCTTTCTACAATCTGTCATTTTGTCGATTCGTCCGCCGTCAAAACCCGTTTCCACGGTGCTCATGCTACGTGGGCTGGTTTGCGCGCTCGCGTGGAGCCGCAAGTGACATTGATAATGAATTGTCAATACACTACCTCCAAAACCGGCTTTTATGCTACGATGATTTTTAACATGCAATATATTTCACACTCGTGGGCTTTTTTCATTTATCTCAACTAGTATTTTTTTCCGCAGGTAACAATATTATGTAGTACATACCTACACTAACTTTTGATCGCGGCTTCGCTAGCGTTAATTTAGAATTTGAAAATCAATTCGGGTTGTACTCTGCTTGTAATAATATAATTCAATCATGATTCGAAAGACACGTGGCGCCATCTATTATCATAAGAACGTTATTGTTGTTTTCTTTGGAAGCAGTACTTTTTCGGGATGAAAGGTACCCTTTGTCCGTTTCTGTACACCTGAAAACGTATGCAATATTTCAGGTTGATCGGTTCAGTGGTTTAGTCGTGAAAAAGTAACAAACAAAGTTACTTTCGCATTTATAATAAACTAGCTAACCCGGCAAACGTTGTTTTGCCATATAAATAGTACGAAAAATAGATGTTGGCCGATTCTCAGACCTACTCAATATGCTCACAAAATTTCATGAGAATCGGTCAAGCCGTTTCGGAGGAGTACGGGAACGAACATTGTGACACGAGAATTTTATATATAAGATTAATAAGGAAAGGATTTTGATTCTAGTGGGGAAAATTAACGCGGTGTATAATCTTCCGTGCCAAGCTTACATTGCATTATTGGTTCGGTGTCTCTCATCATCATCTGCCTAGCCTTTTCCCAACTATATTGGGGTCGGCTTCCAGTCTAACCGGATGCAGCTGAATACCAGTATTTTACATGGAGCGACTGCCTATCTGACCTCCACAACCCAGTTAGTACTGGGTAATATGATACCACTTGGCAAGACTGGTTGTCAGACTTTTTGGGCCACTGACTACCTGTAACGACTGTCAAAGATCTACAGATGACAGCCGGGACCAACGGCTTAACGTGCTTCCCGAGGCACGGAGGAAACTCGGTATGTAATGGGCGGTCACCCATCCACAGACCAACCTAGGCAAGCACGGCTTAACCTAAAGATCGACCCGAGCGGCTGTTATTATTTAGCCACGAGCTCCTCGGTGTCTCTCATAACACATGATATCTATGCTTTTTTTATGAGCCACTGTTTTTCAAAATAGGTTATGAATGCACTCATTCCTTCACAGTTTACCGCTTAGTTAATGAAAAATGTGCTTGTTTTATGCTTTTCAGTTGTTTCAGTCGGGTTTTTTAGTTTTTTCAACTACTTTTCTTCCAGATAGCTTTCAAAAAGTGGAAATAGCATCGTGTTTTTTACCAAGAGGGAAAACTTCTTTGAACGCGTTTATTTTTGAAAATATGTTGCTTGCGTTTTATTCGGTAGCAAAGCATACACACAGCATCGGAAAAACCATTCGTAGTTTGCTCATCGCTCGCGCCATCCACATCCACATGAATGAAAAAAAGCTGGTAGAATTGAATAGGCACCGGCTTAAAAGTTCCATCGCCGAAAAAAGAGAGCTCTGGAACTGTGCATAGTTTTTGAATATTTTAGAGCCAAATAAAAATATCCAACTCACATTCGCTGACCAAAAAAATATGCATGTTAATGTTTGAAATTTCTACATCAGTAGATTTAGAAACTTCGGTAGTGCTTACTTCCAGAAACCTTTTCCCTGTTCTACGTAAGGTATCGCGCACAGATTCAAAAGAAGTCATCTTCTCTCTCATCTTCTTTAATGTATTTAAGCACAGTGTTTTCGTAAAGTTTCTTCACTGAAGCCATGCTCCCCAAAGACGACCCACTGACCATGGTTTGTCTTTTGCGGCGTTGACAACAATGTCCTTTTTCTGTTTTCCAGGATTTGACACACAGCTATGAATGCTTTCAAATCACGGATTATTTCAGTTTTGTTAGCATTCACGGTAATTGACGCACTGCACTCGTTTCGATTTACTTTTTGATTACATTTTGAAGTAGGGAAACACTGGAGCCGAGAACTAATAAATATTTAGTAAATATTTTTTTAATATTTAAATGGTGTTTATAAATAGAATATCATAAATAAATGGAACTGGGCAGGACATGTCTATGACAAAGTTTCCCCAGTGGTATCAAAATGTACTATTTGTATTATCAAGATACGAGTAATTATCACTTCGAAACATGGTTTCCATAGAAACACAGTTCCTTTTTAATGACTGAGATATTTTAAGTATTATGATTTCATAATTTATTCTCTCTTCACAATGCTGATTTAAAGTTAATGTGTACAAAAAATGTCTCAGCAGTATTCCACCTTTGTGAAAGACTGGTGCCGGTTGTAGGTTTTTGGGAAAAACCTGTGTAACCAGGGGGGTTACTATGGGAAAGAGACAGAGCTAAACAGGTCGTCTAGCGCCATCTCATTCCCACAATGGATTTACTCCTGCTTTAAGACGTCATGGTAGGCCACCAGGCTTTTACGGCTAGATTTATCTTTTACAGAGCTACCATGTGAGAGTAGGAGTTACATAATATGTATTACCAAAATAAAAACAAAGTAATACTTAAACAATATGTATTATACAAACTTAAGAAGAAGTAATAACAATAAAAAATGCCTACCTATAATCTTAGAAAAGTTATTAAGTCATGTGGTGAGGCGATGTGTGGAAGTGTTCCGTTAATGCTATTTATCTAGCTTACAGTAGTTTAGAGAACTGACAGCCGCACAATGAAGACAAAGGATAAGTTTGCAATGTGCTAACTGAATGCTATAAAATCTTTAATTGTAGCACTTGTAGCTAGTGCGAAGCTATTCACGAAGGAGCTATTTTTGGAAGTGTGACTGCACTTCGCTCATGAGATTCGTTCACCTCATAAGGACGTAATTGTCCCCTTGGTAACAATGTCCGCACATAATAATACACTCGTGGACAAAGAATATAGGTCAGTACGAAAAACTATTTAAATTATTATTTTAAGAGTAATTTTAATTTTTCGATGTTGAAAACATTATTAGTTTAATTGTCAAATTTACATTTAAGAAAAGGAGACGGAGCTTACGGTTAAATAATAACAGCCGCTCGGGTTAATCTTCCGGTTAAGCCACGCTTGCCTAGGTTGGTCCGTGGACGGGTGACCACGAATTACATACCATGTTTCCTCCGTGCTCGAAAAGCACGTTAAGCCGTTGGCCCCGGCTTTCATTTGTAGATCTTTGACAGTCGTTACAGGTAGTCAGTGGCCCGTAAGTCTGGGTATCGTATTTCCCAGTACTAACAGGGTAGTAGAGGTCAGATACGCAGTCGCTCCATGTAAAATACTGGTATTCAGCTGCATCCGGTTAGACTGGAAGTCGACCCCAACATAGTTAGGAAAAAACTAGGTAGATGATGATGATGATGATTGATGACATTAAAAAGAAAACAAAATACGAGTATCCATAATTGCTACGTTGAAAAAAATAATACTTTGTATTGCCTCCACTGGTTGAGGAGCTCGTGGCTAAATAATAACAGCCGCTCAGATCGATCTTTAGGTTAAGCCGTGCTTGCCGAAGTTGGTCTGTGGATGGGTGATCCATTACATACCGAGTTTCCTCCGTGCCTCGGAAAGCACGTTAAGCCGTTGGTCCCGGCTGTCATTTGTAGATCTTTGACAGTCGTTACAGGTAGTGGCCCAAAAAGTCTGACAACCAATCTTACCAAGGGGTATCGTATTACCCAGTACTGGGTTGTGGAGGTCAGATAGGCAGTCGCTCCATGTAAAATACAGGTATTCAGCTGCATCCGGTTAGACTGGAAGCCGACCCCAACTTAGTTGGGGAAAGGCTAGGCAGATGATGATAGCCTCCTCTGGTTCTTGTCACAGCTGCCGGACTTATTGGGCATGCTGTTTATTAAGTTTCCTATGCGATCTTGCGGGTGTCGAAGTGTAGCTGGCTGGGGCGGGGTTTCGATTTCTTACACATCTCCAAAGCTCGTCCTAAGCGTGTTCAATTGTATTCAGGTCCGGGCTTCTTGCGGGCCAGTCCACCCGATTGATGCCATTGCCAACGTCCTGAAAATACTCATTTACAATTTCAGCAGTATATGGCCTGGCGTTGTCATACATGAATATTGAATTTTCATTCATTTCCATTAAATATGAGCCGACATGCTCATTAAGAATTTCTTTCAAATATTTTGCACTAGTTAGCGTACCCTTTTCCATCTCTGAAGAGATTTCAGCCCAAACCATAACAGATTCACAGCTTAACGACACTTTTTCCTCAAAACAAACTGGAATGAAACGTTCCATTGGCCGTCGGCAGACTTTTCACCGCCCATACTGTGCATCCTTACTTTCTTACAGGAAATACAAAGCTTCCGAAAAAATCCAACGATCTGTGGTTGACTGTAAATCTGTTATACTAAGCTTGGTTAAAATGAATTACCGAAAAATTAATACAAAATCAACCGGCAAAAAATGTTGTATTTAACAAACAAACATGAGCTTATTCAAATTACAATTCTACGAATAATAATAAACTAAAATAAAAGGGTCTACGTCGAGTACATCTTATTTCATTTTGATATTTATCTTGACGTTGATTTGATTCCTGTTTTATTTATTTTATTGGTTAAAACGCAATTTTAGCTGGTGGAAAAAAAAACGTCAGCAAAATATTTTTACACTCCTTATCCTTTTTTTTTATACTCCTAGTAATTTTTACATCTGGCTCAGTATTTTTTTTTGCAATATTCAACAATTTTTATGAAGTAACTAGCCTATGCCCGCGGCTTCGCCCGCGTGCAGTCTGGGAATTGCCCACGGGATCTTACTTCTAGGATAATAATCTGGGATAGTAATCTATGTGCTATACCAGACTATAATCTATCTTTGTGCTAAGTTTCATCCCGATCTGGTCAGCCGGTCTGGCGTAATTGAGTAACAAACATCTATCCATTGTGACACACGTGTCTCATAACTTTAATTGAAGAGTGTGTACACCTATTTTCGAGGTAATCGACCCAAAGAATAAAAAGTTCTCTATTTCACCCTCTTAAGGGTGGAATTTCTAAAAACCCTTTCTTAGTGGATACCTACTCTTCACAAAGAATACACCCTAAAAATTTAATGTCTCGAGGACCAGCGGTTTGGGCTGTGCGTTGATATATCAGTCAGTCAGGAGTTTGAATTTTGTATGTATAGATGGCAAAAATTAGAAAAAAAATAAAATTCGATTAGTGATCTTTGCCAAAGGTTCAGGCATTTTTGGACTTTTAATTTTTAAAAAGGTCTGCTGCGGCATCAGCGATGACAATAACTTAAATTTCAGTACAGTCGCGCCGTAAATATTTTTTAAATTGGCTTCACATTATTTAATATGGGATTTCTTACAAAAAAAAAAAACTATAAATCGAACTAACTCAAAAACTACTGATTTTGCTTAATTTGTTGTATTTTTACCCTACTATGACGTCCTGCAACGATTACGTCGAGTTACTAGAAACCCTATATATATCCTTACCATCCTTACTTCCCCACCCTTATCCTTACTTCCTTATCCTTTCTAATATTATAAATGCGAAAGCAAGTTTGTTACCTTTTCACGCCTAAGCCACTGAACCGATCATCCTGAAATTTTGCAAATATGTTGTCAGGTATACAGAAACGGACATAGGGTGGGTACCTTTCAGCCCGAAAAAAAGTACTTTTCCCGAGGAAAACAACAATAACTTTCTTATGACAATATTTTTACAAGCAGAGTACAACCCAATCATTCTAAATGAACGCAAGCGAAGCCACGGGCAAAGCTAATAATATTATAAATGCGAAAGTAAGTCTGTTTTTTGTTACCTTTTCACGCCTGAGGCACAGAACCGAACATCCTGAAATTTTACATATAAGTTGTCTGGTGTACAGAAAAAGACATAAAGTATCTTTCTTCCAAAAGTACTGTTCCCGAGGAAAAGAAAAATACCGTTTCTTATAGATGGCGCCACGTGGCAAGTACAACCCGAATTGCTAGAAAAAGCTAGTACAGCATAAATTTGTCAGAAAACTTGCCCAGTCTTCGTTCTTGATACCCGATGTTTCATTTCAAGTTTTTGACCATATGCGGGTCTATGTGGGGTCAAATTGGCTTCAAGGAGCCGCCACCTTAAAAAAAGTCACATGCCCATTGTTCTTGTTGTACTTCGCTGACTTCTTCTTCTAATATAGTGACGATATCATGTACATTCTTCTGTTGAGAATGGATAAGGTAATGATGGTGAAAAGACGACAAGGACCGCCTTTTATATCATTTTCATTTGACAGATTGAAAACAAAAGTGAGAAAATTGAATTTTATTTTTAAACTCGAGGTTTTTCATATTTTTTTTTAAATTACTTTGTAGATCATTTAAGATTTTATTTCATACGATATTAAAATTCTCTGTAGTAATATAAAGTTAGTTTCACGCATACATTGCAAGTTACAGGGATTTTCGTCATCGACCCGTGTAAGTACATACACCACACCTACAGGTCATTATGCTATTATGCCCTCGTAACGAGTGGTACTTATCGATCCTATGAATAGCAAAAAATATTCAAACTTCAGTTTGTGCCTGGACACTTTTTTATATTACATTAATTATGCTTAATTGACACTTGAGGGTTCCTTAACGTAATTAGCTAGGAATGGGTTATGGGCTAGCTGATAATATTATGATGATGACAACAAGTCGTGCTACGGCTACGCGTACAGTCTAATGTAATACTCGTAACTACACACAAGTCACGATTATCTACTTTTATTTAATAATATGTATAAGTATATTATATACACGATATACAGCAATCAGCAGGTTCTGGACTGGAGAGGGCTAGGCATCAACGTCAATGGCGAGTACATCTCTCACCTTCGGTTTGCCGACGATATAGTGGTCATGGCTGAGACCATGGAGGACCTCAGTACTATGCTCGATGACCTCAGTAGAGCTTCCGGAAGAGTGGGTCTTAAAATGAACATGGACAAAACCAAAGTCATGTTGAATACCCATGTAACACCCACTCCTATCAAGATCGGAGATTCTACACTCGAAGTTGTAGACGATTATGTCTATCTTAATTGTCTATCTTAAGATTAAGGCCTCCTACTAGGTGGACCGATGACCTGGTAAAGGTTGCGGGGATCCGCTGGATGCGAGACGCACGGGATTGGTCAATGTGGCGACACTTGGGGGAGGCCTATGTCCATTCATGTTCATCCGGTAGTCGATGGCAGATTACCGTAGGGGTTTTTTATTACGTTAGGTATCGTCAGCCTGAAGTTAATGACGACCATCACGAAGTAGAAGGACAAGAGCACAGAGAGCAGCACGGTGAATAGTACGAGCGATGGGAGCACGAGCTGGTCGGCCACAACGGCCGCGCTCGCGAACGTGACGGCGGCCAGCACTATTCCCAACCAGCAGCACCGCGTGCAGTGCCAGCAGTAGCACGCCAAGCGAGCTGTGTGCGTACCACAGCACCGTGGCCGCCTGCCCCGCACCCGTGGCGCGCGCTACCAACCGCGCGCACGGAACACTGAACAGGAAAAGGTACAGCGCCGCCCACGCCAGCCCCAGCAGCCCCGCCGGCAGCGCCGCCTTGCGCAGCTGCAGGAAGCAGAATCGGTTCATCTCCGGGCAGCGCTCCAGCAGGTACCCCATGCCGCCGCCTGCTGCGTCCTACGCGCCTCCGCCTCGGACGCGGTTTCACCAGCCTTTGTACCGGACTGTGCGTGACACACTAGTTATACAGAGACGTGAGAGATTCTCAGCACTGCGACAATGCAATCCCAACTGTGCGAACGGTAGGGAATGGTATGCGTACAGCAGACAGAGGATGAGTACTATTCCTAAAGAGTAAAATATTTACAGCTAAACTATTTCAACTAATTTTGACACCATGACACACTGACGTGTTAAACAAAACAGGTAGAGGTCGGTAAGCGAATCTAAAAGTAACGGCATATACTTTAAAGGTTTAAGTAGCTGAGGAGCACATACCTCCGAGTGCCCTTCGCATAAGCGTGGCGAGCAGGCGACGCAGGTCGGCGGCGCGCGCGCGTCGCGGCTTGCTGACGCCCAGGCGGCGGCGCACGCGCTCGGAGCGCAGCCCACCCTCCGCGCCAGACGCCTCCTCCGAGCTAGCGCTACACTTTTTACTCCGCACTATGTTCACTTTCACTGAGGGCAGTTCGATCGGCGGAAGAGAGAACTTTTCTGGATTCAAACACTTTTTCGGCCAAAAGTCGTCAGAGCTGGACAGGTTGGAGGAGTCCTTGGGACTGGGCAGCTGCAGCGGTGGCAGGATCTTGTTGTAGGGAACCAGGCGACGCGGGTACTCGTTGCTGCGGCAGCTGGAGCTGGAGTTGAACCACATGTCGCTGGAAAACAGCGACGACGAGAAGGAGTCGCGGCCGGTGCTGAAGTCGAGCGTGCACTTGCGCGTGCGCGTTACGCTCACGAGGCTGAGTGGCGTGCGGTGCACGGTGGCGGCGCCCAGCTCGTAGCTGGGCCGCGACGAGCTGGCGGAGTTGTAGTCGTCATCAGAGGGCACGGTAGGGGGCGGGGCGGCGGGTGCGGGATGTGGGGCGGAGGGCGTGGGCGCGGGGCTCCACAGAGTCCATGGGGGCACGGGCTGCATGTCGAGGAAGGCGCGCGCCACGTGCGGCGGCGCGGCGGCCAGCGTGGGTGGCTCGGCCGACAGCACGCCGAACGGGTGCGTGAAGTAGAACAGGCACAGCGGACGACTCTGTAACACGACATGACCACGTTGCTGATCCTCTTACACGAACCTACGACACTATCGTTCGTATATTGAGCTTGAACTCGGTACAGCTAATTACTTTAAAACTGAACTGAACTAACCTTAACGTCGTCAGTGGAAGTGGACGCGTCTGATCTGCCGATATTCATTTTCGTTTGCACTTTATCTGATCACTCCACACGGCACAATGTCCGTAATATTGCAATGGGAGGTATAGCTAAGCGGCGGCCTCATCTCGCCACCACCGGGACACGTCACACTGAGAACGTTAAATAATAACACAACAAGCAACAGCCACACTGAGTCAACGGTTCGACACCAGTTCCTCACTCCAGTAATGTATTTGTTAGTTTTATCGTTTTCTAATGAGGAGGTTAGTAATATGTTGAGGCGGTCTGTTCGCTTCAAGTAAGTAATCAGGCTGCGTGGCGCGCGGGCTCACTGCCGCGTCGTGGCTGGCACGCGCGCCTCCGGCCGCAGACAGATGCACCCCAGGGCAGCAATCGGATCCAATCCCAACATTTACTCACTTGTTTACTACGGCATGAGCTAATACTATGCTCGTTTTGTGCTTCTATAGCTCGTGCCTAAACGAGAGAAGATGTTTATCCACCTCATCATCCTAATTTTCATTCCAATCAGTGGAGTAGAGTGGACGTCAAGTGTTCCCACCAAACACCTTCGCGGTTTACTACCACCACATCGCCATCTCCTTACTCTTTTGATTTACGATGGCACAGCTAAGCCTGCGAATCTGTTATTAAGCTTTAGAACCGATTCTGTGCTTAGACCATGTGTTGTGTTGTGAGGACTCCCGTCCCGGCTAGGAGACTAATACGTCCCTGTGCTTGGGCGGGCGGGCGCCGGTGCCGGGCGGCGACGTCGCCGTCACCCAGTTCTCGCGCCCGCCGCGCCGGCGAGCCTCCTCGCAGTCTACGAGCGCGCCTACAATATCTCACCGGTCGCAGTCACTCAGCGATGTGTTTGTCTTTGTTACAACAATGTTTACTGCGTGGCGACCTCGAGCGCGGCCGAGCTAACACCTTCGCTGCACCAGTATGAGTAACGAATTCACAAATAGATGGACAGTGGTTGGTATCTAGTTAGTACCACTACCTAGCTGTTTTGCACAAAATAAACTAACCGAATTTAAGCACCGTACTGCATTCATTTTTTTTTTTTTAAATAGGTCTGCTCTTGACCTCAATCTGGTCCCGAAGACAGATGTGGTCGACGATGGAACGAACTAACCCAAAAGTAAGTCTATCATCTCGCGACTTAAATAGATTCGGGTTATACAGGGTGTAAGGGACAGCCCTCCACAAACTGATGGGGTGAATTCAGTATATCATACATACTAAGATGACCAATACAAGAAATTATTTCAGGAATGTTATAGGAATCCAATAAAGAAGAAGGATCAAAATTCACCCACGTCCGCAAAGAGAAATACCTCAAAAAAATTGTAAAAATGGGTATAAAAAGATAGCATACTTCCAAACTCCATCCTTACAGTCTAACGTAAAAAAAATTGCAATGAAAATTCGTTCAGGGGCAGTAATATCTCTCATAAATAACCACTTGCGTTTAAAACATCTTGCCGCTCGGCTAGTCCCAAAAGACCTGAATTTTCTCAGTTCCGACCCAACATTCATAAAACGCATTGTTACTGGTGACCAGACGTAGGTTTACAAGTTTGACATACAAAGTAGTCCGCAAGCTTCGGAGTGCCGTTGCCGCCTTCCAACTAAACTGAAACCGAAAAAACCAAGCCATGTTGACCGTTTTCTTTGACTATCGTGGTGTTGTGCACTTGGAATTCTTGCCGGAAGGTCAAACAGTAAATACAGAATATTATTTGAGCATTATGCGGCGATTACAAAAATAAAAAAATAAAAAAAGGTGAGATTTGTGGAAAGAAAATTCTTGGATTTTGCACCACGATAATGCGCCTTCCCACGAGGCCATCATAGTGAACGAATCGAAATACCTTAGTCATGTGTTCTAGTAATATTGAGAGTGAAATATTTATTTTATTATTTTAATCTAATTCATAAAACAATAAATAATATCGACCGTTAGCTTTTTTGCCCCTGCAAAAATTACTAATTAATATTGATCTGAAACCAACTTTATAGGCGTTTATATATTTTTATACCATAGAATAAAAAAGGAAATAGCTTCATTTTTACAATACTTCATAAAATACAATCTGGTGAGCATTAATCCTTTCTGGCAGGTACATTGGGCAGTATTTCGAATTTATGGGTAGTAAAATAGGTGCATTTCTATTAGACGTTTAAACACAAGCCATTACAAAATAGTTAAATGACGCCATCTATGTACTACATGTGGAACTCACAGCACTGGCGGTGCTCTAAGTTTCGCACGGAATGCCCCATTGCACGTCGCGCTGCCCGCCGCCGCCATGCTCCGAGGACAGTGTGGCCAATGAAAAAATTCTTCAGTAAACAACGATGTACCCATAGTATAAATAAATAAAAAATAATGGTATTTTGAAATCGTAGAAATATATCTCAAAATATCTGTAGATACATACTTATTAGCCTTTGCTTTGAACACGGACGGCCGACAGCTGTAAGATTTCGTATAGCGGTAAGACGGTAAGACCACGCCCTGGGTGAGTTAGTACATAATTCTTTTCATATCTCGCAGTGTCGCAGACAAAATCGTGGGAAAAAACCATTTCAGTAATAAGTACTATAATTTATGGAAAGGTTAATAACACTAAAGTAGTCTAAAAGTCTAGTACATGTCAAAAATAACTTTAGTTTCAGAAGTCGGTGGCAAAAATAAAATCAATTAAACATTGCGACGGCGCGGTTGGCGCAGTGGCTGAGCGATTGCCTGTTGCGCTACGTGTCGCGGGTTCGATTACCTTTCCGGGTCTGGCTGTTTGTGTATGTGAGTTTGAATGTTTGTAAACGCACCCCTGATACAGGAGCAACTCCTAGTGCGAGGACGTTTTTTTAAGTAAAAAAAAATTGTCATTGGCTTCCGAAAGAAGTTATTTTAATGTTTTTAGTTGTAGTGGGTATACCACATAAATTCTTGTCTATTTGTTAATTTTACGTTGTAATTAAGAATAAGAATAAGAATAATTTATTTAAAAAGTATTACAAAAAGTGTACATTTAAGCGCAGTAGTATTATTTCTCATACTAATTATAAGTACTTATAAGTAAACTATAACTAAAATATATTCTACAGTCGCAATTAGAAGTTATTAGGGGCTATCATGTCATCAACATAGACCAAGAAGAAAAAAACTTATTAAAGGGGCTACCAGCTCATAAACTGCTAGTGTCCGACCGAAAGTTCGGTTTCGTTTTAGATTTGGTTTCGGCAGCAAACCTGCCGAAACTACGACCGAAACCAAAACTGCATTCGGGAGTTCTCGCGCTGTGATCGGTCATGTTCGGCAGCCGGCGGCGCACAGTGTGGAAATCTCGCAATATAGGGGGATTTAATTCCAAATTGAATTAAATAAAAGATACAAGTTAAAAATTAAATTTTGATTGGTATGCAAATAGAAAATAAAGTTGTATTAAAAAAATGCGATATGAATAAATTTTATTATTTTAGTCACTAATTCCACTTTCGGACTCATTTACGGTGGGTACAGAAAGCAATTTTAAGACATCAGGATCTAGAGGAATCCGATTTCTCTTCATTATAAGCTTTATGATGAAGTAATATCGTAATTGATAAAGTTTGTTATATTTAGAGAAACAAAAGACTATGTAAAGTAGAGAATCATTTAATTATTGTTCAGCTGGATATGAAGGGGTCTGATAATGTAAGAAGCTTATTAAGTAGACCGGTATTGGTGTCTATTCGTGAGGTTTTTCTAGTGAGTTTTGTAATTTCGGAGGCCATTCTGAAAAAAAAAAAAAAATGTATGACGGTCGCACAAAATCGCAAGTTTTATCAATTGTTCTCAAAAGTTAAGACTCTGAACTATAAATTAAAACAATAAAAACACCGGGATATTCAGGTGATATTTTTATACACCTTTTCTTCTGCAAATCATCTCTAAAAATGCTTAATTTAACTGTGCTTTCAAATGATGTTATTAGATACATTCTTTACTATTACTTTGATCGCGACGACAGGCCGTGGTGGAGCAAAATGAAACGGGTAGTGGACTGTATATAGAATAGAATTTCTCTTTAATCGAGTATCTAAGAATCAAAAACTGTTAGTAAAACTTACGACTATGTTAGTAAGCACATATAAAAACAAAACAACACAAGAAATAACGGTGGATCACTGCTGCGATAACCCATGAGTGATAGCACAACAGCGACCTACATACACACAGTCCAGGCGACTGGCAATCACGTTTAAGATACTGTTGGTGCTGCCCCACACCCTGCGCACCAGGGAAGCGCACCTTTTATGCATTGTTGCATAAAAAACAATCCACATGCGCATCTGCAAACATCCCCCACGCATTACAGAAGCGGGGCAGCCCCACTAGCATACTAAACGTGTTACTATACTGAACGCGGAGAGCACTGTAAGATCTTTGCGCACATCTAGCCCATATGAAGTGTATAATGAAGTACAGTACGCTCGAAAGAGCGGGACTTTGACTGGAAGTGAGCATCGTGCAAACCTGCGAGCCAACATGTTCGCTCTAACCGACAATGCCCTCCGCTCCCGTTCAATGTCCTCATCGTCTCTAAGGTCAGGGGTCAGTATATGACCAAGGTACTTGAACTGCTGTACTCTCTGCAAAGGTGTGCCTTACAGTAGTACAGGAGGCACTCTGTCATGGCTTTTACCCCCAGCCTTAAAGACCATGAACACTGACTTTTTACAATTATACGCCAAGCCATGTACTTTGGCATAAATCTCACACTGGGCAACCAACTTTCTCAAGCCACAGGCTGACGCACTCAGCAGCACCATGTCGTCAGCATAACTAATATTATTGACACAGATACCGTCCAAGTAGCATCCAACCCTGGTACTGCTGAGCTCGGCAATAAGTCCGTTCACATAAAGGTTGAAAAGCTTTGGTGAGCTCAACCCCCCCCCCCCCCCCCGCACTCCAACTCGTACGGACGAGAAAACGCGGGCCCGCCCATCGTACAGTGTTGATCTGGTTTCCATACCAAAACTTTAAAATGTTAACGAGTTCTATCGGCAATTCAGCCCACTCTAATTTACTCCATAACACATCATAAGAAACCAGATCAAAAGCGCTGGACAGGTCCACATAGTATGTGACAGCATGCTTTTTTTTTTTTTTTTTTTGATGGATGGGAAATCATCAAATGACCCCCCCCACTCTGGGCGGAGCGGAAGGGAGTGTCAGACTTGTACTGACTAAAACCTATCCATGTTCCTTCTTTGCCCTTTGTGTTCCAGGGCCACGGTATCTCTTTCGAACAGTCCCGCAATTTGACAGCATGCTTAAGACACAAAACTGCACTCTCAGTTGACAACCCAGCTTTGAATCCGAACTGGTTATCGTGCAAAGTTACACTTTTATTTAATTGCGTATTAAGCATGCTGTCAAAACCCTTCGATATCACAGGAGCTAGTGAAATGGGCCTATAGGTACTACTGTCGGCGAGGTCACCAGTTTTGTTTTTAGCAATTGGTACAACCACTGTTCGCATTATCTCACCAGGCAGGTAACTATGGCTCATGCAGAAGCTATACAGCATAGCAAGTACCCTAGCTAAGTGAGGGCTAGCATATCGGAAGTGCTCGATGCTGAGCCCGTCATGGCCCGGGGACTTACCTCTTGACATACTTCTAATAGTATCGGTAATCTCCTGAGCTTTAAATTTAACCCCTAATTCCATACCAGTCGCAACATCGGGCACCGACCGCGAGGGTCTTGAAGGCGACTTCACAACGAACGCCTCTTTAAAAAGTTTGGCAATGTCTTCCGGTTCACTCATGAAACCGACGCTCACTGGGATTCCCGGTTTAGTTTTTAACTTATTTGTGTGCTTCCAGAAACTACGAAAATCAATTTTAGCGCGGTGTGAGGCTAGAATATCCATTTTAACTTGATCTTCATGATATAAGACATAATGCGAAAAGGGACGGAATTACAATGGTCGGTTGGAATTAAAAAGAAAATAATGATTGAGAGCAGCGGTCTCAACATACTTAAATAAAATACACGAAACTGAGACCGTTGCAGATATTCGGTTTCGGTTTCGGTCGTAAAAACCAAATTTCGGTCGGACACTATAAACTGCACAAGCAAAGTTACAGAAGAATCACGTAAATCGGTCCATTAGTCACAGAGTAATCGGTGTACATACATAAAAAAGATGCTGGTGGAATACATAACCACCTCGTTTTTTAGAAGTCGTTTAAAAACACTTTAATGTCTGTTATCTCAGGTATCGGGTTAAGCTACTAAGTTCTGTCACACAACACATGATTGAAATCAGAAGGATTAAAATCTTTACGTAAGTAGGTATATAAGGTCTAACTATTCATACACGAAATATTTTCAGGGAATCATCTAACGACTATAACAAAACCATTGCAAGGATTTTTTTTATCTGAGTATATTTTTTTTATAAAAAATAAATAATTTAAAATTACTTGGCTCACAAAATAAATACTGGCTCCTTATTTTTAAGCATCCATTACGCCAGTTTACTACGTCGTATTTAGCTACTGTCATTGTTAGAATATGGGAGTACAGGTTTTATGCAAAAAGTCTAAAAAAAATTTAGAATTATAATAATTTCGTAAAAAAACACTCAGAAAAATTTATTTTTTCGTTGCTATGGCGACTTTACGACTTATAGAAGTTACTCTTAAAATATTTCGTGTATGAAAAGATAGACCTTATATAGTACAGGATAGATAGACCATTTGGTAAACCTATTGTGATGACACATGATCTCAGACTCACCAAGTGAAAGTGAAAGCCAACCACTCTGAAGTAGGCACTCGTCACGCTTGGCAGCCTTAGGATCGGATGAACCAGTCATCCGAGCCAACTTGCGAACGTCGTCACTAGCCAACAGACTGCCCGCATTAGAAACTTGTTGTATGCATATGTCACCGTAAAATCGTAAAAACCATTAGATTATAATCTATCTAGCGAGATTGTAAACTGTCGAAAGATTGTGAACCGTAGCATACTGATTACAATTTAACGCTTTATTTTTCGGTAGATATATTATAATCTATCGAAGTGAAACCGGCAAATTGTGAAATGGCATGCGACGGATCGCACACCAGTATGTTACAGTTACACAATCATTCGACAGATTACAATCTCGCTAGATAGATTATAACTAACGGTTTTTACAATTTTACGGTGACATATAAATCTGATAACCTTAGGTTTAACTCATACCTACTCGTGAAGTGGTGTTACTAAACAGTTATGGTTGACTGTCAATAATAATTGTATTGTCATCAATTCATTACCATAGGCGGACACTGCGGCTCTGTCATGTCATCATTTGTGTGTGTATTTTGTGACTTCGCGGCGCGGGAAAGGGTAACGAGCGGCAGCAGCTGCGTGCACGCACCGCACGCGTTTGATTGATTTCAATTGAATCGAGGGGCCGCCGCTCGTGACACACTTGTTGCTCAAGTGACGCTCTCGTGTCACTCATCGCACTTATCGTCGGCGGCACAGCAGCAATGCTGCATCCTAGGCGAGATAACAAACTACCAGCAACCGTAGTTAGTAAAAGTAGGAAGTTTTCCAAAATAAGTTGACAATATTAAAAAAAAAAATGTTTTTACGAGGGCTTCGTGCACAAACTGAATTAAACTTATAAATTAAAAAATCTGGATACCTACATAAACAAAAGTTCAGAATTTTAAAAGTTGTTTAACTAAGAATATGAGGCATTGTTTGTCACTCTAATTATACCTAGAAACACAAAGTTAACGGTGAGGTGAGGAATGAGAGGACACGCACGCAGCCCTTAAGATGAGCAAGGAGGCGCGGGGCAACGCCCTACGTTCCGGAGATAATGACTGAATGTCGTCGCAGCCATGCAGATTATCTTTATCAATGACGCAACTGATTATCATTATGATATCACTGTTTATTCTAGGGTTATCTCGAAGTTACAAATTAAATTGAAAGAAGTAATATAATTTGAAAGAAAGTGAACATCCTGCGATCCAGGAAATCGGTGTAGCATGTAGTGTAGGTACCTAAGTACTTGTGAAAGTGAAGGTAGGTTCTGGGCTGAGTTCTAGCTTGATAGCTTCTGGTAAAACTGTATTACTTGAGTAGCTCGCAGCAGTCGTAGCAAAGCAAGTAGGTATGCATCTTGTTCTGCTAGCCAAAGATTCACAGTAGGGCAAAGGGATTGGTGATTTCGTTGTATGAATTAGCTAGCAGAGACCTTCCCATAACGGACGCGCTCTGCTACATGGCTGCGCTGCTGAACACGTTTTACTTTATCTCCAGGCTCCTGGCTATAAGAGTGCAGTCTGCAAAGTCTTGGTAAAATGAACATAAACATGTTTGTTTGTAAAAAAAAAGCGTTGTGCGAATGCCAATGTTGATTGTTGTTGATAACAGGGCAGAAATCTGTACCGTGCATTCTTGTCGGAAGTAGTCAGTTTATAATCCAACCCACCATCTACAGACCTGCCTGAAAGAAGACTTTGGACCGAATGGTGTCGTATATCGACGTTTCCCAGGACGGTTACGCGACACCACGCAGCGAAACACGAGGTAACAACATTACTTGTATAGTCATAGTTTTAATAAGCTTTTTAAATAATTATGTATTTGTTTATGGGAAATTATAAGTCAAGCCACAATTTTTTTTCTTGTCCACGGAACTTTACCTCTGATTTTATACGTCAGCCTCGGGAAAATAAGAAAGCTTCTAATAAACTAATTCGTCTTTTTTAAAAGCGTCAAGTTAAGTGCAACAATTATTTTTACTTGTCTCTTTGATTATACATCACCATCTATTTTACTAAGTCAGCCACGGATTTTGTAACTCGCCAACATTTTAAGTGCTTTAAAAAATATAGTTCAGGTATCAACTCGAAAACTTCATTGATATAACTTAGCTTTTAAAATATTACATTGTATTATTTTAACATAAAATTAGAAACTGCAACGATAGAGCGAGACGGGCGCCACTACGCGCTACCACCAATGAGAGAGTGCCCTTCGATTCACGCTGGGACGAGTCGTTTCGTGTAATCAGAACAATAATAGTCCACTAGATTGTAAATCTTTTATTTAGTTAAAATAAACATTAACACAATTTGTTATAATAAACATCGTAAAAAGGGCATTGCGGCAAAGGAAACTTTTTAGATTCGTGTTGTTACTTCAAACCCTGCAGCTAGGAATAGGAGCCCCGCCTAGCGCCTAGCGGGGCTACTTCGACTCCGCCTATCACAAAATATAGTTGTTTCCCATGAATCTAGCTAGCACTTAGCTGAACCTAACTTTTGGTGAATTTAAACACTAGAAAGAGTCTATTCTACCAAAAAAAAACAGGGAACGGTTGTTTTGTTGTTTATATTTAGTGGCTATAGTTAATTCTTTGATGATCATCATCATCATCATCATCATCATCATCATTTCAGCCGAAAGACGTCCACTGCTGGACATAGGCCTCCCCCAAGTGTCGCCACATTGACCGATCCCGTGCGTCTCGCATCCAGCGGATCCCCGCAACCTTTACCAGGTCATCGGAATGACTTTGATGATCATTTTAGGTATATTTTATGAACAGTAAATTATAGGACGAGTTATGAATTAGTCATACTTAACTAAGTCTTAAACGTACTAACTTATAAAATTAGAAGGCGATAGAGTTACTTTATTGGTGTATATAGTTATTTTAGAAGCTTATTGCTTGAATATATGTCACAAATATAGATGCTATAAAATAACAACGATGCTGGGATGTATTTACAGTAGCTTACACCGAGGATCTATGGTGGCTGAGATAGTACTTTTTAGATGCACATTGGTGGTGGCTGACTTAGTAATTTAGAGGACAAGGTAGTTTTTTGGAGGAGAAAAAGACTATTAAATTGAAGTCGGTTTAATTACTACCCTTTGTTTATTATTTTTTAAGATTCTCTTGTGTATTTTATTTATGGGCCTCAGTTGCCTGAATATTATATTTGCACGTCACTTCGAGTGGTGATGTGTGTACAGATTACATTGCAGGATGCGCCCGCGCCGCGCGCCGGTTCCCGCCAATTTTGACAGTCGCTAGCGGTAGTCGCGAGCACAAGCACGCGTGCCAGTCCGCTCCGCACGCCACACGCCGCACGACACGCCGCGCGTCGCGCGTGGGCTACACAATAATAGTAACATGAATAATTGCTGCATCAGTTAATGATCCGTGCGAGTGATAACTCTGATAATTTACTCCGCTTTCCTTCAGAAAGTGGGCCAGCCAGCGGCCAGCGTGTGACGGTGTCACTGATTAGATTAATTACCTAAACTCTGATAACATCCAACATTTACCGACAGGGCACAAAACAGCAAATTCTGTGGAAAACTAAATCAGTGTTAACGTTTGCAGGTATCACGTTTGATAACAATTTATTACAAGTAGGGACCTTATAACTCGTCCCATCATTTGCTGGACAGTTTTGTCATCTTCGTCTTTCACACAGGGAAACTGAACTGTGGAGGGTTCGTTTTGTTATGACTGTTATCCTTTCGAATGGCGACATAAAGATTAGAGAACTATACATGTTAGGTACAGCAGCAAGTTTCTGGATGCACTTATGACCATACTAAAATATCACTTCTTACTTACTCGAACTTTTTCTGCTTTTAAACGAAATTAACTTCTAGTAAGCTACAGAAAGTGACTCAGTCAAAATCACATCAGGATAATTCAAAATATCTGATGTAGGCGTATGATCTCAAAAAAAACAATGCACTAGATAAACGAGTGGACACCTATTTAAGAATGGCAACCTAGGGCACCTGGGGTCTCTATTCTTTCCATTCGAGCTCATGAGTGACGACTACCTTGACTACTACCACCACTACCTCGACTCTTTCACTTCTTTGTAAATCCCGTATTTTATTTGCTGTTATGCGTGTTGTGTGATTGTGTCTATACATCACGTGTGGTTCTGCAAGTTATCACTACTATTACTTATCGCTATCTTTACTCATGAGTCACGTATAATTACTTGAATGTATGCAAAAATCACGTGATGCTCATCAAGTTCCTAGCTGCTTGCTCGACGCAGTTTCGAGAACAAGACTCGACCAATACTCTCACTCACGATTCCTTACTCCACTGTATTACTTTTAGTGTCCTTGTCTGTCTCCTTCATAATTATTTTTCTCCTTAACGCAGTCCCGTCACCAAACGGCTAATAGTTCTTTCCTTGGAGTCACGTTTACATCGGATTTGCCTCCGTGTCTAAGTGTTCAAGCTCTTGATGCAGCCCCGAGAACCTGTTCTAAGAGCTTATCCATCATAGTATTATTCAGTCTAAAGAATCGCATGAGTTCTCCCCGAGTCCCCGTGTTAATCCCATGACGTCTCATTTCATTACAGTTACACAGAAAAAGTAAATCAAACAAACAAAAGTCACCGACTTCTGAAGCTAAAGTTATTTTTCACTTTTCTGTGTTTTTGAAGTCGGTTTTATTTTTAACAAAAAAGATTTTTTATATTGGATTCATTGTTAAATTACGTACCTTTTAGAGTTTAAAAGCCAAACTTGTACTTGCATATTACCTCATAGGGTAGTAGTCAAAACACCTGTTTCAATGTGCCGTCGGTTTAATAACTTCAGTAGATATTATGTTTGTTTTGAGAATTTAAGATACACAGTGCAGCGCAGCTTTTTCACACTATAGTTTGCAATTGCATCGTACATAATCGGAAAAAATGTTAGTATGGAAATAACACTTTTCACGAAATCGTTCATACAAATCGGCAATTTCATTCTTTAACCCCTAATATGAGTATACGATTAGCTGTTGTTTTAACCGAAAACATACATGAGACGGTCAGTTTACTAGGTATATTGGTGAAGTAAATCTCGAGGACCGGATATCCATAAAATATGAATATAACGTAACAAATGAGACGAAAACATAGTAATTGATGCGGTCTCCGGATGCGGGTCGGCAGAGCTCGTGCAAGCGCGTGACGTGAGCTGAAGGCTACGTGCCATTATTGACAACATGAGTGTAGGCGCCACGCACCCGAATGCCTACCTAATAGAGAGGACGACGAGTCCCACGTCTAAGACAAAACCGACTGGTATCTGATATATTTGTTTGCTTTACACAACAAATCGTTTACACGAGATTCCTTGAAGCCGCAGGCCGGTTTCAGTCAATTTTTGTCTTCGTAAAGTCTGATCGTAAAAATAACAAGAAGTAGGCCTACTAACTGTCACATTTGCGACGCGCGACTGTAACGACGTTGTAACAACGCAATATTCGGACACATCGAATCGGAACCGTTTGTACAAATTGAGGCTAATCAAGAACACCGCGTGGTAGGAAATCACCTCGAGTTCGCCTCAGAACCGCCGCGCCATCGCGCCGTCAATAATAAAATCGATGTCATGTCAGATATCGAAGTTATCGAATACTAAACAGTTTCACGAGTGACAATTAACTATCGCTATTGTTTGAATGATCGTTTTGTTTCGAGTAAATAAGTAGGTAAGCGTTATCAGCGTGCCCTGAGACTAATTTATGAACAGATAACAATAGTACATGCGAGTATCACTGGTATAATCAATAAACTCAATACTTTGCTATGTTCGTACGAGTTATTGCGGCTACAAGGTGTGGAGCCTTCTTTAGCCTGGAGGATAAACAGCGGCAAGTACTTATTGATAACGGTGTCAATAAACGAAGTTAACGTTAATGATCAAGTGCATAATCATAATCATGCATCGAGATGTGGTCGCGGTCGACAAGGTGCATCGAGATGTGGTAGACAAGGGCCTCACCCCGCTCTCCTTGGCTAAAGAGAACTGGCCCAAACCTGTAGTGCTTGACCCTAACGACCGCAGGGAACTATGGCAGAGTAAGGAGCTTCACTGACGCTTTTTCCGGGCCCTGCATGGGGCCGATGCCTATAAGTATATGGGTATGTCGGAAGCGCTGGGCATCAATGTTGCTGACATGAAGCAATCATTGAAGGAGCGCTTCTTTGGCCGCCTGAAAAAAGTATTTAATAGTCTGTTATCAGGCGGAAATAATGTACTTGCCTTCAACGGTTGGGTCATGCCGGTTTTGATGTACTCTTTCGGCATAGTCAAATGGACTTAAACAGAACTAGACGCCCTGGATACGTACATTGTTGACGGCATATCGAATGCATCACCCGCGTTCTTATTATTATTATTTATTTATTTATTTATTTATGTACACACAAAATACTTAACAAGACATTACATTAAGATAGAAGAGCACAAAGGTACTGCTTATTTCATACGAAATCTCTTCCAGCAGACCTGCGAGAGGAAAGTTCTTCTGTTATGAGACTGTATATCCCCCGGAGATGTGGGGATCGAGGCTTTTTTAAACGCTAATATTCTCTACAATCGCGAGATATGCAGTCTCAGGGAATATTTCCTTGAAACTGATGCGGGGATGCATCGAGATGTGGTCGCGGTGGACAAGGGCCTCACCCCGCTCAACTTGACTAAAGCGAACTGGCGCAAACCAGTAGTGCTTGACACTAACGACCACATGGAGGTACGGCAGAGTAAGGAGCTTCACAGAGCTTTTTCCGGGCCCTGCATAGGCCCGATGTAGACCTATCAGCGTCCGTAGTCTGGCTACGTTCCGGGGACCTCTTCAGAGAAACCGAAGGTTTTGTCTGTGCAATTATGGATGTAGCTGTGAACCTCGTGAAAGCCGAGAAAGATAAGCAAATCAAGTATCTTGACTTGGCTCGCGAGGTTGTCGACATGTGGGATGTGATGTACTCAGCGATCAATGTGCCGATAGTTGTATCAGCCCATAACTTAATTGCCAAGAGCCTCGACCAATACCTGAGTAGGCTCTCGTTAGGCAGCTGGATCAAGGGCTTGATTTAGAAAGCGGTACTCCTGGACACGGCTCATATTAGGAGGTTCCTCTCTCTGGAGCCCTGACCGCCGGTAGCTTGGACCCTGTTCCTGTTCATTTTAAATATAAAAATTGTAGCCACCGGAAGGTGGCTACAATTTTTATATTTTAAATGTTTTTATATTCCACCCATTACATACCGAGTTTTCTCCGTGCCTCGGAAAGCACGTTAAGCCGTTGATCCCGGGTGTCATTTGTAGATCTTTGACAGTCGTTAGGTAGTCAGTGGCCCAAAAAGTCTGACAACCAGTCTTACCAAGGGGTATCGTATTACGCAGTACTAACTGGGTTGTGGAGGTCAGATAGGCAGTCGCTCCATGTAAAATACTGGTATTCAGCTGCATCCGGTTAGACTGGAAGCCGACCCCAACATAGTTGGGAAAAGGCTAGGCAGATGATGAAATGTTTTTTATATTGTTTTTTTTCTAAGGAATATTTAAAAATGTAAATGGTTTGTAAAAATATAAATAAAAGGAAAAAAAAAATTGTGATCATGATAGTTTAAAATCTTATATTGCAAAAAAGTTTGTTTAATTTTAAAGAAAACTTGAGGAGCTCGTGGCTAAATAATAACAGCCGCTCCGGTCGATCTTTAGTTTAAGCCGTGCTTGCCTAGGTTAGTCTGTGGATGGGCGAGTTTACATACCGAGTTCCTTCCGTGCCTCGAAAAGCTGTTGGTCCCGGGTGTCATTTGTAGATCTTTGACAGTCGTTAGGTAGTCAGTAGCCCAAAAAGTCCGACAACCAGATTACCAATGGGTATCGTATTACCCAAAATAAGTAAATAACTCAATTTCACCTAAATGACCGGTAACCCTAATCCCTTTGAGACAGAAAGCCTTACCGGTAAGATAGAACACTGTGCATCCAACACGCTGAGTGTGAGAGATGGGCTGCCTTTAGTACGGATAAGTGAACCAGTGTATTTATAGTGAACTTTATAAATGTTATCCAGTGTTGGTGTGTGAATCAGCTGTGGCGGTGGGGGCGCGGGTGCGGCGTGTTCAGATGGAAATAAACGTAAATGTCAGACAGACAGACACCGCGCCTGCTGCCCCACATGTGGAAGTGCAGTCGTGTCCCAGTGACGCTGCTGTTTCATTCACTAGTGTTTCTCTTACGAATATTCAATCAAAATTAAATACTAGAACTAAGTAAAGTCGAAACCTGTTGTTATGGTCGTCACTGTGAGCCAAAGATATAGTGAATATATCTTGGTTTATTTACTATATTTGTATGGGTGTGCTATCTTTCACAAAAACCACTTAGGAATCTTGCCACAGACCTCGCGCACTACACGGCCACGCTTTTGGTCGCAGAAGCGCCGACCAGGAAGAATGTTTTTTTACACGACGGGGCGTCCGACAGGGCGACAGGTTCGAGATAGAAGCTGGACAGCTGATCCGACCACAAGTCGTGGTCGTGGCCGCCTAGTGCGCTCCTTTACTCACCACGTTAGCGTTTTCCAGGCCTTCCTCGGCCATGACCGCAAAGACTCTAATTTCTCGGGAAAGCATTAAGTGGCCGTAGAGCTGTATGTAGTTTATTTTACTTATTCAGCTGTAGTTAGCGATATTCTTGTTCAGTTTGGCATACATGCGTAGCTTCCAGCTAACTAGTACTAGGTGGCTGCACACGATTGCGTGATCGTCGCACATTCTCAGCTCCGGCGCATTCCGCAATGTCCGCACTCCGACCGCCCCTACTCTCCGTTGTGAGGCGTCAAACGCAACAGTTTATCATATTCACACGTGAACTGTGTGCCGACTGGCGCACCTCTCTACCTACACTATAATAATACATGCGCTGCATACGTAATCCTCCATAATCTACGCCCCTTATCCTTTAAATAAACAAAACAACAGGCGCCGGAAACTATAACTCCATAATTTGCATGCTGTTGCTGTTGTACCCGTGCCTAAGTCCATAACGCTCCCTGGCTCCTACTCTCTGCTCATGTTATACGCTCACTCTTCAAACTCTTCTACTTCTTTGTTTTCTCAATGGAACAAGGGTGGAAATGAATTTGGTTTATCTACAATATAAATGAGTATGGGTCTCAAATTTTGTGACTTTGGAGGTATTCAATTCAGGGTCACACTGACAAAGGCTGGTGCAAGCCATGTTAAATTTTCGACTTTGAGCTGCAGTGCAGTGAGTCCTAAACTCTGTGGTGTGTGAGCTTGTCGTGGACGTGATAGCTTCGGATAGACGAGGTGCTTGGTTGTTTGATATTGGTAGTTAATTGTTGTGGTGACATTAATGACATATAGTAGAGTCGCGTACTACATTCGTAGTACGATGACCTCACGGATAGTGTTAGTGACCTCAGCTTCCGGTGACCGAAACACAATGTTATAGTATGACATTATAATATCCTGTATATTTTTTATTTATTATTTACTGAATTTTTCAAGAGGGCGTGGATGACTAAATCCGAAACTATGAGGAAAAGCGAAAAATTCTCAAAGGTGTTTCGAGTTCGATTTTGACGAAAACTAAAACTGCATTGTAAATATTTTGATTAGAAAACCAATATTCCTAGCCAGTAATCGAACACATTGATTTCTGAAAAAAAATACACACTGTTATTAGGTACACCATTCGATAGTGTCGCTAATACGGATCAAATTCTGGGAAGTACAATGATATACGGTAAACCAAAGGAAAGAGTTCAATTTTGATAAAATACAAATAACAGTTTGAGTAATCAACGAAACGTCGAATAAAATTACTATTGGCTCCAAATCAGAGAAAGATCTTTAAAAATGACATTGAGATTCCTAAAACCATTTTTTCTCAAAGTCAACCGTTTGAAAGACAGACACTTCCAAAGTGGTGAAATTTGTGTAATCTAATTTCTAAAGTAAGAGGAGGAAAATTCTGAAAAATTGTAGAACGTAAAAAAAAACTTTCAACGAAAATTGGTTTGAATAAGATTTGATGTTTAGTTTTAGAGATATGGTACTTTTTCATCAAACTGCAGCAGGTTTTTTTTTTTCATGAACAGGCTATGAAAAATAAATTACTACTTTACTGTTACTTACTACTTACTACTTTTGCTGTTTTGTTTGGTGCTACGCAACCCTGTGTGCGTGTGAGTACGACTCGCACTTGGCCGGTTTTTTAATTAACGTAGATCTACTCTATTTTTTCCTGGCTTTTAGGAAACATATAGGTGACTAGGAAAGACGACATGCAATCAAGACATATAATCTTTTAGGTCTCAGAATTTTTATCTTTTTAATTTCAGTAAAAAGACGTCAATTCTTGACACGGCAAATCTCAAATACTCAATACTTTATTGCATTCCATAATGTTAAATAAAACAGTTGGTATGTTAAAACATTAAATCAATTATGGACCCTGTCGGGCACAGCAAACTTAGATTAATAAGAGAGAGGATGAAGGCGCTTTTTAAAAAGTTAAGAAATATTAAATTAAAATAGTAAAATGGCTTTTGTGGTATTTACATTATGATCATAATTATATTTAATTGAGTATTAATAAATTTGTAAGTCTTAAATGTAATATTTGGTTTTAGTTTATTTTATTGCACCATTATATACTAAAATTATAAGTTATAATAATAATCTAAAACTAACTTTTTTTTATTTACAATATTTATTAAATAAATTGGATAATTGTATTGAAAGGTGCGCTATTTAGTATAGTTATTTTAAATGAACAGTATTTTCGCGTTTTAAAATAAATAAATTATATTCAAAGTCAAATTTAAATTGAAATGTCGGTAGTATGTCAGAAAGATGTCAGAATGGTTTTTATTATTGTTTAAATTTATCGTCAAAGTAGCTTTTATTGATTAGTAATTTAGCATCTCGAGTCCACAAGTTCACTGGTCGTGTGGGCCTGTGTGGCGCCTTTTTCTTACAAGTCGACGGTGAGCCAACCAGGCTTCCGTATACTAGGCGCTTTGTGGAGCAAGTTTTTTATTTTAAATCATACTATATTATGATTTTGGCGCCCCCTGAAACTTATCCCCGCCCTGTTTGTCTTAAATCCGGGGCTGGATAAGTTATCAACTTCACTTCCAAACTTTTTGACTCACTAGGCTGTATATGACAGTCGACAGACCACCGCAAGTTGAGACTTTACCATAACTTGCATTCAGTTACCGGTACTGGGTACACCAAGCATTGATGAAACCAAAACCACTAATGTGGTACCATTTAGTGTTGCTCTATTGTGAACACAATAGAGCAACACCGGAGTACCGCTTTCTGAATCAAGCCCTTGATCCAGCTGCATAACGAGAGCCTCCTCAGGTATTGATCGAGGCTCTTGGCAATTAAGCCATGGGCTGATACAACTATCGGCACAATGATCGCTGAGTCCACATCCCACATGTCGACAACCTCGTGAACCAAGTCAAGATACTTGATTTGCTTATCTTTCTCGGCTTCACGAGGTTCTCATCATGCGGGACCGTTTTGTCAACAATCATTGCGCGTCGCTCTGACCGATCCACCACCACTATATCAGGCTTATTGGCTACAATAGTCCTGTCAGTGATGATGGATCGATCCCAGTACAATGTGATACTGTCCGTGAAGCTCCTTACTCTGCCATACCTCCATGCGGTAGTTAGTGTCAAGCACTACAGGTTTGTGCCAGTTCTCTTTAGCCAAGGCGAGCGGGGTGAGCCCCTTGTCCACCGAGACCACATCTCGATGCATCCCCACGTCGGCTTCAAGGAAATTATTTATTATTATTAATTATTATTTATAGAAACAATCGCACTTTCGAGCAGCACCGACAGTGTGGGAAGTTATTAAACCCTGTCCAGTGATCAATGTCTGCCGGATAGATTTAATCACTTTCCCTCTTTTCGAGGCAATCACAAAAGTAGGTAAAACTTTTGTCTGCGGTATGGCCGTGATAAAATATAATTATGTAGAGGCGGTAGGCTGTTATGTAGGTCGCAGTATCAGAAAGGTCATATTATACGCCTGTGCAAGTAAACCTAAGGTCCACCCTGGCTCGGGCGGTGCGCGACGGCCGGTTTCCGACTTGGGTTCGCGTGCTGTATATAAGTGGGTGTATTGCATACTGCAAGTTCAACGTGCACGGCTATCTGTAGGATGCAGAGCAGCCAAGGTGAACCACTTCCACCTAAAAATAACCCAGATAGGTACACGCGAGTTTCGCAGTACAGTACGAGGCGAAAGTGAAGCCTTGTCAGTGTGCGCACGCTGCATACCGGTAATCTCCGTGATTAGCGGAACAACGTGGCAATCAAACATTTTATTAAAATTATGTTAATACTTGTAGGTAGATCAATGAGATGAGAGTATTGCCACAGAGCTGTCCCAATGTGTGTTTTTTCAGGACCGAAAGACAACAATTCACCAAAAACTGTTCATGATATTATTTATTTATTATTCTTTGAACACACATTTGTTTTTACAGGTAAGACCCAAGCTAACAAAGTAGTCATAAATTGCAAATTATCCAGTCCCAAGTAACGGGTCTGGGTAGAAGCATAAGTTAGACAGTAGACAACATACTAAGCGCTACCCTCTGGAATTCCGCCAAAGAGCAAGAAAATATGTCCAATCGCCGAGACACTATTTAGTATTCTTAAAGCACAAAAAAATAAAAATATAAATAAAAAAAATATTATATATTTTTTTTTAATTATTGTTTTTTTTATTATTATTAATTGATTAGGTTACCTACCTAATTAATTAATATAAATAGGTACCTGGTAGGTAGTAGGTACATAAGGTACCTACTTAGATTATAGATACGTGTACCTACCTACTTTTATTGTTCAGATGTTTGTTTTGTTGATTTCACAAGTTACGTCATTATACATAGGTAGGTAAGTCCTTACTAAATTGTATTATCTGATTTTGGTATGCAGGTTTAATCAGAAGTCGCAAGTCATTTTGTAATGTAACTAAAATGTGCCTATCTATACCTACTTAGATTGGACGTTTTAGTTAAATTTTAAATTTCCCTTCTAGTTAAATTGAAAGGGTAAGTGGTCAGGGATTTGGATTCAGTGAGACTGCGTTGTTTTGTAATCAAAAAAGTGAAGCGAAGTGTGGTTCAACGATTCAAGTGATCGTGTGGAATGTAAAGAATGTAAAGTAGTGCAAGTGCGAGTGCGAGCCGCGAGATGGCGTCGCGGTCGCCCATGCTGGCGCAGAGGAAAGTCACGTGGGTCGTGGAGATCGGAGACATACCAGCGTATGCGTACGCACCGTATGAGAAACACCTAAGTAACAGCAAGTGTAAGTATTACAATAACGGAAAAAAAGTTATTTGTATCTTGATAAATTAAGTAAAATGTGATCTGGGCACTTTAGTGTGATATCGTCCTGATGTTGCCTGCGGTTGGCGAATCTTTTAGGTGATGTTTATTCACTCTTTATGACTCACCACGATCACAACCAGATGTCTTAAAAAATGCTTGCTTTATACAAATATACTTGGTTAATTTTCTTATTGTAGCTCATTATAATAATTTGTTTTATTTATTCCACAGCTTGCACTGTTGCACTATTAAAAGTATATACATTCGCGTAACAAAATATTTTTATCAGCGACATCTATGATTATCTAGTAAAACTATGCACCTCTAGGGACTAAAACTAGATGGCCATTCGTACTGAACTACAATTAAAATATTTTTGTGTATCTTCTCTTGCAGGAAATTTAGTATATTCTAATGTTTCAGACGTATAAAATTGGGTACAAAACTTTCTTTCATAATTTTATTTTGGTCTGGTCACACAGTTTCATGTCAGTGTGCGTGACACACAAACACAACTACAGTAATTCCTACGTACGACGTAGGCTGCTTAATCGTGCCGCGCGGCTCCCACCCTCCCCGCATGTCATCTCGTTCGCTCGAGTCGCTGTCATTTTCGTAGTTTCGGAAACTAAGTTTGCTGTGTCCGTTCGTAATGTTTTCCACGCTTTTTAACGTCGATTCACTATCTTTATTTTTTTGTCCGCGACAGTGAGGAAAAAGTGTTCATCATTGAAGTGAACAGTGACGAATATCGGCCGGCGGTGTCTCTCCGCGAGTTCTATTATTCTTGTTTTGAAAAGTTTGGACAAAGTTTCAACTCGGGAGTGGCGGTGTGTTTGTGTGTGTTGTCATGTCTCTGACAAACTTTTTATCATCACGTAAACTGGATTGAAAAGACATCGTCGGGACAGATAAGGCTCGGAGAAAATGGAGCCGAGTTACATAGGTAAGTGCGGGGGGTGTCGCGCGGCGCATCCGTCGTAACTTAGCGGCGAGGACCTTGAGTGGTTGAGTGTTGAGGTGAGGTGTTGTGGCGGTGATGCAAGCGAGCAGCGCGCGGGCGCACCTGCCTTCGCCGCGCTGCGACGCGCCGCGGCCTTATCTTATCACACGGACACCATGTAACATTGTGTACATAGCCATGATAAACAGACTAGAAACTCTTCTCGCATTTCATAAGATTATCCAACGAATTCCATGTGATAACACTGAGCTAGGCAATGTTTGGAACTGTTCCTACAACATTCTAATTAGAGCACATAATGAATGTAATTGTTCCAAGCAGACAGTCAGTGGTGTCCACAGTACACAGCATATGTAATACCTAGAAGCCATGAGGTTGCCATAAAAACATTTGACCTAAAAGTTTGAGAGGGCAAACCTGTATATAAGGAGTCCCTAAGTTTGTCTGAAGTTACCCTATTCTAGCTACAACTTTAGAAATGATTAACTTAGTGGCCAGTGGCTGTTATTGCTAGTGGAAGAATGTTCATCAAACAGGGAGCTAAATTATTGCAGAGATTGAAAGAGGTACAGTTTGTTTGACTAAACCTCAAGAAAGTAAAGTAATCTGTGGTCTAATTCTGGTATTTAATAAAACTTTTGTTTGTACTTTCTGTTTATTTTTTTCATCATGAGAGCTATTTTTTTCACAACTGGGCTGTGAAGGTCAGATAAGCAGTCTCTCAATGTAACGTACTGATATTCCGCTGCATAATTAGGTACAACAAAAAAGGGTAGGCAGACAATGATGTTGGAGCTAAGTTGTTTGTCTAGATGGTCTAGACCACCCCTTAAATATGACTCCACGTTTCAGATACTTGCTGTAAAATCATGCAGATGTACATAAAACATGTCCATGGCTCTTGGCCATTACACAGTTCCCTGTCAGTGAAAGAATTATTCTAATCAAACCAGTACTTCTAATGATTACCTTTTACAAACACTAAAACAATTTAAATCCTATAAATATATAATACTAGCTGTTGCCTGCGACCTTCGTCCACGTGAAATTTTATAGCCCTTCCTTGATAAATGGGCTATCCAACACTAAAATATGTTTTTAAATTGAACCAGTAGTTCCTGAGATTAGTGTGTTCAACAAAACAAACAAACTCTTCAGCTTTATAATATTATATAAAATAAAATACTATAGATTAGTTCATGAAAATGTTTTAAATAATTATGTAATAAATAAATTATTACAGTAGGGGTTATTGCCACTTATTTATTTATTTATTTAAACTTCATGTTCAATAGTGGTACATAGGCGGACTTAATGCCACAAGGCCACTTATAATTGCATTAATGAATTCGAGCAGAAAATAAATAGATATTGAAGTGTGAATCTGTAAAAAACTGGGTATTTAGTACATTGTATGTACATTGATTGTGGAATAAATCAGTTTGTCAACAAGCATGCGTGTGCTTGTGAATAGATTGCTGCATTGTGCAGAATCTGTCATGCACCAATTGTGTTGAAGAAAGCTGTGTATGAAATGTTGGCGGGATCACCTTACAGCAGATCATGTTCTTCCTTATGGGACTGGTTTCTGTAAGGTGTGTGGTAATCAACATAACAGCTTTTTATATTCTGAGTGTATGCCTATCATATTATTAGTAGGTACAACTTGTTATAATGGTTTAGATAATAACTAGCTGATGCCCGCAACCTACGTCTCTCTCTCATCGGATTTTGGAAACAATTTTATGGGTTTTTCTTTTTTTACACGGAACCGTAATCCTTTTTCTGAAACAAGAGTGGCCTAAGTTACTCCTTATAACATCAGCTATCTACCAGTGAAAGTCCCGTCAAAATCGGTCTAGCCGTTTCGGAGATTAGCCAAAACAAACAGGTAGATAGACAGACCGACAGACAGACCAACATTTAGAATTTTTTTTTTTATAGGTTCCGTAATAATTATAATGGGTGATGAGACTGTGGTGACGGTCATCGGTGATGAGACTGTATATCCCGTGGAAATGTGGGGGTCGTGGCTTCTTAAATACTAAGACCTTGCACAACTGCGACGTATGCAGTCCAGGGAATACTTTCTCGAAACCGACGTGGGGATGCACCGAGATGTGGTCTCAGTGGACAAGGGCCTCACCCCGCTCTCCTTGGCTAACGAGAACTGGCGCAAACCTGTGGTATTGGATACTAATGACCGTAGGGAGGAATGGCAGAGCAAGGAGCTACACGGACGCTTTTTCCGGGCCCTACATGGGCCTGATGTAGACCTCTTGGCGTCCGTATCCTAGTTACGATTCGGTGACTTCTTTGGGGAAACTGAAGGTTTCGTCTGTGCGATTATGGATGAAGTTATCATGACGAACAATTATCGGAAATTCATTATCAAGGACGGTACGGTTGACATCTGTCGGGCATGCCACCGTCCCGGTGAATCGATCCGACATATTGTTTCCGGTTGTTCTGGTCTTGCTAACGGTGAGTACTTGCACAGACACAATCTAGTAGCTAGGATTATTCACCAGCAACTTGCCTTGCAATACAACCTTGTGAGTTCTGAAGTACCATACTACAAGTATGTGCCCGACTCGGTTCTCGAGAATGGTCTTGCCACATTGTATTGGAATCGATCTATCATCACAGACAGGACTATTTTAGCAAATAAACCTGATATTGTGGTGATAGATCGCCAAGAGCGCCGTGCAATGATTGTTGGCATCACTGTCCCTCATGACGAGAATCTCGTGAAAGCTGAGAATGATAAACCAAGTATCTTGATTTAGCACACGAGGTTGTCGACATGGACTCTGCAATCATTGTACCGATAGCCGTTACGGTTAATGGACTAATAGCAGAGAGCCTCGACCAACACCTTAGGAGGCTCTCATTGCGCGGCTGGATCAAGAGCTTGATTCAGAAAGCAGTACTCCTAGACACGGCACGCATAGTGAGGTGGTTTCTCTCTGGAGCCCTGACCATCGGCAGCCTGGACCTTGTTCCTGATGCCGATGGGCCATTTATTTTTTAAATGTTTTGTTTACTTTTGTTTTAAAAAATATTTAAAAATGTATTAGATAAGAGAAAGAATGAATAAAGGTCATAATGGGTGTAAAAGTTCTCTTAACGAAGTCGAAAGGCACTCGTTCTCCCCGTCATTGCGATTATTTTTTTGTTCTACATTTAACCTTCTAGTTACGGATACCTCCATGGGGGGCCAAAGTTCTAACTATGAAGTTTTTAAGTTATAACTTTACTTTAAAAACCTTCACGACCGCCGTAGTATTCAATGCATCCATCAGCACAATGTTCTGAGTGCGTTATACTGAGTCCGACCGTAAAGCGTTATTTTTCACCCAAAGAAAAAAAGTTGTTTCAACACAATAATTTTTGCGTAGAGTTACGTAGTCATAGGCAGTCGCTCCATGTAAAATACTGGTATTGAGCTGCATCCGGTTAGACTGGAAGCCGACCCCAACATAGTTAGGAAAAGGCTAGGCAGATGATGAGTCACGTGGTTTGATGTTTTACCAAATGACTACCTATTGGCTTCAAAACATAGACGTTTTTCTCCCAGATTTTCATAGGGGTGCTTTTCCATAAGTTAACATTTCAGTGTGCTTAGTTTGCTCAGACATTTATCATTATTAATTTACTCTCTGAATGGTTTAAATGTCTTCACATTAAGTAGGTCATGGTTAAAAACAGTTAAATAATAATGTATCATCATCATTTCAGCCGAAAGACGTCCACTGCTGGACATAGGCCTCTCGAAAGTGTCGCCACATTGACCGGTCCCGTGCGTCTCGCATCCAGCGGATCCCCGCAACCTTCACCAGGTCATTGGTCCGGCTAGTGGGAGGCCTTCCAACGCAGCTTCTTCCGGTTCGCGGTCACCACTCCAGAACTTTTAAGCCCCATCGGCCATCCGTTCTGTGAGCAATGTGCCAAACTTAAGTGGCAGTGGGCAGGCCCACTGCCATCCACTGGTCTTAGACTTTCGTCTTGAGATTGATTTACATCGGAGTTCATCAATTAGTTCCAATGTTTTTGCGACTATGTTGACATACTGCTGCGAGCTACAATAATAAGTAAGATAATTGGCGATAGTCACGTCGTTAAGTCATAGATTCGTGTTGACACGCTCACTGCATGTTGTGTGGCGCGGAGTCGCCGTCGGCCGGTCGCCGTGGCCGGTGTCTTCACAATATTAGCTGACAGCTCAGCTTCTACATTCTCAGGTCTCTAAGTAAGTCACTAAATCTCTACAATGCTAAACGATAATAATCGCTAAAGTTGGTAAGAGTATCGTCTCGTGAACTTGAGCGGCAGCCCCGCCGGCGTGCGTGCGCATCTCGTAGTGTTGCACAATTACCACGACCGCGGTGATGTCATGCCGCTAATTTCATTGAGTGACTAACTATCGAACGAGAACTATGAGCTAGTTGAGCATGCAGCCAGCAGCCTGTAAAACTAATAGCCTCTAACTCGCGTGAGATTATCGAGCCGCGGCGACTGATCCCATCTCGAGAGAGCGCGCGAGCTGAGCTGCGCGTGCAGGGGGCACAACGCTGAGTACGCGTAATGTGCTGCCTTTTTGGAATGTGGTTCGTTGATGTATTCCCTGAACCGTTACGTTGGTTACGTTACGTTGTCAGTTGTCACATGTCTATTTGGAGTAGACCGTCGTTTGGTTAAGTATTCTAGTCTTTGGTAGACTGGCAATGAGGCGTCACTCACGGTTTCGTACCGCCAAAACTATGAAACTTTAAATTATTATCTTTCATGATACAGGCCATTGTAACATAGTCTAGTCTGAAAAACTCGTTACTATTTGGTACCGTCACACACAGAAAGGTATTCCTCGCAGGCGGGCGTTACCAGGCCTATTACCAATTCCTTCAAAGGAACAAGGAATTGTTCCTTCGGGTTGGAAACGAAAAGAGACACTAGCTGTTAATAAGGACTGAAGTTCCTAAACTTCAATGTTCATTTTAAATACGTATCCAATGAGCTGCACAATATTTTTTTTGATCCCCCAGCTCATGCATGTATCTATCGCTACGAGTATGGAGCACCCTCCAAGACTTGGATGAGGCAAACGACACAGCTGTGGTTACGTACGATCAGTCAAAATCTGCGTCATCAACTCGAGAAAAATATGTATCGATGAACATTAAAGCGCTTCACAGCAGTCGCGACTTCAGACTCGCATAGAGGTCTTAGGCAGAGTCGTCGCCGAGCTCGTTGTCATGCAGCGGGTGCGACGGTGCATCCTCCGGCCGGCCACTGCCGTGCGGCGCATGCTAGCCGCGAACTGCCACGTCTCGTCGTTAATACTAGTTAATCGTCGTCTCTGGTAATCGCTGAACTTCCGGACGACTGCTCACCGGCGCCAACTTGCATACAAACAACACTTGCTGATCATTTTGCCTAGCGACAGTTAAGTCGTAAAATATAATCGCAAACATAGCAGTATGATCCTTCATATGGAAAACGGCTTCCTTTAAACATGTTTAGCAATCAAGTCGTTAGTCGTAGTTGTATTGATTGTAGAGAAAAGATGCAATAAGTTGATAAATACTTACAGGGTAAACCGCAGTCGAAACCTGCGCAATGTAAGCTACTTTAAGCAGTTTCTCGTTAGAATCTCCCACAACGCCCGACGTCGTCAGACTCGGGCTAGCAAGAGCACGAGGCACGCAGCTCGTGTCATTCCCATGTATTCCTCATAAGTGATCCAATTTTCCGGCGTGGTAGGATCATTGACACGGCGACCGGCGCGCGGCGTGCTCGCAGTGATAGAATCATGTGCAGCACGTGTGCACAGCGCACTGCGCACACGCACGCTCCGCTTAATGAAGAGAAATTAGTGGAAATAATTGCTACGCAGCGAAACATGGAATGTTTCGGCGTCTCCGCGCACCATCGGATGTGCATGCCTCATCTACTCTGTGCCTGTTTTTACAGCGCACAACTTCAATTACTTAAATGGCAATTGCTAAATATACCAGCGAGTGCATAACATGAGCGCGGGTTATTTTAATACTGTTGTAGTTTCGCGCGCCGCAAATTAATCGTTGCCTGTATAACATTGTTCTGCCGATACCTACTTCTCTTTTGTTGTTAGCATATGGGGTTAACGGCGTGTGGAGTACAAGTTTCCTTAACGTAACAATGGTGGAGCCCGCCCGGCCGCCCACACTCGACGGGCTCGTCGTGGGCGCCATGCTTGAAACGCCGCAGATGCGACCGATGCACTTTTACTTCGAGAATGTGTCATCGAAATATTGATTACATTTCCACTAATATGAATCTCATTTTAGACTACTTTGAACTAGTCAACCAACAGCAATCGGCACACGTTAAATTCAACAAACATTAAAAAACAGTTTTTGGTTATATTTTTTTTCATATATGTAACAGTTATACCAAGCTTGTAACTTTGACGTCAAATGTTTTGTCATAAGCCGATATTTTCATGATGTAATTTTAATGGTAGCTGGGACTGTTGCGCACATATGTTTGTGTCGGAAAGGGAGCGCAATAAATAAACAAAGACATAAGCCGCCGTGCGCCGGGCGCGGGGGTCGTAGCCGAGCTGTCTGCTACGAAGTAATGAAGGGATTGGTATGCGACGCAGTAGTGAAGGGTATAACTCCCGCGCAGCTGTGGCCCGGTGGAGACGGAACCCGCTGCGTATGAAGTAACGACGAAGTGTGCTGACGTGTGTTGCTCCCGACTGCTAGCCATCCAAATGTTCGTCGACTCTAAGGTTATCTTATCAGCTACGTGCGCCTGTTGTTATGATAATGTAACGACGACGGGTATTTTTAACTGCTGTATTGACATAGCTTTCCTTACTCTTTACCGCACGAAATGTTTCACACTAATAAGAAGTAGACCTGTAGGACATAATGTGCACGCTCTCATTTAGATCTAACTTCTAGTTAGGTACACAGGCTTTCTGCAGTGCTCGTATTCTATAGGTCAAAAATTCAAGTCCCTTCAGAAAACAACTTTGAAGTATGTTGGTTTTCTTCGGAATAATGTGAGATACGAGGGCGGGTCAATAAGTCCGTGACTTTTGGAATAAAACACAGATTTTTTGATAAAAAAATAATTTTATTTTTCAACGTAGTCTCCCTTGAGCTCTATACACTTTGTCCAACGCTTCTCCAATTTTTTTATCCCTTCCAAAAAAAATGATTTGTCGAGGTCCTCAAAATAGGCCTTTGTTTGCGAGATGACTTCATCATTGGAGTCAAATCTTTTTCCACCAAGCCATTTCTTCAGGTTTGGGAACAAGAAGTAGTCGCTCGGAGCCAAATCTGGAGAATAGGGCGGATGAGGGAGCAATTCATAGCCCAATTCATGGATTTTTGCCATGGCAACTGCACATGTGTGCACCCTTGCATTGTCTTGGTGGAAAAGAACTTTTTTCTTGGCCAAATGAGGTCGGTTTTTTTTCAAATCGTCATTGAATCGGTCCAATAAGTTGGCATAATATTCCCCATTGATTGTTCTTCCCTTTTGAAGGTAGTCAATGTGGATTATCCCGCGTGCATCCCAAAAAACAGTCGCCATAACTTTATTGGCTGACAAACCCACCTTGGCCTTCTTTGGCGCCGATTCACCCTTAGAAACCCACTGTTTTGACTGTTGTTTGGTTTCTGGTGTGTTGTGATGGATCCATGTTTCGTCCACGGTTACAAAACGGCGCAAAAACTCCTCCATATTGCGATTAAACAACGCCAAAGCTTCCTGTGAAGTTGTTACACGATTGCGTTTGTGGTCGACTGTGAGCAAACGCGGCACCCATCTTGCGGAAAGCTTTCTCATGCCCAAGTGATCATTCAAAATTGAAACCACTGAGCCATGCGAGATCCCTACGGCTTCCACAATCTCTCGCACTTTCAATCTTCGGTCGGTCAACACCATATCGTGAATTTTTTCGATTGTTTCGGGTGTAGAGACCTCAACTGGGCGTCCAGGACGTTCGGCATCTTCAGTGCTTGTACGGCCACAACGAAATTCAGTAAACCACTTTTTTACCATTGAAATCGATGGTGCAGAGTCCCCATAGTATTTATCAAGCTTAGCCTTGGTCTCGGTAATGGTTTTTTTTCGCAAGAAATAATGCTTAATAAGCACACGAAATTCACTTTTTTCCATTTTCTCCTCAAATTAGTGAGTAGTCTGATAAAAATAGCTGTCAAACACAAACTAACTGACGCAGCAAGTTTAAATTTTGACAGGAGTCAACTGACAGATGCCTGTTGACAGGAGCAGTGTTGCTGTTTCAGTAAAGTGGTCAGAAATTCAAAAAGTCACGGACTTATTGACCCGCCCTCGTACCTAAGTAGTATGTTTCGCAGTAAAGTGCCAAATCCATAGGAAACTACTATCTGCAGCGCAATAGTACGTCTGATGTTGTTGCTCTGTCGGGCGCGTGTTCATGTTCCCGTATTAGTCCACAGCTAGGAAAGGCTCGATCCTTTGGGGTGGTCAAACCGGCCTTTCTCTATATTAGCAGCCTATGTCGTCAATATTCTGTGGCAAGCATGTTCGTTTAGTTGAAAACTGCAGACTGAGAATTTGTAAATCAGGTGCGTTTTGGGTTGCCTTGATTGTTGATTCGCCTCGTAGCAATTGTTCAATACAAACTAGATCATATGAAAGTAGAAACAGTTCCAATAATAGTAAATTATAACGAAATAAAACTTCGGTACCTTAGTACTTTAATAACCGTTCAAGAGCTCGGTCTTAGTAATGTGATTATTCTTTAACCACAGCCAAAACGTTGAGTAGCTGCTTGAAACGCTACTGGTTACTGTCAGCCTGTGTCATCCCTCTGCTGGGTAAAGGCATGACTTCCATCTCTTTCGATCCAGAGCCAGTATGGACTGGTCGTTTGTTTTGTTCAGCTAGCTATTTGTCTTTCCCTATTTTACCCACCATGCACGACTGAACGTAGAAGATATACAGTGTGTTTGGTTAACGGTTACCGATACTTTAAGGACATATTATATATACTCATTTCTATTGACATACTTGTTTATAAATACTCCTAACCACACCCTGGTATCTAGGGATGCAACGATATCCACTTCAGCCGATACGATACTGATACAGATATTTTAAAAAAGTATCGCCTATACCGATATGGACAGTTAAGAAAGTTCAAAGAAAGCTATAAAAAGCTGTGACTTTAGAAACAGACAAAATTACTCATATGATAGATAATTAAAATTCACAGTTATGAGATTTTTATTCAGGAAACACATTCTTAAATTATTCGGTAAAAGCCAGTTTCTCCCGTACGTAGACAAACTAGGCTGCGTTTTCATGACTGCGGTGATGGCGCGTACACATGGGTTGTCTATAGCGCGAAATTCAAAAAGTATCGGCTTTAATATCGCCGATTCCGATATATCGGAAAACTCGTGATATCGCCTATATATCGGTATTGGTACAGATATATCGGTATCGGATGCATCCCTATCGATATCTTTTTTGTAGTTTGATTCTAATACTCCTGATTAAACAAAAAATCATACGCAAAATTCAGGGGTTAATTTTACACTAGAGTAGAAACTGTAAATAAAAGGATTTTTGTTATAAAACTGTCGTAAAATTTCGTAATTTCTTGTTTTTCTAGGCTCTCTTTGATTATTTTTCAGGAAAATTTTATTTAGTAATTCGATAGCGTTGGCGTTTACTCTTGCAACAAGATCATATGCACGTCTCTAGGTCTCTAAAGGTGCGTCCAGACCTGGCGAATGGCGCCGCTCGCGAACTGCGCGCGTGCGTTTCATGTTCGTACGCAGCCCCCGCGCGCCGCTCGCGCGCAAGCTACGCGCCGTACTCGAGCGGCGCAGGAGGTGCGCGCGTGCCGCCCGCGATCCACATAGGCTCATAGTTCACGCATATGTGCGCACATGCTGCGCGCGCGCTGCACTCGCGTCCCACTCGAGCCAAAGATTTTATTAGATTCAAAGATATTGGCATTTCATTGAACGTAACCTGGATCAGCAGATTAATAAAAAACAAAGATTAAAGTTATTCGCGGGTTAACCCCACACGGGTTAGGAGTATAGGATAGTTAGGGTTAGGAGATTAATGTGTATTTGTCGATAGAAATGAGTAATATAATATGCTCATAAAGTATCGGTAACCGTTAACCAAACAAACTGTATAATAATATGCGTTTAGGGTGTGAGGTTGTCCGTTTCTGTGTTTTGAGAGAGAACCTGATCGGTACTTTTTGAAATAGCAATGTTTCTGACAAAATGCTTCCAGTGTTCCACGTCCATTTTGCGAAACACAATTTTATTAAATTGTAAAGTGTGACTACTGTGTTTCGCACGCCCAGTCCAGCGGCGGCGGTCCGTCCCAGTCTCCGTGCCTAGCGTTCGGCTCCGGCGCCTAATTAGCACGTTGCTAAGCAATGGCACGGTAATATTAATACTGTGGCAATGGCCTTGACTGGTCTAATATCGCCGAATTATTTCTGAACATGTGAACTCCACGAAGGTACCAAAGCAGCAGTCTTCAATTTTAATGATAAGACAAATTAATCTTTGTCGGAAAAAACTCTGTGACCAAGGATGACTCACTTTGCGGAATCGCTTATATTGACCACAGAAACTCTACGAACTATCATTAGGTGGAGTGTGAACGAGTAAAACCCATACAATTTTGTTATGTAGGTACTTATCAATTGGGAGAAGCCTGATCTATATGGATATTATTCAATTATTCCAAGCCAGCATATTATGGATTCTAGCAGTTTTATGTCGTATACTGCAAATGTACAATGCCCACGGGCCAAGCTGTCTGTCGATACTGGCTGCCGACAGCAGTGGAGTAGAAACGACAGACTATAAGATTTGAATGATATACAAAATTAATGAGCGCCACGTAACCCGACGGAAATGATACCTGGATTCAAGTATTTGGACAAAAACATGATGCATGTAATTATGATGTAAGACGATGAATTGTTGGCGGCAGCGAGACGTAACCGACTCGTAGGCAAGTGTTCAGTGTGCCGTTGTCCGAGATCTTTTGCTTGATACCTATCGAAATGGCATTTGTAACAATTTGTCAACATGGTCAAAGTTAAGATAAGAAGCTCATACAGACGTAGTTTTTGACTACTCTACAGTTTACACTAGCTGAGCAGATGAGAGTCTATCGTGTCTAAAGAGCTTTCCGATTGGTCCCCGCTTCCCACGTACTTGTATTAACAGAAATGTTGCATGAACAATCGCAAGGTCGGAGACAGTATTGGCGGACGGTGACATCAGTTTCACATCTTCGGTTATAATATTGTGGGTTAAATTAAATCTTACAACATGTTATTTAATTCAAACCGCTGTACGTCGCATTCGTAAATCTTGTAGTGTATCAGATGTGGTCATGGACAATCTAGCCACCATGTTGTTTAGAATTAGTAAAGAATAGTTACGTATGACTGCGAGTAAAAAACGAATGCGTGAGCTTACGCTCATGTAGCGGGATGTCATAATCTCGCAGATTACACTTCTGCTTTCATTTGTGTGTTGAAAGGAAACGTTATTATTAAAAAACAGCGCAGACATGTCTTTGTGACGATGTTCATAAAGTTGTGCGGGTCTCCAGTTCACCACTATCTGTTCGTCAGCTGTAAATGCAAGTGCAAGCTTTGTGGACCTAGGTGCGTGACATGTCCAATGTAAACTGTATCCACTGTAACTGTTAGATAGCTACAGGTTCGGAATGCATCTGAATCTGAAGCAATAGATTCGCGGCGGTTGCGGCTCAAATTATCGAAGGTCGCGGTGACACCGCCGTACATCTCATTATGCGGCGGACGCCGCAAACAAAGCGACTATAAAGTTCGCTGGAGCGAGGATAACGGGACCCCGGGCATCGATGCCATAATGTATTAGTTTTCAGTCGGCTCTGGGGACTCTGGAACACAGCTAGCATGCGTGTGCATAATGCAGAACACACGAACACACGTTCATGCTGTTTATGAATATAGTGGTCGTGTTGTGGAGCTCGCTGTGACGGCGGTGGCGGGTCATGTTCACGCTGCTTAAGACCTGGATGGCCTTCCTGCAGCCGGCTGCTTGCGGCCTGGTGAACGACAGTGATCGTACGTCGTCCCTGTTACAATGTAGCCGGTTGATCGGCTCCCGCACGCCATGTGTTCTAAACACGTCATTGTTGTTCCGAATTCGTTTTTATTGTAGAAGGCAAACTAACTTATCTTTTAATTAACTAGAGATTTTTTTTTTGACTGAAGACCGCGTGCTGTCGTCTGTTGATAATAATAATTCATTTATTTCAGACTTTGTTCTTATGACATTTCATTATATTTCAATTCAAATCTGATATTTTGGGTATTAAATTAAGCGTGTTTGTTTGTTTCAGATGAACGAGAAGACGTCCAAAAGAAAACGTTCACGAAATGGATCAACTCGCAGCTAGTGAAGGTAACGTACTGTATTGAACAGACCTTGTAAGTTGTAAGCGTTTATACTACTTAGTTAGCATAAACTCATAGGCATCGGACTGGTAATTAAACTGTAGGTCTTGGCGCATAATAGATCCTTGATCAACTAAATTGTTTTGTTGTCGACGGCCGGCGCACCGCCCACTGAGCCAATGTGTGGCTACTGGCAAGTGATACACATTGATACTTGTTTATGGCATGTATTTAAATGATCGTTTTAATTTTGCAAAAACAGCAAGCAAAAAAATCTAAACTGTCATCTTTTTTAATGATTGATACTCTTTTTTTGAGACTTAAAATAAATCAAATCAATCGATATTTTAATCTGTTTAGAACTACGCAAAAAAAAATTGAGATGTAGAAATTACGTCTGATAGTTACTTGTTGGGCCCCAAAACTAAAAGAAATGAGCATTACATATTTTAATATAATCTCTTTTATTTATTTACTAACACACTAATCACATTTTTAAATATTTCTTAACAAAAACCATAAAAAAAACATTTAAAAATATAAAAAGTAGTGGTCTTAATATAATTTCCTTTATTCATTCTTTCTCTTATCTAATACATTTTTAAATATTTTTACAGAGAAAACTAACAAAACATTTAAAAATATAAAAAATGGATGGCCCATCGGCATCAGGAACAAGGTCCAGGTTGCCGGTGGTCAGGGCTCCAGAGAGAGGAACCGCCTCACTATGCGTGCCGTGTCCAGGAGTACTGCTTTCTGAATCAAGCCCTTGACCCAGCCGCGCAATGAGAGCCTCCTAAGGTGTTAGTCGAGGTTCTCTGCTATTAGTCCATTAACCGTAACGACTATCGGTACAATGATTGCAGAGTCCACGTCCCACATGTCGACAACCTCTTGTGCTAAATCAAGATACTTGATTTTTTTTATCATTCTCAGCTTTCACGAGATTCTCGTCATGAGGGACAGTGATATCAACAATCATTGCACGGCGCTCTTGGCGATCTATCACCACAATATCAGGTTTATTTGCTAAAATAGTCATGTCTGTGATGATAGATCGATCCCAATACAATGTGGCATGACCATTCTCGAGAACTGGGTCGGGCACATACTTGTAGTATGGTACTTCAGAACTCACAAGGTTGTATTGCAAGGCAAGTTGCTGGTGAATAATCCTAGCTACTAGATTGTGTCTGTGCAAGTACTCACCGTTAGCAAGACGAGAACAACCAGAAACAATATGTCGGATGGATTCACCGGGACGGTGGCATGCCCGACAGATGTCAACCGTACCGTCCTTGATAATATATTTCCGATAGTTGTTCGTCATGATAACTTCATCCATAATCGCACAGACGAAACCTTCAGTTTCCCCAAAGAGGTCACCGAATCGTAGCTAGGATACGGACGCCAAAAAGTCTACAACAGGCCCATGTAAGGCCCGGAAAAAGCGTCCGTGTAGCTCCTTGCTCTGCCATACCTCCCTACGGTTATTAGTATCCAATACCACAGGTTTGCGCTAGTTCTGGTTAGCCAAGGAGAGCGGGGTGAAGCCCTTGTCCACTGAGACCACATCTCGGTGCATCCCCACGTCGTCGAGAAAGTATTCCCTGAGACTGCATACCTCGCGGTTGTGCAAGGTCTTAGCGTTTAAGAATTCACGACCTCCGCACTTCCGCGGGATATACAGTCTCATCACCGATGACCTTGGGTGATGCATCCGATTTGCGGTCAGTAGTGTGCGGACCTTCCTATCCAGGGCGTCAAGTTCCGTCTGAGTCCATTTGAGTATGCCGTAAGAATACATCAATACCGGCATGACCCAACCATTAAAGGCGCGCACCTTGTTTCCGCCTGATAAAAGACTGTTTAACACTTTATTCAGGCGGCCAAAGAAGCGCTCCTTTAATGATTGTTTCATGTCGGCAGCATTGATGCCTAATGCTTCCGACATACCCAAATACTTGTAGGTCTCGGTTGATGAGAGGGATCTAAGGAATATGAAATCCGAGAGTTGAGTTCCCACGGAATCCATAATCTCCCCTCGCTTTACATGCATGACTGCACATTTGTCCAAGCTAAATTCCATCCTGATGGCGCTACTAAAAGTTTCAGTCACTTTTAGTAGCTCCATCAGTTGCAAATTGCTGGGAGCAAATATTTTCAAATCATCCATGTAAAGGAGGTGAGATATAACCTGACCACCTCTCCTCAACCGGTAGCCTAGATCTGAATCCTCCAGCAGTGTGCTCAGAGGATTCAAGGCCAAGCAAAACCAAAGCGGACTCAAACTGTCACCCTGAAATATTTCTCGCCCGCTGGTGGTCGTCCTCTTCCTCGTCGTCGTGGTGGCGGTGGTGTCGACGGCGAGGAGAAAAATATAATAATATAATTATTATTAATATATTTCGATTTATTTTAGTTACTTTTCTGTCTAATTAAATTTCAATTTCACCCAGAAGTTAAAGTCAAGATCAATCCGACAAGGTAAATATCAAAATAGTGTTGGTAGGTGGTGTGGTAAGGCGTAGTCGACGTAGCCAGCAGGTGTCGCGCGTCAACGCACACCTCGCGCAGAGACGTCAGCTCTCGCGACCATCAGTACACCTGACGCCGGACACTTCCTGGCCGAACTCGGGGCATTGCCACGTCGCAAATCTCGGACTTGGGCTCCTGGAACAAAGCCGCCTCGTTGTTGATGTCGGCAGGCCTGACCGATGATGACACCCAGGCCTGCACGATCGAGGCTTCCAGGAGAAGCTCCCGTTCCAACTGCTTCAGCGCCCATCGCGGACCACTCGGGGCCTGTAGGACCGGCGCGCTTGAGGTCTGGGTGGAGAAGTCAAACCGGATGTACCGGTGGTCGGAATAGGTTTCCACCCCCTCCAAGACGCGCCAGTCAACGACACGCGGCGACAGAGCGGGGCTGGCGAACGAGATGTCCACCACCGACTCGCCCCGCATCCGCAAGCACGTGGGGACAGAACCCCGATTTAGAACTAGGCCTGTCTCCAGAGCCCAGTCCTCCACCATCCTACCCCGCACGTCCGTGTAAAGAGACCCCAAGCGCCAAGTTCATGGCATTGAAGTGAAAGAGGGAATGGCTTCCGATGACGACATTCAACTCCATGAGGGAGTTGTGGAACTCGGCGAGAGTTCGGCTTGGGGAGAAGTAGACTCCCACTACAACGATCTCCCCGAACCTTGCTGCTACGCACCCCTGACCCTACCTGACACTCTCAAGGCGAGCAACGACACCCAGCCCACCAAGAGCCTTCGGCCCTCCACAATGGCTTTCGCCGCCGTCACAGGGCAGCTTACCGTTACGGTTCACATGCCCGACAGGTCCGGACGTAAGGTGTCTGCCTTGACCTGCTCGGCAGGGCACCCACCGGTCCTGGTGACGGCGGCCAACCTTGAATGCACTTCATAATTTATCCGTAGATCAACTTATATAGACGCAATAATTAATATAAAGATAAAACATAAAAAAAAATACATAATTTATTTTTAAAAGTGCACATTTACAATAGATCAATTCGATTTGAGAGGATCAAATAATATACCCTTGTTTATTAGTAATGAAGAGACTCTTTTAAAACATTGTTAGACATGCCAGTGGACATTGGTCGTGTGCCTGGCTTCTTGGCGAACCGATTCACTAAACTGTTTGATGTGTCAATAACGTATCTATTTATAGTGGAGAAATTGGCAGTTCAGTTAAATCGATCGTAGTACCGCATAGTAATATGCGGTAAGCTAAGCTACTGCTTTTACTGTCTACAGTATACGTTCGCTAAAAACGCTGGAGGTGTGCTCTCGCTGCGCTGTAACCTCAATGTGAGAACAAATAAATAATACAAATATCTTTAAATGGCAGTATAGAAAGTCATACACAACTGAATGTGGTCAGCTTGGAGGTGGATCAAGTGAGCGTATACTCATGAGAGCAGCGTCACTGTGTGTCACGCACCCGCGACGCGTACTAATTGTGTGCATGAAGTAATTAGGGTCAATTCACGACACTCAGTGAGCCCGCCGTGATCCTGTTTACAGCTGGAATGTTATGATATAGCGGAGGAGCCAGCTGCGACAATGCAGCAACTCCAAAGCCAACCATGCACCCACTCAGCAATTGAACAAATTATTTATTAGTAAACATTAATAAAATTGTAGCACTGTATAGGTATGCTGGCCTGCATAGTAGCGCGTATATGCATGTAACGCGTGCTTGTGTTGCAGAACGACAAGCCGCTGGTGGAGGACCTATTCCTGGACTTGCGAGATGGCGAAATCCTACTGTCGCTGCTCGAGATTCTCACCGCGCAACAGTATGTAAGTTCACCAGCCCAATATCCCTTGAGCCTGCAGGAGAGGTTACAATGGTTGTTCTTTAATCGGTATTAGAAAATTGTAGGTTCCTGTTTAACCTGTTGTTCCTATAGATTACCCCTTTACCGAGTTCCGGACGCCCTACGATTATCGCAACTCCTCAAGAGAATTTCTATCCGTGCAATGTTAATTATTCTGAACTCACTCTGGTCGCTGCAGGTCATGTCTATTAGTTGCTAACTAAACTCCTGTACTTCCGTTTATGTGTCAACTTTCACTTTCTGTTAACTTTGTGCAAATTAACATTGTCTCGGCCTCGCCAGACTTTTGTGTGTAAAGTACGTGTATGTGTGTCTGTCTGACTTCTGTAATGAAGTATTTGTCGAAAAGCGCGGCTCATTAACGATGTCGTTAATGAGCCGCACTTTTCGCACTGTGTGGCATGCTCTCGTCACTGTCATGTGTTCTTGAATGAAATACTGAGGTTATCATTTATTTTACAACTGCTGCTTTCGTCATGAAACCTTGTCTATGAATGGTCATCCAGCTAAAGCTATCTAGCAAGTCAGCAAGCTGTGATAGAGAGTGGCTAGTAACTGGTAGATGTGAGTCTGGTTGTGTTGCAGAAGCGAGAGCGCGGGCGCATGCGCGTGCACCACATCAACAACGTGAACACGGCGCTGCAGGTACTGGATCAGAACGGTGTCAAGCTTGTCAACATCAGCTCCAATGACATCGTCGACGCCAACCCTAAGCTCACGCTTGGTACGTACATACTACTGCAATAAGCTTCATAGCTGCTTCAGGCAACCCTCTGAGAATATTTCTCGCCTATATTGTCGGAGCCTCCATGTGAATATGCTATGTAGCTGTTGTGTAATGTTGCAGGGCTGGTGTGGAGCATCATCCTGCACTGGCAGGTGCACTACCACCTCAAGGAGCTGATGTCGGAGCTGCAGCAGACCAACCTGGAGAAGACGCTGCTGGCGTGGTGCCGCACGCACACGCAGGTCAGTGGCCATCGCAGAAGGCCGCTTGTTGCAGAACATTTCCAACACGTGTTGTAAAAAGACCCATCGCTTGGCTGAAATCTCAAATCTGCATAACAACTCATCATCATTCTCTTGCATAAGGGCAAGAGAATAGAACAATGGGCAAACATTGTAAAGACTGGGGAAACATGTAACTCTCGGCTTAGTGATGGATGAGTGAGATGGCTCTATCCCTTCACTGCCCCTGAGTGTGTATGTGTTCGCAGAATTACACGGGCGTGAACGTGAAGAACTTCACGACGTCGTGGTCGGACGGGCTGGCCTTCAACGCGCTGCTGCACCGTTGGCGGCCGCAGCTGTTCGACTACGCCGGCGTACTGGCGCGCGCGCCCGCACAGCGCCTGGAGCACGCCTTCAGCGTCGCGCACGACCACCTCGCCATCGACCGCCTGCTCGACCCCGAAGGTACCCTTGTCTCTGTGCAAAGTCACGTCGAATTGTGGATGAAGGACACACCAAAACACGACTATTTAACATAAAGTAGAATGTTAAACAATGTAACCGAGCTTTATTCTTTTTGCAGATGTGAACACGCCGAATCCCGACAAGAAGTCGATCATGATGTACGTGATGTGCCTGTTCCAATCGCTGCCGCACTCGAGCGAGGACGTGGCCGACCTGGAGAGCATCCACTCCGAGCCCAGCACGCCCGTCGCCACGCAGCCGCCCGAGGTGACACGAGCACGAGCGATGTCCAGCGAACAGAGCTCTGAATGAGTCATATTCTTGTAATAACGATTACATCCACAGCAGGTGTCGGTGAGCCGCCCGCTGTCGACAGCGACGACGGGCTCGGCGGAGTTGGGCGGCTACTACGCCGCCTTCGAGGAGGTGCTGGCGTGGCTGCTGGAGGCCGAGGAGCGCCTGGGCGCCGGCGCCGCGCCGCGGGACGCCGAGCTGCCGGCGCTCAAGGAGCACTTCCACGCGCACGAGGCGCTGCTCACCGGCCTGGCGGAGCAGCAGGCGCGCGTGGGCGACGTGCTGGAGCTGGGCGCGCGCCTGCTGCACGACGCGGGGCTGGCGCGCGACGAGGCCGCCGAGGTGCGGCTGCAGCTGCGCCTGCTCAACACGCGCTGGGAGGCGCTGCGCCGCGCCGCGCTCTCCACGCAGGCGCACGTGCACGCCGCGCTCATGCACAAGCAGCACCAGCACCTCAGCGCCTTCCGGTACCAGACCCGCTTCGCCGCCGCGCCACACGCGACCCTGGGCGCTCCCTAACTAGCGTGACATGTTCGCAGGCAATGGCTGACGAAGACTGAGGACCGCATATCCCGCATGGGCGCGCTGCGCGGCTCATCGCACGCCATCCACGCGCAGCTGGCGGCCGTGAGCGCGCTGCACGACGACCTGCGCGCGCAGCAGCCCGTCGTTGATGCGCTGGCTGATTGCGTGGTCGTGGTGGACGACGACGCCTTAGACAACTGTACGTGCGACTGTATGACGCGACCACGCTGAATTTGACAACTACTTTTTGAAATTCATATTAAATGCAACTATCGAAGAAATTCTTAAAAATCAATTTATTTTTCAGCCGTGACCGAGATCGAGGACGAGCTGACCGCACTGAGTGAGCGCTGGTCCCACACGTGTCAGTGGACCATGCAGCAGTTGCAGCGCTTGCGCGATCTGCAGGCTCGCTGGTCAGCTCTAGACACACAGCACGCTGAGCTTCTGCAAGCGGCCGAAACGTACGAGACGGAGCTCAAGCAGATGGAAGCCAACCCCGCCAGCGAGGTGGGCGCCGTGCTGCAGCGCGTGACGGCGCTGCAGCGCCTAAAGCGCGAGCTGCTGTCGCGCCAGCGCAGCGCTGCAGCGCAGCTGGAGGCCACGGCAGAGCTCGCGCAGCAGTGCGGTGCGCCCGAGCCCGCGCTGCTGGACCGCGCGGAGGCGCTGCACGACCGCCTGGACGCGCTGCTCATGATACTCGACGTGCAGGCGCAGCGGGTGAGTGTCTCTATACATAGATGCAGTGCATTCCAAAAGCGCGCCCGAGCCCGCCTGCTGGACGCGATTAGTAGTACTCAAGGGCGGCTTATTGTTTTAATAGCAGAGCTAAAACCCATTAAATAGCATGTTACCACTTGTCCCTTTAGATAAAAGACTTGGGATTCGACATCGACCTGGACTCGTCGGTGGCGATGGACACGTCAGCACGCGACGCCCCCGCCCCCGCTACCGCCCCTGCTACCGCCCCCGCCCCCGCCCCCGCCCCCGGTACCGCCCCCGCCCCCGCCCCCGCGCCCCGCGAGGATCACAGCGGCTCCAAGAAGCCGCGCTTGTCCAGCGACGCGCGCCAGGACTTCCAGCTGGGGTACAAGACCTTCGAAACCTGGGCCGACGGCGCGGAGAAAACGCTAGCCGATGTGAGTGTGCTGCAAATTAATACTTAGTTGACTTTCCTTATTTTTGCCAGGGCCGAATTAATTCATTATTACTGATTATTTACTCATGTGTAGGGTTCCGTACGTCGTCGACGTATTTACATACCTTTTCGGTGTCAATTTTGGAGTTCGCATTTTAATAAGAAGACCATTATGTATGCCGAAACATAGGTATGTACCCGAGCTAGTTCTTGAAAATGGCAGTATTACATTGTAGTGGGATTAATCCATCATCATTAGTTAAACAATAATGTTCTCAAAATAATTCAAACTTCAATCATTCGCAATTGGCGTGCCACTGGCATCTCACCTAAGGCCGGTCAAACCAACACTTGCGCGGACATAATAGCACTACAAATAATCCAGGCTTCTCTAGCCCATAGATATCGTCGTTGCCATATTTATCAATGAATTATAAATATATATTTAAACATTTTAAGCCAAATGGGATAGACGAACGAGTGCGAGGGAGATGGCGCGCTTCAAATGTTTAGTATTGTATAGCGTTAGAGGTAAATCTCGCATTACGCGCGCTAAAAATTGTTATTGTTTTGAAAATTTTGAGAACAATATTCTAAAGTTACGGTTTAGTTTTATTATTTAAAATTGTGCGAAAGTTATTGGCACGATTTGATTACCTATGATTTTGAAAGTGATTAATTGATTGGTATGATGTGGTCTATTATTTCCTTTATTTACATACAACTCTAATACATTTTTAAATATTCTTTAAAATAAAAACAACATATAAAAAAACATTTAAAAATATAAAAAATTGTAGCCTACCGGTATCGGGAACAGGGTCCAAGCTACCGGCGCACGGTGGTCAGGGCTCCAGAGAGAGGAACCTCCTAACAATACGAGCCGTGTCCAGGAGTACCGCGCACTGAATCAAGCGCTTGATCCAGCGGCCTAACGAGAGCCTCCTCAGGTATTGGTCGAGGCTCTTGGCAATTGAGCCATGCGCTGATACGACAATCGGCACAATGATCGCTGAGTCCACATCCCACATGTCGACAACCTCGCGAGCCAAGTCAAGATACTTGATTTGCTTATCTTTCTCGGCTTTCATGAGGTTCTCATCATGCGAGACCGTTATGTCAACAATCATTGCGCGCCGCTCTGATCGATTCACCCCCACTATATCAGGCTTATTGGCTACAATAGTCCTGTCAGTGATCATCACTGACAGGACTATTGAAGGATTGATCCCAGTACAATGTGATATTGCCATTTTCGAGAACTGGGTCGGGCACACACCAATAGTACGGCACTTCCGATTCCACAAGGCTGTATTTTAGAGCAAGTTGCTGATGGATAATCCTGGCTACAAGGTTGTGTCTATGCAAGTAATCTCCGTTAGCCAGACGAGAACACCCGGAGTTAATGTGACGGATAAATTCGCCCGGACGGTGGCATGTCCGACATATGTCAACCGTGCCGTCCTTCGTAGTGGTCCTATTATTATACTGTGAATTTGGATATTACCGTCGAAAAGGTATGTAAATACGTTGAGTTAGCTCTTTACTTCACTGTTAAACAAGTCCTAATAATAGTTTTTCTCGGAAATGTAGTTTTGTCGCATTTCGCATATCATTTTGTAGTTATTTGATAAAATTCTTCTAAATAAAGAACCATCATCATAATATTATAACTCTTTGAAATAAGAAAAAACAATACCTACTGTTTTTATCGAATAGGTTAGGTACATCTAAAGTTGTTTTGAAGAAAAGAATAAATATAATTGGCTATTATTTATTGATTTATAATGATTATGTGAGATCATTAATATTTATGTAATATCAAATATTCTCGTCCAACTTACCTCAGTATCTCAAGACGAAAGTCTATGATCAGTGTGTGTTACCAGTGATTACATACGGGACTGAAACGTGGTCGCTCACAACGGGCCTCATCAGAAGGCTTAAAGTCACCGAAAGGGCAATGGAGAGGGCTATGCTCGGAGTTAATTTGGGTGATCAAATCAGAAATGAGGACATCCACTAGAGAACCAAGGTTACCGATGTAGCCCGAAGAATAGCCAAACTTAAGTGGCAGTGGGCAGGGCACATTGCTCGCAGAACGGATGGCCGATGGGGCCGAAAAGTTCTGGAGTGGCGACCGCGAACTGGAAGACGTTGCGTTGGAAGGCCTCCCACTAGGTGGACCGATGACCTGGTGAAGGTTGCAGGGATCCGCTGGATGCGAGTCGCACGGGACCGGTCAATGTGGCGACACTTAGGGGAGGCCTATGTCCAGCAGTGGACGTCTTTCGGCTGAAATGATGATGATGATCAAATATTAACATTTTTAATCGACACTGAATTAAATTAATAAAACAGTGTGTACGGCAATAAAATAAAAAATCAATAGTTTTAATGCCACCTGCCTTCGATTCAAATATTTTGCACGTCTGAATTGTAAACGTAGCGATTTTACTCTGGTGTCGATTCGTTCGTATAGATAGCGCGTTTGTCAATTATGCATAATTGGGCTTGCCTCCGTTCTGAACTAGCGGCACGCCCCTGAACCCCTGATAGGCTCACGTTTGATGTTGTATTTTTTTGTCGGTCAAGCTGGGCTTCTTAGCTTGTATGGAAAGGTCGCTACTGTTGAATTTCTGTGGTCCGTGTTACATAAATAGAAGAATTTTGAATATGAGCTTCACTTTTGGAAGCAAATTGGAAAATTAAAAAATACCGTGCAAACTGACTTGTGTGACGTAGCAAATGAAAGATCTTGTGTTATGTTTCTATCTTGCGAGAGGAAAAACATTATTTTTTTTTTTTTTTTTTTTCATAATTTTTTATTCAAAGTCTATACGTGAGGATTTGTAATTGGCTTTCTGGTGACTATGGTTTCCTTGTTTGTGTGTTTTTATTAGCTGTAAGTCCTCCATGTACTAAAAAAAATAAAATAAATAAAATAAAATAATTAGTTTTAAAGTTAAGTTCTTGTATGTACACATGTATAAGCAAATAAATATTATCTTATCTTATTTAAGAAAATCTACTTATTGTTTCTCAGTGCGCGGATTCGCTGGAGCACGACAGTGGCAAGCGCAAGCAGCTCCCCCCTACGCTGGAGCGCGTGGAGAAGGAGCTGGAGGCGCAGCGGGCGGACTTCGCCAACGTGGAGGAGATACAGCGCCGACTGGCGGCCGACCCCGACCTGCAGGGTGAGTACACACAGTAGTTGGGTCACATGGGGAACTGTACACAGGCAGCTCCCCCCGCGGAGAAGGAGCTGGAGGCGCAGCGGGCGGACTTCGCCAACGTGGAGGAGATACAGCGCCGACTGGCGGCCGACCCCGACCTGCAGGGTGAGTACACACAGTAGTTGGGTCACATGGGGAACTGTACACAGGCAGCTCCCCCCGCGGAGAAGGAGCTGGAGGCGCAGCGGGCGGACTTCGCCAACGTGGAGGAGATACAGCGCCGACTGGCGGCCGACCCCGACCTGCAGGGTGAGTACACACAGTAGTTGGGTCACATGGGGAACTGTACACAGGCAGCTCCCCCCGCGGAGAAGGAGCTGGAGGCGCAGCGGGCGGACTTCGCCAACGTGGAGGAGATACAGCGCCGACTGGCGGCCGACCCCGACCTGCAGGGTGAGTACACACAGTAGTTGGGTCACATGGGGAACTGTACACAGGCAGCTCCCCCCGCGGAGAAGGAGCTGGAGGCGCAGCGGGCGGACTTCGCCAACGTGGAGGAGATACAGCGCCGACTGGCGGCCGACCCCGACCTGCAGGGTGAGTACACACAGTAGTTGGGTCACATGGGGAACTGTACACAGGCAGCTCCCCCCGCGGAGAAGGAGCTGGAGGCGCAGCGGGCGGACTTCGCCAACGTGGAGGAGATACAGCGCCGACTGGCGGCCGACCCCGACCTGCAGGGTGAGTACACACAGTAGTTGGGTCACATGGGGAACTGTACACAGGCAGCTCCCCCCGCGGAGAAGGAGCTGGAGGCGCAGCGGGCGGACTTCGCCAACGTGGAGGAGATACAGCGCCGACTGGCGGCCGACCCCGACCTGCAGGGTGAGTACACACAGTAGTTGGGTCACATGGGGAACTGTACACAGGCAGCTCCCCCCGCGGAGAAGGAGCTGGAGGCGCAGCGGGCGGACTTCGCCAACGTGGAGGAGATACAGCGCCGACTGGCGGCCGACCCCGACCTGCAGGGTGAGTACACACAGTAGTTGGGTCACATGGGGAACTGTACACAGGCAGCTCCCCCCGCGGAGAAGGAGCTGGAGGCGCAGCGGGCGGACTTCGCCAACGTGGAGGAGATACAGCGCCGACTGGCGGCCGACCCCGACCTGCAGGGTGAGTACACACAGTAGTTGGGTCACATGGGGAACTGTACACAGGCAGCTCCCCCCGCGGAGAAGGAGCTGGAGGCGCAGCGGGCGGACTTCGCCAACGTGGAGGAGATACAGCGCCGACTGGCGGCCGACCCCGACCTGCAGGGTGAGTACACACAGTAGTTGGGTCACATGGGGAACTGTACACAGGCAGCTCCCCCCGCGGAGAAGGAGCTGGAGGCGCAGCGGGCGGACTTCGCCAACGTGGAGGAGATACAGCGCCGACTGGCGGCCGACCCCGACCTGCAGGGTGAGTACACACAGTAGTTGGGTCACATGGGGAACTGTACACAGGCAGCTCCTCCCGCGGAGAAGGAGCTGGAGGCGCAGCGGGCGGACTTCGCTAACCTGCAGGAGATATATCGCGATTGTCCTTTTTATTGTGAGATATTTACCGACACGAATCAAGGTCTTTACAGTGTAGGAGATTTGGAAAGCTCTGTTTTTGTATAATACATATTATTTTTGTTTGCAGAAGAGGCCAAACGACATGCCGAAACTATAGACGACTTAAAGAAACGATGGGAAAACATACAACGAACGCTATTAAATATACGAAACACGATGAACCTGCTAGAGGAGAAGGAGAACTTCCACAGCAACATGGAGGCGCTGGAGAGAGAGCTGGACGAGCTGGACGCGTGGCGCGACAAGGTGGCGGGCGACCGGCCCAGCGGCAACCTGCTCATACACGTGCGCAACCGCCTGCGCGCCCTGCGCCAGCTGCGCGCGCGCCGCGACGCGCTGGGCGCCGCCGCCGCCCGCCTGCGCGCGCTGCCCGCGCCGCACGCCGCGCCCGTGCGCGCCGCCGCCGCGCGCCTGCCGCGCCTGGACGCGCTGCTGCAGCAGCTCGCGCAGCTGGAGGCCGACCTCAAGCGCGCCCGGCCCGACAGGCCGCCCGAGGCGAGCGAGGACGACTTCGACGCTCTGCAGACCAAGATCCGGGCGATGGAGACGCAGATCATCGCGGAGCACGCCTTGATCGCGTCGCGTGACGTCATGTCTGGCAAGCTGCGGCAGCTGCGGGCGCTGCGCGCGCAGTTCGACGAGCTGCAGGTCACGTACGACCGCGTGGTGCGGGAGCGGCGCGACTCCTGCGAGAGGGGCAGCGTGCAGGAACTCAACTTCAAGAGTAGCGTCGAGAACCTCGTCACTAAGTTCGGAGACACCCGCACTATCCTGCAGCAGAAAATCAACAAGCTAGAAAATGGTGAGACTTGCTGTTTTAGTTCTTATCATTTCAAGACTTTATATCACGATTTCTGGTCCTTGTTCGTCACACGGTCTGTGTCACTAACGTGTGTATCGTGTGCAGGTCTACAGCTCACGCAGCAGCTGGCGGACGGGAGCGCGGCGCTGGCGGGCTGGCTGGACGCGCTGGAGCAGTTCGTGCGCGACGCGCGCGTGCCGCTGGGCGAACAGGAGCAGCTGGAGCTGCTGCTGGAGCAGAGCAATGTGAGTGCTTTACTCCTCTTATTTGGTAGACAAGTGAATGAATTGCCTAAGCCCCTATTACATGGACCTTAAACATACCTAGCGAAATGTGGATGTACCACCTGGTAGTCACGTCTGCCTAACCGTTCCGCGTTCAGAGAAAACATGCATGACGTTTAGATTATGATTTATTTATTATTATGCTTTACAGGGTGTAAGAGACAGCCCTCCACAAACTGATGGAGTGAATTTGGTATATCATACTAAGATGACCGGTGCAAGAAATTATTTCAGGAATGTTATGGGAATCGAATAAATTTTATTTGTTTTATTTCCTCACTCGCCATGTATCGTTACCGTGCCAAAGCACACGTAGCGAACGGCAAGCGCGACGACGAGTTCGATGAACTCTGTAGCTAGGCAGGAAGTGAATAGCTGATTTCACGCGTCGTTCGTTGAGAGTATTTCAACATCCAGTGTTGGATTTATCCGTATTATTTTCATAAATAGAGTGCTGCGTACAGGGAATGTAATTTTACATTGAAATAAAGGAATAACTTATTTTGAATAGCCAGTTTGTAGAGGGCTGTCCCTTACACCCTGTATTATATTTACTTTTGACGTTTCGTTAATGACCACATTTGCGCTCCATAGGTGAGGGCGGAAAGGATGCACGTCTCCATGAGTTTCCTTTTGAGGGAAAGTGAAAGTGTTCCTCTCATGGAGTGTTTCATCGAACAATAGCTCTTCCAGGTGTTATCGGTGCGTCGAGCGGTTTCTCTATCTTGCCTCGCCTGGAACGAGGTTATTTGGCCGAGGTTATGATCGTGCTCAACCTATGTCTGCATTGCGTTGCGTGCTGTTCGTCATTAACTAAGTTTTCGTCTTGTTCATTTTTAGTCCGACCTCGAGGCTGGCGTGGCTCAGTTGTTCGAGCATTGATGATGCAAAAAACCACCGAAAACAAGACGTTCATATACATTAAACGTTTACTACTAGTGCGAAATCTCGATATTTTCGTTTAGTTTTAGTCTATCAGATAAGACTTGTAAGAAAAATACACAGTAGGCCCAACACGGTTGTATTTTACTATTGCTAATATTTCTTCTTTCATATTCACAGAAATTCGAAGAAGAAAAACAAACATACAAAGCGAAGATGGAAAGTATCGAAAGCACCAAAGAGTTAATTCTAGAAGATTGTGACGACGTACTCGCGAAGACGATTCAGAGTGACACGCGAGCCTTGCGCAAGCGATACGACGGCCTTGTGCAAAAGTCCTTCAGCTTGAACGAGAGCTTGCGGAGAGGTCCGTATTCGTTTTAGACATTGTTTTAATCATTGTGAAATTGCATTTCTTTATCTATTTTATACGAGTGCAAATTGAAGAGGAACTTGTGGCTAAATAATAACACCCGCTCGGGTCGATCTTCAGGTTGATCCACGCTTGCCTAGGTTGGTTTGGTCTGTGTCTCCCCATTACACACCGAGTTGCCTCCGTGCCTGGGAAATGACGTTAAGCCGTTGGTCCCGGCTGTCATTTGTAGATCTTTTTACAGTCGGTACAGGTAGTCAGTAGCCCTAAACTCTGACAATCAGTCCTACCAAGGAGTACGGTGTTAGCCAGTACTAACTGGGTTGTGGAATTCAGATAGGCATTCGTTCTATGTAAGATACTGGTTGAATACCAGCTGCATCCAGCGACACAGGAAGCCGACCCCAATATAGTTGGGAAAAGAATGGGCAGACGATAATACAAGTTCAATCAAATTAGCTAGCGAAATTGTGATGGATCGAAATAATAAATTGGTTTAGTGTCGTTTTGGAGGGCAAAAGCCATTTTTTGTTAAACATTGTTAAAATGTACATACGCACCGCATCCGGTACGCATACAGTATTGTTAGCTAATTTCATTCGACCCCGTGTATTAATCCGTTCTACGTTCTGTGCAGGACTGGAGCGCACGGAGGCCGTGTTCCTGTGCATCGCGCAGACGGAGGCCTGGCTGGCGGCGCTGGAGGCCTCCATGCCGCGCGAGAGCGAGTGCGGCCTGGCGGACTCGGCCGAGCTGTACGCCATGAAGGCGCGCTTCCAGGCGCTGCGCGACAAGTGCGACGACCACACGCAGCAGTTCCGCAACCTCAACGAGACCAGTACGTCCTCAATCATACATTACGTGACATTCGTCTGCCATCAGTGACTACGACTCCTTTCGAATTGTTTTAACGGGGATGGTGCACGTGATTCACGAAATTCACGTTTGGTGCAGGTTGTATGTTGACGAATAATAGATGGGCGTCTAAAAAATATGTATTCACAGAATTATAAATCGTTTTAATTACTATTTATCAATACAATTTTCTTCAAGATTATGATTTTCGTAAAATCGTAGGGAATTAATCCTTACGATAAAAATAGGTTATGGAGTTTTATTATTGATTCTGATGACCATAATTTTGTAAATATACAGTTTTTCATGATCGCATATTATTCGGCATGTAAAGTGTAGGTCTCGTGATAACAGTAATGAAGTGGTCGCACACGTCCGGCCGCGCGCCCGGACCGGCCTGCGCGCGCGCCGTCTACGAAATGATTTCATACCCAGTATATCACTGTATTTAACGCCAAAGACTAGTTAACAGTTTTAACAAACTGTTACACGTAAACGAACTTCATTCTGTTACTTCTATATCCTAGTCTATTTCTAGTCCAAGTTGCCAATGTTTTTTAAAATTCTAAAAATAATAATAAAAACAACAATCGGTGGGAACTTTAATATAACTACTTATAATTCGCACATAAAAACAGTTTCTATTCATAATTTCAAAAACAATCGTCCGAAACAGATGACATGTCCACGTTTCCATTTACATTGAATATCACATGACTAACTCATTTTTATCCGACATGTTACTTCCAAAAAAGAACTTACGGAAAAAAATATATGATTACTACCCTATTGAGTGAAATGTCAAATAAAAGAGAAAATATTCAATAATAAGAGTTAATAAATATAGTGCAACGATTTGAAGTAACAAATAAAGTTAACAACAAAAACGTCACCAACAAGACATCAATATATTTCTTGTTCGGTTTCGTAGTAACATTTATATTAATTGTACATGTACACACAACATATCAGACATAGAATACTGACGTGTGACTCCAGTAACATTATAAAGTAGAATTTAATAAAATAAAAAATCGTAACGTATTTTTCTTACTCTGTTCTGAGTTAGCAATACCTCTGTACACTGTTAGCCCGGTCAAGTTAGACATGCAAGGTTACAAAAATTCGCATAAAGCTGAAAATTTGTACGAATGTTCGGAACACCTTTAAATGAAGTGTGATCTATTTTTATGATAACATTTACCGTTTGGTTGAAAACTACAAAAAACCCTTTAACTTTGACCTTGTTTTTTTTTTTTGCAAATATCGGATCGATGGGGACTTTTCACATTTAATTAGTAATGGTGTTCCCAATATTCGTACCAATTTTTAGCACTATGCGAATTATTGTAATCTTAAACCCCTATTTTTTCAACTAACTTGACTGGACCATGTACTTAAAATACTATTATATTCCACCACCGACAAAGAAGCAACCAGCTAACAATAAATTTCTCGCTCGAGGTGCCGGTAGGAAATGTCATCGCTAAGTATTCATACTACCGGCGAACCTTTAACGATTTAACAACCTTTAACTACTCGTTTCAGTATATAGACTTGACTCGTATTTCGCTATTCGTCGGCTTGGACGCAGGAGCTTATGGATGGAATAGTGACATGCCGAATACTTACCCCGCAGGTAACGATATCCTGCTGGCGGCCGAGGGCGGCGCGGGCGCGCTGGCCAAGCGCGTCACGCACCTCAACGCGCGCTGGACCGACGTCACGCACGGCGTGTACGAGCGCTACAAGTGGGTACTGTGTGGTGTGTGTGCGTACTGTGTGCGTGCGTGCGTGCGTGCGTGCGTGCGTGCGTGCGCTGACGTGTGTGTGTGTGCAGGGTGCTGGCCGAGGCGTGGCACGAGTCGGGCGAGCTGCGCGCCTGGCTCACGCAGGAGGCGGGCTGGCTGGACGGGCTGCAGCGCCGCCTGCGCCGCTCGCCCAACGCGCCCGCAGACGCCGAGGAGATCTCCGACGAGCTATACGTGAGTCACACGCATACCTTGTGCCATCACTCATGTAGACGGCTACAGCTGCTGTAGTCTCGACGTACTCCAAACGCATCATGTTGACTAGTTAACGCTTGGTGTAACATTTGGTATACCAAATTGCAATAACAGAATTAAGTTTAAGGTTTTTTTTCTTATTTAACTTTATGTTCGTTACGTGTAGGACCTGGAGAACTACATCCAGAACCACAGCGACGAGCGGCTATCGCGCATTCAGGACATCGGGCGCCAGCTCATCGACGCGCACATCATGCCGGGCTGGATCCAGGCTGAGATCGACACCGTCACCAACACCTGGAACACGCTCAGGACTGAGGTACTCACTACTTAAATAAACACAAGAGGGTGTATTCATGAACACTGATAAAAGTTAAAGATTCGCTTTAACGTCAAACTTGAATGGCTTATCATGACTCAACTTTAAAACCAGGCTCCATGCAAAGAGGGAGATTTTTGTTTTGCACGACACGCGGTTTTACAACCAGATTTTCGCTTACGAACGACGTACAGTTTTAAGCAAACAGGAGCTATGTTCGGCACAGGCGGCGTCCCGCAGCGCGCTGCTGGAGCGAGCCGTGCGCGAGGCGGCGCGCTCCGAGGTGTCCGTGGACCAGCTGCAGCAGTGGCTGGACGACGCCGCGCGCGACCTGCAGCCCGCCGCGCAGCCCCTGCCGCCCGCGCGCGCCGAGCAGCTGGCCGAGCAGCTGGGCCAGCAGCGCCAGCGCATCGACGACGTGCGCGCGCAGGCCGCCGCCTACGAGCGCGCCGGCCGCCACGAGGCCGCCAGCCGCCTGGCGGAGCAGCTGGAGCTGCTGCAGCGCAAGCTGGACGCGGCGGAACAGGCGCTGCGCGCGCGCACTGGCGAGGCGCCCGACCCGGACATCGGCGCGCGCCTGGCCGCGGCCGTGAGCGCGCTGCAGGCCGTGCAGCGCGACTGCACGCGCGCGCTGCCGCTCGCCGGCCACGAGCCCGACAGCGTGCGCGCGCAGCTCAGGACCTGTCTCGTGAGTCCTCGATCAAATCAATAACCTTCAAAAAACCAAAATATTGTCCACATTGGCGGACTCCCAACGTTCGCTGTTAATAAATTAATTATTATGCTCGAACCGATAAGCATTGTTATCTCTAAAAAGGTATTAAAAATGCTACGAAATTTTTTTCATCAACCAATATCACTGCTGGGCACAGGCCTCCCCCGAGGCTTTGACATAAACATTTAACAAATGAATAACGCCACGCTGTTATTCTCATAGGATCTTCTGCAATGCCAATAAAGTCGAATACGTACAGCAAGTCAAGCTAATTAGTTTACATCGCACACAGCGGTTACTGTCATTGTACGAGCCGGTAATGTTCATACAGCCGCTCATTATTATTGTGTGCATATACGTAGTCTACTCTACACGGGATTATTTTTTTTTTCTTACCCGTGTAGGGTACACGGGTAAAGATAAAATAAACGGGTTTACAATAAGGCCCAACATTTTATACAAATGTATAACTGATTGGTGTAAGCGCTTGCGTCATTTAGTGATCTAAGCTCAACGACGTGAGTTCGATCCCAGTTGAGGAGATATTTTTGCTGTTTTTTACTTTTAGTTCTTTATTAAATTAATTTTGTGACCAATAAAATCACTCAAGCAAAAAGTAATTAAAAAAAAACAATAAAATAATTTGATTTTTTATTAGATAAACATTGGTATTTGGTTGGAAAGAGCTTATGTTGGCAAAAAAAACTTGTGAGGCTGATACAATGATTTAATACGAACTGGTTATAAACATACAACATTATTTTTAGTATATGCAAAACCTGAATATAGTTTGTTCAGAATCAGTAACAGAATCGATTCCAATAATTTTTAAACCATGTTATATTTTTTCCCAAAAATATTTAAAAAAGGCTATAAGTTGGACACCGAGCGACATTAAGTACCTATCGCAATAATTTAGGTACCTACTGCCAAATTATTATTATCAATGAGCTCAAGACGACGCTGGAGGCGCGCGCGCGGGCATGCCGCGTGGTAAACACGTTTTTGTGCGGACAACCAGGTAACAGAACAAGCTTATAACTTTTTGAATGTTCATGATACAGTTTTGAAATTTTGAACATAGATTCTTTACATAAAAATACTAGACACGTGTTTCAGGTTTCGCATATACTAAAACTAATGTTGTATAGGTTGTTTACCAGTTTTTTTTGACAAAGACAAAGTTTTTTGTTGGTAAGGATGTACGTAAATAATTTGTCAAAGTAGGTAGGTATATAAACTGAATCAAAGTAAAATTAGAGGAGAAGTGAATAAACATGTTAGATAGTAAGAAATTATGACAACTTCTAACCGCATAACAATAACATAACTTCGCCAAACTTTCAATACTTTACGAGTTGTGGTTTTAAAAAGAGGATTAGAGGAGGAGATTATTAACATTTATACCTAATTATTGCTAAGGTTTATATTTGTTCACATTGGCTTAACAAATATGTAATAAAACAACGTGTTTCCACCGAGATTTGGAACGACTGGTTTATTGAAAATAGTTTCATACATAGACAAATGAATAGTTCACAAGTTTGTCACAAGATGGCTATTAGTATCTATATTTTGTTATTTACAACACTCCCACTCAAAATATAGACCCTTATAACAGATACTTAAATAAAACTATACTTTAACAATTCCTAAAGAATCCAAATGTTTATAATGTTTAACAGCATTTAAACTTTTGGTGAGCAAATCTGCAGGCATATCTGATGTACACAAATAATTAACACTAATGTTGCGCTCATGTAATGTTGAGTGGAGAGGGTTCGCTGGCGGGATGTCGACTGGAGAGAGTGCGGTGGTGGAGTAATAATAATACTAGTCTTCAGAGCTTCTTATTTATTCTTGTTGCTTCTTCAAGTTCTTCATAATACTGCTGGATTCGGAATGCCTGATCACGGAAAATGCTCCTTTTTTATAGGCAGCTCTGACCAATCACGGTCTCTCAATTTTGCACACGGCACTAATCTCCGCCCTTCGACCAATCAGAGCGCAGGTGGCTTTTCTATAGAAATCTTGAACTATGTTGTTTCTCGTGATCAGACATCCCTTACAATATTCCCTTACTTTCCTGACCTCAGGATGAGTTTAATTTCCTTAAATTAATTAAAAACAATACAATATTCTCTTATTTAACACCTTAAATAACAAAAATGTGAAACGGCTCTCGTTACGGTAAAGTTTTCAGGTACTTAAGCCTTTTAATACAAGTAGCGCCGCCAGGTGGCAGGAATGCGCAACATTTAAACTACTATTTAGAAAAATCAACACTTATCATCCTACTGGACTAACGTCTTATTAGATTAATATCACAATAAAATAGGAACTAATTAGAGATCACATTATTTACACGTATCGTCGCTAACAACTAACATTGTTTTCATTTATGATTTCTCTGCAATAATGTTATCTGACATCAATATGCTTGGTTTTATTATGAAATACAGGGTTTAGTAATAATTTCTGTACACTCATACTATCCTTATACAAGGTAATACAATACATTCTCTTAGTAACTTCATATTTTAGGTTTCTTAGATATACTGCCTTTTTGCAGGCCTCTGATATTGAAACATATTCTGATTCTGTACTAGAGAGTGCAACACACTTTTTTTTCTACAGCTCCAAGATATAACCGAACCTGATAATGTATAACAAAATCCTGAATATGATCTCCTACCATTAACATCATTAGTCTGCATCAACATATCCTTCAATATTAACATTCTAACTCTTGCTATATTTCAAACCTAAATCTTTTGTCCTTTTTAAATATCTTAGTATTCTTTTAGCATAAACTCAATGTTCTTCAATTCAGTATTGCAATTATTACATTGACTTAAATACGACACTGCATAGGCTATATCGGTTCCCGTAAGCACAACTAAATACATTAAGCTCCCGATAAGCTGCTGATAGGGATTCTGACTATTACAATTATCCTCCTTTTTACATTTTAAATTTATCTCCATTGGAGTATTCACTGTTTTACAATCAGCCATATTAAACTTAGACAGTCACTTATCAATATATCTCTCTTGACTCAAGGTAACAGTACCATTTCGTTTATCAAAATCAACTGACATGCCAAGACATTCTTTTACAATCCCTAAGTCTTTTAACACAAAATTCTTACCTAACATGCTCTTAAGATGATTAGTTTCACTTTCATCATTTGAAAAGACAAAAATATCATCGACATACAAAAGATAAAGATAAAGATATATTTATTGCATAACTGTGTAATAATAATAATAATAATAATATATTTATTTGCTTAAAACACGGTATAAAAAGGTCTTACATAAAAATGAGATCATACATGTTTAGCTTAAAAATAAAGCATGCAAAATTGTTAAGCACAAGCAAGTGCAATATGCAAGTGTTGCATGTTGCTAATATTAGTGTTCTAGGAAATCCTTAATACTATAGAAATTATTTTCATTCAACCAATTCTACAATTTAAATTTAAATAGTCTACAATTTAATTCTTTCAGTGTCTTTGGTAACTTATTAAATACACGTATACACATAGCTACACAGTTTTTATTATATTTAGTACACCTAGGCAGTTCGCCAAGTACAAGTGTGTATTGGTCACGCCGACTTCGTGAACATACTTCTTCTGCTGTTTTAAATAATTCTTTGTGTTTCTTTACGAACATACACATCTCATAAATATATAACGATGGCAACGGTAGCAAACCAAGCTTTTTAAATATTGGTCTACACGATTCATCGGACGGAATTCCGTATAAGGCGCGTATACACTTTTTTTGTGCGATAAATGCCCTGTTGTGTTCCGTACTATTTCCCCATGTTATTAGTCCGTACCGCAACGAGGACTCAACGTACGCTCGATAAGACATTACAGCCGTTTTTATATTAGTTACATATTTAATTTTTCTAAGGGCATATACAAATTTATTTATTTTATTGCATACGTACTGAACCTGCGCCTTCCAGTCTAAATATTCATCCAATACAATACCTAAAAATTTAGTTTGTTCGACATGTGTTATTTTACGTATATCCATTTTTAAATTAAGTTTATTATTATGGTGTTTATTAAATTGTATGTACACGGATTTGTCGAGATTTATAGATAAATTATTATTGTTCAGCCAATTAATTAGAATGTCAATAGTATTATTTATGTCAGTTTCATGGTCAGTAATTGAATTATATTTTTTGTCAGCAGTTACAATTATGGAAATATCATCCGCAAAAAGAAAACATCTGTGTTTAGTTATATCAACTATGTCATTTATATAGAGAAGAAATAAGATGGGACCCAATATGCTACCTTGGGGCACGCCGCGTTTTACACATTGATATTCAGACGTATGCATTATCATGTCTCTATTTTCGTTCAGTTTAGTAACTGCGACACTCTGTTGTCTGTCAGTTAGGTACGACGATATCCATTGATGCGGCAGTCCTCTGATTCCAAGAGCTTCTAATTTTTGTAATAAGTTGGTATGTGTAACAAGATCGAATGCCTTCGATAAGTCAAAGAAAAGCCCCGTTACCAACTGATTTTTGTTTAAACTACTCAGTTACATTAACTTCTTATTAGTAAACATTACATTTTTAGTTTCAACAGTTTACCCAAGTCGGATATGTAATGGTATTTTAAGGATTTAGGTGCATACAAATATTATTTTTTCTCAAGGAACTCATGCAGATTATAAAATACATTAGCAATTAACATTTTTTTCAATTTATTTTTAAACATATTTCCATTTAATTGCTTAATTGCTGGCGGTAAGTGATTGTATACACGAATAGCAGTAACATAGGTACTTTTATAATACATCACATTGTTAACCGGTAAATTAATGTCATATTTATATTGGTTTCAAATGTTTCTTTTAGAATTTGATTTGAAATTAAAATATTGCATATTGTATTTAACAAATAAACATAATTCGAGTATATAAATACCAGTCAGTGTCAGGAAACCCTCCGTTTTGAAAACATCTCTTAATGATTCGGTACTATGCATGTTGTATATTGTCTTAAGACATTTCTTCTGGAGAATTAATGTTGATTGTACGTTTGTTGAGTCACAATGTTTTTGCTACTGCCAACACATATTAAATATAAACATGGTTCTATTTTTGATTTAACATAACAATCCGCTAACATACAACTATCCACTTTCTCATGCCACGCTTGGGATGCCTGTTTAAGACCACATATAGCTTTCTTCAATTTTAGAATCTTTTTATCATTTGTACAGCTATAACCTATAGGTTTCTGCATATATGTAGTCTCTGACAGCTCACCATTCAAGAAGGCGGTTTTCACATCAAGATGAGTTACATTCAGATTCAACTGCACTGATAAAGCAAACAATAAACCAAGTGTTGTATGCCGTACTACAGGCGAAAATGTTTCATAGTAGTCCACACCATATTTCTGGAAACACACCACAAGTACCTAACATTGCATTGCTAGTCGTCCGCCGGTAGCGATGTAGTGTAGATGTTCTTAAATTTACTTCCGTAATATTTTTTTTTTTCTGCGCGCGATGGCTTTCCGGTATACCAACATACAATACACGGAGATGGTGAGGACACTGGCTCGCTGTCTTGATAATGTCGCGTTAGCTTGTCGGGAGTTCAATGACCGTTTTGGCTGCAGTGTGAGCGCCAAGACGATGCTGCCTGCAACTCAGCGACTGAGGCATCTGGATGCGGAGTAAGGCAGTCGTTGGATAGGTCGCGGAGGACCTGTGCCGTGGCCTCCCAGATCGCCTGACTTAACACCATTCAAAATCAAAATCAAAATCAAAATCAAAGCATTTATTTCAAGTAGGCCAGTTACAGGCACTTTTGAATTGTCGAAACAAAGGCAACAGTAAAATAAAGCTACAGTCCCAGTCACAAGGCACAAAAACTGTGAAAGTACTGTAGTTGCCCATTCCCTAACGTAGATCTCTATGGAGAAGAACGGGCAAGAAACTTCATGGACACTCTTTTAAATCAGAATACTTTAACAAAACCTTGGTTACATCATTCATTTTGAGATGGTACATTATGTGAGAACGATGCAGCAAGATGTGTACGTTAAAAGTGTCCATAGTAAAAACAATTCAAAAATAAAATAATTAATTCAAATAAGCCGTGGCAAATAAGAGTCACTTCTCGCCAGTCACAACTGACAGCGCCCGTTCACGAACATGACGCATGTATCAGCACCATTCAACTCAACCATTTTGAAGGGAACTAAATGATCCGACACACGTGCCACCATCAGCGAGACATTTGAGTGAGCATGACATACTCCTAACCGCCAGGGCACATTCAAGTCAAGAAAAGACGCAGGTTTCCAGCGAATGACAGCTTTCTAGTACATAGTACTCACACAATATGGGCTAGGCGGCTATATAATACAAAAGAGATTGAATCTACACAATGCAAAGATAGTTATACAATCTTCAGCAGCTCCAACAATACTATTTAATGCTATCAATTTAGGCGCCCCTGTTCTTGTGGAGCAGGACCGGCATTGAGCCAAGCATTTTTATCAGTGATATAATCGTCCAACTTGTAATATGCTTTCTTACATAGTGTGCGTTTAATGCATGTTTTTCGTTTCATTCAGTTCAAGAATACTTTGTGGAATTTTATTATAGCATCTCAAACAGTACCCCATGAAAGATGAGTCTACTTTAGCGAGTCTGAAGCCTGGCTGAACTAATTGGTCTCTATTTCTAGTACTGTAACTGTGTCTGTCACCTCTTTTATTAAAAAGATGTAGATTTTTTCTTACATACATTATTGTTTTCGTAGATGTATTGACAATGTAGCGTCATGATGTTAATTTCCTTAAACAGTTCCCTTAGAGAATCGCGCCTACGAAGATTATATATGGCTCTGATGGGTCTTTTTTGCAGAATAAATATAGACTCAATGTCTGCAGCCCGTCCCCACATTAAAATGCCATAAGACATAATACTATGAAAGTAACTAAAATAGACCAGTCTAGCGGTATCTACATCAGTATATTGACGGATTTTTCTTATAGCATACGCTGCTGAACTTAGCCGCCCCGCAAGAGATGTTAAATGAGAACCCCATTGTAGCCTTGAATCAAGCGTAATCCCCAGGAAAACCGTTTTATCTACAAATTCAAGTTTCTCTTTATTCAATACTATATCACAATCGCTACTTTTAACATTCGGTAAAGCAAATCTTACGCATTTCGTTTTTTTTTCATTTAACACTAAATTGTTTGCTGTGAACCAATTATGGACCTGAAGTAGGGCATTATTCACGTCATCTAGATTTTGGGCCCGAAAAAAAATAGCTAATAGCCGAGCTATTTTGTGTCTACATCTAATAGGTAGATACACTTTACCCCGAGTCGACTGAAGTTTATCAACAAAAGTGTTGATATCAAGATATATAAGTTTGTCACTATAGTGACCTACTAAAAAATGTACATGTTTATTTAACATGTGTATGTAATTGTTTTTTCTATTAGATACATTTTCAAAGTATGGAAAAGCACACAATATGATTTTATTACAATTTAACTTTAACAACTCTGATACCCAGTCAGTGATGTCTTCCTTTTTAATCTTAGAACTATTACCAACACATATAGTAATGGTGGTATTAGGATCACAAACAGTTTTAGTTACTGATGCCATAATTTGTTTGTAGGTTGACCCTGGCATACAATTGTTTTGGGTACAATAACTCAGGTTATTACTAATCAATTTACCTAGCCCTCTACCTATACTGTCAGAGAACATGACTGAATGATTACAATCATGACTATTAGGTGAGACAAAATTACCAATCTCAGGCTGTACTACTTGTGAAACATGAAGTGTAATGTCAGGTATTATATCTTGGTTGATGATGATACCATCCTGAGCACTCACAGCCTGGGACGGGTCCTCCGTTGCCTCAGGCTGGAGAGCATCAAAACTGGGTTCACTCCGACAAGTACAAGTGTCTATCAACTCGTTTGTGGCAAGAATATGCTCCTTAATTTGCTTTTTAGAACTATCATACTTATTATACAAAGACTTTAGTGACATATTCAGAGCCTGAATTTCAGATTGCAAGCGCTGAGTGTCTATTTCATAAATATTTATACTATCTTCCAATTTAATCTGATAGTTATTTAATCTATTAATAAGAGAAACACGTTCTTTCCTTAATTGAATATTTTTGGAATAGTGCTTTTGTTGTTTCTTGTAATTACATTTTTTAATGAATTTATTCAATCTTGCATATTTCTTAATTTTATTTTTACTAATTTTATGGCTGTAGTTATGGTTGACTATGGAGTCCTCTGTAAGGTCTATTGTTTTAATAGAATGAGGGTTACAATTAGTATTTACTAATTCATTGTACAAATGCTCAGTTTCTATAGCCTGAGTGTGATCCTTTTCTTTTTTTACATTTAAAAGTTTAACGTTAGCATGGATTAATTCATCCTCTAGGTCCCTAATTTTACTTAAAGCCTCCTCATACAAGTTACTACAGTTGCTGAACCCATCCGTGACCACCTGTAGTTGATCCCGTTCATTGACAACATTTAAATATTGCTGATGAAGATCTACTAGCTCCCGTTTTAAGCTGGAGTTTTTGTTGTTAATGTTATTGACCTCCTCCTCACTGTCTTCTATCTCCTGTAATAGTTGTTGGCATTGGAGTTTTGAGTCCTTAAGTTCTTGGAGGGCCGTTCTCAATTTAAGCTCCATATCCTGAGCAGTAGCCTTACGGGTCATCACAGGCATGGTTTCCGGATTAGTTACTGAAAATTCGAAATAAGGGAACGGTGAGAACTGACAGGATAGACAAATGAAGAAAATTTAGAGATGAAAGAGAGAAAATACAGGGAAAAAACTTTAGCTTTACTCAAAGAAATGAGGTAGGCTGATATATTAATTTGAAAATATTGATATTATCTAGCTTTATATTCAATTTAACTGGTTTAATAAGATTTTATTTTACATTAGTGGGTAGGTTGCCTAGAATAAAAACTAAGATTTTTTTTTAAAAGATTATTTTAAGACATTAATTAATAGAATAACGATCAGGTATGTTATATTTAATTAATATTGAAAAAAAAAAATCGATGTAAACAAAGTTTAGATGCGATATACAAAATTACTTTTTACGAACATACATTGACAACAAAGGGTTTAGAACCAGAGGGTACTTATTCAGAAAAATAAAATAAATAAAAACTATTCTAGAATTGGCGTGGACGTGTTATAAAGTTAAAGGGATGATTGTGTGCTATTAAAAAATAAAAAGTAAACAAATACTTCCCGTATAAATCCGTAGTTAAATCGTCAGCTGTTGTTTTTAGGTTACCGGTAATGTCATATAACCGAATCCTTCATTAATTAGCAGGAAAATAATTTTCCTGAGTATTTACACATTTAAAATACGATATCACATATAATTACAACATAATACAACTTAATTACTAATAAATTTAATTTTAAAATACGGAACAAAAATTTGACATATCACTCGGCATTAGACTTTTATTTGTCGGGTCACATAAAATCTCTCGTGTACGTCAGTCAATCTAAGAGTGTCGAGGCTCTAAAAAAAAATTGAACAAGCATTTGTGACGGTGAAAAGTGATACTGAAGTGCTTACAAAATTGAAATACAATTTAAGAAAGCGTGCAAATAAGTGCATAGAACAAGGCGGTGGTCATTTTGAAACTTTAATGAAAGTGGCTCGCAGAAATAGTGCAAATTAATAACCTAAGTGTAAAGTGTAAATAGTCCAGTTCTGTAAGTACCTACTTCTTTCTATCAATACTATTGTATTCTTATCACTGTACATATTATGATTCAAATCTTTTAAACACGCGGCTTTTTGAATATTTTTGTAGTACAAACAATAAACTGTACCTAAACACGACTTATCAGGGGGTAGTTCATATCGCGAAAGTTACGCATCTGAGATACGTTTTTTACCCGCGTGTGCCGCACGGAGTCCGGGCGCTTCGCCCTTCGTTAGTTTCGTAGTTCGGGTAAAAAGTCGCTGTTTTGAATGCATCCCCGTTACCAAGCCTAAAGTGTTAGATTCGTGTTGATAATTTCACTTAAAATTATCAATCATTACACGGTAAACTCAATGAAGTATCAAAAGTTATTCATAATATCAGCCTGTGACAGTTTAGGTACGTAAAATCGTTCATTGAACTAAAGCACATCTTATGCCTACAGCTATGGTCAGCTGGCGGGCGCTAGAGTTTGTGTGTCGCGTCGGCCGCTAACATTGCATGAGTGTGTGTGCAGGGATGTTTATGTACATACGTTTTGCGTTTAGTAAGGATAACTATTTTATAAAAAAATACTAGGTTTGGTTTAAATTTATTTAATTACGGATGTTGTTTTAGACTTATAATTTAATATTCTAATTGGGGAGTCTGAGGTATTGCGCTTAATCTGTTACACGTTGTATTGTTGCATACATGGTTTGAACTTACGGCTTCTCGTTCACTGACCAAAGACGATAGCCATTGTGCCAAGGTTGCTATAGTAATATTATGCAAAATATTATATCTCTTTCAGGATCATAAGTGAACGATGATTCTGTGCATAACTATGACTTCACCCACACATATAAACTGTAAATAAATTGTACAAGTACTCAATTGTAGGGACTCCTATAATTAACGTGTGACGTTCGCCTTGATTGCTTACTAATTCGTAATGTAAAAAATCTATCGCTTTGTAAAAATCGTCTGTTCGAATTACAAGAACGAGAAGTGTATGTATATGGCCCTTCTCTTATACCTAAAAGTAGAAAAAAAAATAGTTATAAGAAGAAATGAAAGAAAGACAGAGTAAAAAAAGAACTGCCCACATACCATCGTGTAATGGTGAAACTTGTCCCTTCTAAGTTAGCCAGTAGAAGTCCGAGTAACAAAATCACGAAACTGCATCTGTATTGGGCCACAGTATCGGGTGTCGTATCGAGTGACAGTCATTGCGCGGCGTTGTCGTTGTATGTTTTGTGAACGCGCCACATAAGATCGGTCGTGTGATCAGTTGACTGCTCTTTTAAGTATAAACACTAAATACTACCTACCCTACGGGCCGAATATCGACGGAGATCAGACAACTACAGAGGAGACATAGCACACAAGTGTGCGCAATACAGGTGCAACTCCGGACTCAACTATGCATGTTCCCTGAGACATGAGATTCGAACTCGGTCCCTTCTGATCCGCAGCCGTATAAGCTAGCCACAAGACGGATATCGACAGAAGGTCGACCGCTAACTGAAGCTTCGCAATCTCAACGTTTTAGTGAGGTGTCAAGTGTGGTTGTGATCAGAGTGGATTTTCGGCGCATGTCGTTTGCAGTGGGCACCGGAACTGAGCGGATTACGTGTTAACAACATAATGTGGCGGATAGGTTCACTGCGCGTTATCCCGAGCGCGCCTATTGCGCGCTGATATTTGTCAACAATAACATTGTTCAGTGACCGTGCCCACATTTACATAACTTCCGTGTTCATTATATCAACTACATCTGGGTTATGTCTATTATGTTACTACGCGCATCATTTTTACATATGATTTGTATAAAAAAAATGAATACACTAAACATTCTTCGATAGTCAAAATGAAAGTAATTTTACAAAGGAATCCCAAAGCACACGATGGAAATCACGAGTGACCAAATGTTAGTAGCGAGGTAAATAGCAGTGCTTCGTGAAGGTAGCACAATACAGGCGTGTATAGAGCTAGTGGTGGTACAGTGCTTACCTGTAGCGCAGTAGCGTGCCGTGCTGACCGGCAGGCGCGCGGCTCGCGGCTCGCGTGCGCTCTCATCACTGACATTGAAAGGATTCTGTGATTCCATTTGTGATTGCACCGATGTACGATCATCTGCGAGCGTGGAGCGGGCATCTGGTGCAGCTTTTATTAATCTGACGCGTCATTTTATTCATGTCTACTTTATGTTACTGTCAAACTTACTATAAAGTCATCGGCTTCGATGGCTACTAATTATATTAAAATATTATCTCAATTATTATGTAATGAGAAAAAGAAAAGTTTTCATGCGTTGAATGAGTTTATCCAGTCAATTGTGTGTAATACTATCGCTGATGCTTATTTAAGTGCAAACAGCATATTGTAGCGCATACTGCGACAGTGGAGCGCGGTGGTATTCGCAGGTCCGCGCGGCCACCGGCGCGGCGTCACTCGCGGCGCATCTCGCACGCCGCGCATACATTATCGACACTTGCGACAGCGACTGCTATCGAACAATCACACGAAATGAATTGGGACTCCCTTTACTTGCTTGTCATTTTAAGCCTCGCTTTGTACAAATGGCTCGTAAGTACGCATACTTATCAAGAAAACACGAATGTATCAACGGTTTACTAATATGGCTTATGTTCCGACAGAGATTCTACCGCACTCTGAGCGAGATCAAGTCGGAGGTGGAGTCCATCATCAAGACGGGGCGCAAGATGGTGGAGGAGGCGGCGGTGCCGGCGCCGCAGGAGTTCTCCAAGAAGATCGACATGCTGAAGGAGCTGTACAACAAGCTGGGCGCGCAGATCACCGAGTCCAAGTCGCGGCTGGAGCGCGCGCTGCTGACGGCGCGCGAGCTGCAGAACGATCTCGGCGCGCTGGCCGCCTGGCTGGACGGGCTGGGCGGCACGGGGCAGCAGACGCTGGAGCTGGAGATGTCGCGCATGCAGGCCACGCGCGACAAGCTCAACGCCAACTACTCCGACTTCGCGGCGCACTGCGAGCCCGCCTACCTGGCCACGCTGCGCGCGCAGGTGGACGACATCAACCTGCGCTGGGAGGCGCTGCGGCGGCCGGCGCCGGACGCGGAGCAGCGCCTGGCGCGCTGGCTGCGCGACGCGGAGGCGCAGCTGGAGTGCCGCGACACGGGCGGGCCCGCCAAGCTGCGCCTGCTGGCGGCCGAGCTGCGCGCGCGCCAGGCCGACGTGCAGGCCGCCGACAGCCGCGCGCTCGCCAAGCTGTACGAGCGCATTCGCGACAAGGTCACGGTGAGTGCGCACACGGGATCATACCGGGGTTTCATTCGATACGTAACTCACACGGAATAACTATTTTTGAAACATTATAATAAAAGAAGCTATTCATTTTGTTGTATTGTCAAAATTAACGAGGATTCGCCATTCCGAGTGAGTTATGTAATAGTTTGTTTCATTGTATTGAGTTTGTCGAATGTTTATTTAAATTCATAAATCAATAGATCGAGTTGCCTCATCATCATTGTCATGAAATCATGTTATGAATCTTAAATATTCGTCCGAACTCGTAGATTTTCAATCATCTGTCCCGATGTGTATCTAGTCGTACTGCTTGATCGGTTCACTGAATATATTGCACGTAGTCGCTTCGTCGGCACGGTAAGTAATCATTGATACATGGTGTTCGATAGATTTGTTAATTGTTAGTGAGAGTTTGAACGTGTCCAATAACAAACTAATCGATTGATGATGTTTGTGGTGTGCCCAGCGGCGCGTGTACACTGTGCGCCGCTGTACTGTGCAGCGGTGTGCAGCGCAGACGTCTCTATACATATGTACATACGATGGTGTTGGTGTAAATGTGTGGTGTGAACTACGCTTTGTGTCTCACGGCATACAACCATTCTATACATTGGTGCCACCTCGAGCTTGTAACGGACTCACGTGTGCGGGGATCATGCTTTATCACGCATCTCATACGACACGCGGCGCTTGGGAAATCACGGAGCGAGGTACGACGACAGGCGACGAGTTCACTAACATGTAAATAACAGTGTGGCTTGTAACACATTAACGATGGTATGGAAACTAAGCGAGGCGCGGTTTGTGCTTGCAGGCCGCCACTAACGCCATCGCCGCTCCCACAGCCACCGCGACCACTACCATCCCCACTACCACTAGCACCACACAGGTGCACAGAGACGATGCTGGCGTGGTCGAGTACGAAAACGTTACGGATACTATCAAGAGGCGCCTAGAGAGCCCCGTCAACACTCCCGAGACTGAGAAACCGGAGTTTAAAAAGTCAAAGATACCGCTGGCCCTGAAGAGCCCCGTGCCCATCAAGAGGGAGATCAAGGAGGGCGGGCATCGCAGCCGCGGCTCCTCGCTGGAGCGTCGGCGCGCGTCCGCCAGCCCGCACTCCGTCATGTCCGCCGACTCCATCGAGCCCGCCTCGTGCGCCAGTTCCGTGCCCTCCACGCCCGACACGCCCAAGAAGAACAGCAGCACCTTCAACCTTCTCACCGACAGCGACCTCTTCACGCAGATCTCCAACAACAAGATACAAGCGCAGCCGCCGGCGCCCGAGTCGGAGAAGCCGAAGGCCGACCCTTGCACCATGGTGGAGGTGAAAGAGCACGAGATAGTGAAGTCCACCGTGAGCCCCATAGAGCCCATGGAGATTTACCCGTTCGAGGCCATCGACGCCGTCGTGGAGTTCATCCCGCAGAGCGTAGAGACCGTGAACATCATCGACGACACCGAGAACGAGTCGCTCAGCGAGTCCGACGAGGAGGACGTCCCTCTCGGCAACGACGACAGGTGGCGGGCCGTCGACCTTGGAACAGAACCCAAAACCTTCGTGATCGAGGTGAAGACTCTCGAACATCGAATGAAACCGACGCTCGGTATATTGAAACGGAAGAATAGTTCGGACGACGAGCAGCCGAAAGCGATGCGTGTGACTATGGTGGCTGTGCCGGATTTGATCCCCAACTCAGAGAAGGAGGATGAGGACGGCTCGATGAAGACGCCGCCGCCGACGCCGCTGGAGGGGCCCGCGGCGGCCTCCTGCCCGCTGCTGTTCGACCTCGCGGTGCGGCAGCAGGAGGCGCAGCGCAGTCTGCGGCGCGATGAAGTCAACGAGTATCTGATCCTGGATGATGTGCCGCGAGATCAGGCCGCGCTGCCTGAGCCCTCCGCCACCGACACCTGCGCTCAAGACACGTCCGACAAGCAAGGAACGCATGCCAAGCGCGACACGCCCGACGAGCCTGTCACACACGAGACGTATGAGACGAACGACACGCTCGGCAAGGAACATGGTGAGAAACGGGTCACCAGCGCAGCCACGCCCGAGAGGATTATGAGCAAGTCCGCGGGTAGTGAGGCAGAGGAAGAGGTTATATACTCGGAGGTCGAAGAAACGCCGCAGGTAAACGATTTACATAGAGGAGTTTTTTAAATTAATTGGTGAAACTTCTCAGACTAAAAAAACAAAAACATTATTTAAACCCAACGGATCTTCTGCATTCATTCAATTTAATTTTTCTTGAAAATAAATTAGGTTTTGCTGCCATAAGATACCGATTCCCATGAAGTCACGATGTGAATGTTTCGCCAATCAATGAAAGAAAACCCTGTATAAACCATGAAATTGTTTCCACGTCCCCATAGATATTATGTTTACCCACCTCAGGAGTTCGGGTTTTGTAAGCAATCGGAGGAAATCAACAACCAGGATTATTGAGTGTTGTATGTACGTATTTGACCAGAATATCAGAGCGTATATCGTAGTCCCAGTAGTGTGAGTTAATCTGCTCGAAAATTAATAGTATGTAGGTACCTACGTTATTCAACAGTACACTCTACAGTCCTTTTACAGTTATTACAACAGCCACCTTATAGCACCCAGACTACAGTTGTCATTGGAAGGAACCTAGCAGCAACCTCATTCCAACGTTGAAATGCTGCATGGTTATTTTGGCGCCTGGCCATAGTCGGACCAAACTCGCCATCTTGTTTGTTACAATTTCACAAATGTTTACCAACAGCACTCTCCTGACTATCTCAGTCGCCAAAACAAACATGTAGCGCTATAGTAAAGCTGAATCTGATTTTGACAGTACAGTGATGAAGAATCAGAGTTAAAATAAGTGTAAATGAGGGTCGCGAACCTCACGCGTGTGTACGTTGCAGCTGCGCTCGACGTCGTGTAGCGAGTTCGAGGACAAGGCGCCGCTGTCCACGTCCACGCCCATCAAGCAGCACGCGCAGGTGGTGGCCATGTCGCCCAAGCTGGCGCTCTCCCCGCCCCCCTCGCCCCCCGCGGCCCTCGCGCCCCCCGCGCCCCCCGCGCCCCTGGCCCCCGACCAGGCGCAAATCCCCGTCAGCAAGGACCGGCTCAAGGTGCAGACCGACAAGTATCAGAAGACCGACGACTCTGCCAAGGTATGTGTAGTTCCGCCCTAACTTATGTGAGCTAGATTTATCACCTCACACGGACACTGATAATCTATATTTCTGTTCATTCAAATGACTTAATTTCATCAAAATTTATACATGGTCTTTAATTAGTATGCGAAACTTCACAAAGTTTTTTTTGGGGTCAACGATAATAAAACTGATGATGTTTCAAGTAACAAACACGACCAGCGGTGGTTGACCCGAAAACAAGAATTTATATATTTTTTTCTTTTCGTTTATCGTGTTTAGGTATCGTATCCCATCACATCTGTTTTCATGTTTTGCTAGCTAATAATATTTGACTTTCTATGCAAGCAGCCAAGTCCGACCTCGGAGAGCCAACCTACAGCGGCCGCCGGCAGCGCGCTGCAGGCGCAGTTCGCGGACCTGCACGACGCGGAGCTGGCGGCCTGGGAGAGCGCGGCCGGCAGCCTGGCGCGGCGCATGGACGTCATGCTGCTCACCGTGGGCGGGGTGGCCGCCGAGCGGGACCCCGCCAAGAGGCTCGAGGTACACACCGGCTACCAGTATCCACCACCAGGTCTTAGCGCTGCGCGACGCGGAGCTGGCGGCCTGGGAGAGCGCGGCCGGCAGCCTGGCGCGGCGCATGGACGTCATGCTGCTCACCGTGGGCGGGGTGGCCGCCGAGCGGGACCCCGCCAAGAGGCTCGAGGTACACACCGGCTACCAGTATCCACCACCAGGTCTTAGCGCTGCGCGACGCGGAGCTGGCGGCCTGGGAGAGCGCGGCCGGCAGCCTGGCGCGGCGCATGGACGTCATGCTGCTCACCGTGGGCGGGGTGGCCGCCGAGCGGGACCCCGCCAAGAGGCTCGAGGTACACACCGGCTACCAGTATCCACCACCAGGTCTTAGCGCTGCGCGACGCGGAGCTGGCGGCCTGGGAGAGCGCGGCCGGCAGCCTGGCGCGGCGCATGGACGTCATGCTGCTCACCGTGGGCGGGGTGGCCGCCGAGCGGGACCCCGCCAAGAGGCTCGAGGTACACACCCGGCTACCTGGTGGAATTTTTCAATCTCACATGGAGACACATCGAAATTTTCGAAAATTCGCTTGCCACACTCGGGAATCGAACCTAATAAATTTCGAAAAAATAACATCCTGTACTTTCATGACATCAATCGATAGGGTCAATAATATGGATCAAATCTCTCTATCAAACATGATAAATTAAATGAAAGGCAAACCATGAAATCTAAAAACTCATAAATTCAATGGGATAAGAAAAAGCACTTTTACTCAAAGGTCCATCCAATTACTTATGTAAGTACCTAATAAACAATTGAAGAAAGAAGATTGCAATTTGCACGGGTTTGTTTGTGCAAATTGCAATTTTATCCAAAAAGTTCTTCGTAATTTTTATAAATAAACTAGCTGTTGCTCGCGACTTTGTTCGCGTGGCAATTTTGGTGTTCATGTGTGAGACGGCCTCGTGCGTCGAGTGGTCGCAAGCGCGACTACTAAGCATCCTGCAACCGTTTCACGATGCTCTCCTGGAATAGATTCCCGGGTCGGGCAAAGTGTTATAAAAATATGTTTATTTAAATTTCATAAAGTTGTCACACACATGATTTTTAAGCAAGGAGTTGCTTCTTTTAGGGGGCGTCTATTAATTACGTGAGGCAATTTTGACGATTTTTCGACCCTTTGGTGGGATGTCGTGAGATTTGGATTGACCCCCCAATCCTCCTCCTAATCTCACGTGAGATTAATCAAAATGCGTAGTTGTATAAATACGGTATTCTGTGCTTGATTGCGTTGAATTCACTTAAAAAAATAATTTGTACAGAAATATGTTTACTTAATTAAACCGAGTGATATTTGCCGAGACTCCGCTCTTCCACTTAACATTAAACAATGTATATGCAATTGAAAAAATACTATAAATAATAGTGTTATTGGGTTATTCCATCTGGAATTTCTCAGTAGCAGCCACAGAATCTGGATTTGTGCCCGATTGATGGCAATAGGCTCACCCCCTGTTACACGGGACTTCAACATAACTGGCGAAATGTGTGTGTACGATTAGGTATACCTTCGGGTACACCTTCGGGGACATTTAAGGTGTGATGTTATGTTATGTGTTAGAAATGACTGTCAGATAAAAATGTGATAAAGTACAATCAGCCAAGCTAAATAGTTTACATCGGACACTTCGGTAACTGTCATTGTTCGAGCCAGTAATGTTCCTACAGCCGCTCATTATTATTGTGTGCGTATACGTATACTACCCTACAAGAGGTTTATTTTTTTTATTTTTACCCGTGTAGGGTAAATATAAAATAAATGGATTTAGAATAAGGCCCAACATTTTATACAAATGTAACATGGTTACCATAGCTGATTGGTGTAAGCGCTTGCGTCAGTTAGTGATCAAAGTTCGACGGCGTGAGTTCGATCCCAGCTGAGGAGTTATTTTTGCTGTTTTTTACTTTTTGTTCTTTATTAAATTAATTTTGTGACCAATAAAATCACTCAAGCAAAAAGTTAAAAAAAAAGTAATTAAATAAAACCAATAAAATAATTTGATTTTTTATTAGACATAGGCTATAGCTATCCATACTAGACGTCCGAATGAGTAAAACACTGTTGTTTACCAGTTTTTTGGACAAAGACAAAGTTTTTGTTGGTAAGGATGGACATAAAAGATGGTATATAAACTGAATCAAAGTAAAATTAGAGGTGAAGTGAATCAACATGGCCCGTCAAATGAGCAGACCTGCGCATACTGGGTCTGGACGACTCGGTGACCGAGAAGGAGGTGGTGGCCGCCGTCACCAGGACCGGTGGGTGCCCTGCCGAGCAAGTCAAGGCAGGCACATTACGTCCGGACCTGTCGGGCATGCGAACCATAACGGTAAGCTGCCCTGTGACGGCGGCGAAAGTCATAGTGGAGGGCCGAAGGCTCTTGGTGGGCTGGGTTTCGGCGCAGGTGAAGCTGCTGGAACCCAGACCTCTGAGGTGCTTCCGCTGCCACGTGTCGGTCCGGTGCACCTCGGAGGTGGACCGCAGTAGCTTGTGCTTCCGCTGCGGCCAGCCTGGTCACATGGCCGCGGCTTGCTCCGCCGCGCCGCGCTGCGCGGCAGATGGCAAGCCGGCCGATCACCGGGCAGGGAGCAAGACCTGGGGTACTCCCGCCAAGGCCAGGGGCAAGGGAAGGCCCTCCGCCACCACTGCCAAAACCCCCACCGTCGCCACCACCGCAGCCGCCGCCACTGTCACCGCCGCTGCCGCTACTGCTGCAACTTCCGCAGCGGAGCCCTCGCAGGGGGCCCGGGAGAGGGCTGAAATGGAGTGCCAGTAACGGCCCCATTACGCCTTCTCCAGGCGAACATCAACCACTGCGCCTGCGCTCAGGATCTGTTGCTCCAGAGCATGGCGCAGTGGTCGATTAACATCGCCGTGGTCGCTGAGCCGTACTTTTTCCCGCCCAGGGACGACTGGGTGGAGGACCTTAGCGGCTCAGTGACCATAATTGCGTCGGCCGCTGCCGGTACCCCGACCCTTGAGAGTGTCAGGAAGGGTCAGGGGTGCGTGGCAGCACGGTTCGGGGAGATCGTTGTAGTGGGAGTCTACTTCTCCCCGAGCCGAACTCTCGCCGAACTCTCGCCGAGTTCCACAACTCCCTCACGGAGTTGAGTGTCGTCATCGGAAGCCATTCCCTCCCCGTGCTTGTTCTCGGGGACTTCAATGCCAAGAACTTGGCTTGGGGTTCTCGTTACACGGACGTGCGGGGTAGAATGGTGGAGGACTGGGCTCTGGAGACAGGCCTGGTCGTCCTAAATCGGGGTTCTGTCCCCACGTGCGTGCGGATGCGAGGCGACTCGGTGGTGGACATCTCGTTCGCCAGTCCCCCTCTGTTGCCGCGTGTCGTTGACTGGCGTGTCATGGAGGGGGTGGAGACCTATTCCGACCACCGGTACATCCGGTTCGACGTCTCTACCCAGCCCTCAAGCGCGCCGGTCCTACAGGCCCCGAGTGGTCCGCGATGGGCGCTGAAGCAGCTGGACCGGGAGCTCCTCCTGGAAGCCTCAATCGTGCAGGCCTGGGTGTCATCACCGGTCAGGCCTGCCGACATCAACAACGAGGCGGGTTGGTTCCAGGAGGCCATGTCCGAGATTTGCGACGTGGCAATGCCCCGAGTTCGGCCAGGAAGCGCCCGGCGTCAGGTGTACTGGTGGTCGCGTGAGGTGTACTGGTGACGCCAGGCATCGCAGGCTCCGCATTAGCCCTCCGGATGCGGCAGCCATTGAGGCGGAGCTGTACGAGGGATACAGAGCGGCAAAGACCGCCCTCCAAGAGGCTGTCCGGCGGGCCAAGAACCTAGCCCGCGAGAAGATGCTAGAGTCTCCGGCCTGAGCTCGTGGAGGACGTGGTGAGCGCTCTGTTCCCTTCGCGAGGGGAGCATCCTCCCTCGCCTATGGCTCCGCCGCCGCGTGCGGTGCCGGAAGCGGACCACACCGATGACGATGACGACGTTCCGGAGGTGACTGTGGTAGACCTGAGAGTGGCGGTACGCAGGCTGAAAACCAGAAACACTGCCCCGGGACCCGATGGCTTGCCTGGCAAAGCCTGGGTCCTGGCCTCTGAGGCTGTCGGGCCCCGACTGGAAGGGCTCCTAAGCGCATGCTTGGAGAGAGGCCAGTTTCCGTTTCGTTGGAAGACGGGGAAGCTGGTCCTCATCCGGAAACCAGGGCGCCCTGCGGACTCTCCGTCCGCATACCGGCCCATCGTGTTGCTCGACGAGGTGGGCAAGCTCTTCGAAAGAGTCATTGCCAACCGCCTCGCCGGGCACCTTGCGGGGATGGGGCTGGATCTTGCGGAATACCAGTTTGGTTTCCGCAAGGGGCGCTCCACGGTGGACGCCATCATGCGTGTGAGAGCCCTCACGACGGGGGACGCGGTGTCTCGGGTGGGGTCGTCTTGGCGGTGTCTCTTGACATCGCCAACGCCTTCAACTCCATGCCCTGGAGCTGCATTAGGGAGGCACTCCGGTATCACCGGCTGCCGACCTACCTTCGTCGTGTGGTCGGGGACTACCTGACGGATAGAGCCGTCATCTACCCTGGTCGAAGCGGAGAATGGAACCGGCGAGAGATGTCGTGCGGTGTTCCACAGGGATCGGTTCTGGGGCCGGCCTTGTGGAACATCGGTTACGACTGGGTGCTGCGCGCCGACCTCCCTACCGGCGTCAGCGTAGTTTGCTACGCTGACGACACGCTGGTACTGGCACAAGGCGGCGGCCGAAGACATGACACGCGGGGTTGCAATAGTCGTGGAGAGGATCCGGCAATTGGGACTCGAGGTGGCACTGCACAAGTCCGAGGCCATTTGTTTTCATGGGCCTCGGAATGCGCCACCGTCGGGATCCCTACTGACGGCAAGAGGGGTTTCCATCGGCGTCGGGTCGACGTTGAAGTACCTAGGAGTCGTCCTCGACAGCCGGTGAAACTTCGTGGAGCACTTCCGACGTTTGGCTCCAAAACTGGAACGGACAGGGGCTGCCTTCAAACGGCTCTTGCCCAACCTGAGGGGTCCAAACGCCTCCTGCCGGAGGCTCTACGCAGGGGTCGTGCGGTCCATGGCCCTTTACGGGGCTCCGGTGTGGGCGCGTTCTTTGAGGCGGCAAGCCGCCCACCACCTGAACGCGCCCCAAAAGGTAATAGCCATAAGGCTAATCCGGGGGTACCGCACGATCTCCGGCGAAGCGGCTAGCCTCCTTGCCGGATTGCCGCCATGGGATCTGGAGGCGATAGTCCTCGCATGCCTGCACGAATGGCGCGCGGAGGCACTACGTCGGGGAGAAACTCCGCTGCCGCGGCAAATTGCCGCTCAGCGGACAGACCTCCGGCGTGATCTCATGGCGACATGGAGAGAGCGACTGTCGCAACCCCGAGCAGGGCACGCCACCATAGTGGCGATAAGTCCCCTCTTTGAGGAGTGGCTAGAGAGGCGCCACGGCGCGCTCACCTACCGCCTGACGCAGGTCCTCACCGGACACGGTTGTTTCGGGAGGTTCCTGCACCGAATCGGGCGGGAGGAAACGCCTGGGTGTTTCCACTGCGAGGATCGTCCGGAGGACACGGTAGAGCACACCGTAGAGGTCTGCCCCGCTTGGGCGGAGCACCGCCGTGTCCTTGTAGCGGCGATTGGCGGCGGCGATCTCTCGCGTCCGGTCTTGGTTCAAGCCATGGTCCGGAGCGAGAGGGAATGGGAAGCCGTCACCTCCTTCTGCGAAGCAGTCATGCTAGTGAAGGAGGTGGCGGGACGTGAGAGGGAAAGAACCTCACGTCCCAGTCGCCGCGGGAGACGCCCTGGGCGTTGGGGGTCACGTGGTGGCTCCCGGCCACCGTAGGCGCGGGCCTGTGGACGGCGAGTTATGGGCCAGCTCGCCGTCCGGCCGTCTTATGACGACAGGCCGTGTCGACGGCGCGTTCGTGTTCCACGTGCGCCTCAAAGAGATGTCAGCAAATAAGTAGGGGTCCGCAAGGGCCGATGCCTGCCAGGGCTGCGGGACTGTTCGAAAGAGATACCGTGGCCCTGGAACACAAAGGGCAAAGAAGGAACATGGATGGGTTTTAGTCAGTACAAGTCTGACACTCTCTTCCGCTCCGCCCAGAGTGGGGGGGGGGGGGGGGGTCATTTGATGATTTCCCATCCGGAAAAAAAAAAAAAGTGAATCAACATGTTAGATGTAAGAAATTATGACAATTTCTAACCGCATAACAATAACATCACTTCACCATACTTTCAATACTTCACGAGTTGTGGTTTTACGGGTTCCGTATGGTGTCGGATGTAAAAGAATAGCACCATCCCATATCTTCCCGTGGGTGTCGTAAGAGGCGACCAGAGAATGGGCAGCAGCGTTCTCCGTGTTTATAACAACCTTACTGCGATCGCCAACCCGCCTGCCAAGCGTGGCGATTATGGCAAAACCCCCCCCAATGATGAGCGCAACACAAAAATGGCCCCTAGTACCCGGCAGCCCGTCTACCCTTGACTATGGTAGCGGTCGAGGTCGCGGCGTGGCAAGAGGTGCTAAGAATCTCCGGATGGGATCAGGCTGCCTATAACGACGACTTGACCTGGCAACATACAACACGCGTACACTCCGGACCGACGAGAAGATAACGGAACTCGAAGAGGAATTGAGCAGGCTGCGATGGAGTATTGTGGGATTATCTGAAGTCCGAAGAGAGGGGGAGGACACGATAATCCTGAAATCCGGCAACCTGCTCTATTTCCGAGAGGGTGACCGGCAGTCCCAGGGTGGTGTTGGGTTTATCGTCCACAAGTCCCTCGTGAATAACGTGGTGAAGATCGAGAGTGTGTCTACCAGGGTGGCGTACCTTATACTCAGAATATCCTCAAGATATTCGCTGAAGGTCATACAGGTCTACGCCCCGACCTCGGCACACCCCGACGATGAAGTGGAGACCATGTATGAGGATATTTCCAAAGCCCTGCATGGTTTCAAAACTCACTTCACCGTTGTTATGTGGGACTTCAATGCGAAACTGGGCATACGAGACGGGGATGAGCTGCAGGTGGGGCAATTTGGGGTTGGACGTCGGAACCACCGGGGTCACCAACTGGCTAGTTTTATGGAGAAGGAGGGCCTCTATATGATGAACTCCATCTTCAAAAAGCGTGAGCCCAGGAAGTGGACCTGGCAGAGTCCCGATGGTGCAATTAAAAATGAGATTGACTTCATCATGTCAACTAAGAAACAAATGTTCAATAATGTCTCTGTGATCAATTCGGTGAAAACAGGGAGCGATCACCGCATGGTAAGAGGCACATTGAACTTCAATATCAAGCTTGAAAGGTCTCGACTGATGAAGTCGCTACGCTCCGTCCAGCACAGATCCAGATCCAAAACACCGAGAGCTTTCAGCTTGAACTCCAGAATCGTTTCGAGTGCCTAGGAAGCTCAGTGGACGAATACAACGATGGATTCGTGGAAACTGTTCATACGACTGGGTCTAAATTCTTCAAGACACGTCGTGCACACAAGAACAAAAGACTCTGATCATACTCTCGAGCTCATGAAGGAGAGGCGTGAGATGATCCTGCAGTCTTCAGACGAGGCGTGGAATTACCGGCAGCTCAATAGACGGATCTCTAAATCCTTGAAGAGCGACCTCCGCCGCTTTAATACCGAGCGTATTAAAGGCTCCCAGGTATTTTCAAAGATCTGGCTATTGGGCAGAGCCAGCTCACGAAACTGAGGACCGACGATGGCAGGATCGTATCCGCCAAACCGGAGCTGCTGAGGGAGATCGAGAGTTTTTTACCGAAGACATTCCGGATGTCAGCCTGTACGAGATATATACAAAACAACTATTTTCACGTTTTTGAACATTGATAAATGTTGCATGGTTGGATCCACAGAAATAAATCCGCACATGCGCAAGAGCAGTAATCAATAAACTCAGTAATGCAAATACTCGTAGATTGACAACTAAGAACGCTCATTTTTAATAAATGAAGCTGTTTGAAAACTATTGTTTTCAAACAGCTTCATTTATTAAAAATGAATTTTTAAATTCTCGGTAGTTATTTTCTAAACAGTCAAAATAAAATGGCTTGAGAGTTCCATGTTTGTCTCAAACGTTGGAAACAAAAAGAAAAGAATATATTGTTGTTCCATGCGCGGTTTGAACTTACGGCTTCTAGTTCAGTAACCAAAGACGATAGCCATTGTGCCATGATTGCTATAGTAACATCATGCTAAATATTATAACTCCTTCAGCATCATGTGAATGATGACTATATATTGGTATATAGTAATAATGATGTGCCACACGCACACCAATAAAACCGAGCTCGCTCGTTTTATTTTGTGTTTGTGTGCATAACTATGCCTTCACCCACACATATAAACTGTAAACTATTTCGCTTTTCCGATTGTACTAATGACTACAAAAGGCGTCCTTTTGGGCACCGTAATTCTGGGCGGCAGAGTTCCGAAACAAAATTAAAAGGCGTTGAGGTGACGATAAGGCTTTAAAAATCGGTTTATTTTGGCGCTATGCTACTTTTTTTCAAAGTGAACCTTGTTGGGCGCTTTTTATTCTAATACCGTTCTGTATACAACAATAAATGACTTTTTGCGAGAGCCCTTAGACCTCCTTAATCCGGCCCTGTTGCAAAATCCGTTCGTACTTATATAATTGCATAATACATGTGTGAGTACTGTGTACTGTAAAGCTACCATTTACATTTAGTTATCATTCATTGACTCGAATTTGCCCTGGCGGTTGACAGAATGTCATGCTCACTCAAATGTCTCGCTGATGGCGGCGTGTGTCGGATCGTTTAGTTCCCTTCAAAATGGTTGAGTTTAATGGTGCTAATCCATGCGTCATGTTCGTGAACGGTCAGTTGAAACAGTTCTTATTTTAGCTGCCACGGTTTATTTTAACTACTTGGTTTTTAAATTGTTGATTTAATCTTTTACTCTAGACGCTCTCAATGTGCATGTCTTTCTACATCGTTCTCACATATATGTATTATTTCAACATAAATGATGTAACCAAGATCTTGGAAAAAATATTTTTTGGAAAAGAGTGTCCATGGAGTTTCTTGCCCATTCTTCTCCATAGAGATCTACGCTTTGGAATGGGCAACTATAGTACTTTCACAAGTTATTATGCCTTGTGTCTGGAACTGTAGCTTCGCCTTCTTCTTTTTTCTGACATTCAAAAGCGCCTGTTATGGTCTAATTGAAATAAATGCTTTGACTTAGATGGGCTTGGGTTTGTAGATGACAGTCATTACGGGCAGAAGCCCGAAATTCTGCCAACTAGTCTTACCAAGGAGTATCGCATTACCTAGCTGGGTTGTAGATTTCAAATAGGCCGTCGCTTCATGTAAAACACTGGTATTCAGTTGCATCCAGTTAGATTGGAATTCGATTCCAACGGAGTTACGAAAAGGCTAGCAGATAGGTAGATAAGTGTCAGTGACGTGTGCGACATGTGTGGCAGATCCTCAAGAACCAGCTGGGGCAGCTGGCGCCGGACGCGGCGGCGCTGATCTCGCGCGGCGACTCGCTGGTGTACGCGCGCCACAAGGACAACCCGCTGCTCGCCGACTACTTGCAGACACACTTCCAGGTAACACACACGCGATCAATACACACCAAACTTGAAACATTCTCGATTTAAGTGGGTAAGTTAAGCATTGTTAGTTCCAAAAACCGTCATTAAGAACTCTGTTAATGTCATGTTATATTTCAAAATAGCTTCACGTTATTGGTCAGATCTATTATGGGCATTGACCGACTTTCCCCAGTAATTGAGAAACCCTGCTATTTGATGTCCATTGGATGGTACTCCCTTTCTTCTTCAAAATAGTTTGTCCGAAAAGCATTATCCATAACACGTTTGCTATAAACTTCAGTAACCATAATGTTAAAAAAATCGAAATTTTGTTTTACATAATTATCTTGACTTCTAAAACTATTTTATTTGTTTGTTTAGGATCTCCAACAAAGGATGTACACAAACACACGAAATAAATAATCGACGACAAAAGTATCACGTAGGTGTACTCCTTCACTTACAGGAGACCACAGCATGCATAATAAGATGTATAACTAAGCTAACAAATCATCATCATCATTTCAGCCGAAAGACGTCCACTGCTGGACATAGGCCTCCCCCAAGTGTCGCCACATTGACCGATTCCGTGCCTCTCGCGTCCAGCAGCTCCCCGCAACCTTTACCAGGTTATCGGTCCACCTAGTGGGAGGCCTTCCAACGCCACGTCTTCCAGTTCGCGGTCGCCACTCCAGAACTTTCCGGCCCCATCGGCCATCCGTTCTGCGAGCAATATGCCCTGCCCACTGCCACTTAAGTTTGGGTATTCTTCGGGCTACGTCGGTAACCTTGGTTCTCTTACGGATTTCCTCATTTCTGATTTGATCACGCAAGGAAACTCCGAGCATAGCCCTCTCCATTGCCCTTTGGGTGACTTTAAGCCTTCTGATGAGGCCCATTGTGAGCGACCACGTTTCGGTCCCGTATGTAATCACTGGCAACACACACATAGATTTTCGTCTTGAGACACTGCGGTAAGTTGGACGAGAAGATACCACGCAACTTCCCGAACGCTGCCCAGCCGAGTCGGATTCGACGATTAACCTCTTTCTCGAAGTTAGACCTACCTAACTGGATCGTTTGTCCCAGATAGACATAATCGTCTACAACTTCCAGTGTAGAGTCTCCGATCTTGATAGGAGTGGGTGCTACATGGGCATTCAACATGACTTTGGTTTGGTCCATGTTCGTTTTAAGACCCACTCTTCCGGAAGCTCTACTGAGGTCATCGAGCATAGTACTGAGGTCCTCCATGGTCTCAGCCATGACCACTATATCGTCGGCAAACCGAAGGTGAGAGATGTACTCGCCATTGACGTTGATGCCTAGCCCTCTCCAGTCAAGAACCTTGAAGACATCCTCCAGTGCAGCGGTGAACAGTTTCGGAGATATGAAGTCTCCCTGTCTCACACCTCGCTGCAGAAGGATAGGTTCCGAGGTCTGGACCTGAAGTCGGACTGACATGGTGGCGTTTTTGTACAAACACTTCAACACCTCGATGTACCGATAGTCAATTTGGCACCGTTGGAGAGACTGCAGTACAGCCCAAGTCTCAATCGAATCGAAGGCTTTCTCGTAGTCCACAAACGCCAAACAGAGAGGCAGGTTATACTCTTCGGTCTTCTGTATAACCTGCCGCAGCCTATGTATGTGGTCTACGGTGCTAAAGCCTTTTCGGAATCCGGCTTGTTCGGGAGGCTGAAAATCGTCAAACCTGCGCGCGAGACGAATCGTGATGACTCTTGAAAACAATTTGTAGACATGGCTTAGAAGTGAGATGGGCCTATAGTTCTTCAGCCGGGCATTGTCGCCCTTTTTGAAGCAGAGTACCACCACACCCCTGCACCATGCCTGCGGCGTTTTCCCCTCGAGTATGACGGAATCAAACAGCTTCTGAAGGGCCTTAAGTACCAGTTTTCCACCTGCATTCAGGAGTTCGGCCGTAATTCCGTCATCACCCGGTGCCTTGTTGTTTTTTAGCTGTTTTAGAGCCATCCTAATCTTGTACAGGCTGAAATCCGGAGTGTCTTCGGTATAGTGTCGGGTCAGTCTAGCTCTTGGGTCGTTAGCTAGATTTGCAACGGGTTTACTGGTTGAAGTGTACAACTGCCCATAAAAACTCTGGATCTCCCTCAGCAGCTCCGGTTTGGCGGATACGATCCTGCCATCGTCGGTCTTCAGTTTCGTTAGCTGGCTCTGCCCAATAGCCAGATCTCTTGAAAATACCTTGGAGCCTTTATTCCGCTCAATAGCGTCTTTAATACGCGCGGTATTAAAGCGGCGGAGGTCGCTCTTCAAGGATTTAGAGATCCGTCTATTGAGCTGCCGGTATTTCCACGCCTCGTCTGAAGACTGCAGGATCATCTCAGCCGCTCCTTCTTGAGCTCGAGAGTATGATCAGAGAGTTTTTTGTTCTTGTGTGCACGACGTGTCTTGAAGAACTTAGACCCAGTCGTATGGACAGTTTCCACGAACCCATCGTTGTAATCGTCCACCGAGCTTCCTAGGCACTCGAAACGATTCTGGAGTTCAATCTGAAAGCTCTCGGGGTTTTGGATCTGGATCTGTGCTGGACGGAGCGTAGACTTCATCAGTCGAGACCTTTCAAGCTTGATATTGATGTTCAATGTGCCTCTTACCATGCGGTGATCGGTCCCGGTTTTCACCGAATTGATCACAGAGACATCATTGAACATTTGCTTCTTGGTTGACATGATGAAGTCAATCTCATTTTTAGTTGCACCATCAGGACTCTGCCAGGTCCACTTCCTGTGCTCACGCTTTTTGAAGATGGAGTTCATCATATAGAGGCCCTCCTTCTCCATAAAACTAGCCAGTTGGTGACCTCGGTGGTTCCGACGTCCAACCCCAAATTACCCCACCTGCAGCTCATTCCCGTCTCGTATGCCTAGTTTCGCATTGAAGTCCTCCTTGACAACGGTGAAGTGAGTGTTGAAACCATGCAGGGCTTTGGAAATATCCTCATACATGGTCTCCACTTCATCGTGTATGACCTTCAGCGAATATCTTTAGGATATTCTGAGTATAAGGTACGCCACCCTGGTAGACACACTCTCGATCTTCACCACGTTATTCACGAGGGACTTGTGGACGATAAACCCAACACCACCCTGGGACTGCCGGTCACCCTCTCGGAAATAGAGCAGGTTGCCGGATTTCAGGATTATCTTGTCCTTCCCCTCTCTTCGGACTTCAGATAATCCCACAATACTCCATCGCAGCCTGCTCAATTCCTCTTCGAGTTCCGTTATCCTCTCGTCGGTCCGGAGTGTACGCGTGTTGTATGTTGCCAGGTCAAGTCGTCGTTATAGGCAGCCTGATCCCATCCGGAGATTCTTAGCACCTCTTGCCACGCCGCGACCTCGACCGCTACCATAGTCAAGGGTAGACGGGCTGCCGGGTACTAGGGGCCATTTTTGTGTTGCGCTCATCATTGGGGGGGGTTTTGCCATAATCGCCACGCTTGGCAGGCGGGTTGGCGATCGCAGTACGGTTGTTAAAACACAGAGAACGCTGCTGCCCATTCTCTGGTACGTCCCTTAGTCGCCTCTTACGACACCCACGGGAAGATATGGGATGGTGCTATTCTTTTACGTCCGACACCATTCGGAGCTAACAAATATATAGTAGCATTTAAAAATTAAATTAAAACATTAAGGTAATAAAATAAAATTAAAAATAACAAAGTCATAGTAGCAATTAAAATAAAAAACAATTGGTAATAAAATTAAAATAATTAAAATTAACAAAGTCGTAGCAGCAATTAAAAAAATCAAAACACCCGTGGTAATAAAATTGTAAAAATAAAATTAAAATAGTAATTAACAAATAAATATTATATATAATAAATAATATTATATTTTGTCATAATATCGAGTACTATAATAATGGAATCTCCGAATTTTGCATGAAATTAAGTCATATGTCCTAAGTATTGCAGTACATTATACTGTGTATTACTAAAGCAACGCATGGGTAATCAGCAATTTTCCTAAAAGTCTTGCTAGCTGGCGTGAGGAGCGTGGCCGAAGGCCGGCGGGGCGACGACGATATTTGTGACAGAAAGTGGGTGTGGAATGCGTCACGTAGTTAATATTTAAGACAAACGGATTTAGGCATATTGTATTTAGGGATTTTAATTTAATGGCATGCGATATTATGTGATATTAAGGTCGGGTAAGTTAGCATTCGGACAAATGAACAAAAAAGGGAATACAATAGAGAACCTCATTGAAGAGTGTCCATGGAGTTTCTTGCCCATTCTTCACCATAGAAATCAACGCTTTGGAATGTGTAACTACAGTACTTTCTCAAGTTATTATGCCTTGTGACTGTTTTTTGACATTCAAAAGTGCCTGTGATGGTCTAATTGAAATAAATGCTTTGACTTAGAAGGGCATCTAATAGCAAGGTAAACAAATTCAATCAATAAGCTAGTGTTGTGGTTCACCAGGATAAGCTGCGCAACAAGTGGTCGATGGTGATGTCGGAGATCGAACTGAAGCGCAACGTGGCGCTGCAGGCGGAGGACCAGCTCAAGGAGCTGAAGCAGCTGCTGGAGGAGCTCAGCGCCTGGTGCGAGGGTCTCGACCGCAAGCTCGGCGCCGACCCGGTACGGTATTGTGACAGGATTGGGTTGGTTAAGGCCGCGGTGGCGGGAACCAAACACGGTCGTCCTTAGGGCCGCGGTGGCGGGAACCAAACACGGTCGTCCTTAGGGCTCTAGTTCACGCCCGCCGGCATCGAACTGGTCGACAGTCACGTATATTGAAGCACTATGGAGGCACCTTCATGAATCCTGTTCTACTTCGCACAGTACCCGCCGGCCGGCTCACGGTCTAGTATGATAATCTATGAGCGTTTTTTAACGAGGCTGGACGCGGCGCATGTAAAGTGAAAGGGCATTTCTTACCGGCCAAAGAACGAGTACGTGTACAAGGCTACTCGGTGCTGGCTCGGCTAAAAATCGGTCGAGATCGAGAGCTCTCGCAGACCTGCAGAACAGTTGTTACTTAAAAACAGGAGCGGAGCATCAATGAAAAATGTTTCAAAAACGGGGAAAACATATTCCTTTTGAGAGCTTTCGTTGCGTGCGCTTCGTAAACGGTTAAAGTTACGCAACAATCATGTATGACGGAATTGTTCCTCTTAAAAGTTCTAAATAAAAGTCCGTAATAGCATATGTCTATCATTTAAGGTTGACTCACTATAACCTTTATTTATGGTAATCTTTTTTTTTTTTCAAAAATTTGCATTATTTGCGAAGGTGTTTTTGTAAACATGGAATTTATCCTTATCCAAATAAATATGTTATTCATCATAAGTATTTAATTTAGAACGAAATTGCTTTCACATCATTTGATTTCAATGGGAGAGGGAGAAAAGGAGATATAAAGATAGAGTTTTAAAATAACTACGCAGCAAAATGATGATCAGATACCGCTCGCGCATTTTCATTATGCGGAATGTTGTGCGTGATTTGTTAGAATTTTACTACAGGTGCCTTCGACCCAGTCTCTCTCTCTTATGTGACGCAGACGAAGTTGCGCGGGTCTGCTAGTATCATATTAACATACATGACACTCATGAAACTTCAAAAGATGTGTGCAAGGTATCTATATCGGCGTGAAGAACTGTCAAACTGTAGAGTCCACTGTGTTTAGGGAAATTGCCTGAACGTTATCAATAACCCTCTGCGGGCAGGACGGCGCTCGCGCCTCGTACCTGGAGCGCCAGGCGACGGTGGAGCGCGTGCAGGAGCTGACGCGCTCGCTGCGCGCGGCGCACGTGGGCGTGCCCGAGCGCGCGCTGGCCGCCGCGCTGGCGCAGTGGGCCGCGTGCGCGGGCAGCCGGCGCGACGCGCAGGGCGGCGCCTACGTCACGCACGCCAACCTGGCGCGCGCCGCCGTGGCGGGGCAGGCGGCGGCGCTGCGCGCGCACCCGCTGGGCGGCCGCCACTACGACGACTTCCCGCTGCAGGAGGACGCGCTCGCGGTACGTGCGGCGCGGGTCGCGACGCTCTGTGGACCCTGAACGTGGACGAGTATTCCAACATTCTGTTGTGTATGTGCAGCGCATAAAGGCGGCCATGGCGGAGATCGCAGTGAACGTGGAAGAAGCCGAGCGCGAGTACACGTGGCTGTGCAAACGAGCGCTCGCGCCTCCCGAGCAGGCCGCGCGCGTGCGCGACAAGCTGCGCGCCGAGTGGGCCGCGCTGCAGGCCGCGCACGCGCAGAGACACGACAGGTCTGCTGCAACTTAAAACAGTGCTGTAGAATAAACATAGCGCATCGGAAACGATTGCATTGACTGTAAATGTCATAAGTTATGAAATAAAACGAATTGATTAATTTTATCGTCAGCAGCTCTGTATTATGTTATTATACCGGCTCAATGCGAAAATTTGCCGATGCCCAATATTTATCCTGTACTACTGTATCTGTCTCTTACCTACTTAGTTGAATGTACCCGGATGCCACACATCCAAAAAAGTCATCTTATGTCTGTGAATAGCGTGGTTTCCAAGTCAAAATCAAAAGTAATTTATTCTGGCTGATAATAATCATCACTTTTTTAGCTAGTTGCTCACGTGCTGACATAACGTGGTCGACACACAGACACACAGCCTTTGTTACGTTCAGTTAAAGTGAATAATATGCATTGGTACGCACAGGTGGAGCGCGTGCCAGGCGGAGTGGGCGCGCCTGTACGCCATGCTGGAGGCGTGCGGCGAGTGGCTGGACGCGGCCGAGCGCCAGCTGGAGGCCGCCCGGGACCCCGACCTGCCCTTCAAGGACCTCAAGCAGAAAGTCCGAGATCTCGATAAACAGGTTATTATCGACCACCTGACTTTCAAAACCTCATTTTCTACATTTTTGTCGTCAAAAAAAACCAAAAAAAAAATCATTAACTGCTTCGGTTTTTCCAACAATTTTTGGGTTAGTTTCCAGTCTAACCGGATGCAGCTGAATTCCAGTATTTTACATGGAGCTACTGCCGCATTTGATCACTTCCAGAGCTATCAACGATGTGTATAGTGTAACTAACGCCGCCATCTTGTTTTTTCAAAACAGTGTATACTGATAATTTCACAAATACCTTCAGGAGGGTTTTCGGTAACTTACCTCCTGGCGTCATTCAAGCGCCATTTGATGTGACTAACAAACGGAAGCCGGAAAATTAAACTAAATAACAATAAAGAAAATGGAAAAACTGCGAAACAGAACCCTCCCCCAAGCCGACTGGTCCTCGTAGGGGAAAACGACCAATACCCTCTAAGCAGAAAAAATTAACGAATATGCAAACCAAAAAGTACAAACTTGGATACATTGCACACGACACACACAACACGAACACATGAGAACACACACGACACACGAACACGAGAACGAGATAAAACACGAGAAAACACGATTAAACTCGAGATCATTACGAACACCTGAAAAACTGACGGAATTAGAGCTGGCTATAGACAATATCAATTGGGATATAATCGGAATCAGTGAAACGTGACGGTTTGGTGAAGGAATTGAGGACCACCATGGCAAATATATTCTACACTACATTGGTTGACTATACGGTGTAGGATTTCTTATCAAGAACAAGTTAGCAAGCAAAACAGCAGAAATAAGAGGAATCAATGAAAGAATAGCTGTTCTTAACATCAAATTGCCTTCGCATAAAGATAAAGAAGAAATGTGGACCATAATTCAAGCATATTCACCGACTGAATCATGAATAATTTCACGAAGATCTACGATCAGCCGTACAATCTTCATATAAAAATCTAATTGTGATGGGAGATTTTAATGGTCAAATAGGCATTTGCAACAAAGGAGAAGAATACATAATAGGGAAATATGGTCATGGCAAAAAAATAAAAACGGGAAAGAAATTAGTCCGCTTTGCAATGGAAAACAAATTGAGAATCTTGAACAGTTTCTACAAGAAGAAGAAATCGTGAAAATGGACATGGATGTCACCCAACGGCAAGCACAAGAACGAAATCGATTTTAACCTGACCAATAACAGGAAGGTATTTAAAGAAGTGACTACTGTAAGCCAGCTTAATTTCCATACAGACCATAGAATGATAAGAACAAAACTATCAGGCAGACAAGTACAAAAATGATCGAGGTCAAGAGCAGGTCCATCTTTTAATAAAAAAAAGGAGACATGTTCATGACAATAAGGACAGAACTGCACTTATAAACATAAATACAAAAACAATCCATAAACCAATCCAGGAACGATACAACAAAATATTCAGAATCAGAATCAGAATTTTATTTGCTATGAAAGTAGGTACAGGTTAGGTGTTGTACATAAATTAATGAGATCGGCTGCAGTCTACCTTACGGTGGCGTGCAAATTATTACATAGATTAAAATATTAATAAATAAATTTAATTCGATAAACAAATCTATATAAGTACAATGTACACAAAATCAATTCCCAATGTTAGTAAAAATACAGAACTGATTTGATCACGCAAGGAAACTCCGAGCATAGCCCTCTCCATTCATGTTGAATGCACACCCACTCCTATCAAGATCGGAGACTCTACACTCGAAGTTGTAGACGATTATGTCTACCTGGGACAAACGGTCCAGTTAGGTAGGTCTAACTTCGAGAAAGAGGTCAATCGTCGAATCCGACTCGGCTGGGCAGCGTTCGGGAAGTTGCGTGGTATCTAAAAAGAGCAAAACAAAATGTTTAAATATACATACAGTATACAAAACCTTGATATCGAGATGGACAGGACACATGCTAAGGGAAGGGATAGAGAAGTGGACGAAACTAGTAACGGAATTGTACCCGCGTGATAGCAACAGGATCAAAAGTAAATAAAATAAACGTTGGTTAGACGACATGAAAAACATAGCTGGTCCAGAATGGACACGTATTGCAAAAGATAGGATAAAATGGAAAGTATTAGGCCTTTGTCGAAAGAAGCTCAAACAGATAAACCGGCTGCCGAAAATTAATATGTTCAATATAGAAAGTATAATTGTAAAATAGAGTTAAAGAAATGTAAAATTAAGTTTCAGCAATAAAGGTTGATTTTATTTTATGATGTGCCGTGTGTGTACAGATGTCATCCCGCGCGGAGTCCGTACAAGCGGCGCGCGCGGCGGGACGCGCCGTCGTGTCGGCGTGCGGCGTGCCGCTGGCGTGCGACGTGCAGGACCAGCTGGAGCTGCTCAACGAGCGCTGGCACGCCGCGGCCGCCGCCATACAGCAGCTCAACGACAAGTGAGTGTAGTGTGCTTACACGCTGATATATGTAGTGTCGGCGTGTCGTGCGACGTGCAGGACCAGCTGGAGCTGCTCAACGAGCGCTGGCACGCCGCGGCCGCCGCCATACAGCAGCTCAACGACAAGTGAGTGTAGTGTGCTTACACGCTGATATATGTTGTGTCGGCGTGTCGTGCGACGTGCAGGACCAGCTGGAGCTGCTCAACGAGCGCTGGCACGCCGCGGCCGCCGCCATACAGCAGCTCAACGACAAGTGAGTGTAGTGTGCTTACACGCTGATATATGTAGTGTCGGCGTGTCGTGCGACGTGCAGGACCAGCTGGAGCTGCTCAACGAGCGCTGGCACGCCGCGGCCGCCGCCATACAGCAGCTCAACGACAAGTGAGTGTAGTGTGCTTACACGCTGATATATGTAGTGTCGGCGTGTCGTGCGACGTGCAGGACCAGCTGGAGCTGCTCAACGAGCGCTGGCACGCCGCGGCCGCCGCCATACAGCAGCTCAACGACAAGTGAGTGTAGTGTGCTTACACGCTGATATATGTAGTGTCGGCGTGTCGTGCGACGTGCAGGACCAGCTGGAGCTGCTCAACGAGCGCTGGCACGCCGCGGCCGCCGCCATACAGCAGCTCAACGACAAGTGAGTGTAGTGTGCTTACACGCTGATATATGTAGTGTCGGCGTGTCGTGCGACGTGCAGGACCAGCTGGAGCTGCTCAACGAGCGCTGGCACGCCGCGGCCGCCGCCATACAGCAGCTCAACGACAAGTGAGTGTAGTGTGCTTACACGCTGATATATGTAGTGTCGGCGTGTCGTGCGACGTGCAGGACCAGCTGGAGCTGCTCAACGAGCGCTGGCACGCCGCGGCCGCCGCCATACAGCAGCTCAACGACAAGTGAGTGTAGTGTGCTTACACGCTGATATATGTAGTGTCGGCGTGTCGTGCGACGTGCAGGACCAGCTGGAGCTGCTCAACGAGCGCTGGCACGCCGCGGCCGCCGCCATACAGCAGCTCAACGACAAGTGAGTGTAGTGTGCTTACATGCTTAAGTATTACAGCCTAAAACGGTCAAGAATATACTAGGCCAAACTCACATTTGAAATACACAATATGCGGTCATTGACCCCAAAAAAATTACCTATCAAAATGTTTGGTTACTTATGTTTAAATATTGATTCAGGTTAGGTTATACAGCAGCTGTATCACGTATGGTACGAAACTGGAGCCGCTAAGTTATGGAGAAAAATAACGCGATGTTTACCGTCCAGGATCAGTTCAGTGGAGACTCGCAACGTGGTCGCGGAGGGCGGCGCGGCGTGGGCGGCGGGGGCGCGTGCGCAGCTGCGGCGCGTGGCCGAGTTGCTGCACACCACGTGTGCCAACGTCGCCGACCACACCTGCCTCGCCATCCGGCTCAGCCTCGTCAAGGTACACAAACACGATACATTGATTTATATGTTAAGCAGCAACAGCCCCGGAAGCGTCAAAAAGACCTTGGACAAAACTTTCCACAATTTTCCATTACATTAAAATCTGCCATTTCATTAAAATTGCCATCATGTGTCTTAAGCAGACTGTTCAGTATTAAGCTGATAGGAAAACTTCGGTCGATGCATGTTTTCGGTCATAAGTCCAGAAAACATGCATTGATATATCGTATGTTTTCTGGACTTATGTCCAGAAAACATGCATTGCGAGGGCTTTTGACCTGGTGCCATACGATATCCTGTGGGAAAAGCTATGAAAGGAAAGCACGTTGATTGTATATTCTTTGTAGTATTTCTTTATTTAAGTTTTGGTACGAGAATCAGACGAACTATGTCAGGTGGAGTGGAACTCTGTCTGAAGTGTATGGCTTTTTTTTTTTTTTTTTTTGGATGGGAAATCATCAAATGACCCCCCCCACTCTGGGCCGTAGGGGTCCGCATGGGCCGTAACAGTTATGGGCCGAGCTAGCCCATAACTCGCCGTCCACAGGCCCGCGCCTACGGTGGCCGGGAGCCACTACGTGACCCCCGACGCCCAGGGCGTCTCCCGCGGCGGCTGGGACGTGAGGTTCTTTCCCTCTCACGTCCTGCCACCTCCTTCACTAGCATGACTGCTTCGCAGAAGGAGGTGACGGCTTCCCATTCTCTCTCGCTCCGGACCATGGCTTGAACCAAGGCCGGACGCGAGAGATCGCCGCCGCCAATCGCCGCTACGAGGACACGGCGGTGCTCCGCCCAAGCGGGGCTGAACTCCACGGTGTGCTCCACCGTGTCCTCCGGACGATCCTCGCAGTGGAAACACCCAGGCGTTTCCTCCCGCCCGATTCGGTGCAGGAACCTCCCGAAACAACCGTGTCCGGTGAGGACCTGCGTCAGGCGGTAGGTGAGGGCGCCGTGGCGCCTCTCTAGCCACTCCTCAAAGAGGGGACTTATCGCCACTATGGTAGCGTGCCCTGCACGGGGTTGCAACAGTCGCTCTCTCCATGTCGCCATGATATCACGCCGGAGGTCTGTCCGCTGAGCGGCAATTTGCCGCGGCAGCGGAGTTTCCCCCCGACGTAGTGCCTCCGCGCGCCATTCATGCAGGCGCGCGAGGACTATCGCCTCCAGATCCCATGGCGGCAATCCGGCAAGGAGGCTAGCCGCCTCGCCGGAGATCGTGCGGTACCCCCGGATTAGCCTTACGGCTATCACCTTTTGGGGCGCGTTCAGGTAGTGGGCGGCTTGCCGCATTAAAGAACGCGCCCACACCGGGGCCCCGTAAAGGGCCATGGACCGCACGACCCCCGCGTATAGCCTCTGGCAGAAGTGTATGGCTTGAAGTGCAAATTTGCACGTTGTACGACGCAAAACAAAATAACCCTTTTTAGAGCATACTGCCAGTTTTTTTTACACGTGCAGCCTGTGGGTCAGGTATACGCTGAGGGCATAGTTGTATGCCCTTACCTTGCCCAAGGCGTTGGCCTTGAGTGTCCAGTATAACAATGTATTCAGGATGCTGTTCGGTCTACTATGCTTTTGTAGCGCTTCCGGGATGTTCGCCGAGGTCAGGGTCGATGGTTTTCAACAATTTTGTGATAGGACTCCTAAGTGATGTAGCTTTATATATTTTATTTTTGGAAAAAATTAGCTGAATACCGATTTTAAAATTTTTGTTCTTCTGTGTCATATTTTCTCTATTTTTTGAAGATGAGTTATATAATTACACAGTGCACATAGAGTTGCTGAGACAATTTGCTAGATTGGGTGATTATAATGATAAACATATACTCAATACTCAAATTTTAATTGCTGTCCACGATGTGTACTTAGATGGTAAGTTAAAAAAAATGTATTCATTATGGACCCTGTTGGACACAGCAAAAAGCAAATATAGTAGGAAGCTTTATACACTTGACTTTTTAGTCGTCTTACAAAGGTCGTCCACTCAATGTACCCGGCATACAATAGCTCTAGTCGCGTTGTTTTTTTTTATCTTCCATAATAGGTAGAAAGAAAAATAATAATAAAAAAATTAGAATAAAAATATGAAACATCCTGTTAATGATGTTTACGTGTCAAACGGGAGAACATTACCTACCCAGCACTCGAGTCCAGTAGATCATCGCTAGCAAAACAGGGTGTTTTAACTACGTCATGCGTCATAATACTGAATAATATTTTTATTTTTAAATGATTAAAATCTCATAAATACCAATTTTTTGTTTTGAATGTTTAGTATTCATTGGATACATGAGGTGGGCTGCCGTTGTAAGACGACTAAAAAGTCACGGTGTATAGTCTAACTTATATCCAAACTAAATCCGATAATACCATATTACGGATTCTTTATACCTACATAGGATTGCTTATACTTTATCGTTTAAATATGCGTTTATGCTATAATAGCATTTTTTTGATAAAAATTGTTTGTTTTTTTTATAAAAAGGTTTATCTTCGTTTTTTACTAATTCAGGTAGTTTGTTATATATTTTTATGGACATTACGTAGGGGCTTGTTGAATGTATTTTTAGCCGAGAATGTGGAATGTTTAATCTTGATTTGTGTCAGAGTATGTAACGTGTTCGCGCTTTGTATAAAATTCTTGATATTTACGAAAAAATTTGCAGGTTTCTAATATGTTTATACTGGGGAGTGATAAAATATTAGTTTTGGAAGTGAGGTTTGCAGCTGTCAGTTTGATCGATATTTTTTAGGATTCTCACAAATTTTTTTTTGAAGGGTAAATAGTGTCGGTACATCTGTGCTATTTCCCCAAAGCGTAACACCGTAGCTTAGCCATGCATAAGCATACGCATAGTAGATGGTGAGCGCTGTTTGAAGATTGGTAGTTTTTTTATTTCACAAAGAGCATATGAAAATGTTGAAATTCTTGATCTAAGTTTTTGTACGGTCACGGTTAAGTTCGATGAATAGATACATCGACAAACTTACTATCAAACGAAACACGAGGCTGCTGATTTTGTTTGTTACGCAAAAAAATCTACAAATGTCTTCAAAACCACAAGATTTTTTAAAGATTTTTGTTTGCGTTAGTTGCAATTATTAATATCACTTCCACTGTTTCTGTAAGCACACTTATTCAGTAAGCAGCATGAACATGAAACACATTGGAAATTGCTCGCGGCTATGTTTACCAATAACAGTTTTTTCTGTGCAAAAATGCAATTATAATGAGTGTTGGTTAGGCGGGTAGGCAGCTAGGCGGCTGCTGGCCATAAATCACAGGCAGTGGGCTCGCTGCCTGCTAACTACGACGCTCTAAAGCGCGGCGTATAGCCCAGTGCAGGGCTGGCACCCAGCCAAGGCAGACCATACGTGCCACTGTCGGGGAAAACTTACTTTACGAACTAGCGCGTAAGAATCACAGTCAAACGTCACCAGTACTTCACGGCAATGCAGTGCCCTGCATATATACGTACACAAATCATTTCTGCCAGGCAACTTTAAATCTTATGCTGTTTTCTTTAGACTCTACATCGGGTTGTGAGGCTGGTGTCTCCACGTGTTAGTTGGTGTTGGTGTTGGACGTGTCGTGTATTCGCAGTTTCGTTTCGCTTCCTAGTTCGCTGTTGTTTTGGTAAAGGACAAAGGCCCGTTTGATCTATAATTTATCCGCATTTCGCATCCGCATTAGTCCGCATGTATTGTTTCACCTACGAAATGTTTTTGCTACTTTTGGTAATTAATATTTTTTGTGAATGTTATATATAGTTCTTTTGATTTAAGTCCAATATTCAGGGTGGAAGGGACACCGACGCACAAACGATTAGCACTTATTCAATACATTTTAATTACCGCAAATTTCTCTGGAGGTGGGGTGAGGGGGGGGGGGGGGGTTCAGAATCATATTGGATACGTGGTACTTAATCGTTTGTGCATCGATGTCCCTTCCACCCTGTATTTGCATACTTTTCATGTCTCACCACCAGGGAGAAATCGTACAGATGCACTATGTCCTCCGAGGAGCTCGTGACTAAATAATAACAGGCGCTCGGGTCGATCTTTAGGTTAAGCTGTGCGTGCCTAAGTTGGTCTGTGGATGGGTGACCACCCATTACTTACCGAGTTTCCTCCGTGCCTCGGAAAGCACGTTATGCCGTTGTGTGTAACTTGTAGATCTTTGACAGTCGTTAGGTAGTCAGTGGCCCAAAAAGTCTGACAACCAGTCTTACCAAGGGGTATCGTATAACCCAGTACTAACTGGATTGTGGAGGTCAGATACGCAGTCGCTTCATTTAAAATACTGGTATTCAGTTCCATCCGGTTAGACTGGAAGCCGACCCCAATATAGTTAGGAAAAGGCTAGGCAGATGATGATGACAGATGCATTATTTCCTCGACCCCACACGTTGCACGCCGCACGCGTTAGGATTATTATACAATGCTGGATTCAATATGCATGCACTTGATGTTGATACATAGAGTGCATTTTTGTTTTCTTTATAAAAAGGACAAATTCATTTCGAATCCTTATTTATGATATTGCGATGCGTCCAACTTGCATGAACAGGGCATATCATCATATTCGGCGGCTGCAAAAGCCACAGCGTGCTGAGTACACCGCGGGGATTGTAGGTAATGCTGCACACACGACGCACACGTTGGGCTGGCGTCGAGCCAGACGCACCGTCACACTGTAAACGAAACGTAGCTATGTAGAATTACTCATAACCTACTGATATACACAAAAAATCCAAGCTGATTTAGGATACATATAACGTGACAATGAGTCAGCTCGGCACGGCACGGTCTGGTATCAATGTTGCGTCCACAATCTCATTAATCGTGCGCACACACTGTTGTAAGTCGATGATGGTGAGCTTCGCGAGAGCTGGCACATTATCAGCTGCGCATTACTCCGCCAGTCGACACTTCAATCGTCTGGAATATCGTTAGGTCGCCTTTTGAAACGACTCAATCACTTGGTAATATACGTGTACGTGCGATCCTGAGTTCGATTCCGAGGTCGGGCTAAGTGTTCATGGGGTTATTTCATCAGAAAATTTTCAGAATTAGTGGCCGGTTGATGGCAGATGATGGTGATGGCGGTTGAGGTTCGCCCTCCATTAAACGTAACTGGCAAAATGTAAATGATGTTTATTTTTCAAATACGTTTTTAAAAACACTTACAGTATTTTTTTTATAAGTCGATGAGGCCGGTGTTTCGTACCTGCTACTACTACTCTGAGAAGAAACAGCCGAAACAAGCTCAGAGGTCATAGTCTCTTTTAAGGTCCAGATATAATCTTGGTCAACTCACATGAGTACTATGCAGATTAGTGTATGAGATGGTCTTTTAAAGAAAGAGCCACACAGATTTGAGTGAACCTGTACAGTCAGTGCAAGCATTTGCCAGTTATCGTGTAGCTCGACTCATAACTCAAGGAGCTCAGGGACACGACAAATAATACCAAATAATGGACATTTGGGTTGGTCGCTTAAAGTACTCAAACTCAAACAGCCAGACAATCTTTAAAACCAAAAGGAAAAACAAAAAAAAACAAAAACTGGCCGCAGGGTTCCGTAGCACCAAACAAAATAGCAAAACTAAATTTGTTTTTCATAGTATGTTAATTAAAAACCAAGTTACTGCTGCAGTTTGATGAAAAAGTCCCATATCTCAAATCTTATTCAAACCAATTTTTGTTGATTTTTTTTTATGTTCTAAAATCTTACGTTTTTTTCAGAATTTTTAATAAAATTCTGAAAAAAAAACGAAAGATTTTAGAACATCTAATTTCTAAATTAGAGGGGAGGGGGAGGGGGACACAGATTTTACCATTTTGGAAGTGTCTTGTCTTTCAAACTATTGCCTTTGAGAAAAAATGGTTTTAGAAACCTCTGTGTCATTTTTAAAGTCCTATCTATAGACACCCGCACGTATAAGTTTGATAATATTTTTTTTGGTTTGTGTTTCATGTATGGGGCCCTCCCTTAGTCTTTTATTTTCTTTATTTTTGTATAAAGATCGTAAAGCGGTTCACATGATACATCTACCTACCAAGGTTCAACTGTGTAGTCCGAATAGTTTCGAAATAAAGTGGCTGTGACATATAGACATGACGAATCTGTAAGGGTTCCGTTTTCTGCCATTCGGCTACGGAACCCTAAAAATGGTCCACATGGTCTTCACATTCACAATACTTCACAAACTAAATGTTTAAGAAAATCATTAAATGTCACCATTCACAATAATAAAATAAAATGACGGTCCCGCATGACTAGAACCTCGTGAAAGCCGAGAAAGATAAGCAAATCAAGTATCTTGACTTGGCTCGCGAGGTTGTCGATATGTGGGGTGTGAACTCGGCGATCACTTGTGCCGATAGTCGTTTCAGCCAATGCAATAGCTTAATTGCCTAGAACCTCGACCAATAAATGAGGAGGCTCTCGTTAGACAGCTGGATCAAGGGCTTGTTCCAGAAAGCGGTACTCCTTTTCAGGGAATCATCTAACGGCTATAACAAAGCCATTTCAAGGGATTTTTTTTATCTGAGTATATTTAAAAAAAAAACTACGTCGTATTTACCTACTGTCATTGTTAGAATATGGGAGTAAAGGTTTTAAGCAAAAAGTCTCAAAAAATTTTAGAATTATAATAATTTCGTAAAAAAAAACACGTTTTTTTTTCCGTTGCTATAGCGAATTTACGACTTATAGAAGTTACTCTTAAAATATTTCGTGTATGAAAAGATAGACCTTATATACGTGTCGGATATGCCATGATTTATTCCGTTAGGCTCGTACGTCATGTGGGCAGACGATGGGTTTCTTGCTTTGAAAACACACTGGGTGCGGTACACTGTTTCTAGCAAAACTAATGAATTCCTTGAGATTACAACTTAACACAATAATATGGGGCAGAATGAATCGGATACAGTTCTAAGACGTCTCAACTCCGCCGCGATCATACATTGAATGTCGCCCTCGGCTCGAGCTGAACATCAGGGCTTTGTAGAAACACGCTGTGGTGTGGGTAGACTTGTAAGTAGGTCGCGTCGTATCACCTGGCGTTTTAGCCGATTAATTTTAGGTCCGTACTAACGATCGGATCCGACATACGGTACTTATAACAATTTTTTATTTTTATTTTGTCTGTCTGTCTGTTCCATCTTATCTCCGAAACGGCGAGACCAATCAATCAATCAATCAAAGCATTTATTTCAAGTAGGCCAGTTACAGGCACTTTTAGATTGTCGAAACAAAAACAACTGAAATATAGCTACAGTCCCAGTCACAAGGCACAAAAACTGTGAAATTACTGTAGTTGCCCATTCCCTAACGTAGATGTCTATGGAGAAGAACGGGCAAGAAACTCCATGGACACTCTTTTAAATCAGAATACTTTAACAAAACCTTGGTTACATCATTCATGTTGAGATGGTACATTATGCGAGAACGATGCAGCAAGATGTGTACGTACGTTAAAAGTGTCCATAGTAAAAACAATTCAAAAATATAATAATCAATTCAAATAAGCCGTGGCAAAAAAGAGATGACCAGTCACAACTGACAGCGCCCGTTCACGAACATGACGCATGTATCAGCACCATTCAACTCAACCATTTTGAAGGGAACTAAATGATGTACGTTAAAAGTGTCCATAGTAAAAACAATTCAAGAATATAATAATTAATTCAAATAAGCCGTGGCAAATAAGAGATGACCAGTCACAACTGACAGCGCCCGTTCACGAACATGACGCATGTATCAGCACCATTCAACTCAACCATTTTGAAGGGAACTAAATGATCCGACACACGTGCCACCATCAGCGAGACATTTGAGTGAGCATGACATACTCCTAACCGCCAGGGCACATTCAAGTCAAGAAAGACGCAGGTTTCCAGCGAATGACAGCTTTCTAGTACATAGTACTCACACAATATGGGCTGGGCGACTATATAATACTAAAGAGATTGAATCTACACAATGCAAAGATAGTTATACAATCTTCAACATCTCCAACAATACTATTTAATGCTATCAATTTAGGCGCTCCTGTTCTTGTGGAGCAGGACCGGCATTGAGCCAAGCATTTTTATCAGTGATATAATCGTCCAACTTGTAATATGCTGTCTTACATAGTGTGCGTTTAATGCATATTTTAAATTTCGTTTCATTCAGTTCGACAATACTTTGTGGAATTTTATTATAGCATCTCAAACAGTACCCCATGAAAGATGAGTCTACTTTAGCGAGTCTAAAGCCTGGCTGAACTAATTGGTCTCTATTTCTAGTACTGTAGTTTTGTCTGTCACCTCTTTTTATTAAAAAGATGTAGATTTTTTCTTACATACCGATTTTCATGGGACCTTTACTGGCAGATAGCTCATGTTAGAAGGAGTAACTTAGGCTATTTTTATTTAGAAAAGGATTAGGGTTCCTTGAAAAAAATTAAAACCCTTGGAATTGTTAACAAAATCCGATTTAAATAGGGAAGTAATATTTTTATAATAATTTCACGCGAACGAAGGTCTTATGCAAAAACTCCAACATTCAATGAGTAAATCTAATTGGAGCAGCTTAATGTAGGCGTATAAGGATTTAGTACATCTCTGCCTAACACTTCGAGGAAAATCAGGCGTGAACTATGCTATTTGATTCGCTTTACGAAGTGTTTAGGGGAGGTGTACCCCAGCACATGGTGCACCGCCAGCGCACGCCCGTCTCCGCGTAAAAATACGCCGCGGATATTTACAGCGCGCGCTAACAATAGAACCTTGTTTGTTTGTGTTTTAAAAATACGCGCGCGACGGGGATGCTCTGTCGTTACGTGCTTACTATGAACACACACATGCTTGGAGGAAATTTAAAAAAACATGTTTGTAAATACTTATGATATTGCATTTAGCGCGCAGACTTGATTTCATTACAGCTCGATGAAAACTATAATATTTGGTGGTGCGAGTTTCGATCAACAGTCAACACTGCTATTCCTGTTTTATGTGACGTGCGCTTATGAGGTGGTATTTAGATGGCTGCAATAAAGATGGCGCGCACCTTATACCTTCGACTCGGTTAATGTTCACACCTATGACTACTCTGGATCTCGGAAGGGTGATATTTATCAGATGTTGGTACGTTACAACAATATTTTAGACATTTATGTTCTTCCTAATGCTATCATCATCTGCCTATCCTTTTCCCAACTATGTTGGGGTCGGCTTCCAGTCTAACCGGATGGAGTTGAATACCCGTATTTAATATGGAGCGACTGCCTATCTGACCTCCACAACCCAGTTAGTACTAGGTAGGTAATACGATACCCCTTGATAAGACTGGTTGTCAGACTTTTTGAGCCACTGACTACTTGTCACGACTGTCAAAGATCTACAAATGACACCGAGGCACGGAGGAAACTCTGTATGTAATGGGTGGTCACCCATCCACAGACCAACCTAGGCAAGTACGGCTTAACCTAAAGATCGATCCGAGCGTCTGTAATTATTCAGCCACGAGCTCCTCTCCTTCCTAATGCTAATTGGTCGATAATTACAAATAATGTTACATACACAAATAGTTAATTACTTTCTTGTAGATTAATTTGTTTGCCGCCATTCAGTTTTAATCAATTATTTATAACAATCCTTCCAACGTTAAGAACGTGGTATAGGTCAGGAGAGCCTCGATTTCGTTGGCTGACGAGCTCGTCACTCATCGGACCGCATTAGCGGCCAAACTCCGTCACTACAGCACTAAACTTGTATGTTATGAGGTCAAGGCTCTGTTGAGTCTCATGGGGGACATCTCTACAGGACCCCACGACCGCTCAGCAGGACGCGTATGTGACCCAGCAGCGAGTGACTTCACTTGCACCATCTTCTGTTAATCTTCACGATGTTTGTAATGACTTTAAGCTTTTGTGTTGATTGTTAACAAACAAATTATTTGTCTTTGAACCAATGAAGCATCCAATCCGGCTCCCTGAGAGTTAGAGTTTAAGCTAGAGGGATTCAACATGTCACAAATATTTTAAAGTTTACATGGAAGTCGCATTTAAAGAATAAGCGTCAGCGTTCCTAGGAACCTGCGTTAAAATCAAATACGATCCTGAGCTGAAATACATCCAACTTTATAGGTTTATGTTCCATCGGTGAAGCACTTTGTTTGGTTACCGAGAAGTGTCCCTATAAGGAAGTGGACTGATAGTTAGCAGACCTGGGCGGATCGCAGCGGCATCGCGTCTATTTCTGAATCTAGGAAAATATTCGTGTCCCATCGCGCCGGCGCCCACTTGCGTAAAGACGTAAGAGTTGCGTGAGCCGCGCACAGATATAGATCTACTAGTAATCGGTGTAATGTTTACATTGGTATCGGTAGCGTCTGCCGGTTTTATCGAAATGAAATATGTGCGGTGTCGAGGCGGGCTTAGTTCCCCGGCGAGCACTTCCGCGAGCGTGCGTCGCGAGTGGCGTATGGCGTTGCGCCGCGTTTCTGTGCGGTATACCCGTATACACGATATTCCGCGCTCGTGATTATCGGTGCGTTGTGTGTGGCGTACAATACGTCCGCGAGTGACGACTTGACGAGTGACAAATGTTCGCACTGTGACCTGTTGGTATGTGTTGATTGGCGATTGTTTAGCTTTGAGGAGTGACCCGACCGCCGCGCCGCTGCATTTGTATCTAGGTACATTCTTCATTTTAGACTGTAATAACTACACATCGGAATATCCATTTGCATATGCAAATGCATAAAACGCTTTACTTTACTTTTTCATCAACGGTGCTTATTTCAGTCTTTAAATGTGTTAAGAGCTTTGCATAACGCTGTTTTTACAAATCCAGGACTGTAAGGAATAAAGAAAGTTAACGATATGTATATCAAATGCACCGGCCTCGACCTGCCTGAAGAGGTTTCTGCCCAAATGGCGCCAAACTTCAAATTCAGTCGAAAAATCTAGAAAAATATTGAATTGCCATTACAACATTTAATAGCTATACAGGGTGGAAGGGACGCCGACGCTAAAACGGTTACCACGAATTCAGTACATCATTCTGAACCCCCATAGAATTTTTTTGTCGGTTATTAAATATAAACAGCTGTTTCCCACAAAACTGCAATACCTACACGGTCAAACGAATGGAACAGCATTTAAAAAAAAAATACCGTCGAAAATTTTCTATGTGGTTTCTGTGTGTTATATGTGCAGAATGATGTACTGAATACGTAGTAACTGTTTTAGCGTCGGTGTCCCTTCCAACTTTTATAATATTTTGAGAAAATAAATGTAAATGATTCTAATACTTAATAAATTTCATTTTGATTGTGCATATTTCGCTTTTTTAGTGCATATAATCCAACGCCTAGTTAACTATTTGGTAACTTCTCCTTTAGATGCGATTTGGTTGCAAGATTTTGTGTGAAAAAACACGTAATTCGTTTCTCATAAATTAATACTTGTTGGCAATATTCAAGGAGACACGATTTGATTTAAATTTAATATGAAAGCATATCTCAAATAGCGTAAAAAAATTAAAGAAACGACTAAAGGAGTCGTTTCTGTTATTTCATCACTACACATATTTCAGAGTCCCCCTGATGGTTTACCGCTGCAATCAAACCCGGCAATAGGTTTCCCTGTTCCGGTGCTGCCGTGCCGCCTCGCTCGGTGTAGTCTGTCGTGTGAACCTGTCGCTGTTTCTGCGGGGATTGCGCCGGCGTCTCAAGGCTAGCAAATGCTCTTGCTACTAAAGTGCCGCAAAACATGCATTTATTGTGACCTCTGCGCTGCCACCGCCGACGCAGAGTTTAAAACACTGTTGTGCTAGTACAGCATGAAGATTAAGGCCTCATACACAATTTGCTTGTGGTCTCCCAATAAATGTCGTTTTTTCAATTCAATTGCAGGTCTCCAATCTTCCTGATGAAATGTTTTTAGTTCAGTGTAGTGTAATCAAAGTAATGTTAATTTCACTAGTCGGCGACTTCGCACCCCTCTTCATTGCACTTGTGAGTTCTGCTCTCACGACACGTGCATATTGCAGTGTCAGCAACGTTGTGCACAGGTGCGCGGGTCTGGATGTCAGCGTCTGTAGCTAACATGCTCATATGAGACTGTTGTACATTTACAATATTTATTTTCTTGTTACTTTCTACCATGCCTATAACGTTGCTGTAATATTCTGTAACTACAGTTACTGTAAGCGTGCTTGCCGAGCGTCAATTCAGCGGTTAATTCTTTCATTCGATTGATCTCTTTATGAAGACACTCTGCCCTGTGCCTCGCAGCAGATGTGTTGTTCCTAGACAAACAGTAGGCGCCAGGTTCGAGGTTCCTTCGAGTCAGTATTCTTAGTATTGATCCTGACTGTAATGCGTATCGTTAGGCAGTTCGGCAGTCCCACATCTCCGCAGTGAAGCGCTAATGTGACTTAACGACGTCATCAAACGCGCGTTCGGCGATATCGCACACTGTTTTATGTCGTAATGTTAAATGTTATTCAGGACAAATTATATTCAAACGCTTTAAACGAAAAAGGTTTGATAATCTGACCGTGAATGTCCTAAATAATGTTTGGTTCAAAAGTCCGGCACTGTAAAGCTACAGCAAGATGTTTGTCTTCACACATTTCAGCACTTTGACTGAGTTCTAGATCAAATACACATTTTGGCATTCATTCTTCGACCTGTTGATATCAATGAGCTCATTATTTTAATATCCCTTGAGAAAACAACGTTAAATGATACAATAAGCTGTTTAAAATGTAAATCCCAAGCACCAAGCAGGTGTTTTTAACGTCAATTAACCAGCTCATTTAGAACTTAAAGTTCTTTTAAAAACGTAAAAGTGTATAAAGCGATGCTTTAATCTTTATAAGAGGGATTTTTTATTTATTGTATTGTTTGGTCTGAATATAATTTGTATTAAGGGATCCGCGTAAGCTTATGGTGTTAATACATAATATGAAAACACTACTATACAACTATACAACTTTAAGCATTTTGTGATACTTTAAGCTAGTGTTATCGGTAAAGCTGTGTAAAGGTCGTATTTTGTCTGCAATCACTTACTTACTACTAATGCAAGTGTTATTATGGTATAACTTGATACTTTGTTTTGTACAATGGTATATGCAAACTCCATTATATAACTTATTCTTATCGCGTAATTAGACGTTCTTGTCAAAACAGTGGTTTTATAACTTCTGTCTACAAGGGTGTTTTAAATTAAAACTAAAAAAATAAATTACATCAATAGTACAGCTTTAGTCCGCTTTACAGTACAGTCGTCACGATTGCGTCATTATTGTGTGTGCAGCTCGCATTCCATCTATGAACCATCGAATACAAGCGAAGATTCCGTAGGAAAAACTAAATGGTGTCGTGTGGATTTAGTTAAATTTTTGGAACCTGATGATGACGTTGCAGATAATCAAACGCGTGGCTGTGATTGTCCTAAGACACAAATTTATTATTTTATTTTTCCTACCTAGTCAGCACACAACCACGTAATGATGTGGCAATGATTCATATACAGGGTGTGGCGTAAGTAGTGGTCCACCGTTCAGGATTCGATGAACCAGATAATTAACTATAACAATTAAAAATTTTAACCATTTTTACCCAAGGGTTACGAAAATATTTCCTTTTTGTCTTTTATTTACGAAATTTCTATCTTTTTTTACAAATTTGTTTGTAGTTTCAACAAAAACCATTATTTTTTCATTTTGATTTCTGTTAATTACTGCTGAATACTAGAGCTATCATGATAAATTATGATTTTTTATGTAAATTCAGCTCTTTTGAAGAAAAAGTTGGTTCTTCTCTAATTTTAACCCTAATTTTTAAAACACCCAAGTTCAAGAGCGATTTTTGTAAAAAAAAACGTCCTACATTGTCAGTGCCCATGCATTTAATAATATGCCTACTAAATACCGATTTCAAAATGATATCACTATAACAGATCCAATAATTTAACAAAAAGATATTCAATTTTAATTGAAGAAAAGAAGATTTTCATGAAACTACTTTTTTAAACTTTGTTGCGTTAATACTATTACAAAACGTATAAAAACTCAAAAAACGGATACAATGTAACTTTTTACAATTCAAATGTGATTTGTGTTAAAGCACAAACATGTCAGGTAAAAAAACCCTGACCCTTTTTTTACCTGAGACATGTTTGTTTTGTTAACAAAAACCGGTTGAAGCTCTCGCAATCGAGTTACGCACAATAGGAGTGATAAGGAAGAGATATGGTAGGGTATTGCTATCTCTTTCATTACTAACGTTGAAATCTTCAGAAATCTCGAAATGATTTAGTGCGATCTCGTCACTCGTGTCGTGCGTTGTATGCGTTTCGTTTTTATTCTGCCTGTGTTTACCTCCGCCATTTTTTTACCCCTGCCTGCCCCCGGACTCTGTTTAATTTGCCTACTGATTGGACTTGTTGTTTTGGTGATCTCTGCGATATTGGCTACGTGTACTGGTGACTTTGGCTTGCTCAACGATTTGGACAAACGTGCAGTGCAGTGACAATTAAAAAATGTCTCGGTACACACCGCGCGAATATGCTGACATGCATTTTATTTATGGCGAATGCAGAGGTGTCGGTAGAGAAGCAGCTCGACTTTATTGGGAGAGATATCCCGATCGAAGACATCCAGACCACCGAGTTTTTGGAAGAGTGCATAACGCATACACCGAGGGAAGGATACCTGGCACAGGCGTAGGCGGTGCAGGTGAAGGACGACCGCGACGACACAACGATGAAGAGGTAATGAATTTAGTTACAGAAGATCCTTCAACATCGGTCCGTGTCTTAAGTCGCAGAACTGGCATATCAACTAGATCTGTACATCGAATACTTAAAAGACATGAACTGTACCCATACCACTATCAAAGGGCACAGTCATTGCTACCAAGAGATTATCAATTGAGAGTAACATTTTGTAGAGTAATGCTACGCAGAATAAGAGAAGACCCGCAGTTTTTTAATAAAATACTATGGAGCGACGAGTCATCCTGCAAAAAAGATGGATATTTAAATCTACATAATTTGCATAACTGGCAGCTAGAAAACCCGCATCTCATAAGGCAAGACAGATCACAGTATCAATTTAAAATAAACCTTTGGACCGGAATCATTAATGGACAAATAATCGGTCCACACGAGCTGCCAGAAACATTAAATGCAGAAAGATATTTAAGTTTTTTGCAAATTGACTTGCCCTTGCTTCTGGAAGGTGTCGTTCCTGAAGTCCAAGAAGACATGTGGCTGCAGAACGATGGCTGTCCCGCTCACTACGCTGTTAGAGTACGAGAGCACTTTGATACAGCGTATCCAAATAGGTGGATAGGGCGCTTAGGTCCAATATTGTGGCCACCACGCTCGCCAGATCTAAATCCCCTAGATTTCTTTTATTGGGGTTGCCTAAAAGAAAAAGTCATAGCAAAGAAATCACTAGCATTGACCAATTGAGGACTAGAATCCAGGCAGCAGCTAGAGAAATCAGCGAAAGCGGGTTTGCCCGACGAATTAAACGGTCGTTTATTCGACGTTGCAGAGCGTGTATAGCTGCGAATGGTGAACATTTTGTTTAATTTTAATGATTGTAATCATGACAAAGATTAATAATAAATGATAAATAAAGTGATTTGTTTTTTTAAAATTTTTTGTTCAAATACCTAAAGTAACAAGTTAGGTCTAGATAACTCTGCAATAGTAGTTTTTTATACAAATGGGCACTGACACTGTAGTGTATTTTTTTGCAAATATCGTAAGTATTAACGCAGTAAAGTTTAAAAAAGTAGTTTAATGAAAATCTTCTTTTCTTCAATTAAAATTGAATATCTTTTTGATAAATAATAGGATCTGTTATAGTGATACCATTTTGAAATCGGTATTTAGTAGGCATATTATTAAATAAATTGGCACTGACAGTGTAGTACGTTTTTTTTACAAAAATCGCCCTTGAACTTCGATGGTATGTAAAAATTAGGGTTAAAATTAGAGAAGAACCAACTTTTTCTTCAAGAACTAAATTTACATAAAAAATCATTATTTAATTAGCAGAAATCAAAATGAAAAAATAATGTTTTTTGTTGAAACTACAAACAAATTTGTAATAAAATTTCGTAAATAAAAGACAGAAAGGAAATATTTTCGTAACCCTTGGGTAAAAATGGTAAAATTTTTTAATTGTTATAGTTAATTATCTGGTTCATCGAATCCTGAACGGTGGACCACTACTTACGCCACACCCTGTATACTACATAAAGTTGCATGTGGTATCTTTAATTGTAAGTAAGTATACGGGTGTAACAACAAGTAAAAAATAAAAGACTTTTTCGAAGACTTGATAAATTTATTTCTCTTTTAAAGTGTATGCAAAAGGGGTATGCAGTATAATTGACCTTTGTGTCGACACATACTAATTCCATTTTTATATCTTGGGAACTAACAATGATCTCTGTCCGCCTGTCAGTAAGTAATTTGGCTTTAAATATGTTTAAGTATGATGATTTGATTGGTTGTTTTAAAACATCTATCAAGCTAACAACAGTTACTTTCTTCACTTCCAAAATGTCATTAGTGTCGCTATTTTGAATCATGAGATGTAATCCTCTTATTGCTTCTTCATATGCTAAGAGGGATGTGTGGTGTTACGCGAATGGATAAAATAAGAAATGAGTATATAAGAGGAATTCTGAAAGTGGCGCCGGTGACTGAAAAGTTGTGTGTGACTGAAAAATCGGTTGTCGTGGTATGGGCATGTGATGCAGAGGAATGAGGAAAATGTTGTGAAGAAAGTTTTGAGTATGAATGTGGATGGGTATATGAGTAGAGGAAGAGCAAAGAAACGATGAATGGACTGTGTAAAGAATGATATGGCAAGAAAGGAGGTGTCTGGCGAGATGACGAGTAATAGAGAAGTATGGAAAAAGAAGACATGCTGCGCCGACCCCAAATGAATTGGGATAAGTGCAATACAATGATGATGATATGACGATAATGACGACCTTTTTACGCAGCATTTTGAGGTAGACCAATTATCTAAAGGCCCATATTTTCATCCTTGACTAATTTGTTGACTTCTAATCGCTTTTTTGGCCATCTTAATTCGCCTTTTGTTTTTCACAAACTTGGTACAATACAAAGCATTTTTTGCCTTTTCTCTATAGTTACTATAATTTGAAGTGACGTAGTTTCCTGAAGAATATAGTAAAATAAGTTTAATATACATAAAAAACAATTAATGACACTTCTCAATTAGTTTGCTTAGTATATAATGAGCTGTTCAATTTTTAGTTGTACGATAACGCAACGAATGACAAAAACAAAACGAAACGCGTGCGTGCTTGCCCAGAGGAACATTTCAAATAAACAAAACATCATGTTCCCACCGCAGGGCGAGATAGAATAGCCTTACGAACGCCACGCCACGTAATAAATTTGCAGTGAATGGGTGTCAAAGTAAAAAAAACAAATGAAAAATGTATATCTTCAACCATAAAATTCAATAACCGAGAATTCCAATTTGATTTGAACAAATAAAACATGGGTAATTGTTTTATTTTCACAACATTCGTTTTATTATCAAAATCAAGACTTCATGAAATAAAATTTAGAACTTGCTCAGGGATAATCAATTCTTACACGCATCTCTAAAGACAATTATAAGTTATGAATGCAAAAGTCATATACAGCCTAAATAATAAAATTATTCTCTTATGCTGATTAAAAACAAAAGCTGTATTATAAAATTCCTACCCTACGTATTGCAGCTAATAAGACTATGATACCATCCATATATCATCAAAGATGTATAACAAATTGTCGCCATTATAGAACGAACAAAAACAATTTTTAAAAAAATAATTAAACCAATATTTGATAATAGCTTGAGCCGCTTCATGATTATCAGCTAAAATAACGATCACTGTGTCCTAAAATCTATTATTTTAAATATTAGGGGTTAAAGTATGAAATTGCCAATTTGTATGGACGATTTCGTGAAAAGTTATATTTCCATACTAACATTTTTTTTATTTTTCTTGGAAACGTCTGAACCGATTATGATGCAATTGCAACTATGGTTAGAGTGAAAAAGCTGCGGTGTCCTGCGTGTCTTAAATTCTCAAAACACAGTCTATGACAAAAATATACCTACTCGAAGTAGAAAAACCGACGGCATATTGTAACAGGTGTTTTGGCACACTACCCTATGAGGTAATATGCAACTACTAGTACGGTTTTTAAACTCTAAAAGGTACGTCTTTTAACAATTAATCCAATAAAAATTGAATTAGGAAAAAATATAACTATACGTCTAAGTTTCAAACAGAACAAAATGGGAGAAAAAAATGGCAATTTCATACTTAAAGACTTATTATTAATAATGAATATTATAACCTTAAAAACAAACTTACTCGTATTTAGTAATTTTTTTATATTTGATTGATAATTTTACTAGCGCGTGAAAATATTGCCAATAACCAACCACACATTGACAGTAAAATTTGATTTGCATTTGATTCAATCAATCAGATGCAATCGGATTACCAAGATTTCTTGTACTTGTGATTTCACTTTGAAATACAAAACAATGCGTCACCATAATTTATTTTACATAAAGGGTGTAAATAGACCCTTAAAATAACCGAAAGGCACTTGTTCTTCCCGTCTTTGCGATTTTTTTTTTCTGGACCATAGCTGGGTAGAGTATAGTTACGGAGATATTGGGGGTCAAAGTTCCAACTTTTTCACAAGTCTTTTTTTAAATACATGTTTTTGTTGTTTTTTACTTTACACACCTCCACGACCGCCGTACTATTCAATCCAACCATCAGCACAATGCTTTGAGTGGTTTCCATCTAGTCCTACCGTAAAACGTGATTTTTTACACCAAAAATAAGTCGATTCCCAGCAATATTTTTTGCGTAAAGTTACTTAGTTTGATGTACAGAATGCTTGATTGACGGCTATGTGAAGGGTCTGTTTACACCCTGTATAAATTGTACGAAAAATTATCTTCAAACTTCAATTTAATTTTTTTTATCTTTATTAGATATTATTTGGAATGTAAAGGTTTCTCCTTACACCAAATAACAGCTTCTATACAGCAAGTATACAACTTTTTTATTGCTTCTATAGCTACTATAAAGCAGTACTAAGGCAAAAAGCTGTATAATTTGGGCCCTTTTTGTACTTGTATAGGCTGTATAAGCGCTTGTACAGGATTTATACAACCTCAATATGCAGCTCTAAGTATAGAAATAAAAAAATAAAAAACTCAAATAGCGCTTTTACACAGCTTGGCAGCTTGGCAGCTTGGCAGCTTGGCTACTTTGGTTAGAGACTACAGAGAAGAGCACCTTTCATTTGGTACAGATCTGTAAATAGCGCAGTGGCCGTACGTATGTCAACACCATGAATTATAACGCGCGTACATTCACATGTTCATACCTCATGTGAACATCGGTTATATTTAGTAACCTGCTTCTGTCTGCCTCCGAATGAGCAGATATTGCAACTAAATGGAAAGTAGTAAAGGAGTGAGTTGATGCAATTCACGATACGCTTTACAAAGCTGACGTTATTGAATAAGTTGTGGCTGATTGTTTACAGTTTACGTCGTACTTTTTGTGATTTGCGTTTGATATTGTTTTAGTGCCTATTAATTGTCTTACGAAGCGACCGTATTTGATGTTTTTTCTTGATTGTTGTTTTAGATTCCAAATCTTTACTTACCAGTTTGTAGTTGTCCAGTCTAATAGTTATCTTCCTTATGTTTTGTACTCCAACTGTTTACTTCTACTTCTTTATTATTAAGAGGTGCATTGGTACTTAGATACCCTCAACTGTGTTTATTTTTCTAATATTAGTTTGAGTGATTGATTGATATTGTTATATGAATGTCAGCTGCGGCTTGTCAAATTGACGTTTAGAAATATTTAAGTGACAGTGACGTTCCAAATAAACGTTTCGAAATTTTGTTTCTGGTAAACTCACAGATTATTTGTTATCAGTTACGTTTCGTTCCATGTACCATCACATAATTTGCAGTTGGGTGTGTCTCCTTCTTTTTCTATATTTAACTATTATTCTGATTCTGTTTTTGTTCTTTTGTGTCTGGGAACTACGGCTTTCACTTTTCCTTTGTATTTTGCTGTGTATATGTGCTATATTCTATGCTTATTTTACTACTTGCTACTAGTGTTGGTGTTAGCTGGCGGGTGGTGCGGAGTTGTGCACCTGTTGGTGATATTTAGTTTGTTTTTAGTAATAGCTTAATTTTTTATATATTTATATATATATATATATATTTGTTACGTGTATATTTATGTCAAACAATGAAATTTTCTTATCCGCGGATGAATCTGCTGCTTCTTCAAGCAATGGAAGTTTTTGCTCGTTCAGTGATACTCTTGGTGAGTTTTTGCAACAAAAGTTTAATGATAAGTCTGATCGATTGTTGAACGTGTGTCATATTAATGCTCAAAGTGTTCCGAGCCACTATAGCGAGCTGTACGACGCCTTTAACAGCAGCAATGTACACGCCATCTTGATCTCTGAATCTTGGCTCAAACCACATCTCCTGTCCACTACTTATCCTCTTACTGGTTTCATTCTTATACGTAATGATAGGATTGGTAAGGGAGGGGGTGGTGTGGCCATATACCTCCGCAGTGACTTTCCTTATAAAATACTTGCCACTTCCTCTTCACAATATTCTGCTTCTGCTGAGTTTATTTTCCTTGAAGTCTGTGTCAAGGGAGCCAAAACTGTTATTGGTGTTGTTTACTGTCCTCCCACTGTTGATTACTTCACTGAATTCGAATCAGTACTTGAATCTTTGGGTTCAGAGTATGCACATCACATCATAATGGGTGACTTTAATACAAATCTCCTTTCCCGCAATGCCCCTCGGTCCTGTAAACTCCTCCAGCTTATCGAGTCGGTTAGTCTGCACGTGTTGCCGCTCCAGCCTACCCATCATAACGCTGTCGGTGATGACACCTGGCTCGATCTGATCCTTACCTCAAATCCTTCTCTTGTATCCTCCCATGGTCAACATGACGCTCCTGGCTTTTCTCACCATGACATGATTTTCCTCTCTTATGTCCTGAAACCTCCCAAACCTAAACCTAGGGTTCTGTACAGGCGTTGTTTTGCGCGGATGAATGTTGAGGAAATTAAGAAGGATGCATCTGTGACTGATTGGGAGCCTATGTTGGAAGCCTCTTTGGTTGACGATAAGGTTGCGATATTTAACGATGTTGTGATCAACCTCTACAATATTCATGCTCCCATCAAAAAAATTAAACTAAAACGTCCTCCTGCTCCATGGATGACAAGAGGGATACGGATGGCAATGCGACGTAGGGACCGGGCATTCCGTAAATTTAAGAGGGATCGTACTGACGAGAACTGGTCATTATACAAGGTTGCAAGGAATAGATGCAACCAGATGATACGCATCGGTAAACGCCGCCACATTTTAGATAATATAACTTCTTCCTCTTCTGCCGATATTTGGAAATTTCTTGGAACTCTGGGTATCGGCAAACCGCGACATTTAGACCTTCCAAACTCTATTGACCTGGATGAGCTTAACCGACATTTTTCTTCTGCTTCCTCCATGGATCGCTTAACCAAGCAACGAACTTTGTCCTTAATTTCTGGTCTAACGCGCCCTAATATTAACCACTTTTGCTTCGTTCCAGCTGAACCGGGAGAGATCAAAAAGATCATCCTGTCCATCAAGTCGAAAGCAGTGGGTTGTGATAATATCACCCGTGGTATGATCATAACTCTTCTGGATGAGCTCCTACCTGCGATTACCCACATTGTGAATTTTTCCCTTTTTACCGGAGCATTTCCTTCCCTGTGGCGCAAAGCCTATGTTTGTCCGCTACCCAAGGTCCCTAATCCCTGTCTTCCTGCCCATTTCCGTCCCATTTCGATCCTTCCCTTTCTATCTAAAGTGCTTGAGGCCTGTGTGCACAAGCAATTCTCCGATTTTGTCCATCGGAACTCGCTTATCAGCCCACTTCAATCTGGGTTCAGGCCTGGGCACAGCACTGTTTCCGCCCTTCTTAAAGTGACTGGCGATATTAGGGCAGGACTAGAAGACACCAAGGTAACGGTACTGGTGCTGGTCGATTTCTCAAATGCCTTCAATACCGTTAGTCACGACATCCTTTTAGCCATTTTATCCCATGTCATGGTCTCTCCCGGAGCACTGGAATGGTTCTCCTCTTACCTTCAGGAACGCCAGCAGTCAGTTCATGTTGGGAATTCCTCATCATGTTGGTGTGATTTGGAGACTGGTGTTCCTCAAGGCGGTATTCTTTCTCCTCTTCTGTTTTCTATTTTTATTAATCTCCTTACTTCTGAGCTTCAGTGTGCGTATCATCTGTATGCCGATGACTTGCAGTTGTACTGTCAGGGGAGGGTTGACGAAATTCGAGATCTGATCGACAATTTAAATCGGGACCTGATAGCAATAAATACCTGGTCCGATAAATTTGGTGTGGCAGTAAATCCTAATAAATGTCAGGCGATCATCATTGGCAGCTCTCGCAGTCTATGCAAGTTGAATGGTACAACCTTGCCACCAGTTCTTTTCGACGGTACGGTCGTTCCTTTTAGTGCTGAGGTCAAGGATCTTGGCTTGCATATCGATAGCTCTATGAAATGGCATACTCAAGTTGCTCGTGTCAGTCAGAAGGTTACTGGTTCGTTGCGGGCTTTGTACCGCTTGAGAAACTTTTTACCCTCAAATACGAAAACAATGCTTGTACAGTCCTTAATTTTTCCTATCATCGATTACGGTGACGTGTGCTACTTTGACCTGAATGCGGATCTCCTCGACAAACTTGACCGTCTTCTAAATAACTGCATTCGATTCGTTTTCAATTTGCGTAAATATGATCATGTCTCCGAACACCGGACTCTTCTTAAGTGGTTGCCCATACGTCAGCGTAGGGAGCAAAGGGCGCTTACCACCTTGTTTTCTTTTCTTGTTTCTCCCACTTCCCCTAGTTACCTTGCTCCCCACTTTCAGTATATTTGTGCCAACCATAATAGGAGCCTGCGATCATCGCAAAACCGTATGCTTCAATGTCCCTCTCACCGCACTGATTTCATTCACCGATCTTTCTTTGTCCAGTCTATTTCTCTGTGGAATGCGCTTCCCCAGGAAATCAGGATGGCAACCAATCGCTTATCTTTTAAAATTAAAGTTCGTGAGTACATTCGGAAGAAGCTGGCAGTTTCGTCACAACGGTAATGTTTTCCCCATGGTTTGTGTTTTTATTTTGGTATATTCGTGGAAATGTTTATTTACATTAATTTAAATTTTGATATATATTTATAGTATTTGATATATATTTATAGTATTTTATATATCCTTGTAGTTAATCTTATTATTATTTAAAATTATTTTCAGATTTACACCTACCACTGCTTGTCTCTGCATCACCCAAAGGTTGACTGGTAGAAAATGCCTATGGCATTAAGTCCGCCTCTGTACTTATGTGCTTGAAGTGTTAAATAAATAAATAAATAAATATAACAACTAATTTGATAACAGAAATTGGTAACTGCCTAAATTACGACAAAATTACAGTTTTATAATAATTTTAAGTTTTCCATGCTAAATGAAGTAACCGAAATAACAAGGTAGATAAGTAGGTAGATATGATAAGGTAGGATCATTAAGAGCTGAAGGGACTATTGTTTTTGTTCGAGCTTGGATTTAGGTGTTTGTTTCTTTATGAGGCACTCATGTTTGGCTTCTTTCGCAGGCTCGCGAGGAGGAGCTGGCCAGCAAGCTGAAGGATATGGAGGTGCTGCGCAAGAACAAGCAGCTACCCAAGGGCGAGCAGACCGCGCAGCTGCAAGCTGAGCTCGAAAAGGTAAGCTGAGGTGACCTACAGTTCACCAGTTATGTTAAGTATCATGTGTTAGGGACCGAGACGATTACCTTTAACTGGTTATAATTCCAGACTCCGGGCTATTACTAAAAAATTCGTTATGTAAAAACCCAATAAAAAATTCCTCGTCTTGGTAATTGAACCCAGGACCTCCTGCTCAACAGTAGCGCTTGCAACCATTAGCCTAAAGAGACACTATGTTAATAGGATTTGATCTGAAGTATCGAAGAAAAAACATTTGTGTCATGTGTTTTCATCGGCCCGGTACATCGGTATTACATATTTTATGCATCAAATGTCTGACACTTTCGAGTTAGTTCTGGTAGACGACTTACATTTGTTTCATTAGTGTGCAGCTGTTCGCCATATATTTTCGTTGGTGGACGGGGTCATTGGCACCCCGACGTCAGCGCGACGCGCGGCGTGTGGCGTGACGCGCTGATGACGTAGACATATGTAGTGACCTTTAAGATAATTGTCGGCCGACGTAGGGCTTTCATCTGTAACTTTTTAGTCTTGGGTTTTAATAACAGAGATGGCTACCTCTAGCATTCCTACTATTCTACTATTCCAAGCTACAAAAATGTCCCGCCATCGCATGATTGTGCCATTCCGTTGACTAAGTACACAATATTCGCTGATGCGGTGTACTGTTTGAGCACACGTCTGTCATAACTAGCGCGAAGCAGACGAGAGCGTGGCTAGACTAAACAGCCCTCCAGCCGAGAGGGGCAGAGGGCAACCGTGTCGGCGGCGCTCACTCTGTACCACTCAATACACGAGGGCAGAAGGTCAGTTAAACGTAGACAACGAGCGTGAACCGCAAGCTACCATGTCAAACAAACGCCAGTAGCCAGTGCGCTTGTGCTCACTGTACATTGACGCGTATTTGCATGCCTGCTCTGCACGCTCGTTGTATAGAGCTGACCTTCTATACTTTTTTTGTTTCGTGCCCTCACACTTCGCTCTATACCCGAGTCTCCGAGCACACGCACACACACGCATCGCCCGCTCACTGAGAACTCAGCGGAGCTACAAGAGCACTAACTCGCTTACTCAACTGAATACCAGGAACGTACCACCAATGCACGCGACTCGTTTGTATGTGTGCGTTCTCCCGCGACGAGTTTAGGAAGTCGATTATCTGCATAATTTGGAAATCAATGATGACAGATAAATCTTTCGAATCTGGATAGAAGTGACAAATATGAATTAAAACTTTTTGAATGCTGCGCTGTTACAATTAATCAATTTTTAAAATGTTGTTCTCTCTACAATTGCCGAAAAATAGTTTAAGTCACTCAGTTAACTTATCAATATCTTATTAAAAATATGGTCAAAAACCTCACTCCACAAACATGGTTCTCTGCTCTTGTTACACGATTATTATTTATTGTATATATTATATAAATTTGTATATGCTTTATGGTGTGTGTATGTATATTGATATGTAACTGGTACACCACAGACTACCTGCAGTATTGTCTCTCTCTCTTCCTGTCATCCATCTAAAGGTTGTCTTGAAAAGATTGCTTTTAGAATGTTATTTGTATGGTGTACATAATAAAGATCTATTCTATTCTTATTGTCGGTGAGCAAACTTAGAGATATTTGTTTTGCTGTGTTGTATGGCTGCGTCTACACTAGTTCTTAGCGCAGTGATCCTTAGCACTACATCTTACAAAACAAGGTCTCTGTCCACGCGTGTGTCGCTCTTTGTATCGCACACGTAGCTCGCAGGACGCGTGGCGTGTGTGTGGCATGTGCGCGCTCGGCATACCATTAGCGACACTTGGCGCGATGTGACGTATCGATCTACTCACCGTGACGCGGGAAGAACTGTCTAATGACTGTCAGCTAGTGGGGGTTCCGCATAAAGAACTGTTCACTTGAACCGAAAAATGAAAAGATATATATTCAAATTAGGCTAAAAATTAGCGCGTATAAAACGACAACATTATACAGGGTGTAAGGGACAACCCTCCAAAACCTGACAGGGTGCATTCTGCTCCTTATTTTGTATCATATTCCACAGGATTTTTTCCGGAATTTTCTTTTTTTTAAACTTCTTGTTTTTCAGTTACTTTTCCTTTATTATTTCAATGTATAATTACATTCCCTGTACACTCCATTTATGTAAATAATTCGACTAAAATCAAAAATCCAACATTGGATGTTGAAATACTCTAAAGAACGACGCGTGAAATCAGCTGTTCACTTCCTGCCTGGCTACAGAGTTCATCGAACTTGCCGTCACGCTTGCCGTTCGCTACGTGCATTTTGCCACGGTAACGATACATTACGAAACGCCCTCCGCTCCAAACTCAATATTTGACACAATGGGTGAGCTGAGCTTGTCTTGTGTAGACGATAAGGAACCACCGAAGCGGAGAAGAGACGAGAGGAGAGGAGATGTGTTGTAAACCACCAATAGAATGACGTTTTTTAAACTTCTCGTCTCCGTTTAGCTTTTGTGGAAACGGTTGAGCAGAGAAGAGAAGAGATGTCTTGTAAAGGCCCATTCACGGCCTTGCCGCGGTGAGCGGCGGCTAAGCGCGGGGCGGCGAGCGGTAAGAACAAAAGTATGAAAATGTTTGAAGCACGCCACGAGTCGCCGCTCTTAGCTGAAACGGTTTTGTCCGAGCGAATCGCTGCAGCGGCGCGCGGTGCGGGGAGCGGCGAGATCAGAAGTACAAGCGAATGAGTGCGACGCCACGAAACAGAGCGGCGCGGACAGCGGTATAGCTGTGACGGACTCGGCGGCGAACTTATAAACAAAAAAATTTAGACGATTTTAAGGCGGTAATGGACACCGAGGCGTTTATAACTGTAATTTTAAATCGACCCCCTATATGGATGTCAAAACATCCCCAACACAAATACAAAAACGTTATAAAAAGGTTGTGGGAAGAAATAAAACAATGTTTTCCGGAATATGATGGTAAGTTTAAATATACGTCTACGTGCTGCAGAATATAATCAAATGTTTCCACACTCATTCTTGTGGTCATAAAACTTATCCGGATATTTTCTGTAATCTTCGTATAGGACACGAAATTCGCCATTTAAATATCGATTTTATTCAGTTCGTGCACTCCTTCTCTCATATTAAGAATATCTTGTTTTAAAAATATACTGCTCTCTAAACACAGAAGGGATAATTTTGAGCACGTTCTGACTACCTAAATACGTCCACCTCGGCCGCTGCCGCTAGCCGCTACTGAGGGTACGTGGCGTGTAAAACGCACCGCTTGCCGCCGCCGCCCCGCCTGCTGCGCCGCTCGCCGCGCCGCTCGCCGCTAAGACCAAAGTCGTGAATGGGGCGTAATTGTTTAGGGCAGCGGAGACGAAAAGAGACGTGCCGCTTTGCACATCTCCTGTCCCCTCCGCTTTGCACATCTCTGCACAGCTTCGGTGGATACACCAAAGCTTTTACGCATCTTCTCTCCTCTCCGCTTCGCACATCCCCGCTCGTCTCCGCTTTGGTGGAGTCCTGGTCTAAGAGTTCTTAGTTTATAATAAACTATACATTACTGTTAAAGTGTAAAGTGCTTAATCAGTACCTATATTTTTGGCAACTCAAAACAAATACGCACGTGGCCGAAGTCTGAATTTCCGTCGCAGTCGGTGGCTTACGGAACCCTGAAATTGTGTTGAAAGCGCCGCCGTCTTTTGAATTGTTAGTAAAAAAGTCACCTATTGTACCATACCTACACCGAGGAGGGTATTGTAGTGGATTGTGTAGCTAACTCGTCTATTTAGATGGTTCGTCATGTACTTGCTTTCGACAGGACGTATTCCTATAAGTAGCTCATCATTCATGATAGTGGTTGTCACGTCCAATCCAATTCGCGTCGCATCCGGCCTTTGATTAGCTGATGTGCAAAAACGCTCAGTTACAACGATCAGCCCATTCAAATGGAAATAAGTAGGGATAGACGCCGATGTAAAGCTTCATTATTGGCAACGTGATTTAGTGCTGCAACGATTTGACACGAACGCTACGCACTGTTTCCAACAACATGTTTCCTCAACACAAAAACAAGTTGGATCAATAATGTTGAGCAACTGTTAAAAACAATTAATATGAGGCGTTATCGTGACTGATTTTATAAAATCAGGGAACAATCAAGAGCTCCTAGTCTGTATCTTGAGATATTTGCTGTAAACATATTCTTGAGAGCACAGATTCAGCTTGCAACAAGTTTTGGTGAAAGCTTGCTCAAAGTTGTCAGCAACTGCGAACAATAAGTAAATGTGCAAGCGTGAAGTAGTACAGACGCGGAGTTGTCGCGGTGGAGCACGACAAATAAGCGGACAGTTGGTGGAGTTGCTACTGAGAGCGACCACTGTTCGGGATATCTGAACAATACAAGATATCTTAAACTGAAAGTATTGAAGTTTACTAATCAGATAGTGGGGAATGTTATGTAGCAGGATAAAATAAAGGCATCTATTCCCAGTTTCCAACGATCTAGGACTACAGACCTGAGGCTAGTCCTAGTTACTATTTAGGATATTTTTTTTTTATGAATTATGTTTTACCTTTGATGGAAAGTTCAGGCATGTACAGTCACGAGCACCAATATGTAAACACTTTCCTAAATTGAAACGCAATTTTTCGCGAGAAATAACGATTGTAACTTGGACCTTTTTCATAAAATTTATCGTTCCATCTTCGTAACAAAATGAAATTTTAATCAGAACAGTAGGAGAAAAACACTTAAAAGTTGTTAAGTGTTTACATATTAGTGCTTGTGACTGTACAGTCGAGAAAATGAATAGTTAAGCTGATTGGTACATTAAATACATTACTAGAGTTACAACTAGTTCTGATCAAGACTGAGTAGAGTTGATATTTCAATATAGGGCAAGTCAAGTTGAAAATCAATTTGACGCAGGTGCAACTCGTCTCACTGACTGTACATGTAGTTTAAACGCAGATGTGATAGTTTTGAAGAAGTGACAAAGCTTATAGCATGTGTTTTTTTTCCAGGCTCAGGCGAGTCTGGCCGCGCACGGCGAGTACATCAACAGCAAGCTGAGCGCGCTCAGCAAGTACAGCGCGCGCCTGGACGAGGCGCTGACGTGGTGCGCCGCCACTGCCGCCAGCCTCGACGCCGCGCAGAGCCGCGGGGCCGCCGACAGCGTCGCCGTAAGTACTGTCACACAGCGCGCTCAGCGAGTGCAGCGCGCGCCTGGACGTGCTGCGCCGCCACTGCCGCCAGCCTCGACGCCGCGCAGAGCCGCGGGGCCGCCGACAGCGTCGCCGTAAGTACTGTCACACAGCGCGCTCAGCGAGTGCAGCGCGCCAGGAAGGAAATGTTACGTTTAGCGACCTACAGTTCGGTAGGTTGGTAGATTACGGAACACGATACCCCTTGCTAAGACTGGTTATTTAAGTTTCGGGCTTCTAACTGTGCATTAGACTGATCGTCTGCCGAGATCGACGGCGTCGAGAGTTTTCGGTATGTAATTGACTGTCGTCACCCACTGGACGCCAGTCGGAGGAAATCGCCGTCGGGGTAGAGCGCGGCGAAGGTGGTTTGACGATCTGATCTCGTTTGCGGGGGAACTTGGCCATATATCGCACAGGACAGAGAGGGTTGGAAGGAGAAAGGGGAGGCCTTTGCCCAGCAGTGGGACACTCAAACAGGCCAACAAAAAAATAAAAATTTACTGTCAAATTCTGCAAGTGTTGCTAAACTGAAAAAGCAGATCGACCCGTGTGGCTGTTATTATTTCACATCGAACCCCTCCCCTCGCAACACATAGAGACACATCATACAGTCAAACCCATCAAATTTACATTTAGTTATTATCACTGTCTGCAGGCAAGCGTGAAAGACCGCGAATCGGAAGTGCGTGAGATCCTAGAGAACTACAACAACATGGAGCGCGAGTGCGTGGCCGCCAAGCAGTCGGTGGGCGGCGCCGTGCGCGACGCGGCCGCGCGCCTGCGCGACGCCTGGGCCGGCCTGCGCGCGCGCCTGGACTCTGAGGCGCTAGTGAGTACTGCATCATTTTAACTGTGTTCATAAACTATCATTTGTTTGTGAGAACAACATGTTGACTATTTTAAGTAATGTCTTTAGTTTTTATTTTTTGTCCAATGTCTGCCGAGTTTACTCGGTTGAATGTTGAAAAGCCTAATGATAAAAAGAAAAAAAATATTTGTTAATTGCAGTTATATTTATTGTTTTGCACAACTTATTAGTGCTACTGCTAACATAATTTTAAAGAGTTTTTTTTATTTGTTTCCGGATATTGACATCTTACGCAACTTTGAATAAACGTTCGTTTCCTACACAAGCAAGTAAACCCTTAACGAAGTCGAAAGGCACTTCTCGTTCTCCCCGTCATTGTTATAACTCGTAGTTACGGAGATTTTGGGGGTCAATGTTCCAACTTTTTCACAAGTTTATTTTTACCCCCGTACTATTCAATGCATTCATCAGCACAATGTTTTGAGTGCGTTACATTGAGTCATAGTATGACTCCATTTAAAATACGTGATTGTACACCCCATAAAAAGTAGTTTCCCTACAATATTTTTCTGTTAGAGTTACTTAGTTTGATGTACAGAATGCTTGGTTGACTACATTAAATTAAAAGCAATTGTGCTTTTAATTTAATGTAGTTACTGCGGCAAGGAAATGATATGAAAAGGTAGGTACTAGGAGTAGGAGGATGAAAGATGGAAATAGGTACTAAGTACCAACTTACATAAATAACAAAAAACAAACGGAATAATTTTATAAAAATATTTTAATACTTCAATCAAATACCTACCTTATCAAAACTACGAACGCACGCGATCGTGTTAACTGCTTTTGTAGTTTAATTTTTGTCTTTTAGTTTTTTTTAATTCCATAACTGTTAGGTTTTTAACAAAAGAAACGCGAAGTCATTTGGAGTAAAAACTAAAATTATCCTTTTCAAGGCATTGGTACGTTGTCATCTAGTATATGCCAGTATAGCATGGAATCCTATGTATGCTGTACATTCGCAGCGCCTCGAGAACATCCAGGGAGCGTTTACGAGACTTAATTGCATTCATGTCCACAGGAATATTCCACCGATGTCCATACGAAGAACGTTTGACTTTCTTTAAACTTGAGTCGCTTCGAAACCGTCGCACTGTCCATGACTTAGTTTTTCTCCATAAGGTTGTCAATAGTCAAATTGAATGCGAACAGTTGCTAGAACGTGTAATGTTGCCAGTCCCAACAATCGTCCTAGACAGCCAATTTCTAGACTTTTTCAACCGCCAACCAACTCACCAGTATCAAGAATGTGCATTCAATACTACGAACTCAACTGTAAATTACCTGACTCGTGATCTTTGGTTCCCTACCGAAGTTCAAAAGCCTGTTGCGCTCTCATATGAACCTACATTTAAATGGCTATAATTAGTTTCTTATCAGTTTTATTTGGATTTTTTTTATTTTGTATTGTGTTTATTAGTGTAAGTCAGTTTTTTGATCTCTTCTTTAGTTTATGGCAAAGATGTTTTGTTTTCTATTTTATGTTACCTTTTATTTCTTTAACTTTACAATAAAATAGCTATATTGTACTTAAGAGAATGTTGTGTACACATGTAATTGGTACCTACATAAGAACCCTAGCCTGTATATTTCTATTGTTAAATGTAAAATGTATGTACTGTTGGTGTACCTATTTTAAATAAATAAATAACTAAAAATTTTTGAAGCATTACTTTTGAAGTGATGTTTTCCTAAATTTATTATGTTACTAGCGACCCGCCCCGGCTTCGCACGGGTGCAGTATATATGTATATATAAACCTTCCTCTTGAATCACTCTATCTATTAATGAAAACCACATCAAAATCCGTTGCATAGTTTTAAAGATCTAAGCATACACTGAGACAGACAGACAGCGGGAAGTGACTTTGTTTTATACTATGTAGTAATTAGTTTTACTACAGGTTAGGTTTTTTTACAGTTTGTTATATTTGATTTTTTTTTTTTTGATCAACCTGGATTACATTTGAAGGCTCATTTTTAATTTCTTGCACTTTGGAGTGTTCGTTGATTTCCTTTTCTTTTATGTGTCAAAACATAAAAGTGCACTAGATGCAGTTGGTTCTTCAACATTTGGACTGTTGCAAGTCAGTTGTGTCTTATACACTTTGGTTGCGAGTCAAAATTTTCACTACAGGTGGAGTTTCTTGAGCTAAAAAAACAGATATAAAGGTAACGTAAACTCTATGTTACAAACTATTGACGACCTGTAAGAACAGTTCTTGTCATTCTTAAAAACTTACAAACAGAATTCCCATAAATGAGGGTACAATAAAATTGTGATTATTTAAAAAAATACCTTGTGATGTTGATGGGCATGGTGAATGCAGTGTCATGACCGAGCATTGCACATCGTTGTGGTTTTGAGGCACTGCCATTTTTGATAATTTTTTCCTTTTGCCAGTTTTAGTCTGAATGAACTTATCACCGCAGTTCCTGATGATTACGGTGAGCTACCGTCATGTTTCCTAAAATCACAAACAATATGTTTTTGACTAATATATGGCCACATTTTAGAAGTATATTGTTGAGCTATTAGTTTTCAGTTAGTTCTCAACATTTAAACAATTTGGAGTAACCATTGGCTATAGACGTTAGTAGTAAGTACATATTTTATTTTATGGAGTCTTTATCACACAATACTTATTTAATGTTACATTATAATTATTTGATCATACTATGTACTCCTAAGTTAATTAGTTTGTGTAATGAGTAGTTAAAACTGAAAATCAGTGTATGTGCGAGTTCAGGAGACGTTTCAACACCAGTTAAATGTGATGTATTTCGTCATTAATTTGATTTTTATTTTTAGTATCTCAAAAGTGACTACATAATATTTTAGCCGTAAATACACTTACCACAATTGCTCAACCAAACTGCCAAACGACTTGCGTGTCCAGTTGGAATCCGACACATTGAGAAATCTTTCGATGACTGTTCGCTTAAATATGAGCACTTGATAGGAGCCATATTGAGTGTACTTTCTAAAATCAAAGTCCGAAGTTTTTACTAGCATAAGTCGTCGTATGTGCAAGATTCGTTGTTGTACAGTATCCAGGGTCCCGGTCTAGACATAGGGAGGTGTCTTTTCTAAAATCCATAATTCGAACCCAGGTCGGTTAGAAGAAAACAAAAACGCATTCAAAGCAGATGGCTACTGGGAGTCAGACATGACCAAAACAGAATTGACATTGACATTGACATTGACAGACAGAGTAACTACCTACTTTGAAAACGTTTCGTGCAATGCTAGTTCCGGTTTCAGTTAAATGAAAAAATATATAATTATGTACCATAAACATGTTAAAAAGATTTCTTACATTTCTGTGAACAGTAATAGATTTAAAAAAAATGACTGAATTTCCTTTAAATAAATTAAGTAAACGTATTTAGCAACGATTGTGGTTACATTGTATGTGACGAATTGAGTAAAACGCCATCTATTGCATAGAGCTATAGACAAAATGGATAACAGATAGCTCCTTTAACTAACTTTATCATTCTATGGGTTCGAATGAATGTGAAAAGTCTTCAGTTATCTTTTTTGTCGAAATTACGTGATTTGTGAGTATAAATAGATAAATCAGCATTAAACAAGGAAGTTATGATTTTTACTAATCTTACTTCAGCCAAAATCTGCCGTTTAACTCATTATAGTGGTTGTTAATTTCATAACTGTTTATTCCTATGCTGCCATCTATTATCTTTTTTCAAGACTAATTATAACTTGGTCGAGTTGGTACCCCATGACAGTAGTATTCCAAATTACGGAAGTAAAAGTTACGGAAATCAGTGTGCGGGATTGGTCAACTAAAGATTTTAATATATAGGTGGACTTAGCTACTGCTACAGCTGTGTATCCAAAATTGTAATATAAGGCAGGAACCAATAAATGAGCAATTATTCCCTGCAAATATCACGAGTTTAATTTATGCCATCCTTCCGATCCCAGCATTAGTTTAGGGAACCCTATACCCAAAAAAGCAAAAAAATATCCGTACACGAACTTTCAGAAGTTAGGCAGAGAGCCTTATACAAACCGGCCATATCCTTTGTGTTTTACAATAATAATGACACCTTTGCAGTGTGCGCGTGCTTGCGACGAGCCCGTGCCGGCCGCGCGCACCGAGGCCGCGCTGCAGGCGCGCGACGGCAGCTCGCCGGACGGCGCGCACAGCGGTGAGTGGAGGGCGGGAAAGCTTGTGGGACTCACCTAAACACTGCTGTATTGACCGAGAGCAAACGATACGATCACAAACACTTGATCACTGATCGAGTCAAATACAGCGAGTATCAGAAATACAATGACGTGTCGTATTTAATTGTGTGGTACAGGCAGAACATCGAACAGAACTACTCTCTCTATGGTACCGACATATCGCGAAACAATAATCAGCTGTTCCATACAAAACTTCCTTTCACGCATTTGTGATAAATGTTTGGCAGAAATGCGTAAGATAAATATCTATGGACGATATTGAATACGTATTCAGTGAGCTAAGCTCAATAACTCACGGCAATCGTAACGTTTGCTCTCTAACGGTAACGCCAAAATTGTCAGAACATGTTAGCTTTGGTGATGGTGTGTAGATGTACTGTTGTTGGCAATAAACGATTGGGATACTAACAGCTCGTTTCATTCACTATTATGTAAGAATAATGATAAGTTCAATGTTCACCTGTGAAGTGCACTAAAATGACGCTGGATGCGGTTGTCATCGAGCGTCGTTGTAGGCACCCTGTCGCACGCACGGTTTGTGTTTGGTAGAAAGTAGCTAACGGTAAACTAACACTAACAGTTACGTAGTTTGATGAGTAGCAGACAGCTGGATTGTCACATAGTCTAACACCTAACCAAGTTGTGTGTTTACAAGAGGTACATGATAATAAACCAAATCAAATGCGTCGCTGATTGAAGCGGATAATGACATGATGTAATGTACACAATAGTGAGCAATCATATCGCTATTGGCGCGCGGGGTAGTAGGCACGAGTGAATTTGACGCGTCACATCGGACGGAGAACTTCCGACTGGCAAATCGGAGGCGAATAAACGACGCACTAGCTACGGCCTTATGAATGTATCAAGGTTGAAATGACCTCGAAAATTGTCTACGATAAAATGCGATAATTGTACGGTAGATGGTGCGATGCAACATTATGTATTGGTGGCTAAAACATTTGATGCTACTTCGCCAGCTTACTGGGAATACAAATGGGAATAATTCAGACTCACACCTCGCATGTGAAACGTTTTTGTTCTTATCGAAGACGCACAATTCTGTGAAACTTAGTTGTGTCACTGTAGCGCGTTCGTATCGTGTACGTAACTGTAACAGGCATTTGTTTCAAATAAAACACCACCAATATCTAACAAAAACACGAGGATTGAGTTACGCAGCTGAACGATACATTCCATGAATACTACATACACATAAACACGCAGGTAATCTCCTAACGCGTCTCCTCTCGAGGGATATCATACACTCAGCTGATAAGCCATCGCGAAGTAGCGCGCTTTGTAACCGCGCCGAACATCGAACCCCGCCCTCCGCACAGCAGCACAAAGTGCCTGAATTATTCTCTTTCAGCCGTCTTCGCAGTGAATATTTGACGGCAGACTCGTTGGCCCCTCACTGCTCACACAATCTACCTCGGAGATGTAATGTCTATTACATCTGCAGTTCTATGTACATACTTACCTACATTAAAACTCAACGTCTGTTTGACATATCAAATGCCAGTTGCGTTGCGACCCTCATCGTCTATTATGATGTTCAAACATGAATGCAAGTACATTATACGTGGCAATTCCACGCGACCGATGACAAGCAAATGTTAGTTTTAGGTCGGACCAAAGAACAGAGAGCCACTACTGCCACGACTTATCTAAAACTGCAATTCAAACTATGTTGTCCGTAGTGGTCCTTCTAGCTTGTATAAAATCAATGTCTGTTCGTCTGTACGTACATATAGTCTCTTAAACTACTGAATCGATTTTGATGAAATTTTGCATAGTTTTTTACATACGCTAAGGAAGGTTTCTGAAAAAAAAAGAAAAGGTATTGCTACATTTGCAACGTTTTTCATAGTATGTTAATGAAAAACAAAGTTAGTGCTGCAGTTTGATAAAAAATCAAAATCAAAGTCCCATATCGTCGCGGATAGTGGAAATCTGCGGAACTAGTAGCGACTAAATTAATCTTCTTCTTTATCGTGTGGTTAGTTCCTAACCTGGTGTCAGAGTTTTTATGCCGCCCATGGGCCTCTGACTTGGCTTAACATGTCGTTAAGAAATATCTCTCAGGCATGCTGGTTTCCTCACGATGTTTTCCCTCACCGAAGCAAGTGATGATCATACTAAATTAATGAATTTAATAGTTTTTTACTGTTAACAATACATAGAACTTACTGTAAAAATGAGGTCAAAAATCGTTAAAATATAAAAAAATATAAACTTATAATTATAACCTTCTCTTGTAAACCTACTCGTAGTACAGATACGCGCACTTTACGTTTGGTAGATTCGCGGATTTGCACTTTCCCCGACGATATTTCTAAAACTAAACATCAAATCTTATTCAAACCAATCTTCGTAGAAAGTTCTTTTTACGTTCTACAATCCTACATTTCTTCAGAATTTTCCTCCTCTTACTTTTGAAATGAGAGGGACACACACACACGTATTACCACTTTTGAAAGTGACATCTTTCAAACGATTGACTTCGATAAAAAATGGTTTAGGAACCTTAATGTAACGTCGTTTGATAATTATTTTTTTAGTTTCAGTTCCATGGATGGGGGACTCCCTATCTTTTAATTTAATCTTTTATTTTTTTTTGTATAAAAAACGTAATGCGGTTCACAGAATACATCTACCTACCAAATCTCAACTGTGTAGTCCTAATAATTTCGGAATAAAGTGGTTGTGACATACGGACGGACAGACAGACACACAAGACGACTATAAGGGTTCCGTTTTTTGCCATTCGGCTACGGAACCCTAATAAAAAGAGCGACCGTGAATCATGTGAAGCGCGCGCCTATAAAACGCAGCCGGCATTTCGTCCGACCGACGCGGTGGGACGGCGTGGCGGGACGGCGGACGCGGTGAACAAATCACGAGATAAGTGCGTGTCGTGCGCGCGACAAACACGCGTCATGCGACACGCGAGTGACTTCGCGAGCTATTCTATTATTTGGCAATCAGTTAAGTTTTTATGAGAATGACTTAGAGCGTTTTAAGGCAGATTTTTATTAATTCTCTGATGACTACTTTGTTGGACATAATCCTCCGAAGCCAGCAAGCGAAGCCTGCACCCGCCACAGCGAATATCTTGAGAAAAAAAAAATTAAATCATACCTAACTCTATAAAATGAAGGAATGAACATTCCTTGTTTTATCTTTTCTCTTATACATAAAGGGTGTAAAAATAACATTAACGACGCCGAAAGGCACTTATCTCCCCGTCATTGTGATCATTTTTTTTTTTGTTCTAGACCATACCTGAAAACCTTCTAGTTACGGAGATATGGGGGTCAAAGTTCCAACATACTTACAAGTTTTTTTTAAATACATGTTTTTAATGTAAGATTTTTACTTGAACCACCTCCACAACCTACTATTCAATGCAACCATCAGCACAATGTTTTTTTGTGCGTTACATTGAGTCCTACCGTAAAACGTGATTTTTCACCCAAAAAAAAAAGTCATTTCCCAGCAATAATTTTCCAGCCGCTCAATGAAAGTACATTATTGTTCAAAGTCAAATTCATTCATTGTTTGTCACAGGCTGGTGAATTATTAGTTCTTATGATTATTATTAAGGATCGCTGTAACATATCTATAAGGTATACAATATTTAATGCTGGTTCCATATTTATTTAAACATCAATATCATTATTCGTCCTAAGTCATTCGGCATCTTCTATAATATAAAAATGAATCGCAAAATGTGTTGGTAAGCGCATAACTCAACAACGCCTGGACCAATTTGGCCAATTTTTTTTTTAAATGTTCGTTGGAGTTCAAGGATGGTTTTTACGGCGAGAAAAATTCGAATAATTGCCGGAAAAACCCTTAAAACAGCCATTTTTTTTTTTCCTATACAAACGTTTTCTAACTAAAACGTAGTCAATTTGAGCTTTATTGCTGTTGTATAAAGTTCATATTAAATCTATAATATAAAAATGAATCCCTGAATTTGTTGCTAAGCGCAAATCTCGAGAGCAGCTGAACGGATTTCGCTTATTATTTTTTTGTTCTGTTTGTTACTGTCAGGAGAAGGTTCTTAGGTAGGTAGTAGGTAGGTAGTAGGTAGGTAGTAGGTAGGTAGTAGGTAGGTAGTAGGTAGGTAGTAGGTAGGTAGTAGGTAGGTAGTAGGTAGGTAGTAGGTAGGTAGTAGGTAGGTAGTAGGTAGGTAGTAGGTAGGTAGTAGGTAGGTAGTAGGTAGGTAGTAGGTAGGTAGTAGGTAGGTAGTAGGTAGGTAGTAGGTAGGTAGTAGGTAGGTAGTAGGTAGGTAGTAGGTAGGTAGTAGGTAGGTAGTAGGTAGGTAGTAGGTAGGTAGTAGGTAGGTAGTAGGTAGGTAGTAGGTAGGTAGTAGGTAGGTAGTAGGTAGGTAGTAGGTAGGTAGTAGGTAGGTAGTAGGTAGGTAGTAGGTAGGTAGTAGGTAGGTAGTAGGTAGGTAGTAGGTAGGTAGTAGGTAGGTTTGTAGGTAGGTAGTAGGTAGGTAGTAGGTAGGTAGTAGGTAGGTAGTAGGTAGGTAGTAGGAAGGTAGTAGGATAGGTGCATTGCATTGCCGGGAACAGCTAGTGCATTAATATAGTTGTTCATTCACAACGTCAGATTAAAAATTAAGTAATAGTTACATTGATAACATACTAATTAAATTAAAAATTGGTTTTATTAAAATTAAATTACTCATTGATGTCATAGTAATTAAATTATTCATTGATTTCATCAAAATTAAACCAAAATTAGTTATAGGAACAAAGCTTGTCAAATTGCTCGTTATCCCAAGTTTATGATGATAGTACAGTCAATAACACGTGCGGGGGGAATTAATATCGGCCGGGAGTTGTTCTCAAACAGCAGAATAATAGGAAGGCATCTGCATGCCGAGACGTGAGCTCATTTCCACTACAAACAGACGCGACGCAGCGTGAGCCATGAGCGATCAGCGGGCGATGTCGCGAAGCCGCGGTACACACAATTTTAATTCTGGCCCCTGATGTCAGAAGAAAGTAAGGTAGTGTTTCGCATTTTGCAACTTGAAACCATGTTAGATCAAGCCATTTATCTAGCTAGACCAAGCACCTAGTATCTCTTAAAACGTGCAGCTGCAAAGTATTTCGTGCAACGTTGTCAACGTTGCTTTAGGGTTACTCTGACACAACCAACTGTCTTCTCTTTTTAACAAATGGGTAGATCACGCTTTCTTGATGACGACCCGCGCCCTCTCGTTACTTGCGCCTCGCCAAATATTCTCACAAAGCTTGTAAATTTCCTTATTATTAGCGAGTTTGCTACTAACGTTCAGTTGAGCTGGAATGCGGCGTACTACCTGACTACCCGCTTATAATAGCGACGCCCGAGCGGTTCTAAATGCTAAACATTTTGGGTGAACATCTCGCAGCGGTTCCTTTGCTCATTCATTTCTAGCGAAGCTTAGAAAGTGGGTCGACTGAAAGAGCCACGGCCTACTTATCTAGAACGTCGCTCGAAGATGAAAAAACTGGAATAGCAAACAATAGGCGGCGTGCGCATTGTGGCGCGCGCGAGTACACGCGGCCGGCGGGTACAGCGCGCACAAAGCGCGGATCTGGGGCGCGCGCGATGACAGGCGTCGTAATCAGCGCCAACACTCGCTGTTTCATTTGTAACTGCAATACTACTCACAGGAACTCTACGGTTTCTTAAGAATCCAGCGCGGGGATTACAGCTCACTGTTACGGTCTGGACTTTTGTTGCGAGAAATGTGACATTAACAAGTAGAACGCCGAGATTAATAGGCGCGGTGTCTCGTTAGGTGTTAGCTGGCAACACCGACCTGTAGCCAGGTGCTGTTGATTCAGTAATGAATCACTTCGTCGTACATGAAATAAAATGTTTCAGCGAGTTGCCCTCAACACAATCGTGCATTAATGAAGCCGCATCTGGCGATGCTCCCCCTGCCTCCTGCGAATATAATTAATATTAAATAACCGAAAATTTGAGTGTTATTATAATTAAACGAAGTCGTTTACATGCAATTTCGCAAACGAAGTGCCAATCTGAAAGCAAGAGGCGATATTGATACCTATTATAATATAAAATCAAATATTAAAAATATCGCCAAATGACGAGGAACTTCGACAACAGTACATTAGATATAGAAACACCTGCAATAATTCAACAGAAAAGTTAAAGCGCTCGTACTACGAACGGGAATTAGTAAACAATGAAAACAACATGAAAGACCTGGAGTTTAATCAAGGACATGTGTAATATAAAGAAAGGTTCTAGCAAATCAACCGAGTTGTTACAGATCAAATCTAACCCCGCTGACTCTCTTAATGAGGTTAACAGATACTTCACATCAATTGGTAAAGACTTGGCAAATTCAACTCTAAATAAACTCAAGCAGGATGAAAGAACGCTAGCAACACAAGCACAGAAGTCGATTGGTTTCCTTCATTCAATGGCATTATCTCCCACGGACGAATACGAAGTTATCCAGGTGATATCCGGCCTTAGAAACGGCAGTGCCTCTGGTCTAGACAATATTCCCGCTAACATTCTAAAAAAAATATAAATTTAAATTAGCATCCCCAATAACACACCTCTGCAATATTAGTTTCTCTTGCGGTGCTTTTCCTGAAATATTTAAGAAAGCGGCCGTCACCCCTATTTTTAAGGCTGGTGACAAGGGTCTCATTGGCAACTACCGCCCCATCTCTGTACTTAGCACACTGGCAAAAATTTTGGAAAAACTAGCAAACAAGAGACTAATAAGATATTTAGAGACAAATAATATACTTTCGTCAAACCAATTCGGTTTTAGAACCAATCGCTCCACTAATGACGCTATTCTAATACTAACCGAAAACATGGCCAAGTATATAGACAAGGGAGAAAAATGTGTCGGCCTTTTCCTCGACCTCCAGAAAGCATTCGATAAATCAAAATCAAAATCAAAGCATTTATTTCAAGTAGGCCAGTTACAGGCACTTTTGAATTGTCGAAACAAAGGCAACAGTAAAATAAAGCTACAGTCCCAGTCACAAGGCACAAAAACTGTGAAAGTACTGTAGTTGCCCATTCCCTAACGTAGATCTCTATGGAGAAGAACGGGCAAGAAACTCCATGGACACTCTTTTAAATCAGAATACAAAACCTTGGTTACATCATTCATTTTGAGATGGTACATTATGTGAGAACGATGCAGCAAGATGTGTAGGTACGTTAAAAGTGTCCATAGTAAAAACAATTCAAAAATAAAATAATTAATTCAAATAAGCCGTGGCAAACAAGAGATGACCAGTCACAACTGACAGCGCCCGTTCACGAACATGACGCATGTATCAGCACCATTAAACTCAACCATTTTGAAGGGAACTAAATGATCCGACACACGTGCCACCATCAGCGAGACATTTGAGTGAGCATGACATACTCCTAACCGCCAGGGCACATTCAAGTCAAGAAAAGACGCAGGTTTCCAGCGAATGACAGCTTTCTAGTACATAGTACTCACACAATATGGGCTAGGCGGCTATATAATACAAAAGAGATTGAATCTATACAATGCAAAGATAGTTATACAATCTTCAGCAGCTCCAACAATACTATTTAATGCTATCAATTTAGGCGCCCCTGTTCTTGTGGAGCAGGACCGGCATTGAGCCAAGCATTTTTATCAGCGATATAATCGTCCAACTTGTAATATGCTTTCTTACATAGTGTGCGTTTAATGCATGTTTTAAATTTCGTTTCATTCAGTTCAAGAATACTTTGTGGAATTTTATTATAGCATCTCAAACAGTACCCCATGAAAGATGAGTCTACTTTAGCGAGTCTGAAGCCCGGCTGAACTAATTGGTCTCTATTTCTAGTACTGTAACTGTGTCTGTCACCTCTTTTATTAAAAAGATGTAGATTTTTTCTTACATACATTATGTTTTCGTAGATGTATTGACAATGTAGCGTCATGATGTTAATTTCCTTAAACAGTTCCCTTAGAGAATCGCGCCTACGAAGATTATATATGGCTCTGATGGCTCTTTTTTGCAGAATAAATATAGACTCAATGTCTGCAGCCCGTCCCCACATTAAAATGCCATAAGACATAATACTATGAAAATAACTAAAATAGACCAGTCTAGCGGTATCTACATCAGTATATTGACGGATTTTTCTTATAGCATACGCTGCTGAACTTAGCCGCCCCGCAAGAGATGTTAAATGAGAACCCCATTGTAGCCTTGAATCAAGCGTAATCCCCAGGAAAACCGTTTTATCTACAAATTCAAGTTTCTCTTTATTCAATACTATATCACAATCGCTACTTTTAACATTCGGTAAAGCAAATCTTACGCATTTCGTTTTTTTTTCATTTAACACTAAATTGTTTGCTGTGAACCAATTATGGACCTGAAGTAGGGCATTATTCACGTCATCTAGATTTTGGGCCCGTCTATTTATCTTAAAAATTAAGGAAGTGTCATCAGCGAATAACACCATATTTTGAGGTTGGTTTTTCAATAAATAGGGGAGATCATTTATATATACTAGAAAGAGGAAAGGACCCAATATTGAGCCTTGCGGTACCCCCATTTTTACTTTTAAACCCTGTGAATTAACACCATTTATTTGCACATGTTGTTGTCTATCACTCAAATAAGATTTTACCAAACTAAGTGCAAGTTTCCCTAGTCCGTAATGCTCAAGTTTCAAAAGTAATGTGTCGTGATTTACGCAATCAAATGCTTTGGAGAGGTCACAAAATACTCCAATGGCGTCTTGGGACTCTTCCCACGCAGTAAATATGTGCTTTAATAAGGTTACACCGGCGTCAGTTGTACAACGTCCCTTGGTGAAACCATACTGTTGATCGTGTAAGATTCTGTTGGTGTTAAAATGATTGAGCATTTGATTTAGCATTACCTTTTCAAACACTTTGCTAAAAACTGGCAACACGGATACAGGTCTATAATTATTTGTATCTTTACTATCTCCGGATTTAAACAGAGGTATGACTTTACTGTATTTCATTAAGTCCGGGAAAACTCCTTGATCTACACACAAATTAAAAATTAAAACTAAGTATGGTGCTATAGTCTCAATTATGGATGTACAAACTTTGATAGACATTCCCCAAAGATCTTCGGTCAGTTTGACTTTTATTTGCCGGAAAGCTTTAATAACTATCATAGGGTTTATGTGTTTAAATTTAAATTCAGCCGGGCAGTCAGACACATTCGCCTTTAATAAACCAATTGAGACTTCAGGAGAGGAATTAAGAGCCTCCGTAGTTTTTAACGGTATATCGGTAAAGAAATTTACAAACTCATGAGCTACTTCCTGATTAGAGCTTTTAGGACCACATGCTGTATCTAATGTGTAGCTAGTGTTACGTATTTTCTTCCTGTTAGTCTCGTTATTTATGACTTTCCAAACTGTCTTAATTTTGTTTTCTGCTGTTTTGATCTTGTTGCTAATGTGCAAGGCTTTGGCAACCTTGCATGTATTTCTAAAAATTTTTGAATACTTAGCAACATACTTGTTAAAAGTTTCAGAGTTTAAATAAGGCTTAAGGCCATAATGCTCAAATACTGTCTCGATCCCTATTCTAATAAGCAGATTAGACAACATCGGAATCAGAGGAGTGCCACAGGAATGGCTATTAAGTTATTTGTCAGGAAGAAGTCAATGCGTTCGTGTTGACAATTCAACTAGCGATGAAGCTTCCTGTTCATACGGAGTTCCCCAGGGAAGTACGATTGCTCCAACCTTATTCCTGGTGTACATCAATGAACTGTGCGATATCACAATCAAGAAAGCCGATGTCATAATGTTTGCTGACGACACAGTTCTTCTGTTTCATGAAAAGTCATGGAAAGATCTAAAAACAGTCTGTGAAGCGGGTCTATCCAAAGTAACAGCTTGGCTGGAAGATAGTCCGCTATCACTAAACACCTCTAAGACAAAATACCTATGTTTTAGTAAGACTAGAGCAGGAAGCCCCAAACACTTCAATATTAGCAGCCACACGTTTCCTTGCAATAGGCATAGCAACAACTTTTCCTCCTGCACGTGCCCCAAGCTAGTTAGAGTGAACTCCATTAAATATCTGGGAGTAATTGTTGACGACAACCTTAAATGGACACAACATATCTCGGCTACCGCCAAAAGAATACGCAAGTTGATCCACATCTTTAAAACCCTGAGACATGTTGCTAGTCTCAAACTTCTCTTGCAAACATATAAAGCCTTATGCCATTGTGTCTTGGGATACGCTATTTGCGCTTGGGGAGGGGCAGGCAAGACCCACATGATCGAGCTGGAGCGGGCTCAGCGTGCCGTACTTAAAGTACTTTTGTCACTGAAATACCGGACGCCCACAACCGAGGTATACGGAAAAGCCAAAGTACTTAGCGTCCGCAAGCATTTTTTTTACGAATGCCTGCGAAGATACCACCGACACGCCATCCCAAGTCTGCCTATCTCATCAAAGAGAATTGTCAGGTGCCCAGTCCAAGGTACCAAGAGCATTTTTGCGACTAAACACTACCACTATATTGCCCCACGTCTTTACAACAAAATCGGCCATGAAAAGGGGATACAAAAACTTATGAAACTTAATAACTTTCAATTCAAAAAAACTATTATTGACTGGCTAGAAAAATACGACTATGACGAATCAGAAAAACTTTTCGGCAGCGTAACATGACACCCTGTCACTTTCACACACACACAAAAACCCTCACATCACACTTACACACACACACTCACCTCATTCACACTTACCCACACTATTCTCAGGACGCAGTGAGTGGTACTTAAACTAAGTTAATTTTTAAAATGTATACTCCAATTTTAAATTAACTTTTTTTTTTCTCTCTCTTTTATATTTTATGTTTGTAAACACTTTTAATGCATGCCATATCTTATAGTGTACCCCCATTTTTTTTTTTTTTTTTTTGTCTATCGTTTTTTTATATGTTCCCTGTGAATTGAGAGGTCTGGCTCTTGTGATACAGGGAATCCTAGTACAAGAGCCAGAGCTACACTGATGTTACTAACAATCACCTGTTAATAAAGATATTTATTTTTTAATTTTTTATTATAGAAATAATACTTTTCGATATTTGAGCAGTACAAAAGAGACACTATTCATTGATTTCTGCGGTTTGGAGTAAAGTAAGAGGAGGGTGAGCAAGTCATCAAGCACAAGTAGTCTGCTGAGATTTTTTTATATTTAATTAATTAAATCTGACACAAGTGTAGAAGGTATGTCATATGGCGGATAGTTGCGCCGCATCGCGTTTCACTGTATTTAATAATCCTGCGACTGCAAGGATTAAATACACAGAACATCATATATAATACTGGATTAAATAGGTATGTGTTTGTAGTGTCCGGTAGCATTAAACCAAAACAGCTGCACTTTAAAATAATCAATTTTGAACTGTGTGAGTCATTGAGACACTAGGTAACTGACTAACGGCTCGACGCTCCTTGTCGCTTCTAGTCGCGTGTTGTGCGGCCGTTGCTTTAGTTTTCGCGCCACGCTCGGTGTTTGGAAGTCATTTTAATGTTGTGAGTCCGCTTATCACTGGTCAGTTTTCCCTCAATAGTCAGTTTATTTAATTCAGCCAGTTTCGTTGATTAGTCAGTTTCGCTGATTGGACAGTTTTTTGAATTAGACAGTTGAGTCAATTCGACAGTTTCCATTGTTTGCCAGTTTCTTTGATTCAACAGTTTGGTACACTCAAGCAAAAAAAAACTAAAATTAACAAACTTAGGTGGATTCTTTTTTTTCTGAATGGAAGGCAGTCCTCACAAATCAAACCTCATCTCTTATTTTAAAAATTACAATTTACTGGTACCTATGGTACCTATTATAAGAATACGAATTCCACCCATTAAATCTTTTGGATTCTAATTTACTCAACCGGCCGTTGGTTCTTGACAAACATGGCCAGGCCATGACACAGCTGTGTCATGTCGTAGGTAACTCTAGGGTTGTTCCGGACTGACATAACGGGCAGCACGTAGGCCTAATAGGTATCAAAATTGTTTGGGGCCCTACGAAACCGAGTGCGGCGAACACCAAAAAAACAATTAAAATAGCATCTGACTTGCATCGCTTAAGCTATCAGTGATTTTACTTAGATAATGTAGCGAGCAGAGTGGAATAGAACATTTAGTAACCACTATCATGGCTCGCACTGGAAAAATTCCAGCTTTCTGGACTGCGACGAGTCAAGTCTTCATTTAAAAGCGAGCGAAGCGAACTCAAAATTTTGAAGCCTTCTAGACTGCGATAAGTCAAATATTCATTATTTAATCATAACGGGCCTCTTATCAATTACAATTTGAGGTTATTGGAAGATTTTTTGATATTTTTCCGCTACACGTCTCAGCGCCCTTGTTACTCGGGGGCCGTATCGTTGATACGGCTGATAGGTTCAGTCCTGTTGAAGACCTTAATCTTCTAATATTGAAACGATGAAAGAAAGATAAAAGAATATTTGAACAAAATTGTTAAAAGTGACTGACTTGAGTGCAGTTTACTACCGACTGTACTTCGACTGACGGGAGTACCGGTGTTAGGGCCACTGACGCCCCGGGCAAGAATATAGAGTAATCAGGTGTTAACTTTTTAGTAGACCAATGTGAACGTATAAGAATTTTATCTTTCCTTTAGCGTTACCCAGAGCTAACGACGTGGACGTAATTTTAATTTTGTAAAACTGCTTTCTCCACTCGCAACTGTAACCGGAATAGTTGAAAAAACCAGAACACAATCCATATTTTGGAAACAGTTCTTGAATATTGCGCTGTCATATAAAATTGGGGACGGTTATACACGAAATATTATCATCCGAGAGAAAATGCTTCAGACTTATGAGCTCGTCATATGGTGCCTTTCCGTCGATATCGGAATTAGAACCAACAGTGAACTTTTGCTGGAGATTAGCTCAAAATACTTAGTGTTCTTTTTTTCCGGAACTCCTCGGCACCCCCCCAAATTTAGCGCTCTGGGCCGGCTGACTGAAAGATTGAATAAAACTGTGTAGAATCCAAGAAACCGGTAAAGACTGGATACTGTTGAATTGACGTATTAACTGTCTAATTTACAAAACTGTCTATTCAGCAAAACACTAATCAACGAAACTGGCGAATTAAATTAACTGACGAGTGAGTGAAACTGACCAGTGACACGCGGACTCGAAAGTGAAGCAATTTCTCGCTCAATTATGTTCGTAAACACCAAGACATATTATTTGGAGATTGATACCTTCCTGGATGCATCACAATCTGCATTTTCCAGTCAATTTGATGCGCGAATCAGTGGTTATTTAAAATCGTCCCGTTGAGGTATTTATTACACTAACCACAATATCGCCCGCGGTGTTAGAGACGGTGTCAAACTGAGTGACAGTGCGGCTGTGGCCTATGTCTGGCGTTGTTGTATGATCTGTCCGGTTCGGAAGCGGTCGTGAGGCTCAATTTACGTGTCAGGGAGCTACTGACGTATCCTACGTGACCACAAATTAGTATGTTTTGTTACAAGAAGTGGCTCAGTCGTGGGATATTGACGACTGAAGCATGCTAAATAGTACCTTATAACTATTCATCCCCATAATTAAGTTTTAATGATACGTAACTGCGACTCATAATGAGGCATCTCATTATGATTCAACAGACAGAATGTGTTCACCTGTTATAAGTCATTTCATAACCTACCGACCATTGCGTACTCCTCAACAGCATTCAGATCGTGCGGTGTTCCACAGGGTTCGGTTCTGGGGCCGGCCTTGTGGAACATCGGTTACGACTGGGTGCTGCGCGCCGACCTCCCTACCGGCGTCAGTGTAGTTTGCTACGCTGACGACACGCTGGTACTGGCACAAGGGAGGTCGCACGAGGCGGCGGCCGAAAACATGACACGCGGGGTTGCGATAGTTGTGGAGAGGATCCGGCAATTAGGTCTCGAGGTGGCATTGCACAGGTCCGAGGCCATGTGTTTTCATGGGCCTCGGAATGCGCCACCGTCGGGATCCCTACTGATGGTACGCTACGTCGACCCGACGCCGATGGAAATTCCATCGGCTTCGGGTCGACGTTGAAGTACCCAGGACTCGTCCTCGACAGCCGGTGGAACTTCGTGGAGCACTTCCGACGTTTGGCTCCCAAACTGGAACGGACAGGGGCTGCCTTCAAGCGGCTCTTGCCCAACCTGAGGGGTCCAAACGCCTCCTGCCGGAAGCTTTACGCGGGGGTCGTGCGGTCCATGGCCCTTTACGGGGCCCCGGTGTGGGCGCGTTCTTTGAGGCGGCAAGCCGCCCACTAGCTGAACGCGCCCCAAAAGGTGATAGCCATAAGGCTAATCCGGGGGTACCGCACGATCTCCGGCGAGGCGGCTAGCCTCCTTACCGGATTGCCGCCATGGGATCTGGAGGCGATAGTCCTCGCGCGCCTGGCGCGCGGAGGCACTACGTCGGGGGGAAACTCCGCTGCCGCGGCAAATTGCCGCTCAGTGGACAGACCTCCGGCGTGATCTCAAGGCGACATGGAGAGAGCGACTGTCGCAACCCCGTGCAGGGCACGCCACCATAGTGGCGATAAGTCCCCTCTTTGAGGAGTGGCTAGAGAGGCGCCACGGCGCCCTCACCTATCGCCTGACGCAGGTCCTCACCGGACACGGTTGTTTCGGGAGGTTCCTGCACCGAATCGGGCGGGAGGAAACGCCCGGGTGTTTCCACTGCGAGGATCGTCCGGAGGACACGGTGGAACACACCGTGGAGGTCTGCCCCGCTTGGGCGGAGCACCGCCGTGTCCTCATAGCGGCGATTGGCGGCGGCGATCTCTCGCGTCCGGCCTTGGTTCAAGCCATGGTCCGGAGCGAGAGGGAATGGGAAGCCGTCACCTCCTTCTGCGAAGCAGTCATGCTAGTGAAGGAGGTGGCAGGACGTGAGAGCGAAAGAACCTCACGTCCCAGCCGCCGCGGGAGACGCCCTGGGCGTCGGGGGTCACGTGGTGGCTTCCGACCACCGTAGGCGCTGGCCTGTGGACGGCGAGTTATGGGCTAGCTCGCCGTCCGGCCGTCTTATGACGACAAGCCGTGTCGACCGCGCGTTCGTGTTCCACGCGCGCCTCTAAGAGATGTCAGCAATCAAGTAGGGGTCCGCATGGGCCGATGCCTGCCAGGGCTGCGGGACTGTTCGAAAGAGATACCGTGGCCCTGGAACACAAAGGGCAAAGAAGGAACATGGATGGGTTTTAGTCAGTACAAGTCTGACACTCCCCTCCGCTCCGCCCAGAGTGGTCATTTGATGATTTCCCATCCGGGAAAAAAAAAAAAACAGCATTCAGATCGCACACGCGTCTTTCAATACGCAGTCCAATTTGCAGGCAGAAGTGACACGAGTGAGTGGCACAACTCGCGCGGGGCATTACCCCGTCTGACACGATTGCGCGAGCCACGTGCTCAGATCACGTCGCGGAGCTGGCAGTATGCGCACGAGAGAAAGGAACTATGCGAGCACCGCTTGAGCGAGGCGCAATGCATCACAGCGCGGCGCTGTCAGCCCAGCAGCTGCAACGCTGACTCTTGCGGTCGGTGTCTGCTTTAACTTATAGCAATAGAGGCTAGAATGGCTGTTTCCGAGATCTGTAGTAAATATGTTGCCAGAATATTCTTGCGTTTGTCATAGACTTTATGTTTACAACAATAGATGTTATATTGAAAAATCACAAAGTTATCAACAAATATGCCGCTCGGTGTCCGGAATATGTACCAAGGCGGTCGTTTTGCGCCATCCGAACGGTGTCGGAATGTAAAAGTTTTATATCACGAGTTGTTTGTTGTTCATTTTTTAATGTGTTCTGTCGGAATGCTGTAATGTGAGAGGTATTTAATTGTCGGCGGAATTCAGTAACTGCGGACTGAAGGGATATTGAGTTTACAAAGAGCTCGCGCGGTGTGCTGACGCAAATTGTTGAAACCCTGTATTACCTAATTTAAGGTAAAAAAATGGACTTTTTAAAATCCAACGTTTATCTATCTACCTTCATGACAAAATAATCGTAGGTTCTATTCCGTGAGTATTAGGAAAAACCTGGAGACACCTACGTTTTACTGACTTTTTTAAAAGTTGCAAATTAATTCATTGAGTAATAAAATGAATTCTTTTCAAAAGACAGGAATCGTTCTTAGCCTTGCTGCTCAATGCTTGCTTATTGATAATTTGATTGGCTGTACCTTTCTTAAGTGATATATCATAATAGTGTAGAAGGACCACTCCAGCGCTATATTTACCGCAATACAAATGCGTGTCGGTCGCAGATGGTTTTAACATCGCAGCAGTGGCTCTTCTCTCGCGACGCGCGCCGCAGAAGGCAGTACTTGTGCAAGTTATTGGGTGATGTCGGGACCTTGTGCGAGAGATGTTAGGGGTTCTAGTCTTGAGTCCATGACGTCACTAACAGTAGCCGCCAACAACATTATTGCGATTATAATCATATAATTAGTAAGCTAGAAATTAAGGAGGAGAAGCATGCAAGAATTAAGGATAGAAGATAACGTGGCCGGGTTATTGTTTTCTGAGCATATCAGGCTCATGTTTGGGCGGATTCTCATATTACACATGCATTCATTCAGTACGTCAGCAGCTATAGGACGGGCATAGCGGCCTCTGACTTATCAGTGTCCGTATATTATAGCTATCGTCAGTAAACCGTAGGTATGCGATCCCAACTAGTGTACTGTAACTGAGCGTATGTATTGTCCACACAATAACCTCAACCTGATCGCCACTCAACTCGTTAACGCCTAGTTAAGGGCACCTCGCACACGTGCGTGAATTAAGGGCGCCTCACACTGTTCCGCACGTATGACTCATCGCACGTAATCGCATGCACTCTTATTCGCTCTCGTTATGTTATGCTAATAATATCGTGTTGCTGAGGGGACGAGCTGCATAATGCAACAATACGCAGGGTGGGGGTTGGGTGGTGGGGGGGAGTGTCGACTTTATTAATATCTGTCTAATGTGAGGTGCGTGTGGGTTGTTTATAAGGTGGGATTTTGTTGCCGGTGGTGGTGGTAATGTAAACTAAAGAAAATAAATTCTTTTGCTTCGTAAGGATTGGGTAAAATAATTGTTTGTATTTATTTATTGCAAAATATTTTTTATTTTTTTTTCTCTTTCAGGTAAGTAATCCATAGATTGTAACTCTGCCTGCACCGGTAAGATATCACGTTACCTATATTTGTCGCGGCAAGCGGAGCAAGCGAGCGGTGCGCTCAAACACCATTACCGACCGCTATAAAACTTAAAATTATTTGCAGCTTTTACTGCACTTGGGCACTGGCATGAAATCTATACATATAAAATTCAAAGTCCTGACTGACTGATATATCAACGCACAGCCCATACCGCTGGTCCTCGAGAAATGAAGAGTAGGTATACACTAAGAAAGGGTTTTTCAAATTCCACCCCTAAGAGGGTGAAATGGGTTGTTGAATGTTATGTGAAACTTTTTGTGCCCGGGGACGATTGACTTGGAAATGTGTGTACGTACTCTTCAATTAAAATTAAATCATTAAACTCATCCCCCAACATAGTCAAATAGGACTTCGAAACTCATGTAGACGGGTGCATGGCGCGCAGTGTTGCACAGGGCGTACAGGACACGGGAGTATTTATCTATTAGTAAGTAGGTAGGATTTACCTGAGGTAGACGTGTCTGTAAATATATGTGAAATCCCGATTTTCGCGTTGGCTCGTGCTAGGCGACATTGATACTCGTATTAAATATTATGTAAAAGTATTATGTCTATAAATAGGTTCCTAATTAATCGTTGTCGTCACAGGTCTCCAATCTCAAACCAAGGTAGCAATACTTACTGCGAGGATCGTCCGGAGGACACGGTGGAGCACACCGTGGAGGTCTGCCCCGCTTGGGCGGAGCACCGCCGTGTCCTCGTAGCGGCGATTGGCGGCGGCGATCTCTCGCGTCCGGCCTTGGTTCAAGCCATGGTCCGGAGCGAGAGGGAATGGGAAGCCGTCACCTCCTTCTCCGAAGCAGTCATGCTAGTGAAGGAGGTGGCGGGACGTGAGAGGGAAAGAACCTCACGTCCCAGTCGCCGCGGGAGACGCCCTGGGCGTCGGGGGTCACGTGGTGGCTCCCGGCCACCGTAGGCGCGTGCCTGTGGACGGCGAGTTATGGGCCAGCTCGCCGTCCGGCCGTCTTATGACGACAGGCCGTGTCGACGGCGCGTTCGTGTTCCACGTGCGCCTCAAAGAGATGTCAGCAAATAAGTAGGGGTCCGCAAGGGCCGATGCCTGCCAGGGCTGCGGGACTGTTCGAAAGAGATACCGTGGCCCTGGAACACAAAGGGCAAAGAAGGAACATGGATGGGTTTTAGTCAGTACAAGTCTGACACTCCCTTCCGCTCCGCCCAGAGTGGGGGGGGTCATTTGATGATTTCCCATCCGGAAAAAAAAAAAAAAAAAGGTAGCAATACTTCACATAATATGTAATGTAATTGATATTAGTATGAACTAATATTTGCAAGTTATAAGTAAGTTCATGTAAAAAAACTCGAGTGTCTGTGATCTGTATTACTCAACTAAAATGAAATACTTACTCTTACTATTCTTTATTACCTATTCAACTTTAAAATTAAAAACTAATATTACACATATATCTTGCATAAACTATTATAAATGTGAAAGTCTGGATGGATAGACTAACATGTAGTTTGTTACTCAATCACGCCAGAACGGCTGAACATTTCCAGATGAAACTTGGCACAGAGATAGATTATAGTCTCGTATAGCACATAGATTACTTATTATCGCAGAAGTAAGACCTGTGTCCCGTGTCCTGTCCAATTCCCGAACTCCACGCGAGAGAAGCCGCGGGCATTAGCTAGTTTAACATGAAATGTAAAATTTCATGGTGTTCCTTTTATTTCAGTTGTTATGTTATAGAGGAAAAAATAATCCTCATGATTAACTCTTTCGACCGTAATTATAAAATACTTGTTTTTTTCACATTATTGGCGGGTTCGCTTCTCGGTTTAGGCAGGTGATTATTCTAAAAATCTTTGAACACTGTTCTAATTATTTTAAAAATCGAAATGAAGTCTTCTGTTAGTAAAACTTCCTATATGCAATATTTAAGGTCCTTCCGTGTGGCATAGCCGTGGGACAGCCTGTATACGATTTTCTCTCTTTTTATACGATTTGTCACGCCGAACTACTTTTATACATATAAGTCATGTATATTTTTGTAATCACCTTTTAAACCCCCTTCATTTTGATACCCCACTCGATGGAATAGGAAGAACCAAAGACATTCAATTATTTATGAGCGATAGACGGGACAAGACGAACAAAATTGTAATCCAAAACTTATTACTACTTAATAATAAATCGTTCTGTCTAGTGTCATACGCCCGCATGTCAGGTAGCATTCGTGTGTCAAAATCGAAAATGTTCGGGATCAAAAATTTTGTGTGAAAATATTCCTAATGTCCACTCTATAAGTATTTTAAATCTCATTGGGAAAAACAAAAAAATTTGAACTCCCCGATATGGCACCCGAAATCCGCCATTTTTCTTCGTTTTTTATTTCAATGTAGCCAGTGACACTCGCGGCGCTACCAAGACGAACCTAACGCTGCATAATTTATCCAAATCTGTTCATCCGTTTAAGAGTGACGAGGGAACATAGAAACGGACATACATACATACAGATCAAAAACATAACCCCCCTTTTGGGCTTCGCCGCAGTCGGGTAAAAAAGGACATGAAAGTTTGTATGAAATGCCGTAAGTCGTTAACGCTCTTAACGGTGGCCGGACTGTACATTCCGTTTTCAAATTGCCGCTGTATCTTGTAGCGAAGATGCCCCAACATGCACCAGCATCAAAAGCAACGGTCGGGGAGTCTTTTTGCAGCAGTGCAAGTTAATAAAATGGGACGAGTACAAAATGTCGCACAAGCATGCATTAGAGGTGATCCGCGGCAACCAGGCACTGACCAGTAAACCAGGGCGGTGTGGTCGTTTTGCTCGTAGGCGACTTTAGACAGACTACACTGCAAATTATTGAGAGGGGCACACCGGCGGATGAAATTTAAAAAAAATAAAACATTGCCCCACACTAGGAATTTCTCCTGTATCGTGGGTGCGTTTACAAACATTTAAACTCACATACACAAACAACGGCCCCGCAACAACTACCTGTAGATCAAACAAATATTTGTTCTGTGCGGGGATCGAACCCGCGACACGCAGCGCAGCAGCCATTTGCTCAGCCACTGCGCCAACCGTGCCGTCAAATGTAAAACGTATATCTCAAAGCGTCGCGTCGCCACGGTCCAGGATCGAAAACCTCCATCTTACGTGCAACATGTGCATCCAACTGTACACCGACCACGAAGCAGGTGTCTTTGCGCTAAGCTGCTGCAAATGGATGAGGGTCGTCTGGAATCGGACGCAAATGGGAAAATTCTATTTTCCGAAGTATTTTCCCATCCAGTGCGCCGAAGGGCAGTGCTGTCGCCAAAGAACGAGTCCGTCACTGTTATAGCTATGACGATAGTAATGCCTACCCCGTTGAATTTCTCAACTTTCTGGAGTTAACGGGCGTGCAGTCCCATAAGCTGGAGCTTATAGTTCGCGTTTCAGTTCTGCTGATGCACCCAGACTGTGTAACAGCACCAGGCTTCGTATCACAGAGCTGGCCAGTAATATTATAAAAGCCATCATTATTACAGGAGCTGCTAAAGGAGAGAGCATTTTAATTCCCAGCAAACCCATTATTCCAAATAAATTTCAATTTAAGAGGTTGCAATGTCCCTTAAAATTGGTTAACAAATACGTCCACGTCTACAATGACGATCAACAAATCCCAGAGCCAAACCTTTAAAGTGGCAGGCATTCATTTGGGTGCACCATGCTTCGGACACGGTCAATTATATGTTGGTTGTTCACGTGTTCCAAGTGCCCGTAACTTGCACGTACTGACGGAAAATAACAAGTCATTTAATGCTTTATACAGAACGAGGCGTTTGTTTGTTCACTTTGAAAAAAAAATTGTATTGCGCCAATGTTACTTTTTTTAAGCCATAACGTCGCTTCAACGCCATTAAATTTTCCTGTAATGTAATCCCTGAAGGGTTTGGGAAGCCGTCACCACCTTCTGCGAAGCACTCATGCTAGTGAAGGAGGTGGCGGGACGTGAGAGGGAAAGAACCTCACGTCCCAGCCGCCGCGGGAGACGCCCTGGGCGTCGGGGGTCACGTGGTGGCTCCCGGCCACCGTAGGCGCGGGCCTGTGGTCGGCGAGTTATGGGCTAGCTCGCCGTCCGGCCGTCTTATGACGACAGGCCGTGTCGACGGCGCGTTCGTGTTCCACGCGCGCCTCAAAGAGATGTCAGCAACCACGTAGGGGTCCGCATGGACCGATGCCTGCCAGGGCTGCGGGACTGTTCGAAAGAGATACCGTGGCCCTGGAACACAAAGGGCAAAGAAGGGACATGGATGGGTTTTAGTCAGTACAAGTCTGACACTCCCTTCCGCTCCGCCCAGAGTGGGGGGGGTCATTTGATGATTTCCCATCCGAAAAAAAAAAAAAAAAAATCGTACATGCACATTTCGCCAGTTATATTTCAGTCCCATGTAATAGGGGGGAGCCTATTGCCATCAATCGGGCATAAATCCAGACTCCGTGACTGCTACTGAAAAATTCCTGATGGAATAAGCACTTTGCCCGACCCGGGAATCGAACCCTTCCTGGATTCGATTCATACTCATACTCAGTAGTCGCGCTTGCGACCACTTAACCAACGAGGCGATCTCTCACATACATACACATCAAAATTTCCATGCGAACGAAGTCGCGGGTAACAGCTAGTGTTTTATAAATGGTTACTTTTCGTTTGCCGAGTTTTCTCTCAAATAAAGCGAGCGAACGGATTTACGAGTTTGTTTAAGAAAGGCTTTGTGAAATAGTTGACCCTAGATTTAGTTATTCTTTGTTTTGTTAGCCGCGCTCAGCAGTGTTCTTGTACAGTGAACTAGGTTTGTTTCAGTACTTATCTAGTTCAGTGTGTATCAGTGCGAAGCGTTCGCAGCTAGTCGAGCATATTGTGTCGGCTAAACGTAAAGCCTCTTAACAAACAGTTAGGTTCTAATCATGTATTCTCAATTAAGCTTTGAGGACAAATCCACCGACTGTCCCGCCGCCGCCGCGCTAGCCCCCAAGCCCCGGGCGCTCTTGTGGTTAGGCAGCACACCGACGGAAGGCGCAAGCTACCCGATCTTTTAACTACCAAGTAACTAACATATTGCTCAATTGTTTCTCCCGACTCGCCGTCAGCTCCATCTTCTCCGCCCAGAGTGGTGTGGCGATCACTGTCGCAAAGCTGCTCATAGGAATACTGCTCCATATAAATGTAGTAAGTAGTCCGGCGTTATATCAAAGTTCCATCTTCAGTCAGTTAGTGGGAACGGTTTCATTATGTATGAGGTTGGCGATTGGCAATGTTAGTGGACCTTCTGTCGTGGCACACATGTTGTGTCGGCTCGCCTCGCTCGGGCTGCTCTATTGTTCTCGGCACAACATGCGCTCACTATCATCAGACTCAGCCGGATTTCCCGCCAAACGTTAAATAAGCTGCCTTAGGTAACTATTTATGTTAGCGATTACGATATAAACACATTCGTGATCGGGAATCCGATAAGAAACGGTAGAGGATCTCCATTCAGTTCGAGACCCTTCTATTTAGTTATTTATTTATACTTACTTATCTCGGTAAACGTAGAGTTACCAGCAATAACTCTTCACAACGTCTCAACGAAAAGGCAACAAGAATAAATTCGTTCAAAGTTTACAGACATTTATGTTGCCAACAATGTCATCAATTTGTAATGCAAAAGATATTAGAAGCACGATTTCTTAATACATATTACTATGTACATAAGTATTTTAGTCTGAATTGGTGATCTAGTGACGTATACATCTGTTGGTACAATTTGTGATCTAGTGACGTATACATCTGTTGGTACAATTTATTCAAGTACATAAACAGTAATTACAAAGTTCCATATGAGTTATGTGGCCACTGAGCGCACGAGGGGTGCGTAGACTCGGTCGTTATAGTAAATCGTACAAGTTAATATAGTCATGACGCGGTGCGAAGAGACCTTCACTTATTAGTACTTAATATAACTACACAATAATTGTAACGAAAGGGAACGTAACGACACCCGTCTTCGAAATGAACAGCGCTCGTTTTTTTGATTTCATACATCACCTCACTCACACCATTTTCCTATTGAATACAAAACCAGTGCCTACCTATAAACTAAAATGTGCTAAAATAAATCCGTCGTAAATGCCGCAACAGTCTGACCCAGCCTGCCAGACAGACATCAGCTGTAGACTAATATAAAAGATGAAAGTAGCTGCAAGACAGCGGTGTGGGAGAGGGGGGGGGGGGGTGATGCCGCGAGTATCTACACGAATTGAAGCTGCTTAATTAAGAAACAGACATCTCTCCGTGCTGTGGGCACAGACCCCTCCAAGAGAAATTACTTTTCTCGCTGACTGTACTAGAGGCTGACTGAAAATCCACCCTCCTCACCAGGTCTGTACTCACACACAGTCCTGCAGAGAACCATGCTCGCACCCCCACCCTATGCCTTACGTGCACATATCTGTTGCCTCCAGTTATTAGATTTTATATATTTATGATATTATTTGTTAACCAAGTTATTAACAATTAAATAGTTATGAACTGTAACAATATGCTCATGATACGCCATGTGGCCGTGAAATACCATAATATCATGTTTCCAAAGGTATACCGTAATGACAGTGTTCAAATGGCGTTGTATTGCTTAAATGATTTGCTTACTGTTGTTAATTAAAACATTCCTGGATGGTCTGTCGTTCGTTAAGGATCGAGTTCCCTCGTTCATGTTATATATGTTCATGTATTGGTATAATTTGAGCGAACGTATTGTCACTAGTTAAACATTCTACTGTACGGTGATCGAGCCCTCCCCGGGCGGCGGCGGCGGGCAGCTTCCATCGCTGCCACCCATCAGTGTCTAGAGCCTTCTATACTCTATAGCCTGCACGTTATAGCAATTTGCACGAAGCAATAATAACATTACGCCGTCACGCTTGTAATCCTCCCAGCAGCAGCAAGAGGGGCGACTGCGTGATTTATTGCGTGCACTCTCAATATGGTGCTATAAACTGGAGCTATTTTCTTACAGAAAAACTCTGCTGAAATTTCTGTTAATCCCAGGAGGTTTCGGTCGCAAGTGCCTTATTAGAAATTGCAACCAAAAAAATGTAGCATTAATTTGGCGTCTACCTGTCGGCGGCGTAGCGCGTCATTCTTTTTGAACGGTCGTAGCACTCGTAGCACGTCGGTCGCGTAGCAAGCTGTTGTAGACTTGTAGCACTCGCTACGAATATGCTACGCATTTATTTTCTTTGCAACGCACGGTGGTTCAGCCGCCGAACAAAGACGGTCATAAATACTTAAACCTTCAATGGCGCTTGTTTTTTGTGCATTGAAAATAATATTATTTTTTAATTTTTTTTCTCTATTGTTTTAGTCATATAATTGCAAGCCAAGTATTTATGTTCTTCTTACTTTGATTAAAGCGGTGTATTTTCTGTTTTTGTGCTCACAACATTTTTTATTCAAAGTCTATTCGTGAGGATTTGTAATTGGCTTTCTGGTGACTATGGTTTCCTTTTTTGTTTGTTTTATTAGCTGTAAGTCCTCCATGTACTAAAATAAATAAATAAAAAGACAATATCTACTTAATTTTGTATATTTACTCACAAAATAATATATTTAAGCAAGGGAAATATTTCGGTTTTACATTCATACATTTTCTAGACAGTTATTAGATAAACATTGATATGGTTTTAATTTTGGCTAAATAGTTATATCAAATAAAGAAAAAATATTAGTCAACTATTTTGAAATCAACAAAATATCTAAACTTAATACTAAAAAAACAAGTTACAAATTGACTGATATCGAAATCTTATACATAATTAATACTAATATTACAATATAATAAGCTCCACTAACCTTTTATACAGAGTATGATCTCGTCGATATGCCTTGTTGGTTTTATTGTTAGTTTCGGCTGTCTCTTCGGAAAGTTTCCCAATCGTAATTTTGCATTTTGAATCTCGGGACCATGAAGAAGTATTTTGTGGACGGAAGCAGGAACATTATTCCACGGATATTCATGAACCAATAGTCGTGCGGTCTCTAAAGCATATTCCCTAATTTTATCTACATGTATACTGTAAACAGATGACAAAGCTTGTAAAATAACAGAATGTTGGTATTTTCCACGCAAGTTACCACGTACAGTAGCCCAAACTTTAAAAAAATGCACCAAAAATGTGCATTATGTCAAAGTACCAAAAAGAAAACAAATAATATAGTCAATTGTTTCGTAGACCCTGCTACGCCAGGACTGACGGCGTAGCACCTCTTTAAATCACTTATAGGCACCTGTGGGCAGACAAATAAAGGGTGCCGATAGGCACTTATTCTTGCCGTCATTGCGATCATTTTTTTGTTCTAGACCATACCTGGGAACCTTCTAGTTACGCAGATATTGGGGGTCAAAGTTCCAACTTGTTCACAAGTTTTTTTTTAAATACATACATATTTTTAATGTAAGATTTTTACTTTAAACACCTCCACGACCCCCGTACTATTCAATACATTAATCTTCACAATGTTTTGAGTGCGTTACATTGAGTCCTATCGTAAAACGTGATTTTTCACCCCAAAAAAAAAGTCGTTTCCCAGCAATGATTTTTGCGTAAGGTACTTAGTTTGATGTACAGAATGCTTGATTGACGGCTTCGTTAAAGGTGTTGTTACATCCTGTATATCTGTTTTAGAAAGTAGTAATAGCTCTTTATTTTGGGGGTCGACTCAATGTGCGCTTAATCTGCATAGCTTTCCAAACGTCTACATGAAGTTCAATATCGCAGAAAATATACAATATCATAAGTGCGGCGTAGCACTTCAATAATGTAAAAAAAATATTTAATCAACTAAAATAAATTTGCAAAAATATACCTTTCTCTTGGAAGTTCATTTCACAAACATGTCAAAGAAACAATCGAATTCTGGGAACTCGACTTTTAAAACAAGAATGCGGTGCAACGATGCCGATGTGTTCACTTCCGAGGTCAATTCATAAGTGAGAAAATACCAAAAGGGGTGACATATTTATTTTCGGTAGGTTGTTTATCGGAGTAATGAAATACATAAACAATGACTCATATTTTGACAATGCGTTTTTTGAAAGGAACCACCGTGCAAAGTTGTTATTATCTTTATACTCTGCAGCGTAGTAATTGTAAATATTCATGCAAAATAAAAGATGTGTAAATGAAGAGTAAGATAAAAACTCATAATAGTTAATTGGAGTTTCGATGACGCGTGTGCGTCAGTAACCAATTTTTGCAGGTCATATCTAATGTTTCCTACTCACTTACCAACCAAAATTATAATGTAATGATATTTGATCGACTGATTTGGTGGGTGTAAACCGCACGCTCAAAAATTCGTAACAATAAAATACTTAAAAATTTCACATTTCACACATCGTTAGTCAGTTGCAGTAACTCGAGTCACCGGTCGACCGTCTGAGACTGACGTGTACTGACACGAACGTGTACCGCGGCGCTATTACTATTCACTCTCAAGGGAAAATTCGTATCTCACAAATCTCATCACTTTAATACTATCGTTCGGGAGTTCTCATAAAAAGGCAAAAAGTAGCGCAACTTCTTTGGATCCAATCCTTCAGCATTCCATGCACGGCCGGGTGAGCGCTTACAGGCATTCGACTAGCCAGGTCAGGAGATCGGTACGGGGCAGGTGCGTGCTGGATGCGTGGCGTGTGGGGGACGTGGGCGGGGTGACTGCGGGCCTATGGCGGGATATTTTTTCTCCTTGAATAATAATGCACAATGCAGGCGCTATGATTTACCGCCACCGGTCGTTTGCATGACGGCTGCATTTTGTTCATCTGATCTAGTCAACTGCTCAACCCCTGCGTGTGTGATAGTGTATCTTAATGAATATTAATTAACTCGCAGCTGTGTGTGACGTGTGCCGTGTGGGGACTTCCTGCAGATCGAGCGTCTCGCGGGTATCGTTAGGTACGCGTCCGTCTGTGCTCACGAACAGCTGATATCAGACGGGTGTCGTGTGAGTGCCGGCACACGTTTCTATTTAGTTATAGTTAAATGTACTGACGGTCGTATTCACTGTGATAGACATAGTTTGGCCCTTGCACTGCTTAGTCGATGTGGGTTTATTATTATTAATTCCTGCTCAACTTTTATTTCAAAATACTGTTTTAAGCTTTCACGGTTTACAACTAAACTTAAACTGTCATTTACGGGATTTCAAACGAAATATCGGTAGCGGGTTTTTCTCGTCGAAATATCGGGAGCTCAAAATAATGAACAATCACGGAAGATATCCCGTAAGTGACAGTATTAGTTTATTTCAAAATATTCATCTAAAAGAGGGTAGTTTGGATTTAACAGTTCGTCTCTGCACTATTTAGGTCAATAAGTAAAGCAAGGTTCAGAGGCAAAATGTATTTATTTAGATATAAACAATTACTTTGTATCTCATTGTAAGTGAACCTATGTATTGTTCCGAAATACGACCAAGGTTTGCATCGAAATACGAGTAAATGTGGTTAGTATTGTGCGACGTGTGAGAGCGCGCGCGAACAGACACACAGTCACCGCCGCGTACGGACGGACAGTTTACAAACATGCTTTACTGTGAGTCACACCGCTGTGGTAGTCTGTCTACACTGGAACACTGCTTTTATAACAGTTTGATTGACTCAGCTGTTACAGACAGACCTCAACCTTCCGACATGAGAGCATCGCGATCTAACTGCACCATCACTTATGATACAACCTTCATAGTCACTTATAGTAGTCTACCTGAACGTCCACCGGAAGCATTACTCTGCCGCCATCGAAAAAACTCGCATTGCAACCGTGAAAAAACATCCGTTTGGCTCGCGTCGCGCGGGCGTCAATGAAACAAGGCGACATTCACTACGCGCCGGGAAAAGTCACCCGAGACAAAAATAGGCTTACGTGCGCGTGTGAGAAGGACAGGACAGTAGGGGATAATTTCCCTCTCGTTTGGGCGGGCGGCAGCGACAGTGTGACTGGGGCGGGCGCGCGTGTCGCACGCGGGGACGTGACGCGCAGGCAGGGTGACGCGCGGCTGGGTGACGCGCGCGCGTGAGTGAGTGATGTGACAGTGACGAGCAGCGGGAACAGCACAAGTGACACGTTACTGCGACATCGCCGTCGTTGGCACGAGAGGAGTCGTGTGTCTGATGTGAGGCAGCCGGCCGGCGCGCTCGCTCGCGGACGATACGTACGTACGACATCAGTTACTTATTGATTCACATGAACAACAACAACAACATAAACATTGACACAACCATGTGATGTCGTACACAAACTCTTCGTTTTTATTTGCACAAGAAAGTTCAACTCACGTGTGTTACGAACTAGGTTTAGTTTCGCATAAAGTTTCATTTATTGCAGCAACTTCACACAGCTGGGTAACTCCGATGACAGTACAATATAATCACATAGCCGCGGTTGATTAGTTTTCAATGAGCCTCTATCGCACAGGACTCGCTGGTAATTAACTATAACTGAAGCATTTAATGATGATTACAGAACACTGAGTTAGATAATCAGTGTAATTGTAAACGAGCATAGATTGTTAATTAAGCATAATACTGTTTCGGCTGTTTTGAATAAATTTACTCAATGAATTAAGTTTCCATCATAGCGTAGTCAGTACATGGGGGTATAGTGGTGTTGAGGTAAGTTGTCGAGGTGTAGTGACGTTTCGTATTCAACGTCAGATTTGCAAACGTTCTAGTCATTAAACAAATCAAAGGGCTGTCTAAAGACTCTAGAACTGTTACGCCAGCAGGTACACAACACGTATCAGCAAATATTAGAGGCGTTGAACTGTTCAATAATTTGATAATACCGGTATCTGTACCGCCATACGCCGGGGTGCTGCCCTGCCGACCCCCGCGGGCGATGAGCGCGATATCTTATTATTTATTACGTCTTCCCTACCCTTTGCACTTTAGAATATCTCCCGTGCAGTCCCCTACAATGGCCCAATCATTTCATATTACTGCCGACTTTGGAGACTTTGAAAACTGCATAAAGTTTTATGTTTTAAAGGAAGCCGTGTGAGAGTGGCGCATATATTTAGCTAACGCTGCTTTACGTTCTAAGTTCAGTGCATTGGCCAGCAGTGGGCTTTAGGATTTATGGAAGCTATTCATTTGAACCCATTCCGTCGATTAAAAGCAAAAACCAAGGTTTACCTAAGATTGTATATAGTCGACGATATTTTCGCTGGGTCTATAGAATCACCACGCTAAAATACTGTTGGTCAAATAACCATACCACATGTATTGAATATTTACTCCATGCACATCATTACATTTGTTAAACGCACGTCTGTTATGATAACTACGTTCGCTTCTGTTTAAGAAGATCCTCTGTGTCAGTAATTGAATATTCGATTGCGGATCCAATACTCAGTAATCCAATTTACGAAGCTATAAATTATCGGCAGAAGAGACACGTTGCGAGAATTCCAATCGGTTGCAAAGTTTTCATACAAAGAAACAGAAACACGCGTGTATGGATTATCTGATAAGTAGGGTAGCTTTCAGGCATGTTTTATTCAGGGCCAGCCACACGGCTTCGGTTTTATTCAATAACGAATATCACAAAAAACATTTCGCCGCCGATCCGGGAATTAAACAAAAACACTCGCTACTCACGTAAGCTGCTTAACTTGCTGCTATTGTAAAAACGTGAAGGAAAGGGGTTGCGAAGGTGCCGACTGCCGAGCCTTTCGCTACCTATTAATATTACCTTTGTTTGTAATCGCTACAACGGTGCGGATTTTAATCTAACTTCACTTTGAATAATTTCATTTTTTCCCAGATAGGGAGTATAAGTAAATGTTGACAACAATCACTGGCACAGAAGCTCGCGAAGCCACAATTTAACGGGTCGTTTAGGAATGTCTATTTGCCGATAGTGTTAACTCGGTGTCCGGCGGCGTGGGGTCTTAGCAAACATCGTGCGCGTCGTTGAAAAGTTACACGGATACCTCCCTCGCTAGTGATGCCACATGAGACTCCGTAAGTCCACAGGGTTTCCCTCCCTCGTGCTACAACGGACAGGGATGCCACAATCAACAGTCCTTGCAAAGCGACGCAGCCCCATAAAGATATAGACGCTGAAATTTCGTAAATGCTGAAATTTATACTCAGTGTGCGGCTTATATATAATATATAATATATCGGCATCAAATATTCGATAAGAATATTTGATTCTTGCATTGAAATATCTGGTCACAGCGTCAAGGAAACACACGACTGATTGGGGTAACTACTGCACCGTACACGACAGACGGACAGTTTCAGCGACTCCGAACTGATCTACAAATAAAATGAAACGAGCTGCCTAGTAATAGTGCAGGCTTTTAGCTGATGGCCTCCGCGACTTGGGAGGCATGAAATGGCGCTACACTGCAACTGGTGCAATATTTAAAGTGGCTGCCTTATTGCTGAGAGAATGTGAGAGCTGCGTTGAATGTGCATGTTCTACTGCTTGACGAGCACAGTACAAGCAACACATTTTCCTTGTTACATTTCCTTTATAAATAAGAAAAATAGGTCAGTAGTTGCATGCTCTTCTATATTGTCGAGGTTGCGAGGTCAGGGTCACTCGACCCATATCTTGGCTCCACTCGTTACGCGCCTGTTCGGACGAATCTGCGCGAACACTCAGCAGTCTGCATTAAGTACCACTTCCATAATATTGCTGTGTGAGGCAGTAAAGCGTGAAGGTCAAGGTGAACGGCGCACTTACTCCTCTCGTTATCCCGGGAGAGCAACAAGACGCGTTTAATGTGCTCCAACGCGTTTTACATTCCTCTGTCAAACAGATGAACTCAACTTTTACTGAGGAATATTTTAGGATATCAGCCTGAAACCTTTTACTGCTGAACATTCCTGAGTGTCACTCAATAATTACGGTTAGAGGCGATAGAGCAGTTATTGTCAAGGTGGGCAGATAAATTGGATTCTAGTAGGTTGCAATATGCAGAAAATAGACTAAGATATGGTCGCCTGTCCTGTCAAATATTCATTGTCCTCTGTTACGGAGGCTACATTGGACGTGAACTATGAATTATCGGAGCTATGTGTTTTTGTAGTTTCTATTCAAGGTCACGCTATACTTTCGCAACAATCGCGTTTATATCGAGTGGCATCAATATGTCGGAAGCAGTGACGACTGGATCCTTTGCATTATAAAGATACGTCGTAGTGTGTTCAAGTTATCGGTGTAATCCATCGCTGCACTTGTTAACGTGTGTTACCATTTTAATAAGGTTTCTATCATTTGCTAATGGGATTAAACTAACTACGGTGTTGTTTACTGCTGTTCTTCACTCCATACTGCAACTGTTGGCGCCCAACAAGCCGCTGTTGGTACCCAAAAAGCCTGTCAGTTCGGAGCTAAGTGTATATTGTAACGAGCGAGGTCAAGGTTGTATCTCTTGCGCTCTTATTATGTATAAAAATAAAATAATAAGCTTTGATCATGCTTCAATTAGGTTATGAATACGTGGTGGCAGGGACACCGACGCGAAAATGGTTACCTACCACGTATTCAGTACATCATTCTGAGTCGCCCACAAATACATTTTTCATCGGTTATTAAAAAAAAAACAGCTGTTCCATACATTTTGACCATGTAGGTAATGTACTTACTTACTTGTATGTCACTTTTGTAGGAAACACTGTTTTTTTTTTAAAACCGATGAAAAATGTATTTGTGGGGATGATGATTCAGTAAACGCCGCACACACCCGGGCATTACCCCATGTATTACTTAAATATTCACCTATTTACGCACATTCGTACATGACGCACTATGCCAGCGGGTTTCTATTAGTGCTCATTTATCGTTCGCTGACGCGCTGTAACATATACCGCGGAGTTTCATTTGCGCGTAACTCGGCTTTAGTGATACTAAAACTGTTTACTATTCACCGTCATGTACCTACTGTGTCTTACGTGAAATAATACTGTATTTCGTTCTATCATACTCAAAAAAACCTTTTATATTTGTGGAGTGGCTTTGACCCCGACCTGCGCAATACTTTTGATGTACACTTTTTTTTGATTAGCTGTCTTTTGAAAGTTGTAGTCTAGAATACAGACAAAAAATACACTATTTTATTCTCGCTAAGATACGACTTTTAATTAGGCAGGGCCCTAAATGTTAATATCGGGCCGTATTACAACATAAACGCGAATTGTCCACTTAAACAATTTCTTATAATTAAACTCATCTATACTTCAAAAAGGTGCCTCTTAAATTCTCAATATCTAGAGGGTGAGTGACTCGGTGAGTGACGTTACGTCGTCACTCCTCGTTTGCTTAAAAGTCAATTTTGCGAACATTGGCGACGTAAGATGGCCTGCAAAACCAGTAGTTTAGGTTGGCTAGTAGTTTACGGTTAGCTTGGAAGTGCAATAACAGTATGTCATCGTATTTTTGAAACATTTGCTTTTCAAGAAATTTATTTTAAAACTTGGCCGGGCTGTTGTGCCTTTGTTATGGTAGATATTTTCGTATTAGTGCGACAACTGAATGAGACATACAATTTCCTACCAAAGTTTCCGAAGATTATTACACGATTTGATCATTTTCAAGCCATTTTTTTTTTAATTTTCTGAACACGAATAGTTTTCAAGATTTATCTCACGATTCAATCTTGAGGTACTGGAAAACGAAGCACCTGCAATGTAATCCGACACCACAGTCCCGCAAGTCAACCGCCACTTTCACAATGATGAGTACATCGCATATTCCCCTCACTTATATTTCAACTACGAAATAGCTTATCACTGAACCTATGCGGAGAACCTTATTATAAAATAACATCTATGTACCTAATACCCATTTTTGAAAAGAAACACCCGTTTGTTGTTTGTTTGTTTACAAAGAAATAAATGATTTGATTTGATTTGACTGAGAAGAAGTACCGCGACGACTGTGTGACTGACGCGCCGGCGAAGTTATTGCTCGTACATTTGAGCGCAAGATGTAATGAACTGGGTCTCAGTAGGCTGACATTACGAGGATATTGCTTGTGGTAGCGTAACTGGGCGACGTAAGTTGCGTCTAGACTTGGTTTGATGTAGTGGCTAACCATAGTGAATGAGTTGACGAACTAGAGGCCCATTTTAGAAATCGTATTACTGGAACCAGTCGCGTGTGGATTACAATATATTTTTTCTCGTTAACTTGCTATTTAGTTAACTAATTAAATGGGATTACAAAGAGCGCGAACTTTGGGCCAATAACCAGACAGAAGATAGACCAAAAAGTGAGGTCAGTGAAGTCGATGGATAAAATTACATTTCTCATCGGTTCTTTTTCGCCAAAATGCCTTGAAGTATTGGATAAAAATATCGGGAACTGTATAAGCATTTTGCCTGCAATTTTCCCTTATTCGGTAGTTTAGACGTGGCTCGGCTGTCCGCTGTCGGCCACATATTTATGTTATGAGTATCGCCCGGTCGGCGTGTGGTGTGGCGTAGTGTGGCGGAGCGGGTCGCATTGACTTTGTTTTCAACTTACTGCCTGAGTCGAACGGGCGAACATTTGGGGTTATGTCTGTAATGTATTGTAAAGAAGGTCGTGTTCGTACAGTTCCTGCGCGTTATTGGAACATGAATCATAGTTGGTGTAGTGATTTAGAAGTATAATGTGCATAATATTCGATAACTGCCCTTCCAGTCCTTGCGAAGTATTGTGAATGTGTTAACAAGTCCTATACTTACATCCGTTACAATATGAACCTCACCGTGACAACTAAAGCGCGCTCTTACTACAGTTTACATAATACTTTATCTCAAAAACTACTATTTTTCCATAATATTCGTCCATGTGTCGCAGATGTCATGTGATAATCGCTGTCTTGAGAACATAGGTGTTTTCGTGGCCATTGTTCCGCGTGCCAACGTGTCTCGCTATCTTTGACCGTTTTATATATTCTTAGTGAATTCAACGGCTAAGTTCCAGTTTTAGAAAGAATCAAGCGAGGGCTAACATCTGCAACTTTATGCATTTAATTGCTGAATCTGTACACTAAACAGTGGACTTTATGCTTATTTTATGAAGATACCTTAGTACTCCTTTGTCTCGATTCAGGAATGTTGAAGGGATGATCTTTAGCTCCACAAAGACACGACACATTCGCTTCTCCTGCGCCATTCGGTGGTCATTATTAAAGTCAAGTGCATTTGTTTCGTCTAGACCGTCCCCATAATAGTACTAACATTTAGTCCCATAACTCGTTCCCGGCGTTATCCTGGCTTTCTGCCAGGCACTCGTTTTGTGCAGCGCGATATAATAGCCACTTAACTTCTTTGTTTTAACACTGTCGTCTAGGCAATTTGTTTATTCTAGCCCAGAGTACAAGAAATAAATGTCAGACAATGTTACACTGTGCATGGTACTCCATGTTGAGTAATGGCTTTGATTGTTATTTATTTATTTATGAAAAACAAACAGTAGCTCAATAAAAATAAGTCACAATATCATAAATTTAACATTTTAAAACAATTATGCTACCCACTACTTTCTCCACAGATTACAATTTAAAGAATTTAAAACTAGCTAGTAACAACGCAAATACAATACCTATGACAACGTTTATATGTAAAGGATTCTGTGTAAGGGTTGCCTTCTAAATCAAAAAATCAAAATCAAAGCATTTATTTCAAGTAGGCCAGTTACAGGCACTTTTGAATTGTCGAAACAAAGACAACAGTAAAATAAAGCTACAGTCCCAGTCACAAGGCACAAAAACTGTGAAAGTACTGTAGTTGCCCATTCCCTAACGTAGATCTCTATGGAGAAGAACGGGCAAGAAACTTCATGGACACTCTTTTAAATCAGAATACTTTCTAAGAAGCCTCCCTTATTACTACCACAATTTACTTAAATATCTGCACCAATTACTGCGGTGAACCATTTAACATTACGATCAACTACGTCAGAAGCATGTATTCCTTCAAAAACGGGATTGAGTTCCCCAAAAGCTCGTATTTCTCAAGTAGCCCTATAAACCCTGCAGTGAGTGTCGCGTGCCCGGGGGTGATGCAGGCGGTCGTTACGTTCTCATAAATTAGCCACCACTGCCACTGCCCACCCCCGGAAGATAACTAGCGCAGTAGGCGCGCCGTGGGGACTATTGATGATATTGGCAGACGATGCTAATGCGGATACCCTGGATACCGTTGCTGGCAGTAGTTTGTGCAGAATAAGACACATACAAACTCGTACATGTACATTTTTAATACATTAATGTACATGTGTATAAAAAGAACAATAGGCAGGTGGTTTAAGTCGTCAGCGATATACTCCGAATGTTCCTATCCTAAAAACAATCGCAACGTTGAGCTCCCTGAATACTAGGTAAATAAAATAAATAAATAAATTCCGTATTTCACCAAAAGCCATCACAATACAAGATCCGCAGACTAAGAGCATAATATAAAGCTTATAAACTAGGTCACAATAATTTTAATACTCTGACTCCTAAACTAGGGTATGTGCCAGTGTCTTAGGAGTCGAAGTCAATGATAATCCGTAACGAACAAATCCATAGTATACTAAATCGGGACGTTATAACAGGTATTCAGCAGAAAACGGCCACACAAAAACCATTTAAAATATCTCAACTAACTTTTTGTATAATCCATTATCAGGCAGCGTGCAGGGCGCTTGCAATAATATCCATTAGTCGAGCGGCCCGCTGCGATCCGTTGCGGCCCTCTGCGGACTGCTGCGGTCTGCTGCGAATGCATTTACCAAATGCGTCGCCCACGTCCTGTGTAATTGCTTACCTGCCGCGCTTTTGTTGATTGTGTTATATTTATGCTACCGAACCCGACGGGTGCTAATTTTATTAAAAGAAATAGAAAACAATATTGGCTTTATTATATTATAAAATGAATACCGACCCTTTAGTATGCCCTCTGACGCGACGGTGGAAACAACATCCAAATCCACGCAGTGTTTTTACGAGGTGATTCCGTACATTATACCGGCAGCGTACAGACAGACATCAAACATTGTTGCAGTTTTATTGTGAGAGGGGGTTATTATTTGTTGAGGAGAAACTGTCTGTCTGCAATAAACTGTACAATACACCACTCAATTTACGACGAATTAAATGCGCGGCAGTGGAGCGTCGTTGTTGTCAGAGATCTCAAGATCTATGGGCACATCGCCGTCAGAACAGTCAAAATGTTATCCCCAAATTCTACTGCTCGTCTAGTGCTTCAGATCTTTGTTTTGTATTTAGTAAAGTATCTTAAAGTTTTATTAACTACGTCAATATCTTTATATCCTTTTTCAAAATATCTACCATGAAACATATAAAAAGAGTCGCTGTTAACCTCACTATCGTGTTCCTCCTGCGATCTTCTGCGCGACGTGTGACTTACCACTGGGGGGAGTGCGCGGAAGGAGAGGGGGGGGGGGGGGAGTTAAGGTGTGTTATCCGTGATCTATGGTCGCACACGATCCCTTTACCAGTGTTATGTGATTATTACGGTAGCTATTGATGGGCATTTCTTATAAAGTTATTGTTCGTGATTCTTGTACATTATATTTGAAAAATTCATTCAGATACAATCGAAATCATTAGTTTTCAAAAAGAGCTTATGATCAACTGAAAAACTGATCTACAATTGTTCCATTAGTTTCTTTTTGTCAACGACGGATGACAAAAAGAAGGTAAATCATTCGTTTTTATATTTTCTGATAACCTCTGTAAGAACCAACCGTGCTCTCCGTATTTCATTCCCATCGTCCAATTTCATGAGTCGGCGTGTGATAGTTCAGTTCCACGTCGACTGAGAGGGTCCTAGAGGACATCAGTGTCACCACTCCGCGTATCTAGAAGACGATTTGGGACACTCGAAATTGTATTTCAGTTTTATATGAAATAGCGAATGACTGCAACAGGAAATTATGTATTTATAGAAATACCAGTGACTTATTTAGTACACAGATTGCGTAACGTAACAAGTTAACCTAAATATTCATAGTACTGAGATAGACACACGGTCATCCTCATCCTCAGGAAATTAATTAAAATATTGCGCAGTGTTACCCTACCCCATATTTAAGCAGATAATTCTCAGGTAGACCCTAACTATTATTTAGTCGCGACAGGTGGAGTAGGGTGCATTTACTCGGCCGTATTAATTTGGAGGATTATCGTTACGGCGCCGGTCCGGTCCCAGCGCGGCGGATCACCCGGATCACCGGCGCCCGGCATCTGCTGCCGGCTCGCTTACCGATGGGACCCGGGAGACTGCGCGGATTACCGCACTGGCCTGTGATAAGACAACTAGCTACTCACGTGCTGCAGAAGGCCTACTTCTAACCACGGATAAGTTACGGAACAATCGTTGCTACTAGGTACAAGTGTAATGTCACAGTTACGACCCAGTGTAACAGTATAAGGACACTGCATTGTTCAGGTTTGTGAGAACATACGTCGTCGACAAGTTCATTGATGATTTCATAGATATATCAGTTCGGAGATACGATGCAGCTCTTAGAATGTGTTATGTGTTCCGGAGTCGATGTTCTGTTCCCACTAACTCGGTATTGGCAATCCTAGTGAAAGTGTTGGCGATGCGTGGGGTAGGTACCTACAGCTTGTGATAGTTACGACGGTTGTGTGTCGTCCCGTGTTTTCGCCGGTGTAGTGTCGTGATCTAACATTGGAAATATTGACCCTCGGGTTTAAGAAAACCTGATAATATTTACGGCTTGTGGTAATCTTATCCAAAACTCAGGCACAATTAACTTTAATGATAGCTATGAGCAAACATGCATGAATCGGCTTTTAAATACTGTTTTGATGTTTTTTTAGTCCGTTAACGACTTAATCTGACTTAAATAAATATCAAAATAAGTGTTCAGAGATGTTTGAATATGAGAATTGATGACAGTCACGTGGTAAAACCACTCGGTCGATAGGATGGGCTGAGCATAATATCTGAGTGCTCTTGTACAGCACCTTGGGGAACTACTGGGGTTGTTCAATAGCACCTGGCCGGAACACCTCGTCTAAATCTTTGTTATGACATTATTCCCGAGAACCCTAGTTCGTGGCATGAGATAAATCAGAGAAAAGGGTTCGTAAGGAAATGAACACTTTAGGTAACACAAAACGGCCGTGAATTATTTCTCAGCCGAAACCGAATGAATAAAAAGGAGCTCGGAATATATTAATGTCACATGTTGTTGTAATGTAATGGGGTTGTAGATACTTGTACGGTTGTCAATCGCGTGCTAAACAAGTGACAGTTGCTGGCTGACAGTTGACAGTGTCGATGTATCCACGTCACGCTGACGGGCAGGTGTGCGTCGTACAATGTACATTACTACATCCACTTGATCTAGTGTGCCGATTTCTGTTACTCTGAGGTTCTTGAATTATTTATTGTAATCAAATTGCAAGACTATTTAGATTAAAAGTGATAGTAGTGGCTGTATTTCGAGATATCAATTCGTCTCCCACGTCGTCTTACAAAACAAGAAATATAGCACTTAAAACTTGCGTACGGTCAAATATCCTGACACCACTTAGTGGGATTAAGGTTTTTGCAACGAAATACGGAATTCCACATTTTTGGCCGCCGACCAAACTTTAATTTGACCAAAAATCGGCTTTAAGTGCTATCACGTTAATTAGTGTATGGAAGCGCCCGGAGTTACTCATTAAGTACGTTAAGGAGAGCGGACGGTCAGATAAATGCAATTTAAAATAATAAATTGGCTTCAATGAATTTATTGACAGCTGTGAAATAATCCCGTGTGCGGTGAGGAATGGGGAGGTGGGCGGGGGCCACTTATGTCGCCATGTCGGGACTAATTGATGGCGTGTAAACAACGCATCAACTATGTATGAGTTAACGACACGCTGATGGGGTTCATGAGTTCGGATTGCTTTATGAGAAATTTATATACGCAATCGTAGTCGATATAATTATAATCGTAGTAAGAATTCTAATTTACATTAGGATTTCGCCCCAAATGTTCATCAATCTCTGCTCTGCTGCTGCGTCACTCAACTTCAATCAATTCATCACTTCAATTGGCACCTTCCAAAAACAAAACATGATCCTTCAAAGTACTCGACTACCCATTAACTTCCCATGAAGATACAGAAACAGGAGAGATCACACAAAGCCGGCAGAGGCGTGTGATCGCGACGTCTGCGCCTAATCGCAGCACAACGACTCTAAACAATAAACATAAACAACTCGCCCCTCGCCCCCGCTCGCCCCACACGAGGGGCGAAGCCCGAGGGGGCCTGAAGGACTGCCACTGCTCGGCTCGCGCTGCATCGACAGCTCACAATGATATTTGTTTGCAAGTTTCGAGTAGTGTTTTCCATATTGCTTTGATCATGGGAATGCGATATTGTGGCCGGATACGGTTGGGGTTTATTCCGTCTGGGTTCAAAGTTTTGCAGAATAAGCTTCAACAATGGCTGCTGTATTGTTATTTCGTATAGAAGAAAAAGAGTAAATAGCTCAGAAAGCACACAAGACAGCCCCAGTGTGCAGTTCTTACTAATTCCTTGGAGTGCGTACTTTTAGTTTTTATAACATTAACATTAAGATATACAATCCTTTACAAATAAAAATGAAAGCCATCCACAGATCCGATGGAACGCACTCGACATTCGTGCGTGCATAACTACACAGACACAAGCCGATGCGCTGACTAGCGATTTTGAACGTCACTGCATTCAACCTGCCCCTCACGCTACCTGAGGGCGCGGGGTAGGCAGCGCCCCTCGAGCGAACGAGCGGAAAACAAGCGCGTTGAGCACTGAGCACACGAGTGTGATTTGAAATAACTGAGGGTAACACTCCTCTAAATAACAAGAGAAATTTATTTTGAGTGTGAACGCTTCAATCAACCAATCAACCCAGGGTGCTGAACAGTGAACAGTCTGCTGCTGAAAAATGTGCCGTAGTTGCTCCCCTTGTACAAAAGCTGTTTTACATAAAGTGTTAACTCCACTTACTAAATCAATAATTCGAAGCTGTTTCGAGTAAATTGTGGGTTGTATGAAACAGCTTGTTTTAGCTTGCCGCGAACAGCTCACATTAACATACTAATGTCGTTGTATCAACAGCTGGTATTAGCATACAACGGAACAAGCCCAATATCCGGACTTAGTGTCTACAGGTATATTTTGTTTCTAATATGTAGTTAATATATATGAATTAGATAGACATAATAAGACTGGGAAAGACAACGTTACGGGGCGACGTTTAAAACAGGCTTCATTTGAGGTTGGACATATGTTTTCTCTTCATACTTACTTTAGCCGCGTGTTCGAATATTTCGTAGACAATAGCTTCGTTTCTATGGAAATAACATGATTGTATTGAACGTTCGCGAAACAAACTAGATATTAATGGAAATTAATGATACACGAACTGACTCGGGTTTCTGCGTCATCCATTTCGGCTGGCGATGGAAACTTGTTGTTTACGGCTCCAAGGCTGATTGATCAATCAACATGTAGGATGTAGTAGGTAATTTAGAGACAGTGACATAATATATTATGTATATCATCTAGTAATTTTGACATGAAAACCAATCAACATCATTCTCTTGCCCTTATCCCAATTCATTTGGGGTCGGCGCAGCATGTCTTCTTCATCCATACTTCTCTATTACTCGTCATCTCATCAGACACCTCCTTTCTTGCCAGATCATTCATTACACAGTCCATCCATCGTGTTTGGTGTTCCTCTACTCATATACCCATGGGACCCAATCAAACTACCTATATTATGATATTTAGTTACATCACCGGTGTCATTTGTCAGTAAAGTAGAAATTCTTGGAAATCTTGCATTTAATGGCTTGACATACTCTGAGACTGATTGAGAGAGATCAGAAAAACGAAAAAAGAGCAGCGTCATTCAAATAGGAAATTAATTCGAAGGATTATTAATTTATTAGGCATTTCTAGAGTTTGAACCGAGGTTTAAATCCCCCTCATCAATTATTGTACCGACATATTTGTGTAAGGTCTCTAATGAAGCCACCATGACGTCATATTAATAAACGCGCACATTCGCTCGTCACACATATTTGCCTACAGTACACAGCCGGGGTAAGGTTGGGCACACACGAGGCAAGTCGTAAAGCGACTGATTACTGGTTTATTGGCGCGCGGATCTCGCTCAAATGTTGTTAAGACTATTTCCCACGGAAAATGAGAAAACAGCTATAGAACCTGAAAATCAAACCCTTTGTCAGGAATACGTGGTCAGTACGAAGAAGTAAATATTCATTATTTTGAATATCAAAGCAACTTCATTAATACTCATACCCCAAGTTTCTTTACACATGCCTCTAAATCTGATTTTAATTAATGCTGCGGTTTTGGTAGCAGCTTTGATTAAGACGTACGGAACCACTTTGTCATGTACATTACTGTCTTAGTAGAACATAGAGTCTATTGTAGTTAGAAGGATATCTATCCGTATCTACGAAGTGCTGTTTTCTATTCAGTTTGGTGTGGAACAGGCCGTCACCATCTCGTAAGTTGTACTGTTAGTGTGTAGTTAGTTAGGTGTGCGGTTAGTACTAGTTTAGTGCTGTTGATCTAGATAAGCACTGATAGACAACATTAGCGAACCAAATCTTAGTAGAGTTTAGTACTCCGTCGGATTTCGCATGTTGAGCTGAATTACGTAACAGATATTATGAAGTATCTTTCAATTAAGGAGTGCAGTCATGCTGATTGCCGAGATATAAAAATGGGATAACACAACTCCACCATAAAAAGAAAGAACCACCACAACAGTCTGGAAAGCTATCCAAATTTAAGTGAGCTCCTCAGTGGAACTCCCCACAGCGTCTTGTCGAAATAAGACGGTAACATATACCTGCCGGCCATTAATTGCCGACCTTTAATTAAAACTTTTTAAGAAAAATGTGATGATTTCCCTTAAAAGTCGAGTGTGATGGTTGCCTGAAAATTAAACACTTTCATTGGTAAGAGCTTCGGGCTATTTTAAACTGTAGCCTTGCCTGAAATAGGCGGCCATCTCTTTGTTGAAACAAGGTTTCTTTGGTGAAAATTCAAAGGTTTTGAAAAGCAGTGGTCATGACTTTATGGAGAGATGAGTCTAAACCCTATGACATGGTATTAACCTCTGCTCAAACAGTAATGGCTTCCTAAATCATGTTAATAATCTTAGCCATAACTTAGATATGCTGTAGGTCGTCCTAATGACCTAAACTTCGCATATTAGAGGTCACGTTGCGTGACAACTATGTAGAACCACAGATTAATAGTAGAACATAAGTTTTAACATTCAGCTTAAGATTGATGGACGTACTGAAAGATAATTACAATAGTAGGTACCTACTAGTCATTTGTGTTGATTCTCTCGCTTACGATATTCCACACGAGGATTACCTCTGTTCATTTACGAACAAAAACCATAAAACTCGGACATCACAGATAGTAAGTACGTACGTACATTATCATATCTGTACCCTTCTCCATTTAAATAACCTTTAAACTAATACTGTCACTTACGGGATATCTTCCGCGATTATTCAATATTTTGATCTCCCGATATAAAGCTAGCTAGCTTAAAACAGTGTTTAAATAACCTTTAAATCAAAGGCACATTGGTCGAATATTTGTCGATATCTGGAACACTATATGATACTTTCTGACCGCATCTACCGTCCTCACTTGTTCCGCCACGCTTCATGAGAAGTGGGCCACGATGTCTCACATCCACAATCAAGATTGATGCAAACCTCTCAGGTGTCGTCTCGATGGCTCGCTATTCATCCGCGTGTCAAACAGAGGACGCTAATACATCTCCAACACGCACGTGGGGTAGGCAGGTCATCCTCTGTGATCAAGACAGATGAGTGTCCCGCATCCCGCGTCCCGATATTGTCAATAGTGCTCGTCAGGGCCAGTCTGTGATCTTGCGGGCGCGATGATCCCGGGATTACAAGCGGACTCGAGCCACGCGGATTATACGGGATTGTGGCGGAAAAATGCGGGATTAAGAAAAGTAATGTGCAGTTGTTGAATAATAGCAGTGTTGTTCAGTTATTTGTTTCTCTGCTTCGTTGTTACCTTTTGGAGCTCTAGAATGGTACAGACTCAAATGTTTCTAAAGATTCATTCAGTTTTGAAACTTCTTTCTCTATGAAAAGCTACACTATCTTTTTTATGGGCAGTTGTACACTTCAACCAGTAAACCCGTTGCAAATCTAGCTAACGACCTAAGAGCTAGACTGACCCGACACTATACCGAAGACATTCCGGATGTCAGCCTGTACCAGATTAGGGTGGCTCTGAAACAGCTTAAAAACAACAAGGCACCGGGTGATGACGAAATTACGGCCGAACTCCTGAAGGCAGGTAGAAAACCGGTACTTAAGGCCCTTCAGAAGCTGTTTGATTCCGTCATACGCGAGGGGAAAACGCCGCAGGCATTGTGCAGGGGTGTGGTGGTACTCTTCTTCAAAAAGGGCGACAATACCCGGCTAAAGAACTATAGGCCCATCTCACTTCTAAGCCATGTCTACAAGTTGTTTTCAAGAGTCATCACGAATCGTCTCGCACGCAGGTTTGACGATTTTCAGCCTCCCGAACAAGCCGGATTCCGAAAAGGTTTTAGCACCGTAGACCACATACATACGCTGCGGCAGGTTATACAGAAGACCGAAGAGTATAACCTGCCTCTCTGTTTGGCGTTTGTGGACTACGAGAAAGCCTTCGATTCGATCATGACTTGGGCTGTACTGCAGTCTCTCCAACGGTGCCAAATTGACTATCGGTACATCGAGGTGTTGAAGTGTTTGTACAAAAACGCCACCATGTCAGTCCGACTTCGGGACCAGACCTCGGAACCTTTCCTTCTGCAGCGAGGTGTGAGACAGGGAGAAGTCATATCTCCGAAACTGTTCATTGCTGCACTGGAGGATGTCTTCAAGGTTCTGGACTGGGGCGGGCTAGGCATCAACGTCAATGGCGAGTACATCTCTCACCTTCGGTTTGCCGACGATATAGTAGTCATGGCTGAGACCATGGAGGACCTCAGTACAATGCTCGATGACCTCAGTAGAGCTTCCGAAAGAGTGGGTCTTAAAATGAATATAGACAAAACCAAAGTCATGTTGAATGCCCATGTAACACCCACTCCTATAAAGATCGGTGACTCTACACTCGAAGTTGTAGACGATCATGTCTACCTGGGACAAAAGATCCAGTTAGGTAGGTCTAACGAAAAAGAGGTTAATCGTCGAATCCGACTCGGCTGGGCAGCGTTCGGGAAGTTGCGTGGTATCTTCTCGTCCAACTTACCGCAGTGTGTGTTGCCAGTGATTACATACGGGACCGAAATGTGGTCGCTCACAATAGGCCTCATCAGAAGGCTTAAAGTCACCCAAAGGGCCATGGAGAGGGCTATGCTCGGAGTTTCCAAGGTAAGAGAACCAAGGTTGCCGACGTAGTCCGAAGAATAGCCAAACTTAAGTGGCAGTGGGCAGGGCGGGCACATTGCTCGCAGAACGGATGGCCGATGGGGCCGGAAAGTTCTGGAGTGGCGACCGCGAACTGGAAGACGTTGCGTTGGAAGGCCTCCCACTAGGTGGACCGATGACCTGGTCAAGGTTGCAGGGATCCGCTGGATGCGAGACGCACGGGACCGGTCAATGTGGCGACACTTGGGGGAGGCCTATGTCCAGCAGTGGACGTCTTTCGGCTGAAATGATGATGATGATAATGATGATCTTTAAAGAGCTGTCCTAGCTCCAAATGTTAACATTAACTACCTACTCTGACGTTAAAAAAAATTACAAGGCAAAAGCAGTCAATGGATGAAATGTTTGTAAAATGGCACTGGATGTCTTGGGGTTCCTAATAGCCCTGTTAGCGCATCACTTGTTCTAGCCTGTCAGCGAGTAATGGTACATATGTGTTGGAAAGCCTCCTGCAATTGACATCCGATCTTACACCTCTGTCACAAAGCATACACTGTAGTGTACAGTGTCGTGTCGTCGTGGTGTCGTGTCGAGCTTCTATCTATTTAAAGCTCGACACGACACCAATACAGCTGGTATTGGTGTCAATCGCGTTCAGGTGCATATTTGTTCACACTATTCATCTTATATGCATACGATTCACGAATCGCTCTCCTTACTGCACTCGACATGAAATATTATGTCTGTGAGGTGTGGACCGAATGGATCACACCGGGGTTTAGCTAGGACTGTAGATCTTAGTGCACAGGGTGTTTGAACTTAGCCTTTGAAGTTGAGGTTTTATATTAATATTATTACTGAATGTGATAAACATTTTGAGATGACACATATTATATTCTCTTAATTAGCAGGACCCTTCAAACCTAACATTAGCTCGAAAGAAATAAGTTTACAACCGCGGAGAATAACTCCAAGAGCTCCATTTATTTTGAAACAGCATATTTAAAAAAATAAACTTTGTAGTTTTTCATTTTCAGGTTGAAATGAATTTTCTTGTGAAATACGCCAACCCATTTGTTTGTATTATGACTTACACTGCCAACTGTGTTCGCTTCATAAAATGAAATCAGACAGTTGTCAGGAAAATAAAAACTTTTAAATCGAAATGCAAGGATTGCCCAATGTTCTTTTACGACATGAAATTTTATTTAACCCTCAACTGAAGCATTTTAATAAGCTGCGCCAGTATTTTCATATGAAAATTATCCAGCAAGAGTTTGATCTCAACCCATGAGCGCGAACGATTTTAATATCATCCCTTATTTTAGGATTAGCGGGGGCGACTGGGACGAGTGTTTCCACCTCGTTTGTACGCGTTTCATCCCTACACAGTACCCACTTAATTATGTGGTAATATATGAATTTTAATTATGAGAACTTTTTTGGAGACAGGCACGGCGGCTTTTCGGCATTTTATTGGATATTGAGTCTCGGTATTTGCTACGGGTTGAATATGTTACGGAATTGTACAAGTTTCTTTGTGTATGAGTATATTAAAGGATTTAATTTTAACCTTGTTACGCGGACATCGTAGAGTTTCAAAAATATTTATTTCTTTAATTTGTTAGACAACCTGTTTGGAGGTTTTAGGAGGTTGTGGATGTGGATATTACATCAACGTTTTCTATAGATAATACCAAGATAAATAACTTTACTTCAAAACACAAAGGAAGTCTGTTTAGTCACAAAAATAACGGAAAACTGGAAGAAAGCAAAACTTGGCATTTAGCACAATACGTGGCCTTTACCGCCGCGCGCCGGTACATTGTTAGCTGGTACTTTGTATGGTACGGTGCTGCGCTGGTACCAGTTCGTCCTAATTCCGAGGTGTCGGAAGTTCGGCAAGTCGTCACGTCCCAGCGACGTGATGTATGATTGAGGGTTCGCTATTTAATTGAGGACTTTGGAGGTCGATGAGAACGTCTGGAAGATTCCTTTTTTAATAAAAATATTTCGGGGCTTCGGGAAATCATTAATTTCCTAGTTTCCTTCGGCTTCTTGTATTTCGTAACATTCAAGTGAAAAAATGTTCACTACTAAATGCTTAACGAGAAGACTGGGTTAAAAAATAATCATCCCAAGATGAGAGAAACTGAATTGCTGTAGCAGGTAAGGATAGACTTTATGTACACTAAGAATACTTTTATTATTTAATTACCACGTTACCACTACTTCATTGATTAATTTTAGTTAGTTGGGTGACCAAAATGACAAGGAAGTTATACAGGCTATAATCGGACCCTTCACGAAGCCTTCTACCAAGCATTCTGTACATTAAGCTAAGTAACTCTACGCTTAAATTATTGGTGGGAAATTACTTTTTTTTTAAAGTAAATACGTGATTTTTCAAATAGTTTTACGGTAGGACTCAATGTAACGCACTCAAAACATTATGCTGATGGATGGATTGAATACTACGGGGGTCGTGGAGGTGATTAAAGTAAAAATCTTACATTAAAAACATGTATTTAAAAATCAAACTTGGGAAAAATTTGGAACTTTGAACCCCAATATCTCCGTAACTAGAAGGTTCTCAGGTATGGTCCAGAACAAAAAAAAAATATAGTAATGATGTAATGATGGGGAGAACAAGTACCTTTCGGCTTCGTTAAGGGTATTGTTACACCCTATTTAGAAATCTATTAATATTTTTCTAATTAAATTAGAAAGGAAGCCTCAGATGTGTCACGTGCGTGGGCGCCATGTCCGCCATAGTGATCACGTCACCTATCTAATGGCAGGACAGTCGCGGACACAGTGCAACACAAAAAGTAGGTTTACTCCGTACAACCCAAGTAGCGGGGTAGGGTTGCAAAGAAAAACAAAGAAAAAACTGTTGATTGAAAATGTTGGAGTTTACAATCGATTCGTACGTGCTTTAGTGATAGGTTTAACTGTTTTTGTGTTTCGGTGTACGTGAGTCTTTTTGTAAATCGTTGTCTGTCTGGTTTTGTCTTCTGCCGTCGATTGGGGAAAGGTCGAGAAAGGTATAAACCTGGGGAAAGCGAAGCTAAACTTTTAGAAAGGTAAAACCAGCCTCTGTGTTGTGATAAATCATCGAATTTTTCGCCCTAATCTCGTAACACACCTCATATACCCCCAATCACTGTAATGTTATTAGCACTGTTGACGTTGATCTTTTTTTAAGGCCCAATAAACATTGTTGGTCAAATAAAACCATAAGTTTCTATAATAATTATGTGGACTGATTCTTCTCCATCTATCTCCGTAATGTCGGTATCCGCGTTTGTTTCGCATTAACGTTTTGTTATAGTTCGCTTCACGGCGAGGCGCGGCGTGGCGGCAGTTTGAATCACTTGACGTCGCCGTCGTTCATGCTTTGTCTCTGGTCACGTGATAGCGCCATCTGTCGCGGTTCCTCTGACAGCTGGCTTTTTTCCCGCTAAATTATTACATTAGGCAACTTATGGTGTGTTTGTTGTTTTGAAATAAAACTTGGTGTATTTTGAGCGGATTATTTTATGATCTATCAACCTCAGATAAAAATGTTGATGGGTAGCGCCTGGCCATTGTCATTCAATTAAATTTAGCAATATATCACAACTATCAAAATTTATGGTAGAGTTTTGTAATGTTAGCTGCAGGCACTCTGGTTTGTGATGCTCTCGATATATGCAAATAAAAACGTTGGCATCGAAAACAAACCTCACTGATGGAAGATTTTTTTATGTTTTGAATAAAAGGTTGTTTATTTTTTCAGTGCCTGTAGCAGTTTTTATTTTGACAACCAACGGTATGTAACCCAAATGGCGATGGTTGTTTTTTTTATATAAATATAATGTTTACAATACTGTTAAATAACAAGAGTAATTGTCACACACAAAAATACGTTTTTGTTTTAATATTTCAACACAATTATTAACGATGAAAGCTGTCAAAGCTTTTGTCGGAGTTGCGGTTTATTTGGGAACCGAAAAGCGATTTAAGTAAAACCCTGGTAAAACAAAAGTGGGACAAAAAATAATTAGATGATGTTCTGTGCGGCGCAGAGCGGGACCTTTCAGCTGCTTTTTGTAGTTCTACCCTCACACGTGCCGAATTATGGTCGTGGAAATAGGGCGTTTTGTTAATGTTTTTTGCCTACCAAAGGTGTGACAAAATGTACTTCTTAACTCCTAATGTTTTTTTTGTAAATCATAATCCTGATGTCTTTTTTTATTCTTTTAGAAAGTTGAATGGTTTTAATCCGCTAGTAACGGGACTTTTAAACCTCAACCTCAAATCCCTGACCTCAAAATAATAAACTTTGAGCCGAAAGTAACATTACATTTAACAAAATGACGTTCTTTTCACACAATAACGCCTTCAAAATCTGATTTACTGTATTATACGTCGTGTCGTAAGTAAAAGGCCACTTTATCTCAACTTATTTTGTACTTTATCAAATGGAAGTAAGGTTTTAAATCTTTTGACTTACTTTTGGTGTTGTAAATGCAATTTGGGCACAGTGTAATTGTTCGGGTAGACGCCATTAGACTGGTGACGTCACGGGCCCTTTGCGAAGCCGTAGGATAAAAATATAACAGTAGGCACACTTTCGAACTCACGGAGTTTATCTGATTACAAGAATATCGCAACATGCTCGTAAAGCGTCGCTACGTTATCATTACAACACACATTCTACATATATTAGTCACCCTTCGAGACCGATTTTTTTTTATCTCACATTTAATTCTCCTCATAACCTTTTGTCTTGATTATCTTGCAAAAGAGCTAGTTAAAGCGCGGGTGGTATCCCCGAGTAAGGACATAGTAGATCTTCTGTTGTCCTCACACTGTACCCGCCCTGACACTGACACGCCCTGGTAACTCCTCCCGCGCGGACATGATATAGCTCAAACCTACTTAATTGTGTCGTACTCATGCGAGGGCACACTGGTTCTACTGTATGACCTGTACTGTGTCGCCCTGGCAGTGACATGCCCTGGTAACACCTCCAGCGCGGACATGATTTAGCCAACACCGACATTATTGTGTCGCGACAGTTAACGGGCCGGGTCCACGTTCTGTGGTGTTATCTGTCCCTTGTTTATATTTATTCGTTTATCATGGGGTTTAGGGGTAAACAGGATTATGTCATGAAAGTAAAACCATTTGGGGTAGTACATTTGCTTTGGGAAATAGTAATTATCATGTTTTTCAAGGCCGACGTTTAAAAATTTAGCGTAGTTAGTACGTCCAATAAGATATTTTTTTCAGAGTACACAAGAGACTAAAATGACAATTTGTAATACAACTCTCTCACTTCATCATAAAAAAATAGGAGTCGGTCCCTATACTCCCATCTACAAACACTCCTGAACAAAAAAACGGGATAGTATCACAAGAACTGGCAAACGGAGCAATAACGCAAATTAAACATCCACCGTCTGAAGGGGACACATGTAGCAATAAAATACGCTCAACGACTATAATAGTGTCGGAACGCCCGAGGGGCACGCGCTGTGTGCGGTGGGGCGGGGCGGGGAAGGGGGGGGGGGTTGTTGGAGGTACCTGGAGGGGACGTAATGGCACCCGGGGTGACTGCGACTAAAGAGCCAGTGATTCATATTAAAATTATATTTTGGGGCTACCAGCGTTTTTGGTGAGCGTACTTTTTCTGATCGGCAGGTGGGCGTAACGCGCTCTCGCTACTGATTGTTAAGTGATTGCACGATAGTTGCTGGGATACGGCTGTAGTGGCTTGTGTAGGGGATGTCAATCGCATTTGCTGTTAATATATTTTAATGTAAATGCTGTCGCGGTCTGTATTATGTAAGTGTGACAAGTGTCGCAATGGAGGGTAGATAAATTCGGGAATTTAATTTGCTAGAGAAAGTCTTTGAAAGAAATATTGTTAAGAGAACGAAGCAATCAGTTGCCGTCAGCCTTTCTGTAATAATACGCCAGATTTACGATTTTAGTGTTTTATTCAACGTCTTGATAGGGGTCGGAGGATATATTCAAGTGCATTCAATTTGGAACTTTATTTTCTTTACTAAAAGTTTCATTTTCGTTTAACTTGAGTAGCGCCCCTGTTACTTGCAAAGTTCGCACGTGAGCTGAAGTTTTAAAAAGCGTCCAATTTCCGAGTTCCCCTGTATCTCGAATAACATAAATTATTGTAAAAACATCCGCAATTTATGAGTTTAATTCACAAATTGTGTGTCTCCGGAACTACTGCGCTGTGAATGATAAAACTTTTGGCGCGATAACATTTATTCTTTAAATTAAGACTGATGAAGCTAATAATGTTCCAACAGAGAGACTTGGAACACGAAACACAGATGTTTTTTTTGTTATGAAAGTTCTTGCGGTTTTGAGTTTCAGAAACATAATTAAGATATTTGGTTCTATTGTGTACCTAATTATCAGTAGGTTCTGTTGCCAGATATGGTATTTGCACGTTATTAATTAGGCCATCGCACCTGCCATGTAGGCCATTAACAGAACCCAGGAATAAAACCCGCCACATTACAAAGGCACAGCCACGCATAAAGTCCTCCACATAAAGAGTGTAGCAGCGCCAGTGACACGTGCAACAAGTTAGCAGAGCGTGAACGTACGCGCACCTGAGCACGTCCTGTATAGCAACCGTACAACAACTACAGAAGTCGATCTGAGCACAACATAATAAGCTCAAGAAAGCAATACGATCGGGTATCAACGCGTGCCCTTTTGTATCTTCATAGCTTTCATAAAATCTCGCCTATAATCCTCGTAACGCTAGACAGAGCTGTACCAATAGTTCATCATTTCGCCAGCTATGTTAAGTCCCATGGAATAGTTGGTACAGAACATCTCTCTGGCATTCATGTGTAACCGTAAAATGTAAACAGTACTGGTTTTGGTATGGGAACCGATTTAAGGCCTTTCTACTTAACCAGTAAAGTTAAGAGTGACTTTAACGAGGCGAAGAAGGAAGTTCTTACTTCCTTTCTAAATAAAAGTTTTGGTTCTGTGTTTACTGTCAAGTGGTGGGGCGTCGATCTTCTGTATTCTCTTGCTCTGTGGCACGACCCCCACTCGCGCCCTCTATACGCACAGAAATAACAGGGCTGGTCTTTAAAAGCTATTTTTATGGAATCAGTCTGAATAGAAGGTTACTATTGTTGTCCTACATAAGGTTCACATATAACATAATAGATGCTCCTGTGTTCTCATTAAATGTCAAGTTTGTTGTGTTGGAAATGTGGGTCGCAAAAGATTGCCTAGTTATTTATTTATTTTTATACGTACCTACGCATATTGTAGGTATATTAAGCGGTTATTTTTCATATTCGATGTTTAATCAAACGAGCTAATGTTTATTTCCCAAAAACAGGACAGCTACAGTCTAAGTGTCACTAAGGCCGCCCCTCAAACATAAGCACAGCCAATTTAACCGTATAAACTGTCTGTTTGTACCGCTAGAGGTGCGCTCACAGTTCCCGGCGTACAGTCGCCCGCGGGCACAGCGCGTAATTGGTATTAAGGCGTTACTCTGTAAGTCACACGACTGAGGCGAAATTAAATAATTGAACTTGCAAAAAGTTACTTTGGAAGACTTCGTTGAACAAATTGTAATGAACATTCTATTATGAGAATTTGGTGTAGATAACGCGGCAGGAATCGTACCAAATGAGACATTTCCTTATGGAACACCGAATTTACTTTGAAAGTAAAACAGTTCTGTCAAGACCTTTTAAGAGCTAAGTGAATAGGCTTATGTTTACACGTGTCTAGGCTTAACCTGAGCGTATCTCAAGGCTGTCACAACATTGGCTCGTAGCGTTCGCTTCCAGGCTCAGCCTCACTAATGAATTGAATTGGTTCTAGTGATCTGGTAAAGGAAGACTCTGAATAATGAAAACTGATGACACTTCAATTAAAAATAATAAGCTGTAAACCTATCCCAACTGAATCTGCCTGATGCGCGTCGACGTTACCAAGTATACCTACACATACAGCCCGCAGGCTACAGATGTTGTATGTAATAGGGGACGCACCGTGAAATTGTGACGCACACTATTTAGACGACATTAGATATCGTTAGTGCAGATAGTCCACAAGGGTGGGGAGTTTTAAACAATTAGGGACAGAAGCTCATACATAGAACAGTTACTTACTGTTAGACTGCATAATCCCACTGCTGGGTAAAGGCCTCTCCCCACGACTTCCAGTTGCACTCTACCCAGTCCATGACCACTTATCGTGGGCTTGGTCCAACTCGTAGAACACTGAAAACCCACTTATTATTCGCAACCATTAACTCCAGCTTGATCAGGGCAGCAATAGAAAACCATTTGTTTCAAAGAGATCACCTCGCGAGCGCAAACCTATTCCAAATAATCACTTGACTATTCTATCCAATAACTACCATCTCATTAGTCGCATAAATCCTACGCTAGCTCGGCTCTAGCCGTCCAAACGTCCGGAGCAAATGCCCTGGAGTAAGTGTCCGGACTCGCTGTTAATATCCCGCACTAGTGGTACACGTCCGAATATCCGTTGTCGAAACCAAGTGCCCGGAGTGTCCGGAAAACCCGTAAACATCCCGCGTTATCCCCTCCCTTTTCTCGTAAATTTAATATTTTAAGGTAAAACCTTCTATTTTTTAAATTAAGTTACTACTTACTAGTTTTTTAGCCTAACATTTTTTTTTTTTTTTTGTACGCCGTTCCTATATGGCAAAACATGTAGAAACTTTATTTTTATTTATAAGACTATATATAGTGCATACCATACCACTCATGTTTTACAAAATAAATATATCTTTATCTTTATCTTTATCTTTATCCCTAGTGTCGCTCGCTGTCCGGTGTCCCGTAGTGTCCAACGTTCGTCGCGACACTGCCGGCTAATAGCCTCCTTAATAAGTACGCAATGAGCGATATTCAAACGTTAGCGCCATTGTCTCGTTAAACATACGTGCGGGAAGTTTCTTGGAGCGGGATTATCTGGTACTAGCTGAATAGGGGATTACGATAGCTAATCAAAGTTATGCAGTATCTTATAAGTTGGGTTATTTATCCCATAGATTTAATAGGTAAACAGAAATATTTTTAATAACGTATACATGATTTATTTGTAGATTTCTGTCAGGATATTTCCGAGGGATAGGCATTAAGTAGGACTTATAAAAGGTGGGCTCTGCCCCTCAGCGTTTATGAGTCCAAGGGGACAACACAGCACGGGGAACTATTTTAAGCTTGAGTAGCTACAGACGACTAAATGGCAGGAGACATTAAGTCGTCTGCGTCAACAAATAAATAATGAAAAACCTTCATTTTGACAGTGTAATCAGAAAATTTGCTTGAATATTTTAAGCTCAAAGACATGAATATTATAGTGTTCTCGGAACACGCGAATGATTATTAATAAAACTTTCTATCTGCTAAAGATCGTGGCGTCGAAAATTGAGTAGAAACTATCAGCCGCAGACGCGCGAGAAAAGTATCGGTATCTAGAGTTAACTAACTTGCCGAAATAAGTAACAGCACTTCGCAAAGTTTCCAGTTTCACTTACCGGGAATACACGAAATATTGCTAGGTGAGAAATAGTTTTGGTGGAGAAGGGGATAGTGTTGCCAGTTACCTTTAGTATTCTCAAATTGAGTTGGAAGTTAGGTTTCTTTGTGTATGGAATGGAGTATTGACTGGGTCGTTGTTGACGCGGGCTTAACGTTTCATATACTGAAACTTGTAGCTTAGAGGTTATTTGGCGGTTGCTGAATTGACTAATTGAAGTTTGTGCTTTGTAAAACTAGTGCTATATTGCTTATGGAATCACCATAGAGTTTGACTAATTCTCTATTTAACTACATAAATCATAAAGAGACGCTAGTAGTATATCATCATAGTAGCATATCAGGGGGGATCATTTGATGATTTCCCATCCGAAAAAAAAGGGTTCTTCAGGTCAACTATAAGTTATCTTTTGCTTTTTGTTCGAGTAGTAAATGAAGCTGAACATAAGTTATTTTATAAGCAGGGGATCTAACAAGCCACAATATAATAAACTTGTACTTTACAAGTTTATTATATTCCTGGGAGCTCTAGTTTCAAGCAACCCCAGTGTACTGCAGTAAACAGTAAATTCAGGTGAACCTGCGCCATAACTTATGTATGGTAACTTGCTGCACAGTGTTCTAACATTGCAGCATTATGGGGAACCAGGCACGCCGGCTTGCTACGTACATTGTACTTAGTGCATTGTAGACTAGCAGGTCGAAAAGCACAGATGTTTTATTATGGTGGCAAAGGCTTCTTAGGTATTAAAGTTAGCTTATAAGTTATAATTTAAAAATAAAAGTACGAAATGTAGGATGGAGTGATCTACGAAGAGACTTTATATTTCTATGACATTTATTTTAAGATGGCCGGCCGGCATTCAATTAAAAAACAAACCATAAAATTACTAATGAAACCAGAGATGACCATAATTTCTTATACAATCCAATAAGATAAGGCTACTGTTTAATTGGAATTGGCATAGTCCACGAACAATCTTCTTCGAGAGATAGAATAAAAAGAAACGAACGACTCAGCTAATCCAATTATCTGTTTACCCAGCAAGCTTAACGAACGCCGACCGCGAGCCACAACAGAATCTCAACAAAACACTGAACGTTACTAAAAATCACCACAATCCTCCTTACTTACGATTTTCTGAGAATCTCTTAACAATACGAGTCTTGCCGAAGCTAATAATGGCTCTTTTTCCGAATTTCCCACACAAAGGCTTGGCGTTCATTGTTGTACGACATTCGGGCCCCAGCCGAGCCGCACCGCCGGGCAGCTGGGCCGCGCGGCTCGAGCCTTGTGCCAGATTGGTTTCAGGCTAAAGGGGCCTGCAAAACAATATTTTGAATTCCTGGCTGAATCTTATAGGTATACAAAAGTGCTTGCCTTTTAAACACTCAAACTCAATTCAGAGCATACACAGAGCATATACCGTGCATTTTTAGAACTTTCTAAAACCATTGCTTTTGTGGAAATAAGTAACTGACCTGACTGAAGTTTCTTTCTACCGACTTTACTACATTTACTGGTTTTTAAAAATACCGTTGCCACACATATTATGTAGGCCGTTCTGCTGACATTGTTTAGCTGATATCCTGTCGCCATGCGCCTCGGTCTGATAAGTGCTCATTTATCTTGAAGCAGCTGCAGAGCAGTCCGTATTGACAGCTCTTATTGTATGGACCGTATATTCTGTATACAGCAAAGCGCTGAGAATGTATTTAAAACGGAACCCTGAGCAGCTGATGGAAAACCAATTTGAACTTCTATGACAATAGGTATTATGACTATGCTTTTCGAAAATAAGTGACGAATAATGTGTGTTGCGAATGAGTTGGTACAGATTTCACCCATTTACGCATACATTCAATAAGCCTACACGCAATACAGTCATGTATACTCGGCATTAGTGTCCCGAACACAATATGCCTCAGGGGGCCATTGTCAATCAATCTGCCTATGACGTCTTTACATATTGAATGCTGGTGAATTATTGGATGTCCGTGATGGTCTATTGATCAGTTGGGCGCTGATTCAATGCCCGTATTTGTAAAAGAGTGGTTGGTAAGTTCGCGGCTAAATGATAACAGTCACACGGATCAATCTTCAAGGTTAAGTCGCGCTGGCCGCTGGGCGTGGATAGGGGCATTTCATACCGAGTTTCCTCCATGCCTCGGCATCGGATCTTTGACAGTTGATACAGGTCAGTCAGTGGCTCAAAAGTTTGACAAGTGACTCCAATCTTGCCAAGGGACTATCGTATTGCCCAGTAGGGAGGCTAACTGGGTGGTGGAGGTCAGATAGACAGTCGTTCAATGTAAAATACTGGTATTCAGCTGTATCCGGTTCGACCGAAAGCCATGGCCGCCGTCGCCAGGACCGGTGGGTGCCCTGCCGAGCAGGTCAAGGCAGGCACCTTACGTCTATATATCTGTCGGGCATGCGAACCGTAACGGTAAGCTGCCCTGTGACGGCGGCGAAAGCCATTGTGGAGGGCCGAAGGCTCTTGGTGGGCTGGGTCTCGGCGCAAGTGAAGCTGCTGGAACCCAGACCTCTGAGGTGCTTCCGCCGCCATGTGGGGCACCACGTTTCGGTCCGGTGCACCTCGGAGGTGGACCGCAGTAGCCTATGCTTCCGCTGCGGCCAGCCCGGTCACATGGCCGCGGCTTGCTTCGCCGCGCCGCACTGCACCGCATGTGCGGCAGCTGGCAAGCCGGCCGATCACCGGGCAGGGAGCAAGGCCTGCGGTACTCCCGCCAAGGCCAGGGGCAAGGGAAGGCCCTCTGCCACCACCGTCAAAACCCCCACCGTCGCCACCACCGCAGCCGCCGCCACTGTCGCCGCCGCTGCCGCTACTGCTGCAACTTGCGCAGCGGGGCCCTCGCAGGCGCCCGGGAGGGGGCTGAAATGGAGTGCTAGTAACGGCCCCATTACGCCTTCTCCAGGCGAACATCAACCACTGCGCCTGCGCTCAGGATCTGTTGCTCCAGAGCATGGCGCAGTGGTCCATTAAAATCGCCGTGGTCGCTGAGCCGTACTTTGTCCCGCCCAGGGATGACTGAGTGGAGGACCTTAGCGGCTCAGTGATCATAATTTCGTCGGCCGCCGCCGGTACCCCGACCCTTGAGAGTGTCAGGAAGGGTCAAGGGTGCGTAGCAGCACGGTTCGGGGAGATCATTGTAGTGGGAGTCTACTTCTCCCCGAGCCGAACTCTCGCCGAGTTCCACAACTCCCTCACGGAGTTGAGTGTCGTCATCGGAAGCCATTCCCTCCCCGTGCTTGTGCTCGGGGACTTCAATGCCAAGAACTTGGCTTGGGGTTCTCGTTACACGGACGTGCGGGGTAGGATGGTGGAGGACTGGGCTCTGGAGACAGGCCTGGTCGTCCTAAATCGGGGTTCTGTCCCCACGTGCGTGCGGATGCGGGGCGAGTCGGTGGTGGACATCTCGTTCGCCAGTCCCGCTCTGTCACCGTGTGTCGTTGACTGGCGCGTCATGGAGGGGGTGGAGACCTATTCCGACCACCGGTACATCCGGTTCGACATCTCCACCCAGATCTCAAGCGCGCCGGTCCTACAGGCCCCGAGTGGTCCGCGATGGGCGCTGAAGCAGCTGGACCGGGAGATCCTCCTGGAAGCCTCGATCGTGCAGGCCTGGGTGTCATCACCGGTCAGGCCTGCCGACATTAACAACGAGGCGGGTTGGTTCCAGGAGGCCATGTCCGAGATTTGCGACGTGGCAATGCCCCGAGTTCGGCCAGGAAGCGCCCGGCGTCAGGTGTACTGGTGGTCGCGAGAGCTGACGTCTCTGCGCGAGGCGTGTGTTGCCGCGCGGCACCTGTACGCCAGGCATCGCAGGCTCCGCATCCGCCCTCCGGATGCGGCAGCCATTGAGGCGGAGCTGTACGAGGGGTACAGAGCGGCGAAGACCGCCCTCCAAGAGGCTGTCCGGCGGGCCAAGAATCCTGCGAGGAGATGCTGGAGTCTCTGAACGGAGATCCGTGGGGGCGGCCTTACAAGATGGTGCGGGACAAACTCCGCACCCGGGCCCCCCCGTTGACGCAGAGTCTCCGGCCTGTGCTCGTGGAGGACGTGGTGAGCGCTCTGTTCCCTTCGCGAGGGGAGCATCCTCCCCCGCCTATGGCTCCGCCGCCGCGTGCGGTGCCGGAAGCGGACCACACCGATGACGATGACTACGTTCCGGAGGTGACTGGGGTAGACCTGAGAGTGGCGGTACGCAGGCTGAAAACCAGAAACACCGCCCCGGGACCCGATGGCTTGCCTGGCAAAGCCTGGGTCCTGGCCTCTGAATCTCTCGGGCCCCGACTGGAAGCCCTTCCTAAGCGCATGCTTGGAGAGAGGCCAGTTTCCGCTTCGTTGGAAGACGGGGAAGCTGGTCCTCATCCGGAAACTAGGGCGCCCTGCGGACTCTCCGTCCGCATACCGGCCCATCGTGTTGCTCGACGAGGTGGGCAAGCTCTTCGAAAGAGTCATTGCCAACCGCCTCGCCGGGCACCTTGCGGGGATGGGGCCGAATCTTGCGGAACACCAGTTTGGTTTCCGCAAGGGGCGCTCCACGGTGGACGCCATCATGCGCGTGAGAGCCCTCACGACGGGGGACGCGGTGTCCCGGGGTGGGGTCGTCTTGGCGGTGTCTCTTGACATCGCCAACGCCTTCAACTCCATGCCCTGGAGCTGCATTAGGGAGGCACTCCGGTATCACCGGGTGCCAACCTACCTTCGTCGTGTGGTCGGGGACTACTTGACGGATAGGGCCGTCATCTACCCCGGTCGGAGCGGAGAATGGAACCGGCGAGAGATATCGTGCGGTGTTCCACAGGGATCGGTTCTGGGGCCGGCCCTGTGGAACATCGGTTACGACTGGGTGCTGCGCGCCGACCTCCCTACCGGCGTCAGCGTAGTTTGCTACGCTGACGACACGCTGGTACTGGCACAAGGGAGGTCGCACGAGGCGGTGGCCGAAAACATGACACGCGGGGTTGCGATAGTCGTGGAGAGAATCCGGCAATTGGGTCTCGAGGTGGCATTGCACAAGTCCGAGGCCATGTGTTTTCATGGGCCTCGGAATGCGCCACCGTCGGGATCCCTACTGACGGCAGGAGGGGTTTCCATCGGCGTCGGGTCGACGTTGAAGTACCTAGGACTCGTCCTCGACAGCCGGTGGAACTTTGTGGAGCACTTCCGACGTTTGGCTCCCAAACTGGAACGGACAGGGGCTGCCTTCAAGCGGCTCTTGCCCAACCTGAGGGGCCCAAACGCCTCCTGCCGGAGGCTCTACGCAGGGGTCGTGCGGTCCATGGCCCTTTACGGGGCCCCGGCGTGGGCGCGTTCTTTGAGGCGGCAAGCCGCCCACTACCTGAACGCGCCCCAAAAGGTGATAGCCATAAGGCTAATCCGGGGGTACCGCACGATCTCCGGCGAGGCGGCTAGACTCCTTGCCGGGTTGCCGCCATGGGATCTGGAGGCGATAGTCCTCGCGCGCCTGCGCGAATGGCGCGCGGAGGCACTACGTCGGGGGGAAACTCCGCTGCCGCGGCAAATTGCCGCTCAGCGGACAGACTTCCGGCGTGATCTCATGACGACATGGAGAGAGCGACTGTTGCAACCCCGTGCAGGGCACGCTACCATAGTGGCGATAAGTCCCCTCTTTGAGGAGTGGCTAGAGAGGCGCCACGGCGCCCTCACCTACCGCCTGACGCAGGTCCTCACCGGACACGGTTGTTTCGGGAGGTTCCTGCACCGAATCGGGCGGGAGGAAACGCCCGGGTGTTTCCACTGCGAGGATCGTCCGGAGGACACGGTGGAGCACACCGTAGAGGTCTGCCCCGCTTGGGCGGAGCACCGCCGTGTCCTTGTAGCGGCGATTGGCGGCGGCGATCTCTCGCGTCAGGCCCTGGTTCAAGCCATGGTCCGGAGCGAGAGGGAATGGGAAGCCGTCACCAGCCGCCGCGGGAGACGCCCTGGGCGTCGGGGGTCACGTGGTGGCTCCCGGCCACCGTAAGCGCGGGCCTGTGGTCGGCGAGTTATGGGCTAGCTTGCCGTCCGGCCGTCTTATGACGACAGGCCGTGTCGACGGCGCGTTCGTGTTCCACGCGCGCCTCAAAGAGATGTCAGCAACTACGTAGGGGTCCGCATGGACCGATGCCTGCCAGGGCTGCGGGACTGTTCGAAAGAGATACCGTGGCCCTGGAAAACAAAGGGCAAAGAAGGAACATGGATGGGTTTTAGTCAGTACAAGTCTGACACTCCCTTCCGCTCCGCCCAGAGTGGGGGGGGTCATTTGATGATAAAAAGACCGAAAGCCAACGTAAGTAAGTCACGGTTCATTAGTTCTATCGCTCGTTCGTCCGGCCGATACAAGTGAAAATCGGCTCGATGTTATAATTAAGGGAATTTTGGGTTTCATGTTACAAAACTGTTAAATTAAGTATTGTAGTTTCAGTTAAAGATGATTTGATTAGAAATTCCGGTGTCCACTGCGTTATGTACAGTTAAGTTACAAACAAGAAGAGTCTTTGCACAGTTAGATGTTACAATCTTAAATAATGAGTCACCTACATACAGGGTATAAACAGACCCTTCACATAGCCGTCAACTAAGCATTCTGTACATCAAACTAAGTAACTTTACGCAAAAAATATTGTTGGAATCGACCTTTTTTTTTGGGTGAAAAATCACGTTTTACGGTAGGACTCGATGGAAAGCACTCAAAGCATTGTACTGATGGATGGATTGAATAGTACGGGGGTCGTGGATGTGTGTAAAAATCTAACATTAAAAAACATGTATTTAAAAAAAAAAACTTGTGAAAAAGTTGGAACTTTGACCCCCAATATCTCCGTAACTAGAAGGTTCCCAGGTATGGTCTAAAACGAAAAAAAAATATCGCAAAGACTGGGAGAACAAGTGCCTTTCGGCTATGTTTATGTTCTATTTACACCCTTTATATGCAAATAACAACAGTGCTTTTTGAACTTTCATAAACCTCCATATTATACATAATTTATTAAACCTCTAGTCATCCTAAGACACATAGAAACTTTACTTTCAAAAGAATATCAGATTCAGCCATAGACACACTAAACCAAAGACACGTACTTGCCAAAATCAAAACTTCACGCTCAAAATGAACCACAGATAACTTTGGCCGGTGTGGTGTCTGTGTGGTCTGTGGCGAGGCGTGACCTCACACACGCCGTGGTAATGGACCCACCCTAATAGTTGTTGACAATATTATATGGACGAAACTATGAATATACAGACTTAAACCACGTTTAACGCTAGAAAACTAAGTAACAAATCAAATAGTTATATGTAAGCACAAAATGGCTAGTTAAAAATCGATTTTGGTGCTAATGCATGTAAATTAAGACTCAAATTAAAGTGATTTATGAAAAGGAGCCCTTTTAATATATCATTTTAATGTAAGCAGTCATTTAGTCGATATTCTCCGGCGTAGTTTAGCTTAACTTAATACTGTCACTGTTAGCCTGTGTCATCCCACTGTTGGGCAAATTAGCTTACCTTAGCTTTCTGATAAATCCTGAAAAGGTGAGTTTAGGGAGTAAATTGATAGTGGCCAATAATGTAATAAAACATAATTGCTGGAATTATTTCGAATTATGCCGACCCCCGATGGGAAAAGGCTAGGTAGATGATGATAAATCAACTATCTACCTAGCCTTTTCCAAAAAACAAATACTGAGCACTTAGGTAAAGGATATTTTAATTACTATATTGTAACCGTAGCGTGTAAAGATATGCACACAATGGCGCCGTCCTCTCGGTTCAAACAAACAGTCCTTCAAAGTGCGACAGTAACTAATGGTCTGGTCCTGGACCACCATCACTCATCCTCGATTCGAGGAGACTGCTTGTTAAGAGATGGACCAAGAATATATTACTATCATGATTGTAGAAAACTAGTCGTGGAGATCACTATTTTATTTAGAAGGCTGTGTTGAATCATACACAGGCCGAAAGGAACCACTTTCGAATACCAAAGCCTCAGATACTGTCATAAAATATTTTAGAATTTTCTCCAAAGTACTTTTTCTCGGCTATTCAGGCACTTTTTCTCGGGCAAATTTTTTACCGCCACTGACTGATGGCGGTAATATTTTTGTATCCAATACATTCATAAGTCTTTTCAAACGACCAGGATCCTGTATAGCTGCACCAATCTTGTCTATCTCGCTGTCACCAAGACACCCCTCAGTGACAGAACAACACAATTAGTCCCTGTAACATCAGTATTCCGATCAGGACCGTTTAAATATTAATCCGCAATAATCCAGCGCCGCACTGAGCCCGTGAGCCGGTAAGCCGCGCTCGCGGCCGGGAATATTAACGATGGTCACACTGTACCGCGGAGGTAGATAATAATAACATAGTCGTGGCGCTGATCATAGTTATTATCTCTAGGCCGTGAACTGGACGTGATTAGTGATAGTTGAGCTTATTGTGTTGTATGGAGCTAGGTAATTGAACTGTAACATAGGGACCTCGACTTGTCGCACGACTGGCCTCAATCTTGTCCGCAGAAGCACTGACCAAGAAGTAAGTTTAGCCGTACAACCGAGCACTCAGAGTCGACCAGAGTAAACCAGTCGCGGCCAAACTTTGTGGGCCGAACAATTGTAGTTGTGGCCGCGTAATGTGGCAGTCGTTTTAGACCTGTCTGCACAAAACTATGTGGGTTTTAAAAAGAAAATAGTTATCTCTTTTTTCCAAAACACGTCTCATTTTACTTTAAAATTTCACTTAAGTTCGTCATTACGTCCTAATCCAAATAGATTCATTTATTAACAACCTCTAGTTTATCCCCCAAAGACTACCAAACAGCCCGTTGCCTCGCGGCCGGCGACCGGCCGACTACAAACGAAGTGCCCCAAGAAACTCTAAACTAATTCAACAGGATTAGAGCGCTGAGTCGTGAGCAACCGGCCTAATGCCGCCATCGTGAACCGCCTCAGGTCCGCTCATCGGTATTCACAAGTGAGCCAGTCTAATTTTATTGAGTTTATTTCACATTTATTAGCATTATCTGTATTGTAAGACTCTCTATTGGTGAGGCTAAATAAAGGAGCATGTCCCAGTCGAAATAAAATAATACATTTGTTTGGATTTACCGAAGGCTACATAAGACCGTCAAATCATACCAACGTATTGACAAAAAGACGATCAAAAGAAAGCTTACGAATCTATTGAAAGTATTTCAGTCACAAAACATCGTCATTTTTTTCCTAAAGAAAAAAATTAGTTCAAATGTCAGACAAATATTTGTAAAGGAATCAATCTTAAGCTCAGCTACGGCTTCCATCAATTACTCTACCTTTTCTGGGATGCTGTACAAATGAGCCCCACCTTATCTCAAGTGTATGGGCGGCAGCCAGCATCTGTATCATTTATCTCAGCGGGAACGTCTCCGCGGCCACTAATTGGCACTAATCCTGCAGCTCGGTGATTATAGCTCAGAGATCGATCTTATAGCGATTTATAGCCGGCAGTTACCGAGTTAGTTATTCACAGATAAACCACGATTTCCTCATTGGCGTTGTGCAAGCGTGTCTACTGAGCATGGGGTCCTTTTTTTTTTTTTTGGATGGGAAATCATCAAATGACCCCCCCCCTACTCTGGGCGGAGCGGAAGGGAGTGTCAGACTTGTACTGACTAAAAATGTTCCTTCTTTGCCCTTTGTGTTCCAGGGCCACGGTGTCTCTTTCGAACAGTCCCGCAGCTCTGGCAGGCATCGGCCCATGCGCACCTCTACTCGGTTGCTGACATCTTTTTGAGGTGCGCGTGGAACACGAACGCGCCGTCGACACGGCCTGTCGTCATAAGACGGCCGGACGGCGAGCTAGCCCATAACTCGCCGTCCACAGGCCCGCGCCTACGGTGGCCGGGAGCCACCACGTGACCCCCGACGCCCAGGGCGTCTCCCGCGGCGACTGGGACGTGAGGTTCTTTCTCTCTCACGTCCCGCCACCTCCTTCACTAGCATGACTGCTTCACAGAAGGTGGTGACGGCTTCCCATTCCCTCTCGCTCCGGACCATGGCTTGAACCAGGGCCGGACGCGAGAGATCGCCGCCGCCAATCGCCGCTACAAGGACACGGCGGTGCTCCGCCCAAGCGGGGCAGACCTCTACGGTGTGCTCCACCGTGTCCTCCGGACGATCCTCGCAGTGGAAACACCCGGGCGTTTCCTCCCAGCATGGGGTCCTAGGCCTTGCAGTGTTATTTCTAGTATACTAGCCCAGGGTTTGACTCCGGCTGAAGGCAATACCCAAAATTACATGTGCTATGGAAAAATGCGGGTTTACAAATACTTCTCTGCCAAACTCTACGAGGAACATATGCCTAATGTTGATGTTGTTATAGTTACAATTATTTAAATAAACGTGCCTCCCTGTAGTCCAGCGTGTGCTAGTGCTGCCAGGTAATCTGTTGATCCGTTTACGTGCTGTGAGTGAACTGTAATCAGTCGGCAGTCGGCGAAGGCTTCACTTCCAACGAGCCGGCGCTACCGCTATACACGAGACTTTACAAGGAAATAGAGAAAAATAATATCTACCGCTGCTAAAGGAAAATAACTACGTAAAGCAAAGACTAAGTTGTTGCGTTAGTAAATTATTGCCTGATGATTTTTCACCTGCTTCGCTCCTGCTCCAAGCTAAGTCTAATATTAATTTTCTGGGAAATAAATACAATAGATCCAATCGATAACCACCAAAAATATAACAAAAGCAAACCCAAGTTAGTAAACAATCGCAACGTCATTTCTTTCTACCATACCCACAGTGATTGTATGTATTCAGATGTCCAATACGTTGCTGTAGTTACAGGTTACGACAATCACCACAGAAGGGTGACCGCCCCAAAACGATCCTACCCTTACAAAGGGGAACAAAATAACAAGATTGGATTGTCCAAATTGTGCCATACCCTGTATTGTTGTCGTGTTCTCAATGTCGCCGGCTTATCAATGTCGCAGCCGGCTTATCAATATTTTATGTTGAAAGGGAAAGTTTTACGTAAATGGATCCAATATTCTGAAAACTTACTGATGAAAAGAAAACATTAAGGAATCTAGGAGTTTCTCAATCCCATTAAAGTCCAACAATTTGAATTGAAGTTTTTGCGTGCCTACATACACAAATTTCCTAAGAACACATTACAGGTGAGACCAGTAGAACCATGTCACAAAAAAGTCACGGAACACAGATACACCTATAGACGATATCTTGGTAAAACATTAAATGGTAAAAGACTAGTTCCCGACGTTCGGTCCTTCAGCCGAAGACAGCGGCAACAGATGGAAACTCATACAAATCCTAATTCGGCTTCTTCATGCGATGAAGAAAGTTGACCTTCTAGATGTCATTGTATTTTGCATACGAAATTAGCAACTTGATGTTCTTTCAAACAGTTCTGGGAAGTTAAGAAGAGGGTGAGGAGCGACCTCGAGTCCTCACAAGTAAACCGACGGGACGCGACTTCAGACGACTTTCAGAACTTTTACAAAATATCTCCGGAGGGACTGTGCAGTCGGCCCACTCATAAGTTCGGTTAATTAATATTAATTCTCTACGACTGCCGCTAAATATTTAATGATGAGGCGGAATTTGGGAAGTTTACAGGAACTCCGTTTGTAAGTAGATTGAGGGTGCAATGTTTTAACAAGCAAGACGAAATGAACTAGAGGAGCATGTTGATTATGGCAATATTTTTCTACTCTAGATTTCGTAAGGTGAGCATCGAAAACTTAGAGAATACACAAAAACCTGATCAAAAGAGGTTCTCGTTAAAAAAAATACCAAAACCATCAATCTCTTAATTTAAAATAATCAATCCTTCAATTTCCAAGACAAAGCCTTGTAATTATGATATGGGCCTCACTAATTACTCAAATCTGTAACAAAACACGGGTTGGTAAACAAATGATTAATGCCGTTATTTTGTACTGAATCAGCAGTAGTCGCAGCGATCAGTCGCCGCCGCCGGTCGCTACAAAAAGTCGCAACAACAGTGAGTTATCGCTACTACACAAAAAGTGCCGACTGCGCGACTGTGCGCATTCCGCTTAACTGTTTGCTTTTAGTTACTGTAATTGGGGCAAGCCTATAGATTGTTTACTGGTCGGAAACTAGGGGAAATGGATATCGGTTGGAAAAATAAATCCATTTTGTAAAAGAAAGTTTAACAATAAAGCTTAAATTTTGTATGGTGCAATTAAGGACAACAACAAGGGAAATGAGTAACTCTACAATACAAGCCTCTTTAATGATAGTTTGCATTAATTCGATTTTCGGACATGTGGAAATTGATATGTTTTGATCAACAGATTTGTTCGAAATAATAATTATTATGATGTCTTCTCAACGTTAAGAATGTCAACCATGTCAGATCTAGACGCAATGTGCGTGTTTATTAGTTGTCTACATCAGTCAAAATAATAATCGTTCTCTGCTATCAAATCTAAGACAGACATCAATATCAAAATATGATTTCTTTTTCCATAAAGTGCATGCATATCAAAGCCGTCGCCGTCACAGGAAAACATCACAAAAAAGAAATACAGCGACTGTCCAATACAACGTTACCGTTTCAAATCTCCAACAGATGTGAGATCATCTACACAGAAAATATGAATACCGTCCGTTTGTACGTTTGTGCAGGAGACTGTAGCGCAGCAGTCACCGGGGCGTGTGTGTAGCGTCGCGGGTTCGTTTCCTGGCGCCGGTCCGGCACGGCACGGCCGCCGGCGCCGGAAGCGACTGTTTATTTGTTTACTTTCCACTGCAGAACCGTTCGGAGTTTTAAATGTTGACCCGCAGTTTGTATTTTAATGTTAAAGCTTCGTTTTTGTGTTTGATTTGTACTGGTTGTTAGTACGGAGTTGTGATTTGAGTTGAGTTTTGATAAATAAGTCTGTTGCGCTTGCTGTCTTCTACTTACGGTTTTTAAAAACATACGTCAACATTGGACTCTAGTCAAGTCCTGAAAGAGGCTTTAGAAAGCCCTTTTTGACTGTTTTGTCGTAAAGCCATAATAATGACTTTCTTACCATTTAGGATGACATCATGATTTTTCCTGAGAAAAATCTTGGAAACCAAACGGGACAAAGTGTACGTGTGTATTAATTTTATCTTAAGAGAGACTGCTTGAACAGGCTTCAAAAGACGTATTGATGACCGCTGAGATGCAAGCGTCGCCGCTGGTCAAGCTGTGTTGCGAGCCTAGAAGTGCACCGGTAAAATGTTGAACATCCTCCTTCTTAGTCGTTTGTGGATCAGATCCGCGTGTATGCTTCAGGGCCGAGTCATCGTCACTGTTGATGATACATGCGTCAACTATTTTATAATCTCCTTGTATCCCTATGCTCCTGGCAGCTGATGAGTAATGGTTGTTTTATTGTTTCAGATTGGAGCGCGCGGCTGTCGGGGCGGCGCCGCTCGTCGCAGCAGTCGCCTGCCGCGCTTCTGGCGCACTTCGACACCACCGTGCTGCAGGTTTGTGTTCTTGTTCTTTGTTATCACCGCCATTAGCAAACGGTTACACTCTTTCAATGCCATTAGGAACGTCCTCAAAGGAAATCGGCGTGCGTGTTGTGTGACCAGATGTATCGATGTACATATGGACACTCTTTCTCTATTTCTTCGCGATCTTAGGTACATTGAAAACAAGTTTACATTTGCTAGTCATACGCGGCCGCAACGGTTTCGCTAAAACTTCGGTAACATACGACTAGTGTAGGCGTTTTTGTTGTATTGATTATGTACCACGTATGACGATACCTAATTTATTTCATCCTGTACCTTCCTGACCAAATCATGTTACCACAACATGCGCTTGCTCATCAAGTGTCGACGCAAGGACAAGATCTGAAAATGTCGAATGCCATATAGATATTCCTATACTGGAATCAGTTTCATTCTTCTTCTTAGCGTTTAGATAGCAATCTTAATTGAGGCAGCCCAGTATTCGGTTATGAGCATCGTCAGTAGTGTCCATCAGTTCCTAAAACACACAGAGTACAAGACACGCAGAACACGCATCGGATGTCCCATCGTTTGTGGAATAATACCAGACTATCATACCAGTTCCATTTACCCACTAGAAATCATTATAACCGGATCAGCCGGTCTCTCAACGATGCGGTAGTACGTAACTACCCACATAATGTGTTGGCGGGTACTCGTGAACCGCTGACGATCACAAGTCAGCCGGCGTGAATATAATCTGAAGTCGCACCACCACTACCCTCGGGGACGGGCCGGCAAGCAGAGTAGGCACGTTCAGAAGGTTAACCTGTGCTAAAAATGCTATATAGGAACTACGCTTGTACCAATGTACCCGTATTGATGAACCACTATAGATATGCAATGAGAATGCTGCGGAGCGGCTGTGGGTGGCCATGGTTGTCGAATATCGGTCGATGGAACAACCGGGTCCTGAAGTGGAGACCGCGTATTGACGCGTAGCGTGGAACGCCCCCAGGTAGATAAGCCGACGATCTTAAAAGTTGCTGGGACTGTAGCTGGGACAGACTGGTTGCCGACTGGTTGCAGGCAGTGTGTTCTGTTCCAGCTCGGGAGCGGCCCATGCCCAGCAGTGGACTGTGGTAGGCTGAGATGTTCGATTGAATAGAATTGAATTATAGATCTTAATACATGAACTTGGTCCAATAATCTACGGACATATCTATTTCTGTACAATTACGAGTATCCCCAAAACTTATCGGCTAGTTCTGCTGAAAATTAATATTAGCTATTTACCAAAACAGATCGAAGTACATTTTTCTCACTAACGGTCTGGGCCAAATTAAATGGCATTGAATTAAGTAGGTCTTCTGTTCGTACCTTTCATTTGACAGGATCTAGTAACACTCCGATTTAGCGGACACAACGCGATTGAAGCGCCGCCAGTCCAATGCTATACTACAGATATTAACTTGGAGTCTGTTCAGTTTAATATCATTCTGCACGTTTCAGATGCCGTGGCAACTGAAGTGGTAGCAAATAAACCTGTTGGAATTTTATTTAACTGTTAAAAGACCTGAATGAGACTCGCGCAGACCAGAGAATCATAGTCCAAAAGGGAGTAAGCCGTATTTTGCAGTAAAAGAGCCATCAGAGTCATATATAATCTTCGTAGGCGCGATTCTCTAAGGGAACTGTTTAAGGAAATTAACATCATGACGGTACATTGTCAATACATCTACGAAAACATAATGAATGTAAGAAAAAAAAAAAATTGTGTCCATGGAGTTTCTTGCCCGTTCTTCTCCATAGAGATCTACGTTAGGGAATGGGCAACTGCAGTACTTTCACAGTTTTTGTGCCTTGTGACTGTAGCTATATTTTACTGTTATCTTTGTTTTGACAATTCAAAAGTGCCTGTAACTGGCCTATTTGAAATAAATGCTTTGATTTTGATTTTGATTTTAATGGAACAAGGCTACCTATTGGTACACCTAATGATAATTATGAAGATTTAAATTCAAATTAATTTATTGCAAAGATAATTATAGGAAATTCTGAATTTAACATGTAGAGAAAAATATTTGAAATATTTGTCAATAGGAATAAGATGATTCTTTTAACAGGTTCTAGAATAAAGCTCTTCGAACGTTATCTCAAACAATACGCGACAAATACAAAGGAATTTGTAGGTCCTTGGAACAAAAAAAATAGGCAAGCGATTTACCTGATCTGCTCAAAATAACGAGCGAATGTCACATAATAAAATCCATTGCCTCCTCGCCGTCAAACTGCGATTCAATTTCACAATAAAATCGACAGTGTAATCGGTACATTTTTCTTCGCATGGAGCGACGTGATTGCATTGAGTTCTTTGTTGCGGCTTGTATCAAATATTGGCGGTCGTGACGTCAAACAAAAATGCGCAGAAGCTTCATTGGCAAGGTTCCGACATTGTCGTCGTGACCTAGCGATTGTCGAAAATGTTTTGCTGCCTTTGCCACGAATACAAAATAACGGACCAAGTGCAATAATGTCTTAAGAAATTGGAATAACTAGGTTAGCAACAGAACTTATTTTATTGCATATACCAGAATAGAAAATACCTACGCTTGCACCTGAGATAAGTAAGAGTCTAAAATCTATCCATGAAACACGCCTTTTACGAGAGTATCCAGAGATAAATATCTTCTGTCTTTAATATAAATAGTTGGCACCGTTTCGTGGCGAGTGCAGAATAAGCGAGTCCTACTGTTTGTTACGTATGTACCTTCTGTACATTTTCAGTCATCGGCGACTGTAAGTTTATCTCTTCCACACGATTTGGCGCGGGTAGGTCCAGGGGTAGCAAGCTAGCGGGGACGAAGCCATTCCTTTGAAAACGCCGCGGTTTATTGCGGAATACCCGCCTTGCCAGCTCATTCCGGGGAAAAAATTATATCCCGACTTGTAACATTTTACGTTTGGTTCGGAGGCCGAACTCAATGTAGACGCAGAGGGCAAACGATGCACTCTCACCGGCGTACGAGCACGCAAAACGGTTCGTTGGGTTTGTTTTAAAAATTAAATTGAAAAGAGCTTGTTGATATTTTGTAGCTAACACCAGTTGTAAGTCGTTGGATGCCAAAGCAAAAGTTACTCGTCACTTCAATTGGTTTATTTTGTAGGTTCGAAACATAGTTTTTACGTTATAATGAAAAAGTAAAAGGCGTTATGTTAGACCAGTTAAAGTACTTTGATTAGGCACTTAGTTAGCATAAAGCGACAAGCCTTGAAACTCAGTCGCAGTACAATATAAATATTTTCGTAACTGCCTAATTTCCTCAAGCGAAGCCTTTTACTGTAGTTAATTTACCAAAATAATAGTTTCAGCGATACAATCAAAATATACCCCAAGTAATTTTCAGCCAAAAATATAGCCCCTAAAACTTCCTATTTTTCCCGACAAAGTTCCTTAATCGAACAAAATGGCTACCTACCGTTTGGAATTCATTACGACAGCAAAGGACGGAAAAAGGTGAAAATAGTGCGCAAAGCTATTCAATTGAGCACTTAATGAAGTAGTAAGTGAAATTAATTCAGAAGGTAATGTCGGCGCTAAAGGCGTGTTCACAACTAGGAATGGGCTTCCAACGGTAGCCAGTTGGAGCGGTGGTGGCGCGGTGGTGGCGCGGTGGTGTGGCTTCGATTCACGAACCGAACGAATTCGCGGGTTCGAGCCCAAGCAGGCTTGCTTTGTGTCATTTATTTCATTACTGGTGCTCTCAAAACGGTGAAGGAGAACATCGTGAACAAAACCGGCATGTCCTAAAATACAAAATTCGAAGACGAGACCTTCACCAACTCGCTGTGGGCAGCGCGGTGGGTTGGCCACTCTCTCATTGAGGGAATGCCTGTGTCCTAGCAGGGGGATCTTCAACGTTCCCGTGCGTTTGCTTATTATTATTATAGCCAGTCCATATTGTCTCGCTGCTGGGCAAAGGCCTCCCTTCAATCCTTCTATCGGTCACGATTCTGTACTATTTCTTTCCAATTCTCAAGGAAGACATTCAGTTCGTCTCCACTGCGTTTTGGAGCGCAGTGTAGTGTTTCGAACACGATTTATACATTTTATATTGACGACAAATGCACGTTCGGCGAACATCCACATACGTACGAGCCCTAACACTAGAGCGTAGTTCAGTTTGAAAGTTAGCTCTTAGTTGGAAAGATTCTAAGTACAGGGAGGTTCATCTTTTGTTTGGAGTACAAGTTAGCGGCAGCTACTGGGATGCTGTGGACTTTGTTCTCTAAGCTAGGTTAGTACCCAGTGCAGACTATAGATGACTTATTAGTTGGTAGTCTTTTGCAGGCTAGGTACTGCAAGTTTAGTGGTTTAGTTGAGAAAAGTTTTAATTGTTTAGACTTTGAGAAGGATTGAGAGAGAGAATAGTATATTTTGATATAAGTGGGGAAACTTTGTTATTGCTTTCGGCGGAATTAACACCCAAACTGCAGGCGAGGGTGTTATGGAGCCGAGAACTGCAGGAACAAATCCCCACGCGTATCAAACGACGTTTTTCAATACACTTTCGAAAAAATAAAATATTGTTACAAAAAGTATTTTTGTCAGTAATTATTATGAAACTTTGATTTAATTGGCTTCTTTTACGCCTTTTACAATCGCCAGGTTGAAGAAGAAGCAAACTTATGATGCCGCTAAACAACCTAATATGAAAAACTGAAAATTCAAATAATTTTGAATTTAGAACACAAATAAACGTTAATTTGTTCATAAAAGTAAATATTTGTTTTAAATAATCATGTTTATCTATTATATTCTATTTATAAACACAATTTTAAATACTCAAAAAATGTTTACGCCGTAAAAACGCATATCTCTTGGCCGAGATTAAAAAAAAACAATTACCGCCGACTATAGTCATTGAACCCATTTGGACTTAGTATATTAAGTTTAGTTATCTGAGGAAATATTTATTTCCGCACGTGTGAGGAAAAATATTAAAAATCCACGAGTGTGAAATACATTGCATGTTGAACCTAATCGTAGTGCGATAAGAAACAGTTTTCGAGAAAGTGTATCGAAAAGTCATTTTAAGACTTTGAGAAGGTATTTTAATATCATCCACAGCCCGACATCACCCACGTTTGATGAAAATACATGACCTTATTGACAAGTGTAACAACGTTAAACGAAGGCTTAACGATTGACAAAATGATGCACTATTATTACCAAACAATTGCAGTTCAGTTAAATATTTGCTCAGAGTTCGATTTTGATTAGTCCAAACACTAACCTACTGCACTGAATTTCATAAAAAAACAAGAGTCAAACGCTTGACATTCCGTGGGTGGGAATGGCAGCATTTGCTCTGACAGGCGACGTCGGGAGGCAAGCCAAGCGCGACCGCGGCCCATTCCCGCAAGCACCGCTTACCATGTTATATTTCTTAGACGAAACGTATAAACATAGGGCAGGGTATTGCAGACGTGCACGCTAGCGTAATTTGTTAGGCGAATGTAAGAAAAGCCTAGTCGGGTAACGAACTAAAGTTTACATAGGAAAGTAGTTTGTCTAGTAATTACTAATTAACAAAAAGATATTTAATGGCATGCTAGAGTCATGAATCCGATGAAGGGTGTTCTGATAGTGAAAACAGGAGTGCATTTGATGAGATTTATATTGCGCTATGCACTTCAGCGTGTGCACTATACCACGAGCCAGTTTTACGATAGTAGCGATTTATTGCTGGAATATTATAAGAGTGCGGCGCAATTCATATACATGCACACATTTATGTATCCAGTATACGTGTATCGTTGCTCATGTTGAACTGTCTAGTGGAAGAAAAATAATTTAATTGATGTCTGTGGTCTGTTTTCTATTCGTAATACATTACCTATTCTAACAATAGGCTAACATACGTACTTAAGTTCTCACTTTTACTTCCCATGGCGGAGGCAGAACCTACAGTAGATGAATGGTAGTACGAATAGTTACGGTGGTAATAAGTACTTATGCGTGTTTTAGGGACATAGATAAAACAAACCATTCTTGTACACAAAAGTACAAAAAACACAAATATTATGTAGAAGTACAAAACAGTATTCTCAGTTAAGACCATTACTTAGAATATGAACTATTCAATATAATAAATGCAAAAAAAAATATGTATGTTACCGCGCTCCAACACTGTATATCCCGAATGTTTCCAAAAAGGTCGCAGAAGGCCTCAGTAAATCAGAATTGGGTGTTCGGCATTACTCGCGGCGCTCAGCGGTCGCAGATGACCTCAGGCCTTTATACCCAAAGAGAAACGGAAAAATGCGCGTCTTCGCCTTGATTCCTATAAAATTCCTCGCGCACCCATCCGAAGCAAATGTACTAAATATATATATATATATATATTTCTGTACCGCTTGAGGCCTTTTTCTAAAGGATAGTATTGGAATAAAATTTTATTGTTATCGGTCAGGTCGCGAGGCTGCATTGGTTTTTATAGGGAAATTATGTTAAGATGGGGACCGCCCCTTAAAATCGTGTAGTGACATTTATTCGTTATGTTATTTCTGTTCGTGAAGGTGGAATGTTGAAAGGCATGTTATCAAACTTTGTGAATGTGTGTAGGATGTATCAATACGTTGGTGGCGCTTCCGTAAACAATATTGTAAGCAAATGTTGGGAGGCTTCGGTTCAATGTAATTGATATAATATGTCATGTTACTGTTTGTGTAATGGGTATTGTTTCCCGAAGATACAATGTATTGTGTTTATATGTCTTCCATATCTGTGAGGAGCATCGATATTAACGATTTAGCGAAGATTAATAGTAATAATCTTAATAATAGAACATACTATTAAGGAATTTTGAACTGTTCTATCTTATGCAATCCGATTTAGGCCGTATTTAACCACTACGCTTGACATCCGTAATATATTGCAGTACAGCTCAAGGCTCTGTCTCGACTACTTGCGGTCTGACTGTCTGATTGTTTTTAGTTCTTACATCTAGTCTGACTGTGTGTATTTCCTGCTATAGATCCGCGACTGGGTGTCGGTGGAGGTGGACATGCTGCGCACGCAGTCGGTCGCCGTGGGCGATGTGGACGACATCCTGCAGCAGCTCGACAAGCAGAAGGTACTGTACCACACTCTGATAACACTGTATAAAGTAACGTAAGGGGTGTTGAGCATGCTTTCGGAATGTCAACATTCGGCACTGAGCTGAACGTTGCTAATCCAACAACACGCTCAATGTCCGTCAGGGCATTTCGAATTTTTCATTGTCGATAATTATGTAGCACCGATATACATAATTATGTTATTACTTTTTCGCGGTTCTACGGAAGAGTGTGTTACTTATGTGTATGCAGTGGCTGTCAAATTTAGGGAGAATGCCTTTTTTTTCGGATGGGAAATCATCAATTGCCATCCCCCCCCTCCCCCCCCCCCCCCGCTCTGGGCGGAGAATGCTTAACGCACTCATGGTTTCGAAGATCCTTCTAGACTTACTTTACTTTAATGTTTCCATTGATAATGAATAACTCAAAATGAAAATAAGTGTTTTAAAGTAACAAAAACACCTCTGACTACTACAGTCAATTCACAATTTGTTGCTGTTCATAAAGCAAGAACTCTCACATTAGAGGTAATTGAAATTCTTCAATATATCTTCGACACCCAAAATATGCAATAAACATAACGAATGGTCTCCTGGCCCTCCACCGAACAGACCTGTACCTCCGAGTAATTTAAAACATAACATAGATCATTCTGTGAACATTAGGCAAAAGATTAAATTTATTACTACCCCTCAATTTTAGCAAACAAATTTTAACTTTATTACTTGTAAGTAAAAGTTCATTTCCGGGCATCATTTTCAAGGACCCCGCGTGATGTTGGTTCCTTTATGGCACCTGTACACTACTCGATACGAATTGACGGCGGGGTGTGTCCCTGATATGTAGGTAACGTTGGAAACGTAATGTATAGCATTCTCTTGCATTGGTTTTCATAAACCTGTGACTGATTAACATATATGATTTTGTTTCAAGCACAGCAGAAACTAGTATATGGCAGCATTTTTCTCCGTCAAATTAATTTCTCTTATAAACAATCATTTATACGCATTTTATTGTTTTTATACAATACTCTCTGGAAACGCTAAAAAATGGGTTCGAATTTCAGCAAGCCTGAAACTCTGACAGGCTGTCAACTGCTGTCGAATGGTATTTAGCTAAAGTAGGATAGCATTGAGGTGTTACAAATCCGTTGTTTATGTATAAAAAAATGTGTAATGTGAAAGCCCCCTTGGCTTCGGCACAGGCCTTTGAAGCGGCTTCTTGTGCCTTCCTCGACAATGGCTCGAGATTGTGTGCTCGTACTACAGAGCTGTGTACTGCGCTCGAGCCGGTCTCGTCATAATGGAGGGGACTACTTTAATGTTGGAGGAGACAGCTAATTGTTTGGAGATTCGTCTTCAGAGGAAAGATGACTAACTCTGACTGACTCTGAGTTGAGTCGTCTAAGTTAAGGATGCCATTCAAATGCCTTCTGTGGGACACCTACGTCCAGCAGCGAATGGAGTACAATAGGATCAACTCATACAGGGTGTAATCGTATAAAAAGGCAGTGTTTTAAAGGTGAAAAGTTACGAGAAAAAGCATGTTTACGTTTATCAATATACAGTGTTGGACCTCCATGTAAAAGTTGTATCTAAATTCATGGGTGAAATGAGTTCGCGCCTATGAATGTAGACAGACATAGGACTTTGTATCGGTTAGCATACAGAACAGTTGACCTTTGAACAACGTGTGTGCTAACCCTAATCCTATGTATTGAATAGAAGAACCCCTTGAGGCAAGGGGTTTGAGGGGCCATTCATATACAAATGCGAAAGTAAAGCCTATACAACATTCTATAGGTATATGCAGAGGTAGGTAAGCTCAGAGCATTTCGGGGGAAACGAGGAAAATACAAAGACAAAATAAAAAATCCTCAATACTTTATGAGGTTTTTAATTTCGCCGCAATATAAAACGTTATTAAAATATCTGTTGTTGAATATCGGCTGTCCTGCTGCGATGCAAAATAAACAAAATGACTAAGATATTATAAAAATCAACTTGTATTGGGTACAGTGTGATCTTGTGCCCTGATTTGAAGTACGATGTTCACAAAAGTAGGTAGTGATAGAAACAGTAATAAGGATCGGCACATTTAGCTCCAGGGCCTTGTTTAATTTAAATTATAAAACTTGTGTTGTGATTAATCGTCACTCTACCAATTAAAGCCCGTTATATTTACCGTCAAAGAAGACCCACATTTAGTTCTTGTTCCTTTCGTATGGATTAACAACCACTCCAATTATATTCGACTAGTAAGTTGCTATATTGACAGCTCTGTCGTGCGCATCGTTTAAACCTAGGAATATGCATGTGATTGTGCTTGATGGGCAGACAAGAAGCTGGCACTATGTTTGGGAAGGTTTAAGTTAAATAATGATTACACAAGAATACAGTTCACACATAGAAATACAACACCTTTATCCCACGCCAACCACATTGTTTAAGCAGGCATTCGTGCGCGTCCCACCGGCTTCGGTTAGTATGCACCACGAAGCTTTCCCCCGATTAACATCCATTGCGCGTCCTCTACCCGGTCCGGGAAACAAGCTGGACATCTTACGAGCATTACATTCAATGTATTTATGGCTTTATGTGCGCTAGTCATGTTGGGTTAAGGAATTGGATACGTGGGTGGATTTCAGGTGTAGATATGCGAAGTGTTTTGGAAGGAGATAGTTTGATTCTGAATGTTTCTAAAATTGTAGGAATGAAACACTCATAATAATCGACCTATTACATACCGATGACCCCTCCTTGCTTAGGAAAGCACGATTAACTATTGGTGCTAACTGTTTGTATCAAGTCAAAAGTTTGAAAGTCTGTCTGACAACCAGCCTTCCCAATGTGGCTTGTGGAAGCCAGATTGGCTCCATGTAAAATACTGATGATTAGTCCCAGTCTTACGTGGTATGTTCTTAGTCCCATTAATAAATTAATAAGTTGTTGCCCACCTATTGGATATAATGCTTTCGTTAATTTTAACGACACCGGTCTGGGGTTTAAAATGGTCACCTACTGAATAAAATCCTTTTTTTTTATAGAAACCAACCAGTGTAAATATGCTCAGCTGTAACTCATGTAAAAGATAGTAACATAAAAGAAATGCGAGTAACTTTTCCTAAAGCTAAGAATTTCCTTAGCATCGTTTCTTTAGCCTCGTAAAGAAGATAATACCGGGAACATTCTTTGTATAGTTTTCACAAAGAATATGATTATGAGGAGCCCGCTCAAACAAGGTATTTGAACAGGAATTTCTTTATTGTCTGAACACAGATTTCTGGTTCCTTAAAGATTAGTTACAGCTGAACATAATAATAAATGTTTGCCATACTATGGACGTAGCAATAAACTGTGTCAATCGAGATTATTTGACAGTCTATTAATAAATCGGTATGTAGATGAATCAAATCAAAATAAAAAATGAATGAATGTTTATTGACATAAAAACATTAGTACACGGTATGTGGGGTTCTCTGACTCTCCGCAATAGCAATATCGATTTGTTTAGTTTAATTAATCAGGTTTTTTCCTAATTATTCCTTGCTTTTTTAATTCAATTCAAATGTCTGACGCTGACGAAGCTGACACGAGACTGATGGCCCCATTTTTGACACCTGTCAAATATCTGGCAGTTACGCGCCATATTAAAGCGCAATCAACTATTTTTTAACTCTTTCCACAATAATATTTACATAATTATATAAATTGCTTCCACTCCTCCCCAGTTATCATGACAGGACCTTATTATCACTCATCTCGTTAGTGCAGCTTCTGCGTGTCCCGTGACGTGGCGCCCCTGACCCTGACCCTGACCCTGACCCGGCACACATCACACATCACTTATTTAGATAAGGGTTACCGCAAACCTGCGAATTGCGACTGTCAGTGATTCGATCCGTGTGTAGTGGCTCTACTTTTAGTCGCCGTCTTGGAGTTAAGAAACTATATCTAATAGACGGAACTAAACTTAGGCCTAAGATATACGATAAATTGATAAGGTTTAGTCCGTTTTGTGTGGCCCTAGTGTGTATGGTTTATGTTTATATTGTGTTCTTAAAAATGGCGTACGATTTTCATTGAAAAGTATTCGATTTCATTCAAGTATTTATTATTCTTGAAGAAAGAGTAATTGTAAAGTCTGCTGAGTGTATTATATGTAACATTGTATTATAGCAATGAATATATTCTCCGTCCGGTAACCGTCATTAGAGAAACATTAACGCTTTCAGTTTCACAATTAAAACCAAATTAAAAACGCCGACGGCGTCAATTTGAACTCACCTACGAAAACATTTCATCCATACATATAGGTATATTGCATTCAATTACGACTATTTTATCCTAATGAATGAAACAGGTAGTCAATAACTCTTAAACGATGCCTGGAATTATGTTTTGTGTATTAATTATGATTTTTTCGTTATTATTTTTCATTACCTGCTGTGTAAGCTCCTTTCAGTGTTGTGTCGCGATAGCTTACTGAAGCGCGACTACTTCGTTCACCCTCATTGCTCCGTTTATATAGACTGAAATATTTCATAGTACGCATGCGCGAGAAACAGTGATGGGAAAGTGTCGATGGAAGAATTTATATTTAATTCAGGATTTTCAGGAAAAAAGTTCCTAGTGCTAGCGATAGATGGCGTTGGAATCTACAGTTCGAATTGTTAATAGACTCGACATTAAGTAAACAATTAAACATTACAGCTTAACGCTAAATGAGTAAATAACTAATTATAAAGTAATAATGAGTTAATAGTCCATGGAATTTTGGAACGGGCCACTAGTTTCAACTTTCTGTCTAACTGACCGATTTCTTGAAATAAATGCTTTCAGTTTGAGTTGCTTTCCTCTATTGGAGGATCATTGAGCATTAAAACAGAATAAAATAGCGCTAAGTGAGCGTGAATCAGATATCCAACAAAAATATCAGCACCAATCGGATGTCCCACTCACAGAGACTTAACCGAGGCACTCTACAAAGGTCTTTATTAACTATCTTTCCTATTTTACCTTTAACTTTCGACATCCAGTCACATGTAGTCAGACAAGCAGTCAGTCTCATTTTCCACAGATTCTTGAAAAAGTGTGTGACTTAATAAAAGTGTGTAAATATGTATACTGTTTCTATTTCTGCTTTCAGCTTTTTGCCATTCCAGGAAAAAGGCAAAGTTACACTTTAGAATTTTAATTGTTTAGTTCCCATGGCCTTTAGTATGCATTACGACACATCAAGGTACATATTATTAGTAAAAGCTCACCCGTTATCGTAAAGAAAACCTATAAAATTCGAGATGAACTCATACTGGAAAGGTATAGTTTGATCTGGCATGTTATTAGGTTATTGTGTTGAATAAAAATTTTTACCAAAAGAAATACAGGTATTTGAAGAGCTAATTTACTTACAAGCTGGAACATTATTATTTGTTGGTAACGGGGAAACGAATTATTAATACTAACCGGTGCATAAACATCATTTGTCTGCCAATAATAAAGAATAAAAACAAATAATTTCATCGACAACAAAACTATCGACATGTCACGTATCGATACGCTCCGCATCTCTCTCGCTCACCCCACTGCTATCGTAGGGCGGCGTTGCTAGGCAACGGCGCGGGGCCGCCACGCCACACGTGCTAGCAGGCACGTCGCCCGTACGGTACCACCGGCAGTGTGGTCGTGACCACGGTACGCAGCAGTTGTCTTACTCGGCGACAAGAAATTTTCACAGACTTAAAGAATTTTCTGCATATATTAGAATAGCATATTTAGCTCACTGTTGGGCCACGGGCCTCCTCCAGGGACCGCGTGGTCCATACCATGATACACCACGCGGGCCACAGTGCTGGTAATTGTACTTTACATGGACTTCTTTCGATTCTAGGACAAGCAGGTTGGGGTGGCTCACAATGATGAATACGTGGTAACCGTTTTCGCGTCGGTGTCCCTTCCATCCCGTATAGTTACCAAACAATATGCGTTTTTTCATAAAGAATGAACAATTTTCCTAAACAAATGACAGCTGGCAGTAAGCCAAGTGCACCGATGTGGACACTGATTCTTGGATTAATAATGGTCACTATTCTGGCAGAACTGCAGCGCAAACATGGGGGCAATGTTTCTAACGGTAGTTTTAGGGCCCACACACTGAGAAGCAAATACTGGCACAAGCTTCAAGTAGCTTTTAATAGTTTTTGACATCTGACTCTCATCCATTCTTATATTATAAATGCGGAAATAACTCTCTGTCTGTTACCTTTTGTGCCTTAACGGATTTGGATAAAATTTGGCACATTAATAGACCATGACCTGGAATAGGATACCTTTTTATCCCGGCTGCACGTTCCTGTAAGATAGTGTTCGACTAACACGCGGGAGAAGCTGCGGGCACAAGCTAGTTTTTCCATAAAGGTCTTTTAGAGTCTTACAAAGGCGATTATTGGAAGCTAGATTTCATTGTTACACTACGGCTCTCTACGGTACAGTCACGAGTAATAACATAGAAACGCCCTTTAAATCCAAATTCATGTAGCAACATTAAATTGAAAAAATAAGTATGCTAACTGTGTGCAAGAATTATGTACACGTTAAATTGTTTCAAAATTAACTACACATTTTTATCAAATTTTCGTTAACAACAGATTACCAAAAACTAATGTTAACTTTTTAGTTACATAATTATGTAGTCAACGAAATTTCATAAACATGTATACAGTACAGTTTCGAAAATATGTAAACAATTACAAAGCAGCGGTTTCAAGCAGCTTGAGCTCGGAAATAAGGGTTGGAGTGTACGTAACGCGGCACTGAGGAAAAAAGACTAAAAATTTTAACCAAAAAAGTGTTATTTCTGCAAATCGTTTATTTTCTTGATTCTATAGTATATAACACCTAAATATAAGGCTAAAAGCATCTTGGTGTTTTTTGTCTCCGATCTGCCGTTTGTCTTAAAAATTAGAACGAAGGGATGGGTACAAAATGCAATATTACTGTGCTAGGAGAATTTAGGATGCAAGAACGAGCGAAGCGAGTTCGGGACTTAAGGCACTCCCACTCGGACAGGTTGGGTTCGAAGGGCGTGGCGGGGATGACACAAAGGGCATGGCGGGGTCTTAGTTCACTCGTTTCGATCTCTTACTTGAACCCGCCATCCTCTTCGTGTTAGGTTACTAAACACCCTGCAAACAGAAATAGGAGCCCCGCGCAGCAGGGCTACGTCGACTACGCCTTATTATTATTGCCATTCTGAAATAGGAGGCCTCGACTTGCTAGTGGCAGGATCGGCACCTACAATTGACAAGCCTGATACCACGTCTGCCACGCCCAGGGTAGACGCGGTGAATATCCCGTATGGGACTACGAAAGCGGGCGGGATTATTACTTACATGTTGAGAATTACGCGGCATGGGGTTATTAAGGGAGAAAATTTTTCATTATTTTTGCCATAGGACACACCGATATATAAGCTTTAGAAGAAAAAAAAAATATTGTTTTTGCACTTGAAGTCAAAGGGTTGGTAGTGTCAAAGCAGTGGAATTCCAAAGACACTCCCAAGGTCACTTGACCGTGACCTCCAAGGTCACTTGACCTTGACCTCCAAGGTAACATGACCACCGGGATCACTTGACCTTGACCTCAAAGTTACTTGTCTTTTGCCCTTAGGTCACTTGACCTTGAGGTCATCCTCAAGATCAAGTGACCTGTTACTGCTGCTGAGAATCACGGATCTTGATTTTTGTAATTTTGACCTTGATATCAAGGTCAATGCCGCTGAGCTCAAGGTCAGTGACCTTAGGAGAATAGCGGATCTTGACTTTCGGAATTTTGACCTTGACCTCAAGGTCAATGACTCTCCGACCTCCCTACCGGCGTCAGCGTAGTTTGCTACGCTGACGACACGCTGGTACTGGCACAAGGGAGGTCGCACGAGGCGGCGGCCGAAAACATGACACGCGGGGTTGCGATAGTCGTGGAGAGGATCCGGCAATTGGGCCTCGAGGTGGCATTGCACAAGTCCGAGGCCATGTGTTTTCATGGGCCTCGGAATGCGCCACCGTCGGGATCCCTACTGACGGCAGGAGGGGTTTCCATCGGCGTCGGGTCGACGTTGAAGCACTTCCGACGTTTGGCTCCCTAACTGGAACGGACAGGGGCTACCTTCAAGCGGCTCTTGCCCAACCTGAGGGGTCCAAACGCCTCCTCCCGGAGGCTATACGCGGGGGTCGTGCGGTCCATGGCCCTTTACGGGGCCCCGGTGTGGGCGCGTTCTTTGAGGCGGCAAGCCACCCACTACCTGAACGCGCCCCAAAAGGTGATAGCCATAAGGCTAATCCGGGGGTACCGCACGGGTATGGCGGCTAGCCTCCTTGCCGGATTGCCGCCATGGGATCTGGAGGCGATAGTCCTCGCGCGCCTGCATGAATGGCGCGCGGAGGCACTACGTCGGGGGGAAACTCCGCTGCCGCGGCAAATTGCCGCTCAGCGGACAGACCTCCGGCGTGATCTCATGGCGACATGGAGAGAGCGACTGTTGCAACCCCGTGCAGGGCACGCTACCATAGTGGCAATAAGTCCCCTCTTTGAGGAGTGGCTAGAGAGGCGCCACGGCGCCCTCACCTACCGCCTGACGCAGATCCTCACCGGACACGGTTGTTTCGGGAGGTTCCTGTACCGAATCGGGCGGGAGGAAACACCCGGGTGTTTCCACTGCGAGGATCGTCCGGAGGACACGGTGGAGCACACCGTAGAGGTCTGCCCCGCTTGGGCGGAGCACCGCCGTGTCCTTGTAGCGGCGATTGGCGGCGGCGATCTCTCGCGTCCGGCCCTGGTTCAAGCCATGGTCCGGAGCGAGAGGGAATGGGAAGCCGTCACCAGCCGCCGCGGGAGACGCCCTGGCCGTCGGGGGTCACGTGGTGGCTCCCGGCCACCGTAGGCGCGGGCCTGTGGTCGGCGAGTTATGGGCTAGCTTGCCGTCCGGCCGTCTTATGACGACAGGCCGTGTCGACGGCGCGTTCGTGTTCCACGCGCGCCTCAAAGAGATGTCAGCAACCACGTAGGGGTCCGCATGGACCGATGCCTGCCAGGGCTGCGGGACTGTTCGAAAGAGATACCGTGGCCCTGGAAAACAAAGGGCAAAGAAGGAACATGGATGGGTTTTAGTCAGTACAAGTCTGACACTCCCCTCCGCTCCGCCCAGAGTAGGGGGGGTCATTTGATGATTTCCCATCCAAAAAAAAAAAAAAAAAAAGACAATGACTCTGAGGTCCCTTGAGGTGTCCCATGGTGTTCACTAAAAAAAAAAGGCTGAAAAAAAAAGTTTAAATGGCTAAAGGCCACTGACCGCTTAATTGGTACATTTCATTCAAACCATAGCTTATAAGTACGTTATTATAACGGCATGCGACCACGGGAAGGTAATTTCTTACTATTTCTTTCAAAAACGATTGTATTATACAATGGAATAATATGAATAAACTTAACAAAAACAGGAAAAAGTAGGTATACACTTTCAATGTCATTTTAATGTCATCATCATCTGCCTAGCCTTTTCCCAACTATGTTGGGGTCGGCTTCCAGTCATGTAATTTTAATGTATCTATGATAATTTCAATAACACGTATACAATTTCTAACAATGTATACATGTTATCGAAATTGTCATGGATACTTAAAAATTACTTTGGAAGTGTAAACTTTTTACTGTTTTTGCTTCGTTTATATTACTGTGAAACCAATGTATACCCAGTTTTGACACAGTTTGATGATTAGGTAATTTAGAAAAAAATGTTGTACACATATTTTTTGAATAGTAGAAGTTAAGATATTTTAGAAAATGTGACAATGTATATATATTATTACTCGTGACTGTACAGTTTGGACCCGTTGATCTATGAAATCTATCGCCTCATAAACCTTAGTTTACTGTCTGCGTTATCACTTGCTATATTCATACACTATCCTTTAAACTACCCGTCTTCATTGAAATTGTTGAATAACTTTCAAAGGAGCACTTCGGTCTTCTGAGCCACAAATCAGATCACGTTCCCGAGCTGATTAATTGCTACCTAATTCATTAATAGTTACTACGCACTTTGGCTACTAACATATTCAAGTACAGCTTCTTTGGATATGTAAAAGTTTGTTTATTATTTTGAATACCCCCAAATATATTGAATGACGACTGTGGGGTTTATTCATAAACACTGTTTAAAGTTAAAGATTACTGTCAGCTTAAACATACATAGATTATTAGACATTTAAACGTCTCTTAACTTTGATCAGCATTTATGAATTAACCCATAAGTCACATTGTGCATGAACTACATTTCTATTCTTGAGCCCTTCTCCTTTCGAGAACAGCAATGACGAGTATTTATAGAACGCATAACAATATCTGTGGATGAGCACAGTTTTGTAGTAATCCAGCAAATGGCCCATTAGGAAGCTCCGTGTAATTTATGAACTCGCTTACACAGCGAAAAGACTTCAAAAGATGTTTACTTAAAATTGAATCAGACCTTTCATGTTTATTTACTTTTATAATAGAATTTGAATTCTAACATTCTGGTACTTTGTCGTTTATACTGTTTTTTTTTAATTAGAAAAACCAACCACGTTCCAACATTGCTATCGTAAACAAAAAATCGAAGATATGTGACAACCAGCCGCACGTGACCCGCCTGGTGGTTATTGACCCCTTTTAACTGAACGGCAGTCTGTTTCCCAGCATTGGGAACGTAAGAGGCAATTCATTCCATGTAACAGTCTCGGATTTGTGATTGGATCACACTTACTCTACCTATAGGAGGGAACTACAAACCCCAGTAAATAATCCAGCACCGCGTGGTATTTATGTGCCGTCCAACATGCCAATACGCCACATAATCCGTAATGTAACATGTGTTCATACGCCGCGCCGGTGTCACATGACACAATACGACAGCTTGATTTCCCATCAGAAAAAAAAAAAAAAAAAAAGAGGATAAATGCTTGTTACGCTGAGTACTAATCCGCGAGGGTTCTCAGAATTCAGATTATTATAAAAGACAGTCATAATATCCAATTAGCTTATTCCACGAATTCAGATCTCTGCAACCTACTGAACCAGCGAAACAAAACAAGCGGAACGACGAGTTTGATGAACTAGCGGTTTATTTAGTAACAGAACAGTATAACAGCACTCTCATCAACTATTTTGCTTACGGAATGCGAAACAAACAACAGCAGCGCACGCCCGCGTCCCCGCCCGCGCTTCAGGAACGAACACAAACAAGCAACCCGCCTGTTGTTGTTACACCCCACTGAAACATCATTTACACAACAATGCCATCAAATGGACAACTTTTAATAATGTCAATATTTGTGCAAATTATTAGATAGAAGCTTAAGAGGAGGCGCCTTAGCTCTCGATATAAAAATGTTAATATTACCTGGGACCATCTGCCAGTGTAATTTGAGCTCTTATTGTGTAACGCAATTATCCTAAATCGTCTTGCGAAGCACTTGGCGTGACGGGGGTAGTAGTTCTTATTAAGTTGGTTAGTTGTTACTCAGTGGACTGGTGGGGAGGGGATCAATAAGGGGTGTCGCGGGTGGTGGGGGGCGCGCCGGCCGTCAGCGGCACTCGAACCCCGCCGTTGAACGTGGCAGACGTGCAGATGTTACGTTTTTACTTAAAGGACAATGGCAGCCACCCATACATTAATTTAGCTGAAATAAAATACTGGCGTCTTTAAATGAAAAATATATTGTTTAACTCGCCGTCAACTTCTGAACTAGTTTGTGCAAGAATTTTTGTTCGAAAAGGCCGAGAATAATAGAAATTCAGTGATGAACTTTTTTAAGTTATGTCTATGGTAATTCCAATTCGAGGAAGTAAAAGGGCAACATTGCATTAGTATTTCTATTTTCCTTACCCAGTTATTACAGCATGCAATGTCTTTTAAAAGGTAGGTAATCCCAGTGGTTATAAATACTCTTTGGCACGCCTAACTATAGGTATACGTATCATGTACACACGGCGGCACATTAACAATTGTCAAATGCAAGTTATTTTTTTTTTTTTTGATTTGGGATATTAGTCTTTTTACCAGTCATTAATTGAAAGTAATTCATTTATTTTTACAGTATAGTATTTTTACCTCCCTTCAAGGAACACTTCCATTTAGAAATAAACAGTATTGTTACTTAATTTACTCAGTTTAATTACAATAACAAATTAAAACTGAATAAAACACAATAATGCTGAGCTTACTGTCACTAGGCATAATAAATATAAAATGGCAACACTCGACGTCAATGAAAAAATCAATTAACTTTTCATTTAAAATATTTTTTTTATCCGGCCCTAACTAGTTAATGGGATACTTTGAAAAAACGTAGAAAAATAATGGAACCGCCTTCGTATATAAGTCACTTTTAGACGCTCAAAATAAATTCAGCTAAGATCTCGCCATTGTCCTTTAATAAGCGTAATCGTAAAATAAATGACTAAATTAATTAGCTTGTAAGATTTTGTAATTGCTGAAATCATGTTTTACTACCTACTTACTTTGAATGTATTTAGTAGGTACACTTTTTTCAGATGAAATTAATTCAACTAGGCAATAGTTGCAGATGATCCTTGCGATTGCCTGACTGTGACTAGGCAGAGCGGCCGAGCTGTTAGCTTTTCTATTTCTAAATCCAGGAATCTTTGAAAGTAATCGAGAATGCTTTTTTCAGGGTCTTCGGTAGATTGTTGTCAATCTTAAGATCTCAACGCATCACAGAGTTCGAAAATATCATCTAAAAGCCTATTGCTTTTTAACCGACTTCCAAAAGGAGGAGGTTATCAAGTCGACTGAATTTTTTTTTTTTTTTTTGTTTATGTTCAGCGATATCTTCGCCAATTGTGAGCCGATTTTGATGATTCTTTTTTTGTTTGGAAGAATATTACTCCGCGGTGGTCCCAATTTTTATTTGGTGAAGATCTGACGCTGATCTTCGGAGATAAACAATGGAACTCTTCAATATTAGACATCAAATCTGTCGCGATGGCTGCAATCGCTTGGATATTCATTGTTTACACAAAATCATAACATAACATAACATCTGAATGCTCTGTGTTGTGTACAGTCTACAGTACACCCCCATTTCAACAGTTAGGTATGTTACAAGTTCCATTATTGGAGATAAGCCTATTACCATGGCATGTATTGTTAACGGTTCATTAATGTTTCACCAAAACTCCTTTGACCGACTTAAAAAAAAGGAGGAGTTTCTATGTTCGACGGTATGTATTTTTTTTAATGTACGTATGTTCACCGATTTCTCCGCCAATAGTACACCGATTTTCATAATTCTTTTTTTATTCGAAAGCCTATACTCTTGCGGTAGTCCTATTGTCACCAAATCAGAATCTGATGATGGAATCCCAGGGAAATCGAGGGCAACCCTGAAATTTTATAGGCACATACAATGTTTTCAAATACTCTCTAACACAATTCAGAAATTTGTGCGGTAATCATCATCTCATGTTGCTGAGCTGATGATGGAAGATATAAGTCAGGATCAGATGATGGAATCCCAGAAAAATTAAGGGCACCCTAAAATTTTATGGGCATTGTTTGAATCAGTATACTTTCCATGTGGTCCCATTGTCTTCATGTCAGGATCTAATGATGGGATCCTGGAGAAATCGAGGACAAATCTCTAAATTTTATATTCGACAATTGTGAACCGATTCCGATGTTTTTTTTAATTTGGTAGAATATTATTCCGCGGTGGCTACGTTTGAATTTGGTGAATCTGATCTTCGGAGTTATACAATGGAACTCTTCAATAGTAGACAGCAAATCTGTCGTGATTGCTGCAATCGCTTGGATGTGTATAGTTTACACAACGTAACGGCTGTATGCTCTGAGGAGGTACGCAGATGCGTACAGTACACCCAGATTGCGACAGTTAGGTATATTAGGTTCCATTTTATTAGGGATAAGCCTATTACCATGAAATGTATCGTTAACAATGTAAAATAAATGTACAGCAAATATTTGTAATATCCTATACAAATACACTAAAAATGGAAAAATAAAAAATCTTTTTTGCAAAAAATAAAACCGACTTCAAAAACACAGAAAAGTGAAAAATAACTTTAGCTTCTGAAGTCGGTGACAAAAAAACTGAATTAAACAAACAACAGTCACCGACTTCAGAAGCTTAAGTTATTTTTCACTTTTCTGTGTTTTTGAAGTCGGTTTTATTTTTTGCAAAAAAGATTTTAGATGATATTTTCGAACTCTGAACTCTGAACGCGAGAAGTATCTGGCAAATTCATGCATAATATTCTCTCAATTCTCTATGTATCTCATTGCAGAGTTACTCTCATATTCGACAGATACGAACATTCGAGCAACTTGCTCGACATATGCGAGCACGGACAGTCAATAGACGAGTACAGAAGGCTGACTACATAAAAGACCAAAAACGCACTCACTCAAAGATATCTCATATTCTAATCGTTGTCTCAATTTGACACTTAACCAATAATCTACTTTATTTCAGTGTAAATGAGAGCTGATGAAAAAAAAAATTGCAATATGCGTATCCTGCAGGGAAACTGAGGGTACGCAAGCGTCTGCATGGGTGTGTAAGCGCAGTCGCGAATGGTGTTCGTTTGTCATAGTTTGGAATTATTATGTGTTGTTGGCGGACCTTCTGTCGGCACCCGTGTATGTATGTTGTGACGTAGGGGCACGTGCCGCGTTGTTAAAATTTCTCGCTCGCACTATAGTGCCAACTTATTCATACCTCCGCGAGAACTCGTATCATGGTAACTTATCTGTCAAATGGATGCTTTTTGATCGTGTGTATTCGTGTGATTGACGGTCGAAAATAATTAGGAGTAGCTAATAGGTAAAGCAGGTTTACTCTGTTGGCGCAATTTTGTACAGCATTCCCGTACGCGCATGAATAAATAACGACACAAGAGATCAAAAGAAACTAGCTTTTGGAATGACCCACTACCAACAATCAATAATTATACCTAATTTTGATATTCAAAAGTGCCTTTCATTGAAATAAATTACTCGATTGGGACTCGAAGTCCGTTCTCTATATTCCGAATTCAACGTGCTGTTGTAGTTCTGTACAAAGCCTTGTTGAATCTAACTGTGTGTTTCCATACATACCGTGTACACTAACGATACCTTGAGAAAGTCAGGCTTGTTAAGCTGACAAACATAGTGGAGCTACAATCAAAATCAAAATTAAAGCATTTATTTCAAGTAGGCCAGTTACAGGCACTTTTGAATTGTCGAAACAAAGACAACAGTAAAAAATAGCTACAGTCCCAGTCACAAGGCACAAAAACTGTGAAAGTACTGTAGTTGCCCATTCCCTAACGTAGATCTCTATGGAGAAGAACGGGCAAGAAACTCCATGGACACTCTTTTAAATCAGAATACTTTAACAAAACCTTGGTTACATCATTCATTTTGAGATGGTACATTATGTGAGAACGATGCAGCAAGATGTGTACGTTAAAAGTGTCCATAGTAAAAACAATTAAAAAATAAAATAATTAATTCAAATAAGCCGTGGCAAATAAGAGATGACCAGTCACAACTGACAGCGCCAGTTCACGAACATGACGCATGTATCAGCACCATTCAACTCAACCATTTTGAAGGGAACTAAATGATCCGACACACGTACCACCATCAGCGAGACATTTGAGTGAGCATGACATACTCCTAACCGCCAGGGCACATTCAAGTCAAGAAAAAACGCAGGTTTCCAGCGAATGACAGCTTTCTAGTACATAGTACTCACACAATATGGGCTAGGCGGCTCTATAATATAAAAGAGATTGAATTTATACAATGCAAAGATAGTTATACAATCTTCAGCAGCTCCAACAATACTATTTAATGCTATCAATTTAGGCGCTCCTGTTCTTGTGGAGCAGGACCGGCATTGAGCCAAGCATTTTTATCAGTGATATAATCGTCCAACTTGTAATATGCTTTCTTACATAGTGTGCGTTTAATGCATGTTTTAAATTTCGTTTCATTTAGTTCAAGAATACTTTGTGGAATTTTTATTATAGCATCTCAAACAGTACCCCATGAAAGATGAGTCTACTTTAGCGAGTCTGAAGCCTGGCTGAACTAATTGGTCTCTATTTCTAGTACTGTAATTGTGTCTGTCACCCCTTTTATTAAAAGATGTAGATTTTTTCTTACATACATTATGTTTTCGTAGATGTATTGACAATGTACCGTCATGATGTTAATTTCCTTAAACAATTCCCTTAGAGAATCGCGCCTACGAAGATTATATATGGCTCTGATGGCTCTTTTTTGCAGAATAAATATAGACTCAATGTCTGCAGCCCGTCCCCATATTAAAATGCCATAAGACATAATACTATGAAAGTAACTAAAATAGACCAGTCTAGCAGTATCTACATCAGTATATTGACGGATTTTTCTTATAGCATACGCTGCTGAACTTAGCCGCCCCGCAAGAGATGTTAAATGAGAACCCCATTGTAGCCTTGAATCAAGCGTAATCCCCAGGAAAACCGTTTTATTTACAAATTCAAGTTTCTCTTTATTCAATACTATATCTTAATCGCTACTTTTAACATTCGGCAAATCTTACGCATTTCGTTTTTTTTTTCATTTAACACTAAATTGTTTGCTGTGAACAAATTATGGACCTGAAGTAGGGCATTATTCATGTCATCTAGATTTTGGGCCCGTCTATTTATCTTAAAAATTAGGGAAGTGTCATCAGCGAATAACACCATATTTTGAGGTTGGTTTTTCAATAAATAGGGGAGATCATTTATATATACTAGAAAGAGGAAAGGACCCGATATTGAGCCTTGCGGTACCCCCATTTTTACTTTTAAACCCTGTGAATTAACACCATTTATTTGCACACGTTGTTGTCTATCACTCAAATAAAATTTTACCAAACTAAGTGCAAGTTTCCCTAGTCCGTAATGCTCAAGTTTCAAAAGTAATGTGTCGTGATTTACGCAATCAAATGCTTTGGAGAGATCACAAAATATTCCAATGGCGTCTTGGGACTCTTCCCACGCAGTAAATATGTGCTTTAATAAGGTTACACCGGCGTCAGTTGTACAACGTCCCTTGGTGAAACCATACTTTTGATCGTGTAAGATTCTGTTGGTGTTAAAATGATTGAGCATTTGATTTAGCATTACCTTTTTAAACACCTTGCTAAAAACTGGCAACACGGATACAGGTCTATAATTATTTGTATCTTTACTATCTCCGGATTTAAACAGAGGTATGACTTTACTGTATTTCATTAAGTCCGGGAAAACTCCTTGATCTACACACAAATTAAAAATTAAAGCTAAGTATGGTGCTATAGTCTCAACTATGGATGTACAAACTCTGATAGACATTCCCCAAAGATCTTCGGTCAGTTTGACTTTTATTTGCCGGAAAGCTTTAATAACTATCATAGGGTTTATGTGTTTAAATTTAAATTCAGCCGGGCAGTCAGACACATTCGCCTTTAATAAACCAATTGAGACTTCAGGAGAGGAATTAAGAGCCTCCGTAGTTTTTAACTGTATATCGGTAAAGAAGTTTACAAACTCACGAGCTACTTCCTGATTAGAGCTTTTAGGACCACATGCTGTATCTAATGTGTAGCTAGTGTTACGTATTTTCTTACTGTTGGTCTCGTTATTTATTACTTTCCAAACTGTCTTAACTTACAATAACAGGACAACCCTCCTATGCAACTCACTACAAACAATATATTCAGTGATTACTCTTAGAAATAAAATGTAATTAAGGTAACGACCTCGTTCAATTTTAACTTAGTGTAATCTCTAAAACTTAGATATTATTATATCCACAAGTGCTAATTAATAATAATAAAAATAATTTATTTAATTTAGACCATTGATCCATATAGTGTTAGTAAAATCTTAACCTATTGTTAGTACATAAAAAACTTAAATTAATTGGCGACATGTACGCCAGTACGCACATGCCTAGCTGCCCAGTGCCTAATGAAAGGCCCATCAATTTTGTCCGCCAGTGTAGCCAGTATGTTGTTGGGGCTACCCCTGAATCGCTTCAGCATACTCGCACATCGCTTGCGCATAACGGCATAAAAATCATCTAATCTCGCTTCAGCGAACATGCCAGGCGCGCTACAAAACCGAGGTAGCCCCAACAATATCCTCAACGCATTGTTATACTGAACGCGTAGAGCGTTGTAAGCCTTCTGCGTATACCTTACCCACAGGCTGCACGTGTAAAACGATTGACAAAACGCTCGAAAAAGAGTCAGTTTCACCTCCTTAGTACAACGTGCAAACCTGCGAGCCAGCATTTTGCATCTGGCTGCCAACGCTCTGCGCTCCCTATCTAAATCTTGGTCATCCATGAGAAAGTCCGTGACAACATGACCTAGGTATTTAAACTGCGTAACGAACTCCAACGGAGTTCCTCGTAAGTTAATAGATGGAATATTAACAGGTGTATTGTTGCGCACTCTAAAAACAATTACCTTGCTCTTGGAGGCATTATACCTCAAGCCATGAGCCTTCGCGTACCTCTCACAGATGGCCAACAATTTCCTCAGACCACAGATTGATGGACTGAGCAGCACCATATCATCAGCGTAACTTGTGTCTGTGTGTAATTAATACCTGTCATTGAAATAACATCAAGTTGCCGAAACTTGAACTGCTCGCGGTGCCTTTCATCCGAAAACTTGTAGGTAGCTGAAAACTGGATAATTTCAGTTTAACACACGTTTACTTGGTAGATATATCACGAGTTAATGAGTCAAACGACTCGTAAGTATACGCCTAACTGGTACTTTACTTGATTGTCATGTGAAGACCTGTAATCGTTACGAGAAATGAGAAGCTCGAAAGAGTTAATCACTGTGAAGTTAAGTTTGTGATGTGATGTCATATGATGGCAGTAGATAGCTGACGTTTGACACAATTACAAGTAAATCAGCCTTTCGTCTTGACCTTCGCCGTAAGCTATTGGTTTGATTCACTTTCAAAATCGTAACCAAGCTAATAATGTAACATTATCCAACATGCGCAACTTAAAGCAAAGTAAGTCTCTGCCTTAAATTGAGTTCAGCGACGTGCTCCAGCAGGACACCTTGGCTTTTTACTTTTCTTGCTTCGGTGAGGAAATAAATAAATCGGTTGAGGTTAGATTAGATCTAAGGTCGGTTACCTCGGCTGGAGAAAAGGGTACCTACTCTCAATGTGATCAGTGTAATTTTGGTTTCGGGAGGTTGGCAACACTGGATGGTAAATCGTATTTAGTTTTTTCTGGTTCAGAGGGATTTGGTAGTCAAAATGAGAAAACCATGCACAGGAGTGGGACGCAATTATATTGCTGCTTTTAATGTCTATATATATTAAATAGGATTTTAATTAATTACCAAGTGAATAAAGGTAAAGACTCACCAAATAGGCATTGAAGTTAGATAGGTACCTACTCAATATACTATGGATGATTTATCATAATCAACTAATTACGCAGTGGCCAGTTTAAATGATCGATGGGAACACAAAGCATCGCTCTTTAGGTTTCCAATAACTTCCAATCATCCGAATGGATATAGCGTTTCTATTGTGATAGAAGTTGCTTGCACTGAAGTAAGGTTGTTAGGTAATAATTTTATAATTGGTGACAGATCGATGGAAAAGAAATTAAGCTTATGTGACACACAATAGGGAGCGGTGTGAGGTGTTGAACGGCATATAAATATTAGAATAAGTTTTTTTTTAGGGGCCTCTGGTTTGTCTGGTAATATTTCTTTACTGCGAGTCAATGAACGTATATTCCGCTATATTCCCCCCGAGACTGCAGGATCTCCCGGGGTACGAGGTGTGTTCGTTACATAACGGGGAATACATATTGATAACATTGTCTTATGATATCTGTGAATATCAAGCACTTCTGACGAGAAATATTTTGAAATATTTCTCAGAGAGGAAATGTAGAGACACGAATATTTTAAAGAATGCTGTAGCTTTCGAAAAAAAAAGTTGCGTTTTACTTGCTTATCTGAATTATAAGCAAGGAAGGAACTGGTTTTTATAGAAAATATTGGTGATTCATAAACCTACCTTTTGGGGTACCCACCCGTATTTATTCAACCTTTCCGAAATAAAAATCAAAATAACCGGCACTGCCGGTATTCTTTGTGCCCGTCCGATGCAGCCGTATTTCCGCCAATATTTTCAAAACTGATCCGCTGCCATGTTGCATTTCCCCGGAAGTCGCTACACAGTACACGTGAACTATTCCAACCTCTATGAATTTTAAGGTTCATGCATTTTTGCGGACAAATAGCTCGAAATCTTTTTGTAAAGTCTGCCATTCCACTTTTATATGTGTTCTTATATTGAGCTATGGAGTTGCAATTGTAACAGTGTTCTGGAGATCACTTTAAAGCCACGTAAATTATAGTAAAAATGTAGCAAGTTATTAAAAACAAAAAGTTATTAACAAACTTAAATAACTGAATGAAGTGGTTTGTGGCCCAGTTAGACCCCGTTCATACGGCGATACCAGTTTGTATATTACAAAACTATACAGCATAATTTTGACATCTGTTTACTCTTCAGCATAAAATATCGTACTGGTGATCGAATGCGAAGAGGCCCGAGGAATGCTGCAGTCAGTAATGGAATTTAGCAAACACTCGCACAACCGACCGTCACACTTAATTTCAGTGAGTGGTTCTTTCATGACGTTCCCGTTAGAAAAGCAGAGCATTAGCAAAGAATTGCTGGAACTTTGCGCTTTTGCTTACTAATGCACAGGGCTCCTTTACAGCTGTTGGGTAAAATTATTAGCTGTGTACGATGTTACAGCCATTAAATTTGACGTGCAATCCATAACATATAAAATTGTTGTATTTCGGGAATGCATCGGTATGACATTCAAATAGCACCATCTTAAATTAATCAAACTACAATGTTTCCTATTAGTTCATGGTTTCTTTTTTATTAAAACTGATACTCAGACCTTAGCTAGTATTTTGACATTGGGTCGATTTTTACTTATTTTGTTGGTAGTAAAACTATCCGTTTTTAGATAGTAGTCAAGTATAAATTATAGAGAACAGTTAATAAACAGACTTTTAGTTCATGATCTAATCACAAACCCAAATACAAGTACTTTGCGCCGGCGCCGGCGTGCGGCATGTTAATAACGGCTGCGGTCAGAATCAAGCGCCCGCCACACCGCGTGCGTAGACTGCACGCTGCGGTGGTGAAACAGCACTACTCATTTATGTGTAGCTAATTGCAAACTATTATGATGCTGCCGAATACAAATAGTGAACCCAATTAACATAACGTCACGCCTGTTTTTCCCTTAGACAGGTGTATTTATTATAATCGTACATCCACATCTTGCATGTTTTAAGTCCTGTGTAGAAAGGGGTAGTCTATTGGCATTGGCACCAACCGTGCAGAAATCCAGACTCTGGGCTGCAAAACTCATTAACATTTTGCCAGATCTGGGAACCGAAGACAGTCTGCACCAAAAAGGCAAAAAAGTATATCGAATGTACCTACCTATAATAATCAGTTTAAATAACGAGTATTTACGGCGTGTATTTCTTATGTTTTTTACTAAAGTTGGTAAAAGTTAAGTCGTTATAAAGCTATAAGCCCTACTCCCGAGACACACAAATACACACCTACAGACAGGCGGACAGGTAAACTCACAACTTTGCTTGTTACGCATATTGTTGAGGAGTTCAGGTCGCCCCACTGAAGGAACGAAGAAAGTATAAGTGGAATAAGATATACTTAGACACTGGACTTTATTTAAATACAACCTGAGTGATTGTAACAGGCGATTTTTTTAGAGGCGGAGAACTTTGTTTTGTAACAAAACTCAGAAAAATGTGTTTAATATCCGTGAACATTTTTTATATCTGTCAACACCGGTACTGGTGAACTGGGAAAGTATCTTCTACACTTAAAGTATTACACACAGATCCGCTTTCCTATGTCAGAGGCTGCTTATAGCCGCGATTGATTAATAAGTACTTACAGTATTTTATGTTCTAGGTATTAGTTATTTACTTCTTCTAAAGATAGCCTACAGTGCTCAGACCTGGTCACTCACCGAGACTCAGCGGTTCCGCCTTGGAGTTTGCCAAAGGGCAATGGAGCGCAGCATTCTGAGTGTCAAAAGACAACACAGGGTTCGTAACACCGCTCTGCGTGCCAAAACGGGCATAGTGGACGTTGGCAAGAAGGCTGCTAGCCTAAATTCGCATACCGCGAGGGCTGGTTCAAGGAGGCACGGGATAAGAGCACATCACGATCGTGTCAATTTTGCCAATTGCAAGTTCTTCAATTTGCTCTTGGGAAAAAAAATATTTCGATTTTTACTGGTTTTTACCGATAATTAACTAACAATTTCGCAATCGATTTGCTCTTGTAAGCGCTATATTAGACGGCAAGAAATAGGGTAAGAATTTTCTCTCCCAAGTGTTTTACCACATACTTTTTTAGCATATGATATCCGCACTTCATGCACAAACCAGTTCCACATCACTTACACCCCTCTCCTCTTTTGCAGGGTGTCCTTCGCGAGCTGGAGCAGAAGAAGCCGCAGCTGGATGAACTGCTGCACACCGCCGAGAGCCTCAAGGGCACGGAGAACCGGCAGCAGCTGCACGGCAAAGGTAGGCCTAGTTGTAATAGTTGCAGTTGTTAGGGAGGCTGTTGGATAGTGTGGAAGGTGCGAAGACAATAATCAACACCTAAGGTTTCAGTGCATGTGTTATTTGTTTACAAGTGAATTATTTTACGCGATATTCACTGGAATTTAGAGTTTCTTGAGTGAATTTGACGCGTTTCTAAGCGGGATGAATTTGTCGTTGTTCTAAAAAGATGACACGAATAATTTAATTGCAATGTCTATCTAGAGAGAGGTTACTAGGTCCATTATGTATCTGGGAACCCATTCTTGTTTCGATAACGTTTTCTTCAAACTACATGGGTTCGTCTAATGACTTTACTGTAAGGTACTTTCTGCCCTCGTGACTGAGAACACAGCGCAAACACCCAATCGTTTGGCGAGATAAAGATACGGTCTCATTTAACGATAAAAAAAAACATTCTTATCATTTCATCAAATCAAACATCATTTTTACTATTGACAGAACACCAACTACACCGACACACTGACACTCCGACACTATATTCCTCTCCAAGTTCCATTACCTGAAACTCCCCAGAGGGTTACAAGAATTGAAAACGTTTGTACTACCCGCTACGTAGGAGTGCCGCCGTGTCCGCCGGACATCGGCCTCGCCTGTAGTGGCCGGTCAGCGGCCCAGCTGATTGGAAAGCTCCGAGAAGGGGCGAGCCGTTACTTTTATATCAACCGTTCAACAATAACGTAATGCTTATTGTTTTCCGTAGATATCGTACATGTGTGCGTCCACACGCACACTATCAAAAGAAATCATTGATTGAGAAGCAAGTTAATTTAATGCTGTACCTACTTATGTCTTAGAGACAACCATGGAATTATAAAACATCGATTTCACGTTTGCAACTGAACACGACAAACACGTCTTAAGCGCAGGCCACACCGCCAGCAAGCGAGCGAGCCGAACGTTATTTTAATTTATAAGTGTATATGATTGTTATGATTTGGATTAATATTAAAAAAAAAATCGTACTTTGTCATTATCATAACGTTTAACAAAGTTATTGATACTGACAAGTTTTTATTTATCGGGTTGAAAGAGATTTCCACTTGATATTTTCTAAACATTATACGAGTACTTTGCCAATATTTAAGCAAAATTTGCCTGAGAGCTACGCAAAACATCATCAAACAACATATTGACTTACTTTAAAAACCGGCATTTAAAACAATGTATTAACTCTTTGTAAAGTGCGTGTCAAGAGTTACTTGCTATACAAACTTAAAAATAAATAATGAAATATTTTATTTTAAATTTTTAAAACACGCGAGCTCATCCGTGACTCAAAGCAGTAAGAGATTAAACGTGAAACAACTCCAATCCTCACGAAGTAGTTATACATAAAAACAGTAATCTGTAACAAACGGTTAGTAGTCGTTAACGCGGCGTCGCGTCGTTTCGACGTGTCGTGATCAATGGCGACGATTCGACGCGTTTTGTTTTATTTTATTGCGTCGATGCGATGTTTACATTCATTCACTTAAGTTTTATGAGCTGCGTTGTTTATTAAGCGTTGAAAAATGTTAACAATGCAACCTTATTAATGACCTTTTAGTAGATAAGGGCCCGTCGTCCACGTTATTAATTAAAAATAAACAGTAAATAAAATAACCAATAACAAATCGGCATCGACACACTAGTATGTTACAATTGCGGTCCGTACACGACGTAACCAACCACAAACTAGTTCATAACGCGTAAGTTAGTCGCCTCTTGTCGGACCTAGCGCACGCAACCTTACACTTTTTACCGTACAATTGTTAGTGTCCCTAACCTTTTTCTTTCAAAGCCTATCAAAGTTCACAAAAATACCAACCTGTCCCCTCTTCCAACAAATTCACTAAGACACAAACATATTTGCGAGTGTAAAACACGAACAAGTCGTAACATAATTTGCTGAAACTTGGGCACAATCTCGCAGCGAGCTAAACGCCCGAGTCAGACGGTAATTACCACAGCACCGAACAGTTACCGAGTGCAGAAGAACAAGTTACACGCGAGGAAACAACGGAGTACAAGTTGTGACAACTTGCTTATCTAATGCATTCATTTGTATCGAGTCACACCAATAATTTCTCAACTGACATAGGATCAGTTCCGCTTCTTCTTCTACTCGTGTTGATGATTGGTATTTGTCCAACCAGTACGAAAACAGTTCAGACAGCGACTTGGATAGTGGTGCCGTTTGCCTCATTCAAGTCCTGGAGGGTGCAGGTGGTTGTGCACGGCGGGCGGGAGAGAAGGTGCGGATATCTGGTGCCGGAGTCCACACACACGTGTGGGCATTTTCTGCTATTGAAAGTGTCTTGGGCGTAAAGCGCAGCCACACCGCCAGCTGGCGGGCGGGCGAGAGGTCAAACGACGCATCGTTTCACCTCTTTTCATACTTTTATTCACTCCGCAAACTATCGAAAGAGCCGAACGAAGTATGAAAAGGGCGCCGTTCGCGTCGCTCGCCCGCCGGCCAGCTCGCGGTGTGGCCTACGGTTAAGGATTACATATCCTCGTGTCCACGAGTAGGATGTTTACCAAACTGGTTATAAAACGGGTTGTAGCATCCTCAGTTTCAGGAGCCAATGTTTTCGAATAAAAGGAAATTCTGAGGCCCATTGGGCAACATGATATGGTATTCAAACCGTATCAAGTTGGTAATTTGATGACTACCTAGCCGTCTCTGAATAACTCAGTCGATTCTAGCTAAAAGAGAGCAAACATAAATTAATGAGTAGTTCATGCATTGCTATCTACATCTTTGATTATTTCAAGTGGACCTTCGTATTCTCTCATTATGATGTATTGGGTGGCAGAGCTACAGACGTCCTCGTCTTACCCTAAATATAAAGAGGAATGAAAACTGTCTGCGTGTCGCCCTGCTCAGAGTTAACTAGCGACCCTCGTGTGTTAGGGAGGCGCTTCATTAACGCGAACACTTCACATTTATTCAATTACTTACGAGAGGAGCTCATATTGTGATGTGGAAAAATATAACTGCCACTTCAAATGGTTCACGCTTTTGTTAAGCCCGATAGCTTTTAAAATAAGCTGTAAGAGCCCTCTATAAAGGTCATTTGTGCTTAACACGTTTAAGTCATATCTACTATCTAACAAAAACTTCGCTTATAATACCTTATCAAACGAACTTTACAAGTGCCAATAAAACAAACTCCGTAACCCAAAATGATAATAAGACAACAAACCTTTTTCCTTCACCTAATAACTTGCCAACTCAAAAAGAACCACCCAATGATCGCGTAAAGTAAAGCTGACCCGTAATCTGGTTACCCACCCTCGCTCGCCCCTCAGCCCTCAGCCGGAGGGACACGCTTTATGTGAGGAGGAGTGTGCTCAAGTATAATCAAGTTTAGGCAAGCCCTAGACCCGCGAGCGACTCGAAAGGGACTTTCGCCCATAATTGAACCAATTAGCGGGCATTTTTGAAGATTTTCCTTTCAATGGCTGTTGTTTGCATACATCTGGAGAAAGTCTGAGTTTGGAGTACGGTCCACGGGAGTTGTGATTGCTGATTCAATGTTCATCATGTGAGGCCGGCAGGCTGGCACGATGTAATATGCTGATTCAGTGTTCATCATGTGATGCCGGCAGCATTATTGAATAGAAAGCTCTTAGGTTCAGGACAAAGATAAATAAGTTAATAGTGAACAAGCAATAAATTAGTGATCGTGTAAAACACCCCGCAACACTAACCTCGTTACGACGCCCTCGTGTTACAGGTTACACAGAGCTTACGGAAGCTACACCTCCCTTTATAGGATGTGTCAATATTGAGATCATCAAACACGTACCAAGAATTTTTTGAGAGTTTTTTGAGTTCTGGGAGCATTAAACTTGGTTGCATAAAATGACTCATATTTTTTATCTTTTATTGTGGAAGTCGTAACTATTAGAACAGCTTGTGTTTTTGTCAAATGTTATAAAGGCACTAAATGTTAACGCTTAACTAACTGTATTTCTAGTCCAGACATCGAGACTTAGTGCTCATAAGTAAACATAAGAGCATTAGTTCTGTGGGGCTGAGCCACTCCTGGACCAACTCTTACAAAATGAATCTTACTAACGCAATCCCCCAAGCATTCATAATTCCCTCTGCCTCGGATAAATTGATTCACTCCCTTCCTCTCAGCTGTTGATTATAACTCTCCAAACCCTCTTGATAATAAACCTTACATCTTAGATCTTACAGTTGGTTTTCGACTAAAAGATGCTAAAGATAGCACCTTGAGGGAGATGCAATAGAAATTGAATTTTAAATGTTAGGGGTTAAAGTTAATAATTGATTGCGTTGTGGCAAGACGTGCATTCTTGATGGCGCGAACCGGTGCGTCGTTTATAATGTTGGCAACTCTGGGTGGCTAGTGGCAAGTGGCGAGTATGGCAACATTCAATTTATGCAGCACACGAGTCGCGTCGTTAGGCGTGCCGTGACCGTGCGATAGTGTGGCCGTGCCGCTAATGTGCTCCAGGGAATGGGTTTTCAATTTCATTTTATTGGCAGCGATAAAACTATTTCGTTTCAATAAATTTAAAATGCAATCGATGTGTTTCATATGGGTTCGTTGTTGATGATCCAAAATACATAGGAAAAATGAGTAAAAGTACAAAGGCTAATAAAATACAACATTCTTTTAAAAAATGAGAATTTTGTTCAAACTATGTTATTTGTTTGCAAGAGAAAGCTATTTATCGAAAGGTATCGCTCGACTAGTTCAAACTCAATCGGAGCCCTCGATGAAGCCAAGGGCTCTTCAGGAGATCTCGAGTCGAATTGAGACCGGCCGCTATCGTCTCTGGTTACCTTCTAAGGCAGCGCCAGACAGGCTGTAGACGTTCCCAGGAGGATTTGTCTCAAAAGTAACAATTATGATGGCTTGAGCCTTGTAAGTCTCATACAAATGAACAGGGACACATCCACAATCCGTACTGCTAAAACCTTCCAAAAATTAACACACGGAAACGTTTTAAATCGGAGTCGGGTTAGTAGTTCCCAAGATTATCCCTACATCCAAACTACTACAAAATACCTCGTTATAATATTATAGATAATAAAAAGCAGCCCGTACTTCACACTACGGACGGGGATTGAATCATATCGTATCCTCAGACTCCACAGTTTATTTGTGAACAGTAGACCAACGAAGTCCTAACACTAATAATACTATCACATCTTAAGTTTGTACATTACGAAGAACATTTGTTCTTTTATCTCTAATATATGATATCCACGTATTCGCTGTATGTGTAGTGAGTGCTTGTGTTTCACGCGTTTCCCTCGGGACGCACTTTCTACTCTAAAAGTTACGCACAATTCGAGTTCAATTCTTTTCTCCAACTTCACACATTGTTATTTTAGACTCAGGCGTATACTTATACATAAGACTGTACATGCCAAATGTATGTTATATTATGTCTGTCATTCATTATGATGTTCTAAGTACTGTTAATATTCAAAATAATACTAAAATGTAAGCTCTTAAACAAAGCCGTCTTATATTCATAGTTTCATGCAATCCAATATTAATTTCGACAAGACTATCATAGCCTTAATATAACTGAGCAGCTGAAATATTTGTGTTTCAGTGTGCGCCTTTGCCTTCAAAATAACAACGCCTTGCCAATCATAAGCCTTAAAGGCGTCTGTTTGCTGTCCCTCCGGTTCTACAAACCAATTTGTGGTCCAAATGAATCTTTCAGTTCTGTAACAAATTTCTACAAATATCTGTACACATAATTGTAACGTTGAAATCTAATTTTCCGCAAATTTATAACCTTTAGAATATTCTGTGTTACAAATTACGATCTTTGCTACAGTTCGTAGCACGGCGTGGAGCGGTGGGTAGGGAGGGGTTTACGCGCTACAGAGGGTCGTAGCGCTACGCGTCGGGGGTCGTAGACGTCTACGAGTTATCTTGTAGTGGTGTGCATGTGTCGATGAGTTGTTTGTTAATTTACACAAATTAACTTACAGAGTTCCATCATTTAATAATACTTTAAAATTGCAATACACTATGTAATAATTAACCACCATTTATGCCCGAAATTAAAATGACACGCGCTGCTGGAACACAAATTATTGCTACACTCAGTAAATCATTTCGGCTCTATTTAATTGCACTGTAATTCACAAAACATTCTAGTGCTATAAACGAATAATTATTGAACCGGTGAGCGCACATTAACGCGGGCACATCACTGGGCCTTTGAGGCGCGGTCCGACGGTAAATATGAAGTGAGGCGCGCTGCGTGGTGGCTGCGGGGCGACTACGGGGCGTCTGCGGCGCGACTGCGTGGCGGCAGCGGTCACGAGTCGCGTTCCAGTAACAGTGCGGTTTCTACCTTTTATTCGTTGTGACTGTTTGCTTTCGCAGTATAGAGTTGGCATGTGCAGTCATTACGTCTTGTTACTGCTACATACCCACAAACTGGAATAGAAAACCGTAAAGAAATATTAATTAATCAGAGTTTTAATTAAGTTAGATTTAAAATTGACATAAACAGAACTATTTTCGTCGTTTTCTTAGTGTTAATGGAACTTTCATAACTGTAAAAACTTAAGCTACAGTTTAGAACCTTTCCTGAAGCTTACATTCATTTTTAAAATAACAGCTATGTTTTTGGCATGTTTTTGGTAAATGGTTTCAATGATACCTTCTAACTTGTCATCTTGTCAACTAGACATCTTGTCTTTACCAACAACAATTGCCCTTTGCTAGTGGTTACTACGAGCCGTGCTTTACCAACAACAATTGCCCTTTGCTAGTGGTTACTACGAGCCGTGCTTTACCAACAACAATTGCCCTTTGCTAGTGGTTACTACGAGCCGTGCTTTACCAACAACAATTGCCCTTTGCTAGTGGTTACTACGAGCCGTGCTTTACCAACAACAATTGCCCTTTGCTAGTGGTTACTACGAGCCGTGCTTTACCAACAACAATTGCCCTTTGCTAGTGGTTACGAGTACTACGAGCCGTGCTTCTAGTTTAATATCTTTCTCTCTGAGATCACATTTCTGTATGTAGGTTACGTAGATGGTATTATTTCCAAGAAAATTTCATTAAGTTTACTCTTTTAAATTCTGGGAAGCGTGCCTGCTGCTCTCAATATGGCGGCAGTACCAACTAGATAAATAAATGGGGACGGTTTATATCAACATATAACGTATGCATATACTTTAGGTTATGTTTATTTGCAATAAAACTACAAAAATCTCGTTATTGCAATAACACGAATGTTCGAATTCATCTGGCGCTTGAATCTGTGAATCACCGAACTTAGGCAACTAGCTTATGCTCGCTTCCCCTGTAGCTCAGAAGTTATCCCCTAGATCCTAGCCAAGCTTATGGTCTATATAAATGTCAATCCTTATCGCCGCGCGCCGTGAACGCGTGAAAGGTAACAAATCCACAGATAGAGTAACTTCCGAAGTATTGCTGTTATTTTGACTTGTCAGGCAGCATCATCTGTTTACAAACTAAATTATAATTCAGTTCTTTCAATTTCAAGTGTACCCAGCTGCTCACAGTATTTCTACCATCCACTACACAGCCACACACACGGGTTCCATATTTAGCACCGCGTATCTCCGAACACATTAAGGTTTCGAGGGGAAAGTTCAGACGTATCGTGATTTATTTCAGGCTTCAGCGCGTAACGACGTCTGGCAAGTTCGCTGCAGTACAGTCGAACCTGAACACGCCGCGAATTTAGCCCTTTATAGACGTACTTGTGGCATAACTCTGGGTGGTAGCTCTTTGTTGCTGTGGGTGAATGGACCAACATTTTATTGCTTACGTGAGATATCGGAGCGCTAATGGGGTCGAAAGATTCTGCAGCCTTTTAAGGCCTCTTTGTGGGACGGAGGCCTTTCAACGTGCACCTGATGGACTGAAGACTGCGGAAATTCACTGGATGCGTGAAGCACAGGAGCAGTCGATATGAGTACGCTTGGCAACGGCTATGTTCAGCAGTGGATGACTTTCGGCTGAAATAATGATGATTAGGTTACATTAAGGATTAATTAGAAAGACTATCTCATAGGTCTAGCGGTCGCCAAGTGTGAATGCTGAGCATGAGGTCCTGGGTTCGATTGCCAGGTCGGGTCAAATTATTGGATTTTCCACCAGGAATTTCTCAAAATCCGAATTGCCCGAAGGAATTGTGCCCAGTTGATGGCAATAGGCTCTCCCCTTATTACATGGGACTTAAACATAACATGCGTAATGTTACGTTATGGAGAAAAGAATTACCTACATAGAAACCAAAGGTTTTCAGCATTTTCTACTTACTTATAAATGAGCAGTATGTACTGACTGTTGCCTTTCTATTAAACCGAGAAGCTGAACGTTGAAGTTGGAGATTGAAAGTCCTGGAACACTTCATTTAGTATAAACATTAGTTAGCTTGAACTAATACAAGTTACTATTAGTTATTAGTTGAAGCTAATTGAACAATAGGATAGATATTTATAGTTTTCGTTTCGAGACACCTTAACATCACGCCTGTTTTCTTTAAAGGGGTAGACAGCCACGTGTCTATAGCACACTCCCACAGTTCGCCAGTTATGTCAACATGACAAACCGACAACAAGTCAACACGATGGAAACAACATGACATGCCAACGAATGAACGAATATATGTTGATGATGTTTTGATAACTTGTACGGAGTTACTGACTGTTGTGGAGATCGGTTGTTATTCCATGGTTCGCACTGGTGAGTGGTACAAAAAGATATTTTAGAACAGAGGAGAGTTTTCATACCGGTAGTACGCACCAAACGCGCACCGATCATCATCGTCATCAGCAACCTTGTTCCACTCACTGCTGAGTATAAACCTCCTCTCTCTCGCGCCATGCTTCCCTGGTCGGTGCGAGTCTCCACCGGGTCTTGCCCGCGATCTTCTGAATATCATCCAGCCATTAGACATACTGAGCAGTGGCGAAGATTCCATACAACTCGATTCTTACCGGATTCCATTTGAAAAATGGCACAGTCAGTATTTTATCGATATATAATATAATCACATTCAAGATAATAATTATGTACTCCGGCTTACCTCTTACAAAAATTGACCCTTCGCTACTGATACCGAGTTACTTTCACATTTTTAAGATTAGTTCGCATTCCAGGCTTCATGACTCGTCTGTAACTCATAAGAAATAATTCTAAATAAAACTTAACACAGAGACATCGATACATCAACAGCATTGCATGTGATAACAATCCGTTAATCTATACGTATTAATGCCGTTTATCTATCCGTAGTTCAATAACCAACTGACGCGATACTCAACACTTCACACCCGGTCTGTACTAATTCAATAAAGTAGAGATCATCAGCCGATCTGTTTGCTCTACTCTACTCGTTGCATTACTATTATCGTTTAGCATCGCTAATGAGGGCTCTACATGCTCTATATTGCTCTACATTGCTCTACGTCGACTCTACATGGGAACCGTGTTACGTAGCGTGCAGTGTCAGTCTGGTAGGGGTGCTTTAGTTAATGTTAATGTTGGAAACATGGTGGAGTAGATAAAAGCTTTTGCTCTGCTTTTAATAATTCTTGTGATGATATTGGTAGATAGTTAGTTCAACAGTTGTTCTACTATAGGGACTACCTTGATGGTCTACTGATCGCAATCGCGACTGCTGAGCATGAGGTCCTAACTTCGATTCCAAGGTCGGGCAAATTGTTATTGGGTTTTTCCATCAGGAATTTGTCAGTAGCAGCCACGGATTCTGGATTTTTCCTATTACAAGGGACTTAAATATAACTGACTAAATGTGGCTATAGTTCTGCCTAGCGCTTCAGCGATAACAGTCTTGATTTTATATGTATGTTATGTTCTACTATAACGAACCTATGACATGGTAAAGTAATTTGGAATATTCCAAAACATCAATTTGTACCGTAAGAAGTCCACATTTATAATAATGAAAGCTTCATTCAAATATCCATTAAAACGTAGTAAAATATGTTCCGCATAATAGTAAAGAAACCTGAAAGTAGCAAAAGAAGTATGTAATAACATGCCATGCTGTACTTACCCCCTCTCTCGGCACGAACACGTAATGTAATGCTATATGGTATGTTAGTAACAACGATACTTACCGCTTTACGTGGAATACTCCAAATAACATCAATTAATTTCCTAAATGGTATGTATTGAAGATTTTCCACTTCATTTGAAAGCTTACCGTAAGGCTCCGGTCCCTCTGCCGGCGAGTAGAGTACTGACTAGTGGAGAGGCAGATCTCGACAATTATGAACTGTCGGCGATTTACTACTAATATATGTGTCTCTTTTACTGATGCGGGCCCTACATCTATGACGTGTAACACAGACGTACATCCGCTACCTCACTACGCTAACGATGATAGCGAGTCGCCCCTCCAGCGGCGGGACAGGTGCTCGGACCAAATGAAGCCGCCAGCCCGCAGCAGTCGGTAAATACTTGACTAAGTTGGCAAACAAGACCGTCTTTATCTGCGGGCGGACCCGGGCTAGCCGGGGAATGTTCGGTTATATATAAATAGAAGTGGTTTACCTGTGAGTAAATACTAGTAAGGTAATGTCATAATTATGTTTTACTAGCTGTTGCCCGCGGTTTCGCCCAAATGGAGTTCTGAAATGATCCCATGAGAACGTTCTAACGGGTTAATAAGTATCTGGAGTTAGGACTCCAGCCCAGGCTATGATCAGTCTAAGTGGCAGTTTTCATGGAAGTCCGTTCAGGCGTTAAGGCGTAACAAGGTGCGACACCGACAGAAGACAACAGTGCGGATGTAACACAACATTTCGCTAAACAATAATACGCCTTCTTGTTTTGTTATGAAATTAGTTTCGTAATTGCCCTAATCCTTCCTAAGCTGAGCACTCATAAGCTCTTAATCCGAGAATACCTCACGATATATAAGAGGATTACCTAGTCAGCAAGGTCAGTATTACAGACTACTGTCCTGGGAGCGCTTGACCAACTTAACTATTATCCCGCACAGGGAGTACTCTTTAAATCTGCTCCAAATTGCGTAAAATCTTGACCGACTTGGCTATTTCACATAGGTCGACTGTCTGCCTCACTTTCAAAACCCTGGGTAGCATCGAACACGATACCCCTTAAAAAGTCTGCCTGTTAGACTTTCGCTATTCTGACAACTCGGCTCGTGTTGTCTCACGGAGAAGAAGCCTGTGTCCCGGCAGTGGAAGTTTTATAATCTGGTTATAAACGACTGTAAAAGATCAGCTGCGAGGGAACAATCAATAAAGGACAAATAAATCAAAATCAAAATATTTTATTTCACATAGGCCTAGATGGGCACTGATAAAACGTCGACAAAAAGGTGCACGGTTCGGGTTGGTCGTTTCCTATGGAGAAGAACCGGCAACAAACTCCATGGTTACTCTTTTCAAATCATTTGGTATTACAATTATCATGGATACAGCATTTGTACTTAAGTATGGGGGAACAGCGTAGGCCCGACAATAAACCGTTGCTTACTACACGAAAAATGTAGAACAAAATAAAAAGTTAACTAATGTTAACAAGCAGCAATAACTAGATTAACATGTATATGTCCGTCGTGGTAACGATATGCGACAGGTATGAATAAAGCAGGGTTCGTCCATTATTGGTAATATTGGTTGCTTCCTCGACCGCGCACAGTGCTGTGACAAATTCAATTGACTTGAAAGTGGTAGCGAACGATAGAATATTGCAGACTGTCGATACATTTGTTTACTATTTCCTTGTAGTTATTGGAAAAGGAATTTTCCTTTCAGTCTTGAAAAATATTGAGGCAATGCAGGATAGTGAGACGGTAAGTGTGCTGGTTTATTGCCGTAATATCCTGTTATATGTAGAAAGTACATTCTTCGGGGGTCATCAAAATTCAGTTCCAAATTTACAGTTCAGTCACTTAAAGCCTGCCCTTGCCGATATTTCAGTAAAACATTTGAGATACGGAAGCAGTAAAATAGAAGAGGTCTTAGAAATTCTTAGTTGTACTTAGATTTCGAGGAATGAAGTGTAATAATTATGTGAGACCTATCGATTGACCGCACTGACCACTCAAAGTCTGGACAAGCTCGTTGTATCTCCTGACCCCGGCGCAGCTGGTCATCAGATCTTAACCTTCAATCGTCCACAATCACAAGTCAAGCTGAGCATTATCGCGGCTGTAAGGAAACGTGATCGTTAACCTATATAGCTCGGGACACCCGCGCCGCCCTTCGTCAGTCGGCGCCCGCCCTCCGGTCCGAACGCACGCGCGCCGCCCGCCCAAACAAATACCCCGAAAATAATGTGCCGCGACCGGCCGGTCATACTAATCCGAGGCCTATATTAAACATATCAGCTTTTTAATTATGTATTCTAGTGTAATAGTGATAAGGTGTAATTTACAACGAGTTAGTGTCGGTGAGATGGCATAATGAGTGAAGCATTGTGATCACGGTGAATAGTTGGGATTCGCCTTTTGTTGAGTTTTTTTGCGTGATTAAGCTTTTCAGTTTCGTGTTAGACTTCATTTGAATGTATGCAACACTTTGCTATTATTTTTCTCTTCAAATTCCATCTAAATGAGTTTCCTTAGTATATTTTCCCCTGCGGATATATTATTAAAGTGAATGTGTTGGGGTGATCCTCCGATCTGCTTTCAATTTAACTTGATCGTTATTCTGAGCTCGATCAAGTAATTTGTCTTCATTTGCACCAACAGGTGACGCGCAGTCGACATCTCGTGTCTTTCACAAAGTGCGTCTAAACACTGTCTTTAGTATAACAAATATTATTTCGTTTTCGTAACGAGAGACCATTTCCTTTGGATTAGTTATCTCTCTAGAGTAATTTCACTGATAGCATTTATTAGATTTTTTACACAATAGCTAATTAGTGTTATAGTAAAGAACTTGTTGCGTTCACCTGTTCATTCTGCGACGTCTTGTTAATTGTTTCACATATACTCGCGGCGACGAGTCTGCTGCTTAATTATTCGGGTTGCAAGTCGTGAAATACGTACTAGAGTACATTAACATACTGGCAAGCAAGGGAGGAAAGTAACTACAGTTTTCTCTAAGGTTGTTCTTTTTAGGTATGTACTATTTAGCAGTATACACTCAAGTTAACACAAGCACGGCAGCTCGGCTCAGCTCCACATACTGCCCGTCGGCGTTTTAAGAAGCAATTAAGGTCATTTTAACCCAGAAGGTGCTGTTAGTTTTCCCTTTAAAATTAAGTACCCATGAGAATCCCATGGGTAGTTAATTTTAATAAGGCGAATTATTATTAATGATAGAGTACATAAGGTACTTTATACTACGTATTTAAATCAGAATCTTGTCATTTAGGGATGAAATGACCAAAGTCGGTCCTTTGAAGTTATCAAAAATATTATGAGGGAATATACACTGTGTACTGTGTTCCGTAATGATTGTCATCTAACCGCAGTAGCTCAATGGCTAGGATGTCCGACCGGATATTGAGTTTGAACTCAAACCCCGTCCTTTTCTCTAGATACATTTAACTAGATTTAAGGGGCTAAACTAATAAGTGCCTCGTTGGTAGAAACGCTACGCAAAGCCTTTGGTTCGATTCTCAAGTCGGACAAATTATTATTGTTTTTTTGGTCAGGTATGTATAGTAACAAACAGCCTGGAGCCTAAGTTTGTGTCTCGTTGATGGCAATAGGCTCGCACCCTGTTACAAGGGGCTTAAACACAGATGAAAAGCGGATGTAATGTAGATACACTTTGGCCAACTCATCGGAGATTACAGGAGTAACGTTGTCTTTATTTAAATAAATACTGAGCCCAGAGGCAGTCACTGCTTGCATACAAAAGTTGTGTTTCGAAGTAAGCTTTTACATAAGACTACATAATGTGATGATAATTAGATTGTTGTGTAGGAGCTCGTAAATACATCAGACTCCCTCATTAACTAATTACATTCCATGTTCGTTACGAGCGGCGCCATGTTATCACGGCTAGAGATGAAAGGACACCATCAACGGACGGAAAATTATATTTTATATTCGTTTCACTGCTGAAAATGATGTACAAGGCAGGGTTTTGGAAGGGAAATAGGCAATGATGATGTTTTTACTTACCCGTAAAATTGTTGAAAATAATAGTCCAACCACAACAAACTGGTTATAAAAGATTTTCCCACGTTTTCTAAATATCTCAGCATTCTCGGTTGTCATACAAGTACCATTCACGTTCGTCACGGCCACTCGGAAGCCCAAAAAATTCGACATCCAGTCTCACCGTGCGGTGCGGTATTTCCTCCTAATTGGGCTGCAGACGACAGATTCCCATGGACAATGTGCCGGGAAAATCTCGACATTTAGATGCATATAGAGAGACAGGCAGCTAGCAACTATGACACGGTATACATGACATCGCCGCGTAAACTATTACCACAAAATCAGTATGTACATCAGTCTAGATGGGTCCACAAGCACTGCTTTATTCATCGGATATTTAAAAATTGCAGCTGTTCCATACATGAAACAAAGATTTTTTTAATAATCTTTTCTTTTTCTACAGGGGTTCTAGGATCATGTGCTCAATTCATGGTAATAGTTGACGCAGCAATATATTATTATTACACCGTGCAAATGTAAAAAGGACCTAAGACCTTAGAGTTTTATGAAAAATTAAATATGCAAGACCCACACTCTATCGCAAGGACATTTTATTTACTAAATGCAAATGACGTCAACATCCCTATTTCTTGACGAGAAACTTAATAGTAGTTTCCTTTGAGACCGCGACGAGGGCATGCTAATCCCGCCGGTGGCTCCGCGAGCACGAGCCCATCCCGCCGGTGTCGTGTGGGAACAGAACTGTTGCTGAAGTTTGATGAGTTTGAGACGAGCTGTTATCACCAGGTTTATCTTTGAGTTGAGCTTTAGGAAATGTGGACTTAGTTGATAGTCTCTAAATATTAGGTGATGGTTCATTGGTACTTCCTTTGGGCAGATGTGTACTTTGTCGAGTTTATAATAAATACATTAAAATAAAGAAAGAAAGAAAGAAAAAAATATTTACCAAAGCCATGTTTTAATATGAATGATATTTAGTGGTGACAACCAAGTGGCCAGCTACTATTCTCGAAGTTAGACTGCAGCTAAGATGTTATTACCAGAATTACAACACCAAAAAACAACAACAACTTGCCACTGTGTCTAATCTGAGAATTAAAGCTCATTACGAACATCATAGTTGGCACTTGTAAACACAACGCCAATGAAGCATTAAAATTACGCACTACTCAAATCCGTTAACCACAGCATAGCCATTTCATGTAATAAAGATGAGCTTATCATATTAGCCTGCTGCAATATCATCGGCAGTTAGCGGATGATTCCTGCTCTGTGGTCCAACTGATTACTGCATAATTAGTGTAATTATACTTATCGATTGTAAGCTAGTATTAGTGAAGGTTTTATGGTGCTTTTAGAGCTGTTTGACATTGTTGATCGATGTCACACAGAGACAGTAAAGTATGTCCAACTTTGACCACTTTATGTTTGTAAAACAAAATTGTTTTTTTTAATCCATTTGGATATACAATTATAAACCATCATCGGTTTAGGTGTGTAGATGTCTTTTTAATTTTATCTTTACCTTGTTTAAACATACAATATGAATTCTGGAATTATTTAAAAGGCAGCAGCTTTTACAACATCTGTTATTCCTGTAGCAACTATGAAATTTTTCCGTAAAATAAAATGCTTTTTTACGAAAAATAAATATTTATACAATGTACGCGAAAAATATTTTGATACCAGGAAAACATAAGACATAGAGAGCAATTCGCGAAGAAGAATTGCCCATTCCTCTTGTGGAATAGCTCTCCATCATCATAAACAGGAACACTTACCTACTCACCTAGTTTCGCGATAAGCTTGAAGAAAAGCAAGCGATGCAATTTACTAACTGTATGGGCGACAGTAATATTTGGTAGAACGAGTGAGTTACTGACGGATAAATAAACAAAGGAAAATAAAGTTTATGTCATATTATTGTAAGGTCTATTTTCAAACTTGAAAAAGTAGATTATACTTCTACATTTTCTCAGTGATTGAAAGATTTTAATTTCATACGATTTATGATCTTTGCTTTGATTTAATAACTCAGATATGAACTTTCGATGCACAGAGGGAAATATCCAATATTTCCAATATTTTCTGAGTCGAGTTTCAATATCCGATCCTAAGTTCCGCAGCCACGTTTCGACCGTAACTTTCATAAGATAGGAATGGACATGATCTGAATATATTAATTCATTTAATTAATGGTGAACTAATTTTTTAAACTGTTATTTAAACATTCGAGAGGTTATAATGATCATTTAAAAAAAATAATGGGCAGTTATTTTTTTATCGGCGTTTGGTAAATTTGTGCGACAGTAAAACATAGACAGTAATAAAAAAACAATTGGCCGGTTATTACGTCTTACAGTGTCAGTACTAAAAATATGTAAGCAGACTAATAAATAAATGGGCAGTTAGATAAATTGTTCTGCAGTTGCCACCTACTAAATAGGGAACTAAATAGGGAAAGAGAACTTAGCACGCAAGGGCGAGCGAAGCGAGCTCGGGACTTGGGGGCACCTCGACTCGGAGAGATTACGTTAGAAGGGGATGGCGGCGTCGAGTAAGCGAGCGAAGCGAGCGAATAGACCCCGCCATCCCCTTCGTGGTTATTTTTTTGGAAACCATTCAGAAATAAGAGTTCGCGGGGCTCCGTCGACCGGGCTTTGCTTGACTGCGCCACGTCGAGTGGCGTAGCGGGGGAGGGCTTCCCTTCCCCCAACTCTCTCCTCCCAGAAATCAGGTTTATAATGTCAATAATATTACAAAAACATAACCTTAAATAAGATTTTTTAAAAATTATAAAAAAAGCCTATGCATTTCCTAACCTCTTCCAACTGCTTAGAATGAGATTTCTTACCGACTAATTCCGATTTGTCAACTGCCCACCCGGAACTGCCCATTTAGTTATTTCACTTCTCAGTATTTAGTAAATGATCCATTTTATTATGTTTTACGACTCATTTTTGTTTACTGCTAAGTTTTAACTGCTGAACTTGTTAATAAATATGCATTTTGTAATTTTTAACTTACCAAAACTAAACTAAATCAGTGCCTAATTATGTGACTATATATTAAGCATGTTTTAAAATTTAGTTGTTAGGTCAGTTATATTCAATTTTTATGTATTGCCCTATGTAATTTAATTTACTAATGTTCAATGTTTGTTTCAATGTTGTTGTGTATGGTTTTTGTTCTTTTTTTACCAATGTAAAACTGACGGAACTCCATATAAACTTACATCATTTGTTTTGGCTGGTTTAGGGCGAGAATTTTCCTAAATCCTTGCTTTTACCTTTCCCTAGACTTGATTTGTCTGTCTGTGAGAGAATTTAACATAGTATGTAGTAGTAGTAGTAGTAAGTATTATCCTATTTTAAAGATAAGACGTAAAGTCACAATATAAACATTATAAATCCTTTTTCTTATTATTTGCAATTGCATTCAGAATCTATAAAACCATGAGTTATTCGCAAACATCCATCTGTGAAATAAACAAGTCAACCGAATAAACTTAATATATAAACAACTACACTAATGCACGTTAACTGTCTGTCTGTCTGTCGATGTTGTTCCTAATATTAGTGAGATGCGTTGAATCTCATCACGGACGGGAATAGACTTTAGTGTGATTTGTGTTACACAGACAATGATGGGGCAATTGACTGATATTTTACGGTTTCTCGTATATATTTGTGTAAGAAACTACTTCCTAGATCTTGTCTTCAGTTTTGCTGATCGTAAGGTTGGGGGTTCGACTCCCGCGTCGAGATTTTTGCAACTGGAAACTTTGCAGTAGTAGCCCTGGATCTGGATTAGTGAGATAGGTTTGCCCCCTGTTACAAGGGATGTACTCTGCCTTACCGATCTCTCTTCTTCCATCGGTAGTCCAGACGTACTGCAGATTATCACCCATACCTTGTCGATGACACATTTGCACAAAGCGCTTTGCTTTCTTTTAATCTATGCACAGCCAAGGAGTGGAATTCCCTGCCTGCGTCGGTGTTCCCAAGTTTTTATGACCCCAATCAAATTCTTTTGGGTCGTCTTTAGCGCGTTCCATCGTGCAGCGTCGACCTCATGTCTGTCCTAGGACAAGATTGTGGTCAAGAGTAGGCTCATTTAATAAAAAATGTGTTTATGTGAGAAATTGCCTTATTATAAAATGATTTCTATACAAACAAACAACTTCCTACATAAAACAAAATAGGTTATTGATAGCATACGCGACCTGATTGAATGACGTAAAATAAATAGCTAACTATCATCAATATTACAGTGCTTGAATAATTGATAACTGCTATTAATATAAGTCATCATCATCTCATGATCATATTCCTGACCTGTCCCACGTTCGGGTCGGCGCAACAGGTTTTTTTTTCCATTCTCTCCTGTCAATTGTCACGCTATAAGTATAAAGTAAGGAAAAATAAATCAACTCGATAAATCTTTATTTATAAAAGAGAAAGTCTATTCTTTGAATTACAATTCTCTGCAGGTAGCAGGCACTATGACTCAAACAAAACTTTTACCAATTTAATTAAACAAATATTTCAAGTTGCTCCTTGTTACGGCAGTCGGTCCTTTGTAATGAAAAGTGTTATTACCTGACAGTACTGAAGTACTTTAGAAATGTACCTACTTACTTCAAGATCCTTGATTAAAGTACAGGTACTCGTGATCTTACTGTACTGCATTAACAGAAACACAATACGCCTTTTTTTCCCAAAAGGCAGAGTTGTAACTGCAATGTAATTTAGGGCAAGCTTATTGCCATCACCTGGACACGAATCCACAGTCCATGATGCTACTGAAAAAGTCAATTACTTGCCGACCTGGTAATCAAACCCAAGACCCCATCCTCATACGTAGCTCTTCCGACTACTAGATCAACGAGGCAGTCAAACAGAGTAGTGTATTACATACATTACATACTAATTGTAGCCTAAACACCCTCTAACCTGATTGATATTGTTTACACACACACACACACCTCTGCTTTACAGCTTGGCCACAACCTACTCGCTAAAGCGACACCCGTTATGCGACAATGACTGTGGATAAAACAAATGTACGAAATTAGCAAAAGTCACCGCGATGGTAATCGCATGAAGTAAATGTGGCGGGGTTACAGAGGTATGAGAAACAAGGTAGAAAGTTTCTCATGCTTTTCATGCGTGCTCTTCTGTATAAACAAGTGACGCACGCGTGGGTATCTTGACGAAAGTTGCGTCGCATTCCGCGTCGCATGAGGTTCGTGAACGGGACGACACTATCTCCCATAACTCTTTCCTGTCACAAGCACACACACACAAGCTCACGTATCAAGCCTGACACACACATGCATGCATACCTCAAGTAACAAATGTGTAGGTATGGGAGCCGCATCGTAGCGTAAGATCGAGGCAATATCTTGGCGGTTCCGTCGAGTGGCGCTCGTTCATTAACTAGTCTTTAGCTTATTTAGAGACTGTCTTACGTGTGCTTGTACTATTGTATCGATCAGACAGCCCACCTAGGTTGAGCGGACGGTATATTGAGTACATTTTCATTGATATATTGCTAGGTTTAAAGACAAATGATGTATACAAGTTTATAAAGTTTACCAGAAAATAAAGTCTGGCAATAGGGCTCGTGCAACCTAGTTTTCGGAATATCGCCAAGCGGTTGGTCGACTCATCACATGAGAGGAGGGCTGGCTTATTTTGGGCCAAAGAATCAGCATAACCATTCAAAATGATAATGTCAGCCTTATTGTCACTTTTCCCAATACGAGCGAAACAAAAAAAGGTCCTCTCATATGAAATATTGTACCTATGTCTTCTGCATGTTTCGATAAAAGACACGATTCAGTGCAAGAAAAACACACTTATTGAGGATAAAACCTGGTATACAGCTTCAGTAATCTCTTTGCAACGAAACTAGCTCGTTGCCAGAGAGAACCTTTTAAGATATGTATATTTGAACTTAAGTAACAGGATTTCTTAGAGTTTAGCGAGAGATGATAAGCAGTTGTAACACGTTGATCCCTTGCAATGCCGGATTCATTCTCTGAGGAAGATTTAAACTCATTCCATGTTTTTAAAACATTCTTGTATTTTCATTTAAAAGTGAATTTATGTATAATTACAATTTAAATTATTTTAAACGGGTGATTTCCTTTTAGTTGAGTGGTTGTGATAATCCGGCTCGAAGGACAGATTTTTAGGAATGAGCATTTATAGATTCTTCCGTCATATCTATCATTTCTGCCTATTTCACAAGTCTGCTCCAAGATAAAACTTAAAAACAGTAGTTGTTATTAAAAATCATCATAATATCCAGGGTTAACTTGAGATTACGTTATAAAAGGTAAGTAATAATATTCAAAACAAACATTTAAAGCTAGTAGACGTATACGATGCAAATCTACGCGGATTTAGTGTGGCGGTCAGAAAGACTTGTGTTGTGTTGGCAACCGGACTTGCCAAAACGTGATATCAAAAGTGCTGGACCAATTCTCGAATATTTGTGGATCCGATAGAATACTTGCCACTAAACGTATGCATTCCGGGGCACTGTTAATTTCAGTCATCGACAGCTATTCTAAGCTTCATATTATATTGAAATCACCATAAACGTACCTCGCCTCCTTGTAAGAGACAAAAGCAAAGTCATTGTATCGCATGGACGCTGTTCTATTTGCTTGATTGTTTAACGATTGGAAACAAAACCGAATTTATTCATTAACTAGGATCATTCTTTGTCAAGAACTATGCTTTTTTTTTTTTTTTTTTTTTTTGGATGGGAAATCATCAAATGACCCCCCCCACTCTGGGCGGAGCGGAAGGGAGTGTCAGACTTGTACTGACTAAAACCCATCCATGTTCCTTCTTTGCCCTTTGTGTTCCAGGGCCACGGTGTCTCTTTCGAACAGTCCCGCAGCTCTGGCAGGCATCGGCCCATGCGGACCCCTACTCGGTTGCTGACATCTCTTTGAGGCGCGCGTGGAACACGAACGCGCCGTCGACACGGCCTGTCGTCATAAGACGGCCGGACGGCGAGCTAGCCCATAACTCGCCGTCCACAGGCCCGCGCCTACGGTGGCCGGGAGCCACCACGTGACCCCCGACGCCCAGGGCGTCTCCCGCGGCGGCTGGGACGTGAGGTTCTTTCCCTCTCACGTCCCGCCACCTCCTTCACTAGCATGACTGCTTCACAGAAGGTGGTGACGGCTTCCCATTCCCTCTCGCTCCGGACCATGGCTTGAACCAGGGCCGGACGCGAGAGATCGCCGCCGCCAATCGCCGCTACAAGGACACGGCGGTGCTCCGCCCAAGCGGGGCAGACCTCTACGGTGTGCTCCACCGTGTCCTCCGGACGATCCTCGCAGTGGAAACACCCGGGCGTTTCCTCCCGCCCGATTCGGTGCAAGAACCTCCCGAAACAACCGTGTCCGGTGAGGATCTGCGTCAGGCGGTAGGTGAGGGCGCCGTGGCGCCTCTCTAGCCACTCCTCAAAGAGGGGACTTATCGCCACTATGGTAGCGTGCCCTGCACGGGGTTGCAACAGTCGCTCTCTCCATGTCGCCATGATATCACGCCGGAGGTCTGTCCGCTGAGCGGCAATTTGCCGCGGCAGCGGAGTTTCCCCCCGACGTAGTGCCTCCGCGCGCCATTCATGCAGGCGCGCGAGGACTATCGCCTCCAGATCCCATGGCGGCAATCCGGCAAGGAGGCTAGCCGCCTCGCCGGAGATCGTGCGGTACCCCCGGATTAGCCTTATGGCTATCACCTTTTGGGGCGCGTTCAGGTAGTGGGCGGCTTGCCGCCTTAAAGAACGCGCCCACACCGGGGCCCCGTAAAGGGCCATGGACCGCACGACCCCCGCGTATAGCCTCCGGCAGGAGGCGTTTGGACCCCTCAGGTTGGGCAAGAGCCGCTTGAAGGCAGCCCCTGTCCGTTCCAGTTTGGGAGCCAAACGTCGGAAGTGCTCCACGAAGTTCCACCGGCTGTCGAGGACGAGTCCTAGGTACTTCAACGTCGACCCGACGCCGATGGAAACCCCTCCTGCCGTCAGTAGGGATCCCGACGGTGGCGCATTCCGAGGCCCATGAAAACACATGGCCTCGGACTTGTGCAATGCCACCTCGAGACCCAATTGCCGGATCCTATCCACGACTATCGCAACCCCGCGTGTCATGTTTTCGGCCGCCGCCTCGTGCGACCTCCCTTGTGCCAGTACCAGCGTGTCGTCAGCGTAGCAAACTACGCTGACGCCGGTAGGGAGGTCGGCGCGCAGCACCCAGTCGTAACCGATGTTCCACAGGGCCGGTCCTAGAACCGATCCCTGTGGAACACCGCACGACATCTCTCGCCGGTTCCATTCTCCGCTCTGACCGGGGTAGATGACGGCCCTATCCGTCAAGTAGTCCCCGACCACACGACGAAGGTAGGTTGGCACCCGGTGATACCGGAGTGCCTCCCTAATGCAGCTCCAGGGCATGGAGTTGAAGGCGTTGGCGATGTCAAGAGACACCGCCAAGACGACCCCGCCCCGGGACACCGCGTCCCCCGTCGTGAGGGCTCTCACGCGCATGATGGCGTCCACCGTGGAGCGCCCCTTGCGGAAACCAAACTGGTGTTCCGCAAGATCCGGTCCCATCCCCGCAAGGTGCCCGGCAAGGCGGTTGGCAATGACTCTTTCGAAGAGCTTGCCCACCTCGTCGAGCAACACGATGGGCCGGTATGCGGACGGAGAGTCCGCAGGGCGCCCTGGTTTCCGGATGAGGACCAGCTTCCCCGTCTTCCAACGAAGCGGAAACTGGCCTCTCTCCAAGCATGCGCTTAGGAGCCCTTCCAGTCGGGGCCCGAGAGCCTCGGAGGCCAGGACCCAGGCTTTGCCAGGCAAGCCATCGGGTCCCGGGGCGGTGTTTCTGGCTTTCAGCCTGCGTACCGCCACTCTCAGGTCTACCCCAGTCACCTCCGGAACGTCGTCATCGTCATCGGTGTGGTCCGCTTCCGGCACCGCACGCGGCGGCGGAGCCATAGGCGGGGGAGGATGCTCCCCTCGCGAAGGGAACAGAGCGCTCACCACGTCCTCCACGAGCTCAGGCCGGAGACTCTGCGTTAGCGGGGGGGCCCGGGTGCGGAGTTTGTCCCGCACCATCTTGTAAGGGCGCCCCCACGGATCTCCGTTCAGAGACTCCAGCATCTCCTCGCGGGCCAAATTCTTGGCCCGCCGGACAGCCTCTTGGAGGGCGGTCTTCGCCGCTCTGTACCCCTCGTACAGCTCCGCCTCAATGGCTGCCGCATCCGGAGGGCGGATGCGGAGCCTGCGATGCCTGGCGTACAGGCGCCGCGCGGCAACGCACGCCTTGCGCAGAGACGTCAGCTCTCGCGACCACCAGTACACCTGACGCTGGGCGCTTCCTGGCCGAACTCGGGGCATTGCCACGTCGCAAATCTCGGACATGGCCTCCTGGAACCAACCCGCCTCGTTGTTGATGTCGGCAGGCCTGACTGGTGATGACACCCAGGCCTGCACGATCGAGGCTTCCAGGAGGAGCTCCCGGTCCAGCTGCTTCAGCGCCCATCGCGGACCACTCGGGGCCTGTAGGACCGGCACGCTCCAAGAACTATGCTTACGCCAGTCTTCAACGAAAAAGCTATTGTTTTTCTTCCATATCCACTTGCCAGCGATAACATAAATCTATCTAGATTTAAAACCTAGCATCCTGAAGTGATAGTACCTACCCGTGTCGTCCAGACGAAGAATTGCTGCGCCCACTCGATATTCCTGTCGCATGGAGTCCAGTAAGACTAGTGATGTGCATAGCAATGTAATTATGTTCCCAGTTATCGATAAAAAATATTGCGTCTCCTTTTTTTTGCCGAGGCTCTATAGTAAAAACGAAATTAAAAGCTTAGAAAAGAAGAAGCATAGAAATAACAATAATGTTAATTAGTGTAACACAATGGATGATCTTTTCACTTTCTTTAACGACAACCTTCTGTATAAAATTGCTCTCATGGAAGTTAGAAAACATCCGTGCTATTAGATAAAGCAATGTCTATGCGTAAACCTGACTTTTATTGGTGATAAACACGACTGCAAAATAATAAAACCTGATTTCAGAACATCAATAGCAGATATTTTCACAAAAGTTAACAGCGAACATAAAACAAACGGTATTCACAGGTGAAGAACTACATCTTTATAACTTTTATTTTTAGCAAACTATTTAATAAACTTCAGTTTTATCGACTCTCAATTCACCATCAATTAGTATTTAATGCGCAAAATGTCTGGTTGAATGTTAACTATTTACACCTTTTGAAATAAAACAACGCAGTTATTTTGTAACAAAGGCTGCTTTTCTTTTTATTAAAATTGAAGTTATAGAAAAAATATTATCAGCGGTGTCCCCTCACTACCGTGCGTCTGGCCTCTTGGAGAGAGTCCAGGCGGGACCGACTCAATAAATATGTATGAATCGGACATGTCGTGTTTTATAAGGGATAATACGAGTGTTCTCAGAGTGGCCGCGATATGCAGTAACGTGTGCTTTGCAATACTCTGGGTTTATTTCCAATTTATCGTAAATCCTTCAAGATTTATGAAGCTGATACTAAAATTAATGTTACTATGTGTTGTTTTATCGTTGCTGTGTTAATTTACCGTTACGAAGAGTAATAAAAGTCACACATTACTGCCTCTTACATTGTCCAAGACTTTTCATTAACACCAGTAGGTACATTGATTTTGTAAAAAAAACATTTGGAAAGACTTTTAATTTAGATTCTTTCAATACTAGAGATCTATCTCCCTTCAACATCTTTCCACTTCAGTGAGAATCTTAGTAATAAATGTTGATTAAAACCGACGACTCAAAAATTCCAAACTCTTTCACGGGAGGTAGTCCCAAAGGAGTTCAGGAATTTTACTTTTAATGTCGCTAATTGGTGGATGTCGTGCAGAAATATTACTAAGAACTAGGATTCAGTAAAAGGACTTCATTAAGGACGTATTTTTGCAGTTTCCAGCGTACTTACAAATATTTTGCTCTTGGCTAAACTAAACGATATTATGTGGTACAAGATTTCTATTGAGTTATATAATTTACTTTAATGAAATATCCAGTGACATGCATTTTAGCATTGCAAATAACAGTGAGTCACTAGACCGGTAGCACTGGGTGCAAATATCTACTGCCCAAAACATTCAAACGATCCAGCTATCACAATGCGTGCCTGTATCATCTAATTCACGTCACAATTTGGCAACGACACAACTCCACACTACTCACTACTGACAAAACACACGTGCAATAAATCACATCGCGACACATGTGTCACAACACTAGACGTGTGTCACAACACTAGTACACACAGGTGGGCGTGGCCTCGTCGCACGTGCTCGTGTGTTTGTTTACATCGTGACGTCACTAATGTGGGGCTTATTGACCCCTTTGGGGGATACATGGAAGTAAACGTTGTTTTCTTTTTTCAACAGTTTTTTTTGTTAGTTTGACAGGCGGACATGTTTTTGTTTGGCGGGTGATCGATTGGTCTTACGAGGTCGGCTGCCTGCCTGCTGGCTGCGTTAAAAACATATCATAACACCACGCCTGATATGCATGAAGAGTTATGCAGAGATGCCATATCCACTATCCGCCAGTTATTTTCTAATCCCATTTAATAGGAGGCGATCCTACTCAATCAACTGGGCAAAAATCCAGGCTGATGTGATGAAGGGAGAAAAAGAAGGAAAAAAAGCTAAAAAGCTCTTCAAAAAAGCCATTAAAAGCAAAAAAAATACATTAAAATGTTTGTACTTTACGTCAATTAATGTAATAAACATTGTAATGAAATGTTTAAAACAGTATCATCCCGAATACTAACAGAATACTGTTAAATATTGTTTTTTTTCCGAGCAACAAGTTCGTAATTAATAATTTAATGAATGCAGTTTTATTAATCTACGACCAGCCCACGTAGCATGAGCACCGTGGAAACGGGTTTTGACGGCGGAAGAATCGACAAAATGACAGATTGTAGAAATATTTCTATCGTCCTAAGCATGGCGATGTTAGACATGTGGAAAAGAAAAGTTTCTATTCTTCTGTCAATAAAAGTCGACAACGGCGAGCATGGCGACAATTTCTTCTCTACTTTTGGCACTTGGGTGTAAAAACGTTTCTTCTCAACCAATGTCAAATAATCTACATCACATCGGACCTAGAAAAGATTATTGTTATAACTGTTATTTGTGTTTGTGAGCCACTTTGGTTTTAAAAACATGTCGGAGTCCTACCGTCACCATCTCCTCAGTTTTTATGCCGAGAAGAAAGAAAGAAAGGCCAAAAGGAACGCTGTACGAGCTTTAATCGGGGCTTTTGATCTCCCTGAAAACGAGTTCCTCGAAAATTATAAGATAAGTAAAGAGATGGTGCAATATTTGTGTAGGGAGCTGAGCCAGGATCTGTCTCCTAGCACATCACAGGGTCTGCCTGTTCTCGTTAAAGTAAGTTCAATTCAGGTTAGGTACGCCTTTCAACTACCTTGTAAAAATAATAGGCAACCTTATTAGTGGATCTAACATCATCATTCTCTTGCCCTTATCCAAATTCATTTGGGGTCGGCGCAGCATGTCTTCTTCTTCCAAATCACTAGCTACTTATCCGTTGCTAAGGAAAGAATTCCTATGTCTTTGTCTTCGTGAAAACTCGAGTCTACGGCTCGCCGCATGCTCGGGCAGAAGACATGTCGAGTTGTATAGAAAGAGTTTTGTCGATTCTTGAAGAATAGAGATAAATAAACGCCATGCTACGGGAGCTACTCTTTGATGAATATTTAAACAAAAATAATTACTTTTGAATATTCTATAGGCACTTATTATCAATAAAACCGTAATTTCTACTTCGCTGTTACTAAGGGCAAATTCTAATTACTCCTTCAAATAAACTTCTAAGTTCTAATATGAACCCTCAAGCCTTTTATAAATAGTTTATCCGCTTATTAACTAGCTTTTGGCGGTTGGAAACCATTCCTAGTGAGCGAAAATTCATTCAGAGAAAGACCGACGCGACGGACAAGTCCTTCGCATTTATAATATGAATTTAGATTCACTAGATTTTTATCAAAACATGAAATGTACTCGTACGATGCTTTCGACTCTTGAAACGGTTTGGCGCCAAAATTGCGGACATTTTATTTACAGTTTTTAATTGTACATTCGAGGGTTCGTTCTATTCATGTCACGGCTTGTTAAAAAGCGCTCGGTGTTGCCATGTCATTGGTACGTACAGAAGGGCTAGATCAGGAAATATCATGGTCATTAAGAGAGGGATGCTCCGTAGTATCCAATCATTATAATGAACCTCTTCGAGACTTCTCGGTTGACATTTTAGAAGACGTTGTGACACGTGGTGTCTCCTCTTTAAACTGCGATTGAAAATCCTATTGTTAATTTCAGGTATTGGCTGTTCCCCTATTAACCTGCGTTTCTACTTTCTTCTTACGTTTAGCGACCACCAATCTTGCTCCTCGGCCTTGGATGAGATGCATTGTTTCATCCCAATGGTTCTTCTGTCCTTATTGCTACTGATGCAGCATGCGTCGCGTCGTAATGACGGCCCAGAGCACGTCGATACACGAACAGAACAGGCACGGCATACAGAACCTGATGCTGATGACTCCTCTATTGGTGACTCGGAATCGTGACGTAGTGGGGTATTGCCTTTTGTTCACTTTTTAATGATGGAAGTTTAAACGTATTGTTTTTTGTGAACTTCATATCACCGTTCACAATGATTTTTAGTAGAATCAGTTTGCATAACATAACGCCTGTTTCCGCACAGGAGCAAGCAGTTTGATAGTTCAAATTTATGAGCATCTAAGTCTTAGTTATGTTCTCACATTCTTCTATTGCATGGGTTTGTAATTAAAACAAGACCTTGATATAATGACGACACCTAACAAACCTGCCGAGCATATTCATCATTATTATAATCCGGCGCCCAATATCTAACAAGTTGTTTTCATTATCAGAGTGATAGAAAGCACCTCATGAACTCATCTGCTCTTCAGTTGTAGGTCACCTTTCCACAATTTTCTATTCTTTCCAGTAGAAAATTCCATATAATGTACACGAATCCCACCCATCCAGCCAAGCCGTCAATCATTAAACTTGCACGAAACATTTGCATCGAATACCTAATTGTACGTACAGCAGTTTATAGCGAACGTCACACGGACGGGAATAAATTCTCGTAAAACTATGATATACGGCACATACACCGTGTATGCCATACATACATACATGTGCAGATGTTTGGATGATAGTACGTATGTGTAGGAGATTAAAACAGCTGTTTGTGGCGTGATATCGATGCATCAGTGTTTTCGTTTCATTTCAAATTTCAACTCGGTGAAAATAGTTGAATGTTGAATTGTTCACAGAATTCTGAAATAAGCTATGCAGGCGCTTTGCTAAATTATTATTAAAGAATTAAAAAAAAATTGGAAATAGGGCTATAAACTCAAGTTACTTAATGAAACGGAAGAAACATTTATCTAAGTCTTTAAGGCTTATTGGAGTTTGAAACCCTTTAATCTATTGCAATCTCTTGATTGGTTTTTGTTAATTTGTCGACCAATCAGAACGGCCACTTTACTTGGGATTTGTCAGCAGATTTTCTGCTTCAAACCAAGCTATGACGTTCAAAAACCGGCCATCTTCACCAAAATATAAGACAAAACATAAGATTCAAGACGCGAATAAACTTCATAATATCACAAAAGGAGATCGTTTGCAGCTATTGTCGGCATCTGCGCGCCTCCCGGCTCTGCCTAATGCGCCCTTTCCTTCGAGAGCCCTCAGCCCTCCGTGTTGTGGCGCATGTAATTGATTTTGTTAACGATAATCTTCGTATTTTGGGGAAACAAACGCGGCTTGATATTGTAACAACAACGAGATATTACTTTGTGTGGTGTTATTGTTTAGCTAAGTAGAATCTTGTTTGTAGTACTGTATAGAACGTATCTTCTTCGTTCATTTAATACTCAATATGACTATCTATAATAGAACAGTTTATTAGCAATAGGTTTCAGTCTTTAAACGGCCTGTTGTCAAGCTCTGTTTAACGATTCTGTATGCTGGAACAGTTTTTAACGACGCGATAATGATGAAAAATGTATTTATGATTTCTTACTGAGATCAACAAACCTTATGTCAAGACATAATTGTCTCTCATTTTCAGATTGTAAGATAAATAAATATTCATACATGAGTGAGAGCAATACTTTAATTATCGAATAACATTACCACCTACGCGCGAAAGGTTAATTGAAACTTCGTTACTTAATTTACCTACCAGAAATATTATCTGCCTGTTACAAATATCAGGTATTTTCTATGATGGAAATCAGTCAAATTATTCAGGAATATTTTCGTGAGAGCTCTAAAGCCTCGCATTATGTCAAAATGTTCACATAACGACGCCATTTTGTATTTTGTTTGCTGTGACATGACGAATGGCGAGAAATCTGAACGTCATTGTGAAAAGGCGCTCAAATGAACTGCTTTACAGAGCTGTGCCTAATATACTGAGAAAATGTGAATATTTGTGGTATTAGGATGTTTTGTTGTATAATTGGGTGTTAAAAGTTGGCATATGCTACATATGATAAGTAAAATATTAATTCAGACTCAGTAAAAATATCGGTTAGCGTGTTTGTGTTTTGTGTACATTGATTTGGCTAGTAATATTATTGATTAGATGTTATTATCAGCCTGGATTACCCCACTGCAGGGCACAGACCTCATAATCTCCTTTCACTTCTATTCCTTTTCTATCCACGGCTAATTGACGATTAGCTGGTTTACAAGTTCACAAGTACTACGTATATTCTGGATAAAATAACATTTAAATGAGTTTACACGCCACTAGTTTCTTTATTCTGTAAGCTTTTCTACTACTAAAGGAAATATTCTTTCTCAAGAAGAGGATTGATCACAATATAGTAAAGAGTGGTTTGCCCCACATGATCTATCATTGTCCATTGGCAGTCGTTGGATGTTTGTCGCTGATTAGTATTCACAGTATGCGACTGCACATCCCGATATAATACCCGGGTGACCTTTTACGATACCCACCACATACTGGCGTATACCCACGCAAAGGATGAACTGGGTTGAAGGACGAATATATTTGGTTCGAGGGCTTTTATTAATAAAGGACTTATTAGGCCAGTGTTTATTTATTTCTATAAATATCATTATTCGGTAAAGAAAAGGAGTGTCTCGGAGGGTTTTTTTTTTTTTTTTTTTTTTTTTTTTTTTTAAATATACGTTGCCCCACACTAGGAATTTCTCCTGTATCGTGGGTGCGTTTACAAACATTTAAACTCACATACACAAACAGCCAGACCCGGAACAACTACCTGTAGGCCATACAAATATTTGTTCCGTGCGGGAATCGAACCCGCGACACGCAGCGCAGCAGTCAATCGCTCAACCTCTGCGCCAACCGTGCCGACAAAATATAGGTTCAATAATAATGCCAAACGTTTCCCTGGTAGGGGAGGTAGGGTAAGAATAGCACACTAGCGAATCATGTATCCTGTTTACCTTTCAAAGTACATAATTAGGTACCTGCAATTATAATGAATTTAATAACATTTTATACTTTCCCGAGAAATAATATTTTACAACACGGCTTTCGCACTAATAACCCAGCTCAAATAATAATGAAGTTTGTATTGTTTGTTAAATAATATAATAACATGCATGATAATGCTACATGCTGCCGCCGCAAAATGCTGTGTTTATTGAAAATGACACGCGATAAATTACCACCTTCCATAAATAAGGCTTAACGAAATACAAAACAATTATTTTAATGTGTATACCGAATGTACTTAAATGTTGTAAGCACTCTAGCTTGTTCCTGCGGCTTCACCTGCGTGAAGCTGTTAAATTATTTTTAATTATTAAATTATTAAAGATTTTAAACTTTCATGGTCACTAAAATTATTATAACTAGAAGACGGGATATCTACCATGTTTATCCGTGATCATGGTGCTTGCAACAGCGCCGAAATATCGGGAACTCAAAGATAACAATAAACATGGTAGATATCCCGTCTTCTAGTTATAATAATTAAATTATTATCCCAAGGGAACAAAAAAAAAAAGATAAGAAGTATTCTATTTCCTATCCCAAGTAGTTTAGTTCTTGTGCCAAGTTTCATCCAAATCCGTTCAGCCGTTAAAATTAAAAGAATACAGAAATATAAAAAGTAACAGACAGACAATGTTTCTTTCACATTTTATACTATTAATAAATGTATTCACTCTGACCTCGGGTTACTAAAATATTTTTTCATACTAGAAATGATCCTTCGTCTCCTAGAAAGCATCTTAAGTAGGGATACTATATGACGGCCGACCAATCTCTTGCGTATGATCGATGACGTCACGGGTACGGTTTGTTCCGCGTCGTCATCACTCAGACGCTGAAGTGGAACACGGCGTTTGATTGGCTGCTTCACGTTATTTATGAGTACGTAGTAAACAAATAATCACACAAATCCACCGAGGATTTGTGTGATTATTTGTTTGTTGGTATGAATTTATTATGTATGTGCTATTATGGCATACATTTTTGGCTCCTAATTATATAGTTTTTATATGAAGAAGAAATGTTTTTCTGTTCCCTAAGAGTTTTTATTAGCAGCTCGGTGTTTGGGACCAATACCGCTGGAAGTAAACAGTGAAAGAAAAATACTTAATAGTGGAGTGTACGAGTATTTCTGCTTATCCTTTAAGAAAAAATAAGATGTAAGATAATTTTACCAGTTTTTTTTAAGTATAAAGTTTAATGAAAAGAGTAATTTGTTCCTTCCTCTGAGGACAATCTCGGCGACTTGCCAAACCTCACTTGCTTCGACAAAATGTTCGTCTGCTCATTAGTGGGTAACAAGTTATTTTACAAATATAAAAACAGCTTTTACTACACAACGAGGAGGAAGAGGTTTTTTTTTTTATTTGTATGCCTAGTTTATTTAGCCTTTCTCAAATCGATAAAAGAAAAAACGTTCTAGAAACATTCCTTATCGTTCAATTCGCAAAGCCTTCTAATCCCTTCTTACCAAGACAGCCTTTTCTGAGCCCGAAATCAATTAACCTATTAATAGGTCCCTAAAACCCCACGGTACCCAATTTCGCCGCAACATAACCTCGAAAGGCATTAGATATGTCATCCTACATTGATAACGTCTAATTCTAACGGGTCAGGGGGTCGGGATGACTTCCGATCGATATTAATGTCGATAGGCAGCTGGATCCACGCCAGCTGTCGATATCGAGAGCTCGTGCGTGCTAACAAGGAATAAGCATAGACAGAAGATTCATTTTAAGCTTATGTTTTAGTGTTTCGAACTTAGATGTACACTGGGATATATGTTAAAGGGAAACACTAATTTAACAAGAGTTGTATATCTATAAAGTCAACTAATCAAAACCGCTAACGGGCTTTGATTGCAGTGTTGTTGAACAATTTATAAATATGTTTTCGGGAAATTCAGTTACCTGAGCTGTAAGACTACCTTAGGTTATTAAAACTGAACCTTTTCAAACTCTCAATAGGAACTATCGTAGGCAAAATCAGGGAAATGAATTGTTATTTATTGAATTAAATAGTTCGCGTATTCAAATCACAACTGTCATTCTTTGACAATCGTATGAAATAGATATAATACAGTAAATAGACATAGGATGTCAATTTGCTTAATTTAATTTTCGTGACCGTATATGTTGTGAAAATATTTTCCTTTAATTTACCGCCTGCGTGCACATTGTCCCGTGTTGTTCGTTGTGAGTCTGCTGTATACACCTACTCCGTGGCTCCTACCGTGTTTGCAGTAGCATTTGATTGAGGTTGAGCGAGCTGTATTCGCTGTACTGCTCGTACTCGCTGCACTAGCTGCTCCCTGTACTCTTGTATACACAGCTTTTATTGTCGTGCGGTCGGCAAGTGTTGTTGATTGCTTTGGACCGGAATTAGGTCTCAGTAGCGTGAATATAGTGGCGCTAGTGGTTATTAAAAGAGTTTATGAGGTTGGCTATACTTCAGGCTGATATTTTGATGACAGCGTCTGGTGCTTTAGAGAATATAGCTTTATGTTTTTTGTATGACAAGTTTAATGTTGAAACATTTGGTCATAAAACGGTTCATAGACAAATTAATAAGAAATAGTTACCTTAACGACCAGAAAGGCAAAACTGCAAACATCGTAATCTAATTAAGCATTGTAACACAATTATAGTACCTACAGTTAATTAACAAATCTACTACAGAGTAAGTCGTAACAATATGTCATAGTTAAAACTCGCACCAAACAAACTGTGAACTAGTGTCGGCTATTACAGAGTCGTCCCGAAGTTGGCGACGCGCTCAACTCTCAACGAGTGTTGCGCAATAGTTACGCAACGAATAGTGGTCGTGATTCATTGTGGGGCAGGTGCGGTTGTAGTCGGAGGGATGAGAGGATCCCTTTGAATTAGGAGGTGTTCTAGAGGGTCCTTTACGTATGAGGAAGGGTTTTATAGAATGACATGGTTTAATGTTTAGTTAGGAAACTTTTAATTAATCGTCTCTGTCATTTGAAGTCCATTGTTGGGTTTAATAAATGTATTTTTTTCTTTTTGTACTGCTTACTTGTAATCTAATAATTTATTAAGAAATGTGTTTCTATTAGAACCTCAAGTAGTGAGACCTTTTTTTTTCGGATGTGAAATCATCAAATGACCCCCCCCACTCTGGGCGGAGCGGAAGGGAGTGTCAGACTTGTACTGACTAAAACCCATCCATGTTCCTTCTTTGCCCTTTGTGTTCCAGGGCCACGGTATCTCTTTCGAACAGTCCCGCAGAAGTAGTGAGACCTTCTTTATGGACCAATAAAGAAAACACAAGTACCACAAAGTATGCTTACTTACACAATATAGGTATAACTGCAACAATACAACACAATCTCATAAAGTCAGGCTCATTACCGCCACAGAGTCACTACGTCACAGTCTCAGCACGTAGAACTTTACAACTTACGTAAATACGTTACGGCCTTATGCCAAGTCGACGGCCAAGTTGTCGGCCAAGTGGTACGGCGTACGGCCAAGCGCCACGCTAAGGGCGGGCTCTAATTACGAGTAATGGTCGAACTTGGGACGCCTCGAGCGCGTCGTGCTCTGAAGATAATGAGCTGCGATTGTTCCTGGCTGCTTAGCCTTAAAAATTGAAATTGTTGGTGACGCTGGTAGGAAGAAATTGTGTAAAAATGGAATAGCAGCTTGAATTGGTTTCGCTGAGGCCTTATTTTTTCTTGGGATAGTTTTCCTTATCCTCGATGTTATGCCAGCTACTTTTTCCATTTTCATCATTTCATTCCATTTGTCGTTTTGTTTATAGAATATGTTTCTAACCGACAAAACATTGGCATTTACAAACAATAACTTATCTAATAACATCACAAGATCAAATGATATTCTAATTCCATAATAACAATATCAGCAGTAATGGTTCTCTCAAGACTGTGACTAGTATTCGGCGGATACCCAAACAAATTTAATTAAAGCAGTTAGATTCAGAATAATTTGAAGGCTTGTTTCTGTAGCCGTACGGCGGCGGCGGCGCGCGGCGGCGTGCGCTGTTCATATTCCAAACTGCTGCTTTGAAAATGTTAATGTACGCGGTTGAATTATTTAGGAAACTATCATTAGGCATGAGGGACTTCAGTAATTACTTCTTCTGTTTAAGTTCATTTGGTTTCTAAGGGAATAATGCGTTTTGCCATCGCTCATTATGCCACTGAGGCTAGAGATAATATTCAGTGAGTTGAGTGAAACCTAAACACGGTTTTTTTTCTTCCCAGCTTGTGTATTTGGTTGTGAATGTTTTCCTATAAATTTATTGCGTAAACGTGACTTCACTTTTTAAAAATATAATATAAAATATATATACTCAAATAAGTAGGTATATAACTCTGTGTATTCACGACTTTTTATATATATCCACTATTTGTGTAGAACATTTTAATATCCAGTGTTAGTGAGTGTACGTTTTGAAGTATTTATAAAAAAAAAAAACAAGCAAAAGAACACACTTAAAAATGTCCCAACCACCGCAACAAGGTTTCGTGCCTGAAAAGGTTCAGGAGTTCAACCGGAGGGCCTCTCAGGAAGTTTCAGAGTCTGCTCCTCATCCAAAACTTCGTCCTCAAGAGACATTGAAAAAGGAAGCCCACCAGAACGGGACTGACAAACAACCCGAGAAGCCATCCAGAGATGAGAAACCAAAGGTCGAAACTGGTTACGCATCCAGGCAGAACCTGGAGAGCAAGAATCCTTTCTCTCCCAACTTTTACCGGAATAGCCGACCTCACGGCCACTTCGAGATGGGTCCGCGCGGACTCGATTACTCACCCCATAGAATGGGACTTGACTTCTCCAACCGGCTGCGAGATTATGGCCCGCAAAGGTCCACGTCTATCCATGGACATGAAATGACCGATGCTCCCGTGAAACCTGAGTATTTGGGACATCGGAGTCACTTTGGCAGTCAGATCGTACCGGGCGGGATCAACCACCCTGATGTTGTCTTCAGACAACATGACTACTACAGCCAGGTGGGGTTCTCTCCTCCTCGGGCGTCAAGGTTCTCCTCGCAGGAGTACCTGAACGCACCAGCTCAATATGGGCGCTGGCCTGACTACCGCCAGGAGTACAGGCAGCGCCGCCGCTCGCAGCAGGATCTTCACTCACTCGGACAAAGTCCTGAAACAGGTATTTATCAATTTATACTTGACTTCTCCCATAAATTATAAATAAAATTATCAGTAAACGTATTTCCAAACTGTTTAGTTACTAGACAAGCTTAAACTGTTTCTCAATGAGACAAGTTATACCGATCATAAATTAATCTAGGGTTTAATATAACTTTTACCCGAAACAATAAGCGGCAATTTTGCCTTTCGGCTATTTATTCGTTTTCGGCATAAATACCGTCCGCGATAGAATTGGTCCGTTGGTAGATTTATGTTTGTGGCGCGGACTCGACAAACATTTTTATAAATTGGACGCGCAATGGCGCCCGCGTATTGATCATACGTTTTGTTTCAATTGACGAATGGCCTTTCTAAACGAACCGTGAACCGTGGACGCTAATAAAACCAGTCGGACGGAATCAGAGATAAAATATTTTGTCTCCAAATATTCACATCGTGGCGTCGTGTATAAACTACGGCGGCTAGGTATTAAAGCAAGCACTAGAGACGCTTCATTTCGTGTTCTCATCAAGAATTTCAAAAGAAAAATCTGTTAAATGCGAAAATCGTCTTTATAGTACCATCAGATAAGACTGGCAGTGCTTACGGCACCGACGAAAAGGATACCTCTAATTTAAAAGTACCGTGAAAGTAACTACTTCTTTTAATAAAAAGTCATAGCAGGAAGTTGCAATATTAAATATTACGACTTTCTCAGAGAATAAGAAAAAAGAAATAATTTTGCAATCAGGAAATGTAAGTAAAAGGCAGGTGGTCCAATAATCCCGAACCCACTTAACCTGGAAATATTTGCTTAAAAATTTTTGTTCGCGTAATCCTTCGAGTAAATGTTATGAAGTTCACGGAGGTTCGTGTAAGTTCGGCTATGTTCGGGCGTGTGTCGGAATTAGCCGACACGCCGACTATATGAGTGATTTATAAGTTCGTGCACACACGCGACCCGACGTGAAGGTGTAACAGTAGTTTTTATTTTAAGGAAGATGGATTTGAAAAGTTTGCGAACTTTGATTGAGTGCAGTTGGAATTGTTTTTTTGGTTTGTAGACAGGGCTAGCATTTAAAGTATTTTAGTGTGGCACGTACTAGTTAGTTTTCTTTTCTAATGAATTCTTTCATATTCAATTTTCAATTCAATCATTTTATGCCTCTCCTCTCTACCTCTCGTGCCATACTTAACCCGAATGAATTAATGTTTTGCAAAAATATATGACAATAAAAGAAATCCGTAAAACAGCTTTATAGTCATAGTTTTCTTCCCTACCATTTAAACAATTGGTCTTATAATGACGCAGTTCTTGTCACTTCTGTGTCTTATCTACCGTTATCGATCACTTCATATAAGCCATGTTTATAGGTAACGATTATTATCAAAAGATGGTTCGTATGACCCGACTCGACCCTCATAAATATTACTGCAGGAAATATCATTACCGAAACCCTTCCTCTGAAATACATTGAATTGTTTCACATTAAACACACATTAGCTACTTAGTTACAAATGATTTTAAACTTTAAGTTGTTAACATAAGGTTGAATGTTGAGTGCAGGTGATAGAGATTCCTAACGTTGTTATATATTGTGTTTCGAGCGCAGGTGATCGCTGAAAGTTTCAGCGGGTACTTCACACGCTTGTCGCACATATGAGCGATCGGTTCTCAGTGCACTGAACGACTTTAATACAAGACTGATGCGTATTTTATAGCTTCGAAAATTTATGGAAACATTTAGACATTTTTGTTTTTTTGACAACTTTGTATGTCATTTAGTTCAATCGAAATAAAGTTCATTTTGTTTTGGAATTAAAAATATTAAAATATTTCATTTAGACATGAAAATCCATTGTAATATTTTACAATTAGAAAGTTTAATAGATTCAGATAAATAGGTTCTCGGTACTGAAACCATCGAACGCTATTACGGTACACTCTTATCTAAAAGCACAACACCTGTCACCCCGAAGGGTTAGGCAGAGATGTTCCATCCACATTTAGCCAATTATGGATTTTACCACTAACCGGGCTCGAGGCTTCCCTTTGATACTTAATTACTGTTAAGTAATGTGTATGACATGTCATTAATGCATGCTAACGAATTAAAGTGTCAAAGAAACCGAAGACTTTATAAGAGGTACATGAAATTGTGATCAGCAAGTCAAAGCCGTATCATCGGCGTGTAATCACAGGTCGCCATATTGCATCCGCGCCGACATCCCATTAAAATATCCTGTTTATCGCGCGGTGCTATGAGATGAGGGGAACGGTATATTTTTCCAATCAGCTGTAGCTACTCCACCGTCGAAAAAAGAAAGCAGAAAGTTAACTTTGATCAGCGCGCGAAGATAGGTTCGCGTTTAATTAATGTTGCTTGATACTTAAAATGCAATCATAAAATGTCAGACGTACATGGGATAAGGGCAAGAGAATGATGATGACACATACTTATGTTTCCTAATCAATTGATTTTTTTTTTAAGAAAGCCTGAAAAATAAAGAAAGAAAATACGTATATTCGGCACATGCACACCACATTAATAAAGGAAAACTCAAAGGCGTTACGTTACTGTTAGTTTACTGCACCGTTTTGCATAGCCCGGTCTCAAGGAAATAGAATTTTCAATCATCATATGATCCGAAAGACGTCCACTGTTGCATAGGCTTCGCTCAAGCGTCGCCAACATATTGAAATCTTACGAACAGCTTATAATTATAAGTCTCGTATAATGTGTTCAGTAGAACCTTCTGCCTCTATTTCCACGTGGTGGTATATCAAGTCCCGGGGCGCCTCGCCCGGGCTGAGCTCGCGAAGGCTGCCTCTCATCCCTCATCCCTCCGCTTTCATTCAATTTTAGTGCGAATATGTTTCTCCAGGCCGAGTTTTTGTTACACTAACAATATTTTACTTTGATATCATTTAGACCCCGGTTCGGCTACAAACATTGCTCATTTTCGCGTCTTTGAAGTTAGTAACCACTTTAAGTTTTGGAAAACTTCATTAAGATGAAAATAGAAAGGGGATATTGAGAAGGGGTGGCTAGAACAAGATGGACTGTTTTAGAAAAGCTTTTTTGTGTAAAATAAGTCAAATCTTGGTCGATAGTTTTATATACTATCCTAAATACAATAAATATTTGTTTTCCATTACATCCCACAACATTACCTATCTAAAAAAACTCACAAGAGAAGTTAACCCTTACCATCTCAGTTAACTCAACAGCACTGCCCAATAACGTAAACTTTACTACCCTCAAAGAGTAGCGGAGTAGTGGCGGGTTAACATTGACCCAAAGATGAGCGTAGCCCGCGGTCGTTGACCTGGCGCCGCGTATCGATCCCATTCATGCATGGCGCTGAACATGCCGCTCACCTGCCGGCGGAAACTGCTGCTGTGGAGAAAGGAAGAAGGAAGGATAAAGAAAGAATAGTAATTTAATATTATAAAACATTTTAAAAGAAAGTTGTTTATTCTTCTCCATGAAAACAAATCTTTGTGGATGGATTACTTGAATCAATTTTATTTCCTTGACAAGTTTGAAATTAAAAAGTGCATTTTAATGATCTTAATAAAATGACTGGTAGAAGTACATCTTCTCAGCACTGTTAATTACGGCGTTCTTGAAATAACACAAAACTATGAAGTAGTTAATGTAAACTGACAATGTTTTAGTAAAACTCGTGCTGTTTCAGCATGTTCGTAACTTGTTGCTATTGTTTTCACACCGACAGTCTTATGACTTAACTGTCCATTTTCAATAAATTCCTTTTTTTGTCGGTTCATGCTAAAATGGTATCGATAAATAGCTGACCAAGTGTTTTCCTTTACACCTCCTAGTAAAGAAATACTTAGATTCAATTTCATTAAAGTTCCCTCCATAGCAAATTACCGTATAAACTAAAGTGAAGTATGACAGGTCTTACTAGCAACTAGTTAGCGGTTCCGCGGCGCCCGACGGCTTTGTTGTCAAATGACGAGATCAAGCCAAACAGGGCTAAGTTTGAGGTCGGCTGACGTATTGCTTGCGGCTGAGATGTGTTGCCTTCAGCAAAGTAGGGTTACAACTTGGACAGGTGTCTATTAATTTATATTTATGTTATCCATGGATATTATGGCGCGACGTAAGCCGCCATCTAGTCTTTTCAATACAATTTCCATCGATCATTTCACAAATGTTAACTACCAGCGCTTTTCTGACTGTCATTTGTTGTATTTAAGTCTGGTTCGGAGTTATAATCTACTTCGGCTCTGCTCGATGTCATTTAAAGAGAAGCTGTCAAAAACGTCAATTCGAAGATTTTTTTACCATCGTTGTTTGAGTGACGTTGAGTGGGATCAAGGATATTGAGAAGGGGAATGCGGTTGGAAGAGCGGGCCATTGTCATCAAATTCAGTATGAGTATTACCTAATATAAATAAAGCAAAGGTGAATGCCTCATGTAACGAACAAATACACTTGATTTAATTTGTTGTGGTTTCAATAAATAATGCGAATCATGTCGAAGGCAGCTTTCCGAGAAATCCTGAATGCTCTAAACAACATTTCTCGAATTCTTGTAACTATTAAATTCCAGACTAAATCCTTCTTGCTAAGGGCTTGTATTTCCATAATAAGCTGTAACCTCATGATACATGGACGTCGGCTTCTCCTCAGGGAAAAATTATACTCACAAAAATGTACGCAAATTAAACATTACATGAGTTTTGTTAAATTCTCCTCTTTTAAAGTAAAGGGGGATTGTTATCTCAAGCCGCCGCAGTTGGGGCGAGCTGTAACTTACATGGGGAATAATAAGCCATAACAATGGGATAGCTTGCAGGCGTAGTGGCGTACACTGACAGTACGGAGGATATTATTATGATGTGTGCCTGCCTTTGCTCCCGAATTTCGTAGTCAGATTTGATGAAGGCTGGGACTGCATGATGTTGCTCTGCGGTCATGAAATTTCAAATCTGGTGTAGTTTTGGTATCGTAAAGTAACGTTTTGGTTTAGATGTCGGTGGTATTGTTGGTTAGTTTTATGTTTCGAATATTTGATTAAAAGATCAGCCAAACTGACACTGACTGGACTGAAAAATACATCAGTCGATAGTATTTGTCTGGTGGTGAGTTTGTCCGCAGTTACGTCTGTAATCTGTTAGCACCGGTTTGACGGGATCTTTCAAAACACTGATTATCCAGTAATCGACACTTTTAGTCATACTATTTCTTAAATTACATAGTTTCAAATCCTTTAAAACACAATCGTATGACACCACGATAAGTTTATCTCGCTGTGCCAGTGTGCACTGGCACAGCGAGATAAACTGTGTTCAGTGTACTGTTCACATTCCTACATCTAACTGTACAAAAACTCCGCTGTAGACTGTGTGAGCTAGTAGGGGCCACCGCCCACCATACATAATGTTTGAAGTTTAAATCTGAATGTAGATCTACTCAAGGACTACTTCACTCATCATTTATGTCTTCCGTCTTGGGAAGACAAAAGTTCCATTTCTCTTACGCATTATTGTTTTATAGAAATTTTCTAAGTTTATGGCGGTTCATGGGACCTTTGTCGGTTTATATATAAAAAAAAAAAATATTACGGAAAGAGAAAGAAGAACTCCAAAGATTTTAAGTCGATAAAAGTTCGACGTAACCATCATCGCCAGAGTATAGCATACCCATAACAGATTTCCCCGCAAAACAGATATACACAGTAATTACTGTATCCACTTTCCTACCCCAGCAATTCAAAACTATGATTACAAAATACGTGAACTTGATCGCAGCACTAATTAATCCTCATTTATCACCATCCAAGCTTCGGGCCGCAGCCTGTAGCCTGTAGGCTGTAATGACGCTGACGGGCGCTCATTAGCGAATATAACAATAACGCGTACTTACTGTACCCACTACTACTACCTACGAGGTTGAGGGTCGTTAGCGATTCTTATCGACTAGAGTTACTGACGGTAGGGCTAGGTGTAGATAATAATGTTTTGGTTACAAAAATCTCTTAACACGATTTATTTTTATGGTCATACCTTTGAGCGTTGTTGATCCAAATTAACAATTTTATTTTCCTGTCTCTGCTACATTTGGCGATCAGATGTTTAAACTTATTCAGTCGTATTGATGGCACAAATTACATAATGAGACCATTACAGTACAATTTATGTAAAATGAGCCGTGAAACAATTCCACCTATATGTAATTATATACTATAAATATGTAACCCACTGCTGGACATAGTACTCTCCCAAGTTACGTGGTGTAGTATTGGTTTGTCTATTTTGCAGAGAAAATCGTAACCTGTTTAAATATTCTCTACAGTAAAGACAGGATCTTTTAAAATACCTATTTCCTTTATTCCCGGCCAGAAACGGCCACCTCAATGAAAAAAACCCAAATATATATCTATTCAAATATCCTCCAAATACGAGTACATGTAAACAAAGTGCTTGACACTTCATTTAAGTATGTTTGAATTTGCCGCGTAATGACTTTGATGTTATCTGTGAGTGAACTTGGTCGTTTCTAGGGAGCTGTCTGTCAGATTGACGTTTTGAATACCGCATGCGAATTAGGTAATATGAGGATTGGATTGAAATATGAATATTTAAATAATACTGATTAAGAACTGGTGAAACAGATGGCTTTAAGTGTTGTTTCTCTTTTCGGAGCAACTCAATTTAAGTTGGAGTTTTGCTGTTCACCATAGTATCTAAGGATACATAAACACATTATATACATGGTTATGTTAGTAAGAGGGGCTATCGAGCTGCGTCGCAAACTTGTCGTATCAATATCGAGCAACTTGGTCGGTGGCCAAGCGCATTTTTGTGTCTGCCGGCCGACTTGGCGGGATTAGACCTAACTTGGCGGAACTTGGCAGTTTCTTTCATTGGAATATCGAATGCGACTTAGAAAAGTAGGGTGTTGAGTTTCTTTTGCGTGTCTGAAGTTCCTTCTATGATCTTGTTTAAACGAGGTGCGATTATAATCTTACTTATTTTATTAAATGTACCTTTATATTTAACTCTGGCTGTTCAAGCTGATATAGTAATGCCAACTACAGGAATCTGCTTTAGGCCAGATACATTACCGGCTCCTTCCATTATTATTATGATTTTATTCAAAACAGCGAGACACAAAAAATCCAGAAATAAACTCAAATCAGCATAAAACAATCCCTTCTTCCGTGAGAGTTTCATTCGTCTCATCCGTCCGAACGAATTTAAAAAGCGCCTCTAAACGAATGCGCATACAATTACGCGCGTAACTTGTTCCGTGGCTATCGGCGCGCACGCTGGCGTGTTGGCGGCAATGTTGGCCCAAGTGCTGGCTGAATTGAAATTATGTTGATGGTAACGAGTTGGGGCATTACCATACAAGCCTTTATGGGGTTGGGGGCCTGGTGAACGCGAGTGGACTAGTCTAAAGAGCATTTTTGTATTTGGCAGAATAGCTACAAAAGAGCGCTTTGCCTGTGGATTCCTGCCAAGTTTGATACGATTGTATTATACGCTGTTAGTTGCATATTGTGAGTTTTTATTTTGCATTAAGCCTGACCAGATATGAAAGGACTTTTTATTTTAATAATTTCACATAACTTTTCCATATTCTCCATGGTCTTTAAAAAGATAACTAAGAGTATGCACAGTGGAATACAAATGAATGGCATATAAAAGCCAGTGTTGCCAGTATACGAGTGCAGCGCTATCCGTGTTAAGATTTTAGATTAGACACGCTGTTGTGAACAGAAATAAGTTTATGCAATATTCTTTTATGAGCTCGGTATATCTTCATTCTGTTTTGTTCAACAGATTGGCTTTTTAAACACACGTAAACACTGTTTTGATATCTAGTTAGCACTCAAGAAGTAAGAAGGTAACATGAAAGGATTTAGTAGTAATAAATAAAGCTTTGGCTTATTTTATAAAAGGTTCGTCTGAAGAGGAAAATTCGTATATCAAATTGTAATCTCTGAAACTGCACAATTTTCCACCAAAATGATGTTTAAAAGTTTCAACTCAATTTTATTAACAGGCACATTCCTTTGTCCTGTTAATTCAAATCATAATTACTTTTTAATTTCTGTTTATTTTTTCTCGAATGACTCAAATCTCAAATGCTTTCAGAAAAGCCAATTTGTAAAAAGGCTATTCTTTCTATCCATCAAACTTTCTTTAGGAACTCTTCGTTTTAGTTCCTTCACAGCATAATACTGTTCATATTACAAGCCCAGTAATGTATTCCTCAACTCAATTTGTCTAGGTCGGCTAGCCAGGGGCGGTTTACTTCAAAAAAATTAATAACCATTACAGCATATTCCTATGTTATGAATCCAGAAACCCACGCCAACCTCTCCGGTTGCTCTGTAATAGTTTCATAACGCTTTATATGCCATGCCGGGATGAGAGAATGCTAATATTCCGAGTCGGGAGTTTTAACGAAAAAGAAGATGGCGCCCTCTAGCGTTTGAAACAAGTTCGCTATGGTAACTACGTATTAAAACTGCGCTGTGATTACTTGAGTGTAACAAGAATGTGGTGAAAATAATCTACATACAAAACATAAAGGGTACCAAGCAGCAAATTCAGAACCTGGGCTTATTTATATATCGGTCCGGTAAAGTTATTTTGGACCGACCTCAAGTGTCATTACTAAGCTAAACACTGGTGACTCAGGTATGTATCTATACACCGTGACTTTTTCGTCGTCTTACAACGGCAGCCCACTTCATGTATCCAATGAATACTAAACATTCATAAAAAAAAAGTATTTATGAGATTTTAATAGTTTAAAAATAATATTATGACGCATGACGTAGTTAAAACACCCTGTTGCGAGCGATGATCTATTGGACTCGAGTGCTGGGTAGGTATTGTTCTCCCGTTTGACACGTAAACATCATTAACAGGATGTGTCATTATTATATTCTATTTTTTTACTATTACTTTTCTTTGTAAGAAAAGTATGGAAGATAAAAAGAAAGCTATTTTATGTCAGTTACATTGAGTGGACGACCTCTGTAAGATGGCAAAAAGTCACGGTGTATAGAGAGAAAATATTCAATAGAAACCCAAACTAAATGTTCTGAAATTAAAATCGAAAATTGGTTATCAAAGCTCGTTCTGTCTCTGTATGAAAAAAGCTTTTTCCAGCATAATTTACTTATCATTGTAGCCGTTACGAGTAGCTACAGGTATAGGCTTTAAATCTATCACTCGACTGAATCATCAGTAGCCATCCAGCTATTCCATCGCTTCACATAAATCGCTACAAAAACATTGACACAGCGCTGCAACGCCAATGATGCCGTCTGTTGATTTTGTTCCGCGCTTCATAACTCACTCACCGTAGAACAAACAAATTAAATTCAACTACGCTTTGTTACAAGTATGAATTTTAATTAGTAACTTCATTAATTTGTGTTTTAGTAATTTTGATATTTTAGTGAAAATTGTACCATCCTCTACTATGGTCTGCGGTGCCTATAAATTATGAAAAAAGATTTATTAATGTAGTCTTTGTCCAAATAAAAACACAATTAAAGCAACCACGTATTACATTAACAGACGTAGTGATTACAGCTATTAATTAGCAATGGATGTTGTACGGGCTGTTTTGTGTATGACATTGGCTGACCAATCGTTTTCTGTAGAAGAAAATCTTTGGTTTTTCAATAGTTTAGTGTTTGCTTAAAAAGTATGCAAAAGTGACGCCTGTAAACCTCAATCATATGACATAGGGGCTATCGTAAATCCTGGCACAGTTCAGTGATATCGTCAAGGTAAAGGCCAAAAATAACACGAATCCTTAACAGAACGGATTCTGACAGAAAAAAGGAAAAACGATAGAACTAAAAATGTTCATCTTAGTTTTATTATTAAATGGTTCGAGAGGAAACAAAGAACAGTTTATTTTCCTCTTCTCCTCATCAATCGGGCACCCCCTGTGTTACGGGCAGGAGGGGGGGGGGGAGGAGAGGGGGTGAATATGATGGTGTTCAGGTGACGAACGACCCGTCAGGAAGCTTTATTGAACCCGATTTAGTATGGCTTTTTTGTTTAGGATGAGAAATCATTTTTTGTTCCTGTTATAACGTGTGGCATGTCTAATAGAATGTTTTTGGCAAAAAAAAAATTACATTTTAGAAAGTCGTAAATATTCAAGGCTAACATGTTAGGGTAGGCTTCCAGCTTAACCGCAAGTAGATGAATACCAGCATTAAACTTTCAAGACGCCCCACTTTAAAAGCATATAAATTAGTAAAATTCATTAACTTGCATGTTTAGAGAATTGTAATTTTCAACACGAGTAGACTTTTACTACTACATTCATTTCTTAAATAACTCAATGTCTGATAAAATTGTGTTATGTACGATGTCACACTTCAAAGAAACGCCTTGTTTACATTGTAACTATACATCAATGCCTGAGACTAGAACCAAAACCGCTGAATAACTGTTCGTACTGTCGACCACAAAAGTACTTGGTTGACATTTATGCACTAATAGTTCTTTGTCTTACCAAGAAGTATCGTATTATTCAGTAACTGAGTTGTGGAGGTCTGTGAGGTAGTCGCTTCGTGCAAAACGCTGGCATTCAACTGTGTCCAATTAGACTGGAACCCGACCTCACATAGTTGATCAATTCAGTCAACATGAAATGTAAATTCAATTTAAGCAACTAGTCAAACAGAATCAGTGAAGACAAAAGACGCTCGATCAGGAAATTCATTTAAACATTCACTAATTAAACAGATACGAAGACAAGAATCTGAGAAATTCGCATAACAATAATTCACGTCCTCTCGCTAACTAAGCTAATGAAACATGACGCTTTTACAGTGAGCAATGTATACAGCAGGTTATTAGTTCTTATGAAAATGTTAATCAGTTTCGGACACTGTCATAATAAAAATCGTTACTTGTCAATTTATGGCCCTTTTTTTTTTTTTTCTTTTTTTTTTTTCCGGATGGGAAATCATCAAATGACCCCCCCCACTCTGGGCGGAGCGGAGGGGAGTGTCAGACTTGTACTGACTAAAACCCATCCATGTTCCTTCTTTGCCCGTTATGTTCCAGGGCCACGGTATCTCTTTCGAACAGTCCCGCAGCCCCGGCAGGCATCGGCCCATGCGGACCCCTACTTGATTGCTGACATCTCTTTGAGGCGCGCGTGGAACACGAACGCGCCGTCGCCACGGCCCGTCGTCATAAGACGGCCGGACGGCGAGCTAGCCCATAACTCGCCGTCCACAGGCCAGCGCCTACGGTGGTCGGAAGCCACCACGTGACCCCCGACGCCCAGGGCGTCTCCCGCGGCGGCTGGGACGTGAGGTTCTTTCCCTCTCACGTCCTGCCACCTCCTTCACTAGCATGACTGCTTCGCAGAAGGAGGTGACGGCTTCCCATTCCCTCTCGCTCCGGACCATGGCTTGAACCAAGGCCGGACGCGAGAGATCGCCGCCGCCAATCGCCGCTGTGAGGACACGGCGGTGCTCCGCCCAAGTGGGGCAGACCTCCATGGCCCTAAGACGCCGTATTTTTAACGTGGCCATTTGCTTAGTAAAATATGGAAATACTGCTACTATATATCCGCGGGTTCGCCCGCGTGGAGGCGAAAATTGTCCCACGGCAGTGTGTTAATGGGATAAAAAGTGTGATCGGATGTAATAATCCAGATTATGATCTACCTATGAACTGCTACTGGGTGAAAAGGTTACGTACAGGCAGAGTTACTTTTGTACCTATTTCGAATATTAGTATGGACCAGCTGATGCTCGCGGAGTTCGATAATTGTCCCACGGGACCATACTACCGGGATAAAAAGTATCCTATGACAATTTATAACCCAGGTTAAAAAATATCTGTGTGCTAAATTAAATCCAAATCCGTTCAGTTGTTATTGCGTGAAAGAGTAACAATCATCCATCCATCCTCACAAACTTTCGCATTAATAATATTAGTATAAACTATAACATAATATTAGTATGGATTCTAAGTAAGGTTCAGGTTTTCGTAAGTAGACGGTATAACGGCATCGCGGTCACGGCATCCAAATTGCGAATGAAACTGAGTTATTACAGAAAGACATTCGAAACCGTAACAACATGGCGATGGCAAATAAACCCATCGTTCAATAATTTCCCTTAAACATCGGGCTGTTTGTTCCCTTCGTTGTAACGTAATGGATATCGAGCGGTAAAACAAAGCTTCAGTTACCAAATTATAATTTCGTGAAAACGCGAAAATTCTTCGTAATTTTGTAGACGATGTTGATTAAGTTTACTGTGCTATCAAATGGGGTCGCCCAATGTAAACTGATTTGTTCTTACTTATTTTTCTCTTGAGTATTATTTGTTTGTGCCAGCACTCTAGATTCTTCAAAGTAAAAATCAAACACGAAAAACTTTGCAGTTTTCTCCAGTAATACCACTCCACCGTAAAGAAAACCCATCAGAGGCGGCGAGCAAAAGAAATTCTTTCGTTCGACCTTAAAATTTTAGTGTAACTTCAAATACTTATATCCAGGCTCAATATTAAAGATTGGGCAATTCCAACACGTTCGCCTTACAAGCAATATTGATCTCTATAGGCTTTTGATATGGTTGATATTGAACTGGTTTGGGAAAGCTTTGCGCCACTCAGCTCAATTCACATCGACCCCATCGTGGGTTTCTTACGATTTTATTTCTCATATAATCGAAGCCGTATTTCTAGACATCTGTGTTATATTTCTGAAATGTTTGTTCCATCAAGACTTGGCTAAACACTCCTCTTTTTTTAACCTACTTTACCATTTAGGAGGGTAGTAAAAAGTTTTTATGTATCTTTCGCACATTTGGTGGGGAGAATGTCAGAGTTTCATCAACCCAACTTTTGACAGCACGTTAATTAACATACATAAGCAATATTATATTATCCATCACATGTTTTTTTATCGTTTATGTTTTAAGTCCGAACAAGTTCATCAACACGGAAACAAAGTTATAACAAATTACAACACAGCATCTAGACATAATAAAATTAACAGTTTTGCTGGTTTTACGACCAAAATAAAAATCCTAAAATAAAAAATAACCGCGTTATGGACGACTGTACCACCACCATGTTGGTACACTCATGCACAGCGGTATAATTTTGAACAGCTGTGAACACAGAGCAGTCACAACAGTAACTCAACACCGCAACATCCTTCAGTTTGTTTACTATAAACCGCGCTTTGGGTGGAAATAAAACGAGGTCGTTGATAAGTCATAAAACAAGCGAATGGCATCCATTGACCGGTGTGACGTCACATATTGATAGTAACCTGTGCTTGGGTTATTTCTGTCAGTGTCGTGACGTGGGTTTCTACTTTGATGCTTTTTATTTCGGTAGAATGGAGGCTATAAACAACGAATCTTTTGTTAGAATAAAAAGAATTCATATGATCGATAAACTTGTCCGAAACCTGTGAAAGAACTTGTTGTCATCTGCCAAAATATCGATATCGTCAAAGGACACGAGCAAACGTTTAATGAGAGACGCGCAGAACCGAGATGTATGGCGGGTGTGAGGGGGCCTAGCAGTGGATGATTCCGAGCTTATAATTACTATTAAATCTAATAGGACAGTAGTGGTAATTATGAAAATCGGAAATATTACCGTTTTCACACTTTACCTGTCACAGTTAAACCAATTATGCTCACAGAGAAAACAGTTGTCTTACTAAACAAGTTGCACGCGCGACGATCATAAACCATACGCCACGCGGGTTTATAGCATTTTTACTTTTATTGCATTACTGAATTAGATTAACTGGCACACGATGTTATACACGATTCAATAGTCATATAAACATCTGAAATATGTAGACAAAACGCTTTGAAACTGATTTATAACGGAGATGCCTTTTGTTGTACAAAGATTTTAAAAACGTCTAGAGATTGTTTGATTCTCTAAATATCGAGATACTGTGGTTATTTCTAAGCCTTGAAGGAATGAAAGCGTTCTTTGGTATAGAGAAAGTATTTGATTTCATTGTTGCTTGAACCATGAGGTGATGAAAGCTATTATTATTGCCTACCATATGGGGTGTTGAAACGATGGGAATGCGAGGTATTGGAACAGATTGTTTGAATCTTTTAACAGTATTCGAGAATCAAAGAGTGAACTTCTCTCAATATTTACCCTTTCCATCGTTTCTGGGTTTTATTTATTTCAATAAGGAAGAAAATAACAAATATTCTGATTTGAACGTTATCATACAAACGTCGGGTTGTCATTACATCTTCAATTTCTTTGAAAAGCAAGAATGTACTCCTCCAAAGCTTTAACTGTTGAGCTTTCTACGAAAATGTACAACAACTGTGGCAGAAACTTTTCTAGTTTATTTCCTTACAATTGAAAATTTTCAAACCCAGTAACACTACGGTTTATCAAAGAAAAAAAAATCACTATCATTAAAATGTTCCGCCTGAAAGTATACAAACGCTATCTGAACAACACTTTCCCTCAATAAAAAGTATTTACTCCAATTACATTTTTCCCTGAATCTAGGGTAGTTGGTATCTGGAGCACACGACAGCGCTCCGGTGGACAAACGTCTGAAAGACTGAAAGGGTAGCAGACACCTCGTAATTGACATTGTTCAAATTGTTTGTCGGGGGATGACCGGGTTAACTGACTTTTTTGGTCAGTTTTTAATTAATCTTTATTGTTTTCACATGTATGGACGTGTACGCATGTATGGTTCATTGCATGGCTAGTTTCAGTATCAAATGCTGATCATTTTCATGAATGGTTAACCGTAAAACGCATCTATTCATTTGGCCTTTAAGCTTGTTCCTGTCTTTATCATTTGAAGGTGTATAGTAGAGACAGAAATACTTTGATGCGTTTTGATTTTGGGGGGTAAAGCTGGTATCAGTTAGTACACCAGGGCCAGGTTAGACCGCCGTTTGTTGTCAATAATTTAATTGTATCTCTCCCTTCTCTTGTGCTGCTCCAACCATCTTGTCTTATCCAGTTTACGTTCCACACTAATTGTACTTTCAGCAAAATTATATGCTTATGTTGTGATATATAAATACAGCTTTTTAAATCTTCCTCAGCAATAAATAAACTACTGACGTATTTGTTTATAGTAATAATGTTCCAATAAAATATATCAACGTTGTACAAGATGAATGTGCATTAATACTATATTTATATGTTATGTAGTGTTTTATGTGTCCGTAGATTTATGTTGAAGTTTACTATTTGTATATGAGATTGTTTTATTGCTGAGAAAATATGTATCTCTGTGTTCTTGCCCAATCGGTAAAGTTTGCTGTATTTAGCAAATGTGACGTAAAATATACATTACTAGCTTATGTCCGTGACTTCGCCCGCATTTCCGCATTCTGTAATTGTTCCACGGGATCGTACTACAGTAACAAAAAATCCTAAATCCTATGTGTTAAACCTATCTGCGTTTCATCCAAATCCGTCTAGTAGTTTTTGTGTGAAAGAGACATTACATTCATCCATCCATTCTCACATACTAGTTGTATTAGATAAACAGGTATTTTGAGCTTATAATAGTAGGTGTACCTACCTACTATTATAAGCTCAAAATACTCACCTGACACTGGGAAGGAGGCAGTACTAATCCTTTGCTCGCAGCTAGTTCATGATTTCCAACCATGTACAAGTTTTCTCCCGAAGTTTTCCTACACTTTAGTTAGTGTGCGTGTGTGTGTGTTACTGTGTGAATGTGTATAAGATTTACTAAGAAAGTTCAGGAAGCGCGGTACTTACACAGCATGAAAGGCCACGTCCGATTTTAAACTAGGTAGTTAGAAACCTTAGAGAAGTAGGTACTAAGATTCCTTTCATTGAAACCGCTAACGGTTAAGACGAAGATGGGGATCTATAAGATTCGCTAAATACATTACGGACGGCTTCGGACTCTATCAGATACCATACTAGAGTATTTGTCTATATCCGGTGTCCACAGCCGGTCCACAATCTGCATGTTCCAGTTTGACTGGTCCGTTACTTCAACTAATCTTCTAGCAGTCAAGCTGCTTGAAGCTTTGGTCATTACCCAATCAATACAGCTTACCCAGCTTATCCTAATTCAGCACATAAGCTAGCAGATAATCTCTGGCACTATTGCTAATCTGTAATCCTCGGTAATGGCCGACCTTTGCGTGGGCAAGACCAATCAATAGCATAACGTTTGGTTTTGTGATTAGAGACTAGATACATTTGTATGGAGTTGATTGACTATGAAGAAAGCCGAAAAGGTTCTAATTTCTATGTGAGTTCGTAAGTCGATATGCATAAACGTAATAAATGCTTTATTCCAGTACAATAGTTCTACGTTGGTCCCAAACTGCTGTATCTTGACTACCCATTATGCCACTCAGCTGTCATTTGACTTAGCCATGTTCCCATCTTTATCGTACATTTGTAGTTGGACTGTTGTGCGACTGTGACGGAAATAACGCTTAGCCTTCGTCAGCGTTAAGAAAGTTTTTAGATCTTGACCTTGGTCCATAGGGTGTCTTCAGACACATTGGTTGAATGGTTGTCGCGTTTATAGGTTCACTTATTTACACACATTATAGTACACTGTCTAGCAGACCTGCCCAGTGCAGTAACATATTTTACCTTAACAACATGTGTTACAGTCCAATTTCTAAAAGCTCAGTAACCGTACTGTAGATGGCAATGAATCGATTAACGCAGATGTTGTTCGCAGTTGGATTCCTACAAAGCTTGTATTACAGCCCTTGGGAATGTACCAATAATGGCAAGATTCAATTTGCTGCCAGTCTTTATTTAAGTTTGTTTTCTAGTAAGTGTATCTATAGTGCAAGAACAAAGTCTGCGTTGCGTTGCGGACCGTAGAATTGTGTTCAGTCCCTAAGTGGTTGATAACACATAGTGTATGAGGTCTACGGTCACTGCGGCGGCGTTGGTTACTTAGCGCGGTCACGCGACACATCTTTATGCCTTTATAGAGGCGGAGTTGAAAGATAAATACAATGAAAGGCGAAGGTTTTAGCCTAGGTAGGTACTAATAGTAAGTGTCTTACCGCAGGTTTCTAAAAGCCTGATCAAGTCTTCAGTCAGTGAATGTATTGTCAAACTAATGTAAGATATCGTGAATAGTTAAAAAAAACTTTTGTATCAACCACTTCAGTTCAAATTAGTTAGCTAATAGATTAAATTGACAAGAGATCAAACGAAGTGAAAAACTGATAAAAAATAGTAAACGGTAATTTAAAAAATAAGTGTAACTAAGTTAGTCACTGGTGTGCAAAGAAGAGGGGTCAAAACACATTTTAACAGCAAAGTGTTTAAAAAAACATTAAGATAACTTTCACGCATGTTCGTGCGTCATGCGTGTCACCAATACGGGTCAGCAGGATATAGGTCAGTTGAGTTATTTAACGATATAAGTAGTACAACTTTACAAGACATCAGTTAAAACATAAATTATGTCTTGCGTGGGTAAGATTTCATGTTAACAATGCGAAAATAAATGAATAGAAAACATACAATGCGCCACGAACGAATTGGATCATTTCTCACAATAACCCCTTGGCCAGGAGCTGCAGGCGTGTTGCGACATCGGCTGCCGAAAAAACAAATAAAAGAGGTTCCTTTAGCATGCCCCGAACGACCGCAACTTGATGAAATGCACGCAAAGGAAACAAAAGACACGCGCATGTGTCGCTTGATGCCAGTCCCATCGCCTGAGGTTGCAACGAGACATAAGATTTCGTGGTAATAATAAATACTAAAATACCCCCATCAAAAGGCACAAAGAACCCAAACACTCCTTTCACAATAAAACAACATTTATTTGACCCACCGTCCGAACGATTACCTACAGTAAACAAACAAACATAAAAACATACACACTCATATTTATCACAAGAAAAATACAAAGGCCCCTTGCTATACGGAACCCGCTGAAAACACAACGGGATTTTGGGGTCCTTAGTTAATAATTAATCGGACAGAACCTTAGGAGGGGACCACTTGAGCCAAGTTTATGAAAGTCAAGAATTCCGAGGATGGCCGTAAGTTAAGAGAAGGAGGAACACTTTGTGTTTTGTAAGTTTTGAAAAGTATGAGTTGTGGAGGGGCTTCACGCTCGGTACAGAGTGATCTAAGTTTAGACTGAGTTAATTGGCCATTCCCCTTTACTAAGTTATTTATTAGATCCAAGTGTCTGTACATAGCAAATATTCAGGTACATGACCCAGATATGGTCTGAGCACTCTGCTAGTTTATTGAAAAACTAGAACTAGCATCTGGCAAAAATAAAGTTGTCCTTCATTTTCCGAATCAATTTTTGCATGGATTAGGACCGAGTACCCCTTACTTCCTCTACTTGATCATGGTGTGATGAAATTGTTATATTAGGGTAAACGGTCCACTTTACTCCCGATAACAATACATGAAGCCAAAGTTTCACAATACAAGTCACGTCTGGACGATTTTCATTTGAAAACTTTAGACCAAAATAAGTAGCCCACAAAACATAGCTCATAATCCGTTCACATAATATATTATTTTACTAAATAAATAAACTTTACAGCGTATTTATTCACGTGTATTTTGACACACAGAGTTGAGCTCAATGAATTTAGCGAAACAATAGCTTTGAGCTGAAATTAAATCTAAGCTCAACGGATTATTTGAGCTGTTTGTGATTCTATTGTGCCTTTGTTTCCATGCGTTTGTAGACGACTGCGAGGAAATTATTCATTTTACTCGTGAAGTTGTGAAATACTCTGCGGTGTTTATTTTAAGTGGGAGGAGTATTATGGACCTGTTTTCTTTCCATATTGTGTTAAACCACACACGTGGAGAGGATTTTGTCGAAAATATTCATGCGGTGTTTCTTTTTAGCGGGGCTTAGGGATTTTTGGTGAAAGGCCAGTTTTCTAAAATTATGGCAGCAAAAAAAGCAAATACGTAACAGAGTCAACAAACAGTACAAGATCTTGTTTACGCAAAATATGAGTCAATAAACCTATCGTAAAAACAGCCTGAAAAAAGAATCAATTCTCATCTTCTACAGCACCACAGCAATCTACTGTTAACAACAAAGTGTCGAGCTATCCTCCCAAGTCTTTAAAAAACTACACTTTTAAAAGTCACACTTTAAAACTATAGTTTTAAAAGTGACTTTAAAGAATAGTTTTAAAAGCCTTCAAGTCTTGCACCGCACTGCGTCCCTGAAGAATAAACTTTTAAATGCGTTCACTTGAACAGCTAGTGTCAATGTTGATATATGACCTAGATTTCAAGTAGGGACCTTTTTTATTTGTGGCATATTGTTTATAACACATGGAAATCTAAGTGTAGTACCGGGATGTAGACTTATCGAGTTTTGAACATTCTCTCGCCTATCGGAACTTTTAATTACAACGCGATGTGGCATTTTTACAAATATATCCTCATATTTATGCTCCTTCAACATGATAGGCCAAATGACTGAGTCAATCCACTCCAACATTGTATAATACTAACTTAATAAAAATGGCGCCGGAGCTTCAAGTAAAAGTTAACAAGCCAACCTTCCTGTACGAAAGTAAAAGTTCGCGCTGAAATTGTTTCATTTACAGGAAAGGACAGGAAAAACATCAAATCTTTTTTTAGCATCGACCTAAGAGTTTTACGTAATTTGAGCCCCTCTCCTGTGTTACCTCTAAAACGGTTACTAACATTAGAAAAAGTTACAAAATACCCCTTGTGCCTTTATGAAATTAAACCCGGGCTATTTTGGAAGTCGGAAACGACTGAACATTTCAGTTGGTATTAAAAAGGCGGTAAATATTCGGCATTAAGGTGACAGGAGACAATAAAATAAGTGTAACAAGTGTTATGATAGGGCTGACAAGAATATCTGCCAGAATTTTATGATGATTTTGATTTGTTTTGGTAATTATGTTATTGTTATAGAAACCAAAATCACTGAAACGTGACTTGAAACCTCGTTACGGTTTATTTCGGCAGTTTCGTGAAATTCTTGAGTAAAACGTCCCAAACTGCCTTGAATCAGTTGTTTAATATTGGCAAAAGCGATAGATTTAAAATATATATATATATATTTACTGTCGGCCGCGGATGTGTCTTCAACTAGCCATTACCTACCAACCAACCTTTTAACCATATCCTTCGGATAAATATCTTTGTTTTTGCATTAGGTACCTACATTATTGGAAAAAGTAATCCAATTGGTAGACGACCTAAACCTTTTTACAAAAAAGCTAAGGACGACCATGACATTCGAAATTCAAATAGTAACTCGACCCAACTCTACATCCGTGCTCTTAATTTGATTGTGCGCAGTTGTCGACGAAGTGACGCCAGCGCCGCCACCTGGACAAAGTGGAAAACTTTGTTTTACAAGTAATCTAGCAAATTGCCCAACGATTCTAATCATTGTTTGGACCTCACTTTGTGTTACATTATTAGACACGAGTTTGTGGCAAACTTTGACAATATTGTTTATGGGCACTTAAAGAAACCGATATTAATAGTTTAGTTTTGGAAGATCAATCAAGCTGTGTACGAATTATTTAAACACACACGAAACTTAAATAGAAGGCAAACAAATCTGATAAAGGGGCTTTCCCAAATATATTAGAATCCCATAATTGGAAAAAATCATACAGCATCACTGAAAGTCATAAACGTACTTGTCGGATCCGGTCATTAGTACGGACATAAAATTAATTGGACTGCGCGCCAGTGTGCAGTAGTGACATCACGCGACTTAGTAACCAGTATACCCACCACACGGTGTGCTTGTACAGAGCCCTGATTTCCAACTCGAGGGAAGACGACAGTCAGTGTCGGATCGCGGCGGAGTTGAAACGTCTTGGAACTGTACTGTGTGTGATTCATTGTGTCCCATGTTGTTGTGTTGAGTTGTAATCTCAAGTAATTTGTTAGTTTGCTAGATACAGTGTATCGCACCCAGTATGTTTTCATAGCACGAAACCCTTGGTCTGCCCACATGATGTACGAGCCTAACGGAATAAATCCTGACATATCCGACATACCTATTTCTGTTCCGCAAGTCTGAGCCAAAAGCCAGCCGCCCATTCCATCCCTTAGGCACCTATTTATCATATCCAAGCCTCCAAACATTTTTCTTACCTTTCTCGAAATAACACCGATACATACAAATTAAGGGCCCTTTGGGTAACAGCATTATGATACATGCAAACACGTCGTCCCGGGTGACGTCATTATTAGGTAGCCACCGCTTGTTTGTAGTGCGGATGAACGCGGCACGGTAGGGCTAATTGGGAACTTGTGATGAATGTGGATGTGTGGCAGGTACCTGCGTACGAACATGGTTATGTATTTTTATCCGTATTTTCGATGTTCCTCACCTGATCGTTGGTGCGAGTAGTTGTGCACAAGTGCGTAGTATACGTGCAAATATCGATTACGTAATTTTTCTTTACATTTTTGAAAATGGTAGAATAGTAACACTATTAATTCAGTTTCCAAGATATTGAAATAGATGACAAAAGCTGAAATATCAGGTGAACGGAAAAGTTACGACGTGTTTTCCTTCAATTCCGTAGAATGTCTACAGTAACTCCATGACATACGTAAGAAAAGAAGTTTCCTAAAATACTGCCCCAGCTCGCTCTACATAAACCTGATATAAACTCCAACTATTTATTTATGTTGCTCGGCTGCAATTTTCTTAGTTTATTTATTAGTTCGTACCTCAATCAGTTGACCGGTCTGTGCTGTTTCTAGTTTGAATATAAAACAGTCTGATTTGTGAGGCGCAAGGTCAATACTCACATCTATCAGGGGTAATGAGTGTTGGCATCCAATAAACTACAGCAATTGGTCGTAAATAAGTCATTAAGTTTAAGAAAAACTGTTGTTTTTGTGAATCGACTTTCAGTAATATCATATTTACGTTCTAAAATCATCTCAGCTTACATGTTCTTAGAATGCTTTCTGGAACTTGAGAACGTAGTTAGTTCCAATCAAGGTGCTTGTTGTAACTTGCGGAGCTTATCTTGATCAGCACCTCGGTTGTGATTGAAATTGTGATGGATGCTTGGATCGTGTTGATTTGTTGCGATACTGATGGTGTCACAGTTCTGATTGTGTTGACGAACTCCTTGTCCTCTGCCGAACTGCTTCTCTCCTCTGTTGTATTTGCACTCACACCGGGTATTATAATCATGCGTAAGTCAGTTTTGTTAGAAGAAATATCAACAAAAAAATTCAGAACAACTACGTATCTTTTCAAACCTGTTTTAAAATAATAAACCCAAGTTGTCAGCTTTCAATAGATTTCCATCGATATCGCCGTCCATACAATCCCATCTTGCAGCGACAACAAAAGCAGGGATATTCAACATTTTGCATTTTTCTCGACGCGGTATTACGTACACTTTACAAACAAAATAACCTTCGTCGCATTTCCCTTTATTTCCGATACGAAACAATTCGGGAGCAAATCCGGGACTTATCTGTGGGTAATGCAATCGGGATGCTGGGTATTGTACCGGTATCGGTGTACCGGTAACTATACTGTGCCGTAGTGCCTCTTTGGTACTGAGGACAGGGAACAGATACGTTCTTTGTTCGGGAGCGGGGACAATAGAATGAAGGACAGTTCTCTTGGGAAAACTTCTTTATTCTCTTTTTTGACGTTTATTGTTTTAATTGGGGTTTTTTTCGTCTAATTTAACTTGTCTGTTAGTACTCCTGTCTATGTAAATATGATTAAATGTATTCTATTAAACGGCCTTACGGTCTAATAAATACCACACAGTCACAGACAATATTGTGGAAACTATCTTATATCGAACTTTTAAAACATATGTCAAGGTTTAAATTGTACTACTTCAATGAACAACCCATGTACTTATACAAATAAAATGATATTCCACAGACATTTTGTGAACAGCACGACTGCACCTGTTTCAACCCCCTACAAACTACCCTGAGATAGCTCTCGGAATAAAATTACACTAAGATAAGACATTCTACTGAAAGTGCTGAAAACTTCGCGCTTTTACTGAATGCAAGCTATTCGCAGCGTACACGGAGTTGAATTAAAAACTCGACACCTTTTGTTGCCCTAAGATAAATCTGCTATTCTCTAGCGAAAAGAAAAGAGTTGGATTTGCTGATTATCGTCTTGTAAAAGTGTGGACATTGAATTGTGCTAGTGGATACCTAAAGTTCCATCGTGTTCTTTGTAAATGTATAACTGAAGTTAAGGTGTAAGATTAGTTTTAATGCTAGTTTTGGAGTTAAAACTGGGTCTGATAAACTATGACGGATGAAATGCCCACTTTAAATTGTTCCCTAGTTAAAGTTTTAGATGTTTTCGTTCTGACAATTCCCCTTGGTTATTCAAGGAATTGCAATTAACATACATAACTTAAAAAAATAAAATAAGTTCCCCGAAAAACTTGCACACAACAATATCTACAACATTTATCTCCACATAATTTTAAATCCCGCTACCCCAAGTGCTAACCAATATGACCCGCGTACTACGGTTGTCTGCGACCATAAAGTACAGGAGATATTGCGATAGTCTGCTTGCAATATTAAAGTAGAATGCGACAGCACACGCTTATAAACGGCAGCATGGTTGTAAAGTGGCAACGCGGGCACACTCTGTATGCGAACCATTGTTATACCGGCTGTAACGCAGTCGGGTGTGAGCGAAAAGAATTAGTCTGTGGCTCTAGTCTAGTAGTTATTCTACTATCGTCCTGATTTATTATTTTAGTTTCTAAGGGGAGATAGATAGTCTAGACTTTGGAACTTTTCGACGCGGATTTCATTATAAGTACAAAATACTCATGACCAGGTATTATTACGTATTTTTACCCTAACATGGCTTCCCATCAGACCCTTCAAATTAATAAAAAAACCCAATCTCGTGCATTTCGCGTTAATGTGAATGGTCACACTAATCTGACAGCGCGGTAAACGACGCCATTTTGTGTCATTACATCACTCGCGAGGGACCAGTGACGGGTGACGTGTGATGGACAGTGACAACATTAATAGCTGTGGGACATGGAGATTTCTGCATTAGGAAACAATGTATTTTGTACTAAAACAAAAAAAAACTGAAAGCTTTGCACTGGTCAGACAAAGAACACAATAATTAAACGTTCGACGACTGAAAAAAATCCATTCGATAAAAATAGAACATTTTCATTCGGACGACCATGAGCTCTAAAAATTACGTTACCACTAATAATTTACTTTCACGTCATCGTGAAATCTAAACTACTATTCAAACGCTCTCCAAAAATGATAGAACCAAGTTTTAAGTAGTTTAATTTCCAATGCAAACTGGAACTCATTGTAACTCCTGGTGCAGACCATAGAATATTTAAAAGTCATCCCAACAGGCTAATAACAGGCGGACACAAATCCAACGCAAGTGGGGACTTTGGGGAGAGCGGGGTAAACAGGGACGTAGGCACATTGGGGTAACGTTCGGTTGTTGCGGCTCCTGTCATGCGTGCTGTATAGCCATGCTTTAGACTTCTGTGCGCCTAGTAATACATCCCTGTATGAATTCGATTTAAGACTCAAAATTACGAGTTTAAGAAAATGTGTGAAGCAAAGCCAGTTTAATTTGTTATTATTTCGTTTCTTTAAAATGAATGAAATTGACGTAGCGAAATCGTTATAAGAGCGAATAAGTAGTGTAACGTTTGCAATCTACAAAATGTATTCTAGTACAACTCGTGCTAACAAAACTCTACTAAAACACTTCGCACGAAACAAAATGAAACACTACACTCCTACATTAATCACAAAAATACTAAACTATAGTAAAGTCCGTCTGCGCCATTAACAAACTCTATTGTGTAGAGGGTAGTATTAATAAAAATTCAATACTACGCTACATTTGCCACCCCCACCTGCGAAGTTCAGGGGTAAGTGCGGCTATTTCCAACCAGACAGACGAAAATGGCGGAGAATTTTAAAAGGGGAGGGGTCGGGTCGAGCGGATCACAGGACCATAATAGAGATATTTTGTGATTTAGTTTGATCGGGTCAAGGGCGGAGGGAAGTATTGTTTTTTGTTAAATAAATATAGGTTTAAAAAAATACTTCAGAGTAAGTTTCCGCTGTCAAAGTAAAAGGATAAATTATTTTTCTGTCTTTTTCTAGAAGCGTTGGTCGATGAAGTTCTCTGTTACGGGAAAAAAACGTTTAAATGTGTTTACATTGAATTGCAAATACACAATTTATTTATTAATCCCATTAAAAAGTAACAAAACTCCTAAATAATTTCCCCACTTACTTCAATCAACTCACAGCCTCATATCTTCCACCTGATTAAAATTTCACGTCCGCCACGCGCACGCGGCTAAGACCGCGCACAACGCGACTGCAATTAACTCCAGTGCTATATTTATGCCGCGTCGACCCTATTGCACGAAATAGGTAAGAAGGCCCACTTTAGACAATAGTGGGGTAAGTTGACGCAGAAGGAGAAAAAAGTGTGAACAATCAGTGAGTGCTCGTAGATGGGGGAGACTTTTATTCCTATTCCCATTGTACTATTAAGTAACTGTTTCTCATAATTATAACTAATGCTGGCTAGCAGTACTACTGTAGCTGGTACCATTCACGTCAAAATGGTTATCTTAGTTTTCTGCATCATTTTGGTTAGCAAGTTTAGCTCTTATTGGAGTCTCTGTGGGTTTACCCAAGTCTCATAAAGTTAAAAGAAAGGGTCTTTCCAAGAGTATTTTTTCTGAATTTAACGTTTGTCATAAGTAAGGTACTATGTTCACTATATAATAAGTTGAACTAACTTAAACATAAAAGACACACTTAAACATTTCACTTACTATAGTGGCGCTAAAACCCATGGAACAAATGTTATGAGTGAGAGGGCAAGGTCATTCACGTCCTCATAAAACCCACCAGTTGTGCACCGTGCATCTCTTTAGCAAGTGAGCCTTCTGTATCTAGCGACTCTGGTGTAGTGCAATAATGCACACCCGGAGCCTATTAGCCAGTGAGGGCAGTAAATAAAAACGTATTTTATTTACTGCCCTCACTGGCACACTGGTTGATCGCGGATGGAGTCAATTTGTGCTGTTCTATCGTTAGTAATGGGCCAGTGTTTACCCTGCCTGGGTGATGCTGGTGATGAAGATTTATAGTGGTTAGCCAAGGGTGCAGTATGTTGCAGTTGGTAGCTGCAGCTGATATAACGTTTCGTTTTCAGGTTGTGTTTTTTTTCAGCATAATTAGTATTCTTCGGAGTTAATCTTTTGTAATATCGTGTTTTTTATGAGTATAAACAATGACACAGGTATAATAATTATTTTTCTTTTGTTAACCCATATTGCTCCATTGCTTGGCAAAAGTCACTCCCGAACTCCTCCAGTCCTCTATGTTTCACCTTCCCTGGCTGATCCGGCAACGAATCCAGATCCTCACGCCAGCGTCTTCTAGCCTTGACGAGGATGCCAGTCTTTAGAAATTCAAAATAACCAACAATATTTAAGACTAAAATGAATGGCACATTCCAAGTTGCTTCACGCCACACGAAACCGTATATCCGCTACCACATTACAACCCCCCAATTCCTCAATCGCAGACAGCATGCCCAATTAGTGGGTACATACACGTAGCCAGCCCCCGCCATTAGGGATCGCGTGACCGCTGCCATAAACACTAGATTAGCATATCTATCGCGCCGCTCGCTCTGTGGCCCCACGACTCGGCTTATTAATCGCTTTCGTACCAAACTGTATGAGTACTGCAATGGGGAGAAAATTGCAGCTTACGTATAGGTTAAGTGTTTCGTGGTTGACGATTTGTGGTTGTTGTAAAGTGGCTTTTGGGGTGGTATTACTTTGACGTTAGTTTTGTTGTAATTTGGACCAGAAGTCCGATATAGAGATTGGACTAGTAACTTGATTTCGTTGGCAGCTGCAACTTGAAACTAAAGAAAGCCTTCCTTTTCAAGTTATTAAACTTTTTTACAAGAAATTATTTGTCCAAACGTTTTTCCTCACACCGCGTATTTGTATAAATCTTCCCTCAAAACATTATCCTCATAAATAACTAAACACACCAATATGTATTATGTATCGCGTCTATTTCACCCGTTCATCCCCTTCCATTATAGCTGCCTGCGCAGTCGCGATGCGGTTTACACCATTTAAAACCGGTTTATACAGGTTTATACATATATATATATATATGCAGCAGACTCAAGCGGTGAAACCTGACCCTCCGTCTGGTAGTACCCACCATGGTAGGTGCTGTTACTGTCAGACCCTCCATACCCCGCGGTAAACTATTCGATCGCACCAAGATTAGTTATGATGTGATTTAGAGGTGTGGTGGGGTTCAAACTTTGTGCTATAATTCATATTTTCCGTGGGGGTAAAGGCTGTGTTGTAGTACTACCTCATTTTCACCAGCACAGTTACGATGTTATAGATCCCATGTGTATAGGTGGCGATTATTAGGCCTATTGTCACGAACTTTCTGCACTAGCTACTCCTGACTTATAGATGTTGATACGACTGCTGCTCCCGGGTCCAACCCAGTCCGACAACGAGCGTCAGCCCTGTCCTAATTATTTAATTACGTCAAATGTGCAATACATTTACACTTAGTCAATAAAACAATAAACAGATTTTATACGTTCTTATACCTTGTTAGTTTTTGCTAACTTTAGTACCTTAAACATACTTGTTTAACATAGGTACAATAATGATATGCCTGGCAATGCTTCTGCATTTCATTCCCCTCTGCCCGTCTGTTTTTCTTCCTGATCTGTGAGATGATCACAAAGCGCAGCACCGCCGCGTACTCGCTTGTATTGACATTTCCAATGAACTGTATCGACTGCAGGCTGTAATTACTGGCTCCTTTTATTGGTTTTAGTTTAGAATGAAATATTGTAAACTATCTGGAACATTGAGGGTTGGTTGTGAAAAGTTATATTTTAGTAATGTTCATCTCGATGTTATGATGTCGGCTTATTGCAAGGGTTGTTTGCTTACCTATATTTCATTATTTATTGTGTTGACACAATTTTTATAGGATTAAGAAATAGTGTCATAATGAGGCCTACACTCCGATTGAGTATCACTCTTTCAATCACTATTGCTTCAAATGTTTGAAAAGCTCATCTGCTCTTTGGTGTATATAACGCAATTAATGTTTTTTGAATTGACACAATTTTAGATATTGCGATAGTAAGCTTGTTAGGCAATTACCCCTACTTGAATTCTCTGTACAAATAAATGTATCACCCACTACCACCTCTGCTTACCTCCAACTCCACAACAACCTCATCAGATTTCCTTACTAATCTCTCCAAGATTACTCCTGAATCAGCGCGCGCTAATTGGCAGAACCAGCCAATCACGACACGCACCGTGATTACCGCTGACGCTGCGACATGATGAGCGAAGATGATTGGTGTTCCAGCGACACGTAAACTGATGAGTCGGTCTGATTGGTGGTTTTATAATTAACGGCTAGTATTGCTTGTTGTTGTAATTGTAAACCTAGTTTAGTTATGTTAATTGACCTTAAATACTTATCTAAATGGCATTAGTAATGGCCATACCTACTTAATAAATATTTTGATCGTATTAGTGAAAGCTTGGTTAAACCGATACCTACGGACAAGCTGCACTGTATCTTTCAGTGACCAGTGCACTTATCATATATAGACCATTGCCGGTCTGCAAGCTGTCCCGGTCTGAACGAATTGAAACAATGCGGGAAAGCAATTATATTAAATAAAAAACCCACCCATTATAATTCTTGCTTAGTAAACTTTTCTCTCTCTCAAAGCTCTTTGTGAAAAACTCACAAAAAATACAAACGAAACAGTGTGTATTCTTATAACATTAAAAAGTCACTCCCAAACAAACTTGACTCAAAGGCTTCATTCCCCGAACTTGAACAAACTGCCATTGACTCGGTCAGTGCGTTCCGTGTTGCCGACGTGGAAATATGGCGCTTTTTCCCGAACCCGCCCATGATTGAGGAGCCACTTCCACCCTATCGCGCCCTGATTGTACGCCTGTACCCCTAGGGGTGCGACCGCGTCGATACCAGCTCCAGTGAGTGTTTGTTTTAGTATGGGTGAAGGTGAGACGTCAAAATGATTGAACTTTTTTTTTAATTTTTTGACGTGTGTTTGCATGGCAATCTGCAGTGCAATTTTATTTTTGTTGGCAGTAGGGTACATATACTTTATTAAAGTGCCAAACTAGTAGCTCAGTTCTGGGCTGACACAATTTAGATTGCCATCAACACGCTAAGAAGAAGTAGAATACTAAGCCAAGCCATTGTGAAAGCCGATCCCAATATTGAACAAATTTCAAAATAAAATCAATAAAAACTAAAATCACACACCAATTATTAGCAACACCCTGAAACACCACATCACATAACACAAAGTAACCTATAATCACCATTCGATAACACTGTATCGACACTGTTCCCCACAATCCGGCCGATCCCATCAATCCGCGGCGTCATTAGCCCATAAAAGCTTCCACTACACTAATGTCCCCACAAAGAACGTTTATTTCGACCCCTTTGTATTGGGGACTTTGTCGCTACTTGTATTAGGGACTTTCGGCGAATTGGACTACTCATGCTGGTAGAATTACGGGCCGTTACAAACAAGTAATCTTCTTGCGGTTTCATTAAGGTTAGTCGCATTGTATTGTTGATTAGTTGTAGATTTTTTATTGCCAACAATTAAGCTCCTTCTCGTTTAACCACTTTAATGATATTAATCTGTAGGCCGAGAACACAGCGAAAAATATTAGCACACCATTACTTTATGAGTTAAGCCCCCTCTCCACCTCTGATCATCAAATGCGTTTACCGTTTTACGTATTGAAGATGTCGTTTTGCTCCTGTCAATCGTTTGAAGATGATCGAGACATGTTTTAAATATATTTAGCGTATTATTTACTGATTACTGGTGTAAGCAGTCCTTAAAGTTTTAGCTCTAAATCAATCAAAATCTCATCATATTTAGACAAGCACCACGTTAACCCGTCACTCGCAACAATCCATGCACGAAACAGAATCATATTTAACTCTCCTCTCGCTGCATGCTCGAGTACTTGGTTCACTCTGCCGTGCACTCATTTATTCATGAAGCGCCGCGCACTGTGTTTGTTCTGCGTACAGTCAGAGAAATGTATTGTTTAGCAGATTTTCACACTACGAGATTTTACCGATGTTTGGTATTCAGCTTCATCCAGTATTCCAGTTAAACTGGAAGCTGATCCCAACATATTTTGGAAAAGACTAGGTAGAAAAAGTCATGATTTTGCTACGTTATAGCCGTCCTATGCGAGGGCTATAACGCGGGTATATCAGGGGGGGGGGGGGGGAGAATAACGGTATTTTAATATACGGACAATTTATGGTTATATAATATTTAATTTGCTGAACAATTAATGTCTCAGACTGTAGAATCTTGCGAACGTGGACGAAGCAGTTCTAAGTGGTACGAAGTTAACTTTTATGAGGCGTAAAGCTAAAGAGAATAATCAGGAGACAGCGTAATGTATTTAGTTTAGAAGGATGTGTGTTTAGGGTGTGTTAAGTTATTTAAGAGTAGGTGTGTTGCTGTCTTGGGATTTGCATATTGTGTTTTTGTAATGAGATAGTTTAATTGTGCACCCATTTAGGCTGTTCGTGGTTTAATTTTGTCTTTAAGCTTCCAACCAATACACAAATAACACGCTACTAAGAACAATGTAGAAATTAAAATTAACAGCACGTCATCTGTACATTTATTTTGTCTCTTTTAATGAACCATTCTACCCTAGTATCTATTACGCGAATTAGACCTATTTACCGATTACTACAGTGCCTCCTGTTTATGCCTGTACACAAACTCTGTCAGTTTGTCACTACGGAACCCGTGAGCCGACGGTGTGCCCAGCGGATCGATATCCTCTGACAACGACACGACCACTGTTTAAATACCGCGTGTTTTGATTCGTTGATTCCGGTGAAGATTGTACGACGTGGATGTCTTATTGTGTGGGATACTATATGTTAGATATACTATGTGTATGCCTACTCTATGAACTCCAGTTATTTTCTGTCACGGTTATTTTTCCTGTGTTATGAGCAATCCTACAACAACTGTACTGTTATGAGATTAAAGATTACTGTCATTTTGATAGACTAGATAGTGACAGAAACATAACAACAGTCTTGTTTAAAACGAATAAAGCTCATTTTAATTTCGACAGTAATGACAAATCAGAGGTTAAATAATTGTACGTAGGTTTGTCTGTCAGCCAAGTTTTAAAAATCCACATAATCGAACATAGTTTTGATGAAGTTTTTCTTATTATCAACTACTTACCCTGAGAAATGTGTAAAGTACTTTTTCATACAAAAACTACCTTCATAAGCCATTTAACGTCTCTGCTTTTAAAATTAGGAGATACCTGCTAGGATTACCGTAGTTATGTGGCCAATGGTCATGAATTTATATATATCTAATTTATTTCTTTTCATATTTTCCAAACCGTCGTTTTTTCAACACAAAAATAACTTGTTATTTCGTCTTGCTGAAAGAATAAAAGTGTAAATAACTTAACCACCATCTTCGTCGCGTGGATTGTTGAATAATTCAGTGCTGGTGACAATTTGACGCCGCTGCAAGGTCACGCCAATTTGACAGCTCGCTTCGTGAACTAATTGGGTTTTAGAGTGTCACTGTTATTTTTATGTGACGGAAGGTAAATGAGGATAACGGATTGGTAGTATGGAGGGGGGACTTTCTATTTGGTACATTTTTAGGTTTGCTACTTTTCGCATACGTGCACAATTTTCTTCTTAATAGTAATGAATTGGAAATTATCTTAAAACCTGCGGGAACTTTAATTACTCAGTGATGATTCGATTTGTTAATGTTGATGTTTTTAGTGTTTTTGAGTTGTGTGTTAGAAGGTGTACACTGTACAAAGCCTGTGCAGATGATACATTATGATGGGAATACCACAAGGAGTTACAAGGGTACCTGTATTGTAAACACCTGTTTTCATTAATGAGGAGATCTTTATTTCACCAAAACATGAGTTGGTAAACCCAAAATTTTCACAAAATAAAATTCAGCTTTTACAAAAACAGACATTAAACCCACAGAATTAAAAATGTTCATATTTATAAACGATTAAAAACAAGCGCGAGTCGCACTCGCCTGGTTGACACGGGTCGCACGGGGTGTGTTTTGTCTAAATATAAACATTTGTGTGTTTGTAAACCCTGCCGTGTGGGCAGACCGGGGCGCGGGGGCGCGGGGGCTCGTGTGATGTGTACGACTGTTTACGTTGTTTGCGCCATACTGCGCGCTACCATCTTATGTCAAGAGGTTGTTCACCCTTTGGAAAGGGTAATGGATCGAGTGAAGATCTTTGAATCCATCGCAGATCGCTTATTGGATACTATGGTAGCCATTGCAAGTTTTATTAATATATTTACTTCCTGCGTATTTGGTCATCCCCTTGTTACGAGCAGTTCCTTTTTTTTTTTTTTTTAAACAAAAAAAAACCTTTGCCCCGCACTAGGAATTTCTCCTGGTGCGTTTACAAACATTTAAACTCACATACACAAACAGCCAGACCCGGAACAACTACCTGTAGGCTATACAAATATTTGTTCCGTGCGGGAATCGAACCCGCGACACGAAGCGCAGCAGTCAATCGCTCAGCCACTGCGCCAACCGCGCCGAAACTTAAAATAAATAATGTCAACGTCAATTGACAGCTCAGTGGACATTTACAGACTAATGTTAACATTTAGCTTTCAGGGGTTGTATTTAGATATTAAATGTATTTAGTTCTGAATGTCAGTACAATTCCAACTTTATAAAAAGCAACTTAATAATACTCATTTTGCTACGAGTTTCCTCGAACTAAACAGAACACAAAGTTTTCAATTTTCTCCTTGAGTATTTTATTTTTTTCCCAGTGAACTGGACTCGAGTGAGGATAACAAAGACGCAATGAAACTCTTCTAAACGTTGTATTTTCTTAGAAACAGTTCCCTTCTCCCCCCTCCCCTCAGTCACATTGTTCAAATGTTCACTCTTCAACACGGAAACTGTTATATTTTGCACCGTGACAACTTTGGCTTCCATTCTATTATGGAACTGTAGGGGAAAATTAATTCTTCGTGGTCCATTCATCTTAAACTGAAATGAATTTATTCAGGTAAATATAAAGAAAAAGTTACTCGTATATTCAATTAGAATTTCTTGATTGTTCAAAAAATCTTAGGTACATTTTTTCATTCTTAAAGACTGGTTTGGTTTTTACGCATTAAAGGATATTTAAAAAAATGCCCTATGCATCAACACGTACGAAACCTTTACAATAGTTACTCATTCTTTTTATAATTTACATTACAATTATTACAATAGAACGGACACTTCATAATTTCGAAAACATTTTAAAAAGTAAATCACTTCCTTCTGTCTTATTCCCTGGTGCGGGTCCCATTCTTTTTTTAATTTAATTGAATAAACGAGCAACATCGACACTGACAGTCGATGAATTAACACATGACACTTTGACATTTGATAGTAATGACAGAATGACAGTCTCGTCATTTTGTCACTCGCAATTTTTACGTTTCTATTGGCCCAATTATAACCTCAAATACCGAAGTGTTTTGGATTTTTTTTACAATTCTCATAAGTGTCTGTGATTTTAATTTAGTTTCAATCAAATTAATGCATTGTTTAGAACACAGAAAATAAATTCACGTCTCTTTTGGTTCTAAGGCGAACTATGTATGGACGCCAAACAATGTCCTTTGAAACTATTCAAAGTTATTATTACGAAAGCAAAATCGGGTTAGACTTCAAAATTTTGTAGTTTTCATAATCATAATCAGCTTGTTTACTTAGTGTATATATTTTTACTGGTCTATAAAAATTACAATAAAGTAAACCTGTGTATAACTGAACATACGAAACATTTAATTTTTAATTACCATGGTTACAAAGGAAACAATGCAAAACTGAATAATTACCTCTACACACCACACTCTAAACAAACATGCACCTCTCTACATCTAAAATTAAACCTGTCCGTCTTGAATATTTCACGTCCGGCTAATAGTCCATACATCATACCGGGCGTGCAATATTAATGCATTTTTGTCCGGATCCCAGAGTCCGGACACCGCCGGCTTTCGGACGGTGATTATTTAAGATAGCGCCCTCTACCGGACAGTGGTGATTCATCGCGGAAATGTTCCTGAGCTTTATTTCCGTGGCGTGTTTAAATTGGAGACATTTTTGGGCATTAACAATGCGGTTTTTTTGCCATTTTTTGCGCGTGTAGACTTGTGAAATGTGATTTGTGAGTTGTCTTGTTCTTGTCTCTGTGTCGTGCTAATCTTTTTCATTTTTTCAAATATACCTGAACGGCATTGTTGGTTTTTTTGTTAGTTTTTACCTGTTAATGATGACTGCAAATCAAAGTAATCTACAACTGAAATAATTAAGAGATTTCTGTCTTACACGACAGAAATATCTCGAAATCAGTCGTCGCAATCACAGCAAAATATTGCTCCAAACAAAGTCACAAGTACACTTCAAAGCTTCCCTCACATCACTAAACACTCGACAACCTCGCGGTGTTTAGAGAGTATTTCCACAAGACGGACGAACAACAGCAGTCGTTTGAGTCGCGCCCGTGACGTCACGACCATGACGTAGCGCACAATGCGTGGCACGCTCAAAGTGTACGCACTCTCATTTAGCGCATAGTGTGTAGACGTAGGTAGTTGAAGATATGATTGTGTTTGTTTGTTTGTCTACCTGTTTGCTATGGACAATCGTGCAGGAACAGACTTAGAAAGTTAATGTTGAAGGCAAATTGAGAAAGAGTGGAGAAAAAGTGGAGCTTTGATTTTTAAAACTGTCTAATAAAACGTATAAAAAATATTAAATTATTTTTTTTTAATTAAAGGAAAATGTACTATACTTATTTTTACTCAATTTTCCTGCCAAAAGTTGTGAAAAATAGTAGTATAAAAATCCCCATGTTCCCAGTTCCAAAATACAATGCTTCTAAAACTTCTTCCACACTATTCTCATTACATATAAGTTTCAAGTTTCTTCCAAAACGCGGGCCCGAGGAGACGCACTTACACGACAAAAGAATACAATATTTCTATTCATATCCCGGGGGAGGCTCGGACACAAGTGGCCGGCCCTCGTCGTGACGTAACCATAGTGTGTTCTATAAAAACGTTTCGTTTAACTTTCGGTCGGGGATAAGAGACTGAAATGTAAATGGGTATCATATTTTGGTACTGCCTAGTGTCTTTATTACTTCTTGTACCTATAACAACATACACAAAATCAAAATCAAAGCATTTATTTCAAGTAGGCCAGTTACAGGCACTTTTGAATTGTCGAAACAAAGACAACAGTAAAAAATAGCTACAGTCCCAGTCACAAGGCACAAAAACTGTGAAAGTACTGTAGTTGCCCATTCCCTAACGTAGATCTCCATGGAGAAGAACGGGCAAGAAACTCCATGGACACTCTTTTAAATCAGAATACTTACACACTATTCAACAAGAAGAAAATATCACTTATTCTTCCCATTATTTTAAATTGTTTAGTTAATATCATGAAGAATGTTTAATTAATTTCTCTGTCTTTATTGTTTCAGGTAATTATCAGATTTTACAAACTGCAATGTTGGTGTGCAATGTTGGAGTAAGTTAAGAGATGTAAACTCTTACGAGTATGTTATACAAGTGTGCTATGGTGGGAATGTGCACTTAACGGTTCAAGTGATTATAATTTATGATTACATAAATTGTAACTCATAAATTGTAAATTTGTGCCTACACATACTGTGCAAACTATCCATAACCAAGAATAACATCTTGAACATAATATCAAAAACAAAAGCAATAATATCAAAAAACAGATGGCGCTATCCTAAAACTGTTAACTCGTTAAAGGTGCACCCATTGAACGTCCCAAAAACACCGCCCTGTATAATCCCACGTATTTCACGATACGACCCACAGGGTGATAATAATGGCGGATGATTGATTGAGCCACGTCGCGGGACTTTGATCAATTATCATTATTTTTTTCGCCACAGATTGATGATGGCAGCAAAATTAAATTATTTGAGAAGTTTGTTATAGCATCGAGGAATGTAATTATAACAAGTTGAGTTTTTAATAGGACTGTAGGAAGAAAATCGATGAAAAATTGTAAAAGTTTCATGGAATCAAACTAAAAATTCGGTGGTTCATTTGACAATTTCTCAGTTGTATTTTTCGTCCTGCAGTTTCAACTCGGCCCAAAACCCAGCTTGCCGCAGAAAGGATGGCAATAGACTAGTGTTGTAAAAGCATTAAAAAAGATAATTGGAAATCGGTGTCGGTTCTGAAACGACACCATAAAACGTCGAAAGTCGCTTTATATTTAAAATAATCTCTCTCCGTTGACATGACAGAAAATGAATTTTTAATACCCTTTGAGATTTCTGAAGCAAAAGAATTGTAAAACCAATTTTCTACCTTTCGCAAAGAATTCTTGAAAGTCTACTAAAAAGTTTACCTTTATAATAAAATATAAAGGAGAATGAGTGCTTTTGTATAATAAATAACAAATACAGTATACGAGAACAATATCACAGAGTAAATAAGTGAAAACAAATAGTATTCCAATTAGGGGCAGAACACACAGTCCACACGAACTAGTTTTGTTAACGTCTAACGTCCAATTTAAAGTTCTACACATAAAATTTCACGCGGCGTCGCTTGTAATGTGAAGTTTATTAACAAGTAAAATTGTGTCTATTGCGTTTCACTGTTTACTAAAGTAACACAAAGACATATTAATTTTAGTTATGGAAATGGCTTCAACACAGCAATCTGACTTGGAATTAAAAGAGACAAAAAAAAAAATTCGTCTCTTGTCGCTAATGTTAGTCACAGCTACAAAAAGCTATGTTCTCATAATTTCACAAACTATCAAAGAACCACACAGACATCTACCAACAATAATCGCACGAAAAATCAGAACTGAAAAACAAAACAAAGGCCATAAAACGCGAAAAACACAATACAGTAATAAAACGAATCCATGTGAATAATCCTTTGAAATATTTTTCGGCGTATTGCGGAGATGTCCCTTCACTAGTGCGTGACTAGACTTCCAAGATGACAGCCGCAAATACGAGGGAAACATTTTTTTTTTGGAAAAGCCGTTATTTTTTGGGTCCTCCTCTCATTTGAAATTTAATCTGGGTGTTATGCTGGAAATATTTATATTCATAAGGATTTTATGAAGCAAAACTATTAAGAATGTTGTAGAACAGCTGCTTAAATCTTTCCTTTATCCAGCTGTTGAGGTAAAATATAGCGAAATTCCTTGCAATCTTCTTAAAAATTTAATGTTCAAATCCTGAATTGAAATCTTAAATTTACGTTTTAATGAAAGTAAACAGACTCGGAAATCTTCAAGCGATGAAGGATTATCGGATCATAAGCAAAGACTAGGTTATTGAATTGTGGAAGTGGTTCTTGTGGTAGTACTGGATCCTTAGTAGAATCCATTATTTTATTACAATCTAAGCACTTGTATTTATTTTAGTCTCTAAACTTTTTTTAAAGTAATAATACAGAACCACGAAAAATCATTAGCTCGTAAAAAAATACACTAACACGCATGTTATAGTACCACCCTGCCGACCCTTAGTAGAAATAATAACCTCCTCTTTTTGGAAGTCTGTTAAAAAATAACAGCCGGTGTGACCATTTTGCGCCGCTGCCCGCCGGCAAAAAGGGTTGCTAGCTCATCGACCGAACACAACAGTAGATATTTTCTTTTCATCTATTTCGTTTTAAAAAACTGACAAGTCGAATAAAAAGGGCTTCAGTTATAAATAGACGGTGCTGGGAACGAGTTTGTGGACGAAATAAAACGAAATAACAGCCTACAGGATGGTGGTCCGAGTCTTTTATGTAGCCCGACGGTTTACACCGACTAATTCTTGTTATAGGTACCCTACGAATAATTTTCTAGAACCATCTATTGGGTCGCCATTCGTCTGGCCAGCCAAGGATCTTCCTGGTTTCGTTTGTATTATTAAATGCAAATTATGGTTTGTTTGAAATTAAATTGAGCAATACTACGAAACGGTGACAACAATTGATGTATGTCATAAGATAAGCTTGTTATTATTTATCATAGTTTTATTTTCAAATTATTTTTTCAGGTTTTCACAACATTTTGATTATGTATAATTAATTATCTTGTATGCGCTAACAACTAAACGAGCCAAAATCTCCTTAGTGATATACTACCCAGATATTACTTTAATACAGAGCCGAGAGTCACAAGATGATGTTCCCTCATAATTTAATCTAGCCCTCCAGAAAGCCAAGAGCTACTACACACTGAACACTACACTTAATATAAGGGACACGAAAAACCTATCTTATTATACAACGTATACACTGTATATTATATAAGCAAGTGTCTCGCATACATTTAGCATAAATATGGAAGTTTCAATCTGCACCATGCGGCATGGTCGCCCTACGCAAGCACGCCCCTTTCATTATTCATGCATTTTCATGGAAATTTACCATGAAGGAAGGAAGATTCCCTTCAGAGAGCGTTTTGCTTAAACTGCTATGCAAATAAATGTTTTATAAAGCATTAAGATCTTGTGAATAAGATAGTTTAATGATAACGGTACTTGCTTGTTGTATTAACTGTCTATTTTCCAGTACTTTATGGAGTATACTGAAATAGTAGATCACAATATAACAAGTGTGTATTTATATGTACTTGCGTGGTTAAAAACAAACAACAAGTTTTGTGTTCTCATGATATAAAACTTAACCCTGTAGCTGGATATTTGTATGAATACTACCTGTTTACTTCGTATCCTTATTTTATATTAAACCGTCTGAAAACCAATATAATCACCGGTAGCAATACCCAGACAAAGATACAAAAACAAGTCAATTTATCTTTTTCCAAAGTGTATTCTTCTGCCAGAACATGTTATGACAACATTACAAACTTTCTCTTTTATATTCTCCAATCAGAACGAACATGATCAAAGCAACTACGAGTAACAAGGAGGCAACAACTCGATGTAAGTTGACAACTCCGAAGCGGTTACCTCGCGACGACAACTTTTAATAACGTTCGGTTTCGCCTGTAATAGCTTACTAAGTGATAACAGAGGTGCTGCGGTAATAGGTATAACTATATTTGAATGGGCGTGTTTGCATGATCATGACGTATGAAGGTAGATATAAATCCGGATAGTTTAAAGCCTACTAAACCTCTAGTGTTTAGTCAAAAATTAGCGAAGAGTGATCCTTAAGATAACTAAAAGCAGAGAAAACAGTGTCAAGCGCGCATTTAAAATTTTAGACAATAAACAACTCATCCAAACTTAAACCTTTTTCAAATTAACAGTTACAGGCACTTTATAACAGCCAAGTGTCGGTTAGTAAAAAATAAGATTTAGCTATTTGCCAATTCCAAAGCGCAGATCTCTATGGAGAAGAATGAGCAAGGAAACCCATAGGAACACTTAAAATACAAAATATTGTGTTTTCTATTGTTTTTATAAATAAGGAATAGCATAGACAATCGAAGTGGTTATAAAAAAAATGTTAACAACAGAAATTTTATTTGTATAAAATTTAATGAAAATTCTTCGACTTTGTCGGGAACCTGAGTCGAGACTTTAACAACTGAAGAGCTGTAAGTTGAGACAGGGAAAATACATTATTCCGTTTTTCACAAAACGAATTCTTCTTTTTTTCAATGCTAAGTACTTCAGAATATGTTTCAAATCTAAAGCTTTTGTTTTTATGATTCTTTGATTGTAATACTCCAGATAATATCAAATTCTTCTCTTGGGAGGTAGATCCAGAGTAGAACGAGACACAATGCATATTGCATCTCTAATTACGGCACATGAGAGGTCCAACAATCTTCCCAATAACTTACCTCTACAAACTCCACTAATTGGCTCGCAAACTGCAGACATTACCAGTGTACATCATCCCCACAATATCTGGATATTGGCAATATTTCACCCACCGTTGTCTGAGCTATGAGTGGCCGCCGAGCTCGCCGAAACGTCCAGGTATTGTGCGGTGGCTGTAAATCTGACGTCACAGCTCCGGCGGGACGGCCGTGATAAATTGTTGAGGGTTTTCGGATTTTTTAAGTGAGGAAATCATCTTCTATGGGTTTAACATGATTTATTTTGTTTATTGGTGTAATAAAAGTTAGTACTAAATAGTTGTAGACGGGATTTAGTTTCGTCTAGATACTCCTCGCAAGTACTATCAAGTAAAAGTGCTGGTACATATAGATGACAATAATATAATAAAATAATATTATAGTAATAGGTAATTAATTAATTAATTATCTTTTTAATTACTTAATTTACCAATTTTAGAAAAACAATGTCTTGGTATATTATAATTTAAAGGAAATTACACTAAAAAAACACAACAAAAAATAGTGAGTTAAGTCTCAATGGTGGCGGTCTACTTAACAAATTACTTTTTGAAAGTAGAATACTCAATAAATATTACGAAAATAAAGCTTAAGAGATTAGGAAACATTGCGCCATTGTTGGAGTTTATTTTAATATGTACTCTTAAGGTTTGGTCCAACCGGACTAATGACGGACGTGTCTCGGACATGGTCACCTCTATAAAAATTCATACTAAGGTATTGTCAATGTCCGATGTCTTCAGCTGGTCCAACATGTGTCCGCACCAGTTTGACTAGTAGTTTAGTTAACACATCATACTATAACATCAAACCTGTAATTCCCGAAGGTTTAGGCAGAGGTGTACCTATTAGTACACTCACATATCGCCAATTATGTGAAGTCCCATGTAATAAGGGGTGAGCTTGTTGCGATCAATCATCTATCATCATCAATGGTCATTGGTCACCTGTGTACTGTGTACTAATTCAAACGAATGAAGTATCTGTCTCAGCTGTTCCAAATTGTATCCGTACTACTGGTATTTTAGTTTCCGTTCCTTCTAAAACTAAAACAAAGAGGAAGGTTAACTCATCACAGTTATACCCTGGTAAGTCTGAATCAGAGAACTTCGTAAAGGCTTGCAATAACTATTTCCCTGTCTTAGTATCACAGGAACATATTTATAGAAATAAAATAATTCGTGTAAAGTGCGCTAGAAGACACCTTATCGCCAATAACCCAAGTCTCACTCGGAACTTTACGGCTGCACGCGAATTTAAATCTTAAATGTAAATGCTGTTTATGTAATTTGCAGTTTATCTGCTAGACTATGTATCGCGATGATAAGAAATGAAGAAAATGTATCTGTTTATAATTTGTATAAATCGCAAAATTTTAATCTCTGTGTGAAATTAGGGTGACCATAATTTGCAAAAAATCCAAAGATTTGATTTCGCTTGCTACCTAGCAATATATACCTGGGTTTATACTATTTCGCACGTTTATAAGCAATTCCTTATACAAAATTCCTTCTTTTCGCATAGGTAAAAGTATAAACATCACAACTAAATTCCCAACAAAGCCGCCAGTATTTTCTCAAAACAGAATAAAAGGACATACGTCAATAAATAACAAAAATACTGCAAAAACTTCCCCTCGTGTAAGCTGCTTTGACATCAAAAGAGAATTCTTTCGCGTCATGGCTCGGCTGGCTCGCCGGACGTTGCCGAACACAACCGAGGTTTCCCGAATGCTTTCCAATAACCGTAGCGATGGAACTGAACACGTGTATAAACTGTGTTGGTCACTTTTTCTATGAAATATTTACATTGTGTTTGCAATTTCTTGAGTTAATTATAATTTTGTTGATGAAAGTTTAATTAAGTATGTTGACGATTATTAGGCATGCTTACTAATCAAGAATACGCTCGCGACCCAATAACCTGGAAGCCAATTCCAGCCTTTACAAATGCTTTAAATAACTCTCCTTCGGAGACGAAATTGTGACTAGAATTATTTGATTCATAAGTTTTTTTGGACAGATTAAATTTTGAAAGTTATTAAAAATATGGAAATTGCTCCTTTGATGTGAAGTATCATGGTTTGAACTAGGTCAAAATAATGATAGAATCAAAACGATTAAACTTCTCAAAGCTCTAACTAACTCCGAAATTCTGCGAAAATTAGCAAAATTTCTGCCGGATAAAGGACACGGCAAAACGTATAATGACTGGAATTGAACCGGAATGCCTCAGGTACTTAGCGCGCCGCATTACCGCTGAGCAGTGGGGCGTGGCGACAGTTATGACGACGTTAGCGGACGATTATCATCACTTTGTAAGCACTAATGAGGCTGTGTGTTGAACTAGATTATCCCTTTTTAGAAGTAGACAGAATTAAATTCTATTATTTTCATAAAACCTAACTAGAACCCCAATTGCATTATTTTCTCACATTACAACGCTTTTGACAACGAGCAATATCTTTATTGCCAGTGTAAATGTGCTATGGGACCTAAAGCTTGTTTATTTGGTTTTAAACTTTTTCATTATGCCTCTATCGCTGAAGTCCAAAAACTACAACGAATTTTTTCCATTTCTTTTAAAGGAATAAACTCAAATCTTACAAACAATTAACAGATTTTCCTCATACTGCACAAAAAAGCGACATCCTCCACCCAACTCGTCAGTAAGTGGCCCATGCTCTATGATCTATGCTCCCGCTGGTCATCCATCAACTTCAATATAAGCTGTCGCCTTGTCTTACTTATATTCTATTTCTTCGGTCCCCATTGGCTTTGTCACATTAGTGAAGACTATACGACACGACTGTGGGACAAGACACTATTTTAGTGGGATTGGCAAAATGCTTTTAAGAAAACTCATCTGACCTGAGTATTTCGCAAAAACTCTAATATTAGCTTTATTCATAATGTAATCCGTATGATTATGAAATTCTTTCTTAGTTTCCATTTCCAATAATCTAGTCTTTTATCATGTAAAATTCAAACTGAAGTCCCATAACCTGCTAGCTACAACTGTAAAGGTAAAGCAATAATAAGTTATCCATCATAATTCAGTTATTCACGGTATTTTTCCTTAGCCTATATTGTCCCACTATTGGAGAAAGGCCTTCAACTCGTCAGTTATTCATTTTATCAACTCAAAAAACTACACGTTGTATTTCAATGTACCGTTTCGTAAAAATAGAAAAATGTAACATACAGTGTGGAAAGAAGCTTCTAGTTTCCAACAACCTAGGTTAGTGCGAGGTTGCGACTGACAGCCTATCAATATGTCTACCCAGCACCCAGCACCCAGACGATCTCTGAACCAAATAATATGTTAAATATGAATAACGCCAGGGCTGCTCCGTCGCCAATATAAAAATAAGAAATATGTTCTCCCAATACTTTTCTTAGAAATGTGTAGTACACTCAAATAAATATATCGACAGAACTTTCAACAAGGCAATATCTGATATTTGTCGTGTTTGTCATATTATTTTGTTACTGATACGAAACAATAAGAGCTCCCAATTCTCAAATAAGATTTGTTCGAGTATTGACAATATATATTTTTGCGAACATTTTACCTTCAGGACATTTTTCAGGTAACTTGGTTAATTTACTTTTACTTATTGTCAACAAATGAACAATGTTTTTATCTTTTCAGTTAAAACTTTGAAACAGAATTGCCTTGTGAAAATTTCCATAACATACTGCCAGTTAACTATTTACAGTTCAGCGAGGGTAAAAAGTACGAACGTATTCGCTGCGGATCAGCGTAACAGAAAAAAGGGAGCATCGCTAAAAACTGGTTCGAACCGGTGGGTACTAGTTGCTGCTAGGACAAACCGGTTCAATTAAAAAGAAGCTTTCTTTTAATTGAGACTTTCGTTTTGCCTTAGGATAAACAATATTATCATTTAAGAAATACAAAAAAACCTTGATACGTAAAAAACAAAACCCTGTTTTTGCCAGCGTGCAGTCGGACAATAATAAGTTGATGCCTTATAATATTTGTATGAATAGATAGTAATTGACAATCCCACTTGAAGCACAAATCAAGATTATGACACGTATTTCTCCTCTCCAGTACCACCCAACCCAACAAGATGCTTACGAAGCAAAAACTCGTCGTCGTTTCTTATGTCCCACATTAATAGGACCCCTCCCGTCACTGAGTATCTGTCACAGTCCATTGCTGGCTCGCTTGGCTTGCGTCTCGACTTCTCCGCAATCTCGCGAGACGTGTACAGCTGACAAATTGAATTCTACCCTTTAGGGTTGCCATGCGATAACGCGTGTTCTTTTTTGTGGGATGAAAAGGTTTATGTGGTGTGTCGTTTAGAATTAGTTCGTTTGAACTACTTCGGACAAGTAGTGGACTGGCTGCAGGCACCAAACTCTGACACTTATTTCATTATAGTAAGTATCTGTCCAAGTAAAGTGTCCAGAGCCGCATCTGCATTTTGTTTCGTATTGTTTGACCGAAACTTTATTGGGTAAGGAAAACCGGCCAAGTGCGAGTCGTACTCACACGTACGCTAAATTCGTTTTTCACAGTATGTTAATGAAAAACAAAGTTACTGCTGCAGTTTGATGAAAAAGCCCCATATCTCAAAAACTAAACATCAAATCTTATTCAAACCAATTTTTGTAGAAAGTTTTTTTATGTTCTACAATCCTACATTTTTTCAGAATTTTTCTTCTCTTACTTTAGAAGTTAGAGGGGGGGGGGGGGGACACACATTTTACCACTTTGGAAGTGTCTATCTTTAAAACGATTGAGTTTAAGAAAAAAATGATTTTAGGAACCTCAATGTCATTTTTAAAGACATATATTCTATTGACACCCCGCACATTTGAAGAATTTTTTAATTTTTAGTTTCAGTTCCCTGAGAGTATAATCTTTTATTTTTGTATAAAAATCGTAAAGCCGTTTACGGAATACATCTACCTACTAATTTTCAACTGTGTAGCCCTAATAGTTTCGGAATAAAGTGGCTGTGACATACAGACAGACATGACGAATCTATAAGGGTTCCGTTTTTTGCCATTCGGGTACGGAACCCTAAAAATTAAGAGAAAAATTTATGAATCGACATGGACGACGACTTTTTTGGAGCTAATTAGGTAACTGTCAGCTGCAGTAACACTCGGATATTGACAATAATTTTACTTGATTTTTATTAAAAATATAAAAAAAAATAAAAAATAAAATAAGTGTTTATTTTTCACCACAAGCCAAAATATACAAACAATATTGACACAGCAGTAGCCAACGATTTTGGTTGTGGATCACTGGTGCCTGTGGTAGGTAGTAACACCTGTATTACAGGTCACCAGGGCCCCACCTGTTTAAAGGTTCACATTTGATTGCTTACATTTGGTATCACAACAAAAAACAATAGTTACAAACAATTAGTGATTTTTTTTTTTTTTTTTTTTTTTTTTTTTATATATTTTAATGAGCTTTGTTCAGTCCCTTTTGTAAAAGCATTTTCAAGGTAATTAAATCTCAAAGTATCGTAACTATTTATTTAACGCTTCGCTTTGTGAAGTCAAAATGTGATCGGCAGCACGAAGTCCTGCTATTCTTTTTTTTTATAAACTTATTGATCTGAAAAAAAGAACAGTTAATAATTCCGTAACGCATGGTCACCGTACCTCGCTGATTGGTTCGTTGTTCGGGACACGTCGGGACACGTTCGTCGAATCAATCGCGCTCGTCCTGATTGATTGGCCGACGCATTAGCTGGGCTAATATGCCGCCTACAAGCGTTGACTGTCATTTATCAATCGTTGATTGATTAGATTTTGTTCTGTGGTGATGATGTTTAGACAGCTTAACTGTAAATTACCGCTTAGACAAAATGACAAATCTTCTTCTACTTATCGAGTCGATGGCACTGCTTAGATCAGCTAAGCCTAGCAAGTAGCCACCTTAACATAGCCTAGTAAGGTTAGAAGTTAGTATAGTACCTAGTAAGTGGCTCCTATTAGGCAACATTACTTCAATTTATTCGTTGACATTTGACCAAAGCAGAAATGTATTGTGGTTACCCATATTTAATGGCAAACAATGCAACCTCTTATTACTCAGTTATCTCATAGGAAATCCTTTTTCTACTGAAAATGCTGTCACAATACCGATAGAGAAATAGTTGACAAAAGCTAGAATACGAAACATATCGTTATAATCCATACGAATAGATCCGTACATTCCAAGCTTCTAGTAACGTAATTTGAATGTCCTCTGGCAGATTCTTGATCAAACGAATCATCCATGATAGAAAAATAGAAATGTGGTGCTGTTCCGCAAACGATACGGCACTTAATATCGTATCCTGCATGTCCTGTTGTTTGTTCACTACAGGACGCTACCGAAAGCGCCAAACTAGTGGCTCAGTTCTGGGCCGACACCATTTAGATTGCCATCGACACGCTAAGAAGATGATAGAAACCATACATAAATTCACACTTTTTGCAAAAAGCGTAGATAGAACGTACAGAACGCCAATTACGCAATACGCACCTGACCTTTTTGAATGGAACATCCCTAATAACATGTTATGTTCTTCTAGAGCGGGCGTCTACTCATCTACCGTTCTTGTAAATACCTGATAGTAACCAGAAGGTAAGAAACCACCCCATGTACCTACATAGTTTCATTTCTTTTGGCTTAGTCGTCGTTTAAGATAACTGCTAAAATCAACTTTTGACTTTTGTCATTCAAGTGAATTTAAAGAAGCACCTTCGTACGAAAGATTCAAGCCCGGAGCTACAAAAACACGTAAAATCAATAACCTAAGCCGGGCGACACCGGGACACCGGGATTCCGGGACTCCGGGACACCGGGATTCAATTGAGATAAAATAATTCGACGACAATCGAAACGAGCGGGACGTGTGAGCTTAACTCATTAGTGACTTTTTGTCATTCGTGATTTTCTTCAATTTGTTACATTTTGTAACGTGCTCAATTTGGGAAATTATTTTTCGGTATAAAATAATACGGTTGTGTCAGTTGAGAGACTACAGCTTCATTATGTGACGCGATGTAAGCAAATATCTGAAGTACGATTAATAAAGGAATTCCTGAAGATAAGTTATAGGAAGACACCTCCTTAGCAGTGGCACCTAGCAGTGATGTAACATGAACAATATGAACATAACTTACTGAAATGGTGCGGGCAACCATGGCTAAACTAACAACCTTGTAATATTACAAAACGTTGATCGCTAACGACGCTTTACAACAATAGACAAGTTAACAGTTTAATGTGACAAAGTTCTAAAGTGATCGACGTTTTCGTAAGGTGATTTTATTTTACTAAATCGTAGGAAAGGTGAACCAACTCTCCCAAGTTATACTAAACTAACAATTTTTCAACATTCCTTATTATTCCACTACAGATGTAAAAGCCCTGCTGTAGAAGCACTTTTAAAATGACAATACTTAAAATGCGTATTTTAAAATAAAGCTTCGTGTACGCTCTCTTAAACTTGTACTTTTACCTGCGTTGCCACTCTTTGCAATCGTAGTTTTATAGACCTTCGGCACATAGTTTGTATTTCTAGGCGACTGCGCGACATCAAACACGGGATTGTATTGTTCCGCGTATCAATCCTGGTCTGATAGTGTGATTAAATCTGTAATTGAACTAGAATGATAATAATAATACGAGTTTGTACTGCCTGTAAACGAATTAAAATCCATATCTACTTAAATGTGTTCCGTCCGCTTCTAATAATTCCTTCCAATGACTGCTGTATTAAGTAAGTTAATTGCGTCTCTATAGGTACCACCAAATAGTACCAAAAGTAGACAAATTATTTATTCGTAGCCGCCATATTGCTACTTATACATATACGTACCTAATATTAATGTATTATCCATTACCCATTTGTACGAGGACCAATAATTATCATTTCTCGCGTATTTGTGATAGAAATGGCGAATTGTAATCAAAACAGATTGATATTCTGTTAGTCGCTAATATATTCGGGGAATATAATCTGAAACGTATATTTGGTTTGAAAACGAACTGTTTTCAATTCAACAATTCATAGATGGATTAATTAAACTAGAACTGTTTATTGTAACTTGGTTAATTTACTGTTAAAACAAACAATAGTTTGTGTATGTGTGTTTGTAATTAAGTCAGAATTCCAAGTAAAACTGATCTTTAATTATTATAACTAGAAGACGGGATATTTACCATGTTAATTGTTGTCTTTGAGTTCCCGATATTTCGGCGCTGTTGCAAGCACCATGATCACGGACCAACACGGAACACACGGAACGGAACGGAACGAACGGAACTTTAATTTCAAAACAGTGTATACCTATTTCCAAAGTTCATTATAATGAAAGCCTTTTCGAGAACCCGAAGCCGGCCGCAACAGGCAACCACGCAAATAAGTTACATTTTACGTCCCTGTAATTTACTGTCCCTAATATTCCCTTTGCGAACATCCCATAGAGTGATGATCAAAGAAAAAAGCAGAAAAAAAACCTAACAATATTTTTCGCTAAAGGCAAATAAAAATGCTATGAATTCGTAAACGACACACAAATTATATTTTATTTATAAAGTAAAAAAGTACAATGGCGGCCGAAAAAAACGGGACACAGAAATAATCCGAAAGAAGTCCTATGAATAATGAAACGGTGTTCAGGGAACCTCTGACGTCACGCCGGTGTTGCCAGCCTGGATATGACACAGTATGGCCACAATTAACGTCCTTTTATTCAAATACTGTCTGCTGCAGGGCTTACGTTTTATTTGTGGTCAAAAGAGCCTGTAAAAATATGTTTTCTCTGAATATGATTACGATTGACGCAAGTGAAATTGTTTGCTACCAAGGTCGTCGTTTTAATTGGGTCCCTTGGACCGTGTTACATAAACTTAATGTCCTTCTTTCTGTCTGCCTCATTCATTACTCATTCATTAGGCACGTCGCGTCACGTTAACAAGTACAACAGTAAGTATTGTTTTGCTTACAGTTGTATGTCTCAGTAGCACCTGGAGTCTGCATTTTGGCGGGCTCCATGGCGATAAGCTCGCCGCCTATAACATAGGACTTGAACATAACTGGTGAAACCTGGGTGTACCTACTGTAGGTGAATTTCAGCCTAACCAGAATACAGTCCCTCTCGCCAGTTACCGGTCCTTTAAAATAATATTTCATGAAGATTCCGAAAAATAGTCAAATCCAAAAGGCTACATATTCTACGATTGCACTCTCTGTGAAAGACGTGAGACAGAATGTAGCCCCCGGGCTCAAGGGAGAGCAAATCCCAGGCTTTGGCGGCTCCTGGCCCGGCCGGCCGGCGCGGCGGTTTGACGTGGGCTTTATTTAACTAGAGGTAAACAATAGCTATGCAGGTTTATACAATTAGATTTCATTTACGCAATTAATTTCAAAATGTAGTAAAGCTTTTTTCTGGAAAGCTGTACCTATTGTTGAGCCTTGTTTTCGTATTTAATGCTTTTATTAAGAACTAGCTTCTGTACCCGGGTTCGCCCGCGTGGTACCCGGATAAAAAGTAGTCTATGTCCATCTGGAATAATGTACCTTGCAAATGGTGAATCTTTCAAATAGGTCCTTGGATATAAGTTTTTAAACTGTTATTGTCACTAACATTATAATTTTCAAACCCGCCCGAAATAACTTCAGTTTATCCGTGATCATATGCTTGCAGCAGCGCCGAAATATCGGGAACTTAAAACAAACAATAAACATGGTAAATATCTTGTTTCTAGTGTTAATGATAGGTGCCTTTGGTTCTGGAGTTACCTTCCTCATACATACAAACTCTCAAAATTCACACTCTCCTTTATAATATTATTAGTACAGATAAGCAAGTCAAAACCATAAGACACGAAGAAAGCTAAGCTATGATAACCCAATGAAAAATAAATAAGGCATTGACAAACGCAACAATTCTCATAAACTACTAAGAAATGCTATCCAGAATTTTAAAACAACAAAAGGTATATCCGACACCCAAACAAACCATTTGTCATCTTCTACAAAATACTATTCAGACGTTACTATCCAGTTTTACAACTCCGGTGGAAATCGTAGCGTCCCCGGACGATACCACCCTTTCCAAGCTTTACATTTCCGAGTTTTTCCGAGAGTTTCCGAGAGCTCCCGATGATGGCCGATTTTTCGATCTCCATTTTAACTCGTTTATTATTGTTAACTGAGGTTTACGCCGGGCGAGGTAGCCGGTAGCCGGTAGCCTGTTTAATCATTGTTATTGAATTATAATTACTGTGTTTTCGGTCGAACGGGGGTCAATGTTTGAGGTACTCGGTGCCAATATTTATCCTTCGTGTGGAGTTGTATATTACGTTGCCGGGGCGTTTCGTGGAACTATAATGTTATTAAATTAATCAATTATTGTTTGTATCATATATATTACCTGCTAACATCAAAGTGGTTCAAGGAACATATATATTCTTGCTTCTGCTTTTATTTACTTACATAAAACTTTCGATTAAATGAAGTTAAAAACAGAAAACTATAGGTATACACTAACGCACTTCATAAACATAATTACTAAAACAAAACTGTAATCAAACGAAAAGCACAGAATAAACCCAAAAACATCCAATGTTTACAAATCGCTAACATTTCACAGGGCAGCTAATCTGGGCCTGCTAAAAGCTATTGCTAGCAATTGCCAGCGATTGCCATCGATTGCCAGTGCCTATGGCAATTCAGTGCCGAGCCCTCGATTAATTGGCGTCGTAATAAGCTGTCCAATGCCGTCGATAGCAGATATTCGCGATATAAATGAGAGATTCGACGATTCGGATTTAAAATCCATCGGAACGCTCTCGCATACTAATTATTTTGCACTGCAGTGTACAGTAAATGTACCGTGAGTTCATTTGTCACTATTGTCGAGATGTGCAAGTACGTGAGGTTCAGTGAAAAACGTATTGTTTTATTTCAACATTTTCAGGCAACATTTATGTGAAATGCAGTAACATTTCTTTTTTACATGAAGTGGCCCGTACACGGACAACCCATTTTAATTCAATGTTGCTGTAAAACAAGTGTTAAACAAGCGTTTACTCTAAGCCTAATGTAACCTCATTTTGACATATTTAAATAGGAAAGGTGATTCGTCCGATTATCGTATAGATAACTTCCTTGTATAATTATATTTAGCACGTCAATGTCGATCCTGAATTTAATCAATTACCCTATCTCAGACTACACATAATATTAAATCGAAATGATTCTAAAACGCCACCATCAATCATGCCATTCAAATATGTAAAACATAATATCTCCGAAAATATTTTAAAAAGCCATCCCCCCGAAGTGAACCCACGGAATAATTGTGGTATAAATAATAAATAGTCCGCATTTGTCGCGCGGCCAGTCCTCGTAAATAATACCTCAGCCGGGATTGAACTGCCAGCCCGCGCGATATACGTATACGTGTCATTTGCTATATCATTTAATTCACTTTTTCATATAAGCTTGTGGGAAACGGGAAATGATATTTATTTTCGACACGATGCGCGTTTTGGAACTATTTTACGTAACGTCACCCATTTAATCCACAATTGGTTAGGAAGAGGAGTAACCTAATGTACACCCACATTTCGCCAGTTATGTTTAAGCCTTATGTAATCAAGGGCGAGCCTTTTGCCATCAACCGGCCGCAACTCCAGATTCTGTGGCTACTACTGAGAAATTCCTGAATTAAAAACCGAATATCACTTTGCCCGACCTAAGAATCAAACTCAGAACCTCATGATCAGTAGTCCACTAGACCAACGAGGCAGGACAACGAGAACCCGTTATTTCCTATCGCTCACAATAAACTAGTCGCGTGAAAAAATCAATAACACTGGCCGATTAGAACTTACCAAATCTGTGTCTACCCACATACGGTCCATCCGACCCCAAATTACCCACATGCACACTAAACAGCTTACCAAAGTTCTAAAACTTTATCAGTCCGACCAGAATCCTCAACACATGTTATAGTAATAATTGTCAAGGCGTCGCTTGTCTCAACAGAACATAAATTACCCACACGACGAAGATATATGATTGTAAGGAAGCCTCGCTGAGATCAACACTCAAATTATAAGTCCTTGTTAATCCTGATGAGTACTGACTGGGTATGATAATAATGGGTTTGAACATATTTGTTGGAATTCTTGAAGTTTCTGTCCGTACGTACGGCTGCCTGTCCTCTATGGGCGAGTAGAAATGCGGGGAGAGGACGCCATAAAATGACATACACTTCCCCTCATTCGTGATATTCTTCAGGAAGGTCATATGCGTAGCACTCGCTAACAAACGAATGTGGACAATCTAAAAAGAGTATGCAACGATCGTAGCCGGTAGCATTCTGTAGTTTCTGCCTACCCCCATTTGAAACTGCGTGAGTTTAAGTGGGTTTGAAATTACACACCTTACAATCAATATCTGCTCACCCCTCCGACGGTCGTTGGGAAAATGTTTCTGTAACACTATACTCTATTACGACTTCTATTACCATAATTTAACATCCCTCCTTCTTCCTTTGACCTCCCTTAATCGGCCATGTTAAAAGGAAACCCAAATTAACATTCACTACACTAAATATCTTTTTATTTCTTTTGTATTTTTGCACGCAATCGCCGAAATTAGGGATTCGCAGTTCGTAAAGGGGTGTTCAGGGGTTCTCCAATTTTAATGTCGTCTGCACCCCCGTGTTGCACCTCCTACCCCCACTAATTAACTTGTTCGTTGCGCTGTCTTTTTTAACACCTACCCCTTTCGCAATCAAATTAAATTAAAAAGGCCTTTGTTTCTTCGAGGCAATGGGTTTTATGTAGTTCGAGTGTATTGTTATTGTAGGAAACATTATAGGAAGGTAGGATGTCTTTGTAGGCATGTGTGTCTTCTCTATTTTGGCGTTAACTTGGCTTTTTGCCAAGGCCTGTTCATTTACGTGAAGATAGGAAAGTAAGCCTAGACCTGCACCCTCGTTGCGTCCTACACAATTAATTGCAATTGCGATAATCTGTACCTCATTCTACCGAAACTTAAAATCCGTTTTCTCGACATTTTTGTAACACCTAACCTAAACACTACGCGCACGACAGCGTGACAGCGTGATGGATTATGGCCCACTCGCTCTAAATACTAGGCCTGTGTCCCAGCAGTGGGAACATTTTAGTCTGATTATTCTACTATAAATATGATTAGAAGTTCAAAATTAGCATTTGAGTTTTGGATGTTTCGAGAAACCTACCTATCGTTAATCTTTAGGGTCACAAAGGTTCAAGTAAGACCCCATCTGTTACGAACAACGTTCTCTCATCTAACGGACATTTTAATTACTACAGGGTCTATACAAAGAAAAATAAACATTTTGTTTATGAAAAAGATTTTCTTTACCTAATCAAACATAAAGCGAACGTGTTCTTTCTCAATCAAGCGGCCTTCCGAAGGGTTTCATTAACTAAAAGGGCGGTATCGCTAATTGTAACACGGTAATTAAACCATAGCGCGAGCTTTTTACAATCTCTCGGCTTTCGGCACACGGCCAAAGAATAGATCGATACAGAAAGTCGACTTATTGGTGAGAAGAGCGAGTACCCACGCATACGCAACCATGAGCACTGCCTTGGTTGGCTTGCGTGTAGGTTGGCCGAAGCAAGGAAAACCTATTCAGATTTAGTTTAAACGCCTGTTATCACAAACGATGTAACACTTAACATCGTGTCCGGTTGTCTGTACATGCATTGCAGTAACTGATGGACATTACCAAAGGCGTCAAACTTTTAGCCATGTTTCGGTGTAATCAATTTATATTGCCATGGAGACGCTACATACGTACATTTTCGCTCATTGTTAAACCTTCTGTTCCTATCTATGTTGTGGCTCGGCGACCGTGTCGGCTTTACGTACCAATCACTTGAATTTTAGGGTTAATAGGGCTGTTACTGGTGCTGAATATTTGAACCCTTTTGGTGATGAGTTTTGGAATGTTATAATTAGAAAATAAGCATTGTTTTGTTTGTAGAAAAGGTGACATTATTAACAAGTACCGGTTTGTTAGTACCGGTTGGACCAAACCGAACCGGTACGGAAAAGTTGTGGACTACTGACACCGGACAGATCAAATTACGGTGTCCGGAACCGCGTCCACAATTTTCCGGACCTATGTATTTCACCGAATCATACTATAACTTTTACTTTCTTGGCACCATTCGCAGCTAGCAAGAACTTGATAATTATCACTCTAATTCAGTATCTAGTTTTCCCATCTCCAGACATCTGATAACTTACCAGCTAATAAGGTCTCAGTATTCCGTTTATTTTAGTTAATTAGGGAAATGATGTAACCGGCGGCGGCGGGAGGGAGGTTCCTTTGATGTCATCCGAGGTACCATTTTTACTCAGTAATTCGCGTTTTACCGAAATTTTCCACTGTGTCAAGTCGGCTTTTTATTTCGTCTTAATGTTCTTGTTGTCAAAGGGAATTGTTACGGAGTTGTGTGTGGCAATATTGGCAATTATGTTTTGTTTTTGAAAGGCGGAAAAGAGTTCATTTGTTTTGTTTCTGTATCGGCGACACGCAACATTGGGTGTCTTTTGTGGTTTGATTTTTGGCATTGTATCTGCGACTCCTACTCTTTTGCTGGGTGTCATTAAAACACCCAAGGAGTGGCTTTAGGGGGCTTATTTAGGAACGATAAGAAGTAATCTCAGGTGTTATTCATAATTTTGACTAACACATAAAAGCAAGGATTTTCAAAGCTTAGCTCAGCTCTAGATGAGATTGAAAGAGAGATGAAATTCCAGCAGTACAGAAATCTTTTGGCATTGGTTTAGAAGTCGCTTAGTGTTAGTAAAAACAGGCATGAGTCTACTTGGGTATCAAGTTACACGGCAATCAATTCATTCGAATACTCATAAAAAACCTTGTACAAATGAACCGAATGTTTGCTAGATAGATGAAAATACCAAATAGGTACGTAAAAATGAAAACGTAAATAAAAGTTACCAGTTCCATGATTCAATAAAAAACATTAAAAAATACAAAACTATTCTAAAGCTGGTATCACAGTTCGGAAGCGCGTATTTTGCAGCTGTTGCAGTTTCCGCTAGGTTTTTTTTATCTCGTATAAAATGTTACAACGCTATAGTTTTTTTTACCGGTACGAAGTTATGCAGGATCTCCACCATATCCCTTATGCCACGGTTTTAAATAAAGTCTTTGGTTAAAAAGTAAACTGGATTTATAAAATTATATAACTTTATTATTATTATTTGTATATTCTCGAGTAAAATGTAGCGAACTGACCATTTTATTATAACATCCTATTGTAATGAAAACCTACATTTACGAATAAATTTGATTTGATTTGCAGGCTTTCTTCTTCTTCTTTAATGGCACTCAGTATGTAATAATTACCAGCATAATCAGCCTATGTATATATATATATGTTTACCCGTTGGTCTCGTCGTCATGGTGGTTCGATGGACCTGGACCTGGATCGGACAAAGAGTTTCAATTAGTTTTCCCAATAGAAATTTCTCAATAGTAGCTCGGAGTTCTGAAGTTGGCGGTATTAAGCTGTTGGCCCTGCGCCTGATCTCTCTGGCCGTTTCGGATAGAAATGAATAGAGGGCGCATCTGTGCCTGCGCACACGCCGGTCCACTAAAAGGTAGTTTAAAAAAAACTCCTGCGTCGCCGATGGCTAATCTCCGCTTAGCGCCGCGGCCGAAAACAGTTAGGAGGACTATTATTATCTGTTTGAGGGAGTAGGCCAATGGGCACCAGCAGCTCAACTGTGGATTATGGGTTTCATAAACCTTCAAATTTTTGGTTCGAGGACACGTCGGTTTCCTCGCCGATTCGAACAGTGGCGTCATTGCTCCACAAGTCTTAGACAAAAAATAAGCTCCGTGCCCTCTCAATCATTTCAGTTAACTATTTGGGTAGAATGGACCCCCTGTCCAAAAGTGATCAATAGGCGGTCAGTTCGGGTTAACCCTCCGATGGCCGCTAATGGCAGCCGTTGGCGGGTCGATTAGACCTCGTTAAACGAAGATTTTAGGCTTACCGGCTTTGAGCCAGCACTCGTATTTTTTAAAAGCCAGTTACAATGTGGGAAGCTGTGTAAAGTGATTTGGGTTCGTGCGAACCGGTTTATTTATGTCTGTAGCACCTGGGTGGCTGGTGATTCAATTATAATAAAATTATTTTATTTTACAACACTTAGAAATCAACAATGAATTTTAACCGACTTATCTTATTGAAACTGTTGCCGAACGAAATATCTTCCAGTGATTTATTTGTACAAGGTTCATTTGCAAATTTGACCTTGTTTTAAGCTTTCACGGTTTTGTGTTCCCAATAGAGGAGCTCAACATTATGGACACTCGCTGAAGATAGCCCGCAACTGACAGTAAAAGTTTAACATTCGACCTCTTTGGCGCGGCGCAGCTGATCCTACATTTTTTATTTTATGTAAGTTTATTTTGTTAAAATGCGTTCCTTTTACGTAGTACTTGAGTACGTAGTACCAAATAAACGTTTTTCTTTCTTTCTTATAAAACAACATCCCTTTATAGCAATACCTCTAAATCTCCAATAGATAAAACATAGGCAAATGACGCGATTCTGAAATACTGCTGCCTGAACTAACATTAATATATTATGTACCTAAGTATATTATACCCATGTATAGTTTATGTATTAGTATGTAAATTTCTATTTCAGCGAGCAAAACCGGTTTCCCGGTGTCTCAGACAAGCGCCCCGCTCTTACACTTGAGGTCTCTGTTGAAAGGTTCGATGCTTGACTCATACAAATAACTGAAGGCTTATTGATCAATTGTGCAACTTATCTGAAGAAAAAATATGGCGGCTTGAGGTATTTTTATGCAAAAGCTGTCAAATTAGTTCCTCTTAAAAAAATGTCTAACGATTGATTAATCAGCCCTATATTCATTAATTGGTTATAAATAAACAAATAATCAAAGTTTTTATTAATATAATAATACAATTACTGTGTTTTGTGAGCGGCTTTCAATTTAACAAAAACAACAAATTCATCCCTAACACAGTAAAATAATCTCATATTTGATAACTTCACATTCCGAAACAAAATAACATCCACCTGATCGAGATTTTTCAAGAAAATCCTCTTTAAAATCAGGTCCTATTGTCCAGTGCACAGTGCGCTCACTAGTCCGAGCGCTGGACAAAGTTGTGTCATTACAAACGCGACGATAACGCGCCCCGAGCGTTGTCAAGTCGTTAATGATAATGTTATTGTGATGTTACTGACTTCGTGACTGAGTCTGTGTGTGTTCACCGACAGTTACGTTCGTTAATAATCTATTGAGATATTATTAACGTAACGTTTCGACTATATTCCCCGGAGGAGAAGACAGGGTTGTATGTATGGTTACTATACCTATAAATGTGGTTAATACCATAACAAGCTGGCTTGTGACTAATATCAGTTATGCTTAAATGTAATTAGCGACGAGATTATTGCCATTAACAAGAAACTATTAATCGAACGAAAGATCATAATTATGCACTGTCTACACATTAATTTGTAATTACGGAAACAGGCAGATGAGGAAGTGATAGAATAAAGGTACGGATCTTTCATGGTGATTTTCTCATATATTTAATAACTTAAATAGCCTCTGATCTGTCCATTTGGATAAAGGGATAATTTAAAAAGAGTACGCCCTACTTACTCTACAAATAGCCAATCAAATTTAATTTTTAACGTTTTTTAAAACCAGTCTCACGCATCTCTGACACATCTCTGGCAGCTTTAACCGATTGTCAGAAAAACGACGATGTATTGAAAATGCTTAGCGTTAAATGTATTCAACGATTTGTGGGCTTTAAAGTGCAAACCAACTCTTGTTAAGGAGACAGCCGCAAAGCACCGTAGTCTTAATAAAATAACCAAGATTTAAACGGTAGCAGGTGCTCGTAAAACTTCACGCTAACCCATTGTCACCCTCAATCACCCTTTACGAAATGTTGCAAGATGAAATGTTACGTAAGTCGTGTTGCAAGATGCCTCGTCCGAGGCCGTGAAAGGGGCCTTAGACCGTGCACAGTGCGCCGCCTAGCTCGCTCCTGGACAAAGTTTAGTTGTTAACTAAAGCTAAACGACCGCCGTATCCCGTTGCTTAGTATAATTAATTTTGTTTTACGTTGTCGTGTCGTATCACTGGGGCTTCTTAGTAGGTGAGCTGCTGAAATGTCGGTGAAGATGCGAAAATTTTGATGTAGTAAGAGTAATGTGAGTAGTTTTAGCAGTTGCTACCTACTTAAATTTATAATGTGTGCCGAACTATTAAAATAATAGTGACATTATTCTTATGTAATGTTATTAAATTACATGTGACATACTAGATGCTGCATCAAATCTGACTATTAAAAACCCCAATTTATTATCATTATTTACCTCTGTGAAATAAAAAAAATACAAATAGGTACTCCAACATTAATTAATTAAGCTTTTTTGACCCAACATATTTAATAATCTCGTAAAATACGGGCGGGAGAATTGAAAATAAACATTTGTTGAGCACAGTAACAGTATTGCGACTTCATGTACACCACAGTAATGGTGTCGTGAAACTTTTTACAGCGCCATAAGGAGTAAGTTCGGGACATAATTTGTATTATTGTTATTTTATTTGTATTTACTTATGTTTTAACGAGAGAAGAGGTTGTATTTTATCGCTGCATTGCTCTTTGGTAACAGCTGGGAAATTGAAACAGGCAGGGGCAAATCTGATAAGGGCATATGCTTCCTTAAACATTGTATAGTGCTATCCGAATACTGAAGTAAAAAACGTATTTTTTTTTACATACATTTAACTTTACTCTTTATCGTACATTTTTTTTTCTTTTTAATTTGAATTAGGTATAATTTATCGAACAACATTGCCTTTTTTTTCTGACTAGTCAAAGCCAACATAATCATTGCAAACTAGTATGTTGTATCTGTAGTGTCTTCTATGTTCTCTTGGCCTATTCTGATTTTTTTTATAAATGAAGGTACCTATGCACTTCTTGCCTCCTTATAACGAAATCCTTTTGAGAATGATATACATGACATCTGTAACGTCAAAAATAACTTCATTTCGCACACGATTTCAAATCCCAGAGCAAACTACGAACGAAATATCAACCGACACAGTATTCCACTTGGCATCGCGTAACGACCTTAGTGCAACACTATTTGACTCGCCGCGCATCTCATTTGCACTACGCCCAATTTTGTCCAGGAAACACACGAGTTGGAGCGCACTGTGTTGACTTTTTTAATGTTTTACCGTTGTTAGCGTGTGAAGTTACACTTTAGTGCCAGATTTTTGGTCGTACTAGCTGTTTTGGTGAAAACTCATGACTTTTTCCCGTTCCCGGGGGAATGCAGAAACTACGTAACAAACCAACCACCACCAACCTGCTTTGATTCATAAATAGGTACTCATTTTGTGCATTTTCATAAAGATTGGTTAAACAAGAAATACGTGTTTGTTTTCTCAGATAAACATGTAAACAAAGCGGTATAAAATATGAATGTTTCAAAAATAAAGTTTTAATTACCCAAAGTGCTAGGTCGACATGAAAGACGGAGGTCCTTACAAAATACATCTTCATTATAATATTCGCATTTCTAACTTAACACAGCTTATTTTCACTGAACTCACCCCTTTTTCACCACCATTCAATATGAAACCCTATTTCACATGAAGCAAAGCTGAAATTTCAATGAGATTAGAGTTTCAAATGCATGATATTTAATTCAAAGAAGTCATATATTGGTCTGAGATTGCGTCTAACGTTTGTGTTTAGATATTATTTGTGTGTTTCGTTTGAATTAACTATGTTTGATATAAAATGGCGGCGCGATCGAGTTGAAATTGAAGGAAAACAAGATCTTGTGAGCTTGGAGCTTATAACTTGGTAAATTAATTTTATGTGCTAGAAAATTTACTGGAGATCACAGAAAATACGGCAGAAGTAGCGATATAGGTTGTGGGTAGGTACTTCCCAGTGGATTGTCGTGATAACCACTTTCATAAAGAGCTCACTTTTTAATTATCTACAAATATTTATGCTTAGGAAACCACTTCCTGTATTTTTTTTTTGCCATATTTATTTAGTTAGTACATAAATCTTTGATCCCATTCCCAGGACCTCAACCACTAAGACGTCAAATAAAATGGAATATACATATATATATATATATATATATATATATATATATATATATATATATATATATATATATATATATATATATATATATATATATGTATATATATATATATATATGTATATTCCAAACAATACCTCGGGCACTTTGTTTGACACATTAAAACAAATCTTTCTTTCCAAGAATCTTATCAATTCCACTGTGTACTTGTTCGAAAGCAATTTACTTCAACTTATTCCATATTTACTTATCTTCCTTGAGCTACTATATTCCGGTACTGTGCATACTCCGACGCCGCATCGAATCTCGAAAGAAAATCTGTTTTAGAATACATTGCGGGCTTCCTTCAATAATATTACCGAAGATATGCGTCTAAAATCGCAATGGAAAACAAACTTTGACGGTTCGTGTATTTTCAATATTGAATTTCGTTTCGTTGTACGAATATATTTTGTATTTCAGCATGTGAATTGATGTTTTAATATACCTACATGGTTTAGTTTGACAAACCGTTCCTTGGAGCGTTTTGTTCAATTTTTCTTAACACAAATACATAGACATCTGGGACTAGTAACATGGCTGTTTTTTTTTGTTGAGTTCTTTGTCATTTCGTTAAGAATGTGTTGGCAATGTTCTAATAAATTACACACGTTTCAGAGTTTCAGACAGTACTTGTTGAGTTCTTCTTATCTTAAGCTTTTTTTTTCTAAATATATTTGGTATTTTATGTGACTATTGTAGACTTAATTATTTCAGCTAATTAACCTTCATATCATTGATAACCTACAAACCTTTTCAGCTACATTCTCTTTAAAAAGGACTAATTTAATTAATTAGGTCCCGCCGTCTCGTCCTCTCGTAAAAGATACACATGTCGGGAATGAACCCACAAACGTTTTCAAAGGTAAAATAAAAAAGCCGGTAAATAATTTAACTAAAACCGTTTCACCTAAGGACTCTTTAGAGACAGGGACATACTTAACGAAGTTTAAATTGAAAATGAACTCGTAAAGAATACGAAACTGTCGCTATTTAGCAGTCAGAATTATTTAATCTTTTTAAATATTTGTCAGCATCATCATCATTGCCAGCCTTGTTCCGTCTCTCTCTTGTGTCAAGCTGTAAGTATCCCGTTTCTGTGAAAAAGACCTTAGACAGTGAAGCCGTGGTTCGTTTATTAGGTACTTGCCTTAGCGTGAGAGCAATTTCTGTATACCTAAACAATTATTTTTTATGTGGTTCATCATTTTCCTGCCTTTATCCCAATTCATTTTAGTTCTTCCATACTTCTCTCTGACTCGTCATCTCATCAGACAAGAAATAAATATATATATATATCTAATCGACGTTTTTCATTTTGTCTACAGTAACAGCTCTCCGAGAGCACTGGGACGAGGCCAACGCCCGCGTGCTTCAGCGCAAGGCGCAGCTGGACGCCATGTTGGGCGACTCGCAGCGCTACGAGGCGCGGCGCCGCGACGCTGACGCGTGGCTGTCGCGGATGGAGGCTAGGCTGGCCGCCATGCAGCCACCTGCGAACACTGCTGATGTGCTGGAGATGCAGCTTAGAGAGCAGAAGGTATGTAGGAAAAGTGTTCCTATAATTATTTCAGCTAATAGACTGTAGCGGACGTAATCAAGTCGAGAAAAAAAACACTGGCAACATCTATGAGTTGTCTGCGCGATAAGAACATATACTAAACCCGACAGCAACTATCGAGTAGTAGTCAAAACACACATCTAGAAGAAGGAGCCTCCCTTTTCTTCTCCGAACTTCACGCCGTGTTCCTCATATTCCTAAAAAACAGTTCACAGTGGACACCTCATTCACGGGCTCTTTCATAGATTTACACTAATACTACGATAGTATCATGTCAACTACCAATCCAAGAACACGATTCCTAGCACAGTAGAAGCAGGTAGGAACAGTATTTATGCAGTACATATTTATAAATGTCAAATTCAGCTTATGACAGCATGGAGGTAATCAGGCCTCACCGAAAGTATAAAAATACTGAGCTTCTCTCACTGAAAATAACTTATAACCGTAAACTATTGTATTGTTTTGTTTGGTATGTAGAATAAACTCGCCCTACTTAGGTACTAAAGAGTCCTGCATTATTAAGTTAGCTATTGCGTGACGGGTTCCCATTTAATGATAACAAACTAGTTTACCCTTGGAAGTCGAGACTGCTTGAGAGGCATATTTTCTTGTCACTTACGAGTACATCTCCAGAAAACCAATCGCCATTCCCAGACATGTAGACGTAAAGTAATGTTTCCATAATAAAAAGGCGCTAAAATGCAGGGGGCGTGAACCGCGCGACAGTCTGTAGTTTGTGTTGGATGTAAGACGTGACCTGGAGAGTAAGTGTGTGCCGTCTGCGAGTGTGGGTTGCATGCGATGCTTTAGTGGAATACTGCGGGGTACGGTGTAGTGGATTGTATCTGCTGAGAGGCATAATCAGCCCCACGGCTGGGACACAGGCCTTCTCTTTATAAGAGGGAGTTGGCTGTATTCTACCACGCAGACCCAGTGCGGGATAGCAGTTGTCACATGTCATTAAATTTTCGGTTATAAGACATGTTGGTGTCATGTTGGTGGTGAGAGGGAATCTGACCAATGCTTTAGAACATAAATGCTTTCGTCAATAATGAACGTTGATTTTGGAGATTCATTTGTATAATTTTGACATTAAATTTGTATAATTTTAATTTGGAGTTCAAAATATATGCTTCTTGTATACAAGGAGCTAAGCTAAACTGAAACATTCTCTGTACAAGTCGCCACCTACAGTTACAAAGTTTTCCATCTTTCCAAGAATATTAATGTGCTCTATAGAATTTCTCAGGCAGGAAATTACACAACATCTCGCCTATGTTCTTTGCCTGACAGATCTTCTGCTGTTTTATTTTATAAGTTGCCTACATTTGTGTATATTAGACCTGTATGTCATGAATTTCCCATCTGTATATTCTCTCGGTAATCTACCAATACCGTGTAACATTTCTCACGACACACGGAGATACGACGTCTCCTCGCGTTATCTCAGCTCACTGCGCGCAACACCGCATTGTCTGATGCCCCTGAGTCCTGTCGGTATTAATATCATCACATAATACCTCCCTGCCGATTACTACAAATATAACCTGTACTCTGATCTAAAAGTATTATTTTGTTGAAAATGTAAACACACCTATAGGGTAAGAGATCGTATCTGAACTTACCTTCGCACTTAATCCTGAAGGTTTAATTTGTTTTCTATTTAAATTTGAGGAGTTGGCAACTGTGAAATCTGCTTCCACAATTTTTCAATGACTTCAGAAACTTGGTGGAAATATAAAGTTGAAACCTTTTCAATACAAATGAATGTGCTACTGCTCCGCTTAAGTCAGTGATTACGAAAGAATTAAACCTACCTTAACAGTACTTTACGTTTACACATTCACCAAATACTTTTTACGAAAGTTTTTAAAACATTTTTTCTTTATTTCATTTCAATATAAAGTTCTCCGCGTATTAGATACGGGCTTACGAGTATATCATCATCTGCCTAGCCTTTTCCCAACTATGTTAGGGTCGGCTTCCAGTCTAACCGGATGCAGCTGAATACCAGTATTTTGCATGGAGCGACTGCCTATCTGACCTCCACAACCCAGTTAGTACTGGATAATACGATACCCCTTGGTAAGACTGGTTGTCAGACTTTTTGGGCCACTGACTACCTAACGACTGTCAAAGATCTACAAATGACACCCGGGACCAACGGCTTAACGTGCTTTCCGAGGCACGGAGGAAACTCGGTATGTAATGGGTGGTCACCCATCCACAGACCAACCTAGGCAAGCACGGCTTAACCTAAAGATCGATCCGAGCGGCTGTTATTATTTAGCCACGAGCTCCTCGAGTATATATCTACACATATTTGTATCTTACAGTCCACGACTTCGGCTGAATGGACTGTCGAATCATTTTCAATTTGGCGGGACTGGTGTCCTTCAGTCCCACAGTTTACGCCGGCCTTTTATTTGTTAAAAAGAAAAACGAACTAACCGGAAAAGGCAGCAACGGAAAAGGTGTGTAGCCCTAAGCCAGCAATGGTGGAATTGAATAGGAAAAAAGAGAAAATAGATAGAAACAAAGTCCACTTTCGAGGTTTCTTGCCTGTTTCTTTCATACATTAACTTTTATAATACTAGGCCAAGTTTTTTCGTAGTAAAAATATAAGTTAAATTAATATGAAAAAAAAATAACAAAGATAAACTATGTATTTATTGAACATAAAATAAAAAAGTGTCTCCGTTTGAGAAAAACGGTGGCCACAGGCTAGTGACATAATAATAAATACGAGTATGAATCAGAAATACGTCTCAGTAATATCGACACGAGGAAATCATGACAAGTCGGAAATCCGACAGTAAATAGAGAAGATATTTTCTCGTACATTCCGTTCATTCGTTCAATGGTGATCGGATTCTCGACACATGAATCTGTTAATGAAAGCAATTCAAAGATGCGACATTTTCGTGTAATGAGAAATATTTTAAGCTTTCGATTGCAGACATTTGTGAAGATGATCCTGAATTCTCAACTGAATTCTAATGTGAAGTATATTTTCAAATACAGTTTCACGTTATTCACATCATGATTTTGATTCTTCGTTATAAAAGATGTAAGACGCCGGTTTATTAGTTACTCGCGTTAATTTAGAATTTGATAATCAATTCGGGTTGTACTCTGCTAGTAATAATATAATTTAACCATGATTCGAAAGACACGTGGCGCCATCTATTATCTTAAGAACGTTATTGTTGTTTTCATCGGGAACCGCACTTTTTTTCGGGGTAAAAGGTATTCTATGTCCGTTTCTGTACAGCTGACAAAGTATATACAAAATTTCAGGATGATTGGTTCAGTGGTTTAGGCGTGAAAACTTAACAAACAAACAAAGTTACTTTCGCATTATTATAGAATATTAGTAAGGAAGTAAGGATTAGAAAGGATTTTGTAGTTTATCGCCTTTTGCAATACTTTAAGGTATTATAATGGGTGTAAGACCCTTAACGAGGCCGAAAGGCACTTATTTACCCCATCATTACGATCATTTTTTTTCCTGGACCGTATGTACCTCATGATCAAAGTTCCAACATTATCACATAATTTTTTTTAAATATACGTTTTTAATGTTACAACTTTACTTTAAATACCTCCATGGACCCTGTACTATTCAATGCATCCATAAGTACAATGGTTGAGTGCGTTACATTTCGTCCTACCATAAACCATGATTTTTCATCCCTGAAAAGGCCGTTTCCAAGGTATAATGTTTGCGTAGTAGTTTGTTGAACAGAATGCTTGGTTAACGGCTTCGTGAAGGATTCCTGTACCATATTCTGTATAGTCATCAAAATTGGTGTAGCAGTCAGTAAATTCTTAGTTACCTATACCAGCAGATAGTATAGACATTCGCTGCCAGTATTACCACCACCTGAACTACTGTCTAATACCAAAGTAGTTCGTGTATACAGGGTCGAAGCGAAACCGACGCAAAAATGGTTACCACATATTCAGTACATCATTCTGAGCTCTGTTGTTCCATACATTTTGACCGTGTAGATATTGCACTTTTGTAGGAAACAGCTGATTTCTTTTTTAATAACCGGTGAAAAATTTCTATGTTCTCAGAATGATGTACTGAATAGGTGGTAACCAGTTTTGCGTCGGTTTCGCTTCCACCCTGTATACACGAACTACTTTGGTATTGGACAGTATTACCACCCCGTATTTATACCTACCGAACTAATTTAAAAGTAGGCAACACGAACTCCCTCCAACTGAACATAGTTTCATTTCTTGTATCAGACATGTTTTTATTACAAAACTTTCTTAACATTGTGTTGAGTATAACCCCTCTGTCTACCCCTTTTACAAAAACTTGCAAGCAATATAATTTCTTGTGGAATCGGCAAAAATATGAATGCTGGGGGTTAGTGCCGACGCCGACGGAAACTTTGTACATTTGCATAATTACCACGACGATACATACGTACAGACGAAATACAAGTCTTTATGTGTTTACGTTGAGTAGGCACACCCACTTGTAACCGAGGAGGTTTGTGTTCAGCTAACTTTGAGGTATAATGTCTTAATGTACTGGTATAGAGCTGGGGAAATTTCTTGACACCGCGTTTTTCGTGTTATTATAAGAACAACAATAATTATTGATAGCCGGGAATGTGGGAGTTCCGTTCCTAAAATGCAGCCTGTCTGGCAATCGAGTCTAGCGATGAAGGATTATAGACCCCACCGCCAAGCGATTGCTTCAGCTCAAACCATGTCCCATAAGGTTGGGTTGTCCAAAGTGTTCAAACACCAGCACTTTGGGTATCTAAAATCGCCACTGATGCCGTCATTGACATATACCACACCTATTGTGCATAAATATAAATGTACATTTACTCATCGATTCGAAAATAAAGAAGTATAGTAGTAAGCACTCACGAAGGCCCCTTTAACAACCCCATAATTCATTTCACCTAAAAACCGAGAAACTAGAATAATCCAAGTTGAAAATAAGTTTAAAAAAACGTATTTCAAGATACTCGTACCTTTACTAAACGTTAACCATACCCTTACAAACTCGACCATATCTACGACCGCTTGCAGGCGATATTACTTACAAGTAAGTTCAAGTTACTCGTATGAGCGCCATAAATCCCAGTTAATTGGGAGCTGGCCACGGTAAAGCCCTTTAATATTCCACTTTGCATGGGAACGGGACTTCGCGGGTGGTTTACGTGCATCCTGAAACGTCTAAATACTGGAATACTATTTTTAGCTTAGCAAAATTTTTACAATTTTTAAATCATTGGCATTCGTTAGACAGCCAATTTAAGTGTGGCTTTCTGTATACTATAAAAAGATCGTGTTCTAAAACAACTTTAATCATTAAGTTTGTCAAAAAGCCTGTTAAAACTTTTCTCATCACTGTTGGTCGTTGGTGATGATGATGGAAATGCTAATCTCCTCTCGATAGATCATCATTCTCCTGCCCTTATCCCAATTTAATTGGGGTCGACGCAGCATACCTTCTTCTTCCATACATACTTCTCTATTACTCGTCATCTCATCAGACACCTCCTTTGTTGCCATAATTATCCTTCACACAGTCCATCCATCGACATTCCTACTCAAAACTTTCCTCACGACATATTCCTCATTCCTCTGCATTACATGTCCATACCACGAAAACTGATTACCACACAACTTTTTAGTCACCGGCGCCGCTTTCAGACTTCTACGCCTCTACTGCGCGATTGATACCTAAGTTTAAAACGCACGGAAGACCGTGATGTCAAATATCTTTAATTGCTACTTTCTTTTTTGAATGACTGAGTTCAATTAAAATCATGTAAATTGTTATACAGTAAAAGCTTCTTTGTCAGTTAAAGCAATTTTGCCAGAGGTACAGAGATTTCTTCCATCAAAAGTTCAAAGTACAATTTCTTGGAAAACATGACGTGACTGTAACCCAACGACGTTGAATAAAATTAATGTTAAAATAACTGCAGCAATTTAATTACATTAATTATGATTATCACAACGCCCGATCTTTATTGTTACAACCAGAGACATTTGTTGGCTCTAGCACCAACTTGGCTTGAATTTAGCGCCATCTATATGCAACTGCCCATAACAAAGTTCTCTGTTAAAACTTCTCAACTCCGCCACGAGATGACGCAATTATTAAAGTATACATTAATTCAACCACGTGCTTTAAACTCTTTAATTTTCGACATAAGTACTTTATTTTTCTGTGTTATATTAATTCAAGTTTTTATTTTGTTTACAGTCATTCCACGCCGAAGTGCATCAATACAAGCATCAGATCGAGCTGTTCGGACAGTTGACACAGCGACTGATCGCGGTGTATCGCAATGACGACACCACTCGTATCAAACGTTCCACTGAGGCTATCAATCACAGATACAATGAGCTTAACAACAGGCAAGTTTTTCAAATATAAATAATAAATAATTTAAACTGGAAAAACAAGAAACAGGCCTCGAGCAGTTTGAGAGTTACTACTAACGCCATCTGTCCGCAGTGAGTTGCTCTTTTCAAACAACGCCATCTATCAAAATTGTATCTTAGCTTAAGGTTTAGATGTTTATGTAGGGTTGAACTCCCTTCCAATGTCGGAGCGCCCCCTATATTGCTTTGGTGGCGGAGTCGAGATGGCAACGTTAAAAATATGCGTTTTCACCTGATATAATTATGCAGTTGGTAGATAGATGCAGTGTTGAAAAATTAAGACAAAGTGTAATTATTCTATACTACCGACTACATTTATGTAACTACTGGTGCTGTATTGAAACATTTAAATTAACCAAGCGTTTAATATTCAACAAGGTTCTGTATAAACTAACTCATAAATATTCATCTTGAGGCATTGAATTCATGAATATTTAATTCGGTAACTGTTGATTAAAATAACAGCTGTAATTAAAATAATAACTCCAACGTAAACGATAATAACAAAATCATCTGCTCCTTAATTCATGTTTGTAAGCTTTATTATGATATTTCTTTATGTTCTCTCTTGCGTGTACATAAATCATAATGGAATAATTACAAAAAAAAAAACGAAATTAAAAAAAATGCCATACTGAATAATATACTTCTTCCACAGTATTGTTGCTCGAGGCAAAGCACTGCATTCAGCGGTTTCGTCGCTGCAGAATTTCGACCGGTCGTTGGAGAAGTTCGTCGCGTGGCTGAGCGAGGCGGAGTCGTTGCTGGACGCTGCTGAAAGGGATCCTCATCTGTTAAAGGTGAGCTAATAATTTGTACTAATTAAAAGGTATTAAAATTACAAGTCGTAATATTGTCAGTACTTGAAATGACAGTGAAATTTGTCCAGGAAATTTACAAGGTTTAAGAAGCTAATAAAACCGTGTAAAAATCCATAGATACGAGAAACACGTGGCTTCAAAGTGTTGTTGATAATTCTGCCAACATCCTTGGGCTTGCGACATATTTTTTTTTGCTGATCTATAATAATTTATATTAGTTATACAGTACACGCAAAATAATATCATACCTGCCAACATCCTTGGGTTTGCGACATCTATCGGAAGTTGCGTGAACTAGACAGAGCTCCGGCTTGTTTTTAATTCTCACGCGCTCCGCAAGAAGGCCTTACAACTTGGGGAACTTGTATTTGGCCCTTGGAAAAGGAGGTGCCGCTGCGGGCGTTTGTGGCGCCATCTATGTGAAATTTCTCATATTATATCACTTGGCGTTTCGCAAACGTTTTGAATGTTTCTGTTTACATTTTCTAGAGAATAGATATCGCTGCGAGCGTTTATATTGTATTTGACGTATAGGCAGTTTTATAGGTTTTATAGATAAGCTAGTCGATGATACACGGAATATGTATTTGTTTTATTAGGTATACGCTGCCAACATGAAATCGGCCAGAAAAACGAATAACCGAGCAAATAAAAAGCCAAATACAAGTTTAATAGACCCATTACAAAAATAATCGTTACTAGGCTTCTTCATTCAGTTTTGAAAACGAGCAAGCAGCAAGCAACTTTCGAATACAAGCATCACAAAATAATCTTTTATCATGAACCACATTTAACTTATTCAAAGTCACAAAAGCAAACATAACAAGTTTATTTCAAGTAAATTATAACGTAACACGATCAAGAAACTTGTAGGCAAAGTAATCTAATCTCGGCACAAACGGAGAAGAGGCAAATTTAATACAATTCTGTTTCACTGACAACTTTGCCCTTTGCTGTAGAATCGCCCAGAAATAATTATATTAGCAGCATTTTGAAACATGTTACAAAAGGCAGTCTTTATACAAGTATAAAGCAGTAGTGTAGCTCTGTGGTTTATTTAAAACAAAAGCAATTTGCCAATGCTTGAATAGTGTAAACCTTTTTATTTAATTAAAACGCAAGTCACAAGATTGAACATTTCATTGTTTGACCAGCTTATGGAGTACTGTTTTAGTATTATCTTTTATTACATCTATGGGTCTTCCATAGATGAATTTTACAGACTTCAAAATACCCACTTCTATTTAATTTGGATATTTTGTATTAACCTATAATTCTACACTATTGTATCTAGTTTTTTTGGGACACTTGTCAAAAAACCCTCCCTTATACACTACACTCTTTAAAACTGACTGTTGACCCCATTTCCACCATGTCATAGAACTATCAAATTTATCTTCACTATTTCTCCTGTATAGTGCTGCGAGCTCAAGGAATTTGTTGTGACGAAACTTCTATTAATTCGGGGAAGTTCCCCCAAGAATTCCGTGTTTCCCGCTACGGGGTTACGCCGGGGTACAGGGTACCCCACGTGTTTTAATTCACTATACCGCCGTAATAGAAGAGTTTCCTTTGATTACTTAAGCGGTTTGGTATGTTTATTGTGATTGCTCGGGAACTTTAGATTATCTGTATCTTTGAAGAAAAGTCTCTGATTATGTGAGTGTGTGTTTTAACATTTGCTGGGTAGCATATGTTAAAAAAAAACGTTTAAAAACGCACGTTTCCAGATGACAGCGATGCGGAGGAGTACTTTGACGCCTAAGTGTCCTATTGTCGTCGTTGTTTAGATGTTTATATTTTCTTACTTTTAGTCTTATTTTTATCATTAGTTTAGTTCTATTTGTAGTCTGTATATAATGTAAATATAATTTTAAAAAACTATAACATAAGAAAATAAATGAATTTATATAAGTTATATCAGTCCTAAGCAAAATACCACATTTTATTTCTGAAACCATTTTTACGAGTCTCGCAATGAATAAAATGCACCTTAAAGAAATAATTAAATTTTCTCAAAGCTTGTCTAACACAAGTGGTTTTGCTAATATAGACGAGTATTTACACTTTCCGGTATCCATATTACGATACAAATTCATGTATCTAAAATAGTTGTTTTTGTAAGCTACGGCTGGAGAGTTTGCTACGGCGTAGCAGTTCGCTACGGCGTAGCGGAGATTAGTTTTCCTTTGAGCTTCCTACTATGTGGAAATGTCTGAGTTATTTTTTGTATTTGTTCAAGAATCAGAGTAGGAAAGAGAGATAGCTTTGAGATAAAATAATTATGTATTTCTGAAAAGTAGCAGGGAAGCAAATTGGTCTAACTTGAATATCGCTTAAAACCGATTTTTTTTCTAACATAACCTCTTATTAAAGCCTTAAATTCATAATCCAAGTAGATAACATATTAAAGCTACGATAAGCATTCATGACTGTAATGAAACTGATTACGTACAGCTGAAATATGCCTGAATATTTTAATAAGCCCGGGATGAATGAGACAAATATTCTAATCTAGCTTCTGAGATCAAGGTAGACGATTTGAGGCTGAAATGCATTCGATTTTTTCATTAAGTTCGTACAAAGAAATAATATATGTTTCTAAACATTAACCTTGACGTTTTGTTACGTGAAAGTGACATTAAGTTTTGAGGTGGTTTAGCATAATACGAGTTCGACAATACAAACATTAAGATCGAAGAAAACATTATACGCAAATACTTAAAAAACTAATCAAGCATACAATACCGTATAATAAAATGGTATTTTGTCGGGAAAGTTTCCTCTTTATTCTCACAATATATATTTATTAGTGCGGCAATGAAACTCGATCGCAGCTTATCGCGAAGTTTCGTAGTTTTAAATTGTTGGCACAAGTTTATTAACTTTTAGTTTCGCACCGGCTGATAACTTATTATTATGTGCTTTTGATTAAACTTTAAAGTGAACGATATTATTACTAAATTGGCAATTCTGGAGGTCAAGAGAAGCCTTTGTTGAATAGTGCACTGCGTTGTGAACGTTTTCAAAATGCAAATATATTACAGTTAATTAAAATTGATCTCTGGTCATAAATATCGTTTACATTTCATGAACTTAGCTATCTTTGCTCCAAATGATTGTATCTTATATGTAGACTGGACAGTTCGTTAAAGATTCGAAAAAATTTTGTCATATAATTATGGTGTTCAAATGTGTTTAGAAAATCATTTAATCATCATAAAAATTCTCCATGCATTTATTTACTCGTCATCTCCAGTAGTCATGATTTTCATATTATACACAGTGCATACATCGCAAAACATTCCTATTATGTTATAACTAATTGTATTTCTTTCTATGTTCCAGGTAAGTTCCATTCCTAATCGCCCGTGGGTAAGCCATACTTTAAGATTTATTTCAAGCAACTTATTATCTCTTCGAATGTCCCAAAATGTCAACGATGTGACTTTTTTTGTGACAATTGAAATGAGACGTAGGAAGAATTCTCGAGGAGGTTTTATTAAAGCCTTAAACAAACGATGAGCGATGTACTTCGGACGAGAGGGCCGAGTCCGCTGTTTGACAAAAATATTTGTAGGACTGTTCAACAATCTTGCCGAATTGTACTCAAATTGTCGTTGAAAATGAGTCTTAGGTGTCTTTAAATTTATGTGAATTTGATATCGAGTTAATGACGCGGTGCAATGGACTTTGGTTCGGTTTGCATGCATAGTAATGGATTTCTGCACTACCACAGAAATTATTTCATGTATTCCAATTTAAACAAAATAACTGTGCTTATACACCCTTTTAGCATAAAAGGTTTGTAAAATAAAGTTGATTACGTCGCATCTAGCTCTTCTAGTTATCATTTGTACGCCTCAATTTTATCGTAACGAACGTAAAATCTGAATGTTCTCACACCTACCAATGGTATGTGAAACTCTTTACATTCGCAAAAGACCGGAAAAGCTACGATGAATAACTCGATAGCAGCAAGTAAATGTTGATCAAAAATACTTCGCTACGAATACAAATCGTAGCACTCTACGGTGTAGACGGCTACATCTATCACGCTACGCCGCTACGCCGTAGAGCCCAAAACAAACTAAGAATATCTGAGAAATGGCTGTCCTTATATTTTCGTCTTAGATCAAATAAATAAAGTGGATATGTTGTCTTCGGAGAGCCTTGTGATTTTTGCGGATATACGAGACAAATACCAGAAATATTGACATTCCTAAAAAAAGGCGCAATTTACTCTATAATCATCAATTACAAAGTAAATATAACAGCTCATCCGTTCCAAAGATATTTATTAAAACAAGGCTCCATCTCTCATTCCAGCCTAGTTCCGTCAGGCTTCAGTCTACGGTTTCAGGTTTTTGTTTCACGTCCGTAAACTGAGACTTATTACTTCAATTATTTTTCGGACGGTTCTCTCTTTTTTAACATTTTCTGTGTTCATCATGCTTTACGTAACGAGGTCAATGTTTTAGTTACGAAGACTTATTTGACAAACAGAAAACATACTAATTTTCATCACCGTAGCTTCGCTCTGTCATCATCTATGTCCAATGTTACTTCGCTCTGCTTCGATTTTAGATAATGAAACCCTAGTTTTTTTTTGTAAATGTTTTCTTTATCACCGATTATAAGTAATATAGAATCTTAGGTATAACTTTGATAAGCTCTCATAAATACATGCCTGTTTTCCAGAGCATTTCATCAGTTAAACATAACATCACTCCCTATTTCGTAAAAGTGAGTGGGCAGAGATACATACATATTCCAGCTGTTATAAGTTCAACGTTACAGACGACAAGCCTATTGCCAAAATCAAACAAATTGACAAAAAATTGTCAAAAAATTGGTGAATATGCCAGTACCAGCCATATAAGGGCAGTTTACCAGTCCATTGTGTACCACCACTATTAGGATTGCTTTCCATTGAAACCAGTCTGTCTGTGATCGTTATCAGCCCGTATGTTGCACTATCTAGACCTACTACACCTATACAATGAACAATTTGTATGTACTATGTATCTAGCCATAATAATATTGTGCTATAGATAAAAATTAATTCTAATGATGGCATCTCTAGAATATAAATAAAAGAATATCATATATTGTCGTATGAGGTGATGCTCATAGGCATTCGTTCATATTCATGCAGCATTCCTACAGGTTTATTCGTAGAATTAACAAACAAGAATACACGTCGTCATAAACAACCTGGTAGTCGAACTAATGCAATAACTGTAAGCTAGGCTGTTCGTGCAGTCGTTATAGGCAGAGCCCCGTTAGTCTAACAACCGGTCTTACTGAGGGGTATCGTGTTACCTAGCAACTGGGTTATGGAGGTAGGCAGTCGGTCCATGTAAAATTCTTTTATTCGTCTACTTTCGGTTAGACTCGTAGCCAACCCTAACATAAAATCCATAAAATTGGAAAAAAGCCTAGACAGATGACTGTAGGCTTTTCAATGTTGCATGCAATTCTGCTTTTGTCGCCAAACAATTTCCACCAAATACTTTCACATAACAGTAATCAAAATCAACGCCTTTACCACACAAATACGCTAATATTATAAACTCCAGGGACGATTAAACGCACGCGTTCCCAACCACACCCTCATATACATAAAACATAAACAGGCACATAATAAGGCGTCACACACACGCGCGACAAGTCGTGCGTGTGTCAAATAGCTGACGTTCATGCATTATGCGCATATCACGCGTTAGGCCCGTCGCACAATATTAATATCGGAAGGCGAACACCTGCGATGCATATTGACGTGTGTGATATTGCGTTTTATATTTCGTTTGGTGCTAGCCTTATTTATGTTGGGTTGCAATATGTTGGAGGAATAGTTAGTATGAGGTTTTGATTTGAATGTTGTTGGTCTAGAGGTAGCAAGAGCTACAGCAAGTATGAGGCGTTGGTTTCGATTCCTAGACTGGCTGAAGTGTTCAGCGGTAGCAGGTCAGAAACTGAAGTTGTTCCCTGTACATGGCAATAAGCTCGCTATCTATTACATGGGATGGAAACATGTGTGATCTGAGGAATTACACCTCTGCCTAACCCTTTTGGGGAACAGGAGTGATGTTAAATTTACTTTACAGTTTAAGAGATAGACACCTTTATGATATTAACTGATGGCACAGAAAAATGGCTGTTGAATGAACGCTACCTTAAATGAATCAAGAAATTTGTCACAAAAGACTTAAGTTTTAACTAAATGCGATGATAAAGGAACATAAAACAAATTATACTTTCTCTCGCTCAGCTCCAAAAGCTCACATTTTATATTTAAACACTGCATTATCCAGTAACATTATTTTCTCTTGTTTTGTACGAATTTGGACGAGCGTCTGAAATTAAAACCAGTATTTGGATGCGGGCAGAACCTGTGAGCCTGTGAGCCTGTGTGTATGTATGTATGTTCGCTTTATCCTGAGTAAGCAAATATTTTGGCAGAACGACTGTAGAGCACAGAGGGGCGATATTCAATGCTAGCTCTGTTTAAACGCGGGTTATATTGTAATGGTTATTCTCGTTTTAACCTTGCAGGCAATGTTAGAACATTTCATTTGGGTTATCAGTTGTTATAGTTCATAACATAACATCTACAATACCTAAAGGGATAGGTGGAGGTGTACCTATCGCGCTCACACACATTTCACCAGCATGTTTAAGTTCCCTGGACATAAACTGCTCAAATCCTGATTCCAGACTACTACTGCTACTGAGAAATCCCGGTTGGTAATCCCAATAAAACTGCCCGACCAAGATCTCATGATTGCAGCAGCGCTTCCGATCTGTAGATCAACTAGAGTTCAGTCCCCAATAGCTCTGACGTGATACCGAAAGGCATAACTTTCTATCAACTTTAAGACCTATATGAGTTACAAAATACATAATAAATAAGAACCCGATATCTCAGACTTAAAGCTGACCTAATTCCCAATACAGTTAAAGGCAATATACGAGGTCTGCCCGAAGTCTATCGGCCGTAAAACCTCAAATTTCTTTACGACTTCAACTCCCATTTCCGGCGGAAGTTAAAAGAGCTTCAGCCGATAATAGGAGCCCGTTCATCGGCTCAAGTTACCGCCCTATGGCTCGGCACAATTAACACGGTCTTCGGTAAGAACCTTTTAATTATACGCCTTAAGGCTGTTAAAAAATCGTAAATTTTAGAAGAATAAACGTCTTTTTAATCACTTTTTTTCAGGATTCAATAATGATCCAATAAGAGAAGTAGATATTGATTGTGGTCATTTTCACGTAATATCATGTCTTATAAATATCTACTGCGTGACGTGGGCGTTTTAGGCAATGATCATAACAATAAAGGATCTAAGTCTTGCCATAACCACCAGCTCAACAAAGGGATTTGTAATAGCCATTTATTTTTATTATAAGACATCCTCTTCAAAACCTCTTCCATCCTCTTAAAAACATCTTTACGCAGACGAAAGTCACCCTAATGTCCACTATCTTTAATTAATTCTGACGTCGCATTTATAACTCGGATAAACAGAGACACAATACACAATTATTTGCCAAAAAAACTCATTATCAAAAAGAAAAAGCTGTAAAATATTTGTCCTTAATTCTGTACAAATAAAACGAACAACAGTCAACAGAGGGTTCAAAAGGGAAGCGGTTGAAATAAAGAAGGTTCAAAACAGAGGTATTAGCAGCATCAACTGGCCATATAGGCAGAAAGGTACTCGTTAACAGTTGCACTCGAGCTCCTCTAATCCGTGACATGCCGAGAGTTTTTACTGAAACGGCAGGGAGCTGTTAGTCATAACTGGTAAAAAATGCTTTAAAGTGTAAAAATAGTGCCTGGTGTTTTCAGTTGGCTGGAAAATTATTTATTCTCACTCTAAATAACTTAGATTAGTAATTGTTAACTCTATAAATAAAACTGTAACATTTATCATGTGTAATAAAGAAACATAAACGAATTGCAAAAAAAAAAAAAAACAATGTAGACTATAGCAACATGTTATTTCTGTGCTGGAATTAAACCTAGGCTATTCGCTGAACCACTTTAGTAAACGAGCCGACAAATTGACATTACTTAAAGCAATTATTTTAATTCAAAACATAACGCATGCCATTCAAAAATAAAACACAATCGTCCACTTTATCACATTCAACATTTTTTCAGTGACTAACAAACGAACCATGTAAAGGAAAATCTCTTTTAACCGCAAACTATTGTCACAAGTCTCCGCCACAAGTCAGCGCAAACTTTCCGCACTCGTTGCTCAGAGGAATCCTCTTTAATCTGTGAGATATCGTAAAAGTCTAGGTTTTCTTTTAAACATTCAATAACACTAGAAGTTTTGTTGGTTTTGTGTAGGAGTTTGGAATGGTGCTTTATCAGGAAGAGTGTTGCGAAGGAAAATGGTTGTGAGATGATAATCGAGGGACGTAGTGTTATTACAAAAACACGCCATTATCATCTGGTTTTCAAGTGTGGTTAACAATTGTGCTTTAAAACCAACCAAGGCATCTACAAAAATGTGTGTGTTGCAATTAAATATTTGTGCGATGGCCACAGTTAATAGCGGTTCAAATAAACTGAAAAACGTTCACTGCTGAACATGGGCCTCTGCAAAAGCAACTTATAAACGGATACTCAGAAAATTAACATGACTGTATAGAATATTACTTGCCTGCAATACTTATAACTTGAATATTATTCAATCTTCTAAAAATACTCCTTTTGAGCAGCAACACAATTTCTGGCAGTCAATATTACGATAAAATTAAAATGTAAAAGATGCGTCCTCCCTCACTTTTTCTCCTCTCTGCCCACCGATTGTGTAAAAGTTTTAAATTTAATCTCCAAAGAAAATTGTCAAGTGTCGGGTGCACTGCTAGCACAGGTACTGCAGGTACCTAGCGACGGGGACGGCACCAACTTTGTGCATTAAACTGACGTTAGTATCTTATTAACACTTCTCAATTGATTCTGTTGAACTTTAGTTAGCATATTATGGAGTTTTAGTTTACTAGAGTACGTATACAGTTTCGAATAGTTTATCGAAATCTACCACCTTCCGTATTTTTTTTTTTATATGAAATGGTTGTGCAAGACCGTCTTCTGCAATATTCCTAGTTCCTTCCTTCTGCCTTAGTCCTTTCTCATCTTATATAATTATGTAGTTTCCGTTTACCTCATTAACTGCTTCGGAAAATCTTTTAACACAAGTTACGAAATCATACAATTACACATACACATTACATATGTAAAGTGCGTACAATACTTCTAATAGAAAATGAGTTACTTCTGCGCAACTATCCAGACGGAAACTAGAATACCGCATGGTTTTTATTAAAAGCCGCAGTCCGAAACAGTTTCTTCCAATATCCATTAAACTGTCCCTGAAGGCGATACAAAGAAAATAAAACTACAGCAATTACAAAATGCAAATGTACTTAACATGAAAAGACAAAACAAACACAAAATGACCTATTAAAAACTCGTTACATCACACTATTGTAGTTCCCCATTGTCTCTGGTTGCCATGGCAACGGGGTCCCCTAGACCCCGGGGGTACGGCGGTACCACAAGTATAGCGCTAATGGAAAACTATTTGTACCATTGTCTGCTTTTGTATTAACTGGTACAATACAACACAATAGTGAGGAATATTTTTGGTTCTGATTCCTGATTTTGGATCATTGGTTTGGTGGGTTTTACAAACAGGATGTTTGTTTGTTTATTGAAACTGTTACAAGCTATATTATGCACTAGCTTTTCCCGCGAGCTTCGCACGCTTGAAAGTCTGAAATTATCGCACGAGAGCTTACTAACGGTATTATCAAGTATGCTATGTCCTAAACCAAGCCATGAGCTATCTGCATTTCATCAAAACCAGTTCAGCTGTTAACGTATGAAAAAATAACATACAGAACGCGACACTTACTTTCCCATTCATAATATTAGTATTAATGGCAAACCTGAAAAAAGACGTTAACAAGCGCGTGATATGACTGCTTATCTGCCTCCTATTCTTCTGTATTTTACTTTAAAACCACATCTTCAATATGAAAAGTTACTTAACAGACACGAATATAATTCTGCACTAATGGAACTGTCGAAGTGGCAGCTTTAACATTTTATTAACAGCATCTTTATCACAAAACAATAAAAGTGTTATTAACAAGCACCGCCGTCTTATATTACACAGTTTCAGCCAAACTTAGTTGCACGTTGAAACTCGCCGAGTTGCGCGTCAGTCGCTGTTGTCTTCAGACAGAACGGCATAATTATGAATATATTAGCTCAAGATTAATGAGCTAAAGGAGCCTTCTTTCTTCGCCCATTTACTGTTTCTGTTTTGTCAACAATGAATAAAGGGTAGGAGTTGCTTTATGAATTTAAAGTTACAGTTGTGCTGCAAATTTTATGAAACGTAAATAATGTACTGTTGATACCTTTTCATGCTTATTTGATACCTTTACAAGCCAGTGGAATATGGAACCTTAATCTTGAAGGAGTGAAATTACTTTAAGATAAACATGTACGAGCATTTTTACAAAAAAAAAAACAATAAATGACTGTGATAACTGAATTGAAACCCTAGTAAAGATGATGCTTAATTAAAAATACTTTCACTCCCTGAATGGTTGCCTATAAATTGTAGATTATTTTGTAGATATATATATTCTCACATCCCCAAATCAACACCAACATTTTCACTAGATACTCACATCTTCTCCTATAACAATCTTGCTAACAACATATCCGAACATAATGTCGGACACAAAACTATCAGCGGCGCTAATTGGCTAGATAAACTTGATACGCGTCGTTGTATCACGTCTGTCTGCCCGTCTGTGTGTCGGTTTGTTAGTTGTTACAATTACTGACAAGTTACTAACATCGATGACGTTTGAGAAGCTGACTGTGTTTGGGAATTGGACTAATAGTTTATGGATATGTTTGAGCTTGTTTTTTGGGTGATAAAACTATTTTTCCAGAGAAGGACGCAGGGATGACATTTATTTATAAAAGCAAAGCTGGTGTTGCCAAGTGTATTTTTATTTTAGGTGTCTCAAAATAATTTCTATTAATCTAGATAGAGTCTTCTTACAATATAAAGTTATATCAGAATGAAAGTAACAAACTAGTAGTAACATTTTTGTGCATGACAATTTACAAATTGTCATCCACAGCACATAATAAACTGGTAAACCAACGATAGAATTAAAACGCAGCGATCAAAATATTACACCTGATTTTTGAATTAGTTTTATAAATAAAAACTGATTCGAATCCTGTAAAATATTCAACATGCAACATACTATAAACAGTTGAAGACCCTCTTCTATTAAAAAAACCTCGTTCACTATAAAAACTAGTTCACGGATTACATTTTCATTCAACTATTTACATCTCCGATGCTTGAAGCGCTTCACAGCGCTGTTCAGTGATGTTCAGCGCTTCATTCAGCGGAGCCTTCCATCTTGCCTGTAATTGGATACTCGACTAGCTTTGAAATGGTGATGTTTTCTTGACGTTAAAAATAATAGATCTGTGATGGGGTTATAAAAACAACAATATGGAATATCGAATTTATTTTTTGTTTAAAAAAACGATTTATATTTTGTTTAATTCGGTTTTTAAAGAACGAAGAAAAGTTTTTAATATTGTTGCTAGAGTATTGCTACAGGCACCGTTTTAACTTAAATACATTAAGCGGCTTAGACATATTTAAAATAGCATTCTGTATCTGTTAATAGTTTGAAGTCAATACAGACAAATTAAAGTTTCGATACCATTGTTTTCATCCTGCAGTGGTTGCACAATTGTTTTTTGGGGCGGGTGCTGCATGGCTTCAACGTTTTAATATATTCAACGCTATAGTGACCTATGTTATGATAGAAACAAAAAGGAAACCTATCTACCACAGAATCATTTTATTAATCATTTCTAAACTTTTAATTTTGCACAATTTTTCGAAATGGGGCTTAAAGACTCTTTCAAACTTTTAGTGTGAAAGCGACGCTCCCGACCAGACCATGGTCCACTTACTGGATTGCCCAAATTGTCTGTACACTTGCGCTTCAGAGAACTTAAAACAGCTTCTGACGCCCCCCTAGTTTTATTTTATTAATACGACAGACAAGATGCCCATTTTTAAAGTTTCGTTCTCAAATATATTGCAGCCTGTCCATCCCTCAGCAACAATAGTAGCGACCGGGCTCGCAGTGAGCTCCGTCTTGTCGATTGGGAACGCAATTACACGTCTTGTGCCGCCTGATTGATCACCGGCTTGTTCGAACGCATTGGCATGAGAACGAATGAGTGAATGGATTAGTGAAACGTAGCGCCATCTTTTGTTGTGTATTAGATAATGTATTTTTGTTTATACTTACTATAAACACCTCTTATTAACTTTATAGGATAATGTAAGCAAGACTTTCGACCATGAATTGGTTGGTTACGAAATCATAAAGATGAATTCTAATCTATAAAAATATAATTATAATTGATAAGGAGAGATCAGAGTGCATGTGCACCTAAAAATTAATGGTAATGGGTTTCTGGAAGTCGGTTATAAAAAGAGTTAACTACGGTATATTTTATTTTATTGTTTCTTACTTTAAATAATTGTGCTAGGCAGGTTTATCAGTCAGAACAACTCGATCAAAATAAAGGCAAGTAAAATATATTTCTTTTAAAATAAAAACGTTGTAAAGATGTTATTTTACATTTCCTAGCGAAATTAATGTTGTTATATCTCATTTACAAGGTAAGCGTGTTCGTCCAATATTTTACAATTTAATAAAAAAAAAAATCTCGCTCACTGCCAACTAAGTGACCATTTATCAAAGTCTTGTTTATATTCCTTTCATAAAGCTAGACTCAAGATTCAAGCCGCGAAACTAAAGAGAAATTGCAAAACTGATGTTGTCACCTCATCAAATATTACGTAAGTCTCTTAAATATCCATCAATGGAAGAAGTTAATTCGGGATATAAAATAGTGATATTAATAATAATCCGTCTGATTTGAATGTTGAACACCCATTTTTTTTGTTTTTTTTTTTACCCAAGGTGACTTGCTTTAAAACAAAAAAAAATGGGATGCGTAGCCTACGATTGCCTACTATTGTGACGACATTTCCAAACATCTTTTTCTGTACCAGAGAGATCTAAGTAAACTATAAAACTAAACACACAAACTTTCTGGAATAACTTACCCAAGTGTTGATGCGTATTCTAAGAGAAAACACGCTCACAGAGCAGACACGAAAAGCAACTCTAATTAAATATGTATAGATTTTCATGAAGAATACTTCAACCATTTCATAAACAGCAGCATGCCTACACTTATATCAAACTCTTTACGCATGACTACCCTCTTTAATTCATTTACAAAATACTTTACCTTCGGGGTCCAAATTCACCCCACTGTTAATTCAAAGATATCGCAAATTGACTTACGGCCATTTCTCCGGCACGATTTACTTTCAAACTCGAATCCAAATTGAGTGTGCTGACGAGCGGGCTGCAAAGGGTCTTATGTGTATTATAATATTAAATCATCATTTGCCCCACTATTTGCCAAGGCCGTATTACTCGCCGTCCTATGAATAATAACGTTTGCGTTTGTAATTTATGCGTGAACTGTGTGCTAAGTTTTGTTCAGGAGAACAATTATATTGTGTCGGTCTTTAGATTCGGGTGTTTAAACGCAGTTTCCTTATTTGGGGCAGTTTTTGTTGTGTTGGCTACACGTGGCTTTTCATGTCGTTTTTACATTATTAAGCTCTCCGTCATAGACTATTGTACCGCTCTCTAAATTTTCTACCATAATTCAATATGTACAATGGATATGATTGAAAAGAACTATGCATTGAATGAAGTGTGAACTTCGTTTACACACTTTTTGTTTCCAAGCCGTCCCACTCCTGGGCAAAGGCCTCTCTCCACACCTTCCATTTCTCGCGAACCCGCGCGTCCTCCTTCCAGTTCTGACGGAACCTACCCTTACCCTCCACAACTATTGTATTTATACAATAGTTGTGGAAACAATCGGTCGCGATGTCACACATTCCAGGAATAGTTGCGACGTCCCGCGTCGTCTGCGACTGGCGGCGGCGATAGGCACGGGGTCCCGGCCGCGGGACTGTAGTGATGTTATTGAGAATTTTTGTTTTTTCATGGTGATTTGTTCTTATGGCGATTTTAGTCCCATTTTGCTTGCTTTTAGATCTTTTTAGACATAATTACTTAGGAAATTAACTAGCGTTTTTTTATTGATTACTTACTGACTTCTCTTAAACATTGCATTATTTTGTTAAATATACACCATTGTTTAATAAAACTGAAGATTGGAAAGAATAGAAGATTTTCTATTACGTACCATTTCATGAGTTTATTTTTATACGTGATTCTCGCGTAAAAGTAAATAAATAATAAAGTTCTACCTGTAAAAACTTGAAACCGATTTCAAGACTACCTTCGTAATCGACTTGAGTTTAAGAAGTCATATTAAATTTTAGTTCTCGACTAAAAACTTCATCCATAAAACTTCCGCGTTGCGAATATATTTAACAGCTACAAATAAGTTATGTCATTTATTAAACGCTTTATAACAAAAAAAAAAAACCTAAATTGTACCGTGGAACTCCATCGCGATTATTCTACTTTCTTAAACATTCCGGCTGAAGTGGGATATTAAAAATTTCTGCCTCAACAGTATCGATAAATAAGTGGAAATTTTCCCGTTGTTTCCCAGCCCTAGTCGAGGAATTCTGCCCAGTGGGCCGATTATCCCTTTTGTGGAACACAAATTGATTTATAGTTTCATATGAAAATTGCGTCTCACGCATTCCTAATACGGTATTAAGGAATTACGAACATATACGGAACCGAAGCATTTTTGGCTAGATGCCCTTTGATCTCAAGAATCCCTTTTCTCCGTTGATTTTGTTTATAGCAGGATTAAAAAGGGATTTTCTTTGAGACTTTTTTTTACTTAGGACGTGGTAAGGGATATGGACGCTGTGTTTATCCCCGGGATGTTTAATAAAATATATGAAAATATAGAGCTTAGCGTCGAATAGGCTTTTAGGGTGAATGGGATAAAAATACCTTGAAATTGTGGGGCTTAAGTAGGTAGAAAAAAGTATAATTTCGCAGGAATTATTTCCAGACCTTTATCATTCTTTATTTATTTTACTCTTAATTATTTCGTGAATACGAACACGTAATAGAGAGCTCAAAGAACCCATAAAGTATGTACTTAAAAGCCATTAATTTATACTTCCCATAAACTAACACCGTCCGGGTTATGAACTCCGAACGTTCGATCGTAATTTTATTTTGAATCACCGCTCTGAAGTTCCTGTTATATTTAGATTTAAGACGGTAAATAATACTTCAGATGTTTAAACTTCAAATCTGTATAAAGATAAAGGGTTTTATAACTCGAAAGCGATATCTGTTTCATTACTGTTTTAGGAAATTGTCTTCTGTCTTTGGTTGAAGGGATTTACTATGGCCTAATAGAAACCATCAATTCGCAGCAAGTTCGGTTATCAATGTTTTTGTCCTGCAATATAAAAACACCATATATACTTTAAGATTTTAACAAAAGTTCTAGTGATAAGCACACCAATAAAATAGAGAGACTCTATCATATCAAATCCTTAAGAGGGTGCATATCGTCTTTTAGCAACGTCGCTAAAACTATTACACCACCGTATCCATTGTTATTATTGCAATTATACACAGCGCGATATTTCATTACTTCAATTAGTAATATTGAAACATCAAAACAGTGAATTATTTTGCGACGTGCCAACTTTCAGAATTGCTTTAAGATTGGCATAACCCCACAAAATAACCTTCTATATATAAAACGCACATCTGCTCTATTAAACACCGATTCACACCACATATCCACATTGAAGCTAAAAGCCACACAGCAATCACCCTGTACAGTGTACATCAATGCTATACAGTGTGAATAGGTATTTCGTTAGCTGCTCCGAGCCGTTCGATGGGTGATTTCGATGAGATCCGAATGGGCTGAACTGCATACACCTCCGCCATAATGGGGCTCACAGCAATGTGTTAGTTGTTACGAGCAGTAGTTAGTTTATGGTTTTGAAATGGTTAGCTCAAAATGCTTATACAGTCAGCTACAGTTATAAAACCAAGCTCAGAAAGTAGTACGCGGGCCTGTGGACGGCGAGTTATGGGCTAGCTCGCCGTCCGGCCGTCTTATGACGACAGGCCGTGTCGACGGCGCGTTCGTGTTCCACGCGCGCCTCAAAGAGATGTCAGCAACCGAGTAGGGGTCCGCATGGGCCGATGCCTGCCAGAGCTGCGGGACTGTTCGAAAGAGACACCGTGGCCCTGGAACACAAAGGGCAAAGAAGGAACATGGATGGGTTTTAGTCAGTACAAGTCTGACACTCCCTTCCGCTCCGCCCAGAGTGGGGGGGGTCATTTGATGATTTCCCATCCAAAAAAAAAAAAAAAAAGCTCAGAAAGTAGACACAGCCAGGGAAATTAATTGAAAATTTATCTAATTAATGAAATACGCCGATTAACCGTGTTACTGCTATTTCATTCAACTGTAAAAGAATGACAATTAATGGTATTTCAACATTGGTGCCGAACATTTAAATAAGAAGTCAATTTGCTAACCAAACAATTAATTTCCCTGACTTTATTTTATAATACTGTACGACATTTTAATGATTCAAACTCGCTCTCTCATGGTTTGATATATTCAGTTGGGTTACAAAGGCTTAGCTTGTAGAATAACTGTCCGGCATCAATTAGAAATTCTGTGTATCACTAAGTAGGTGTTTAATTTTTTTCAAAATGCTATAACCATCCTGGTCGAAATAAATAACTCCATCATTTCAGAATGAATAAATCCAATGTGCACCAAGTACTGGACTGGCTTAGCAGTATAATATATCTTCGAAAGTACTAAACTGCAGAAGTTTAAAAACAAGGGCAGTTTGTTAAAAGGTAATCCCAACTAGTGCAGTGTCTACACACACGGAATCGACTAGTTCGAAATGTAACGTCTTTTGCTTGCTTTAATATTCTCTTTAGGAACTTCTACCATTCCGTGTATAGTTAACTGAATTCGTTGTTAAAGGATTTTTCCTTTCGACTGTATTTTAACACTGGATAAAACGTGAATACCATGATTTCATCTTATATCGTTAGTTACTGATAAAGTTTACATACTTATGCAAAAGCAGCCTGACTAGATATTATGTACTTTTTACCTACTTTCTCATTAATATTTATTGGCGTGCCATTAGTTGTGGGTATATTTATAAAAATCGTATCGTATTTTATAAAAATATACTTGGAAAAATCGTATTGTAAACTAAGAAAAATGTTTGTTATAATTTGAGCTAATATACGGGTTTTTGAAAAAAAAAACCCGTCTTTTAAAGACTATATTGTAAACTTGACTGCTAATCATACGAGTAGACTTTCTTCTGGTTGGTCAGAACATGGCTAAAATGTAGCTGTTAACCAATCTGCACATCGATCACTGCTGGACGTTCAGTTACGCTTGTCAGTCATATCATCTTGAACTAAACATCATCTTTTTTTTCTAAAATAAAATAAAAATTAGAAATTTAAATATTAATTTTGAAAATAATATAAAATATTTTCAAAATTATTATTTTGCGTCTCAAAACATAATCATTATTGAAACACGACCAATCGATTCCGTGTAATACGCGTTATAAATAACCCTTTTTTTTTTTTTTTTTTTTCGGATGGGAAATCATCAAATGACCCCCCCCACTCTGGGCGGAGCGGAAGGGAGTGTCAGACTTGTACTGACTAAAACCCATCCATGTTCCTTCTTTGCCCTTTGTGTTCCAGGGCCACGGTATCTCTTTCGAACAGTCCCGCAGCCCTGGCAGGCATCGGTCCTTGCGGACCCCTACTTATTTGCTGACATCTCTTTGAGGCGCACGTGGAACACGAACGCGCCGTCGACACGGCCTGTCGTCATAAGACGGCCGGACGGCGAGCTGGCCCATAACTCGTCATCCACAGGCCCGCGCCTACGGTGGCCGGGAGCCACCACGTGACCCCCGACGCCCAGGGCGTCTCCCGCGGCGACTGGGACGTGAGGTTCTTTCCCTCTCACGTCCCGCCACCTCCTTCACTAGCATGACTGCTTCGCAGAAGGAGGTGACGGCTTCCCATTCCCTCTCGCTCCGGACCATGGCTTGAACCAAGGCCTGACGCGAGAGATCGCCGCCGCCAATCGCCGCTACGAGGACACGGCGGTGCTCCGCCCAAGCGGGGCAGACTTCCACGGTGTGCTCCACCGTGTCCTCCGGACGATCCTCGCAGTGGAAACACCCGGGCGTTTCCTCCCGCCCGATTCGGTGCAGGAACCTCCCGAAACAACCGTGTCCGGTGAGGACCTGCGTCAGGCGGTAGGTGAGGGCGCCGTGGCGCCTCTCTAGCCACTCCTCAAAGAGGGGACTTATCGCCACTATGGTGGCGTGCCCTGCACGGGGTTGCGACAGTCGCTCTCTCCATGTCGCCATGAGATCACGCCGGAGGTCTGTCCGCTGAGCAGCAATTTGCCGCGGCAGCGGAGTTTCCTCCCGACGTAGTGCCTCCGCGCGCCATTCGTGCAGGCGTGCGAGGACTATCGCCTCCAGATCCCATGGCGGCAATCCGGCAAGGAGGCTAGCCGCTTCGCCGGAGATCGTGCGGTACCCCCGGATTAGCCTTATGGCTATTACTTTTTGGGGCGCGTTCAGGTAGTGGGCGGCTTGCCGCCTCAAAGAACGCGCCCACACCGGGGCCCCGTAGAGGGCCATGGACCGCACGACCCCCGCGTATAGCCTCCGGCAGGAGGCGTTTGGACCCCTCAGGTTGGGCAAGAGCCGCTTGAAGGCAGCCCCTGTCCGTTCCAGTTTGGGAGCCAAACGTCGGAAGTGCTCCACGAAGTTCCACCGGCTGTCGAGGACGAGTCCTAGGTACTTCAACGTCGACCCGACGCCGATGGAAACCCCTCCTGCCGTCAGTAGGGATCCCGACGGTGGCGCATTCCGAGGCCCATGAAAACACATGGCCTCGGACTTGTGCAGTGCCACCTCGAGACCCAATTGCCGGATCCTCTCCACGACTATCGCAACCCCGCGTGTCATGTTTTCGGCCGCCGCCTCGTGCGACCTCCCTTGTGCCAGTACCAGCGTGTCGTCAGCGTAGCAAACTACGCTGACGCCGGTAGGGAGGTCGGCGCGCAGCACCCAGTCGTAACCGATGTTCCACAGGGCCGGTCCCAGAACCGATCCCTGTGGAACACCGCACTTATAAATAACCCTTCAAATGCGTACCTATTTATAACAGGCCCTTAAAAATAAGTATAAGCTGCTCTAAAACTGAAATAACAGCACTCGAGATGCATTACAAGCGTTTTAGAGTTCGTTGCATCCACTTAGTATGCGGCCGTAATTTATCATATTGTACATAGTTTGATGTACTTGAGCGATTGGCAGGATAGGGTTAAGACGTTTCTGTTGTTTGTGTGTTTTAGGATGATGTATGAATGTAGTTAATCCATGTTATTATCCTATTTAAATCCACTGAGTAAATCTTTTGGTAATAATAGCGAAAACCGGTGATTTTATAGTCGTAAGCATAATTTATGTAAAAAGTAACAAAAACTAATTTAAACTTACTAACTTAAGTTAATTTTTGTCATTATTCAAATTGATCCATCGAATCAAACATTGTTTATTAACTAATCAAACTTTAGTACTACCTACGTTATGAATATTAAATTGCGTAGGTTACAAACTTCCAAACTTAACTTATTCCTCAAGTAACTACAACAACCTCTATACTATCAGTTGAATGAATCAATTTTCTATTATAAACATTTTTTTGCAATACATATTTTAATAGCGCGTGAACAGGTCCTGCTATAATGTACAGAGGTGTAAATCATGGGTTTAGTGCGCCAATACAGCGAGAGGAGGGGATCGGCGATATTTCACAATGACCCCTACTGCGGGGTATCACCGCCGCCGTGCTGCAGGCGGGGGGTTGACACACGTGGACGTTATTGTCCCGAACTTTCAGAGGAAAAGAAATAACGTAATGTTTATGAGAATTTTTTGCCTAGTTTTTTGTTACCACTGTGCACTGTAACTGTTTCACTTGTAGGTAGGGGTTAATAGTTGGAAAGTTTTAGTTAGGTCTAAGAAAGATCCGCATAAAAATATACAATTATTTTTAAATTAACAGTTACACAAAAAACTGTCGCCGTTTTATAAAACACGAATGTTACGATATCTACTGATTTTCCACTCACAGCGTTTTCCAAACCAATAAATAACATCAACATCGAATTCGTTACGAACACCGATACACACGTAACTCACGCACGTCCAAAACAAACGAGCGCCGGAAAAAAATCGTCCACAAACCAAAACAGAGAGTGCGTCGATGCAGAGGCGGAGATGCAGCGTCGCGACGCCAGTCGACCGGCGGACGCCGCGCGCGACGCACGCCGCGCCATGTGACGCGCTGCCGGGACAGGCCGCCATGACCGAGGGGGCGGCACGGCCCAGGCCTCCGCCGCCCCGCAAGCCCGACTCCCTCGCGCTCGCCTGGCCGCGCTGGGAGGACCCGCCACCCCCGGCGCCCGACAACCAGCGCCCCACGCCCGCACAACTCAAAGACTTCGATGGCTTTAGCCCCTACACGCCGCCGAACCCGATACAGAATGACCGGCGTCCGCGGCGGCCCCAGAGCGTGGTGTCCCCACGGGCTCCAGTGAACCATCTCGCTCGGAGGCCGCACTCCATCGGCTGCACGGACGATGAGTGGGGCCCGGTGCCGCTGCTGCAGCCGGTGCCGCGCCGGCCGCGACCTATGCCCGGTTCTATGTCCACGTTGCCGCGCGCGACCCTGTTGCCGTCCTCCAGAAGTGATTATCAGTTGCAAAGACCAGCGATTATGACGAACGGTTACGGCGCCGTGCCGCCGTCCACGTCTCGCCGGTTGTCGTTACCTGGTGGTGTACAGAACCCGCCGAAGACGTCGGCGACCTTCCATGGACTGTCAGCCCTGGTGGGTGCGTACCCTTCGCTGGGCACGCCATGCACGCCGAGCACGCCGGCCGCCGTGCGCGAGGCGGTGCGCCACCTGCTGCAACAGCCTCGCAATGGGTTCCCCATCATGGATCAAAAGTTATCCCTGTTCATCGAAATCCTGGATGCTCAAGAACGATTCTCACAGGTACGTCAGTACTACTCATAAATCCCCGGACAGGTAGATCTGGATAATAAGATAAAACCCGTGTTTGCGCACATTTATTTCGGTCACATACATTTTATCCGGTGCCGTGATATTTACATCGGAATTGTAACAAACATATTCAATGTGCGAACAAATATGCAGAAAAGGTTACAATATATTAAATAAGAGCGGCACTCGAAATAGTTACACGTAAATTGAATCGGTTTGGGCAGTGTTGTGATAGTGTTAACAGCGAAATTAATTGAAAGTAATGGCAGGCATTAGCGCGGCGATGAAGCCGCCAAAAAATTAATTGTTCGGAAAATGTTAATGATTATTCAAAGGCGGCATCCGCTGGTTTCAGTGATAATGCAAATTCGGGTCGTGTTAGGAGTTCACTTCGCGAGTGTCTGAGGAAGTTGGGTTCGTCGCAATCATCCCTCGGAGAATTTATAATGCTTACAATGTTATATTGAATAATCCAATACATGAGTTAGCGTCTGCGTCAAACTTTGAGTCAACACGAAGTTTTTAAAAGCTTTGGAAATGGCTATAGGAACATGTATTGTTGGGAAGACTTATAATGTATGGAGCGTATTAAGACGTAGTGCTAAGTTAAAGCTGGGACTCGCAGACATTTTGCTCATAAAATGTGAGATGAGCGTTTTCAGGCGTGCAGCCTCTCGGCTATGTCGGCATGCTTTTGATATGTGTATGTATGTGTTGCGTATGTTCCGTATGTAAAGGGAAGGTTTCGGTATTCTGTTTGCGATGCCTGGCTTCCGTTACGTATGCACATATGTACGCATAATGACGGCAAAAGTATTGAGTGCGATTCGAAGGTTTTCATTACTTTCTGGGATATTTTTGCTTTGTCGGAAAAATTAGGAATTATTATAATATGAATACGTGTTCCTATTTTTACTTGCTGTGAATATTTTCATATTTCGATGTAACACATCCAACAAATTTTGTGACTGCTTGAAATTCTGCATTTTTATTTGTTAACTTTCATGAAAATCTCGGATGGTAAATACAGATTAAAGTTCAAAAACCCATCATAAATTCAGGTCTGTGGTGTAAATTGATACTTAAAGCCAAGCCTGCCTTCCAACAAAGCCTAACAGCTTTTCAGGTCACAACAAAAATCCTATTAAACACCGAAAACCAACCAATTAAAATAATTTAACTCTAACAATAACTCACTCGTTTGACAATATTGAATTCAATTAAAAGTACGTAGTCCTGAAACACTTGGCTGAAAGAACCTGAATCCACCCCCCACAGTATTGTCGACTGAATTTCATGGCGGCCACTCGACCCGGTTCTGAAAGAGGCTTTTGTTTCAATATGAAAAATTACTGAAACTGAAAGAAGTGAAAATGTTGGGCAAGTATTACATCTTGCGTTTGGAGATGTTCATTAACCTTCGTGTGACATTGTCGAGAGGAACGGTAAGTGGATTTGGTTTTAATGAAGGCAGGAAGGAAAATATTTTATTTTAAACCTAGTTTATTTTAAATATTGGCTAGATTAAATTATGATTTAGATTTAAAAAACGTAAACTTTTGTTTTCTGTCTTTTTGCTTCAGAGAACCTTAATCTGTACACTAAACTGTATCATAAGTAACCCTATATAAGCATACCCGAAACTGTAAGCAATAAGTATTAAACTTTGTTTCTAATACCTCCTAAAAACTTCTCAGACTTACATACTAAGTCCTGGATACGGTTTAAGTTCAAGTTTTAAGCTACTAAGCCACATCCAAAATGAAATACTAACATCCACCGAACAAACTTTTGTAATAAACCTATAGATTTGACATGAATAACAGTATTCATGATTTTAATATACCTCCATCGAAAGTGAGTCGGTAAATCGTAGCGCTACGGCGTAGCTCGTAGCACCGTCGCTACGTAGACGCGTAGCCATGTGCTACGAATAGGCTATAACTATTTTACTCGGGTTAAATGTATTTCGAATTCTCGTTAGCTTTTAGGGAATGGTGAAATATGACTATATTTCCACGACTGTAGGCCTAGATAGGATAAGCAGAAGTGTACCCTTACCTACAAATGATTGAAGATATTCGATATCGGAAAAGACGAAGAATCATTTCTCGTTCTACCTATAAACTGAACATAACAGATTCAATACACAATATGAAATAATAATCACTTTCCGCCCGTTTGATATAAACTTCCATATTGCTTTTAGTTAGAACTTTTATTGACAAAACTTCGCTGTGAAGTTTTTATTGTACATTTCTCGGAAAGCGGAAATTGATGGATTTGTAACAACATATTATGTACAGTTTAGAATTTGGTAGGTAATAATTTAACGAAGTTGTGCTTTTACTGAATTTTAGGCTTAATTGAAAATAATTTCCTAACTGTAAAAATTATAATGTACATAGAGCCATGAAAAACTAACGATTAACGTGACTTTATTTTACCCAGCTGTGTCAGAAGATGGGTTATGTTATTAAATACAGCAGTTGAGTAATAAATCATAGCTTGAATAATTAAATAACCATTAACTTGTAGGTTATACAAAATATTAGAATATTATTTAGTTTTATTTGTTACGGAATCTTCAAAAACTATTTCTAAATCCTCGAAATATCAAACCAAATAACGTCCACAATTCTAAGTCCTAAGTTCTGTTCCCAGTTGATTGTCGCGTGTAATTTCAGCATGCGTATTGTCTGTGTTTCAGCGAGTTTCAGTATAATAGTGCACTGTGCAAGCCTGACATTATTACTGCTATGACCCATTTACTGTAATGAGTTAAGTTTTATGGTTCACTTGCTTTTACGACTTATGTTCAGTTCTTTCTTAGCGTAATAATTATGTCTTAACTGTGGGTTACGATAATATGGATCAATAAATCGGTTTCAATAAATTGAAGGATTTGTTTGCCTACTTACTAATAGAGAAAGGTCTAAACAAAAATGTTCTTTTCGGATTCCCGTGGTAATGTATTACTGGCATCTGTAAATTTTGAAACAACTTTCCTTATATTTTCGCCACTGCTCCATAGGTTTCGGCGTATTTTAGACAAGATATAGAATTCCTTAAACTCCTTGTAGAATAACTGTACTTCAAATAACAGAAACTTGCAATTTTTCAACATTCGTCTGCAACATATTATTAGCAACAAATCTCCAACTGTAATCCCCATAATAATGTTTTAGTAGATAATTCAGCAAAACCTAGGGCTTTCATTTCAGTTTCCGCCGTCAAACTTCCTCAACTCGCACATAAAAACTTAATACATTCAATTACACCACCAGTTTCCCTCCAACATGATAGTATATGCGTAAGTAATATATAAAATGTACAGAAATAAATATAGATATGTATAATAAAGTACCTATATACCTGTGACGTCACCGCCCTGCCTGCATTTAGTTATTACGCTGAATATTTTAGTGCTTGCTATCCTATCCCGCATCCAGTTCACTTTATTTAGTTTACAGTGGGGGACCGGTTCATGGTGATTTGGTAGCAAACTAGGTTTATAGCCTTTTTGCTTATCATATCTTAGTGGTAGGTATCGAAACTAAAAAACTAGCATGTACTAGTGAGACTTATATTCGTCAAATGACTGACTTTCTAAGATAATTTTCACATAATAACAATGAGAAAAATCATGTGCAGTCTGAAACCGCCAGTCGTTAGTAGGAACTTTTATCAAGCAAGATCTTGTGAATTTGAGAAAGATAAGAAAGAGAAATAAATTTATTTGGCCCAAATTGAGAGGTCTATTAGGTAACTATTTATTGTTAAATATAAAATAAAAAAAAATTAAACGGCCATTTAGTTCATTTTCTCATTTTCAATTTTTTTTTTATTAAAACTTCTCATATCTACTTAATAATATATCAATAGACCTGTACTAGTGAAAAAACAAGTGTCAAAGAAGACCAACCTTTAAAGATTCCGCGTTACACACACATAAAGCCACCTGTGTACAGGGTGGATGAAAAGAGTCAATATTATGTCGTGAACACTCTGTTTGTCCGTCTTGCACCAAAGAAAACACAGTACGTGGCAACTGACCGTCCCCAACAATTAGTGAAGACCGATACGGGGTTTTATATAACACGACAACTTTATTGTGTTAGTTTCAAGAAAACTTAGAAATTTTTTCTAAGTTTTAAGTTTAAGGGCAGTTTGTTTGTTTGTCTCAAGTGGTAAAGTCGGTCTTGTTTAGGTTTGAAATTTGTCAAGTTTTAGTTTTTAATTAATAAAATGTGGGTTAATTGGACAACGGAGGTTAGCTGTCTGTTCGGTTATTGAGTTTTGTTAGAAGTCGGTTATTATTTTAGAATTCGGTAATATTTAAGGCCGACTTTAAGGTAACACTAAGCATACCTATATAAAACATCGTATTTTCCAGTCAATCGTTTGAAGATGACAGAGACAGATTATTGTTAACCTTTTGAACGTCAAAGCACAAACGCACGCGCGTGCCCTCTACGCCAAGCCACAATTTCACCTAACATTTTGTCACATATTTGGTGTCGTTTGGCGTACAGGACACGCGCTTGCTTGTCACGTATATGTGACAATGGCGTTTAAAGGTTAAGTAAGTCTGTTATAGACGGAACGTGAGCCTTCTTATAAAACTAAGTGCTTTTTAAGAAGTCTTACATTCCATACAGAAGCATTTTTAGGTATTATAACATTACACACACAAGATTATGGTAATTTACAACATACAATAAAAGTATGTTGTCCCAAATAAAATAAAGCAAATTATTCTATTTCATTGTACTCACTCGAATCCAAACCTGTAACACATACTGACATAAAAAAACATGATTCAGGCTCACGTCACTCATTGCCCAACAAACAGTCTGATCAAATTATTCTAATTTCCTAACAAAGCCACGCGTTTCATGCATAATTCCCTTCAAAATCCAAACTTTATGAGTACTCCATGAAACAATGCAATGGGTTCCGACATTCCTGAACAATCCATTTTACTCTAAAATGGGCCAACGGTCAGCCCCCGCATTCCATATCGAATCGGTTTGTGTCTCAGTGGTAAAGGTCTCTAATTACTTGTCGCTGGTTCGAACTCCGGGTAGGCACTTTTTTATCAACCTGACCTACTGCTGGGAAAGGACCTCCCCCCATAACCTACTTTTCTTTGTCGTGATAACTCCCGAGTAAAGCTCTTAACTTCATGATTATTATTTTGTTACCACTCACTAGTCTCAATTACTCGTAAAATGGTGAAATTAAACGTTGAGTGGTAACCGACACGTCCTAGAACCAAAAACTCAGTTATGTGACTTCCATCAAACTGCACTAGATTACGGCCTACTTCCATTATAAAACGGAGGTTGTCCCGGCATTGGCAACATTAAAGGTTTATAATGCGCATCGTATCGGGATCGTATCGTCATCGTACCGTAGGATCTAAAAGGGAGCTCTGTCGCTAAAAGCAAGCGTGGCTTTTTCTATTTTGTTTCATTTCAGAGTTAAAATTAGTGCGCGTTTTAGCGGCCCCGCCACACATGTTGCTGTAGACATAACTACTGCTTTAAAAGTTAAGACTATTCTCTAAAATCTCCATGATTTTTTTTAGAGTATATTTGTGTAGGAGTGAATAGTATAATCAGCTTATATTGTTTCCACAGCTGGGACACAAACATTCTCGGTGTGAGAGGGAGTGAGCCCGTCAGCCCAACGTCGTTGGTAGATGTCAGATGGCTTTGAATGTCAGGTTCCAGTGCATGCTGTTCCCTCTCGATATTTTCCTTGACCGTTTTGAGAGCAGTGGAGATCTGCCTGCCTGCAGGAGTGAATCCTCCTTAACACAAAATAGATGAACACCAAAACTTGAATTAGCCCTTAGGCGTGATAATTTGACTCAAAAGTTTTATTGCGTAAATTTGTTAGGTCTCACCTTTCTTACTTACAACATATTCATCTCCAACCGTTACACCCGCCTCTGATGTTCATCTACCACTGAATAGTAACCCGGTGGTCCACCACGACATTACCACCCTATCATTAATCACAATACTCCCTTATCCGCCGTCTAGTTCCCATCTTTAAATAGTTCCCTAATAACAGCTCATCTTCACAATTTATTATCTCGTTAGTAACGTTTCTTCTCCGCCCCAAGCTCGGCGAGTGAAAAATTAAAATTTATTCTTTCAGTGAACTTTAATCCTTTGATGAAGGCTTCTTTTTTTGTAAAAAGTGTATCTTTACGCTTGCTTTGCTTCGTACGAGTATGAGCACAGGTAATCGGGTGAATTATCGCTTTGAATGCATTTGTGTAGTTTATTTACTGGAGTTGATGTAAAAGCAGCGTTGTACATGTTTATGTTTACATAGAGACGTTGCCAAAGATATGTTGTTAGGTTTGTGCACGGAAAATGGAGAGAAAAGCAACTTCGGGGAACTTGTTCGCTCTTAAAATTTTGTTTCTTTTCAATGTAAATGTTTTCAGTGTATGGATTTTATTCCAGAATTAGCGCATAGTTCATAATATCTCAGTTCTAGGCATCACAGGTGATAGTTTCGCTACAGCATTGACAGTGTAACAAAATCAGAATGCGTACCAACAAACAGTCTCTCAATGCCAGTATGATACTTTCACAGACTATCAAAGCCACCCCATAAAGTCACCGTGCCATCACAGGTCGCCAACCTATTGGTATAATCGCGTCATTGTTTCTGACAGCTATGGGAAGTCATGGGGTAGTAGTTTGTATGGAACATGCTAGCTGTTGTATGTGCTGTTTATATCTTAAGTTAGAAGTGACGTCGTTTACTACCTTTTTTACGAGACTCGTGTTTATATGACATTTTGACGCTAAAATGATGTTTATACAAATACCTTATGAATTTAAAGTAGAAATCGGCCTACTTAATCCTGGTTGATCTTATTGAAACAGGCGCTCGACAAAATCAACCAACTTTGAGATATATACTCACCAATAAAAAAAGAAAAATTCAAATCGAACCTCTCTATAAAAAGTTACGCGTGGTCATACATAAAAAAATACGTATTGAATTGAGAACCTCCTCCGTTTTCATTCGTCGGTTGGAACGCAAAGGTTCCGTAAAGGTTCGTTCAAACTTGAACGGACAGATTGCGGACCTGCTGCAGTCGGCGACACTGGCATATATTTCAGTACTTGACTTGTCAGAGTGACAGGAACCGCGTCTGTACTAGTTCAACCGAACCTAAACAGAAGTTTTCCAAAGTTTGTCGTGTAAAACCCAATAACAAGGCACACTTAGCAACAGAACGACCCTATCAGCGCAGCCGTAACCCGCACATTACGCGTGTTTATTTACCCATCACGCCGTAGTTTTTCCCATAAAGTTGCTTCGATCGCCGCTGGTGGAGTGTTGGCAGCTGTCCACAGGCTCGTGCCAAAATGCGTGATATGCGTACTTGTGACTATAGTACATGTGTTTACAGTAAAATGACACCTAGGGTAATGGTAATATAGATAGAGATAGTTACGAGGTTCATTAGCACCTTCAGGCCTCGGCAACGTCACTTTACATCTTCGGCAAAGATCATGAAAAAGTCTAAAATGTGTTAGATTGACTAAAGTTACCGAAAAGCTTGTGACAATCGTGTTGAAAGTCGTAGTAGAAATATGAGATGTTTTTCACCTGTCTAGCCGTCTTGTCTATTACGAAATAAAATACCCCTGTCCATTGGACATAGTAATTGATAATCCTGAGTTAGACTAGATAATCTATAGAATTTTTCTGACTTTTTGCCATCTACCATCAGCCTTAAATCATGGTAAATTTTCCCTTCCTTTCATTTATTTATGAAATATATAACGAAATACATAACAGTATAAAACTAGTAAGTGAAACTGCCGCCAATTACAAGTCTTCTCTTCTATAAAACAGACTGGTAAAGAGTCTAAACAACACAGCACTGCCTACAATCAGAACAGCGTTTATAGCGGCGTAATGAATATTCCCAATAGCGAATATTCATTAGAATCTAAGAGCGGGTTTCTATATTTTTTGTAATGAAATATAACGTGATCTGCTCATCTAAATGTTCATCACACGTTCGAGAGCTGTCTCTGTCGTCGTACATCGCAATCCTTCTCTGTGAGCTAGCCCTATATACACGTGGATGTGCGACAGTTTTACCTTTCAAAGATAACAAATAATGTCAAAATAAATAATATAAAAGCCCTTTTCCAATTGTGCCACCACTCGATACGTATGAATATGTCGTTTAGTTGACAAAATGTTATTATGTTATTGTTTATTACCCTCACGACACCCTGGAGGGAGATACCAGTAATAAAATTATAGCTTTTCTCTACGTGCCTCGAGTTTTTCACACGTTCCCCGTAAAATACTGAAATTGGAGTGTTTATTAATATTTTGGAACATTTTTTGTTTTACATAAATGCTTTATAATGATTGTGTGATAATATTTACTTCTTCTAGTTGTTTATATCTTTCTGTTTTGTACGATATCATTGCAATCGCTATAGTGGATACCGCTGACTACACTGATTAAATAAAACTGGAAATGCAAATACGAAAACTGATAATTATACTAACTTATCTGTCACTGTCACAGGCTCACTCAATTTATTAAAAGCTTGATTTACTTAACATCTTCAAACTCTATAAAAACCTAATTTCTCTTATTTAAAAACTGTTCTGAATATAAAACGGTAATGTTTTCTTCTTGAATGAGCTGCCATTAAATAAGTTATTAAAAATGGCAAAACTCGTCATAGATCATTTTTTTATTTCGACTCTTCGTTTCTCAGTTATGGAATACTAAAACGTTACGTTTCGGCTAATTTTACTGATGGAAATACATTAAGAAATATAATATTGTAACACTTAAAAAAGCTTTCGTTAATTTTCTCGAAATTAAACCTACTCGAGACATAATTTATTTAAACACTGTTTTAAGCTTTCACGGTTTGCAACTAAACCGATATCCCGTAAGTGACAGTATAAGTACTCGTATAATTTAGTTAAGTACAAAAAAAAACTGAAAAAAAAAAGATAGTCTACAGATTTTTTCAATTTACAAAAATGGTTGTTTATCGAGTCACTAAGTTATACCACAACATCACGCCTGTAATCCCCGAAGAGTTAGGCATAGGTGTACCCATTAATACACCCACATTTCGCCAGTTATGTTTAAGTTCCATGTGCATGGCACGCGAGTCTATTGTCATGAACCGGGCACAAGTCCAGGCTACTGAGAGATTCCTGATGGAAAAACCCAATAACACTTTGCCCGATCTGGGAATCGAACCCAGGACCTCAAGTTCAGCAGTCGCGCTAGCGACCACTGGACCAACAAGGCAAACTAAGTTATACTTTTGCAAAATGTACCAGACGTCTGTCAATCTCGTGCTATGAGGTTTATGCCGTAATCGCCTGTAGTTGCATTAAAATAGAGATAAAAGTAGCCCGAACTTGATCGTCCAAACAAACAATTTTATCAAATCGTTTCAAAACAGTTTTAATTTAGGATTCGTGTAGGTGTTACAACAACCATCAGATAATTCACTTTCAATGTTTTCGTTTTAAATTGTACAAAGACAGACTTCAAAGGAGACATTCCTCCTATACATCTTTGTTAACAAACTTAAACAATGCCATCACTTCTCACTTGCTAGCTGATAACCAACCTTATCTTGTAAGTCTTAAGTTGATTTCAGAACAGGGTGGTCTTTTCAGTTCTAATTGAAAGGTTGTATTTCCAAAAGTACAGTCGACAAAAATGATTCCCAATTACTAGTGTCCCCACATCTTGTTCCCCTCTTAATTCCTTTGTGAGGAGCGGAATTAAAAAATAATACGCGTCGTTACAGGGCCGTTTGATTAAGAGCTTTTTGATACGAATTTATTTCGAGAACTTGAAGGAGATGGTAATGAGATTTATGCTGGAGGAATTTTATTTGAAAAATTAACGGAATACAGGTTTTTTAGACTTGAATGTCTAAGTGAATTTTAAACCCGTTTGTTATATCCCTGGATCGATTTATACGAGCAAAATTTTGTGGTTGGCAAAAAGTTGTGGTGCAATGAATTACAGTAGAATACACCACCAAACTTTAGCTGAATGTATGACATAAAGCTACTTCACGTCAGTTGAATTGAAAAAATAAGATTGATTCATTTTAAAACTACTATCCCTTGAACACACCAAATACTAGATAACCATTCACCGATTAGTATTTTCTAGGAATTACCTGACAGTATGTTTCCACAAAACCTCAGCGACTTGTTATTTTTGAGCGCGGGTTTTATTCGATCTGTATTTATTAGTGTGGGTGACGCACGAGTCAGTATATTGGCGCTCACCTACAAATATGTTGAATATTTGTTTTGCCAACTGTACCTGCAACTGACAATAATGGATGCTGTCGTGTGTCGACACGGATTTATATAAAATATTGCTACAAGTTTTGTGAGTAAATGTTGAAAATTGGTAGTTTACAAAGCAGAACTACCAATTTTAGTTTTCGACATAATAAGTATAAATTGCCTTATTTGACCGATTCACATAACATAACACCTGTAATCCCAGAAGGATCAGGCAGAAGTGTACCACTTTGCCGCTGGTATTAAGTCCCATGTAATAGGGAAGGACCCTATTGCCATCAACTGGGTACAAGTCCAACTTAGGTGTATATTTGATGTAAGTATACTAAGTTAATCGTGTCTAAAAAGTTTTCAATTCCTCATAACCGTTAATACGAAACGAATCACGACTGTCAGCTGTGTAATTCCCGCTAAAATATAAACTTAATATAAACACTTCCTAATTCCCGCTAAAATATAAACTTAATAAAAACACTTCCTAATTCCCGCTAAAATATAAACTTAATAAAAACACTTCCTAATTCCCGCTAAAATATAAACTTAATAAAAACACTTCCTAATTCCCGCTAAAATATAAACTTAATAAAAACACTTCCTAATTCCCGCTAAAATATAAACTTAATAAAAACACTTCCTAATTCCCGCTAAAATATAAACTTAATAAAAACACTTCCTAATTCCCGCTAAAATATAAACTTAATAAAAACACTTCCTAATTCCCGCTAAAATATAAACTTAATAAAAACACTTCCTAATTCACGCAAAAAACCTGTCAATAATTTTACCCGAAACTTAATACCCAACAAAGTTATTTAGCCGCGAATATTTTTTTGACCTAAAAAACGGAAAAATACATGTATACAGGCGTAATGATCCGTTCAACGATTTTGTTAACTCATCTCAACTCACCATTTTACACCGACCTTCCTTCCCCTTCTTTCTTCCTACATTTTAGGTCTTTGAAGGGTTTTTTTTGGGAAACCAGAGGTCAAAGTATGCTGGTTGATATGTTACAAATTGTGTAAACAAGTTTAGTGAGTGTGTCAAATAAGACTGATGTACTTTTAACTTGGATATCAGAAGTGTATTCAGTATTTTTATGGCGATTGAGAACGATAATTTGGCGATTGGTTTTTTGAGATAACAATCTTGGAGATAAGTTGTAACGGTATGTTAATGATAACATAGGGTTTGTTGGGTGAACAACGATAGCATAGCAGCAGCCTATAATGTTCCCACTGCTGGGACACAGGCCTCCTCTCATGAGAGGGAATGGGCTATAATCCACCACGCAGGCCCAGTGCGGGTTGGTAGATGTCACATGTCTTCGAATTTTAGGTTCTATTACATGCCGGTTTCCTCACGATGTTTTCCTTCACCCTTTTTGAGAGCAGTGGTGATGAAATAAATTACACAAAGTAATGCGCCTGCCTGGGTTCGAACCCACGACTTACTGCTCGTAAGTCGGGACCGCTATTGCTGCTCTCAACAACGATATTTGCGATCAACTACCCGCTTTCAACTTAAAGGATCATAGATGGTACATTTCGAAAGATTAGGATCTAGCCCTAATCTATTGTGAGGTGAAATGTAGCACCTATGTAGGTCCGACCCTCAAAACCTCTTTAAGGACAACTAAATTATCCTGCGTTCTCAATTAAGTTTCGATAACTTTAAAACCCACACCAAAATTTTCATGCTCGATATTAGAATAAGTTATTCTGAAATCATCTTAATTCCCACTAGAATAAAGAAGATATTTGTTTCAGTAGAATTTCCATAAATTGGTACCGAGGACTTCTTAAACCGCTAGAAATACTGTAGCATTAATGCCTCTTTCGACATAATATTCAAGCAAAACGAGCTATTTCGACCCACGTACGTCCCCCAGACATATTGCGCTTAAAAGTTGCAGCAGTGCATACGTTTCAGCAGATTACCGGACCATTACTTACGTCTATCGAGAGAGTAGTTTCTTTAGTTAGCGGGTTTACATGTTCAGAACTAAATATAGCTCATTTAAGCGCTTTATTTGAGGAGAAAATATGATGTGGAACAGAAAAGTTTTTTGGCTTCTGAATGTTTCTGACATCTGTCTTATTTGCAAGGCCAACGGCTTATGTGCTCTGGTTGGGACTATTCGTACGCTTTCATCCTTAATACTGGTCTTCGCATACCAAGGTAAGCATAATATGGCCTTCGTCTTGGCTGTAATATGGCCTTCTAGAGACAGATTACTAGGACTTGCTTGCCAGTCTCCGAAGGAAACGCCCAATTGCATCTAGCTTCTGACGTTCCAGAAATTATTTTGAATGTTGACCCTGTTGTTGGATGAATCATGTTATTTTTTCATTGAATAAAAACTCTTCTGGGCCGCCATTAGTAGATCTTTGACAGTCGTAACGGGGTAAAGGCAAAGGTAAACCTGCTGGCTGCTAAATTTGACTTTATTAATTTTATGTTTTGTTCTTTTCAGGTAAGTCCCGTTTATAATGAAGACAGAAGGTAGTATTTTTAATATTTTAATACGCAAACCCTGCGTAGGGATCTATAGCTGTTTTGACATGGAAAGAAAAATTCTAGTGCGAGCAGGGTGTGAACCTGCGACCTTCCGATTCAGTACACCGGATGTCTTAACCAATTAGACCATCGCACCCTGCTCACTTTTAACTATTTTTATTTTTTTAGACGTTATTAATGGAACGAAAATTTCGAGAGCTGTGAGCAGGGCGATGGTCTAATTGGTTAAGGCATCCGGTGTACTGAATCGGAAGGTCGCAGGTTCAAACCCTGCACGCACTAGAATTTTTCTTTCCATGTCATAACAGTTATAGAACGTAGTAGCTGTGAAGATCGTTAGTATATTTTATTTAACAAATTAAAGGAATATTAACAAACTTCATTCACTGAGGTTAAATGTCCTTAATTTTTTGAATGAATCATGAAGCAAAAGACCTACCTGCATTATGAAGGTCAGATAGACCGTCGCTTTATGTAAAATACTTTAGTTGCATCCGGCTAGGCTGGAAGTCAAAGCACAACATTAATAGGAATGACTGATGGTAATTACGATAGCTTTAAGATAGCGAATCAGTATCTTGATTTCGGACTAGCCATCTTACCATCATCATCTTCATACCCTTGTCCATTGTTACTAGGCGTCGGCGCAAAACGTTTTTTTCTTCTGTTCTCAGTCCATCCACAAGGTTTTTGATCTTCCTCCCTTTCCATCCATTAACACTAGCTGATCTGACACAATGTAACCTAATTATGATACAGGGCTACCCCTTGCGACTATCATTATCATTCATATGCAAAAGACCCTAAAAAAACTCCTTCATTTACTTCGTGTCACACATCCCTATCTAGCAACCCATCATCATGAAACATAATAACATCACTTAGTACTTCACTTGACGTAAGTGAAGTACACTCGAGAGCGCATCGGACGACCTTTTTGACAAATTATCGTGTCGTTTTGTGCGCATGATGAATGGCGCTCCTGACGATTTTGTGAGTCATTTGTGTGAGGACGGAGTTAAGTATGTGAATGATGGATATTTTTGTACTGCTTTACTTGTGTGTGTTAAGTATATATTATATTTTGTAATAAACGCTCTTTAATATCCTTCGGCCTTGACCTAATTTAGCCCAATATTTGTTTGTTCGATTTAATAACAGCCCCTCGGGTTGATCTTTAGGTTAAACCGAGTTTCCACCGTGTCTCGAAAAGCACGTTAAGTCGTTGGTCTCGGCTGTCATTTGTAGATCTTTGACAGTCGTTACAGGTGGAAGTCAGTGGCCCGAAAGTCTGACAACCAGTCTTACTAAGGGGTATCGTTAACTGTATTGTGGAAGTCAGATAGGCAGTCGCTCCATGTAAAAAACTGGTTTTTAGCTGCGTCCGGTTACTGGAAGCCGACCCCAACATAGTTGGGAAAAGGCTAGGCAGTTGATGGCAGGATGATGAATAAATATTAATTGTATTTGAATACCTACGGCTTCGCACGGGCTTCTTAATGAAGAAAATGAGACATAAGTTTAGCAAAAACTATCAAAATGTTCTTTCATACAAACCTCGTTGTGACAATTGCGAAGAGAAAAAATCAGCCTAATCGGTCGAGCCATTCTCAAGAGATAATTTTAAGTTCGGCTCAACCGACATGCGACAATTGATTTTTATATATTCATTTGTATGGTCATACTCGTACAAAAGCGTTATTAATCATGAAGATTTACTAAATTTAGATGATACATTTCATTTTCCATGATAAAATGGTTTTTCAACACAGCATTCAACATTACAAACAATACTAGATACCACAATTTGCATAGTGGAACTAACATACTCGTACAATTTCGTCCATTCTTCAAGTGTACACCACTGGTACCCAGGTGCATACTTGCGACTCTACAAAAAAAAGTCGCGCGATTTTTCAACGCCACTCGCTTCCCGTCGCTGGCGATTTGCGCAATTGACCTAATTATGACGTCGAGAAATTCAGCACTGAAAACTGTTCTAAAAATTACATTTTTCAGTTTCAGCTGAGCTCGGCGCAAACTATTTAATTTTACGACTGTTATATCATTACGGTCCTTTTTGAAAACGAAACCGTTTCTTAAATGAAAGCCGAAGCTTTAGAAATATTTAAATGTTTGTAATTTTGAGGTCAGCAACGTTTTCGTAGGATTCTAAAATTAATCCTGTTGAAGGTTGCCAACAGAAAGTAGTAAGAATTTCAACTTTAGTTTTCATCGACTTATTAAAGATACCTAGGTACGTACGTAGTAACTTTCAACAGTATCATATTCTGAGAAACTCTCTATGAAATTGAGACCACCAAACAAACTCAAGCATCGCAACTAAACTACGAATTAAGCAGCTCCTCCTGTACATTGACTGGTGTAAGATGCACCGCATCCCCTACCGTTTGCTCTTCGAATATTTGATTAACTAGTAACAACACGTTCATCATTTATTCACAGTCGGACGACCTATAATTTGTTTAAGCCCTTTCACTACCCACCGAGATCTTCGAAGGGATTACGATGGGTAGTCGAATCAATGTTATAAATGGCTTTGCTGTCAATAAATGTAATGTTATTAGCACTGTGCGTTTGTTGTTTGAATTCAGTGTTGTGGAAAATTCCCGTTTCATCTGATTTAATTTTGGTAGCATTGTCAAAGTGTTAATTAATATTATGACTATGTTTGGCTATGTTGATTCCATTATTGGTCTGATGTTTTCGATTGAGCAATCCAATTCAATTATTATTACTCCTAGCAGAGTTTCGTATTCATAATTTAAGCAACATCTATTGATCTGTTTGAAAGCAAGTATCATCAATTTTCTTACAAAAATCTCATAACAACCTCAGTTTTAATATCGACAACATTTGGTACTACTCATTTTGATGACATAGAATATTCAGAGGCCGAGGGGAGGGTGTCTCATTAAATTTTAATATTCTCCTCCGTATTTACAGACACCCTTGTAATTGAGCGTGTGACGATGTTTTAATTCATTATTCCTTTGTTGCTGTTGCCTTGATTAAATTTGTAACATCTTGTAAGGGATCGCTGAAAGAGGCCAGTGAAATGGGAACTGAAACAATATTTTATGTCTTATAAGGATATTAAACAGCTAAATTATTCTTTATTTCTTCGGAACTAAATTTCCAACCATGAGCTTTTGTCTGCTTACTCTTTTATTGACGTATTCTACCTCTTATCTCCAAATTTATACAATCTAGAAATTCATCATTCGTATTATCATCTCCAACAAGAAAGCCATTGTTAAATTATTTCAATGTGAAACCTGATAAGCCTCGCCCACAATCTCGGGTCGATGTGAGGGCTTTTTGTGACCCTCTCCTACTCACTGGTTCATTTGTCAGGGAGTATTTCTACGTTGCGTTTCTCGATTTTTGGTTCCAATTTATAAATAACGACAAACGTGGTCATATTATGCTACGTCCATTTATTTTTCTACGTGGTGATGGTTTTTTTTATCCCGTAAGGGAAGAAAATGCTTGCTGTGTGGAAATCGAAAGTCAACAAAACTGAATTCAATATATTGCTTTTCATATTAGTATGTAAACATAGAACTAAAGCAAGAAAGCTGTACAATTTAAGCGATACTATACATAAAGATAGAAGTTAGTCAGCTGTCTGCTGACTTAAAATGCAAATACTTTTGTATGAAAACGCAATACTGATTTAAAGTTCGTAACAAGACCTCAACCATTCATCAAAAACAATATAAAAAAAAATTGTCGGGACCGAGATTTATAGCAATAAACAAACAATATCAAGTGACACAGTTTATTCCTGTTACGACACAACAGCGAGGGGAGCCTGTCTGCGGGCGACAGCAATGGAACCTACCTGTTGGAACTTTTTGCAATCGACCGATGTAATATCCAGTGCAATCTGTTCGTTATTTTGTTTCCTGCCTGCCAGGGGTAATCACGGAGGATCATGTTGTTTTTCTTGATTTTTATATGAATGCAGATGTTTCTATTGAAATGGAAGTAGTTTGACAAACAAAATAGTTGGTTTATTACGACGTGCTTTAAGTTTGAGCTAAGTGAAATGAGATCGGAGACAATAATTCATTTGAGCTTATTTTGTTTTAATTAATTTCTTCGTTGGACTATTAACAGCTCTGCATTTTTTTATTAACTGGATCATGTTAAAACAAAAAAAAAGTTTAAAGTTATGCCTGAGTAGTCCACAAGCTCATTACATCCATAAACCAAATTTACTACATTTTAAATTAAATTTCCCGCATCACAAAATAATTCCCGAAACTATTCTTATATCTAGATGATATGGTTCTTCCATCTCGCATCCAATAAACCCAAACTAATTGATAGTTGAAGCCTGTTCATATTCCATGTCTGCATTCCGAGTGTACTTTATTTTTAATTTCCGGTGTGTTCGTGCCGGAACAGGAAACACGCGTCTCTCGCACAACTAGGCCTATTGTTATGGAAAAATGGTCAGGTGCTTTCGTTTTTATAGTTTGGTGAATCTTTTATACTTTCGGTATCTTTGAATGCCGTTATTTTCCGAGTATATTTAATAACTAAATTGTGTCTCTAAATATAAAACAAAGTAGCTGTATCTATTCATGTAAGTACGTACTTGCATAGGTATAACATAATCAAAAGAAGTACCCATAAAAGCTCTTTTCTGATCGAAAAATACACGGGAGCTTTTACTAGAGGAAAACTAGTAATAACCCTTCCTTTATGAGAAAAACCCCGTTAGTTTTGTAACGGAACACAGGCATCGTTAAAATGAGTAACAACTACAAAGTACGGCAAAGAATGGCAGAACTTGAGGAAACAGAAAATGATGGTCATCAATAATCACGCTGCACTCGTTACGGTGCTAGTTAGCTACGGGTACGGAAGTTAGGGAACGAATTATTTATTTTTGTACTTTTCTCTTTCCATCGTTTATTAAAAATATGTATTTCTGTCTAATAGATCACTTGGTTACAAATATCTTCTTAACATATTCTGTTTAGAGTCTTTCTAATCAGCTTTTTGGACATCAGGTCGTCTATTTAAGAGTATTGTTACACTGCTGGAAACGTCACTATTTATGATTACCGGTAGCAAAGTCTAGAAATAAAAAGTCTAGAAACTGATTCAATGAAAATCCGGATTCGATTGCTTTGGTTTACAATCAAATTCTGAAAAAGAAGGCATGGCAAACAGTTACGAAAATAAATCGTGTAGCTGTTTGAGCGAAAGTAAACACAAGACAGCTGGCATATTTTGTTTATTATCATTAAAAACACGTCTTAATTACTTTTATTCCACCGACAAATTCTTCGGATAAAATTAGGTAAGTAGGTGAAAATACCATCGTCCATAGTAATTAAAAAAGAGATATAAATAAATCTGACGAACAACAGATCTTGTTGTAGTGAACGCGACCTTGATGGATTTAGTTCAGAAATTGAATGTGTGCTATATAGAAAGTGCACGGGCGAGAACGTGAACATTATTGCTTGAGTTTCCTTACCATATAAATCTATTCTGTATAACTTTATCCGTCTGGAAATAGTCCTTTCTTTTGTTTGTCTGTGCCATATAATTATAATCTCATTTATTCAGATATTCCCTTAAATTACATCCGTTGTTAGCCGTTGCCCTATTTGCCAATTAGTCCACTTCACGAAGCACTTGCACCTAAAATCGACCAGCAGCTAATTCCAGCAGAAGTTAGTCAAACTTGTATCCAAACAAAAAGCTAGTCGAACTTGCCAGCCGTGTGTCCCCCGGGCTAGAATGATAACTTCATAACGTGATTAGTCACCCGGCACTCGCAGCAGTTGTTCTGTAACTTGTTCCTACTCGCGCCAGTAACTCGTACACACAGTTGGGGAATTACTCAGCCATTATCACTGGCTGCCCTGTTTAGGCTGTTTGGTTAAATGTATTGGGATCCGTAAATCCGTGTATCGATACTGGTTTTGCGGTTGCCAATTAACTTGCCTAGGAAAACTATGATAAGTAGCCAGCGGCTGCTGTGATATAATAATTTCTATCGTTGCTAGCTCTAGGAACTTGTTACCAATAGTCACAGGCTTTATCAGTTATTTTTCCGTAAAGAAGAGTTACAATCCAGCAACAAACACAAATTATCTTTGGACGAAGAAGGTACTCCTATAGACTAATATGGGTTGGAAGAAATAGGTTACAAAACTTTTGAAAAACTGGTACGACCGAAGATTATGTCTTAAATACTAAAATCGAAAACCATATAGCGATAGCAGTATTGTTGGCAACTGTTACCAATTCTCAATTCAATATTCACTGCAGTATTGATTCTATGAGAGTAGCTTCTGCTCCAGCTCCAAAATTACTGTCTCCGTAGTAATTCTACAATGTAATATCCAAAGCGCTGCTGGGCTTGAAATTGGCGTAATAACTTAAACGTGGTTAGCGTCCAACTTGCTCGTTTGTTCGTCAACTCAGTTCGCTGGCCGTCTTGCCCGTGTGTACTCTGTTGTTGCTTAAGTGATTGGTTTAAGTTAGAAAATGAGTTCGTCTTAAGATGAAGCTGGAAGGAAGAGAATAAATCAGTCTATCTTTTTATTGTGGACTAGATTTTTATTCTTGTATGATGTTTTTAATTTAGCTTTGTTAAACCTTTAAGTTGCGCTTCTTTCTGCCCGTTTACTTGATGATTTATTACTGGTTAGGTTATGTCTACAACGTTGGTCCTATAACGCTACAGTCAGTACTTACTCTTCTGTTTCTACGTCGTTTGCAGCCTTTTATTATCTTACCACTTACCAGTTATTATTATTACCAAAACTTGAAATAAAAACCTATGCGTATCTTTTTAAAAAAAGAACTGTTGTTATGAAATAAAGTCTAGATTCAAGCAATAACTAACGGAATCCATTGGAAAACATTTCTTCAATAAACGGCGTTATTTCCCCACATCGTCTTTAAGTAAATAATTGTAGGGTTCCTTCCATTGAGGTGTCAACATGACGAATGGGCCGCGCCATCGATTTCTTTGTGCTCCGATTATAAAGAAAACTCTCCGTTTTCTACTATTATTGAAAATGTTACGTGTTGTTAATGTTATTATGATGTAGTATCGAAATTATGCTCTTTGTTCGCTTTGTGGTCGGGATTATTGTTAAGTGTGCGGTATTTACCTGAAATTTAGAAGAATTTGGGGAAGGTGTTATATTTTAATTCTCTTTGAGAAAAAATGCTTTATTATTAAATACTTTATCACAGGCTTTGCTCTTATCAACAATAATTCTATCAGTATTCTCATTGCTATTTGATATGTCCGTAGCTTCAACAATGTTCATTGCATTTATCTACATAGTTGCGATAAGACGGAACGGACGATGAACACATTACTGAACTTTCAATATCTATTTTGATGTTCAGTTTATGTCACAATAACCTAGATAGTTGTTAATACAATGTGCCAACAATGCAGACTTTTACTGCAGAAAGTAATGATCGTTATAGTCCTGTTGCCATTTCATAAAAGTTGAAGGCAATATACGAGGCAGGGGTAGCCGGGGTGAAATATACTGTTACCACAGTGGAAGGAGGACCAGAGATCCAAGTCTGTACTCTTCACTCGTATGAAAAGAACCTGATACATGAATACTTGTTACACTGTTTGGTTGAAATGAGATAGTCTTGAACCACTGCAGTTCCGACTTCATCATCATAATCATCAGCCTATAGCAGTCCACTGCTGGACATAGGCCTCCTCAATCGCACGCCACTCAACTCGAGCCGACCTTGTCCAAAGTTAATTTAAGACACACTGATTTATCAAGGAATGAATGAAACCTGGTTTCTAAAGCTTAAAACGGACCTTCTGCGCTGTACATTGTACCGTTCCTGTTCACTTTAAACACCAATACTAAGATATCGTCCGTGACACTTTAGTGCGGAGCAGCACCTGTCTAGAATTGTATTAAGTTGCGGAGTGGGGGTGAAAAGTGGGTCAATTTCAGTTATGGTGCGACATTGTAGGGCGACGATTTAGTTAGCTGTGTTATAGAAGAGATGTAGAAGGCTGTAGACGGCGCATTTTATATAGCAGCAATAGAAATTCATGTTGTACAGCCAAGTATTATTGAAAATCCAAGCTAATTAGTTACAAATATCTACTGAAAATAACTGGAGGTGTCTGATGAGATGACGAGTAATAGAGAAATATGGAAGAAGATGACATGCTGCGCCGACCCCGAATGAATTGGGGTAAGGGCAGGAGAATAATGATGTCTACTGTTTATAACTATGATTCTTTATTAATTAACTTGATCAGCTTGTTCAGTAATTTCTTGAAATAGTTCTAATTACACTATTTGCTGGCTAATGCTGTCACGTCGGATGTCAGATTGACTCTCTTCAAGGTTATTAGCTACTATTTATAATCCTAGAATTTTTCCACTTAACTAATAAGACTAATAGCATCATCAGCAGCGGTCGACTTTGTGCCCGGTTGATGGCAATAGGCTTGCCCCATGGGACAGTGAAATGTGGGTGTTCTATTAGATAAACCTCAACTTAACTCTTCGGGGATCACAGGTGTGTTCATTATGTTTTTAACAACTTTCTAAAGAATAATAAAAACCTCCCCATTTGAGGGTAAGCAGAGCCGACGCAGATGTAGCGCGGTGCTTAGCCGATGTGTTACTGCACCAATAATTCATGGCGGGCCCGCCGTGATTTGTGTCCCTATCTGTCTCGGTTGCCATGACAACGCGTATATTTTACCAGCAGCACTTACGTATGTACATCCCCACGGATGGTATTTTCTGTCAAGTCATAAGTTATTTCTTGGATAATGTTTTGTTTAGGATTCATAATTGTCAGTTTTATGGGCTGTTTGCCGTCTGTTCCTTGTCAATGTTACTCAAAAAAATAGTTAGGTGGGTGGAAAGCATTCTCCCGTCTGCGAATAACAACAATATAGCTATCATCTTGACGAAAACTGTAGTTTCTTCTCAGACCTGCTCAATCTAGTTGCATCATCATGATTGACCATCAACAACTGACTATTGTTGATCATGGACTTACTTCTTTTCATGCGGATCTGATAATGCACTTGTACGTGCATCATGAAAACAACCTAAAATTCGTAGAAAAAAGGTTTTTAAAATTTGCAGACCGACTCTAAAACTTAATACTATTAAGAGATAAGCACAGACGTCCAAACGAAGTTGAAAACTTGAAATATTTTAAAACACTGCTGCAATACCACATAGGATTTATATTTCAGCCTCAGTCACATAACGCCTTAACACTCACTCTTTACAAACTGACACCAACCTAAGGTGACTGCCACAAGGTTCAATTTTGCTTAAAAGTTCAACATACACTTATATAAAGCTGTTGAGACGATACATAGTGCAAGACCGGACGTGATCCATCAAAGTACAATACATTGAGAGTATGATATTAGATTTATAGACAGCCTGCGCAGAAATACTCTTCAGGCTGGGAAAAAAGTTATGAAATTTTTAACTAAGTGAGAATTTCATAATTGTAACTAAACGCGATTTGATTAGTACATATAAACTGCGCTCAAGAGCTGTCAAGGATTTATTGCTAAAGAATAATAACACTGGCAGCGGGAATACAGTTTAAATTACTGAAGATTCATTGGTTACATTCACCCTAACAACACCTAAGGTGTAACGTATAGTCGTCTTCCTATAATGACGGGTCAGGCTGTGTAACTATTGACCTTTAATGGAATATCGCCGTCTTAGACAGTGGGAAGACCGCCTGTCTAGAGATAGTTTTCACTCAGTCCTGTAAACCTTAGAAACTTTCAAGAAAACAGAAACTTCCCGAGTAAATCCGTGGTTCTATAAAAATAAGTTACAGCTACAAATATCTCAACACCATCTGAAGAAAATCCGTCTTATCCACCTGAAAGAAGAACATTTGTGATTCTTTCAAGATTTATTATTGCACATTAGATGGCACCACTATCGGAATGTACTAACACCTGGAAAATAGCCCAGAATAGCACCACTGTAAAAATTGCTCACCTGTAAAATAGCTCGGCGAAATAAACCTCATACACTGCTTAAAAGTGTTTATATGTTGCACATTAGTTTCGTTTCAAAGTATTTATGTTGGGAATATTACAAAGATAGGATTTTGATGCAGTTTACATGTTTTAGCAGATGGTAGAGCTTTTAGTTTGTATTTTCTTTTAAAGTTAGGACGTCACTCTGTTATCTGTTGAAGTTATTTTAGGAAATAGGTGTACTTACCTTTCTTTATGATAATTTTCTGTAAAAGGTTTTTTATTAGATTCAGACTCTTACTATTTGCAGCATTCGATAACAAAACTGTTACTAACCAAGTTCTTGACAGCTTTTGCATTTCCAGATTCAGTTTTATTGTTGGGTGTATTTTATGACGAGATCTCCATTTTCTTTTTGATCCGTGTAACATAAATGTCTTAGATGAACCCTTGCTACTGTTTTCTTCTACATATTATAATACTAACAATAAAGATTCTTTTCATGTGCAATACAATAGATAACACTCGCTGTCTACCTGCTTCCCGAACAGACAGATACACTTTATGAATAAATTCCACCTTCGGAGCGTACCAACCAGGATCATAAACACAGGGTGATGTAATATCATTCTAAATAATATAATTAATATCAAAATTCATGCCCTGCTCGGAGCGGGAGCGAATATAGCGAGAACAAGCGCGCTGAAAGCTCATAAATTATATATTCTGGACACTTGGCGATGCAGCGATGTTAAAACAATTGGAATTTTTCAACTACCTACATATTTTCGCTTCTTGTTGTACCTATTTTTTTTCTTGATAATTTCTGAGCATCCTGTAGTTGGTATGATTTAGTAACGGAGTATCTTGTTTTGTTTAAAATTATTTACAAAAAGGTGAACAATTCCAAGATTATCATAGTCTACAGTAAGGCGCACTTTATCTATATATCTAATTTAAAAACTTTTTAATATATTTTGTCGTTGAAAAAAAGTGAAAAATAACTTTAGCTTCAGAAGTCGGTGACTTGTGTTTGTTTGGTTCAGTTTTTTAGTTACTGACTTCTGAAGCTAAAGGTATTTTTCAGATTTTTGTGTTTTTGAAATCGGTTTTAGTTTTTACAAAATAGTCCATTTTTAGTTGTAATATCCTGTACAAATATTTGCTATGCATTTATTTACATTGTAATCAATACATTTTACGGTAAAAGGCTTATCCCCAATAAAATGGAACTTACCAAACCCAACTGTCGAAATATGGGTGTACTGAACACATCTGCGTACCCCCTCAGAGCATACAGGCGCGAGCATTCAAGCGATTGCAGCAATCATGACAGATTTGCTGTCTATTATAATTGAAGAGTTTCTTTCCATATCTAGGAACTCCATGATCAGATCATGACAATATTTCTAAAGGACCAACTGGGGAGTACTCATTCAAACAAAAACAGAATTTTCAAAATCGTTTGAGGCGTCTTCGAGTAATCGGCGAAAATAGATTAAACAAAAGAACCGATGAATTGAGAACCTCTCCTACTTTTTTGAAGTCGGTTAAAAATAGCCTAAATCCGAAACAGTTTCTTCTAATATTCCTTTCAAAAAGTCGCCATAAGAATTCAATGTAAGTTCTGAGATATAAAAATTCAAGTGCTTGCTTCTATTTAAAGCTGGCTACAGTTGTAGCGACAACTATTTCGGAACGGAACCAGAAACAAGTCGCAACGACTTTTAAACTTTGGACTTGTTCGCTTGCGTTGAAATGTTGGGATTCAATGTGCATTTGTATTATTATATTTTGTTCGGTTTTTCAATCGGGTTTGTGTTTGTTTTTATCAATGGAGCAATAGATTTATTTCTGTGCTATTGGTGCTTACATATTGAATGCTTTGCTGATCTATTCAGTTCAATTATATTTTTGTCTGTCTTTTTTTCGCTGATTGCATTGAATGCTCAATAGGTACTACATTTATCAACTTTAAAATCTATAATTATCTTCTATTGAACATCCTTTGGCTCACGACGCAGTAGCAACTTAATATCCTTCTTCGACCATAAAACTGATCCACAAAAGAGCATCACGACTCGACTAATCGCAGCGGCGACAGTCGCCCGCGTGCATCCGCCCCATCTGTCGGACACTTCCCGAATATTCTTCTTTCCCGTTCCCCTCAAAAGAATCGGCTTGAGTTGCCCACAGTAATTACTTACTCATTTTGTCCCTTTGATTCTCCCCACCCAGTTTTAACTTTGAAACTCTGAAGAAATTCTTATATTTTCGTTTTCTGATGATTTTTTTCTTCGAGTATTGTTGGATTACTTTCGAATTTGATGAGTATGGAATCTTCTTTGAGGGTTAAGTTAAATCAACGGTTGAGGGGATTACAAAATGTGGTGGGTTGGGGAAAAAATTTCTTGCCATCTTATTGGAACAACAAAGCAATGAGAAGTGCAGCTTTTCTTTTGTCGTGATTTTTTTACAGTCTTGAAATTAAACTTCAAATAATACATAGGGGTATATTCCATACTTGAAATGTCTTTGACTACGTATTATTAACAAAAAATGTAACTCCCGCACCACACATGACAGTCGTACAAACTAAACGAGTAACCCTCTCACTGCCGCGCGGCCGCAGCGACCGCATATCGACGCACGGGTCCCGCAGACCGCGCTCTAATGAACCGCCGCTGTGAGCCGTAATCACGCCGCATTTGCGCCACACACTGCGATTTAAGGAAGACTAACCCACTGGCTGCGGGTAAAATTGTTACTTGTGTGTTGGTTTTTGAAAGGATTTTTAATTTTATCTTTTAATCAAAACATATATGATCAATAATCTTAACAGTAGTGACATTAAACTGACCACTATTATCCCACTTAAAGGCCTCTTCTAACACTAAGCATAGACAAGTAAAGATAATATATTTTGTAGTCGTAGGTTTTGTCAATAAATCATAGCACCTTATATTTGACAGCACATTTACGAATCATAGACAATCTTGCAGCAAAGATAAACCTTTTCGTTCATACGATAACGCAGCTTGTAGCCTAAGACTCCAGGCGCTCCCCGTAGCAACACTAGCGTCATCTATTCTTATTAAGACTACGTCGACCCTAAAATATATCCAATAGACTAAGTAGCACTTCTTGTAACCTTAAAAGCACAACCATGTCTGACACTGACTAAGACACGTAGGTAAAGCTATCATAAAGTAAGAGCCACCAAATTAACAACTACCAAAATATCAGTAATATGAAGGAACTCTGGTGGTGGTGGCTAAATAATAACAGCCGCACGGTTCGATCATCCAGGTCGGTCCGTGGATGGGTAACCATTGTTAAATACTGAATTCTCTCCGTGCTTCGATAAGCATGTTTAGCCGTTGGTCCCGGTTGTCATTTAGTATATCTTTGACAGTCGATAATGGTAGAAAGTGTGACAACCAGTCTAACTAAAGGGTATTGTATTATCCAGTGACTGGATTGACAGTCGCTCTATGTAACATACTGGTATTCAGCTGCACCCATTTGTACAGGAGCCGACCCCAACATAGGAAAAGGCAAGGCAGATGATAGATAGGTAATCAGTGAACTCGCTTTCAGGTATTGCCACAGCATTCAGGATTATTCACTTAAATGTATAATGAGACAGTTTTGCGAATATTTCCAGTTGACATGTTCATAAAGGTTTTATTGAGATGGCTCTTATTTTCAGTTCACTGCAATCGTAAAAGCCAATACTAACTGAATTGCATCTGCTATCGTTTTCAAATCATGTACACTGACAATAAGTTCCATTTTAGATTGCAAAACGTCCACTTCAATATTATGTTAACGTTCTTGACTATGTTCCTGCTATTTACTTCCACAATTTGTGCTAGAAGAAAATTAGCTTTGTCAGGGTTTCTTTTTATTTCCCAGCGGTTGTAATAAGAATACGAGATTGGAATAAAATAATAAATATTTATTTATGGAGATACATAATATAATTAATCTAGCGTAGTATTCCCTTGTAGTGTTTATGAACTAGATCGTAATATTTCTCTCAATTATTTAGCCCTCGCAAAGGTAGACAGACTAAATATGAATTAACAAGTAACCCTCAAAATGCCGCATCATGATCTCGCGTTGAGTACGCAGGCCGCAAACTATCAGGTCTTTCGGGCCGTAGTATTGTAGTGGCGTCAACCCTCTCGCGGCAAGCCGGCGACCGCGTATCGGAGCGCGGGCCGCAACGGGCCGTAGCGGGCCGCACCGGGCGCTCGCTAATTAACCACAAACAAAAGGTGGCCATTACTCACCGCCGCATCCCTCGCTGATTTTATTCAACTTTTACAATAAAACACGCCATTTTGTTTCGCGGGAACATTTTATTGTTAGCTTTAGTGTATATAGTGGGATTAAAATTTAGTTCTATTGTTTTAAACGACCTTGAAATGGCTTTTGTATTTAATAGTTATCTGCGTTGAACTATTCTACTAATATCACAGATCTTTCTGAAAGGGTATTATTTTTATTGAAACATATTAAAAGAATAATAGTGTAGGATCTAATCGAAAATATCTTTAATTCCGTTAGGTTGAACCTGAAGAGATATTGGACCGGTCACATCTGTTACGGAATCGATAATATGGACCGTCTCATAGTGAATGCTTTGTAGATGGGAGGGCTAGTCCTGCGGAGGGAAGGTCTATATAATCTGTACTTAGCGAGTGATCGAGCCTGATCATCGTATGGGGGTACCGGAGAATATTGTGTACCTTAATAGTATCCTTCTTGAAAGGGTATAAGCACTAGGAATCTTTATGTGTTTAAACCACATCGGTCTAGATAGAATGTTCTGTCAAACTCATGTAAAGTTCCTCGTTTATTAGCATTGTGTTTTAAGTGCACTGTGTATTGAAATTAGTTATATCATTTCCGTACCAGCATAAATTATTTAATCACACTTATTGAATATGTTAATCACATTATACATCAGTAGGCAGTAAGAGTAAATTGCAGAACAATCGGCTGATTTTAATTACGACCGGCGGCCCTCTAGCGGCGCTGCGGTGAATTATAATTCATAGCTGCAAAAATAAGTGGGCGAATGTAAATGAATATTATAGGGAGGGTAGTTCTACATTTGTTCGCCGTGTTTTGTTTGAAAAATGTCTAGAAATGGAGTGTAAAGTTACATAGCACGGAATACTGAGTAATACTGGCGGAATTTTGCCATTTGTTCGAGTCGGAATATAAGTTACAATTACTATAGAGGCGACATTTCTTGAACTATTACTTACTTTTTCTCATATAAAATTCTAGACTTTATAATCATATGAAAAAAGCTCAATGAACTACATGTGTATAGAATATTAGTTTCAATTTTAAAGGGGCGCATTTACGTGTAAAATTGTAACTCATTCTTTTCAGTTGCTGTAAAATATTTTATAACAATCTCGCATCTAAATTCTATCGCCATTACAAAATTATCGAAATTCAAATAATATTGAAGCTTCCTCTGAACCTCACATAGAATAGATGCATCAAAGCTACCAGCACAAAATGTAAACTATTTAATATTAGAAATAACCGGGACAATAGCTAACAATATCCGCGGTCCCGCCGCTATCTACCTCCAACGACTTGCATACAAAGTGCTCACATTATTCCGAGCAGTGGTTGATTTTATTCATACCCAGGCCGCTGCATTTAATTCATTTTAATTCTCTGTCCGTCCAGTTTGCGGCCCGACAATTTTAATTATTAACTTTAAAAATATTTACCTAGCATTTTAGGGTTAAATGGATAAACCTTTGTTACGTTCAGATGTGGCTCGTTTGTTAAGTAATCTATTTTTAGGAGAACTGGGATTTTGTGAAAAGCTTTTATAATATTACATTTTATCTCGTCTAGTTGTTGGGTACTTTGTTCGGGATCGTTAGGCCGTTATAGATAATAGGATGAATGTTATTGTGTTCGCAGGGCTTGAGAATCAAGTGAGAGGAACGGCCTGATTAATGCATGTAAATAATAAGTTGTGTTCTGAATAATTAATAGGTATAATTAATAGGCTTGATATTTTTATCAGGCTAAAAATAAAGCTTACAAGTGTTTTTCAGTAAAAAAAATTATAATTCTGTCTACAGCTCAGTTAATTAAAGACAATTCTACCTTTTTAAACTCTCCATGAGCTGTATTCAAAAAATTAAAATCAACACGCCAGAATCTCATTACTCACTGCAATTTCACGAAAACCATTTTAACAAGATAAATAATAATTTAACCGTGCTCAAGCGAATGTGGTAAGTTTAATTAAAAACGAGGATTTGTTACTCTGAAACTTATCTACCAAAAACGTTCATGTACGATTTAAACCTACTTATATGAACATGACACGACCGATTTCGATAAACAGGGGTCGCTTAGACCCCGAAACATTATCGCGGTCGACAATGGTAATCGACAAGCGACACATAATAACCAAAGCAGACCTAAAAGGGTTTGTGTAATGGAGCAATTGCCAGTTAATTACGCGTGTGGGTCTAACAGACCCCGCCTCGTTTTTGTAACGGTTGAGTGTTTTGAGAAACTAGTAGGTAGTTGAAACGATGGGTTTGTACGTTTGTGTATTGAGAATAAGTGTTCTTATGTAGTTTAGTAAATGCTGATATCAAAAAATTAGTTCACGCCCGCTTGTTTTCGTAGAAGTACACGCCTGTTTATTATTGTTTTATTATTACTAACAAATTGAATTGTAAGATATGTTAATAAAGATTTGATTAACACATATAAAACCAATCCCAAGTAGTAACTACCAATCTTTGTTGACCAGGCACAAATCTAGACTTCGGGTGTTACCCCGAACGTGTCTTCTCTTCTTCAGAACTTCATTTTCTCATGTTTTTTATAAAGCTTTATCTGTATTGCTAAAACAATGCTCGATAACCAGTAACTCCATGTAAAATACTACTGCATCCTACCCACCTCAACATAGTTGAGCAATCGCTAGGTAAATGATGATGATTGCCAGATAATTAAAAATCTTTCAAATTAATACCGTTTCCTCCAGATAATTCTAAATAAAACCTCTTCGCCTATATCAATCAGCGTACATTTGTGGTCCACTCATCCAGAGCCACCCGGTTACAATTTTAGTTCGCTATCGATCCGTCTGCTGCCACTGTCTTATTAACACTCTCTCTCGTATTCTGTAATATGTCGCATTTGTATTTTGTAAATGGTGTGGACTACTCGTTACTGCTTATAACCCTAAGGTTGAAATTCACTTGCACGTCATACAAGGGGGCCTAGACAAAGTGACGGTCTATCAGCGAACCCCACCTATTTGACACGCTTTTATTAGCTTCACCTGTAACTGACTGTAAAAAAATCTTAGAAGGTGACCCACTTCCCAGTTTCCGATTGAACTGTAATTTTTAAACATGTTTAGTTTGGATGACAATGCATGGCTAGCTAAGTGATGTCTTTCTATATCCTATATGGCGGATTCCCAAAGATGGCGGACTCGTTATTTTTGATGCATTCCGGACAATCATTCTTCTAATTGTAGCGTGCAGGATTTGATATCGTAAACCCATAGCACAAAAGTCAATATTTTTGGCAGTGCACCATAACAGGTTACATACAGTACACAAAATGCAACTTAAAGTGATTACAGCTGCAAGCCTGCGGTTAATTTTAAAAGCCGGGTATAATGCAGACTAAACCTGGCTTTGCCCGGGTAACACCGGCACCGGGTAGACCCGTAGCTAATACCCGGGTAATTCGTCGCTAAGATGTTTATGCCTCGCCATTGGTTTTTTGTTAGCTGCGTTATCTGTTTTGAGTTGGTATTTTCCCTTCTTTTTTGGGACAGACTTAAATTGTAGTTCATTTAGATGATTCTAATCATTCTCCAGTCCTTATTCCAATGTATTTGTGTAAGTGAGCGTCAATGACAACCCATACGCAAAGACGTGCTATCCTGAGCTGCTTTTTTATCACCCACTTTTTGGTAATTGGTTTGATCAATTTATAAGTCATTTATTCATTTGTTTAAAACAGGTGCAATAACAATGGTGGTAACAAAGAGTGCGCAATGGCATGCCAGAGGGCGTACAAATGTTTGTAAGAAATGAAGCCAGCCAATCTCAATAATTAAAATAAGCCTGCACGATAAAAAAAACAATTTTAAATAATTGCATACTACAAACTAATTAATAATAAATAACAAATTTGGATTTACCAAATTTTCTTAAATTTAAATAGTTTTAGTATACCGAAAGATTTGAATCATACCACCCTTTTACAATACCAATTTTATTTAATAATATCAATGAAAAAATACAAAAATTACAATGAAAATAAATTGAAACCAATAAAGAAAACCACACCGTTGATTTGACACGTGTCATTGTGTGTCAAAAATTTTCCGAAATATATAAAAGAAATGAAGATATGACGATGATATTATGTTGACGAGATCAGCTACACGACGCGCACGCCTATCGCCTCCGGACCCGTCGCTCAGCTCCGCCTCGCCGCCGCCGGAATCCAGCCCAATCGTGAGTGCTGTGACACCGGCCGTGGCAGTTGCGTCGAGCTCGAGCGACGAGTATTTCTCTCCGCCGACGACGCCACCACCTGCTCGTCGACGAGGAGGACGCCGGCCGCCGGACGGTTTAGGACCTCGAGGCCCACCGGCCTCTGATAGGGTCCCAGCTCCCGGCGGGAGTGTGCCGCGCATGCGATGGACGCAATCCATTAATGCAAATGTCATGCGCGCATACTATGGGGCTACAGAGGGGGGTAACAACCTGACCGCGTACCGTGTTCGGATGCTCTCTCTGTTTCAGGTGCTTGAGCCAGCTGTCAACGTGTCGGCACAACGACTGTCGGATCAGGTGCGAGTCATCCAGCGTAATGGTATGTTGGATGACACCGTACTTGATCGCTTGCGGACTGAAATGCAGAGTAGCCATGTCATTGCCACGCCGCCGCAGACTGTGGTTCCACCACAGTCTACCATAATACCAACTCACGATAACAACGTGAGTAATGACATGGTTACTAATGTAAGTACCCAGTGCAATGAGGAAATGAGGTGTGCTTTGGAGGGTGCGATTCGAGAATATCGGTTCATGCAACCCGATCTTAGACCACGCGTACCTCGTTTGCCCATGCATAACAAAAATAAGGTGCTGGTGGCGGTTCTGGATTCGCAGTTGTCAAACTATTTTGATAACTGCGAAAACCTCACCGATGCTCACTCAGTCCTGTATTGTGCGGCTGTAGCGGCATGTCGTGTAGCTCATGTCAAATTTTCTGATGACAGAGCTACACGACCTAAACCAGCCGTACCGTCATGGCAGTACAGGATTGAACGACGTATTGGTGAGGCCAGAGCACTCATCGGCAAACTGATCTGCTTCAGGGAGGGCAATACTCGCCCTAGAGTGATGCGTTTTGTGAGGCGGGCGTTCTCGGGGACTGATATCAGTGCTCGAGACTACATGTCCCGTGTCACAGAGCGCATCGACTTCCTGAAGCAGAAAGTTTATGCATGGGCAAACCGTATTCGTAGGTATAAGCGGCGGGTGGACCGATACACTCAGAATCGCACATTCCAAAGAGATGAAAGGTGGGTTTATAGGGCTTGGGAGCGACCCGACCAAGGTGTGGCTGACACGCACCTGCCGGATGATGATGCCATGTGTTCATTCTGGCGCAGCATCTGGTCGGTGCCTGTTAGCCATACCGAGGGTGAATGGACTCGGGAGGTCGAACGAGCGTGCGATCTAGTACCAGAAATGGGGGCAATCACTATCAGCCCCCAAGACGTAGTTCGTGCAGTCCGTCCGTTACCTAACTGGAAATCTCCAGGGCCGGATGGGCTGCACAACTTCTGGATTAAATGGTTTACAAGGTCGCACGCTCGCCTGGCGATCCTGTTCCAGTCAGCCTTAGAGTCAGGGTCGCTGCCAGAGTTCCTGACAACAGGGATAACCCACCTGCTCCATAAATCTGGTAGTACTGCGGAGCCCAAAAATTATAGACCGATTGCCTGTCTTCCGACAGTCTATAAAGTTCTTACATCCATTTTGAGAGCTAAAATTAACAAACACATTGATGACAATTCTGTAATGTCCGCTTCTCAAAATGGATGTAGGAACGGGTCCCGCGGTACTAAGGAGCTACTCCTCATTGATATGGCCATTAGTCAACAGGTTCGCCGTTCCCGAAGGGATCTGTCGACATGTTGGATAGACTATAAGAAGGCCTATGACTCGGTGCCACATACATGGCTCATGAGGGTGCTAGAGTTATATAAAGTTGATTCAACTCTGCGCATCTTCCTGATGTCATGTATGGGGCAATGGAGGACAGTCCTTCGCTATCCGGGATGTCGGCAAATCCAGAGGAATAGCGAGCCGATAAGGATAGAGCGAGGTATATTTCAGGGCGATAGTTTGAGTCCGCTTTGGTTCTGCTTAGCCTTGAATCCTCTTAGCACGCTGCTGGAGGATTCAGGTCTAGGCTATCGGTTGAGGAGAGGTGGTCAAGTTATATCTCACCTCCTTTACATGGATGACCTGAAACTCTTTGCCCCCAACGATTTGCAACTGATGGAGCTACTGAAAGTAACTGAAACTTTCAGTAGCGCCATCAGGATGGAATTTGGTGTGGACAAATGTGCGGTCATGCATGTAAAGCGAGGGGAGATTGTGGAATCTGTGGGAACCCAGCTCTCGGATTCCATAAATCTTAGATCCCTCTCAGCAACTGAAACCTATAAGTATTTGGGTATGTCGGAAGCGCTGGGCATCAATGTTGCTGACATGAAGCAATCGTTGAAGGAGCGCTTCTTTGGCCGTCTGAAAAAAGTATTTAATAGTCTTTTATCAGGCGGCAATAAGGTGCGTGCCTTCAACGGTTGGGTCATGCCGGTTCTGATGTACTCTTTCGGCATACTCAAATGGACTCAGACAGAACTAGACGCCCTGGATAGGAGGGTCCGTACATTGTTGACGACATATCGAATGCATCACCCGCGTTCTTCTGTTATGAGACTGTATATCCCGCGGAGGTGTGGGGGTCGAGGCTTTTTAAACGCTAAGACTCTTCACAATCGCGAGATATGCAGTCTCAGGGAATATTTCCTTGAAACCGACGTGGGGATGCATCGAGATGTGGTCGCAGTGGACAAGGGGCTCACCCCGCTCTCCTTGGCTAAAGAGAACTGGCGCAAACCTGTAGTGCTTGACACTAACGACCGCATGGAAGTATGGCAGAGTAAGGAGCTTCACGGACGGTTTTTCCGGGCCCTGCATGGGCCCGATGTAGACCTACCAGCGTCCGTAGCCTGGCTACGTTCCGGGGACCTCTTTGGAGAAACCGAAGGTTTTGTCTGTGCAATTATGGATGAAGTTATGATGACGAATAACTACCGGAGATTTATTGTGAAGGACGGTACGGTTGACATATGTCGGGCATGCCACCGTCCAGGCGAATCAATCCGTCACATTATCTCCGGGTGTTCTCGTCTGGCTAACGGAGAGTACTTGCATAGACACAACCTTGTAGCCAGGATTATCCATCAGCAACTTGCTCTAAAATACAACCTTGTGGAATCGGAAGTACCGTACTATAAGTATGTGCCCGACCCAGTTCTCGAAAATGGCAATATCACATTGTACTGGGATCGATCCATCGTAACTGACAGGACTATTGTAGCCAATAAGCCTGATATAGTGGTGGTGGATCGATCAGAGCGGCGTGCAATGATTGTTGACATAACGGTCCCGCATGATGGGAACCTCGTGAAAGCCGAGAAAGATAAGCAAATCAAGTATCTTGACTTGGCTCACGAGGTTGTCGACATGTGGGATGTGGACTCAGCGATCATTGTGCCGATAGTTGTATCAGCCCATGGCTTAATTGCCAAGAGCCTCGACCAATACCTGAGGAGGCTCTCGTTAGGCAGCTGGATCAAGGGTTTGATTCAGAAAGCGGTACTTCTGGACACGGCTCGTATTGTCAGGAGGTTCCTCTCTCTGGAGCCCTGACCGCCGGTAGCTTGGACCCTGTTCCCGATACCGGTGGGCTACAATTTTTTATATTTTTAAATGTTTTTTTATATTGTTTTTAGTTTAAGAAATATTTAAAAATATATAAGATTTGTGTAAAGTTAAATAAAGGATAAATAAGAATAACAATAGAAATAGTATACCTATAGCTTTTAAAGGCATTTTTCTTGATTTTTTGTACTCGCGAAGTATGATAGAACAATGTACCACAGTTTTAAGCAAACTTTACTCCAAAGCAAGTCAAGAACTACATAATCTCAAAAATTCACCATATTTCCCGTGCAAAATGAAAATAAAACAGTTTTATTTTGCTACCGAGTCAAGGTAAACGATATTACAATGTTTTAAGTTGGGGTAAACTCCGGATAATATGCGTAATCTCCGGCAGTTAACGTTTTTAAAGATAATGCCGGTTCCAGCCGGCTCGGAATGAAGCCGATTGAAAACGCTAACGAAATGGAAATTGTTATTTTGGGAGATAAACGGAATAGTTATTGTTTTGAAGAGGATTCCATTTGCTTTTTACTGATTGCCTTGATTAGGAGCCTATTTTCTAAAGTATTTAAAGCGTGAGTGAGAGATAATGCATTCGTCCGAAACTTTACTGAATAATATAATTACAAGATTTTCCTCGAAAATATATAGGTATGTGTTTTCTTTAGAGAATAATAATTTTAATTCTTAGATATTTTTTTTATTCGCTAGACGCGTCGACCTTTGCACTAGAGGCAAATTTCCAGTGGTCAAGTTGGTCGAAATGTCAAAATAAAAAGACGCTTGTTTCTGTCATTGATTTTCATGCCACGGACTCCAGAAAGTACTTCTACCCCTATTTACCACTTTTTATTCTTGTTTTTTTTGTTTTACCCTTTTTAGTTGTGATATCCCACAACGTACAACGTTGTCATGTATAAATACATTGTTACTAGAAGTTGTTATGAGATCATCATGTCATCAACACAGGCCAAGAAGAAAAAAACATATTATTTAAGAAGTATCAATCACGTCAATCGGCCCAGTAATCGCGGCGAACTCGTTGTACATAAATAAAAAAAATAAAAGAATACGACTGCCGGATATGTAACCTCCTCCTTTTTTAGAAGTCGGTTAAAAATACATTTCCATTATATGTTCTCAATTATTAAGCCACTGAACAATATCCTCTTAATTTAAAACTAAATTACGAATTGACTATATTTCATGAATAAGCCATTTTTCGCCGAAATACCCTTGATTAATAGCTGGCAGATTAAGTGGCAATACTATCCGTTGCCATGGCAACTGACTGTAATTAATTATTCACACCTGTTAGAATTTATTTCGTAGGCTCTTGTGCTAATGATAAATTGCTTCATTATTAAAATATTTAGTCTTTTGACTACTAAATACGACTTCATTAATTTTGTGTTTGTTCTTTTCAGGTAAGTCCTGGTTATTATGAAGATAGTGATAAAAACGTAAGTGAATTTTAACTTAAAGGTTTTTCCACCTGTATTAATTGAGGTTTGGCGTCCTTAATTAGTGAAGTGAACTGTAAAAGACTGGACTGGATTGTGGACATCTGAAAAGCAGTCGCTTTATGTCAAATATAGTTATCCGGCTATAGGTTAGACTGGAAGGAAAGTAGTTCGGAAAAGATGCTAAGCAAATATTGACGAATTGTACCCAAAAGATGTAAGCAACATGATTTCCTTGATCGGGATTGACGTGTAAATCTGGTAATCGGTAACAAGTTTATGCCACACAGCATGTTTGCTAAGTCCTTCTGAAATCCCTCAAAGTCTCAACACAAACAAGACCTACTTAGCTTGAACATCATTCAGAAGGCCTGAAGGTGAAATAGTGACAACAACCTCCCCGTAGCTGTTAGCAGAGTTCAGGCGCCGAAACATCTCTTGAACCTATTTATAGTGGGCTATTGACCTCTCCACACAATAACTCCCAAAAAAATCCCACTTAAATTGAACAAAAGGGAACCAGCCAATATTTACACGAAACAACTAGCCATTCTTCGCGTCAATTCACCCGCCACACAAAAGATAAGTACCTACATAATACAACTTATATATCTTTCTTCCTTTCTCTCGTCGAGAAAAACATACTATCAAAATATAATAGCGCTCTTATGAGAAGAACACGCGATTTTCGCCTCTAAAACAAAATAGGAAAGCGGTTATAAGTAGTTATAACTGGCTGTTACCGCTACAATCTGGTTATATCCGGAAATTAGCGAACAAGTGGGAGTTTGATACAGATAAATTTAGTGTTTTCTTTTCTGCCGGTTTTCTGATTAACGTCTTATTTAGCGAGCTGGGATTTGAATAAATATAGATCAGATTTATTATTTACCTGCACACGGAACTATACTGCCGTGTATACTTGACCACTGCATATCTAGTGTTGAGTGTGTTTTTTCGCAATTTTGAAAAAACAGGAATTTAGATAACTTAAAAGGTTTGTTCCAAAACTTGGATTAGCTTCGGAGTTTCTCTTTCGAAAAAAGATCATGTTTCGTCCATATTTTTCTAAAAAAGTTTCACAAAAGCCGTAACACGATTCCTTTCCTACTTCTGCTTCAGAGAGATTATCAAAAGTTAACAATATTAATAAAACCATTTTTTTATTAGCCACCCCATTTAATCGAGGTACCTATGTTTGCTTTAAAATAAAATAAAACACTTACCCATGGGAAAATCCACCTTATGTTTCAGTGCTAAAGTTGATAATTGCTTGGTGTTAAAAACCAGGGGTACTCAACACTGGGTCGAGCCGGTGTGAATTTTTAAAATTATTATTTGAGTGGGCTGGTAACTGGGTTTGCAGTAATTACTGTCTGAAACCTGAAACCTTCAGTAAGTATGTCACTGTGCCAAGTTTAGGCTATGTTTTAGGAGGTAGCTCTTGCGAGATTATTAGTGAACTTTACAACAGAATAAGTTCTGATTTTATGAGAAACTTATAACAATAAATTTTGTGATGTGTTTGATAAAGCTATAATTTTGGAGACGCTCTTAAATAAATTCAGCGCTCGAAATTTTGGGATAAAAAGTGTGAAGATTGAATTTCGTATATTTCAGGCATAACTGTAAAGGTACAGACGACAACACGAAGGAGGTCTTACTTTGAGCTGGTCTAGTGCAGTACGGAGTTTCCATATAATAAAAGACAAGCTAAACTAATTTCCTCACCGCAGATAGGCGACTGTATGCCGAAAATACAGGGTGGAAGGGACACCGACTTAATTACCGATGAAAAAATTTTGTGGGGGGAGGTTCCGAATGGTGTACTGGAAAGGTAGTAACCGTTTGTCAAGTGCGCTGATGTCCCTTCCACCCTGCATATACCCAAAATGTTGGTTAGTCATTTTATAGCCAGATTTAGCAATGCAATCAACGATATCATGAACAAGCTCGCGTTCAATAAAACGAGCAATAGCGTCGGAACAAAGTTTTATTTCCTCTTTAACGATATTTTGATTGAAAATAATGGGGGCATCACTATTAATTCAGTTATCTCATAACCATTTCATTATTTTAAAAGCAACTGCAACTCTAAACTGAAGATTTTTTCATTCCATTAAGACAGCGTTTACTGAACAAAAACCAACAAAATACGAGACAACAGATTTCATTTCCTACATTTAATCAACTTGTGAACACAATACAAAACCTAACCTTAGCGTCTCGGACATAAAGTTGATATTGTACCTCCAAAACAAGGTTTAGGTCAAAAAGGGGTCGATCGGACTTTTTACTGCTAGAAGTCACCTGTTGCAGGTACAGGGAGCTACGAACGGTTATTGAACAATAAAAACGTACAATGTTGTGTAATGACGCCTCTACACCTTTGGTTTCATGAATTTAAAAGCGTGTCGTGGTTCTGTTTGTACATATTTATTTTAGTGGTCGTTGGTATCTTGTAACGTGATGTGTGGAGGCCTGATTTTGTGAGGCCTTATGGCTGTGTTGGTGAGAGGGCGAATTTTGCGGCCGTTTTATTGTAGCCGGTTGATATCGAAAAGCGAGACGGTTAAATGTACACATCGTAAGCCTCCCTTTTGAACCTGAGAGCGGCATAGACAGGTGTTATGAAGGACCCTTGGATAATGTCATGCTTTACTGTGTAATTCAAAACTTCAATAGAACTGTATTGAGAAATAACTTACGCACATAAACTAATGCCTCTTTATCCCAGACACTACAGACGCCACCAGCTACGTTCCCTGCAGATTCCTTTCGCCTCATCAACGTTCACACCATGTGGTCATGCACGTCGGTTGTGAGAACGCATAACGCACCTGACTTTACTAAAGACCATCACCAATAAGTACATGTCCTCTCCCCGGTACGAATCTATTACGAACTGTTGCAGAATACATATCTTAAACTTTTATAGGCCTTTCTAATCTCCGTGCCTCGGGAAGCTTGTTAAGCTGTTGGCCCCGGCTGACATTTGTAGATCTTTAACAGTAGTTGCAGGTAGTCAGTGGCTCGATAGTCTGACAACCAGTCTTACCAAGGGCGTATCGTATTACCCATTTATTGGGTTATGGACGTCAGATAGGCATTCGCTCCATGTGAAATACTGGTATTCAGCTGCGGTCAGACTGGAAGCCGATTCCAACGTTGCTGGGGAAAGGTTAATCTCCTAAGTGTTACAAAATAGATTGCCATTATTAACCTGTACACTCCAGCCTACCCAGAAATTAGTCCAAGTTAGTTTCATACGAGAATCACGGAATTATAATAATATGTAATCAACTAAAAGCTAACACGAGTGAGGGTACTAAGTTATTCAATTATGTAGAATTACGGCTTCTATTCAAGTTTACATGTTAATTACGTTTCATTTGACGCTAGAACTTTTGGTAATGTTGGCGGGGAAATGTTTGCGTTCACTTGAGAATGCGGAAGTCGCAATCTTTGGGTGGGTGATGTAAGACACAACAATTAATATTAGTTTAAAAAACACGAATTTTGATAGATAGCAAAAAGTGTATCTGCGCAGTGTTCAAAAAGTGAAAAAGACTAAGTGAAAAGTAATTGATCTATTGTCTCGGGACTTAAAATAAGAACGAAGATTTGGACAACGAAACTAATACAAATCTCTCTCTCTCTCCTTTTGAAACCCACTACTACGCTAGGTCAAGGTCAAGATTAGTGTTAGCAGGTTAAAACCGACCTGAGGTCGACGCTACCAGCTTAGAATGTAGTCTCTATGAGATCATTAATGATCTACCCAACAATTTATAGAACCACACTAACTCTATCCCCGACTTGGGAATCGAAGCCAGGACCTCATGCTCAGTAGAATCGCTTGCGATCACCAACGAGGCAGTCGTTCTCATCTGAGCCATACCATCAACATCTGAAAGGTCACAAACGTTAATTTCCAGTCTGGTGAACAGACAGATCTTAGCACAAAAACTCTCTCAACTCCACGCGTCTGAAAAACTGACCCCAAAACACAGCAGTCCTCACGACGATACAGGCAACAAATCGGTTTGGTTAATGCGGGCGTAATTCAGAAGGGCACATAAAAAGGCCTACAATAAGGCCACTAAGCCGGCGGCCGATTGGGCCTCTCATTGTCACGTAATGTACGCACTATATTGGCCTGTAAGCAGGCCTTTTTGGCAGAAAGAGGTGGAGTTGTTGCTTGATTAAATGTAGGTCATGTATTAAGTCTGATCTTGATAATGTGGCAGTGTGCTTCTGCGTTCTTTACTTAGTTTAAAACCAGGTGTCATAGTAACAATAAAGCTTGGACCCTGATCCCGATATCGGGGGGCTACAATTTTTTATACTTTTAAATGTTTTTTTTTATATTGTTTTATGTAAGGAATATTTAAAAATATAATTAATTTGTAAAGAAATAAATGAAAGAAAATAAGCTCGGTAAAACAACTCACCACCCCTGAGGCGTTTTACCGCTTGCTATTTTTACACACTTGTTCGCCATGTTTCAGCATAGCCGGGCGGCAAAATCAAATACATTATGCTCTTTGCCGCAGAAGGGCCGAAATGACCCAAACAAGTTCCAGATTTGGTAGGTGTCGAAGCTATGCATACGCATATGAAGATGAACATTTGGCTGCCCGTATTGAACACACATTACGATAATATACTAATAAGAAAAACGCGAATTCACTCAGTGAATCTATAGAATAAGGACGCCGCTGGACATATTATGTAAAAAATAAAACGAGGAAATGCAACTTATACTCTAGAAATACAAAAACGAGTGTACAAAACTCTCCAGTAGTGTAGGTACTATTCTCACAAATAGAGCACGAAAAAGCGAAATTCTCTCTAAAATTAGGTGAGAATGCACAAACCAGAGTATTTACCTAATAAACGAACGTATTAACAATACACTGTATAGTGGGGTGGTATCCCACCTGGAGCACCCGTTTTCACCCCTCTTCTACCCCCTGGAAATTATGTCGTCAGCCGGTTAACAGGATTCCACAATCTTTACCCGGGTATGCTGCGTTTAAAATGAAGCTTTATTTTGAAACAAATGCTACTCGCTTTCGAAATAGGATTTGTTCCTGGATGCTGTGGCTTGCGGTCTAGTTGGATTTTCGGGATAGCATTCCTATTATTTCGTTAGATGTTTATTGGTTTTCAAGTAGAGAAATGACGAGATTTGCAGGTTACTGCTTTTACGGTCTCAAATACAATACCTAGCTAATTAATTGTTTCAAAAGTGCACTAAAATCTGTGGAAGCTTTTACATACAAATATGCAAGGTGAAAAAGACACCGACGCACAAATGGTTACCATTATGTGGGAGGGGGGGGGGGGGGGTGCAGAATGATGTACCAGATAGGTACGTGGTAACCGTTGGTGTCCGTTCCAGTCGTGTCTTTGGGATCTGTCATTGGCTCTGCCACTACGGCTTGCGTTTGTCACCTTTGGAATCGTACCTTGAATGTTCGATTTGAGTTTAAGTAGCTTTACAGTGTGTAACAGCATCTCCACATTTGTGTTCATTCTACTTGTAACTAGTTGTACGTTTGTGTGTTCACACAAAACTTTCCCCAAGAGCACAGTTTCCTTCGTCTTAATTCCTAACTTCCATCGTTACGAACAGAAATGTTTTCATCTAAATACTTGGGGCCAAAACTGCTTGTTCACCGAGTTTTTTTCGCCAGTGTTTTGGACATTTCTTGTTTTCGGCACGACGATGTAATTTGGCACTTTTTCGCAAATCATCTGGGCTAAGCATTGGGGTGAAGATTCGACACAGGCGCCCCCTGGGGAATTTCTAATGAAACTTGTTTACTCCCAGCGCCGGTGGCGACACCTGACGGTTTCAAAATGAACTAATTAAAGGAGGCTGCGTAACTTAAAGTGCTATAAAATGTAGAACGTAACATTTTTATGAGATTTGCTTCGAAAAAAATAAGGAGATGTTTTTCTTAGAGAGAAATAAAGTTGTTTTGGGTCCGCTGTTATTAATACAATTTCTTTGGCGTAGTTTGTTTAGGAACGGCTACTTAATTATATTTTTACGTACTTATTATAGGTAGGTATTTGAGGCCGAATTTCAAAGTTCTTTGCAGTCTTAAAATAAAAAATTGTAAGTCATTTTCCGTCCATCAAAATTAGTTTATAATAATCTATCGTAACTTGATAGATTCAATAAATTGGCTTGTCACTTAGCTACTCTATCCAATTGTTACTTTCATCTCTACACTTGAATACTTTGGTACATTGAAATATCTTTCTCGTCTTAAACAATTTAAACACGACTCCCCTCTTAAGCCCCATCCAACCAATTATTTACATGTATCTTCCCCTCTGAATACAAAACAAAGATATAACTCAGCCATTCGAATAAAGGAATGCTCTGACGTATGCTAAATAGAATAAAACGCAAAAGATTCTGCACGTGGTGCGTTTTGTTTCTGCTCTATACAAAGTAGCTAATACATATCAAACTGATTTTGTGTAAATTAATGTTGACTTTGTTTGTAAACGGTATAATAATCTGCTTTTTTAAGACAAATTTTATGATTGGACAGTCAACTGCATGCATGTCGGTCAATTTCACATGACAATAACGCCTTTATTCCTTAGTTGTAAGCATAATTTTCGTAGTTCAAGTGTTACCATTGACGTGCTGTTGACTGCTTTTAATTATAAGGTAGCTTAGTAACTAAATTATGTTTTATTCTGATTGGACCAGAAAAAGCTTTGCACAACTGTGATAAAATTTTATGTAAACCTACACAATATCTCGATGGTATTTAGTACACAGAAGCAACAAATCCATTCCTCTTACCGCTCGATTAAAACTTTCGATACATGCGCATTCTTTCAAATAGGAATCTGCATAGCATTACACGAGTGCCATGTTTTATTGCTATTGATTCACATAAAAAGTCACCGATCATCGGCAGTAAATGGCTTCCTTAAATACAATACGGTTTTAACGGAGAGGAAAAGGTTAGATTTACTGAGAAACATAAAGATTGAAGATTCTAAAAACTGGCCAGGGGCGAGTCGTTCTTTTTTCATAATTTTTCATAAATTAACCGGTTCATAGAAGACACCTATTCTTCAAATTTTAACAGTGTGAGGCTAACAGTTTTGGAGTAAAATAGCTGTGACGTACGGACAGAAAGACATACACAGACATACGGACAGGATGAATCTATAAGGGTTCCGTTTTTAGCTATTTGGCTAGGGAACCCTAACAACTGATCTAATTCTAAGCTGTTGATATACTGCTATAGCTATGGTCAAAATCAACGTATTTACTGTAAAAATATATCTTAATTAATAAGAAGTCTCTTAAAAGCCACTGCCTCGTTGGACTAGTACTTGCAAGCGTCACTGCTGGGCATGAGGTCATAGATTCGATTCCTAGCCCGGACAAGTAGCAGTCTGAAGTTTGCATATGAATTTGTAACATAACACTTCCCTTTTTTGGGCAGTGGGGTAAAAAGCACTGCTCACTATTACATGAAACTTAAAATATAACCTAAACTGCCTTTTTTTTTTTTTTTTTTTTTTTTTTCCGGATGGGAAATCATCAAATGACCCCCCCCACTCTGGGCGGAGCGGAAGGGAGTGTCAGACTTGTACTGACTAAAACCCATCCATGTTCCTTCTTTGCCCTTTGTGTTCCAGGGCCACGGTATCTCTTTCGAACAGTCCCGCAGCCCTGGTAGGCATCGGCCCTTGCGGACCCCTACTTATTTGCTGACATCTCTTTGAGGCGCACGTGGAACACGTGACCCCCGACGCCCAGGGCGTCTCCCGCGGCGGCTGGGACGTGAGGTTCTTTCCCTCTCACGTCCCGCCACCTCCTTCACTAGCATGACTGCTTCACAGAAGGTGGTGACGGCTTCCCATTCCCTCTCGCTCCGGACCATGGCTTGAACCAGGGCCGGACGCGAGAGATCGCCGCCGCCAATCGCCGCTACAAGGACACGGCGGTGCTCCGCCCAAGCGGGGCAGACCTTCACGGTGTGCTCCACCGTGTCCTCCGGACGATCCTCGCAGTGGAAACACCCGGGCGTTTCCTCCCGCCCGATTCGGTGCAGGAACCTCCCGAAACAACCGTGTCCGGTGAGGACCTGCGTCAGGCGGTAGGTGAGGGCGCCGTGGCGCCTCTCTAGCCACTCCTCAAAGAGGGGACTTATCGCCACTATGGTGGCGTGCCCTGCACGGGGTTGCGACAGTCGCTCTCTCCATGTCGCCATGAGATCACTCCGGAGGTCTGTCCGCTGAGCGGCAATTTGCCGCGGCAGCGGAGTTTCCTCCCGACGTAGTGCCTCCGCGCGCCATTCGTGCAGGCGTGCGAGGACTATCGCCTCCAGATCCCATGGCGGCAATCCGGCAAGGAGGCTAGCCGCTTCGCCGGAGATCGTGCGGTACCCCCGGATTAGCCTTATGGCTATTACCTTTTGAGGCGCGTTCAGGTAGTGGGCGGCTTGCCGCCTCAAAGAACGCGCCCACACCGGGGCCCCGTAAAGGGCCATGGACCGCACGACCCCCGCGTATAGCCTCCGGCAGGAGGCGTTTGGACCCCTCAGGTTGGGCAAGAGCCGCTTGAAGGCAGCCCCTGTCCGTTCCAGTTTGGGAGCCAAACGTCGGAAGTGCTCCACGAAGTTCCACCGGCTGTCGAGGACGAGTCCTAGGTACTTCAACGTCGACCCGACGCCGATGGAAACCCCTCCTGCCGTCAGTAGGGATCCCGACGGTGGCGCATTCCGAGGCCCATGAAAACACATGGCCTCGGACTTGTGCAGTGCCACCTCGAGACCCAATTGCCGGATCCTCTCCACGACTATCGCAACCCCGCGTGTCATGTTTTCGGCCGCCGCCTCGTGCGACCTCCCTTGTGCCAGTACCAGCGTGTCGTCAGCGTAGCAAACTACGCTGACGCCGGTAGGGAGGTCGGCGCGCAGCACCCAGTCGTAACCGATGTTCCACAAGGCCGGCCCCAGAACCGATCCCTGTGGAACACCGCACGACATCTCTCGCCGGTTCCATTCTCCGCTTCGACCAGGGTAGATGACGGCTCTATCCGTCAGGTAGTCCCCGACCACACGACGAAGGTAGGTCGGCACCCGGTGATACCGGAGTGCCTCCACCTAAACTGCCTAACACTTTGATAACTACGAGTTGTAACAGGTAAAAGGCCTAAGTACCTTAAAATCTGTTTGTCAGTCATTTAACGTGTGACGAGTTAGGCGCACCTGTACTGTTAAGGTACGTCTAACTCGTCACACAGACTAACTTTATTAAATTCTAAACCCATTTTGTTTGAGTTACAAATCTTTTGTTCCCATACCTACCTGGATAACAATAGTAGGTAATGTGATATGTTTACTAGACAAGCATTGTTCTCTTTTCGACCGAAATATATACAAACAACAGCCCTGCACATAAAATTCTACGTATTTACGTAACAGTAACTTGCGCAGTATATAGAATAGCCGCACCGGCAACATCTACAGGTATCAGTAACAAAAAAATTTTGGCTACAAAACCGCGTGTCACGGGTCGCTTCTGACAAAGTTTATGTACAAACACCAGCCAGCACATAAAGCTACTACAATCTATCAATTTTCTTTAATCAATTTTCAACTTTAACGCTTAAGCAAAAGGTTTAAAGTTGATTGGGAAAATTCGATAGTTTCGGGTAGCTTGGTGTTCTGACGTCTGTACGTATGTCATTTGTGTCGTCTTAAATACCAACATCTAAGTGGCTATTGTTCTTTTATCTAAGAAGACAATACGGGTCGGCAGGATACATTTTAATGAAGAATTTGAGTACCTATCAAAATTGGTATACAGTAATGGAAAAATGAATCGTGCTTTTGAAAATGGCTGACATTAAGATAATGAACTATGTAGTTAGTTATCTTAGAGTAACTAATGAGAACTTTCTTTTTATCACTTTCATTTATGGTGAAAAATCACTTGAAACCGCTGTAAAAATAACTCGAAAAGATAAAAATACGTTTCTTTCTCTCAATTCTCGTAATTTCATAGACGTTTGGCAAGGTGTTCCGTATCAGGCGTACCTCCCCTCTAACGAGCTGTCACACAGATAGGCATCTGAAACGAAGTTGAATTATTGTTCCAACTTCCCCTGATTTTAGTTATATGAGTATTACAGGAGATATTATGTATGTAGGTGGATGTAATTCACGGGAGAGGGAGATAAATAATGCGTAAATTAGAATTGTTTGGAAACTGGCAACATTGGGGTATGTTTGTGTGATTGCAACACTGAGCTGTCAAATTAAAATGTCATTAATTACAGGCGTCACTAGTTGGTTAACATTTGCATTAGGTAAGCAGTGAGTTAAGTTTGTCGTATATACGTGGCTCTTCAGTCGTCACACTGTCTCTTGGATTGACGTTTGAATTTACTAACTAACGTACTTTTGGGGTTGAAACACTGGGCCATGGGGTCCGAGTGCCCTCCTAGTATTTCGCGACATCGCCAAACGGTTGGTCGATTCTTCTCGTGACCAGAGGGCTGGCCTATTTGCTGGTCAAAGAATCAGCATTGCCATCCAACGTGGCAATGCTGCCAGCCTTCTGGGCACTATTTCCACATTAACAGCAATGCGGACGAATTGTTTGACGCCGTTCGTCACTCTTCTTCTTAGCGTGTCGATAGCAATCGAAATTGTGTCAGCCCAGAACTGAGCTACTAGTTTTGTGCTTTCGGTAGCGTCCATCAGTTCCTGTCGTTCTTCTGCTTTTGGTAAACTTAAGTACTAATTGAACGAAACTCGATACTTAACTAAATCAGTAATAAGTGATTGGTACTGGTAAAAAGAGTAAGAGTTTTACTTTCATAATAATTATCTACTATGTGGTCATAAGATTGATAACTTAACCTACTAACTTGTACCTCTGCTCCAGCTTGCTCTGTCAACGACTTTTTCCCTCAAAATAGCCACGAAAACATTTAGATGACCTATTTCGTATCTGCAAACTTTCGCCCACGTCGACGTGAAAGTTCAGAAAAGACAATCATAGACAAACATCTTACGTCAATACCATTATTTGTTGAAAGTAAATCCCCTACCTATTTGGAGATCGTAAGCGGCTTACAGGTACACCCAATATTCTCTCATATTCGTGAATCAGCAAGTTCCTAACGTTTAATATAATAAAATAACATCTTGCCGTTTATACAAACAGTTCGTCTGTGACAGCCCTAAAAAGAAAAATTATCACCTGTCACATATACAGGTCGTTACAAAAAATAACACATTCGCTAAAACGCACATTGTCGCGTGAAATCGCGCAAAAACGCGCCGCGTCGCGGGTTAGGGCGGCGGGGAGGGGGGAGATTGTCGGCTGTTAGACAAATGGTGTGCTTACTTAGCCGTCTGCGTTTTTTCACTCAGACTTACATTTCGGCGGCAGTTTGTACGAATTGTGTCGATTTGATAGTTTTTCCGGAGAATCAATGTTCTTATTTTGTTGAAGTATGAGCTGGATCTGGCTGGAGGAAGGTGGTGTTGAATTGTTCAATCAGTTTTAGAATTTTGGTCACTGTGTTTCTTAGTTATTTTGTAAACAATGAATATTGCGCAGATCGTCGAATTGTCGTCAAGAAGACGTTTTCATTTGGTTACTGTTGATAAAAAGGATTTAATATTTTTATATGTATAATTTTGTAATTGTGATATTCATTTAATTAACTAGACTTCTAAGTGACCTCGTGGCTAAGGTACTATACAATATAACATCATGATATTTTTCGGTACCTACTACCCCACGATTAAGTTCAACAGCTTCCCAATTTGTTGGAACATTAAAACAGACGTCTTCTACGAATAACTCAACATAAAAAAAATTAATTCAACAAACCTTTCAACAGGTCTCTTGGCACTTCAAAAACACCCTCTCGCAAACTTACTCCATTATTTAGTATCAACCTGTATATTTGGCCAACCACATGGTATTAAACCTTGCTTACTGAACAATAAAGTCTGGATTTGACTGCGCAACTGTAAGCAGTTTACGTCCTTAGGGAATTGAGCCAAACTTTAGCCATTTTGAGGTAAGAAGAGAGTATTAGTTCGACAAGTTTAGGAGGTTTTCAAGTTATCTCGAGCGTTTAAATGGTGTTGAGGTAAAATGGACCGTTTAACTGGGTGTTAAGATTGAATTTGAGTTTGTGGCAAATAGGGTTGACAAACAAAATTTGTACGCAGTGGAGTGCTGACACAACGAATGTGCTTCGTGTTTATTTTAATTGGTGATTGTTTTTGTGGAGCGTTTATCGAGCTCTCGAGCTATGTAGTTCGAATTGAAGTCGCTGTAGCTCGATTTGAAGTCGCTAATGTAGCTCGACTGCTCGATTGGAAGTAGGGACACGTCTGCGAGTGCTTTGAGTTCATCTGCTTGATGGCGGTGCGGATTGAATTGTTATTGTCTTACGTGTCGAGTAGCTGTTGTTTAGATTAAATTAAAGATCTACGATACAGTTTTATTGATATGCTTTCATTTGGACTTAGGAAATTGTGTTACAATGTTTTCCGGCAAAAACTTGATGGCCCACCCCCGTCGTTCGACAAGGGGTTACCAGGATGTATCGGAAAGGCAGACGGGAACAGTTTATGTCTCCTAATGATACGGCCTTTCTTCTCAAATCCGTTTTCCCAAAACAGAATTTCTTACAGGCACTAACAATGCTGATCTTTGTAGGTTTAGCTATGACAGTGAAACAGTTACGGTGTTTTGAAGATAAATAAGAGTATTCAGTTTTTCGTATGATTATATTCTACGATATTTGGGTCAAAAGTGAATTACCTAACTATTGATTTTAATTACAACTGAAGTTACATATATGATACAAGTATTTCTAAGTAAGCTATGTTGAATCTAAATAAGCAGAATTGTGAACATTCTACAATAGTTTCAAAGTTCTTGACAACTTTATTTGATAAGTTATACATTACTATAAAGTTGATTCAGACAAATGTTTATTTATTACATTAGTATTATTAGATTACAAATACCAAATCAAATGTTATGAATTAACTTCAAGATACTCACATTGACTAGAAAGGCTGAAAATTAAATAATTTCGCTCTCTGTATATAATAGCTCAGCAAACCTTTTAGTTTAATTTAGCTGCTGATGAGATACCAGATTCCTAGGAACACTAACTTTTGGACACTTGGCCTGTTTCACCGTCTTCAGATTAGTACTGTTTAACTTAGCCGATAGTAAACTGCAAATTAAATAATGGAACAAAGTTTTCTGTATTCTTAAAACACAATCCAAATTCGCTAAACACATGTCAGAACTTTCCTTTTACACACCACTCTCAATTGAGCACTATCCCTTAAAAGCTCATAAGCGGATCCAGGCAGCACCGCTGCGCCAGTGTATAATGAGTGGTGCAAACGCTGGCCCACAATGGCAGGCTTTGAACCAGGAATTTTAATGAACGTCGATGTCATTACGACGAGGTGCGGTGTGGAGGTATGCTCAGGAATTCCGCTCTGATTTCGTCCTCCGTATGTGTTTGTGGGTAGATATTGTTTTGTTGACAATGGGAAGAATGTTAGGTGGTAGTATTGTCTTCAGGTATTGCAGATTTACCCCCACTTGCTAAGGCCGACATCTTGAAATTTAAACGCACTTTGTCGAAGCGTAGTACCTGTGGCTGCCACATGACTGTCAAACTAGCAGTCCAACTAGCAGTAGATAGAGACGGGAACATGTCTAAGTCAAAGATCTGCTGAGTGACATTTATAGATCTCGGCTTTGGTTAACATGATCACAGTTCAAATTAAATTATAGGTAGGAGAGTGATCAAATAGAAAAAAAAAAAAAAAATTTCAGTAGCTCGAGCAAAATAAACCATCCTTATGTATTATTTTATCAATGATTGATAAACTTAGGATGCGTAATTGGGTCCAGAAACTTGAAATTTTGCGCTAATTTCTTTATATCATGAAAGTGTGAAAATTCGTCCCTTATAGAGATAACAATAAACGCCCGTCATGTTAGTCTATGAGAAATCTCATCGGTCATACACGCGACTTATAGCTGGATACGCCTGTTTATTTTTACTGCTAAAGTCCTTTAAAATGTAAAACACAAGAACCAATTTTTATTAAGCTTTCAACGAATGAGCATCCCGTATCTGTAGCCATTATTTACCACTGACCACCTTATCGGGGCGAATAAATAAAATTAATGTGTACCCACCATTGTGAAATGAACGACATCATCAATAAGGTCTCTTCAAATGAGTATTATTTTCATATCTGTTTCGAAAGGTGTTGGGAAAGGTTCGTAATTAAATTGATATCATGGGGGCTTTATGTCGATAGGGGGATCCCAAAAGGCACTAAAACTCAAAATTATGAAATGAGGTAAAAACTACGGGAATCTATTACGAATACAGTCTGTTCGTTTAAAAGTATTTGGTTGACAATAAAGCATATAATTATTTAAGTGCTTCTACATAGTCTGAAAATAGAACTACCTGTAACCTAATCCTTTTTTTCTGCAATGGGCAGCGATCACGAGTTGTTTCTTCATTTAATAGCATCTGATTGACGTATACATACATAAATACTTCACTAAAATGGCCCGAGATTAGTGGCAAGTACTCGTTTAATATAATCTTCATTTAGTTACTCTTGCACAATTTCGGAAATAATATATTTTTGCCCGTTACTAAGATTTATTTCAAAATCTCACATCTTAGCCCATACATAAATATCTAAAAATCAAGAACAATCCAAGTGCTATAATAAAATAAAGCGAGTGAAACTGAAAATGTACTCAAACGTAAAAAGGTGGTGGTTCGCATTTCAGCTTTTTAATTCTCCTTTGAGGCGCGTCCAGACACAAAGTTAGTCGCAAATCGCATTACAGTCTGCCTTTGTCAAGGCGTGTCTGGTGCAGGCTCTATACCACTTGGTGTTTGCCATGCCAGTTTGTCCTTTGATTTGCTGAAGGCATGACAATTTAGATTTCGTTTTAAATAAACATTTCCCGTGTTTAAAGTGATTGTAAAATACATTCCGTATATTTTGAGGAGTTTTCAGGTATTTTAATAATAAAGAGAAATGTTTTCCACCTAAGTATAACAAACTGTGATATCTTAAGTATTGCCTTTCGCACTCAATACAACATAACGATAAAAGTAAATAAATAATTACATCTAATCCTCGTTTCTACAGCTACAAGGTGTAATCACGATGTAATAGCAATGGCAGTAAAACATGTAGTAACCAGACAACAATTTCCCCGAGCGCCTGATAATTTTCTTATAGCAACGAGTGTCAGTATTGTTATTGCAGCCATAATTTTCAGGCGCTTATTTGATACTGGCCTAATATTTATGAATTGTAAGGGTATTTTATGGTATAAATGGCTGCTGTTATGTTAGGATAATGGGGTCCCCTATAGCATTGCTAACTATTTTGCCGTAGTATGTTTTCTCTTGTAAAACCTTACGATTGTGCTAGCCTATTTCGCATTCTTTCTTGTACTAGATATTGAGTATTAACAAACTCGACACGTGTGTTTTCGGTTCCATTTAAGGAATACCCTTTACATACATTTTAGGATAATTTTCCTTAACTTAGGTAAAAGCAAACAAAAGTGGCTTAACTCAAACCTGTAAACATAAACTTTTTATTTTTAGCAGAACTAGAAATACGAAGTTCCAAATAATAACGACTTTAAGCTCAGTGTATACATAGGATTAACCCGAACATTCATATTATCGATTCAGACAGTATGGCGGTGCGTAGCGGACGTATACGCCGAAATAGGTCGGACAGTAGAACCCTCATCTCACTCGGCTTCATAATTACTTCTCCACGTTAAATTTTCATTGCCCTCTCCGTAATAATATGAATATTAAAGTAAAAGGTCGGAACTAGTGATGTGTAACGACTCCAGTCCCGCCACACGTGTCCCGATTTTCCGGGACTTTAATTCCGGCATGACGTCTCGTTGGGGACGCTCAAATATTCCGTTTTCTAAATGTCGCCGTTCCATGCTTTATATTTTGTGTTTTTGATCCGTTGGTGTTGACTGGCTTTGTTATTCATTAATCCACATACGAAGCCTTAATTTCATCATGTGTGTCGGGAATATGTTTTACGTTTTCTTTTTGGGAATATGCGGAGTATGTTAACGTTTCAGGTCACGATATTTCTTTGAACATCTTTTTTGTTTTGCATGTAACGTGGTGTTTTATCAAAATATCGCCTACTTGTTGTTTGGTTGAAAGTTCAAAGCAAAACTAATATTGTTGTGGAGCTTTTGAATTTTTACCTTACTGAAAGCTATCACGTATTTTAGTTGCCTAAATCAACGATACATTCTCTCGACAGCATTCGTTTGTTTTAGTAAAAATGATTGAATCATAATGCTTATTTAGCTAATTCAAATTACAAATGAAAATTAAATTTCCGTGTCGAAGCACAAATCATTTTATGTTCACACCGAAATCCCGTAATGTCCCGCGTAGTTACAACACTATGGAGTACTTATTATAATATTAATTAAATTACGTTTTAGTGCTTAGTTTTACATTTTGTACTCTTGCTTTACTTTACACTTTGAAAATGATTGTGTTCATTGTTATTTTAACCCTTACCTCACCTGTTGGGTTAATAATGTGGCCACTGTTCGGCTTTCAGTGTTTTGCTTTCGATAAACTAAAAGCATTATTTACCAAATAGTTTCTAGATTATGGGTCTGCGGTAAAATAGTTGTATACTCGAACGTAATATATTCATCTGATAGTAAAGCTGTTTTAACTTCCAAAGCTTGGTACAAGCGCCTGAATATTTCCACACAAACGCATTCTGCAGCAACAAGCATGTCTGTGTGATGCTATAACAAAACGAGCAGGCGTGTCGACCGCTTAATATTATACGTTTAGCGGTTAACCACACAATGTGTAGGGGTTAGTTAAGTTCAATTTAATTTCATTTAAAAGTTTTTGTTGTACTTTTATATTCTGTATCTATAGCAAGTTTTTAATTGTATCATTAAAGTAATAAGGGAGCAATGTTAAATGAACAAAAATGGAAAAAATAAATTAAATAAGACCTATGTTTTTAACTAATGTTTGATGAGCACTGAAAACATGAAAATATGAACTTTATTAAAAATGTCCTTTTAATTATTCCCTAACGAACTCGTCCCTCAGAACAAACGTTACATTGTAAACATGAGCGTAATCTCAAATAACAATAGCCAATAGCGAAGCCTCGTCAGAGTTAACCCTGTGACCGCCGCCGTATTTATTTACCATCGCTAATCCACCGTGTTGGTACGACCGACCCCGACCAATTTAAAGAGAACAAGCCTAATCCGCCCTTTGTAATGACCCAACTTGGGGTTTTAACCCTTTCAAATACGTAGGTACGACTTTTTTCACCCCTTTGAATTTATACCAGTTAATTTTTTATTGTACCACTTTATGTCAGAATGTCGTTACGATTATTGCGTGACGTTTCCGAAGTTTGGCGGAAACACCCGAAGTTTAGTCTCGGGTTGATAGTAAGGGTTGTGTTGGTATGTCAGGGGCGCGGTGATTATGTGGTATTAATTAAAACTTGTTGTTTATGAGTGTGGATTAAGGATTTTATGTTTGTGTTTTAGAAACTAATGTTAGTGTGTTTAGTTTTTACTTTTAATACCAATATTTTTGATATGTTTTATGACCAGGGATTACAAAATAAACTAATATATTTTAGGAACCATGAAGGTCAGTTTGTAATTATCATTATCATTCTCTTGCCTTTATCCCAATTAATTTGGGGTCGTTGCAGCATGTCTTCTTCTTCCATACTTTTCTTTTTCTATAACTCGTCATCTGTGCCCGACATGTGAACTATAATATTATTTACGATCTTGTAAAACACATAACGTGATATTCGATAAAGAATTGAATTAAATTTCATTAGACACCTCTATTGTATCCATATCATCTTTCACAAAGTCCAACCATCGTTTATTTTGGTCTTATAGCCATCAACATTCACACTCAAAGCTTTCCTCTTGACGCGCGACGTTTACCTGGTGAAGGTCAGTTTATATCTCTTACTAATAGCATCGTAAAATAAAATGTACCACAACATACTAAATATGACAGATATAGATTTCACGATAGGCCGAAAGTCGATCACATTCACCTCCAAACACAGGTAACACAAAAAATTCAAGACTTAATCCCTTACTCGTACTCACCTACTTACAAAGTGACCAAAACAAGTCAAGTTTTTCGGTTCAATAAACCCTAAACAACTCTTACACCTTCATCATAAGGTTGAAATTCCAGTGGTTTCGTGTTTTAGCTTGTGGTTAGAAAAGTGGCCGTCTTTGAATGACACTCGACACAAAGGGCACAGGGCGCCTCTTGTGCGTTCACGGGTACTTTTAAATACTGACCTTGACACGACGTCTTTGTAACTAAGAACTGAAGATCTTTTTCATTTTGAAAGTATACAGCGAAAGATAGGATCTTTTTGTCAATGCTGAATCCACAGAAAAAATATTATTTCAAAGGAAATGGATCTGCCTCGAATCTTTTTAGATAAAAAATAAACAGTTATTGACACTTCGTTACTGGGAGGGACGTTATAAAGGGTGTAAATAGACCCTTAACATATACGAAAGGCACTTGTTCTCCCCGTCTTTGCAATATTTTTTTTGTTCTAGACCATACCTGGGAACCTCCTATTTACAGAGATATTGGGGGTCAAAGTTCCAACCTTTTCACAAGTTTTTTTTTTTAAATACATGTTTTTTTATGTAAGATTTACACACCTCCACGACCCCCGTACTACACAATCCATCCATTAGAACAATGCTTTGAGTGCTTTCCATCGAGTCCTACCGTAAAACGTGATTTGTCACCCCAAAAAAAAGTCGATTCCCAGCAATATTTTTTGCGTAAAGTTACTTAGTTTGAAGTACAGAATGCTTAGTTGACGGATAAGTGAAGGGTCTTTTTACAAGCTGTATAGGGATAAAGGTCCAGTTCTGAAAACTATTGTAATCATTTCAGAATTAAAATTTATAAGAATAATAAGAAATTCAATTCAATTCAATTCATTTTTATTTCAGATAAATTGCTTTATATCCATACAAGTTTTTTAAATAATATAATACACAATCAAACAACACAACAATGACAACATTGGATTAGGACCGCACTACTCGTGCATGGAGTTTTGTCCAATGCTCCAGGAAGGAGCACTCCATGTCCATTCTCCCCTCAATGAGCTGCAGGAAGCTGTGAAAGGAATTGTCTAATCTGAATTAAAAGGAATGATGGCGCAAAGTTCCATTTCTAAGGAAAACAGGTCTGATATTATGTTTAGTTATTTTAATACTCGAAGTAAAAGCAGAAATCTATGTAGATAGTTACAAAACTATCTATCTGTAAGTACAACTAAACAGACCCAAAACACACAAAACTTGAACCTCGCGCACAAAACAGAACTTTCCACACCTATGCTAGGTGCTATACGTAGGGTTTAAACTTAAAGATGGCGGCGACACCGCGGATCTACAGATCGTGTTGAACTTACAATCACACTTGTGACGCTTTCAAACAAAGGCTGTAGCTCAAGATATACTGTAGAAAGATGTGCGGTGCTATAAATAGTTTGCAGCAATATTTGATGCACAAGAAAAGAGAGGCTTATACTCAGCAGTGGGTGCACCAGGCTGTGGATGATGATGATTATGATGATATAAGTTTAAAGATTTCTAGTGAGATGTTTAGGAAACGTTCCAGTGAAAGTAGTGAGAGAAGATAATAATGTAAGTAAGTAGTACTTACTAACTCATAGCGTGCTCAGAGCCATTCAGCACAGCAAATAGCTAGACTGACTAGAGCTGTGTGTTGCTCGCCCTTCAGTAGATAGGTTGGTTTCATGACTTGAAGGGCATCACACTGAACAACAGCATCTAGGCCATACAACATTAATTTATTCTCGTGTGAACCCTTGTCAGAAACAGTACAGCAAGTAAGATAGACTAAAGCAGTTCAGGATTGTTTTTTACTAAGACAACGAATTCCCTTGCGAACGTCATGGAGCGGTAAATTTTGGTTTTATTTGAAAGATAACTACTAACTTATAGCTTCGCCAGCACTGCAGCAAGTTCTTAAAAGCTCGCAAGTGGCACCTACCGACGAATCCTCAGTGACAAAGCGACGAAGACAAAAGAAGACACGACCAATCGCAAACGTTCGTGTCGCTTTGTACGGCGACGTCGCGTCGCCTTGTCGCTTTGTCGTATTGTCGCTATCTTCGACGTTTCGACTATACTTTACTGCCGACATTTGTTTTATTGGATCTTGTTTAATACCGCCAGAAGGAAATATAGTCTTTAAAATTTTATGAAATTTTAAGATTGAAGATTCTTAAGGATTAGGAGACAAAAAGGATTATCAGTTAAAGATAAAACTAAAATAGAACGCAGGAAGTATTATAAAGCATAATATTCCAAAGATCAGGCTGAGTCCTACATTCAAAGGCATATTGTGTGCTACTTTATACCCAAAATATCAGACAGACATAGTCAAAAACCATTAAAAATAAACCACCAAAACTGAAACATTCATCGAACCCACAAAAAAACAGTAAGCACTCCCGATTCACAGACATACCACAAAAATACAAAATCAAGAAATGTATCTTAAAAAATCAACACATACGTGTATTTGTGGGACATTATTCATAAATGCAAATACGGGCTTAGCAGCGAGTCCGTGGGGATTCGCACGGGATCGCACGAGATCGGAGGAGATCGGGGATGATCGTTGGGGATCGGGGATCGCGGTGGATGGCGCTGCTAAATGATGCGAAGTCTTTGCATCTTGGGATTCGTGGATTATTGAATATTTTTAAGCTGAGGGACGTGTTTACAATGCGATCGTCGGATGCTCCCGTTGAAAAGGTTTTGAGTGATGTGTTTATTTGGATGGCTCTGGAAAAGTAAGATGGCGGTTAGAAATTTTATCGGTTGGTAATGGATTTTATATCGGAACTTATTGACAATTGTGAATTTGTGACTGGTGACGTAGGCAGATTTTAGAACGCTCTGTAGGAGAAAGAACATTTGAATTTTTGTGCATAAAATCTAGGACATGTGATCAAGATTCAATTAACTTAGGGCTGTCATGGAAATAGCCAACCTTTGTTGTTAAGTATGATAGCATAACATTTATTTATTTTCAGGCAACTTTTCCCGTAGACCTTGCAGACTAACCTACATATCGTAAAAAATACAGTTTGTGTTAGGAAATAGATCCTTAAAACTAAATTAGCAACACTTTAATAACATAATTGTTCATTCAATATACACCCAATTTCCACGCACTAACATCGAACCAAACAGCTCTAAAAATAGTCCAGAACTCACCCATAAAGAGTCAAAGTCACCTTGAGACATTCTTATAGGGTAGCTCCAGCAATTTGCCTCCTATGACGTCCCTGCCGACTTTAAGAACACCCCTATTATAAGCCAATAGGATATCGTACGCGCTCCGATAGTTTGTCGGAAGTGTTTTCCAAATTGTATAAGGCTTTAAAAATAGCAAGGATGGGGGCTAAGGGGAGCGGAATTGCTATTGTTATGGAATAAATTGGTGACTGTTATTTTCTTGAAGGGTTTCGTTACGATCTTGTTGAGGATTTTTGTTTATTTTATGTAGGTATTTTGTGAACGTTGCATTAAATTGATAGTATTTTTGGAATAAGTTTCAGATTATTGGAGTATTAATCGATTTAAAAGCTTTGCAGTTTCTGGACAAGAAAAGGTCGCTATTGATCAAAATATCTGACTATACTGAGAGATTTTCTCAAATGGCTGTGCTAGTGAATTCCTGATTGTTGGTGCTAAACTTTGTAATACAGCAAGTTTCTTTTGGACGTCTCCTTACCTATCAAGCACTGGTTTTGCACTAAACATTCAACTGATATCATGAAAGTAGCTAATCTAGATCGTCTTTAGATTCAGTATTCAACTTCCAAGATTAAAATCTAATCTTCCTGCGAAATTAAAAATTGCATGACGTACATATATTCTGTCACCACAAGCCAAGCTTTATTAAATAAAATGGCGTCGTTTTATGTAAAAGCGCGTCTTCTGGTATCATAACGGCGAGCAAAACCCACATGTGATCCTTTACACGATTTTATTAAAATTTAAATATACAGTATACTATAGGAAATTGTGCTATTCACACTGCTGTGTCTTTCAAGTATTTAAATAATATTTAAGGCTATTGTTTTTCATTCTTAAAGCAGAATGTTTTTGAAATTGTGTGTCCTTTGGATACCCTAAACCTAAATTCATCATTATCAGTGGCAGTCTTGTGCCATCTACAGCAGAGTATATACCTCCTCCCTTGTATGCTATGGTTCCCTGGTCTGTGCGAGTTTACCCGTTAATTAAGAGTTTGGAATTATTTCATTTTAAAGGAGTAGTGGTAATAATACTAATCAGTCATTGACACTCAAGGAAATCGTCGAGCCTCAAAATACATATTAATAAAATGCTTCTCGGAAAAATACCGAAAAGTTACATCATAAAATACTACGGATTGACAGCCTTAGCTTGTTGTCCTTTAAAAGGTACCAGGCTCCCAGGAGAGACAGGATATGCAAGACATCTTACTTACCAAACCCCCCGGCAGCCGTATTTAGAGAAGGTTTGATGGAGTTTAGGGATCTTTGGGGAGATGGATACCTACCAACCCAGCATTCTTGGCGGCCACAACAGTGACAAGCTTGTAGAACAAACCTAATTTAGTAGCGATCTACCTTTCTCAAAAATAATACAAATAATACATGGCTTAATTGCCAAGAGCCTCGACCAATACCTGAGGAGGCTCTCGTTAGGCAGCTGGATCAAGGGCTTGATTCAGAAAGCGGTACTCCTGGACACGGCTCGTATTGTTAGGAGGACAAATAATATGAAAACGAAATCAAAGTTCAGAAAGCGGTTTGAAAGCTTTATCACATTTAGTTATTATAGATGTGGCTTGACGAATTACCGTATTATTAATCGAACTCTTGTTTTCAATGAATGTTATTTCCACTTATGGAGTCTATTGATTTCAGAATGACTATGTTGCAAAGTAATTGAGAGAATCCTACTGAAAAAGTCAAAAAAACATTTGTAGTGCAAACTGACGTTTAAGTGTTGGGAATAAAGTGATATTTCCAATAACACGTTATGTTAACCATTTTTGCACTAAACTCTGAACTCAGTGTAGACATGACTTTTCGCTGACCTCTTTCTTGACTTGACTTGAGATTTTTCTTCGATTCCCCGTTACACAACATACGAAATGTCTTCACTGGGAGCCTGGCTCACAAGGAGTACGAATAATCCCTCATAATCAAACATGAGCCGAGGTTTTAACAGCACATTTCGCAGTCAGCAGATTTTTTTAATATTGCCAATGATTAAGGCAGCCACAGTGGGAGGGGGGGAGGAGGAGGGGAGGGGTATTTATTAAAAAATAACTCAGATGTAAAAGCGGTTTAAACGCGTAAACGTGTAGCGGTTAGCGGTGTCATGTTCGGAGCGGAGAGCGGGTTGGAGATGTCTTTATAACTGGTTTGGTTGTTGATATTTGGAATGTGATTCTTGTGACTGCGTTTTACCGCGTTTCTCATTTTTTTTTCAAGTTTGTATATTCTATACGTAACTCTATGGAAATGGTAACAGGCGACAATTACATCAATCGATCACTCAGAAAGCGGTTAAGGCTGCCTTCAAAATTGTGCTTAGCTTAGCTACCATCGTTTGCTTGAAATGAAATGAAAGTGTAATAATCGTTAGTTTGTTGCTTGTCACTATGGCAATATAAGTTTTAGGCGTAGTTAGACTGTCTTGTGTTTGTCGCCTTTGTTCTAAGCTTTTACTATAGCCACGATATTCGCCCCCTCTTAACACTTAATCCAATGATATAATCAGACCCCAGCTATGCGTGCGCGCTGTCAAAGAGCCGACGACGCCGCGATATTGAACATTTTTGTACGGACTGATTAAAATAATGTTTGTAATTCAGCGATACTTCACCCGCTATTGTCTCTTTGATGTCGTTGTGATTTTAGATGAAATTACACGTGGTTTTTAGGCTGGGAAATATTTTGGTTGAAGCTTCTGGATAGTCTACAGTTTATTTTAGTACAGCGTTCACGAGCGAACTTTATCAGGAATAATAGCCCCGGTACTAACAAGCTGACCGAGTAATTTAACCAGAACATGAGATGCTCTGATTTGTGTCGACATTCAAAAACATTCTTCTTTGTGAATCAATACCTGCACTTTGAACTATCTTTGTCGTGGCTTAGTTTCTGTTAAATGTAGTACAAGAGTAGGCGTTTTAGGATTCAGAAACAAATATTATTTCGTAACAATTGACCTATTAGATTCAATGACGAGTCACTAAAAACACTGAAAAATACGTAGAGAAGGTACATTCAAAGTTCAGGTTTCCATAAAGTTTAAGCTGATGCTTATCCAATATAAGTTAAGGTTAGGCCGCTAAACTTAAACAAAAGTTGCCAGTTTGTTAAGGTCGAATCTTACAAGATTTTGGACAACTTCCTCATGGCATATCAAGTCCAACTTGGTAGGTACGTAACCACACTCGTTCCACTCAGTTGACACAAAACCACGCTTCGATTTTTCTATCTCTGTTCCCAAGTTCAAACTTCATTACCGACCTACGCGTCTGCTATGCCACCTATCCTTCATACGGCCAATAAAAGCTCTCAAAAGTAAATAGAGTGCGATAAAATCAGTTTTCCGACCGACACCGTCATTTATTAGATTTGCCCGACATCGATGCTCATCTACTGTCTGTAAATAAGGCACTAGTGCGGCAATCCAATTCCTTTTCAAACTATCAGGTATCGGTAACTTTGGATTACCATAATGGAAAAGTTGAGAGTGGTTGAGCTATTGAATTTTGTTGGGTGTTTTTGGAGTCGCGGGTTTAGGTAGTTAGCTAACTCCTGAAAACTCTTTGTTCATAGGAGGTATAGTTGAAAAATGAAGCAGAGTTCAAAATGGCCGAGTTATTGGCTTCGGGATTCATATGGATATTAAGAATGCCTGTGATCTGTTTGAACGCAAGGGACTATTGTCGGTGTAGTATAGTATTTCAACATTTTGCCAGTTATGTTCTGAACAAAAATGAAAGTCGGAGCCTTCATAATAATTAATTTGAATTTTACTAAAGTCGTTATAAACATCAGAAAACAAACATAGTGGTCAATGCTCGATCCTTCTTTGTATAAAACTCTTTGTCCTACACTGGGACAGTTACAGGCCCATAATATTTTTACCCACAACTTCCAGAGTTTCATAGCACACAATAAACATTTTTGATGGCAGTCACCATACTTATAAAGTAATCCCTTTTATTGCTGCGACTTGGCCGGAATATTAAGCAGCTGTACTTAGGGCGTCTATCCATTAACTTGTTATACTGAAGTGGGTGGTAATGATAAACTTAGGACCAAATACTTTCATTGTGTGAAAAGGTTATCAAAAGGTGAGGCTCAAGTTGTACAAACAGAAACTTCTAAGCTATTCTAGTGTTCAATTAGGTTGGTATATTAAATAGGTCCTCTAAATGAAAGTGCGGCCAGAATATGACCAGAGAGTGTAGATGTTACGGCTAATAGCTGAAGTGCGGCTACACCTAGTTTTAGCCAGGCTAAACCTAGATGTATCCCACGAACATGCAACCAATTTGGATGTCGCGCTTGCCGGCCGTTGCCGTGGCACCGCTCGCTGCGCTCGCTCGGCTCGCGCGCGTTTGGTCACAGTTCTAACCTAACCTAACCTAATCTATTTGGTCGGTGTGTCCTAGCAATAAAAAGGATACACAACTATTACCGGCCGCACCTAGGTTTAGCCGGCTAGATTTAGGTGTAGCCGCACTTCGACTTTTAGCCGTAACATAGATATAACAATTCGAAACCGATAATTGAAAAGTCAAACGTATACTGGTGGGACACCATGCTACCGAGAACTTTACTTGACCTATGACAGTAACACAAATGGCACAATACAGCTGTCTAAGTTATAGAAGCTCTTGTACCGAACCGAGAAAAACTCAGGTCAAATAAAACCTGTAAATGCGTAGCGGAAGTTAACTGAACAATTGCAAACTAGGACAAACTGCTCCTACATAATGGACAAAGTGCCTCTCTGTATGAGAACCAGCATCGCCTACAATTGAACGAAACTGTCGGTGTGGGTCAAATGGATTTTCCATGGGTGAAACATTGTGTAATAAATGTCTGATCAAAAAATCATTAACACAGGTATGTTTTTCAAGTTATTAAATATATTAACAAGTTTCACAGCTGTATGTATATTTTTCCGGTCCTCGTTATCCCTATGAGTGTCCGCTTGTCTTTGTTTAAATTACAGGACGATCTGTGGATCAAGGTCAGCCTATGTTATTCCCTGTAAACCACTACAGACTAACCGTGATAGGGATACCAATACCCCAAGAGAGCCTGTCAAAAGACAATACCAATTCCCATAATTCATACATACAAAATTGAGTATCTAGTCGATCCAAATGTATGAGACAGCTAATAATTTTTTGGCGATAACGATTTTGATTCCATAGAGAAAGTAGTTCAATTTGATGTTTTGCACCACACCCTTAAATATAAGCACAGCTTTCTGGTACACTTTGTATATCGCTTTTAAAGATATTCATCCCCATACTATCATCCAACCAGACGTACAAGGGACAAGTGAAAGCTAAACTCATGAGCTGGCTTGTGATGTCTGCCTGTCATCCGTGTAACCTATTTAAGGGTTGAAACTAGTCCGGGCAGAGCCATAAAATATTTATGAGGGATGCCGAGCGTAGGCAACACATGGACTTTTAAAGGAGAATGTTGTGGTGCAGTTGGTGGTGAAACATAGTTGAGAGGGTTAAAAAAGGGATGAAGTTTTGTATGAGGAAAAATTGTTAGAAATGCAAATTAACAAAATAATTAATTAACAGTAGTTTATTTCCTACTATGCTTTTACTGTGAGATAAGAAACCATTATCAAATTCCATCCGCTCAAATTCTAATTTTAGAAGCTTTTAAAAAAGGCATACTAACCTTTCTCACGAATCACATTTGCGACGGAATTTCGACATCTCTCTCTCATCAATTTACCTCCCTACCCACAGAATTTCCCCCACACACATATAAATAAGCCAAATAACTCACACAAGCACACAATATGATTAATTTGAGTGTTGTTACGTCGCGTCATAACGCCGTATTAGCATACGTCAGTCCGGCGTGTGCCGACAATCTATTAAACGAAAAAACTGCCCCCGTCCGCCGTGGATACGCATACAATATTTATGAGATATTCTGCCAGCGAGATGAGATATGGTTCAATCTGAAAGCGAATAGCGTTCATATATAAACATTTAAAACTTACTAAAAGATGTTACCGTTAGTTGGCGAGTCCAAAGATAGACTTTCTGTCTTCTTTTTTTTGTTTTTTTTTTTTTTGGGTCGATACTGTCATATCCCTGACTAGCTATTTAATTTTGGACACAAAAACTTTGCCCAAATTGCGTTGGAAATAGATTGCTCGCATGTTTGCAATTACTGGGTTGTAGAAGTCAGATCGGCAGCTCCATGTAAAATGTTGGAACGCGGCAGCGTCTAGTTAAATTGGAAGCCGACCCCAACAGCTGAGTAAAGACAGGCAGATGACGACGAAGAAAATGTCACGTCAAATTATATGCCGTATTTGAACCTTGAGGGTGAAGATTCAGGACAGTTCTACTCACAGGCTAGCTATAGCTACTGCTGTTAACTCATTTTACCCACATCTCCCCACAATTTCCTACCTCACTCGATGTCCCACTTATTCCCGCTACACCCTTCTAACTTGCCCCCAGGTTGAAGTGGTCTCGGATTAAGCTTGGTTCGGCCAGGGTCCGTCTCGGGAGTCATGATCCACAACTAAATCTACCTGTGTTCTCTAAAACTGCCTGTTTATTACGTCAAGCTAGATTATTTGAGATCACTCGGTGTCACTTCTAGATTACATTTCGCTTGAGAAGTTTTAAATTTTCGTTGAATGAGAAACTATAGATAGGGTAGAATAAAATTCAAAGGCAGGACAAATCGTCGTAGTTGTTAATTAGTTAATAAATTGCTTATTCTAGCTACTGTAATTATCTACCTGTTGTGCAAAACTCTATGGCATGAAAAACAGATATCTGAGGATCGAGATTTGTTTTATAAGAACGTGATATTTTTAACCAATTTACAAAAAAAAAGACAAGTAGGACATCGTTAAATAAAATACTTTAGGACTTAATTTCACATTTTTAAAATACTTTTATTCCAGATACAAAAAAATAAATAAAACGAAAAGGTTTAACAAGCAAAAAGGGCTCAACAACCCTATAAAAGACCCCATAACTCTACTCGTACCATAAAACAAATAACACATAATAATTCCCCTTTACACAATATCTTCACGCCGCGCCGTCGACTTGAAGAATGGGGGTGGGCAGTTGGGCACGCAAAAAATTAACAAAGTAAGGTCTACAAAATAAGAGGAAGGGTCCGGTGCTGTATTAATATGAAGGTTTTGGGGTGCATTGACAACGTTGCGTAGCACAGGTGTCAGTGACACCTGTGCTACGCAACGTTGTCAAGAAAGATATATTGTTTAGATTCTTCCGAGTAGTTTAGCTGATAAACATTTTATTTTTATTAAATTTTTATCCAACCCGGATAAAAATTTAATAAAAATAAAATGTTTTTTATTTAATCATCGTTTGTTGTCTTCAACTCTTTGAATGATATTGGTGAGGTCTTGTGTCTTTTAAAGCTTCTTCATGTCATAAACATGACACAACACACTGCTCACTTAATTAGAAAACGCCTTTTCTACTGTGTTTTAGGGCGGATTACGCCAATTAGCAGCGCATCTAAACCGCGTTCAAGAGCGTTATAATTGCTATGGAATATTGACACTGACATCTCTTGAACGCCCTTTATTTCTGCTGATCGCGTTCAGTTTTATTAAAGTGAAATTCGGCCTTATAAAGCAAGGTAATCGGACCACAGCATATCCATTACCGACAAAACACTGACGCACAAGTTACGCACCCATGTAACCGCGGCCATGTATAGGCGCCTCGTATTTTACGTCCAGATGTCCTCGGTTACTGCTAGTAACAAGCCTGCGTTGTGCCGATAAAAAATAACTGTTCTCTGGAACAGTTACTTTACGCGGTGTGTTATTTTTCGCAGCAGTTCTCGCGTTATGGGGTACGCGATTATTTTGACGCATTACGGAGAAAATTAAGGTGTGTCGTACGGGAGATTTATACAAGTATCGGACAATTTTTATGGCTTGGGAGAGGACGAGCTGAAAAAGCAATCGTTTCTTTTACCATTTTTTATTTTAAAATTATGTCAATTTGTAACATTCTAATGTGTTTTACTTTTTGTTTCAGGTAAGGAATAGAGTACATCAACAGCAGTTTATTAAGAAATATGAAACCATGTAAGTGTACGCTAGAAATTTATCGAATTATAATAAGGCTTGTCTTGGCAAGGAACTGAGTTTGAAATTTTCGTTATTTGCCAAACTAAGCGCCCTATATTTATTACAATATTATTTGTACATCAGTTGAAAAGGTGTGTGAAATACTTCAGCCCCTCCGGCGCGGATAAGCCTCAATTATTTTAGTCTTCAAAAGTAGTCGATGGACGGAAAAAAAAGAAAAAACGTTTTTTATATAAAGTAAAATAAAAATGAAGTAAGATAAAAATCTATGTCCGAAGTATAAAATAAGACAGCTTTACAATGAACAACGCTTAACCGCCTCTCGTTATTCAAACCCCTGCCTAGCCGAGTAAGCTCGCAATATCATGTAGTCATCAGTCGGCAGCCGACATGACTTCATTAAGCCACTCGGCCAAGCTCGGCCTTGCCCGGTGTCACTCGGGTTTACCCGTTGACGAGGAGTTAGGGCTACAAACTTGCATTTTTTAAGGAATTTGGGAAAGGGGTTCTTAATTATGGGGTTGTAATGTATGTTGTTTGTAACCTGTTTTGTCCTACTGCTGTGCAAACATCACCCTTATAGACTCTACTGCATAAGTCCTTTCTCATGAGTGGCTTTTTTTCATCCAAACTCATGAACACCTAAATGATCGTTACAGCGTTCTATAACTAATGACAAATCTCTTTTTGTGAGTACCCCATGCAATTTCTGCCTATTAGTTTACAAGTAATGGGCTCGTTAGTTCATCCTCGTACTTTTTATTCCGAACCTACACCCTATCACACCCTAACACCCAAACCAAACAATACTTACGAACTAACGTACGTACAAAAACCAATTGCATATGAATCTTCTCCACTCATAACGTTCTAAGAACCAAGTCTGCCAAAGAACTAACACCCCTTTATTTGTGTCAAACTCAAATAATCTCTCTCCAACATCCCCGTACACCGCCAGTTATTAAGGCCCACACGACACCAGCGTCCGATGCAATCGAGCAGTACATGTAGTCACTGGGGACCGCTGATTGGCTGCAGGATGACGTCATGCGTTCGTGTAGCCGCCGCGCGCGCGCGTGACGGCTAAATGAAATGTTGCGGATTTTGAGTGTCATTGGGGTAAAGGATTTAAAGCCCATATACCAGGTCTAAACCCGATTGTCGGAGTAAATATTAACCACGATGAAAAAAGCACAGAATCTGGAGACGTGGCGACGTTTGGGGAAGTCCTATGTCTACTGGTGGACGCTCCTCCTGATTTGGTGATAAAGACCTGCCATGCTAATGATTATGTTAGGACTCCGTACCCTGATTAACTAAGAATATACTGTCTAGCTAGACGGTCAATGAAGATGTACAACTACAGTACTTCCACAGTTACCATGCCATGTGACTGAGACTGTAGCTTCATCTTTTTGTTTTCGACAATTTAAAAGTGCCTGTAATGGTCTATTTCAAATAAATGGTTTGAGTTTTGATGGCTGCCAGAAAGTCAGCCTAGGTGTCTTGCAGTTGCTAACTGTAGTGATCTCCATTAGATCTTACAGTCTGATGACTGTGTTCTAAATGGGTAAAATGGTACTTCAAAGTTGCGGGCTAAAGGCAGACTAATCATTATTTTTATCTTACGTAAACTACTCACTTACGAAAATATTTTAAACAGCCAAATATTTTTTAAATGTTTTGTACTATGAAATATGAGACAAAAACATTATACAGCATTATTCATACTTATCATTGTACTATAAATACAAACTTCCCTACAACCACACATTATTTTTTCACAGCATTTCCACCCCTATATCTTGAAACTTAAGGTGTGGTTTACTTTTTATCAGTGGAAAATATATTTTTGTGCAGACCCTACTCTGAGCATCCCGCAAATGAGAGTTGTCACCTGTGATACATAAAAATAGAAATATGTAGCGGCAGCAGAAAGCTTCACAAAGTTTTTTTGATCACTTTATTTTCTCCATTTTTGCTATTTATAAGAGCTTCTTTGCCGTCAATAAGTTAAAAAGAAAATTGAATAAGTTTATTATTTATTAAATAGTACTTTATACAACATACGAGAGTCTGCCTTGGTAAAATTATACCATTTATTTTATAATGTGCTGCATAAAGTTAAATATTGCTCATCCCATCCGAGGGAAAGTTATTAAAACAATATTACGGCTACCGAGAAGCATATTGCAAAAACCTACCTGAAAGAGCGCAACGTTCAATTTCAGTGTAATAAGCGGAGTTGATAACACTTTACATGTTAACACAAAAAAAAGGCTTTCAATTATTTTCTCTTTTTGTTTTCTGTTTCACACAGGTAACCATCATTTTCTATGCATACGTGAAGGTGATTACTTTCTTAACACCTATTTTACTGTTGGCGTGTTTTTGCCAACCGTCCTTTGTAAGCGGGCATTATGTAAATAGTCTATTACAAGCAATGAGCTGCACATTTGTGCGTAGAAGTTTGACAACACCCTGTGAGTGTGAGGTGAAACAGATTGTCGGGGGGTGAAATATGTGTCTCGCAGTTTTTAGGGGGTGAAATTCTTGTTAACAGAGAGATTGAATACAAAGTTTTTTTGTTTACACTTTTGGCTTTGTTATTTATTTTCGGAAAGCCGATGTTTAAAAGTTATCTTGTTATTGAATTAGCTTTTTTTCCACCCCTCTTGGCTATAATTCTACTTCTCTGCTAAATATAATAAAAATTGGTTATTTTGCGCGTCACCCTATAGCAAAAAACCGTAGATTTAATTCCCAGAATAAATAAAATACAAAGTCCATGCAAAAGCTATGACGTTTCAGCACTCGCAACACTTAAAAATGATCCATTACAAATGCATTTGCACATAACTGTAAACAAAAACCGCTTTTAAAACGAACTTCATAAAGTTCACTACAACTGCAATTTAACATTTGCATCTTGTCCTGAATGCAAACATACTTTTACGGTTGGTTTACACGAAATTGCACTTTATTTGGTGCTTGTCAAGGGGATGATGTGTGGTATTGCAGCTCAGTATATTTGGTGTCTCATCACACAGTTGTCTGTCTGTCTGTCTGCTTGACAAATTGTTGCCAGGCAACGATTAATGGTATTATGATGCTTTGTAGATTTATGATCTGATGTAAGATAATGGAATATGATGTATGGGGTTTTGGCTGAATGCGTGGAACTGTGACTCGTTAGTGTAGCGGTTGTCACTGCTAAGCGTTGTGACCTGGGTTTGATTCTCAGGCCGGTGTTATTGGGTTTATAAATTGGAAAATTGGGATTTAGTTGGCTTCGTATTTGCTTTACCTACATAAGACGGAATGTCAGTTTAACGTCATTAAAGGACAAGGTCACTAGGTTATTGATATTTGCCCATACATGGTGGAACCGACGCACAAACGCTTACCACGTATGCAGTAGATCATTTTGAAATATCAAATATCGATAACTCTAAAAAAAAATCACTTCCATACATTTTGACGTGTGGGTCACTTTTGTAAGAAACTCTTGATTTTTTATTTTTTTTATTTTTCGATAAAAAATTTCTATGTGGGGGGTCTCAGAATATAATATCTACTGAATACAGGGTAGCGTTTGTCGGCGTCGGTGGGCTGTACACCCTGTATGTATGACAGTCTCAACCTTAATTTCAATTGAATAGGAATTGTTTTCATAAGTTAGTGATACATCGACTGCTTCGAATCGTTGGTTGAGTGGTCGCAAACGCTACTGCTGAGCATGAGGTCCTTGGTCCTTGTTTTTCCACCAGGAAATTCTCAGTAGCAGCCACGGAGACTGAATTTGTGCCTGGTTGATGGCAATAGGCTCGCCCCCTATTACATGTGAATTAATAATACATAACTGGCGAAGTGCGGGTGTACTATTAGGCACACCTCTGCCTAACCTGTCGGGGATTACAGGCGTGATGTTATGTATGTATGTATGTAAGTTAGTGGTAAAGCTATTATTTGACTATACTTAGTGTGTCACTATCACAGGTAGTATTTACTAATTCAACGTAGATAAATGTAGCAAGTAACCCTAGCAATAATAACAACACCACCGCAATAGATTTCTATATTGCAATCAAATCAATAAACATTTCCAAACAACGAATATACACTTCACGGTCAAAGAAATCAACTGTCCACGTTTGCGTTACCATTTTGAAATTTTGCATGTTCTGCCAAAAAGCCGGACCTCTGAATTTTTAATCTTATTTTTTCGGTATGCATTATACTTTTTGTTTCTTAATAATTCTCTGAAAAGTCTAGGCAAATAGCAAGGCCTGACAAACTCCAAAAAAAATTTGGTTATGTCCTGACAAATCAGGACACGAATGGTAACCCTAGTCTATACCCTAACGATCTCGATCAAAGATGAATGGCGGCATGTTCTTATCAATCTCGGAGTCATCGACACTAGAGGACTCCTTTGATTCTTGGCTGCTGGAGTGATCACGAGTCGACGACTCATCATCGGTCAACTTCACCTTGTAATCGTAAAAGAAATGGTTGTTGTATGGACGTACGCCATCCCGAGTGCCGTTGGGACAGCGGTGATCTGCTATCTTGGTGAACACTGCCAAAGAAATACACACACACAGTACACGGTTAATAGGTAAATTATGGAATGCCACGGCAAGCCACAGCAGCAAGCCACCCAATCTATTGACCGCGGCGCCACGACTCAACATCATCATCTCAGCCCGGAGTCACTGCTGGGTATTAGGTCTCCCTTTTTTACCACCCTTCCCCGTTCAGTGCGTCCTTCGTCAAGAAGCATAGCGACTTTGGCGCTATCGCCAACCCAAAGAGCTTTTGGACTGTCCCGGTTCTTTGGCCTAAATTTGGTCATCTTGGCGACGCAAATGTTTAACTCTAAACTTATTGAAAACCCTTCCGAAGAAGACGACGTATGTTGCCTTTTTCATTGAGTTACATAGAAACAATGGTCAGCTTCGCTGAAGCACCTTCATAATGTTCTCCAAAAAGTCTTGTTACCCACTTGTGCCATCCTGGCAGTTCCTAAAGTACATCATGCAGACACTCTTGAAGGTTCTCCGGGCTTGTTGATAAGCCCCGCAAATCCACTTGATGCTAGGATCCCGCCATTTCATCGCCATGTCCTCCGGGCATTTTGTGCACTTGCGATGCCATTTTCGCCTAAAATTAGAAAGTTTTATCTGTGGCACTATAGCGGAAGCTGTAGTAAGTTCATAAAAAAAAATCGTTACGAACATCACTTTTAATTATGATGATCATGTGTAACAGTATCACTGTTACACATGATCATCAGCATATTTAGGCAATACAGGGTTTTAGTGTAAACATCGTTATCCTTGAAACCAGTGGTTTGGTTTCACTTATAGAACGTAAAACCCATGAAAAAAGCAACCTTTGTTTTTGAAGAAAATCAACTATTTCCCACAAGATCATTTCAACCTAATGCGCGCTAATAGCTGACGCGCGGCGGCGGCGGTCACACGCGGTCATACGCTAAGCGCGTGCAACGAACGATGACTCATGAGCTCAGTCAGTCAGCTGTCGCGCTAGCGAGCGCACGTAACTCGTCATAGGGTCGCGCGCCGCTCCGCTTGTTTCTCGCTCGTAAATTGTGTGTACTTAGATCAGTCTTACACAATTGAAAAGTGGACCAAAGTGGTACGGCTTTACGCCATCGCGGGTGATAACCTGAACGACGCTCGTAGGATGTATGCAGAAGTTAGATTCTCGAGTGTGAATCAACCTACGAAAACGAGCGGAGGCATGTGTGGCCGTAAATAGATCCCATTTTTAACAGTTGTTGATATTAATTTATGTAAGTAGAGATATTCAATCAGTGTAAATTTAATCGGTGATTTTTAACTGTACATTAAATTGTCATGAACTTTTTAAATGCGCCAAAAATACCTACCCAATGGTTTGGATTACTTTTTCATTTTCTTTGTTGTCAAATCAAATTTACATTTAAACTCGTCTCGCAACACCTAAGGTAGGTATTTTTTCCTGTCCTATCCCAGGAAAACTATAAAGGAAAAGTTGCATCACAGGTTACGTTACGAGTATTGCGTAGCGGTAGGTGGTTAGGACGGGCGGCGATTACGTCACTCGGGCGCATACCATAAATTAGCGGACGGTGTGGGATAATTTATTGTTATTTATTTTTAAAGTAAATTACTTATTCTGTTTTCTTTAACTGGATCATATATTTTTTATTTTTTCAACTACCCGTGGTTTGAGTGACAACGGTGTTTACCCTTACACCCTGTATATTCGAGAACCGAACTGAGCCGTGCCGAAACGTTCATCATCCAGCGATACGATGCCGAACATAGTTTTCTGATCGGCATGAGCCAAATTAAACCCGAACATGGTGTAGTAATTGTTTGGACTGGTATTCAGCACTGACTGCATCCAGTTAGAGTGGAAATCGACCCCAACATAGTTAGGAAAAGCCTGGGCAGATGATGATGTGTAGTGAGCGTGTAGCTCCCCTGACTCATGATTATGAAAGGGAAATTATTAATAGGGTAAAAAAAAATTAATTGGCGACCAATATACTGAATGCGCGACTATTGTACCAAGTAAGTATTAGTCATTGCAGCAAGGAGAATATTGGAAGCAAGAACGAGCGAAGGCTGAGAGAGACTTGTGGCATCACGACTCGGACAGGTTAGGTTCGAAGGGGATGGCGGGGTCTAGTGAGCGAGCGAATTGAGCGAACTAAGACCCCGGAACCCCCTTCGTGTTAGGTTACTATAAACCCTGCAAACTGGCTACGTCGTCTACGCCTTATCTACACTCTAGTGGTAAATAACCTTGTTTTAAGGTTTTTTCAGGAGTCCTTGAATTATCACACTGATCGTATTGAACAACTAGTACACTGTAGCTGCCAACCTATGATATTTGCTACTCATTTTAACTATTTTAAAACCCTAAATCAGATAAGTTTGTCGCCTCGTTAAATACATGCCATTATGAAATATATTTCTATCTTAAATATTACTCTTCATACCATCCTTTGCGTTCTACAGTAGACTTAGGTTCTCGGTCTTTTTTTTCTTTCTTTTTGAGTCCATCAGTATCCTGAGAGTCTGATTCCGTATCGGTGAATTTAACATTTAAAGATTCGCTGTCTGTTTCGCTGACTTTAGCGGCTAAAAATAAACACTGTTTTAAGCTTTCGCGGTTTACAACTAAACTTATACTGTCACTTACGGGATATCTTCCGTGATTGACAATGAAAGAGGGCAGATAGATTTGTCTGCTCTTAACAATTTATTTTCCATCCACCCGCATTCTCCAGTCAACTCGCGATCATGGCGCTTGCAACAGCGCCGAAATATCGGGAACTCAAAGAAAACAGTAAACATGGTAAATATCCCGTTTCTAGTGTTAATAATAATGTTATTGACCATAATGGTTTCAAATCTTAAATCTTATTCAAACCATTTTTCGTTGAAAGTTTTTTTTACTTTCTATAATCCTAAATTTTTTCGGAACTTTTCTTCTCTTACTTTAGAAATTAGAGGGGGGGGGGGACACATTTTACCACTTTGGAAGTGTCTAGGTATTTGAAACGATGACTTTGAGAAAAAATGGTCTTAGAAACCTCAGTGTCATTTTTAAAGAACTATCTATAGACACCACGTATAGGTTTGATGATTTTTTGTTTTTCTGCGAAGTTCTGTTTAACAACATCTAAACTGTGCCATGTATTCAGAGCGAATAATTCGAGATTTTCACCCAAAATCATTGCGAGCAATAGAACTGCGCAATGGTCGGGATGAATTAAGTTACTAACCACTAGCTTTTTCACGTGGTTTGTCCAGCGTGGAGGTCCGAAATCAAGCCGAATCATGAAACTCATGATCTATCTGTGTCAAACATACAAATACGTTCAGCAGGCATGGAGTAACGGACAAACAGTCAATTTCGCATTTATAATATTATTATGGTTTCCGTGCAAATACCGGAGACAGATCTGAAAAGTGTTAATTATAACGACATACATATGTACTTTATGTAAACTCACGCCTCGTTTCCATGGGCAGCAACTAATGCACCTGCTACGATCCACACATACTCATTTTCCCTCGTCCACGTTCATACATTTGGTCACGCACGCACACGCCGACTGCGAGTACTACGCAACTGATCTTTCTGAGGAACCTCACCAATAAGGTCAGCTCCTTCTAGGGCACTCATACATATCTCCGAAACCGGCAGCAACTCAGCTTACCCACTAAATTACTTACATACTGATCCGCTGCTGGATGACGTGGAGCGGTATCTGCGTCTTGTTTTGAGTCCATTTAGGTTAATATCATTGTGTTCTAACACAGTGTTGTTGATTCCTAAGGATGTCGCGAATTGCGCTATAAGAGAAAGTGATTTATTACATAATATCATCAGCATCATCATGTATTCCCCGAAGGGTAAGGCAGCTGGACTTATATTTCGCCTATAATTGAGAAATTCCTAACAGAAAAGGCCAATAACATCGACTGCCCTAGAAATCGAACCCATGCTCAGCAGTAGCGACCACTACACCAACGGGGCAGTGACCTGTTATTTTGTTTATGTACACTGGGTCAGTCTTCGTAAAAGTTAACTGTGTCAGTACACTTCTATTCTCATCAAGAGAAGTTAAGAGCCAAGAAGTTATTACTAGTAACGATTAGTGCCTAATTAAAACTTAAACATTCCCATTTTTAACCGACTTCCAAAAAGAGGAGGTTATCAAGTCGACCGAACTTTTTATTTTTTGTTTTTTTTTTGGGTGTATGTTTAGCGATATCTTCGCCAATTGTAAACCGTGTTCTTTTTTTGTTTGGTAGAATATTATTCCGCGGTGGTCCCATTTAAATTTAGTAAAGATCTGATGCTAATCTTCGGAGTTTTGCAATGGAACTCTGCAATAGTAGACAGCAAATCTGTCGCGATTGCTGCAATCGCTTGGATGTTAATTGTTTACACAATATAATAACATAACATAACGGCTATGTGCTCTGAGGGGTACCCAGGTATATTAACTTCCATTTTATTGGTGATAAGCCCATTACCATGAAATGTATTGTTGACAATGCAATCAAAAACAATCTCCCGCATTCCCCTTAAACTTAAGGGGAAGATTTATAAAACAATGGTTAGACCTGCTGTCTTGTATGGATCAGAATGTTGGGCCACAAAAGGGATGAATGAAAGGCATTTGCATGTAGCGGAGATGAGAATGCTAATGAGTATATAAGAGGAAGTTTAAAAGTGGCGCCGGTGACTGAAAAGTTGTGTGGTAATCGGTTGTCGTGGTATGGGCATGTGATGCGGAGGAATGAGGGAAATGTTGTGAGGAAAGTTTTGAGTATGAATGTGAATGGGTATATGAGTAGAGGAAGACCAAAGAAACGATGGTTGGACTGTGTAAAGAATGATATGGCAAGAAAGGAGGTGTCTGGCGAGATGACGAGTAATAGAGAAGTATGGAAGAAGAAGACATGCTGCGCCGACCCCAAATGAATTGGGATAAGGGCAAGAGAATGATGATGACAATGTAAAATAAATGTATAGCAAATATTTGTATAGGATATTACAAAAAATATAACCGACTTTAAAAACACAGAAAAGTTAAAAATAACTTAAGCTTCAGAAGTCGGTGACAAAAAAATTAAATCAAATAAACAAAAGTCACCGACTTCAGAAGCTAAAGTTATTTGTCACTTTTCTGTGTTTTTGAAGTCGATTTTATTTTTTGCAAAAAAAGATTTTTTATAAATCGATTATCTCAGTAAGTGTGCTGTCCTAACTTCGTGAAAGTGACAAAACTCACCTAAAATCAATAGCAGTACAAAGTGAGCCACCCGTCGCACCATGGCTCCACGTCGCACCATGGCTCCACGTCAATCATTTTATACCCGTTTGTGAAACATGTGTAGAAACCCATAAATTGTGCCCATGGCGGATTTATATCCATTCGATTTGATTTGTTTTACGATTCGATGTAATTTTGCTTTTTATTTTATTGTATAATGTTGTGTTGTTTTTATTGTTTCACTCTCTAGAACCTGATCGGGTGATGGCAATAGGGTGGCCCCCTTTTACGTGGGACTTAAACATAACGGGCGTAATGTTGGTGCCCTAAGGTACACCTCTGCATATCTGTTTGGGGAACCCAGCGTGGTGTTATGATAATTTATTATGATTATATATTTACTCTAGAATTTCACCAGCTCGTACTGGGTTTCCGTCTCACATACAGGAGGACTGTGGCCATCGTCTGCCTTGCCTTTTCCCAACTACGTTGCATTAGGCTTCTTGTCTGACCGGATGCAGCTGAATACCAGTATTTTACATGGAGCGACTGCCTATCTGACCTCCACAACCCAGTTAGTACTGGGTAATACGATACCCCTTGGTAAGACCCTTACCCCGACCCTTATGCGTACTAAATAATAAAATTGTTCACATTTGCACCTTTGGTAAATGAACTACCTTCCTTACAACTTAGTAAACAGATACGCGTATAATATTCGTTCGTTTTAAGTAGATACCTGTGTCGACACAAGGTATTGTAGAGGGTTAGATTGGCAAATTAAAGACTTTATCATCAACTTATTTTACTATTCACATAATAATTACACTCTGTAGTTGTAGAACCAGCTCCTTCCATGTCGAGGGTCATCTTTACATTTTTTATCGTAGATCTTCACGAACACTGGAAATATTAAGACATACTTTGAACTCAATTTCGTGGATAGCAAAGGCATGTTTTAAGAACTCAGAAATCATATAATTCAGACTGTATCTGTCCACTGCTGGACTGTTTCGTCCTTCCTTGTTCAGGAGTCTGCCTGGCACATCATCAGTCATATTGAATTTGTTTACTGGTACTTACTGTGTAATCAATTTCTTAAAATAATGACGAGTATGCTATGTCTTGTTATGCCAGAAATTTTACAAAAGTCAGAATTTGCGTTATTCCAATTGAATCCTACCAATCTAGTCTCTGCAGGCTATGTGGATTATTGTATGGCTACTGTAATACTTACTGGTCCCATCCTGGCAGTTCCTATACCTCATCATGCATTCACTCTTGAAGGTTCTCCTGGCTTGCTGGTAGCTGCCGCATATCCACTTGATACCAATGTTGGTGTGCTTCTTCAGCATATCGTGGACGCATGGAGTGCAAGTGCGGTACAAGTTTGTACTGGATAAAGAACGTTATTGCTTCGATGATAAAGTAAAAATTGTATGTAGCTCGTGTTAGTGCAATTATCAAGTAAGATAGATTTAAATATTTTTAACGGTTTAGGGTCCGGGATAACCCAAAAATTTACGTCTTGCGGGATTCCTGGGTTCTAGGGTCACATGGGTATGCGATGATTGGTTGTGGCGTTGATTGATTTAATTGTTTGTAAACGCACCCACGATACAGGAGAAATTCCTAGTGTGGGGCAACACTTAAAAAAAAAAAATATTTGTCATAAATCCATCTTATTTTACAATTTAACAAAAAAAAGTTAAAACATTTCATCTTACGCTCGTTTCTTCTCGCTGGTTTCTCTTGAGGAGCCAGAAGTTGATTCTGAAGATGAGTCAGAATATTTTGATAATTCACTGAAATAAATAATAGTAACATTAAACTTTTGTGAATAACAAAATATAGAAATTCCCACGATATGTCTGCCAATACGCGGCCTCCATGCTAGGACACGTCCGTTTCGCGAGCTGGTCCTTCGACAAACATGGCGGCACTTCAGTTACCCCACTTGCAAGCTACTAGTACTAGAAAGAATTAAACCAACTTAACGAGGTAAAAAACAAATCCAAACCAGTCATTTGAAATATACCAGTTACTTTACACACGCCAGATAGTCGGGCTACGGTTCAAATAAAAAGTTATAGTTGCTATTCCAAAACGTAGATCTCTATGAAGAAGAATAAGCAAAATTGTGTCTTCTCTCTTTTGATCTCCAAGAGTTGTGGACTTCCTAAATATTGGAATAACGTCGGTTATTGCTGAGGCTGCTCAAAGAAGGGCTGACCGTGTAAAATGGCGTCGTTCCCCTGATTTATCTCATGGCGCACGTAAATAAATTATCTCATAAATAAGGACGGAGTCTTTTCGCTGAACTAGTACATTTTCCTGAGGCTAAATGAACGATATGGGCGTTTTTCGGGTTTAAGATTCGACATGGGTAGTAGATTTAGTATTTAATAAACTATGGATTTTATTGTAAATGTGTGCAAGAACATGCAACAACGGCAACTCCAACAAAATTGTTATAAGGACAGATTGGTCAAGATACTACAAAACTTACAGTGATGAGTCATCATCCTTTTCTAAAGTACTGGCCGGCTCCATGGATGACTGTCCGCTGTAGTCGTAGAAGTTCGGGCCCCGATGCTGTGCATCATTGAACTGGGCCAGGTCTTGCATTTCGTCGATTGGTCGCAGGTAAGGGGTCTGGCATTTTGACACTGGAATCGTTTCATCGTTCATAAATAGTCACGGGCTCACGGCCTTTACTAGTTTCCTAATTCCGTGTATACTCAATAAACTAAATGGACTTTATCGGTTCTAGTTATTCATTCCAAGGCTAATGTGCTCTAATTGTTAGTAAAGTTGGTATTGTCCATTTTGCACGATATCAGCGCCGCGCCGGACTCACAGGCACTTTTCTCCTTATTTTCGAATGGGTTTAATTTTGCTCCTATCTGAATGATTGTGTCTTAGTTTGCCGCTGCGTATAGTGACGTAAGTCGCACGCGTTTGACTATGGTTACCTTACCAACCCTACAACCATTATTACTCAGACAATATGAAGTAGCAGACTTTTATTACTTTACTAGTAAATTTCCCAAACGATTCCGTTGAGGATCATCTCTTATTTCTATTAACCTAAAGCTTACAATTTCCATTGTGCTATTAGTTAAATAACAATAAAATACAAATATTATTTAAATGCAGATCTTATATTCATTCTGCATTTCCGTGTCGAGATTCATACAAAATTCATTAGTTGCCAGAAAGGTTATGTTTAAAATGCGCATGCAATTTAGGGGATCGTACGATGCATTTGTAGGAATAATCCTTCATATCTCCAAGTGCAATGGGAGTTGTAAAATAGTCTGTTGTTTTGATTCCATTCAGATTTCAATGCCTTAACATTGAAATCTGTATTGAATCAAGCCAGTAGAAAAAGCAACGAGATCTGCAAATACATATGTGCAATAATATACAGGGTGGAAGAGACACCGAAGACAAGCGTATTCAGCACACCGATCTACAAAACAAAATTGTTTTTACCTACAAAAGTTTAATACCTACACGGTCACATACACACGGTCGCACGCGGTACAGCTGTTTTTTTAAATTATTTTATTTATGACAATCCTCCCACAGTTTTGTGATTAGTTTATTTACTTCATTTAGTTCATGAACAATTGTCTAAAATTCGCTTTTATCAAATACCACACTAACTAGAAGAAGTGCATTTAGATCTGAGTCGTTCGTGTCCACTATGCACTTAGGTTCACACTTAGAATAGAAATGTTCATGAAAGCGCTAGTCAGCACCCTCTCAGACGTTTTTACTTCAATACTAAGTTTCAAATTATTTTCGAGAGTGATACTATGAGAAGTAGAAACTGTTTTCACTCAGAACATAATGACTAAAACTTAATAAGGTGTGGAAAATCTGTCATTTTTCACGCTATGGGTGATGTGTCCTTTCCTTTAATTTTATCTGCTCGTTCACTTTGCTCAATTTGAAGTGAAATGGATATAAGATTGCGGAAATGCTAGTTCTTGTTTTTGAACGTCACTATATTTAGAAATAAAATAATGTTTTCATAAGAAAATGGAGAGTAGATGTTAGATTTAGAAGCGTACAATAGTAAAACTAAATATCTTACCTCTTATAAATAAAGTCGCACAAATCCAGACTAACATTATTATGACTTAGGTTTTAACTAATATCATATTCACATTATTCGTCGAACTGCGTTTAAACTGGAATTTCTACTTAACACAACTCCAAATCGTTTGGTATGTTTTATTACTATTGCAAAAATTTATTTTAGTTTACAAACGATACAATAATGCATGCATAAAGTCGTTAGGTAGACTTTGGATATTTCAACTGCAAAATTTGAAAATATTTCTGGGAACGTCATTTGATCGAGTATGTGAGTTTTTATAGACTAATACTACTCTAAGATTTTAAACTTTCATGGTCACTAAAATTATTATAACTAGAAAACTCAAAGAAAACAATAAACGTGGTAAATATCCCGTCTTCTAGTTATGATAATACTACTCTATCCAGATTGGTCTATTAAAACCCCATACTCTGTCTAGCACATTAAGCAAAGCAAAGTTTGGGTCAAACTTAACCCCTGAGGAACCCTATAGATATACCTAATCGCCATCATTGATTGCTTGTGACAGTAATTGCAATAAAACAAAGAAAGTACGATGCTTTTCCTTTACTATAAATATAATTTAAAGCATCTTTTGCGTTGCACACTTCTTAGAACTACTCGTGTTGTCCGTGACAAGCCATGTCGTCTGATTCCTTAATATTATATCCTGAAACAATAATGCTTTTATTAGTGAAATAAATTATGCTTCAATTTTGCCGCTTTGTTTCTTCAGGGAAAGTTTTAGTACTGGAAGTGCCTTTAGACTTTTCAATTTTAACTGCGGTAACAAATCTCGCCTTGGGGGATGGAAAATTCTAAATGTAGTGACTAATTCTAAATGCATCCACTGTTAGTAGTTCAAACTGATTAGCGAGATTTATGAAATAGTAAAATAACGAAGACTTATTTTGGTATTCCTGAATGCGATAATGCCCGTCGTTAACCCAATACGTTTGTGTTCGTGATTTCAAAATACACAGGAGAATTTCATTTTCCAATGAGAACACTGTTTTAGCTTGGTATAGTTCAATTTGGTTCGTGAACATTCATGCCATTACTGTGGAATATTACTAGAATGTTGTTAGTAACCTTAATTACAATAGTGCACTATTGTAATTTAGATAATTAAATAAAACTTTCCTAAAAAACATTATATTTACTTACACATTTTTCATAACACTACCGCGAGTCGTCATCTGGTCCATCTGAAAATTGTTTTCAAATAACTTGTTTATCAACTATTTCAAGCTAAAAGAAGAACTAGGAACAAGGTTCAAAGAAAGTAGAAGAGAAATTCAATAACTAGTGAAGGCTCAAAGTTTGATTAAATATAATTTGCATGGCGGGCGTCCCACCATCTGCTCTCCTAATATATTTTTAATTTATGTCCAAAAAGTTGAAGGATCCGCGCGGAATTACGGGGTGCGCTTGTTAAAAATTATACTGAAGTTTGTGGGTTCCTTCGTAAACATCTGTGGGTGTATGCTGATCTGAAGATTATTTTATTTATATTTAGATCAATAGCCATTGACTTGCTGGGGTCGGAAAATATTGGCCCAAATGCTGGTAAATTGACACTAATTTTAGCAAGGTCAATCCATCACAACTGTTTGTACATTATTAACCATTTGACCTTTACGCACGCTTACACTTGTCGAATTTCTTTGAGCACTTTAAAGAGAATATTATTACTATTTAGCATGCTAGTGATAATTTTGCTAAATTATAAAGATGTGGTATTTACCTTTACCAGACTTCGAATATCCGATAGGCGCAGCGTAGGTTGGCGCCAATTTCTGGAGATCTGAAGTTCAGGATAATGCAAGCCTATTTTAATGCTCATTAAAAAATATAGTGGTATTAATATGTGTCTGAACGTAAAACTACTAAATGAGGTTCAAAATATTCGTAGTTTATGCATGATCAAAATGTTTAAGAAAAAACTCACTTGCTCCACCTAGAGCTGGTACCGGGGGTTTCACGTAGCCATCTCTAAGCTGAGGAAGGTATATATGAGGTCTATCGTAAGCTCTCTGATACATCCCAGGATAAGACGGCGCTGGAACCGTTTGGAACCTCGAATCAAATGGCTGGTAGTGCCCTTGTGGTGGGAAGTTATTCCCTACCGCATCTCCTTGAGCGTATTGGTAGTTTGCTGGATACCCGAAATTGGTGGGTTTGTATTGTCCAATAGTATTGCCAGAACCAGGTAGGACTGGTAATCTGGGTGGGTACTCAGAATATTGTGGGTTCACGTATTGGGATGCGTAGTTCGGTTGATATGGGTAGCTAGATGCTGGGTCCACAAAACCGGAGTACGCAGGAGCCTGGTTTAGTGGATCAGTCGCTGTATTGGTCCCAGGATAGATGTTAACAGTGCTTGGACTGTATGAAGGATATGATGGTGGCGGTCTGTAGGTGCTGGTGGTTAGCTGTGGACCGCTGGATAAAGTTTGGACATCAGGGCTGTTCACCACGTTGATGGGTCCTAAGTATGGCGCGTTGAAACCTGAAACATGTAAAATATAAAAAAAAATGTTTGAACGGGAACAGGGAATTGTTTGGCGTTATCTAGTAAAGAACAGAAATAAAATCATTTGTTGTACACGGAACAGTAACCTAAACAAAAGTGTCAGTTATAAACCTTTCAAACAAAACTGAAACAGTTCAAACCAGATTTATAATTTTAACGTCCCACTCGAACTCTTCCAAAAAATCATCAAAAACAAAACGAATTTTAACGTTGGCCAATAAAACAGTGATAACAGAGACACCTGAATGAAAAACACAATTACCCTCACGCTATCACGTTCAGGGGTGAGTGGCTCTGTTAAATGGACATCGAGGTGTCAATACAGTTGAGGGGCAATCTATAGCGCGTTTGCTCGATGGCGCTCATCGCCCATCCGAACCCGCCCTTATTGCGTTTTCAAAACGATTCATCGTATTGGTTTTCCTCAATGCTTTCCCACTAATTAGGGACCGCTATCTCGGAGGACGATTGATTTATGTACCATTGTTTGTTCTGTTATCTGCTATCAAAGTGCTACCAGGGAGGACGCTTTACGTAATTTTTGGGTAAAGCTTTGTTTTGCTCTCTAATAAATGCTTTTTGGGGGAAACGTTTTATTTAACAACAGATGGAGCAGACTTAGTGTTATTTTTGTAGAAAGTGTTATCTATGCTATCTCTTATTTTTTAGATGGAGTTGTAAATATGTCTTTCTAGCTGAAATTTTGACAACTTCTGTCTTTCTGCAATAATGTGACTTGTGTTATATGATTCAATATTTCAATATTCCACCTTACCGTGTCGGTGTACCAGCGACTCCCACACCATCTTTTTTAACGTCACCTGTATCTGCAATTTTGACGGCGTGTCGCAGCCGCTCGTAAATTTTTACTTTATTTGTTTGCTTTTAATGTTCTCGTTGATACGAACTTTTTATTTCTCCCTCCGTCACCCCCCGTGGACCACCCCACCTCGGGGTGCAAACGAGCGCAAACGGTGGCATCAAATCGACAGTTATCACGCATTTGCGAAACTTTTCAACTGCCCAGTGACGGCACAACTTTGAATGGGGATCTTGAACTGGGGAATTTAATCTGAAATGAAAACGTTTAGATCAATGTCGAGGGTTCTCTCTCACAAAGACAAATGTATGTAAATATTGAGACAATGCTTACCTATGACATATAGTAGTTTACCTGGAAGCGCTGAAATAAAGATAGTAATTATAATTATAAAACTTTATGCTTCTAAAAAAAGAAATAGCCTTAAAAATGGATTTATTATCTCACCTGCTTTAACAGAATCTGGTGGTTCGATGCCTGTAAGAAATGCCAAAAAATATTAAGCTAAAAGATCACTTAAATATTCCAAAATAGATGAAAATATACTAACAGCAGGAAGGTTTAGTGTAGCAGTTGACTTCCACGGTGATCATCCCAACGGCAGATGCTTCAGTACATATGCAGACTTGACACTCATCCCAGGGGTGCTGGAACGTCTGGTTGGGAGGATACGGCCGGCAGGACTCATCTGCAAAAATGATCTTGATGAAGATCTTCTTGTAAGAGTAACGGTAGAAATGGACGATGTGTAGAATGAGTTTTGAGAAGAGATAAGATAAGTGGTTCACTTCTTTTTAAAAACGTTATTATCTTTATAAAATGTTTTTACATTTTTAATGATTGCTTTCGTCTGATAACAGAATCAATTTTCTGGTAGTATTTTCGAAATTCGTTTTATTCAGTTCAAGAATAAGTTAATCTAAAACAATACTCACGTGGTGATGGTCCTGGGAGAGGTCCAGGTCGAGGACTCACGGGTAGTGGAGGGAGCGGTGCTATTGTCGTTATAGGAGGCCACGGTACTGCGGAGACCAAGTATTAGTATAACAACTGGTAAGGAGGCAACTACTGAAATGACGAGTAATAGACATGCTTGAACAAAGAAAACACGCCGTAACAACCCCAAATAAATTGTTGATTGATGAATCAGGGAATAGAGATTCCTCATTCATCATTGGCTAATGGGATATTAGTTATTAACAGCTGATTAAAAGTACTGTGTAACTTTTTCAGAAATAATCAAAAGGACTGGCGTTTAAAATGTCCAAATCCAATAGAAATATTTACAATTACTCACAAGGCTCCACCGTCACGACCTCCGGTAGTGGCACAGGGTCCAGTGGCTTGTATGGTTCCCTCGGCGGTTCAATAGGTTCTGGTTCAGGTTCAGGGTAGGGCTTTTCCTGATACGGGTCCACTGGTATCGGTAGAGGGGGTGCCGGCTCTGTTAATGCTTCCAGTTTTGGGACTGTTGAAAAAAAAATTGATTATAATAAAATTCTTGCAAAAATCGAGTAAGGAAACGACTGATGGATAGATTGTTTGATAGATGATAATAATGATTATGAATATGAAGGAGGTAACTACTGACATGACAGCTAATTTAGATGTCTAGAAGAAGAAAATATACTGCGTCGACTCCATATGAATTGGGTCAAGGGCTTCAGAAACATAATGATTTTTACATACATTTTGCAAAGAAATCAGTAGAAAAACTTAATAGTAAAAGGAAAGTGTTAAAATAATATCACAAAATGTCAGGATAATTTTACCACAGTCAGGATGTGGATAGCAAGTTATCTGCTGCTCATAAACCCCGTCTTCTGACAAACTCTTGGCGCACTTGCAGAGCTTGCAGGTTTCAGTCGGATGAGGGAACAGCACGTGTTCGGGGAATTTCTCACATATCGGTACTGCAAAGCAAAATTAACTCAATATTACTTTATTACAAGTGTCGGCGCCTCACATATGCGTGGATAACCGCGGGGAGGGCGCGGGGCTCGGGGTACCGAACCCGGCTGCGCGAGCGCCGCTGCGTGCCCTACCACGACACTGAGCTCACAGACGCCGGCCACTACGGGCATTTCTTTGTACGGTCTTCACACTATATGTTAATTGTGGCATTACACCTATTAATACCCAGTCTATTCACTAATCAATATTTTTAATAATTAAAGCCGCATGTCCCTGGAGTGAAGCTCGCAGGTAGTGGAACTTGTTGATGTCACTTATGCTAGTGTTGTCGTGAATCAATGACCCAAAGGTATCCCTAAATTCAAGCCAGCATTGGTAAAGCTAAGCACGGGGCACTGTTCATAGATTTTCTAGAATTTATTTCTGTTGACTATTTCTTTTTTTGCGGTTTCTATCGCAATTCAAACTAAAGCCAATATTGCTTTGATTTATCTTGATCGTTTAGTACGTGGACTTCCACAAAACTAGACTTAGAACTTGCCAACCCGTAAACAACAGAATTGAGGATTACTATTTTCAGCAGAAACTATAGGGGTCAAATTAGATTTTTTTATCTTAATGTCTGCTGTTGGGAAAATACGCCGTTTAAGGCTTGTGTGTTTCCACCGTACACCTCATGAGGGAATTGGGGATACTCAACTGAGCAATGCTCTTCGTGAACACTTAACGTCACATAATGCATCTTCTGTGCATTGGCGGTTCACATCCAACATGAAATTCATAAAAATTGTTTAATTTACTCCCCTTTTCGAGGTTTTCAACAAAATAACTGGAATATTATTTATGTGTACCGTCCGAATCACTTTACACATATTATTGATAAGAACTTACGCGGTATTGGTATGGGCACATCCGGTAATGGAGCTGAAATATAAAAATATCATTATGACCCTGGGTATACTCAGACGACACGATGTTCTTAGAAAATTTGCTTTTTAAATGTTTATTTTAAATATCAATACGTTTTAAATACTTACGTAAAGCGGTGACATCTGAAGGCGCAACTGCAAAATCAAAAGAATTTACTGTTATGTATTTTTCATTCCCTTTATTTTGTTAATTTATAATTTAACTTCTTTTAGATTAATCTGGAACAATGTCTATTCTATGTATTTTGAATTGGGCGTTGATAGCTGTGCCACAGTATTTTACTTTTGTAGCTATCTTCGTTTTTCCTGTGTAACCTGTATAACTTAAGTTGTTCCAAATAAACTTTTATTATTATTATTTTTATTTCCTTTATTTATTTTTATACATATAATTTACATTTTTAAATATTTCTATACAAAGTAATATAAAAAAAACATTTAAAAATATAAAAAAATAGTAGCCCACCGGTATCGGGAACAGGGTCCGAAATACCGGTGGTCGGAGGTCTCGGACCTCTTGAGAGAGGAACCTCCTAACGATACGCGCCGTGTCCAGAAGTACTGCTTTCTGAATCAAGCCCTTGATCCAGCTGCCAAGCGAGAGCCTCCTCAGATGTTGGTCGAGGCTATTGGCTCTTAAGCCATTGGCCGACACGACTATCGGCACAATGACTGCTGTACTCACGTCCCACATGTCGACAACCTCGCGAGCAAGATCTATATATTTGAATTGTTTATTTTTATTATTATTATTTCTTTCCCATGAAAAACTAGGAGTGTAGGTGACGCCTCACATTAAAAAAAATCGGGAAGGCACTTACTACACTGGGGGCTCTCCTTGCACTCGATCGAAACATCAGTTTTGCCAGTCACCAGGACTTCCCTGCAGATGCATATCTGGCAAGGGTGCAACGGGTTTGTGAACGGTACTCCGGTTGGCAGAGGGTTACAATGTGCTATAAATATAAAACATTTGTCAGATGTTGTATCTTATTTATTACACATAAGATGTGTTCAAATGCTTGTAACCCTCTAATATGAGCAAACTAAACTAAAATGGTGGTTTCAGTTGGAAACTCGTAGCCTTTTCTTAACATCATGTAATTAATCAAAACGACAGACTAAGACAGCAGTTTAAGAAAGATCATTAATCTTTCTCTATGAAATATTATTTCTAGATCTTGATTAGATTCCTATGGAACCTGCCTTTGGTAAATTATCCAGATCTTATTAATAGAATTTCCTGGAACTAGTGGGTAAATTAAATGTTACGACTCTGAGACAAACTGTGTAAACAGAATGTCATACTACTTCAAAGAACACGTAGACAAATAGGATTCTAAATAAATACTATTTTCATTTTCAATGTTCTTTGGCTTCGACTTGAACATCTCAAATGAGTTTTAACTAACATCAAAAATAATGCCCACAAAACATATGATCTTACCTCAAACGTAACATCATGTCATATTCAAAATATTACACAAAGAAGGAAACGGTAGGTAATCACCTTGATCTGGTGGTGGTGGCAACGTTGCGATCGGCTCAGGAAAAGTAACTGCGACAGGAGACGGAGGCTGGACAGGTTCTGGATACACAGGATAGGGCTCTGGAGTTGAGATCGTCAAATCTGGCTCCGGGAGAGGCGGCACCGGATTAAAGTCTGGCGGAGGCACTGCTAAGGGTTCCGGCATTATCGGGATAGGCTCAAAGGGCCCAAGAGTGGCTGGTTGAACAGGAATAGGCTCTGGTAGTTTTGGGACTGGTTCTGGAAGCTTCAGTGGAGGGTTGTGGCATCCACCACAGCTCGCACACACCGGCTGCAAGACTCCGTACTCGTTGAGGCAGATGCAGACTAGGCAGTCCATTCCTTGAGACCAAAAGTGATGGAACTCGTTTTCTTTTCTACATTGTATTGCGTTTTCTCCACCTGGAAATAATGTGACTTTTATTAGTTTTGAGTTTAAAGGCTCTTGCATAACTTTAGTACACATAAAATTAATATTGGGAACGGATACCCCGTCCTGAAACGAAAATCCTGTCTTCAAAATTCAATTAGTTGTCTTAGTTTTGCTTTGAGTAACAAGCACAGTATTTAATTTTTTCACAAACTTTGCTATTTATCTTACCGGGCATTTTATTAGGGAATACATATTCATTAGGCATAATCACTCTGGACTTCGCATCTGAAACAATCCATAATGATTAAATACTTTTATTCCATACTTTGATGTCGTTTTTAATTATTATAAATGGAATTATTACCCTCGAATGCGATCGGCGAAATTTGCACGCCTGGAAAACGAAATATTTCAGTAAACAAATGAAAAGTTTTATTACGGATATTATTAATTGCTTTACGTTTCGTTGATATTTTATCTGTTTTCATATAGTTTAAGCACATTCATTGGTTGAAACATGGTGATGTGGTTGATATTTAAATAGGGTTTATAAAAAAGATGGATGAGTTAATATTCACTTACTGGCAAAAACATGAGGTGGCCTTTGTGCTTCGTTTGGTTTATAAACGCCTGGTCGAAAAGGCGATTCAGATGGGTAATCACTGGCGTATGGACTTATTCCCTGGCTATATGGAATACTGGCAGCTGGTTTGAAATCAGGAAATGATTGTACAGCCTCTGCTCCTGAAGGATACAACTGCGGATATGCACCACTGGGTGTATTAAGGTTATATTCGTATGGATTCCAACCACTCTTTGATAGAACATCCACACTTGAATCAGTATCATCTATTACTGAATTATTTTCGTGTGATCTGGCTATAGATATAGTAGATGATGAAGACAAAGGTACATCAGATTTCGTATTTAGAGTAGGTTGATATTCATATGCATTGCCTTCGTTCTGAAGTTGATTTTTTTTGGAATTTTTTTCTCTATGTTGAACTGCAGAAGATTCAGAACGTGTAGGGTTCGAGTCTGGTATTGGAATGGGCTGGTACGACTTGATTTCGTCTTGAGAGGCTTTCATTCTAAGAAAATTACTTGGAATTGGTAAAGCCTGGTATGGTCGATTATTTATTTGTTTCTGAGAGTAACTTGAATCAATGAACGGGACCATACTAGAGTCATATGGTCCGGGATCGGGTATAGGATTAGCCTGATATGACCCTCTGCCAGCTGGTGATTGTGGTTGAGCAGCATTGTATGTAAAACTAGTAGAGTGCGACGAGGGTGGATTATCAACGGAATAGAGTCTCTCACTGTATAATCTAGAGTCAGCGTCTGGTTGTTTAGGACTAGTTTCACTTTGTTGACGAGAAGTAGGCTCTCTATAAGGAACTAAAAACTTATCATATGGGGAAGGATTTGGACCATTTATAGGTACGGCTTGATGCGGCTCATTTTGACTATTTGAGTGAGATGTAAACACATCATAGGCCAAATTTTGTCGGCCTCCTTTAGGTTCTATGATGGGCACGGGTTGATATTCTTCATTACTGCTCTGCGTCTGAGCGGAACTAGGTCCTTTATATGGGACCAAAAACTGTTCATATGGTGAATAGTTGGGATCTGGTATAGGAACAGTTTGGTATGGTACACTATTGTTTTGAGTATGGATAGAACTTGAACTAGTCCCCGGACTGTAAGGGTAAGATGAAGAAAAAGTAGAGAGCGAATCCAAACCTGATTGCCTGGGAGCAGGTTTTGGTAGCATAGAATTAGGCTCAATTATGGGTTGATTTGACTCACTATCGCCTTGGCTTGGAGGGAAGCTTGATCCTTGGTTATACGGGCTCACATTAGGCGGACCATTATACCCTGGTTGATATAATTCATTCTCAGCTTGGTTTAGCGCCTGACCAGGGCTCAATCCTTGGCCATAAGAGTTGTAATCTCGTTGATAAAATCCACCATCAGATGGGTTCACATTAGGTGGAGGTTGATATAATCCGTTATCAGCTTGTGTTTGTGCTGGCAATCCCGGATTGTAAGGGTAATATGCTGGGTTACGATAGGAGTTTAGCCCTTGGCCATATGAATCGCTATTAATTGCTTGAGCTTCTGCCTGGGAGAAACTGGATCCTGGTGGGATATAAGGGCCCAATTCTTCATTGAAAGGATTAAATGGGGAGGTTGGTGCTCCTCCAGCTGCAACGAATGCTTTAGATTGAGAAGAACCTCCGATGCTGTCTGCATAAGCCGAAGCATATCCATCTCCACTTGTTTGGGCGACAGCACTAACGCCTGAATCTGGGGAGTATAATAAAGAATTGTAAGGAGTGATTATCTACGGCCATTCGTCTGCAAATACATAGTTTTAGCTTAAATCAGTTGATAATATTACCTTCAAAACTGCGAGCATCACTTTGTGAAACATCCCCAGACCTCCCTTCATTGGCTCGAGAATTTGATTGAGGTACAGCTAAATTAATTTCTGAAAATAGATCTTAATCTTGAATTCATATTTACATGGACCATCAACAAGTGTACCATTAACTGTGTATGTAGTTCAATATTTAATATTGTAACATTATTCTTCTTACCACTTTTGAGATCACCAGGAGCTTCCACGTCACCGCTTTTTCTTAAACTTACTGTTTCTTTCACCTGGGCTACGTCTGGAAGAACTTTTGATTCTAATTTTTCTGCTCTGCCTATAGATAACAGGAAGGCAAGGAGACAGAAGCCTCCATTGACCCCACCCTGCATCCCGGCTTATTGCACTTTAGTCCTGAACGTATGGTTCTCCAGTTACCATTAACGATTATTTTCATCAATGTGTATTCAAGAAATATAGAGTCGTATTTATAAGAAAGACTGTAATTCTGTGTGATGGGCGTTTTGATATTAGTACAGTATGATTTATGATGTAATTACTTCATATAAGAGCATGTGATTTGATTTGTTTCAGAATAATTGGTCCGACGTTAAATGGACGTGCTTAATTGATTTATAACTTAAGGCTCATAGATGTAGGAATTGAATAGTAGAGGAACAACAATACAGGGCAAAATAAATAATTACTTATTTACTTGTTGTTTCCCTGATACATTGTAAAGTACTCACTACTTTACAATGTATCTTGGAAATCTAGAAAACTGGCCTTGGAAAAGAGTAATCAATAATTCACGTGCTTTATCATTGATCGCAACAAATAACGTTTATTAACAAGTAATGCGCCTGGACCTTTAACTTTATTACTTCTTTAAACTTTTGTTTTTGTTTCAGTCATTTGAGTCAGTGTTTATATTAGAGGACAATATTTAAGTAGCAGTTTTGCTTAAATACTCTCCACTGAAAGAAATTAAATTTTTATTTCCGTAGTAAAAGTAGGAAGCTAGCAACTGAGAGAATACTTATAATGAAGAGCTATTAAAAATGCTAAGTTTATGTGTCATGTGAAGAAGAACGGACCAAAGAGTGTTTTTAGTTCTCTGACATAATTATTCTCAAAAAATATAATGCTGTAATGTTTGGGGTATTGAAAAAACAAAAACAGAAGTATCCCACTAAATGCTTTATTATAATAAATACATATAAGTATGAAGTTTGCTCGTCATTTTCTAGATGCTTCAATTAAATATAAACGAAATCGAGTCCGTATTCTTGCCATGTTTGTAGAGAGATCATTGTGATGAGTTCCGGTCTGAAACAAAAACAAATTGTCATCAGTATAATTTATTTGATTTGTTCGGCAATAAATTGCAAAACGTAGTTGGTTACACTAGTAAGTTAGAGTAACCTTATAGTTATTTCGTTAAACAGGCACGATGACGTGAAGTAAATCAAAATGTTTGATAGTAGTACTTACAGATTCTTGGAATTCCGTGATATGTGATTACGCTCTCATTCTGAGTCTGAGCTTGCGTGTCTCAGCGTTGCGCTTCTTTCTGGCGTCTAGTACAACTGGAACATCGTCGGCTAATTCATCTGCTGCGAGGTCGTCGCTGGCTGGTTCTCCACTTCGGATGCCAGCGTTGGCCAATGCTTGAGCAGTTGAAAGTCCATAGCCGCCGTAACCACCACCTGCGGCGGCGGCGGCGGCGGCGGCGGCACTAGCATCTCCGTAGCCATAACCGCCACTACCTGCACTGGCAGCAGCAGCTGCACTGGCAGCAGCAGCTGCACTGGCAGCAGCAGCCGCACTGGCATCACCATATCCGCCAAATCCACCACCGCCTGCATTAGCTGCAGCTTGGGCAGAGGCACTTGCATCATAACCGCCGAATCCGCTATATCCACCTGCATTGGCCGCAGCTTGGGCAGCCGCGCTGGCGTCACCATATCCGCCGAATCCGCTATATCCACCGGCATTGGCCGCAGCTTGGGCAGCTGCACTGGCATCGCCATATCCGCCGAATCCACCATATCCACCTGCATTGGCTGCAGCTTGGGCAGCGGCACTTGCATCATAGCCGCCGAATCCGCCATATCCACCTGCATTGGCCGCAGTTTGGGCAGCCGCGCTGGCGTCACCATATCCGCCGAATCCGCCATATCCACCTGCATTGGCCGCAGCTTGGGCAGCCGCGCTGGCGTCACCATATCCGCCGAATCCGCCATATCCACCTGCATTGGCCGCAGCTTGGGCAGCCGCGCTGGCGTCACCGTATCCGCCGAATCCGCCATACCCTCCTGCATTGGCAGCAGACTGGGCAGCCGCGCTGGCGTCACCATATCCGCCGAATCCGCCATATCCACCTGCATTGGCCGCAGCTTGGGCAGCTGCGCTGGCGTCACCATATCCGCCGAATCCGCCATACCCTCCTGCATTGGCCGCAGCTTGGGCAGCTGCGCTGGCGTCACCATATCCGCCGAATCCGCCATACCCTCCTGCATTGGCCGCTGCTTGGGCAGCCGCGCTGGCTTCACCGTATCCGCCGAATCCGCCATATCCTCCTGCATTGGCAGCAGATTGGGCAGCCGCACTGGCATCAGCATGTCCGCCGAATCCACCATATCCAGACGCTGCATTGGCCGCCGCTTGGGCAACTGCACTGGCATCACCATATCCTCCGAATCCACCATATCCACCTGCATTGGCTGCAGCTTGGGCAGCGGCAGTTGCATCAAAGCCGCCTAATCCGCTATATCCACCTGCATTGGCCGCAGCTTGGGCAGCCGCGTTGGCGTCACTATATCCGCCGAATCCGCTATATCCACCTGCATTGGCCGCAGCTTGAGCAGCCGCGCTGGCGTCACTATATCCGCCATATCCACCTGCATTGGCCGCAGCTTGGGCAGCCGCGCTGGCATCGCTATATCCGCCAAATCCGCCATATCCAGAAGCTGCATTGGCCGCAGCTTGAGCAGCTGCACTGGCATCGCGATATCCACCGAATCCACCATATCCAGATGCTGCATTGGCTGCAGCTTGGGCAGCTGCACTGGCATCGCCATATCCGCCGAATCCGCCATAGCCTGCTGCATTCGCCGCAGCTTGGGCAGCTGCACTGGCATCGCCATATCCGCCGAATCCGCCATAGCCTGCTGCATTCGCCGCAGCTTGAGCAGCTGCACTGGCATCGCCATATCCGCCGAATCCACCATATCCAGATGCTGCATTGGCTGCAGCTTGGGCAGCTGCACTGGCATCGCCATATGCGCCGAATCCGCCATATCCAGAAGCTGCATTGGCCGCAGCTTGAGCAGCTGCACTGGCATCGCGATATCCACCGAACCCACCATATCCAGATGCTGCATTGGCTGCAGCTTGGGCAGCTGCACTGGCATCGCCATATCCGCCGAATCCGCCATAACCTGCTGCATTCGCCGCAGCTTGGGCAGCTGCACTGGCATCTCCGTAGCCACCTATTCCACCAAAACCACTAACGGCATTGGCAGCGGCTTGTGCTGCTGCATTGGATCCGCTGTATCCTCCATAGCCATTTGCGGCGTTAGCAGCTGCTTGGGCTTCAGCTAGGCTGTATCCACCACCATAGCCAGATCCAGATCCGGCATTTGCGGCGGCTTGTGCTGCAGCATTGGATCCGCCGTATCCTCCATAGCCATTTGCGGCGTTAGCAGCTGCTTGGGCTTCAGCCAGGCTGTATCCACCACCATAACCAGACCCAGATCCGGCATTTGCGGCTGCTTGGGCGTCTGCGATGCTATATCCACCACCATAACCGGATGCAGCGTTAGCGGCTGCTTGTGCTTCTGCGCCGAAATATCCGCCGCCACCATATCCTGCAGCATTAGCAGCCGCTTGAGCAGCTGCATTAGAACTACCTCCTCTGTAGCCACCGTAATAGCCCGAATTGGCGTTGGCCGCTGCGTTGGCTTCGGCACTAGAACCGCTGCCGCCTGCATTAGCATTTGCTGATGCACTTGCTGAGCTCCAGCTAGGTCCAATACTTGGACTGACTGGAAACGAAATAAAGCTATAAATATAATTTATTTTGCCTAGTCAATAGTACCACAAAACAAAATTATAGAAGCTCAGGTAATATCAAATGTAGGTCCCACGGTAACAGTGGTCAGAAATTCAGATAGACTACACGTGTTTTGTTTTGTTTTGTCCCGCCCGTACCCTGCTGGGCAAAGTCGTGAAACTTAAGTGGTTTAATTGTATAGTCACCTGGTGCTGCGGACCCTTGTGTTGGTGATAATACTGTAAAATCATAATGACGAAAAAAAAATTTAAAAAATAGTATTACTGAAGCTATGTGTTTGAGTTGAGTTTGAGTTTTTAAAAAAAAAATGTTAAGTAATTTGCCTTTTTTTCGGTAGACTAGTATACATTGACGACATCATTATTCTATTTTGCGTTAAAAATAATAACGTCTTTTTACTTACTTAGACAAGTTGAGTCGGGGTGTGTTTCGATGTAGACGTAGTTGTAAACAATTTTACAGACGTGGACCTGGCAAGGTTCTGACGGTACGCGGAAAGGTACCAATGGTTGCTGGTTTCTGCATTCAGGAGCTAGAAAATAGTAAAAGTTTATGATTACCTTGTTCAATTTGAACTTAAAATGTTGCTGGAGAAAACTGCAGGTAGTGCTAAAACACTGAACATTTTAATATTAGAATCAGTCTTACCTACGTATAGGATGACCGGTACCGGGTAATACTTGGTTTCTGTAAAGAACATGTCGATTCGATTACCAAATATATTTTTCTAGATAGGATATTGAATATCAGCGAGAAGAGAAAATAAATAACGATAAATGATTATTTGAATAAAAGCTTTTATATTTAAAGTGACAAACAGTAACCAGTACCTAGCTGCTGTGCATTGCGCTTACCTCCAGGCACTTTAACGGGTACAGGGATTGGCACGATCCTATCCTTGCCCGGCACAGTGATGTAGTGGTTCACTGGGTAAGGAACAGCTATCGGTGGTGAAGGAACTGGAACCGGCACCTTCACCTCAGGCCCAGGAACTTGCTCGATGATCGGGATGGGTACTGGCACTAACTTAGGTGGTTGCTTTACTGGATACGGCCTAGTTGGGAAAACAGCCAGTGTGGTTGATAGATTAGGTGATTTTCAATTATTAAATGATTTTATGAATTTCTTTTTTAAAAACAATGACGAAGAGATAGAAATGTCAGATGTATTGTGTGACACACGATATGGCTAGGTTGAAAAACAATTCGGAAACGACGGCTAATGGAGACAGATGAAAGTAAAACTCGTCAGTCGCGAACCCTAAATAAAACTGAATAAGAACAGGCAGATTACAGCGATGTAAACCAATGCTTACCTGTCAACAGGGTATGGTACAGGTATTTTCTTCTCAACCGGCACTGGGACAGGTACAGATGGTCCGCGGATGTAGATCTTTTCAGCTGGTACCGGTACAGGTACAGGCACTGGTACCAAGATACGTTTACCTGGTATTGGCACTGGTACGGGGTAAGGACGCGGTGGTCCTGGTATGATCATGGGAGGCGGACCTGAAGTGGTGAATAAGATTAGTGTGATGATCGTTCATTATATACATCCGAATGGTAATACTTATGCAATTTTCCAACGATGTATTTTTCTTGTTTCATCGGACCAGTTTGACAAAAAATCTTATCTGATAGTACCTAAGTAATCACTTAGACTCAGGTCTTAGTTTTCGTCGATCGCATGAGGATGCGATCGACGAAAACTAAGACCTGAGTCTGAGACGATGATATCCACAAATTAAGGCACTTTTTTGAAGTAGCGTGTTTTTTAGGCGAGTGCTACCCCAAACCACTGTCTATATAACTTGGAGAGTGTTAAGTGCGTCAGTGGTTCTTTCGTTGTTTTATAGAATAATACACTTGTTCAGATTGACAAGTTAACGGCGAATACTTACAATACAAGAATTGGTCCGTGGGTGTGACGATAGGTGCCGGTGGTGGGGAGGGTTGAGGGATAGGCAGAGGTTCGGGTAGAGGAGGCAGTGGAGGAATGATGTTTGGCACCGGTATCGGCAGCGGTAGGGGCTGCGGCAACGGTACTGTGGAAATAAAAACAAACCGTCTTTGTTATTATTATTAAGTATTTGTATTTTGATTATTCTGATATAGAACAACTTTTCTTAATGTAAAATAGAACAGCTCATAGCAGTATGAGGTATTTAAAAAATCGTTGCTGTTCCTAAAAGTAAAATCCCTAACATTACCATGACAACATAAACGATTCAGTAACTGGCGCTAGTTCTGGTCCTGTTAATGAGCATTGCTATTAGTTAGTTTCGTATTTATTTGCAGTGATTGTAATTATTAATTTTAATAATAAGTATATACCTGGTTGCGGTGGTGCTACGACTAAAAAAGAAAAAAAAATAGTGCTAAACTCAATCCCACCTGAATAATATTTACAAAAAGAGCACAACTTAGTTTTGAAGTGTAGCTAGGCCATGAGGGGAATTCTTTAAACTTCTCAGATCCTTTGACAAGGGATTAAAAAAGGGTATTTTAAAGGAAGATATGCAAAACACTTACTTGGTGCTGGAGGTAACGGAATCGGTCCGATCTCTGCAAAGAAAGATACGTTTATATCAACCACAGTCTAAAGTTAAAGAGGTACAGGAGGTCAAACCCAATCGTTGGTCATGATAATTTCCCAATTTGGGTTCAGAAAAACATTCAACTATTAAGAGACAATAATGTATGTTCAGACATTTTTATTGGCTTTTAATCTTTTTTTTTTAATTTGGTCATGATCTTTTATTTTTAAAGTTTCTTTATTTTCTAAGAACGTATGCACATTCTAATAAAAGGCAGCAAGAACTTTTTCATTAACTTATTTTATAAAATACCTGGTTGCGGTTGAGTTATCGGAGGAAGAGGTTCTGTAAAAATGCGACATAAAACAAAAAAACGTCGTTTCTGCAAACCTTTAGAGCACCTTCACCTTTGTACCCAGATAAAGTTGAAAAACGATAGACTGACTCGAAATATGAGACCACGGGTGCATGACAACGCTGTTGACAGCATAGACAATAGCGTTGTAATGTCTCTTAACTTTAATGAAACGACAAACATTAATATCGCATTGGAAGGTAGTTTAAGAGTGAAAGAATTTCGAACATTTTGAAACTTTCATATTCTGTGCAAATAACAGTATTAAATCTTGCAACGAAAAGAGAGGAGATCATAAATAATAAATACTGCAAGAAGAAGTATGTAGTGTAGATGCACCGATCGAGGAAATTAAAAAGAAAAGTTTAAAAAAACATATATATAAAAAAAAAATCTTAATTACCTGGTTGTGGCGGTGGCAAAATAATGTCAATTTCTGGATAGACTATAAAACAAAAAAAAAAGGAATTAATTCCTCCCATTTTGGGCACCAAGATAATTATTAAACGATGGTTTCTGTAGTATACTGTGATTTAATAATATACCTGATGGTGCAGGTGGGTGTGGTTGAGGTTCTGAAAACAAGTAATAAAAAAAAAATAACCAAATTCCAAAATTAAACCCGAAACAAAAAACTACCGTTGTTAAAAATATGAAAGTTGAACATAGTGAGTCATGAAGTTGGCTGTCAACATTGCCAGTTATTTTATGCTATGATCTTTATAACAGCAATGCATCATAGCAAAGAAACGACTGATTTGATTTGCACAGTAACATAGTATTATCAGTAGTATTATTGAAACACGTAAAGTTACGAAATCATTTTGATATTGGCTATTGTTTCCGATGGTCAGATAGTCTTTTAAAATGTAAGGCCATACTAAAACTTAAGCATAAATGGGCGATCAGTAGATGACAAACAGCAAAAGATAATAATATCTCTTTTAAATTTTAGATAGACTTTTAATAAATTCCGAACTTCCTTAAATGACAAAGTAGTGATTGAACCGCAAGACGTACAGACATCAGAGGTACGTATATATTGAGAATACACAAGATACCTGCTTGTGGAGGAATTACATGCGGAAGAGTTTCTGTCAACAACATTTTTATTTATAGTGCACTTTTAGAAACAAATTTTTCGAATAATTTATACAATTACAAATTTAGGCAATTATGTTGGGGAGACCTCCTAGACCATTGATGATGACAGAAAAAGGCAAAAACCAATGAAGTTTTTCGACAAATTACCTGGCGGTATAGGAGATGGTACGATTATTTCAATCACTGAAATTAATACAGAACATTCAATTTATAAAAACATGCTTTGCAAGCGAATTTAAATTCAAATTAACGTTGATCTTGAAAATATACCTGGTGGAAGGGGCAACGGTGGAAGAGGTTCTGCGAAAAGAATATTAAAAAAAAAACAAAATATAACTTTGTCTTTGACGACCGAATTCAGAAAAAAATCTTGAAGTGACACTTGTTTAATGTACTTGTACTTGTCTTTTATAGACAATGGTTTTTTTTTTATATGAATCGAAACAAATACCAATTTGTTCACTATATATCTACAATTGTCAGCATTGTAAAATTAGGTGTAAACTCGTTATATCTGGTGGCGGCTGAGGCGTTGTGAAAAATTGACTTTGTGAATAATTACAAAATCGATTTGAAAATCAATAATATGAAGAATAAAGCGGACGATACCGAATTGGTTGGCACTATAATGGAAGAAAAAAAAGTGGAGAAATAAAAGAAATGCTAATTTTTGGTACAAGAAGACGAGAGTAAAATCATGCAGTTTTACCTGGAGGTAGATACTCGGGTATTATTGTATCTATTTCTGCAATGAATAAAGAACAATGAGATTATTGTACGAAGTATTGAAGTAATAGAACGTAAAAAATGGACATTCGCAAATATACCTGGTTGAGGAAGCGGTGGAGGTACAGGAAGTATTTCTGTGGAAAAATAAAGTGTTAACCAAATTATAGCATCACTTTAACCATACAATCATTCAGAGGTACTCACTTCAGAATCTAAAGTAAAATAAGAATGAAGAAACCGAAAAACCCGTTAACAGAAATTGAAACTTCTACAAATGACTATAATCAATCCAAACAATCCGCAGAGTTGATGAAAACTATAAAGATGTAATTGTAAACTTTCACCACCTGGTGGCAATAGCGGTGCAGGCGCTGCACATTTCAAATAAAAAAATATCTATGAAAACTATGAATCTGAATAAATTTAATAAAATATGTAGCCTCAAAGTATACCTGGTTGAGGAATCAAAGGTGGTGGCGGCAGTGCTAGTTCTGTTGAAAAATGAATGTAAACGAAATATTTTAGCTTTTAATAATAATTCAAAATCAACTAAAGAACTAAATATAATACTACCGATATGAAAGCAATATCTGAAGATCACCCGATAAGGGCCGATTGGAGGAACTTTCCATTGGAGTATTGGCAGCAATAATATGCCATCAGAAAAAAAAGACTGTACTATCCATAAGTAATAAATGTCTGCAAGAAATGTGGAAGAAGGGGTACCTTCTTCTATTCTCTTTGGAAGTCCCGAATATGTTAGTATCTGGTAGTCATTTAAGGACCTATTTCCACGCTTTATGATTTTGTTTTATACCTGGTTTAGGAAGTTCTTGCGGCAGAGTTTCTGTTAAAAGTGAATACGTGAATAAATCAATAAAGCACAAGCTGAAGATAATTATGCTTATGACAATTGACAATTTTGACACACACAATTAAATTATCAAATGGCATAATTATATGTGTGCTAGTAATTTACCTGGAGGTGAATATTCTAGAACTAGTACAATATAAAGAAATTAAGTGATAATTATTTTTTTGTTACTAAATCCTATCAAATATGCAGTGTCTAAAATATTGCCCCCTCAACTAGGTTTGAGGGGGCAAAGCAGGTGGCGGCGACGGAAGTGGTGGACTTAGTGGTATAGTCATTACTATTTTTTTTTAACAAATGCAGAAAATAGAATTTAGACTTGAGGAGATGGAACAGAAATTCCGTATATTATGCAGACTTGATATACCTGGTTGCGGAGGCAATGAGAGACATCACAATACAACTGCGCCTCAGACAACCGCCCGAAAAACAAACATAAAAATGTGCTTTTTAATCAAAACATCTCGCGGTGTCATTTTAAAAGAGTACATGAAAAATACCTGGCGGTGAAAGTGGTTGTGGTTGGATTACTGAAATTTATTTTCGGGTAAATTATACATATTAGAGGCTAATACCAGAAGTTAACTGTAAGTTTTTCAAAAAGGAACAGATTTTGAATCAATTTATTTTTTTTTAAAAGTAGGAGAATGCGAAGTCCGATCTTGGGTTCTAAATTACCTGGAAGTGGAGTTGCTGGTGGTATTACTTTTGGAACGAATGCAGGACAAATACATTAAGTTATCTCCGATAATCAGTTTAGATGCAATCTAACAATGTGTAGACTAAAAATATCCGGTTGAGGAGGTAATGAAGGTGGGAGAGGCGGAAGTGGTGCACTTGGTGGTATAATTACTTCTATTATCTCTGAAACTAAATTAGAACATAGAAATAAGATATGAGAAGTATTAACTCAGATTTAGTTTAATATGCAGACTGGTTATACCTGGTTGAGGAGGCAAAGGAGATGAGTGTAGTGGGGCTGTGAAAAGGTAAACCAAAACATATTTTCGACTTGAACAACCATCCAAATTGTAAACATTAGAAAATAAAGAATATACGCTATGTTGCGAATTATTAATGGTAAAGAATTATACCTGGTCGAGGTAGTGCTTGTGAGAAAATTTCTGTAAACATTTTCGTCTCAAATATTTAAGAGCCTAATAATAGTCATGAGGTAAAGTTAAAGTTTTCATTAAATTACCTACGAAACTGGATGATTTCAGACAAAAGTAGTGGAATGTGTACCAAATTAATAGTATGCTATAAGTTACCTAGGGGTGGGATAGGTGATGGTATTCCTGGAACGAATGCAAATAATAATGAAGATAATCTTGACAAAATCAATAAGGAATAAATTGAAAATGATGAAGTAATCTCCGAAATTACCGTTGAATACTTTTCTTCATCGCGGACTAAGTCGCATGCAGAAGCTGTAAGCTACAGTAAGGAATACGATGAGAGCAAGTGTACAAAGCAAACCAAGGATTACCTGGAGATGGAATCGGTGGTAGGATTTCTGGAACTAATGCAGAACAGAGAAATTACGCTACTATTACTTGAAAATAGTTGATTTTAAAAATTCAAACTGATTATGAGTGTACCAAATAAATCACCAAAGTATGGCACTCAAATAAGTATCATGTGCTTTCCCCGTTCTAATATGGTAGGGAACCCAACAAGGCAAATTACCTGCAGGAATGCCTGGTTGTAGAGGTTTTAAAGGTGGGGGTAATGGAGGTAGTTCTGTGAAAATTATACCGGAAGATAGCTTTGCTTACTTTGTTGTTAGTAAAGGTACCTTCTGGTGAAAATGAAGATGAAAGTTATAATACAGGACTAATTATTATACCTGGTGGTGGTGGTGGTTGTGGTAATACTGCAAGAAGTTAATGTATCAAATATGTTTGCGTCGCATAATAAAAGCATATTACCATACTTCGAAAGTTTAATAAAGAATAAGGTGGGGTAACCTACAAGAGTTCACATGTTTCAGACATGGTAGGGGAACAAATTATTAAAATATGGTCGCTAAGTTACCTGGAGATGAACTCTGTTCTACAATTACTTCTGCTATTTCTGGAATTAATGTAGAACTAAGAAATTAGACTAGTTCGTGTTGCTATGTTATGTTTAAAGCAATACAATTTGTGAAATTAAATATGTACCTGGTTGAGGAGATAATGGGGTTGGGTAATACAGAAGTGGTGCTGCCAAAAATCATAATGTAAACCAAAAGTAAGTACTTCAGGTTCAAAACTATTTTAAATGAATCAAATCACTTGCCAAAGAATACATGAAATGAAGATCTTATTTGCAAGAAAAGGGAGAGGGAGCTAATATTCTCCTGTTAAACGATTGTGTTATACCTAATGGCGCAGGCGGTTGAGGTAGGGGTGTCGCAAAAATTGAATTTGTAAATCATTATTTACATTGTTTCATGAAATTTATAATAAAGAAGAAGAATTGTACAATGATGTAAGAAATATGGTAAAGTGGCCAACTAGGCAAATTACCTGGAGCAGGAACGCCTGGTTGAAGAGGCTTTGGAGGTGGGGATAATGGAGGTAGTTCTGTGAAAAAGTAACCTATATGTACCTATGCTTTTGGAAAAATATGAGACTTTGTCACTTTACTTGAGGGTGGTGGTTGTGGTAATACTGCAAGATATTAACGTGTCATATACTTTTGGACCTACGTAAATGAGGTTATTTTGAAGAGATAGGTTGTAGCTGGGGTGCTGCAAAAATGTGACATGTTACTGTTACTATTAAATAAGGCTAATAGTTTGAAACTAACTGATAAAGATGAACAACTTTAAGTTACCTGGTGGAGAATTTTGTTCTGGTTCTAGTAGAGGTGCTACAAAAATGTTATGTATTACTACTAACAAGGCTAATGTTGAGAAAGATGGCAACTACAATAAAGATGAGTCGGATAGGCTAACAAGGCTAACCGTTCAAAATCATTAGAAAAATACGAAAGGTCTTCCAGTTACCTGGAGATGGAACTGTTGCACCTAATGCACAACGAAGGGATTAGATTCCCAATTGAAACGTTTGAATTAAATTATATTTTAATTGATTAATATCATAGTATCAAGAGGTTATTTAAATCCACACAAATGTTTACATATTATCACGTTTAGGTTCAATTTATTTTACCTGGTGGTGAATCCAGTGGTGATAGAGGTACTGGAGAAAATAAATATGTGTCTATGAGCTGTATTTATAGTTTTGCTTGCTAGATAATTAATTATTTCATTGAAATATTTAGATTCGTTACGTAGTAATTAAAATATTGTGTACCTGGTGGAAGAGGAATGAGTGGTAATGGTTGTGGTAAGGGTGGTGGTGGTTGTGGGGGTGGTGGCAACGTAAGAGGTGCTAAAACAAAATCTTAATTAGATATTAAAATCTTAAGAGTTGACTTTGAGTACAAACCATAATAAAAGACTATTTTAAGGTTTTTAACTAAGTCTAATTTACGTGGTGCAGGACTTGGTAGAAATGGCGGAACTATAATTATTTGGACAAAAGATATGTTAACATTTCGTAATCCACTACCGGGTAGAAAATTGAGCTGCTGAGAAAACAAGTAATAAATTAAAAACGAAACTGTAGGAAGATCATTCCGAAGAATCTGCAATAGAACTGGGTTTCGAAGAAATACATTCGAGACAATGCTTACCAAATTCAATAATAAATTCAAAGACGAAATCGAGCTCAAACAATCAAGAGAATATACTACTCGCACAACTAAAACATCGATGCAGAATCACTGACAAAATTACTCGAAGACCAATCTGAAGAAAAAACAAGACAACAGAATAAGAGAAACGACAAAACAGTCAATAATAATGACAATATAACTTACGTGGTCGAGGTGGTAATGGTACAGGATTCTGTTCCACTGTGGACAGTCAATAACGATTACTTACTGTCAACCTTCGAGCCTGGTTATCAAGGGGTATATAGAATAGCTAGGTTGCTTACGGAAGCACAGGTTGCAGGCGGCGCACTTGGAGTACAGCTGTCCTGCGGAGGCGAAACAGGCGCAAACGAAGCAGATGTTGTTCTTCTTATCGTAGTACATGTCACCTTCTGCTTGGCATTTGTTGATATGATCTGTGGACGGAAAAGGCAATATTTAACACTATAAATCGGACCGCAATCGTAATTCTCATCCTTCCCTTAAAGTAATTCATTTAGGATTGGTGTAGTGTCTATTTAATGATATAATTTTCTCTATCATTTCAGTAGTCACCTTCTTTCTAGTCATATTCACCCAATCCATTCATAGTATCTTTGGTTTATAACCAATACCTCTAATCTTTCTGAACTTTTCTTGGAAAATTATAATAAGTTAGTTCTCATAAGTGATTCTAAACACTAAGACTTTGTCTTACTCCTTAAAGGACTGTGTAGTAAGTAGGTACTAAATATCTAAACTGATTATTTGTAAAAGACTCTTCTGTTGTACGTACCGAAGCTGATCAGTTCATCAGGGTTGAACATACGACTCTCGTCGGAGTCAGAGTCTTCCGGACTTGCATCGGCTGCTTCATCTGTAAAAGATTCAGTTTTCGTGATGGGAATGCTAATTTTGGTGCTGATGCAGAAGAGTTTTAAGTTTTTTTGGAGGAGCTCATGGCTAAATAATAACAGCCGCTCGGGTCGATCTTTAGGATAAACGCCGCTTGCCTAGGTTATGCTCTGGATGGGTGACAACCCTGTCAATACCGGTTTTCCTCCGTGCCTTGGAAAGCACGTTAAGCCGTTGATTCCGGGTGTCCTTCGTAAATTAGTTTAGTTGGGAAAACGCTAGGCAGATGACGATACAGAAGAGTTTTATTGAGTATTCAATTCAATTCATTTTTATTTCAGATAAATTACATTATAATCATCCATACATGTTTTTTTAAATAATATAAAACGAACAAACAAACAACAACAATGACAACAAATAGATACACAACAATGCAAACATTGGATTAGGACCGCACTACTCGTGCATGGAGTTTTGTCCAATGCTCCAGGAAGGAGCACTCCATGTCCATTCTCTCAACAATGAGCTGCAGGAAGCTGATGTGACTGCCCCGTATGCGGCGCATCAAAGACGCTTTTTTTTCTTTAGTGTCTGCAAACATACCTGATGCGCTACAAAAGCTTGGCAACCCCATCAACATCCTGAAAGCGTTATTGTATTGGACACGCAGGACACTGTAATGCAAATGTGTGCGCTTCACCCATAGGCTGCACGTATGAAAATACTGACAGTACGCCTTGGATAAAGTTATTTTACCTATACAGTACAGCATACAATTCTACGGGCCAGCATCTTAGCTCTGACTGACAATGCCCTGAGTTCCCTTTCAATATCTACATCATCTGAGAGGCCCTCGGTGAGCCAGTGGCCCAGGTACTTAAATTGCGCGTATTATCGTTTTTTTCTGAATTTCTTGAATGTTGGCAGGATTTTATCGGATTTATCCATCAGGAATTTCACAGTTTAGTTTTGAGACGTTGGCGAAATCAAGATATTTTGCGAAATGACTCTTTAGGGCCAATTGAATAACCGTTCAGTGAGCAACTTTACAACGATCCCGATTTTTAGAAGCCTGAAGTTTTGCCGGCTAAAATGCTTATGACGGTAGTAAAAAGAACTGAGATCACAGCAATTACCTGAAGATTCTTGTGATGCTGATTCTATTACATGTCCTGATCGGAGTTCGGCGCTTACTGGTGCAGAATCTAAGAGCTCATCTGTCGTATAATGATATAAAAAAAACATTCCAAAATAAAAAGTTTGCTAAATTATAATTTTACTTGAAAGTCTATTATTTAGAGAAAAATAATATTAAAAAAAAATCTAAACTGCAAAACTATCCAAAGAAAGTAGTTCGGCAGAGACATTAATTTGAAAAATGTGCCCACCACGTAAATATTAGTAATACAAATCCAAGTGAATTGCTGTTTATAATAATACACTAGACACACGGTACAAAGAGATCTTCTGTATAACAAGGTAAGTAAAAAAGGATAAGATAGACTTACCGCTCTCAGGCCGGGCTGTGACCCCCACAGCCAACAGGAAGAGAAGCCAAAGGCTCCCCTTGATCTTCAACATTTTCTTGGACCCTATTTTATGGACCCAACAGTGAGTTGCGCCAACTCACCGAAGATATCCTCTCCATCAACTCTCCAACTATTTAAACCTTTTTTCTTAACGCATTGAAACGCATGCCAAATCGATTAGAATATTAAATTCACAATAATATATAGTTTCAATCTCATTTTTAATATATTTAAACGAAGCGTAAACTTATATATGAATTAATTAAGTTTTTACGTAACTGTTTATCGTTGTTTCTAACTTAAAATAACTATAACATCACACCTGTAATCTCCGAAGGGTAAAGCACAGGTGTACCTGTAAGTGCACACACATTTCTCCAGTTATGTGTAACCCTTTCTCTGTCCCATGAGCCATATATGGTTCAGAGCGATTTATAACTATTGCATCTACTTCGTGGACAATGAATGTGTCAAGTCCCATGTGTTGCACCTATTGTTAGCGCCAAGCCTATTGCCATCAGTCGGACACAAATCCAAACGCCATGCTGCTACTGATAATTTCTAATTCAAAAACCCAAAAATACTTTGTTCACCCGAAAATCGAACTGAGAACCTAATGCTTTGCAGAGCATTAAGGCTTTTATAGTAGTTTTGAAGTGAAAAGATGTCTTCCTCCAGTTCAGGAGAGGGTCGTGGGTGACATTCCAGGAAATAGGTCGATCGTGTTGCCGTCTGTCGCCTTTGAACGGAATATAGCAGTCTTATTTATCTTTTCCAATACAACGTTGTATTTCTGCAGCATTTGTCAAGTTTCGAAATGTTACTTACCTGAATATTCAGTGTACATTTTATCTATATTTTTAATCGAAGATCTTAGACCCTGTTCTTCTTAAAACGCACATCGAGATATACAAATAGAATCTTCTACTACTTATAAATCTAAAACAATTATTGGCGCCTTTTATACTACCAACAGAAATCAAAACAAATTGCCTTTTCAAATTCCAAAACTATGTCGAATGTTAAAACAACATCGTTTCTTTAGCATAATGAGCCTATAACGTTCGCCCACTGCTGGGCACTTGAGAGAAAGAGTGGGCCATAATCTAGCACGCGGGACCAGTGCGGATTGGTCGTGTCTCTTAACTAAATGCTAATTCAACCTTTGGACTTGAATCTTTTGTCAAGAACTTGGTTCTGAATTTAAATCACAAATTGAATAAGTTTTAATTTCAGTTCTCTCAAAAGTATTTAACACCACAATTACATAAAATTACATTTAAAATGTCTGAAAAACAAGAGCAACAATCGGGGGGCTTGGCCACAATGGGGCAGGCGGCCGGAAGGCGGGCTGGGAGCCTCCGGAACCGGAAGTGCGACCCACTAATGACGCTCCGTGGCGCCATCTACGTGCAAGCCTGCGTGAACCTCGCCATTGTTGGTGGAATGAAATTCTCCAAATGTGTTGTGTGTTTTAATTAAATAATAACTTTATACTTATTTTGTCCATTTGTGGTCGAATAGATGAGAATCTTAGTATGAATACATTTAGTAAAAGACTGCCTCGTTGGTGTAGTGGTCGCAAGCGCGATTGCTGAGCATGAGTTCCTGGTTTTGATTCCCAGGTCGGGCAAAGTTTTATTGGGTTTTTCCATCAGTAACTTGTCAGTAGCAGCTACGGAGTCTGGATTTGCACCCGGTTGATGGCAATAGGCTCGCCTCCTATTACATGGGACTTAAACATAACTGGCGAAATGTGGGTGTACTATTAGGTACACTCTGCCTAACCTTTCGGGGTTACAGGTGTGATGTTATTTATGTTTCCTATTATTGCAAAGTAAAATAAAATGTTACAGCAAAGTATGAATATAAAAAAAAAAATGAAAATTACCACTACAAACATAAAAATCCCATGGGAAATCATGTACACCAATAACAGATTCAATTACCAGAAAAACATCGATTATAATAATAATTTCATCCAACAGTCCGAAATCCAATCGGATTCGAACAACAAATACAGAAAATTCCATCAAAATCTATTTGAAAACGAATCAGTCCCATTTGGCGGGAACTTGATTGATTAAAACCAAGATGGCCGCTATTGTTATTGACAGCTGACATTTGCTGCGTTCGTCCGTTAGTTTTTGAGAAAAAAACATGGATTTATTTTATTTACTTATTCTGACTTTTATGCTGCATTCATTCCAATATTAAAATAAAAATATGATTCTTCAAAACCCAAGTAAACATCATGGCATCAGGCTTGTAAACCCTGAAGGGTCTATACTAGACCTGAAGCCTAGAGTATCTATAAGTATAGTTGCTATTATTTTGATAATTTCAGACTCCGAGCCGTTACTGAGAACTTCTTATAAATTGCTTGCCCGGCCTGACACCTTAATTCAATGTTCAGGATTAGCATTTGCTAATTTAGACTCATCATCATCTGCCTAGCCTTTTCCCAACTATATTGGGGTCGGCTTCCAGTCTAACCGGATGCAGCTGAATACCAGTATTTTACATGGATCGACTGCCTATCTGACCTCCACAACCCAGTTAGTACTGAGTAATACGATACCCCTTGGTAAGACTGGTTGTCAGACTAATTGACAATAACAAAAAAATTGATAATTGACTGATTTGCTAATTTAGACTAACGAGGCAAATAAAATAAGTACCACACAAATTCTTCTAACCAACATTTTATTTTTTTATGTCGTATGTTTACAGAAGTTCTTTTCTTTCTAAGCATGTTTTTGTCTACCAAATAATATTAGGTTTACCTAGAATATCTATTTGAAAAGGATGCTTACATATCATTACACGAGTTACCTGAATTACTGATTAAAAGGCTCCGCTGGGAGTTTTTCCTTTGCCGAAGTTTTCTCTAACTAGTTGCTAACTGGCTACATACGTTCCACTTGAGTATGGGTAAAAGGAATTCTGATTCTGAATACCTACTACCATTAAGATTTTTACGTAGTATTTCGAAGAAATCCCTTTAATTGAATTAAGGAAAATATTTGTGTCTGAGAGAATATTTTAATGATAGAAACTCAAGTCTACCAACTCAGTAATAAATCTAATGGTAACATTCTTCTTTGGTTTCGTAAAACCATTTCTTTTATTTTAAATTTTGTATATTAACGTGACATAACAGCATGCCCTTTTCCCCAAAGGACTAGGCAGAGGTGTGCTTTTATAAATAACACCTTCATTCGACACTTATGTTTAAGTACCTTTATTACTTTTCAATGACTAAATTATTAATATTTGTTTTTCTTTATTGTTACAGGTATGACACGAAACATAACATACACATCATTATCCGGTGTCAAGGTAAAATATTTTGAAATGATAACCAAATTTAAATACTCAGAGATTTTACAAATAGATAGTGCGGAGCTCGTTTTTCTAGGGCCCTTCTGTTTTATGCTATGTTATAAAAATAAAAACATGTATTTTGGGAAGTAGCGGTAGGATGTTGAAATTAATTATCATTTTTCTTTTTAATAAACCAACCCCTACCACCTTTTAAAAGTCACACCATTTCTAGAATTTTTGTTTTTTTTTTGAGGAGTAACACTGAATTTGTGTCTAGTAGATGGCAATAGGTTCGCCCCCTGTTACATGGGACTTCTGTATGACTAGCGAAATGTGGGTGTACTAGGTATAGATACGATTTCCACCACAACAGCAACGAATTGTGGTCCACAGCTGGACATGGCTCTCCCAAGCTGCGCACGACACCCTCTCCTCCGCTGATATAGGTCCACCTATATAACCTAAGCTACCTAACCTAACGTGAAGTTATGTTATGAAAGCTACTACATTACCAGGTTTCCCCCATCCCGTGACCCTCGTTAGCCAGCAAACTGCACAGCGTCACCTCCCCAGGGCAAGTGCAGGTGTCCTGATCAAATCTACATACATAGGTGTATGCAATTTAAACTTTGCTCTGTGCCGAGGTCAAGCTGTTTTGCAGTAGTGGTTGTAGTTGCTAGTAAATCATTTGTGTGTGGAAAGTTGTTGTTGGCATAGTGTATAGTATATTTATTTTTGTCATAATAAAATAATTCTAATAGGGGGAGGGGGGGGGGGGGGTTTGATGTCATGTTTTAATGGTGAGTTGTCTGTGGCAACTTCGCAAAAACGTATCAAATATTTAAGTAAATAATTCTTAGATAAATTGAATCCTAATTGATATATTTTCAGCGAGCAATTCTTATCTAATAATACACTTTTCTATAGAAAGGAATACAAACTCAGTAAGTACATGTTGCTGTGTGTGCTTCACGCATTACAGATTTTCTTCGCATTTACCATAAAAAATCTTTCATCACTCAGACAGAATATAAATACCGACTAAAATATTTACGATAATGTATCCTCATAAAGTAATACATACTATACAAAAATCACAGCACCACTCATTTCAATTCCAAAAGCTCTATCAATATCATGAAACATTCCCAAATACCGGCTTTTGAGCGTTCTCCAACTGTGCACGATGAACGAAAAGTTTCAGCGTTTAAAATACCGAACTATACATCAGTGGCGCCATCTGCCGCCGCCATAATGGAAACTGCCGGAGTTAGCGCGAATACATGATGGGGATTTTCATGAAACGCAATTCTATAGGTGCAATGGGTTTTAAGGGTTCATTCGGTTGGTTGTTTGTGAGTTGGTTCATGTTGTGATGTTGAGATTCTCATTCGGAGAATGATTGATCAAATGTCCGATCGTACTACACTAAGGTACGATAGAGAAATTTTGTTTTAATTTTACCACTTATCAGTCGGTTCCACTACAACATTTGAAGATAATATGTGAATTCGAAGACATGTAACATCTACGTACCCGCCCTAGGCCCAATCACAAAAAGAAGGCCTGTAGTCAAGCAGCAGCGTAAGGATTATGCGCTACAACAAGTGCACCTTATGAAGGACTAAAAAAAATATTTTGAGATGATTTTGTCTCGAAACTGTGCAAGTAACTGCTTTAGTTAATAAACCATCTTGATCACCAGAAAATAAAGATCAGTAAGTGATTGATATAACCTGCAAAGGTAAGTCCTGTACTTATCTTTTCAAACACGTCGACAATACAGACCGTTACGTCGTGTAAGATTTCCCATAATTACTCCCTAATTTCAAGGTGAGTGACCGCAGCACCACCGTCTTTAAACATGAAACTGTAATAGCTCTGGGACACCCATGGGAATGTAGCTGGTTGCCCTTTGTAAACCACATTGTTCTAAAGTGTAAATACATAGTAACTTAGTAAGATAGAAATTCTTAACAATTAGTAGTAGGATTCAGATGAATGCTAGATATGCTAGACACATAGTTTTATTTTATAGATGCGATGGTTTTGCTCTTTCTGGTCAATTTTAGATCTTCGTCGTATTTAAGGTATTGGTAAATAATTTCATATTTTAATAATAATATAGTGAGTGTAGCAGCTCCTAAAACACTTTTTTTACCTTGTAAATATTTTAGCAAATATTAAATATCAAAGTGAAAATGAAAATGCAAGGTTGTCATTAGTAACAATATTTTACACTCTACTTGTTAGGGCCCAATACTGTGCGGTGGTGTGACATAAGCTTTAGGGCTTTAAACGTTTTGTTCAAGCTGTGAGTTTCTTGACCGGCTGATTTCGTCAACACAGCGCACACATTAATGTATCTTTCAAACATGAAGTTTAACAATTCTGCTTATGAGTGAGTTTACTTTGCACCACAACCCAGCACTATTTAGAATTCTAAGATTTTACTGCCAAACATCAACCATTTCACCTGCCACACATAACCTAACATCCTCAATATCAGAGTAAGTACAAAATGTTCATAATTCCTGTAGTATGAGGACTTTATGTGTAAACGTCGCGCGGATGCGGCGCGTCATTTGTTGCCAGGTCTCCTGAAACACGCGACGTTATAGGGCTGCGTCGTCGTCGTAGAGTTTTATGTAGCCATTTGACTAAGTTGTTACGATTCTGAGATAGTTTTTGTAAGTTTAGATGGAAAGGAAATTGACATTTTGTATGTTAGTAGGTTATTTTTCTTGTTTACCGTGGATTTACTTTCGTTTACTTGTACTGAGGTTCCGCTTACGTTCAAGAAAAAAAACAATGACATTATCATCATTGATGCCGGGACTGAGGCTTCCCCAAGTATCGTCGTATTTCCTCATGATTTTAATGGGCTGTCAGCGAAAGAGCAAGTACAGCCGGGGTGACTATCTACTTAATTTGATCGTGAATACAAATCACAGCTGTCATTCTTTACCAGTATTATTATTTGCTATTATACAGGTTAGTGTGTCAATCAGCTAAACAACACATTTCTCTGACTGCACATCAAATCTATGCCCTAGTCAGCCCTATGGTACTAGAGTATTACTTGACACTGTGTGCGCGACACCTCTGTTCCTTACCTCAGTAAATTCTGTTGCTATCCGTCCTCCGAGGTTGCAGGTACCCGCGCTATTAGCAAAGAGTCTTTGAAGCGCCCGGAAATGCCTTAATGAGGAATTGTTATTGCACAAGGGTGCTTGCTCAAATTATCTTGCTACGACGGCATATGGAATGTTAGGTGGAAGGAGTAAGGTGTGTTTTGGATTGCAGTTTAAGTAGATTATTATATTTTGTGGTGTTGGACCGCTTAGTTTCGAAATCTGTGTTTGAAACCTTCTGTGTAGACGGATTTGTTGTTGTCGATATTTTGTTCTAAATTATAATCAAGGCTACAAGTGGATGACATTTTTTGATAGAAACCGAGTCCATCGTAAGAAATTATTACCGCTCTGGCAATAGCCTCGGTACATTACATGTACATTAAACGTAATTGGCAACATGGTAGGTGTTCTACAAGGTATATCTCTGGCTAACTGGTCGGGGATCAGCTGTAAGTAAATGTTCTTACATTGTTGTTTAAGATTTCGTTCATAACTTTACAGGCTTAAGACGCGTCAACAAGTCCCTAAACGACACTCAGTTCTCACTTCTGGACGTGTTTAAATAAAATTAAATGTACCGAAAGTAATTGAAGGCCCTTTTCCCAAAAATCTTGAACCGTTCTACACAAACGGAGTGCTCACGGTAATTAAAAGCAGCATCTGTGTAATTTGGAGTGTTCTGAAGTGTCACAATAGTACCTCTCTTTACATTTCCCGACTTAGCGAGTCATGTTCCGAAATCTGAAGGATCTTAAGACGCAATTTACGTTCTTACGTTGTTACCCACCGTATTTTATTCGGTTTGAAATATTTGCTTATTTTGTAAGTGTATTTTGGAAGGCTGTCATCTTGTTTATTCCTGAAAAATTCAGAAGGAATGCTTATACGTTTAGCTTCTTTGTTGTGTGAATTGAATATGGCTGTGCCCCTTTTCGGAGTTGGATGTTAGATCTTGGAAACTGTGTTTTCACAAACGGAATTTAATCTTGTCCGTATTTTTTTCGTGATCAATACACATACTCACGCTTTTGTCCCATGAGGGTAGGCAGAAACTTCTTACAGAACGCCTCCGTTCGCTCCTGCAGAGATAAAGTTCACGAGTAAGCCAATAATCAGGAAGTAACTATAAAATTAAAATAAAAAATGTGAGAGTTCTTGGCAAAATGAAAAGCAACTTCTTAAGCTACGCAAACATTCATTTTAACCGAGTAATTGAGCTTTACTATCGTCATTTGCTATCTAAAGATGTCTGTTTTTATAAATACTTACCCTATTTTCATAGCACCTCCATATTTTTTCATACCCACCCTGACAATGCCATTAATCAGGCCTAGGCACACAACCAGCGGACCACCTCCAACACTGCTGACCCTCATTAGGCCAGCTTCCGCCACGGAAGGGCCTGTTCAATTCATAGGCACGCAATGTTTGGATGTCGTATTATCGATTATAATAACCTTATTGTTAAAGCGGACAACTCGGACCAGATGAGTGAAACGTATTTTTGATGATATTTGTGTATTCAATTTTAAATAGCATTAATACCTATACCATAACATCGTGCCTGTATTCCTCGGAAGGGGAGGCAGGGGTGTTATTATCCATAAAATATTCTCATTTTGCCGTTTTTTTTAATTTCACTTAAGAGGGGCCGAGCCTATTGCCGTTAATTGTGCCCAAGTCTTGATTCTGCGCTGACACGTTCTCAAAGGAAATCCCACTGCCCGACCTGGGGTTTGAACCTCGGATTTCATGTTGCACAGTCGCGATTGCTACTACTAGACCTGTCGAAAAAAATTGTATTATGTTGCTCAGTACCGATATTATACCATCACTGTCTCATGAAAGTTCCTAGTTAATGACTGAAATACCTTGAAAAATCCTCGTACTTTTAGCCGGTTCAGTGTCTAAACCATTTTATTTTACAACCGCATTTTCAGTCACTTCCTCTTCCTAACTTATTATTATTTCGTGAAAGCTGAAAGTGCCACATGAGGGGAGGTACATATAACACCACATAACGACTGTATCACAAAACTTTATGATATGCTTACACGAACCAAGTTATGGAACTTTCTGTCAGGCATTTGCATGAGTAACCATCTTTTTAGCCTGTGTCTTAAGACTTTAAAACTGGTGTGTATAACAGTGGATTTTAGGACTAAACACATAGCGATTTCGTCTTGTCGTTGAAGAACTTGTTTAGTTTGGGGAGAGTAAGTTACCCTTGTGGACACGGATAGCGCTCTTATGGGTGTAGCCTATGTAGCCTTTAGTGACAATGTCACATGTGTAGCCTTGACATTCCTTATGGGTAGTCAAATACCCGAAAGTCTGTTAAGTTTATCAAGGGTTATAGTGGTACCCAGAAACAAATAAAACGTAAAATCCTGCATCCGCTTAGACTGAAAGCCATCCCTAATATACTTGAGAAAGGAAAAGCAGATGGGCTTTTATCAGCATTTAAACAGCTACTTGGCTATTGTCTACTCAATAAACAATTCACAAGGACCAGCGAATTATAAATCAAACACTCATTCGCCTTATTAAAGGTGTCAAAACAGTTTCGAACATCTAAACGATCCTATAAAACTCGAAAAAAATCAACTTCGCAAAAGAAGAAATACAAAAGCTACCTCCTAACCAACAAAGGCCACGAAGACACTTCTAAAAGATATCCAATACAGTTTTAATTAAAGAAAAGCCGGGAAATTAAAGTGCAGCGCCTTAATAATGTACAGTGGGGAGAATTACTGAAACTTTCACAAGTTTTAATAAGGCGGCGGCAGGGGGCGCTAGTTCCAGGAAGGAAGCGGGAAACTTCCTGATGCTGAAATATTTCAAGGATTGCTTTTGCACTAAGACACTGTCTAGATGAGGCGCTTTACATGCGATTTTCTTTTGAGTATGTATAAGGTGCAATATTTGTGAGTTGTTCTCAACTTCGACCTCAATTTTGGTAACAAACATAATATCACGCCTGTATTCCTCGAAGTGGTATTAAAACTGGCGCTAATTGTCTCTTTACAGCCTATTTAAATAAAACAATAGACGCACGCGATTCGCTTGAGTTTGACCTTAACTTGAGAACTTAATGCCTTCGCGCAAAAATCGCCCAAGCTGTAGAAGCCCTTAGGTAGCTCCTGTAGGATTTTTCTTTTGTTTTAATACTGTGATTGCTTGCTATCAATAACTAAGTTTAATTTCCTTGATAGCGCGTCGTGTTATGAAGAGTGCTGGCTGTGCTAACAGCGATATTAAAAATGTAGGGTTTTAGCTTTATGGTGCTTTTCTGAGATAGCTTGTATGTATGTATGGGTTATAATTATCGTATAAAATGTAGAGGCATGTAAAGCTTAAAACATGAATAACAATTTGTTTCGGCATTTCTGCTCAGGGATCAGTCGAGGAAATGCCGCGTTCAAAAGTGCTCCAAAATATTTACTTAGAAAAATAAACATAAATTAATTGAAAATATCATTAATGGTAAGTCTGACAACCAGTCTTACCCAGGGGTATCGTATTACCCAGTACTAACTGGGTTGTAGAGCTCAACTAGGCAGTCGCTCCATGTAAAATACTGGTATTCAGCTGCATCCGGTCAGACTGGAAGCCGACCCCAACATAGTTGGGAAACGGCTAGGCAGATGATGATGATGAAATCATCAATGACACAATATGAATAATGTTATCTTCAAAATAACTCGGGGATAATTCTGATTAACCTATGAACTTTACTTCAATTTTCTTCATCAACTACCTCTAGATAACTAAGTTATGTTACACTTTACAAATCAAAACATATTCTACTAGAACCCAAATAATAAACAACAAAATAGTAACATTTTATTTGAATAGTGAAGTATTCAGAACTCGAGGTCGTCTGCCGCGCCTGTCGCGTCGGTCGCAGTTGTTTGTCGCACAGGTGCGCTGTCGACAACTTTGTGCCAAACTTTCTGTTTGTGGAGGAACTGGGATTATTATTTTGGATAAATAGAATTGTTACTGAAGTTACTAATGTAATTCTCAATATTATTGTCTATTGCTGGAGTTGAGCCATCTTATAATTATTTTGTTTTGGTTAAGTAGCCTCGGAACGGTAAAGGAAATCATCGTGAGGAAACTGACATGTTCTAGAACTCTAATATGTAAGACATGTGACATCCGATCGACCCACACTGGATTGCTCCGCGTGATGCATTATGGCCCACTAAAACACATATAACTCAAATATCTCCCATTATTCTGGCCCCATTTAACTGGAGCAAATTTTAACCAATATAAACATTAGATTTACCATACATATTTTAAAGTTTAAGTTGGCTTAACTTTACTTCGCGTTTATTTACAGGAGGGTTAGGGATCGTACAAAACACCATTGATTTCTTACACACAACCCTTCCAAACAAATGGGCACCCAAACCCAACAAGAATTGCGAAGAAAAACACACAAAATGTATGTTCAGCAAAATAAATAACCAAATAAAAGTTAGTGGCGTTATATTAGGAGTTTAGGGGCTAACCGTACCGCCATCTTTCAAGCCGACCAATCTAGTAAGTGCTCCGTATTTTACACGAGTTAGTACTAGGTTCGATTCCCGTTTAAACGGATTATAAAGCGGAGACGATCAGCAGTTGTATCCGGTTTTTCATCTTTTTTGAAAATGGCGCCGATTCTAAAGGAGAGGAATTTTATTAACTCGAAAGGTAGTTTTTATGATCGCTTTAATTGGTGTGAGCGTAATTTTAACCTAGAGTTTTCTTACAGATGTAAAGTAGAATACTGATGATCTGCGATAAATTTTAATTAGTTTAGAAAACTTTGTAACGAACACTAGATGAAATCTAAATGTTTTCCTAACTAAAAGCGCGCCATAGTATTTTCATAGCTCGACTCAGAGACGTGAGTTGAAATTTCCACAGTGCTATATTATTTAGCCATTTATTTAGGTATGGTTTAGTATTTATGAAAACGGGCATATAGCTTTGCCTTGGCACACTATATAGTATAGCTTCTTGTACGATATTAATGTGAAACTACAGTTCCTCATTTTAATACTGCCATAAAAAGCTACGGGACTCCAACTCACATTTCAATTCCGCTTTTAACACTACAGTGACATAAAATAAAATGAAACTGAAACACTGGCCAGTACACGCAATGCACGCTTTGTAAAAGTTACAACTGCCATTTTATTCCGCACTTAGAGCACGGACCGGAGCTTGTGGTTGGTGGCTAACTAGTGCGGTCCATTGCAGAGCAACTTTGCTTGAATTGCAAATTCCTCTGCAAGATAGGTACTACTGTTTTACTTACTGCAACAGAGTTTGAAAGCATACCTTTATGTAAGGAGGAGCATGCTGTATATTTTATAAGAACTTTTTGTGTTTTGGAGGGAAATTATGAAAAGGTAGTAATATTTATTTGAGTTATGTAAGTATGACATTACGACTGTCCTTTTACAGTACTAAGGCGTCTTCTATGAACAACCATTCATACCTAACCCTGTGTTCGCGACTTGGAACCATTTTCCCATCACCGCCATTTTCCCGTTAAAAAATTGTAAATGAAAATATTGTTTACTCATAAATAGGAGGTAGGCTATCATCATCAGTTTCAAAATCTAGATAAAAAGCAACCACTCAAACAAAACCCGAATTTTTAATCAGAAATGTTTACCCAACTTTTCTTAGAAAAAAAAAATGTAAAAAAGAAACGCAATTTCCAATACATTTCGCAGACGTTACTTAGAATTCAATATCAGAGATAAGATATCAGTAACATCCACTGTCATAACTTTGTAGGGCGAGGCCTTTCGGAGGCCTTTCGAGTCCTCCGGAGGACTTGTCAGGCCTTTGTTTGGCCGAAAAAAAATATTTTTTCCCATTTCTGTTGAAAGGTTTCCAGTTTATTTATTGACGGGTTGATAAAAATAATTCTTTGTAACGCCTTTGAGGAGGTTTGTGTCCTGTTAAATTGTGGTTACCGCCGGAGCTTTAGAAAATGGAAGTGTTTTTCTTTGTTTTTTGTTTACTATTTGGCTTGTTTACGTTAGGTTAGGTACAGATAGATTTTTTTGTTTATTTTGTTAGCTTTGGTCATCATTATCTGCCTAGCATTTGCACAAACTATGTTGGGGTCGGCTTCCAGTCTAACCGGTTGCAGCTGAATATCAGCACTTAATTGGAGCGATTGCCTATCTGACCTACAACCCTGTTAGTACTGGATAATACTTGTAACGACTGTCAAAGATCTACATATGACTGCAGGGACCAAAGGCTTGATGAGCCTCGGATGCTTTTCGAGGCAACTCGAACAACATGGAGGAAACTCGGTTTATAATGGATGTTCACCCATCTGCGGATCGACCTTATCCTCCTCTTTATTTTTGTATCATGCGATGTAAATCTAAAATATGTTTTATAGACAAAATTGTTTACTAGAAATCTTTGGGAACACTGATCTGACGGAGACACGGAGATAGTCGCAGTCAGAAACGAATTTGTTGATATTTTACATCCCATTTCACATAGGACTTAAACATAACTCGCGAAGTGTGTACTATAGGGATAGACCATTGCCTAAGCCTTCGAGGATGGCAGGCGCAAAGTTATTGTTCACGTTTCTTTACATTAAACTTTTACCACAGATTACAACTGCATGAATTGACTCAGTTAACAAGATATCCTATCTGCCAAAACCACCTTCAATCATTACACTACAAGATTCTTTGACAGATGTCACCTCAAGCATATCACATTACCACATACATCGTGATGCCACCGTATAGAACTGAAATTGCCGCTAGATGGACACATATAGCATTATGGCGCTGCGCTGTTGAGGGCTTGAGTGTGCTTCAGTTAGCTAGTGGGTACGCTATGTTGGTTGAGTTGTGGACAGTCCTGGTTGATGTGGGCGAGTGATTTTAGGAGTAGTTAAATGTAGGTGTGTTTTCAGTCAATGTTTTTAGAATCTGCGCTATGATATTAGGCTATGAGTTAGGTACATTATGTGCAATTTCTTGTTTAGATTTATTTGAAAAATAACGGAAAAACAACATTATAGGGATATTGCATTACCCGGGTACTCGGTTGAGCATGCCAGGTAGGCAGTCGCTCAATGTGAGATACTGGTGATTAGTTGCATCCGGCTGGGAAAATGCTAGGCACAAGCACATGATGGGAAGCGACAGTAACATATTTTATCATCCTTAATGAAGAATGTAAATGTACTTCTAATTTCTTTTGTGGATCGCTTTCCACTACTAGACACCAGATCCTCGCACTCCAATACTAGCCTTAAACTAAGCATTCTAAACATCAGGGTAAAAATAATCTTTCGTAAAATCCCTCCATATTTTATTTCAAGACTGTCTCCACTATCTCCACAAACGATAGTTCCCATCCAATAACCCCGTGCCACCATTATTTGAAAGATTCGCCACTCGACTAGCATCGACACTGGCGCCAGTACAAGTACTAGTACTGCACTAGCTTAGCCTCTTGATACACCGGCCGCTGGGAATAGAGAAGTAGCTTCTTTGTACCTTGTTACAACTTTACTGTTAGAATTTCCTTGTATTTTTTTTGTTGTTGTTATTTTCACATAGGGTATATAAAGGTTGAAGATTATTTAATTTCTATATAAAATGTAAATGGCCATGATTATGATTTTGAATTTTGTTATAAACGCGATGTAAGCTGCAGTCGAATTCAGTCATAAGATGCCTTAACATCACGCCCGTTACACCACAACCAGAACCCGAACTGCTACTGAGAAATGTCTGATAGAAATGTCCAATAACACTTTGCCCGACCTGGAAATTGAACCCAGAATTTCACGCTCAGTAGTCGCACTTACGACTACTAGACAACTGAAGCAGAATTCACTCATAAATACAAATTGAAGATAGTTTTCATCCAAGTTTGTCAATCCACTTCACATCACTCTTTCAATCGATGCCGATTTCTTTTATAAAGCAAGTCGCATGTTAGTCATGTCAGATGTATGTTGACAATTTGTTATTATATTGTGACGTGGGCGGTGGGCTGCTACCTGTCATTAATACTCATTACAGATGTAAGGACAGACAGGCTACTGATTGAGACATGGTCTTCTTGTCTAAATTGTCATTTGTGTGGTTTTGAGTTGCAAGCTTGTAAGGGCCCACGGTATCAAGTTGTGTTGTGAAATTGTGATTTAAAGATTCTATATCTGTGTTGTACACGTTCGTAATTGCATTAGGTAGATTTGCTCCATATCAATTCGCCAGAACTTTAAATTGTTACACATTTTCGAGTTTCTGACTATGACTCCCCGTGAAGTCAGCCACAGACAGAACCAACCAGCTCAGCGTGCTTGCAAGGGTCTCGGTCTGTAAGGGATGGTCACTGGTGATATCCATGGAATGACCTCGGCAAGCGTTACTGATTCTAAAGAGACAATATCAAACGTGCCATCCACATCATCCATTCTGTCTATTAGAAAATCCTAAAATAGCCCAACTAAAATCTCATATCTCTTCACACTCAGGCCTAATCTGCCTAACCCAAAGCGCAGGTGTGCCAAACGTCTAATAAACAACCACCAGAGGGCGCCACCATACACGTCAAGCGTGACACGTGATTAACACTCGCCCGTCATCAATCATCTCGCGAAAGTTGTCACACCGCTGACAATCAATTACGCCAGTTACTTGCACCAGTAGCGAGGCCAGTGGTTGTGCGAGTAGTATGTTGTTGTTCTTGTAAGGTCGGTTAATGATAGATGTGATTATTAGTGGGTTTTTTGAGGCAAACGTGGGAGTTTTAAGTTGTTTGTTTTGAATGTGCAGTTATGTCTTGCTTAAGTTGCATAGTTGGTACTCTTGTGTTTTCATGCTCGGAATTTTGTTCTTGACTGTAATTAATGAAGTACATTTTTTTCATTTTTCAATAATTAACTCCTGCTTGGTCACTCGGCAATTTTTGCTTCTAATTCTTCGTCATAAGAAAATAACGTTTTCTTTATAGCATCTCAGCATAGCATAAAAAGCATTAAATGATATTTACCATAAATGTTTTGAGAGAGAGTTTTGTGCTTATGAAAATACTTGCTCAAAGGAAAGTGCCTCTCGAAGTCCGAACACAACCTAATACTCGAAAGTTGGGGCTGAAACTTCGTGACCAACTGCTTTGTTTTCACTCATTATGTCTAATTCTGTTTTAACTTTTTATCCTTTTTTTTCATTTTTTAAGCCTCTAGATTATTCTGTACCATTACCTCTTACCTTATTAACTCTCCTATCAATCATTCTTAAAATTCCTCAACCAAATCTGTGCATCCATAATTTTCAATCCCATCCATTTAAAACAAGGCACTAACATTCTCCTCCATCGTATCTCCATAATTGAGACAAGTTTATCATCATCTTCGGTTATATCAACATCACGGCGACTCCTACGCAGGCATCAATATGTATGGGCTTACGAAACTTTACCACATCAATGAACGATATTTTGTTTCGTTTACGTTTTTCTTTACTATTGGTTAAGTTGTAAGTGAGTGAGAGTCGAGTTTTGAACGAAGATTTTTTACGTTTTTGTCTTTTTATTCTTTCAAATACAATTCTTTGATTTTATTCTGGTAATTCATAGATAATTGCGAATCACTGTATTATATATTTTTATCTGTTCTTTCATTGTTATGGCTAATGTCTTTTCTATAGTTTCTGTAGTCGCAAAATGTACAAATGAATAATTTTAATTGTTTATTTCCTTCCATCAATCGTTTATTTGTCCTCACCTCTGTCTGGACCGGAAGGACTTACCATCACGGACTGTAACAGATTGTTGACAAACACGGACAGGAGGTTGAACCCCCTTCTGTTATTAATGGTTGTACTTGATCTCTTGTTTCTTGCAAACTCCGTTAGTCTTGGGATGGGAAGGAATCTCATGTAGTTACCATTTCTATTAATTTTGTTTACATTGTGGTAACATAAACAGTCTCAGACATTGTTGCTTAAGTAGATACCTACTCTCTCGTCTCCAACCACAATTTCTATCTTCTTCAAAGTTTATTCGGAGATGCTAACTAGACACAATAGATTAATTAAAAAATAATGAAACGTACAATGTCGATCTAAACTCACTTCATATGTATCTAGAACTCGCTAAATAATCACTGGTTCCCTTAGTAGTGGCTAGTTCGTCTTCATTCATGAATCCATAGCGTAGGTGTTTGACCGTTAACGTAAACTAGTTGTGATGGTGTACTAAAATGGCGGCACTACACGCCAGGTTGCCCGCAACCTGTTCCGAAGGAATTTTGTTTACGCTTTTAAAGATATTTGAATACCAATTTTATGAGGAAGTAACTTTATATGAAGAAGTGGGACGTACAGGCCTAAGATAGCATTTCAATCAGGTGTTTTATTTGATTATCTCGGTATCCCGTCTCATTCATTTCTACCTGTGATTCGTTTACATACACCCGGCACCCTGGAATAAAAGGTTATATCTTCATCACTGTTACTATTATCATGCTAGAATTAGACTGAAATATCCGAACTTGCCTCTCCAATGGCACGACTCTAAATTCCTCAACATTATATAACATTATAAAACCAATTCCTTCTTACATACCAGACAGTTACTCGTATGTTGCTGGGGAGTTTGTTCCGCCATTTCTTCTACCCAGTTAAAACACTCGACAGTGGAAAAGGATAGGCTTTTTGGGGGACTGTCTCATGCTACTGATGCTCAAAAAAGCTGTGATTCTCAGTTTAATTTATCGATTACCGGCACTTGAAGCTCCACAACTTTCCTCTTACTCTGCTTTAGGCTATCTTTCAAAATTTTTACAACATGCACTTCAAAACCAAACATTCCCGTCATACCACAATCAACAACATCAAGTGATGTAGCAACACTGACCCCATGTGGGCGATGAGGAACTGATCCAAACCTGATCTCGAAGATTTCACCATGGGCCCCTTTCGGACAGCCCACGTCCGTGAAGTGTCAAACAGTTTTCCTATTATGGCCAGTATCTTGTTACGAAGGCCGTGTTAGGTGATAGGATGGACGTTTATGTAATTGCTGTAATGCTATTTTTGTGAGTATTTTGATGACTTCCATGTACTTATTTGATGATCTATCCATACTGATAAATGCGAAAGTAACTTTGTCTTTTTCAATTTTACTCCTTAACGGCTAAACGGATTTCTCAGAAATTGAGGATTCATGTAGACGATGACCTAACTTAAAAAATAGGATCTTTAATATCCCAGGAGCATGTCATTGTTCAAAGAAATCATGTCCGACCTCCAGGCGGGTGAGTCCACGGGAAAATGCTAGTTGACAATAATTTACAAGAAAAATACTTTATTTACTCAAAATTATTTGCACTTTCATTTGTGATCAACACTGTTAGCAATAATTGAATGAATACCACCATTCTTACTAAAAACAATACACTTTAATAAATATCCTGATATAACCCACACGGCTCTAACTGCACGTATATAAATATTTTGACGCTTTATTTTATTAAGTACACTCAAACACAAAACTGATTTATTTCCCTTTTCCTTTTTTTTTGTAAACAATTGTAGAATAAACTTAATATTTTTTGTTAACTTCTCGTAAGAGGATTAAATTATTTCCATGTTTTAATATTCCAACAAATAATACCGTTTTCCACAAACTGGGTTCAAGTGGTGGATTACGGCCCACTCCTTCTCTCAGAGAAGAGGCCCGTGTCCCAGCTGTGGGAACGTTACAGTGGGCTGATAATGCGAATTATTCACAAAGAAAAAAAACATTGTTTCAATTATGTTAATGAATAGTCACAATATCCATGTCCTCTGGTACAGTGATGTCTCCCATAGCAAGGCGACTGGCCAGCCCGCTCCAAATCTCTCTTTCTATCCAATATGGTTTCTAATCATCAACGCTTGCCACTCTCCGCCACGGTTGCCACGTAATGGTCGTGATTTATAGTTTAATTTTGTTTTTCCGTTTTGTCACAATGAGTGTAGCCGCTTTGTTTAGACGGGTTGACTGAAGGTTAAATGATATAGATGTTTAATGATGCAGGCTGGCAGTTTTAATATTGTGAGTGGTTGCAAATTTTCTTGTTATACCTAATCAAATTAATGACCTGAATTTGTTTTGAAAACATCTAATAATGCTGGTTATTAGTGTTTAAGCTAGTGAAGAGGAAAACGTATTGCGCTGACCTCAAATGAAGTCGGACAAAAGCAGGAAGATGACGAACTAATAATCTTGAAGATGTTATTAAAAAAATACTATCACGCTTAGAGGTCAGATAGGCAGTCGCTCTATGTAAAATACTGGTATTCAGCTGCATTCGGTTAGTTTGGAAGCCGACCCCAATATAGATGGGAAAAGGCTAGGCAGATGATGATGATGAATGGTTTTATGAAACTTAATATCACCTTGTCACTTCAGCAGAGTTGAAATAATTGTCATACTAAGATGACAAACAGCTGAGTTATTTTGTCAAGTTCCATTTCACAGTACCCAGTAGCCCTACCTTTCATCAAACTACTTTCCTAAATTACTGCGAACTCGCTACCAAATCTCTCTAAACACTTACTTCAGTCGTCAACTCACCCGAAACATTACCCACTTGAGAACAGCACTAATAATATTTAAGCACAGTGCTCGAACTTGAGCATCAATAGAAAAGTAAAAGTAGGCCCGAATTCGGTCAAGCACGCGTAGAACCTGTCCCACGATGGTTGGCGCGCACGACCGTGATCTGGGAATGTTACCACTAGTTGGTAGTACCTACTGGAAACAAATGTACCGTCACGACTGCATCTCTGATGGTGCTATAGATAACGTCGGTGTAAAATAAAGGATTATCGCCGAAAGGTTACGTAGACGTCTATAATTATTACCAAACACCCGTGCGGTGTTGATGACAAGATTAGTTTAATATGTTGTATGATCCAACGACACTCCCACTAAACAAATCTGAAAGAAAAACACTTCATGGGAACTACAAGAAGCAAAAACAAAATGCATCATAAATTTTGCATTTAAAGTACAGTCGCTGACAAAATTTAACTTATTTTTTCTTTTATTTCTGTTTCTGTCATCTTTATTCCATTTGTTCAAAACAATATGATGGGTCATAAAATAATATCAACTTAAAACATGTCGCATAAATCTACATTCCCTTACAATATAAACTACCCTCTTCTGCAAGGGGTAACAGTCTCCACATCACCTACGATACGATACTGTATCGACACCTACGATATTGGGTGCGACTCCATCGATCGCTCTTGACACTATTCCACGTGAAAGCCTGTGTGTCGAGCCGTTTTCCTGTGGAAGTTATCGCAGAAGGCAAATTTTATACAAATAGAAGAAAAACATGTGACTTAAGAGAAACTTAGTTATTTAACTTTAACTTTGTATTTTATAGTGTAAATTTCGTAATATAGAGCGTTATTTCACCAAAAATACACAACAGAAAATCAACATTCAGTTTTTAATACGGCCGCAATACATTTCATCTTAATTTCCTATGAAGATGTACAGTACACAGTCCGTGACACTCTGAAAACACTTTTTGTTATATTTTGCAATGATATATACCGTACAGGGATTCACTCCAGAAATTAATACATTTCACAAAAATATGACCGTTAAAACTATTTCATTTTACATACTTTGTGTAATCGAGGCTATATCTACTGTTTCCTAACACGTGTTAAAAGCAAGCTTCCAAGGAAGAAGGCTAGCCTTCTGCTCTTCCATGCATGTTGTCATTTGTTTGTCCCCCTGCGGATACGTGCGCTTTTCACATGCAATTTTTGAGGTATTGAGGTGTTGTAAATATGCGGTAGCTCAGTATAATGTCACAATGGTGCGACGGTTAACATGGAGGATCCAGCTGCTTTATATATCGGTATAGCAGCTTTTTTTGTACAAGATTGATAGAGTCAGAAGAAAATAAATGAATAATGGTAATTGAATATATTGAAAGTGCTTTTACTAGCTTACTGGTTTGTGTGGTTGCATTATGATTATAGCATTTTTGTATTGCAGTACCTACATTGTTGCAGTTTTTTTTTAAATTTGATTATCGGGCTTTGTCGCTTAGCGACCATGTCGCCGAGTTGCAGTTTTTAAAACTAAGGTTAATTTGTGAATTTTCTAGGAATTTACTTCCTCGATGTTCTCAAGAGTTTAGTTTTAGTTTTTTTTTTTTTTTTTTTTATTTTTTTATTGTGTTATGAAAATAATACTTCACACATGCATGTCAATTATTTTTATCAAATCAACTAATCGATTACACAATTTTTTTTACGAATCCCTTTTAGCTATTCTATTTCTGAATGTGACGAGCAAAGCCGATGTCAACTATTCTAAAGTGATTTGAAAACTAAGAAAATCAACAAGCTAAGTTAATAAATAAGCTAAACACTAATGTTTTACAATGTTTGTTTCAGGTAGTTACAATTACATTTCCATTCTCCACAATTGCGTGAGTATAATACTATTGCCGGTCACTAGTACACTAATACCAACATGAAAACAATTGTTTTGCACCAACCGTACAATTGTTACTGTGTGGCCTTTTGAATATTTTTGTAGTTTTAATATTCAGTTATTTGTGCTCACGTTTCGACACAATGGTACATAATTTAGTTTTACTATTTTCATTCGCAACTATTTGGACCTTAGATGGAGCCCTTCGTGCAGAAGGATTTCATTATGAGCTGATAGAGCAACAAAGCCGACTCAAAACTATTTTTACAAATTTTCTATTTTGACACCAATTAACACATAGAGAGTGGTGTGCACGCACTGCATAAAACATTATAAAATATTTATCAGGACAATCTATTGGGCTTGTCTATTTTTCACAATATTTCATGAAAAGCATTCGTTTTTTTTTTCCAAGTGTAACCCCAGCCTTACTGCTATTTTTGCTAACACCTTGCTTATAAATTCATTGCCCAGCGATGTACTTTTCCTACTAAGTTAATTAACATGAAATTCTCAGTACACATCGCGAGTTCCCTTTACTTCCCTCTTGAATTCTGGGTAACAGAGCATGGCTCATATGCGTGTGCGCAGTGCTGTGCAGGGCTATGAATGTAGGAAGTCAAATGTCTGCTTTGTAGATTGAGAATCCTGTAGATTTGCTGTTAGCGTAAACCCTTATGAGATAGATGGCCAAAATTTTATTCAGTACTTTATTTTATACTTTTGCCCGCGGCTTGCCTCGGATTATTGTCGAAAATAATCCCATGGTAACATGTTAAATATAGTCTAGGCCACTCAGGGATAACGTAGCTTCCTATTACTGAAAGAAATGCAAACTTACAAACTTTCTCTTTTTATATTATGCAAGTATATAGGTAGAGATTGTGGTCTGGTACTATACAAGTCGGGTTTCTTTCCACAGAAATCGTACCATGATAGCCGTGACAGACCAACTAAACGTTACTACAGGATTTAATAAGTAGTATGTAGTGTCCTTGTAAGTGTGTATTGTCCATCATTATCATTTAATGATTTTTCTACCTTTTTGCAATTATATGTGCATGATCTGCATCGTATTGTACTCTGTGGTTATAATTATTAGGCCTCTTTTAAGGCCGAGGTATGCCGCTGGCCAAAACCGTGACCTTTAATGTCAAGGCCTACAGCGGCCTCGCGGAGTGCCGCCGAGAAAGAATGACATTCCACTTCGCTTTAGTAGATCACTCGTGATTTGTTTCGCTATTTGCTATGTTTGTAGTAGTATAGTTGAACTAATAAAAAGAGTTAAGACTACTTTGGGATACCAAAAGCGTGTTCTGTAATTAATATTTGGTCGTTTTGAAGATTGAAGATATAATATTATTCTGTCTTAAAATAAATCAGTTGAGACACATTTTTATTTATTTCACATTAATGTATTTTACATGTAAATTCTTCTCATATCACGATCACACATCATTCCACCAAACACTTAGATATAAAACCTACAATTAATGTAAATTTTAATAGACAGTGCATCGCAGTGTATCATTAAATTAATATTACCAATAAAATATGTAATTTATGGCTACGTGTAGTAATTATTCACCTATCGGCTAGATCCGAAACACCTACACTGCGTGCCACAGTCGAGCTGTGAGTGCTGGACTTCTTTCCTTTTACAGCCAGTACAGCAAGTGATTTAAAGCGCTATTGTGTGGTTTACGTACAACAGTTCACGTGGGCGCGTCCGTAATTGTAAAACAAAGATTATTTTTGTATGTTCGTAAAAAAGTTGTATTTACATCTGAAAGCTTTTCATCTGCATTTGCATATGTTTATGACATCTACTTTAAATTAAAATTGATTACCAAATTAAAAATAAACCTTTTTGAAAAAAAGTAGCAACACTGCCCAACTAACTTTATTAAAACAATTAAAGCTTGCTTATTGCTGGCAATCTACCGTTCAGAAAATCCATAAAAATCAACTTAAACGAAAAAAAAAATTGTTTAATTATACGCTATCAAAATTACTGGAAATGCAAACAATAAAAAATTCGCAAGTACTGTTACGACGAGACGAATAAAAAGTGTAGACTATGAATAATTTTAATGTGAAGCTGAAAAATTCAGATCAGACAATAATATAAATCGCTGGATTATGCGATGCATCAATATTTGTTGTCACAGCACCCGAGAGTCGACTTTTTATAGTTTTGCTGTTGTGAATATCGATTGGCCATTAGTAAAGTATCCTTTCTGTTTTATTATGCAAATACTGAAATATTGCCAAGTTAATTTCTCATTAAGCCTTTCTCTTTGATTTCCACTGAAATCAACCTCTCAAGCGAACGAAAGCTCAAACAAAAGCCAATCAATTAACTTCCAATGGCAAAACTTTCTTCAGAACACAAACTTATTTACTATACTGCCGTTCTGTACACAAAAATATGCTTACTCTATGCCCCGTTAGTTGCGCAACTGTAGAGCGGGACGGACGGACGGACAGACCGTTAGTCAGTCAGTTGTGGCCGCACGACTGAGCACCGCACGTTAAAACGCACAATAAAAATCATCGAGTCACTTTAGTGTGCGACTGTACTGCGTTTGACAGTTGTCAAATTTCAGAAATCGAATTTTTAGACTGTTCTTTTTTCGGACGTGTTTTGTTTTCTGCGTGTGTTTTGTTTTTGCTGTGATTGTTATTTTGTGAATTGTGAAAAATCCGTGTGTTTATTCGTAAGTGTGCGTGTGTAAGTAAGCGAATGCAGTGATTTACGTTGCATATAAAGGCGTCATTCATAGAGATGTGTCAATGGGTTTGCGTACGCGCATGGGCCATTCAACCGCGCGTTGTTAGGTACGTATGTTTTTTATTGTTATGACGAATCAGCTGGTTGTTACACGGAAGTTGTTTTTTGTTTTAAAATTCACAAATATGTGATGTCATTGATGACTTAATGATGTTAAAGTATCAGAAATACTCCAATAGCTCGATGTATTTGAAGTTGTTTTTCAAAGGTATGAGATGTTTGGCTTGTAAAGATGTGGGCAAACGTGAGAAAACTCACAAGTTGATCACAAACACGGGTAGGAGCGATAAGTGAGGCTAGTCAGTAACACGCACTGCTAGCTATGTGGCAGTTAAGGGCATTCACCATTACAGAACTGCGGGACATAGTAATCTTACTTTTTTGTGAAACCGAGAGCTTCTGCTAAGAATTCACATAAAAGAATCAAGCTGATACGGCTATATCCATGTAATTCGTAGAAACAAAATAATGATAAAAAATAACTTGTTACGTGTTTAGTTTCCACATTTCATTCACATGCTAACACATACCTACATACGTCGAAGATGGTGAAAACCCACGGCATGCACGAGACGTAAAACTTCCTTATAAAAATATAAAGATTTCTCAGGTTTCGGCATCAAACAATATGTACAAGGAGTGCGATAAGTACCTGCGTACCTGTAATTTGGAAACGACCTGGTTAAAAAAATCGAATTGGTCCTTAAAACATTAGCTATAGCTACGAAATCAAGATAGTTTTATTTAAAGATAGGTTTACGAGTAATTCACAGTGACGTAACTCTCCATAGTTTGGACAACTACCTCGTAATTTTTTGACCATTAGATGTGTCATTTGGCCATCATTGATTACCTCCGACCTTGGATGTACAGCAGATGTCTAAATATGGTAGCAGACATTCTTAATCGTCTGCTTTTAACTAGCTTGTTAGTTTTTAGTCTAAACGTTTAAAAAAACTTGGGAAATTCCTCCAATGTCATTGTTTTTGTATAATTAGTATTTTTTTGGACTTGTCTAAAATTTATTTTGTTGCCAAAAACATGTTTGCTACCAACACCAGATTTAAAAAAAAAGGTTTAAAAACACAGACTTCTTGGGATTTCTAATTGTGACTTGGAATAGATCTGAGCTAGTAATAGTAGCAGCCTGTAATCGTCTCACTGTAAAACAAAAACTTCATCTAAAAAAAATATGAGTATATCAAACCGTTAAGTCCCAGTTTCCTTATTATGGGTTTATCATCACAATTGAGTAGCTTCTTAAATTAACTAATTAAGTAGGAAACTAAACAAGACATCATTATTAGTAATACTAGGTGTTAAATCATCAACGGTGGAAAAATTTTACTAAGTCAAAAGAGCCATGGCCGACTACTTATTTATTTATTTTTAAACTTCATGAACAGAAGTGGTAAATAGGCACACTTATCTGCTTAAAAAGAGGCCCTTGCTCAGCAGTAGTTCAAACAGACTATTATTATTATCAAACGCGTTTAGTTCGTCTCGTACGGAACCCTTTCGCATGATTGTTCCACTCCACTTCGCCTGAACAAAGACTTGTTACGACATTCAATTAAACATGTTTCCTTGTTTTTTGCTCGCGTTTCCATTCCATATTGGTTTATGAATAAATGAATATCGGTGGCTTACTGATTTAGAAGTAATACGGCCACTGATAGGGAAATAAATAAACTGTTTGCATTCCTAATGTGTAATTGTTATTTCTTCATATTTGATATTGCAAATTATGATACCATAATGATCCCTTAAAGTTAGTTTCATATTGGTTTAGATAGTGATGACAATTGCGATTTCTAAACGTGATATATTGAGTTTAAGTCCTGGATCGAGCGTCAATGGGTTGTCTTTATCCATTAGAGAATTTGAAGTGGAAGCCCTTTATCTTGATTGGGCCCCTGTGAAGGCCTGACCTTGTTACAATTAAAGGAAATAAAATATTATACATTCTGTAAATAGAATATCGGAATCACCGTCATGTTTCATAAATTAAAAAAACTACATGGTCTCGGCATTTCCTATCAGCCGGTCGGGAAGAAGAAATGCCGAAAATTACTCAGGGGTCAAAATGTGTTTAGGTAATACATGGAACTTGAATGACAAAATGTGACTGCGTAATGTATCTGCAAAAGAATCCAAGCGTGACTGATGTTATGTTAATACCACAAACACCTGTATACCATGTTATTCAAAGATCTCTATCCAATACATAAAATGGCATATTCCAAATAATGAATTCAGCTCGCATCCGAAGCCGAAGGCGCTGCATCAAAGCCGCCATATGTATGTAAAGCCGATGCTTGGATGAAAAGCCGGTAGTTATGCGAGCCCTGACTTGCTAGGTATGCAAGTGCTTATGTACTAGGTAAACCAGACGCATGGGAAGCTTGGATATTGCATATTAAATAGGGGCCGTGTTGACAATGTTGTTTGGTTTTGTTGTGAACTGTCGATGGTTTTCGTTCAACAACACACAGCGTCACGCCTTTTTCCATGGGCATAAGCAGAAACTACAGTACACCACCTGCTAGACAAGTTATCTTTAATTAGATGAATAGTTTGTCTTTTAGGATATCTTAGTGATAACTGAACTTACTATATAACATCCTGAATGTATTTATTTATTTAAACTTCATGTACAATAGTGGTACATAGGCGGACTTAATGCCACAAGGCATTCTCTACCAGTCAACCTTTGGGTTAAATAAGAAAACATTGTGATAGGGTACAAAATAAATATATAAAAAATAACTTCCTGCTTTCGAAAATTTATATAGGCACTTATAATGATACTACAAATACCTGAAATGGCAGGCAGATTTGTAGGTAAATCCACATTTCCCCCGTAGGTATATTTTAAATCCCAGTATCTTGTGCTGGAGGTCCGCGTGGTGGGTTATAACCCACTCTCTGCCTGAAGAGGCCTGTGTCCCGCAAGTAAGAATGTTGTAGGTTGATTATACTTACGTATTAAGGGGTGAGCCTACGTGGCCCTGGAACACAAAGGGCAAAGAAGGAACATGGATGGGTTTTAGTCAGTACAAATCTGACACTCCCCTCCGCTCCGCCCAGAGTGGGGGGGTCATTTGATGATTTCCCATCTGAAAAAAAAAAAAAAAGCCTATTGCCGCTTACTAGGTACTTAAACTCCAGTCTGCTACAAGGTATTTGCAATCAAAATAGTGTTTTTCCAGAGCCAGGGCATGAACCTACTACACGATCAGCAGTTGTGTTTGTGACTACTAGACCACTGCCTTAGTGTTGCATTAATAGAAATCATATCAAAGTCAGGCACATTTGTAAATCCGTATAATTATCATACTGACGAAACTAATTAGGTAGGCAGACATGTTTCCGTTACTTTAATTGTATTTACATATTTATGTAATAAAAGAATAACGAGGTAGATTACGAAATGTGAGCTAATGCAATTATTTGTACGAATGCTCTGAGAGTTTTGTTCGAATTCTTAATAGCTTGTTGGATGTTGCCTACGGCTCTGTTCATCTTATTAATGAATAATAATAACACTGGCTTAGAATATCTACCTAATAGTTGGTACACAGAGAATAAACGAGCAGTGATCATCTTTATCATCACGGTTGCTGTTGGAAGTCATCGATACGCAATACAGATGTCCAAAGAAACGAATGTGCTTCGGAAATTATCGTTTATCTTCGTACGAACGTGTGATGATGAGATCTAATATAGAGCTGTTTCAACCATGGAAGTATTTTATATTACGATATTTACAAAACCTCGACTGCCTCGTTGGTCTAGCGGTCGCAAGCGCGACTGCTGAGCATGAGTCCGCGTCCGGCAAAGTGCTATTGGGTATTTCCATCAGGAATTTCTCAGCAGCAGCTACGGCGTCTGAACTTGAGCCCGGTTGATGGCAATTTAGGGTCGCCCCCTATTACATGAGTCTTTAATATAACTGGCGAAATGTCGGTGTACTATTAGATATATCTCTACCTAACCCTTCGGGATTACAGGTGCGATAATATGATATTGTTACAAAATTATAGATTAACAACATTAAGTGCAATTCTTAAAACCTTAACTCTACGTAGATCTTTTTTTTAGTTCCACGACATAGGGGAACTTGTTATACCTTTCATGACCTTAGGCCGTGTTAGCTGTGCATCTCAGTTCACACATTCATAAAGATTCCCAGCGTGTAACGCGTTAAGTATCGCGCTATCGCTACATCGAGTTACTTATCGCTACACAGCGAAAGATATGATCTATTGCTTCGACGTGAAGCAACGAAACCATCTGATGTGGTGTGACTTGTTTATATCATGCACTAATGTCTGTAATGCTACGGTTTCCTATGCAGGATACCGGTGGGTAATGTTAATATTGGTCGTTTTGAAGATGGTGTGAATATTTCATAAGAGAGCAGTTTATAGATCATGCAGTAAAAGAGACTCTTCTAGTAAGGATTTAATAATTTAATGCCCGATTTAGGTGACACCTAAATGCGCGCACTGTTGCATATTCAATCCGCGGCTCAGCGCTTAGAATTGAAGTTCCAGTAGTGCAATCACATTATAGGCATTTACATGTTGAGTCTGTTTTACTATAAAATCTTGTTGAGCGGCTAAACTATAATCACGTTCCAAACAGAATGAAATACAGCTGTCAAAATAACAAATTATGAATATGATATTAGTGTATCAGCACTGCCCAACCCAACCCTGTGGGGCCCAAACAGGCGTGATGTCATTATTCATTTGTTTTACCCAAACTACCATTTTCATTTAGTAATTAAAACAAAATATTATTCAATCAACTAACCCTACAATGTCAATATCTTTTAAGTATTTAATTAAAGCCCACATGGTCATAATGACCGTATAATTGCCGGGGTCATTTCGACCCCATGCGTGTTTGCGGACAATTGGTGTGGTTGAAAAGGCCCATCGGTAAGGGTTAATATTAACTTTCTTGATTTATTAAATGAGTGTTTTGGGGTTGGAAACTAACATTCCATAATTGGATAGTTGCTTTTAATTATTGTTTTGAAGACAGACGGTTTTCATTTTTAAATCAACAATAATTAGGTAACTAGTGTAATTATTTTGTCGTTATCGTAATTATTCTTTGAGTTCTAAATAACCATGACGTCACGCCTGTACCCCCGTAGGGTTAGGCGTACATATAGTACTCCCACTTCTGGCCATTTATGTTTGATAAGTCCCATGTAATGATCTTAGACAGTTAAAACTGAAAAGATTACAGCGGGTTAACTCATTCTGATGCACGGATTTATCTTTCTAACTGACTATAAAACCGTAGTTGTACCGCACTTTACAAAAATCGAATTGTCCTTTCCTTCTGTCATTCCTCTTTTCAGCAATATTTACTAAAATATCTTCACCCCATAGCTGTAATAAAATCAGCAGAGCACTCCGAAGCTCTTATCTATCTCTGGCCATCTCTCATCATTTATTTAAAGGTACTTATGTATGCCTTTTGTCATAAGCAGAGTTGTAAGTGGGGCCGATGCCGGGATGGAAGGACTTTAAAATAGATTTTAAATTTTAATATAGGTACTAGAACGTTTTGTATGGATGGGGTTCGTTGGGACCCCTACCGGAAGGTCGTGGGTAGTAATGCGGACGCTGTTATTGTGGTGAACCCATAGGTTAGAGGGGTGACATGGATTACTGGAGTCATTGACCAATGTGTAATGGGAATCTATTTAGGTACTCGTAAATTCATTAAATCACATCGTAGTATTTAAAAAGATGTTTGATATTTGATAATGTATTATTAACACAAATATTTAAATGAGCTGTTAAATAATGATTCTCAAAACTTCTACAATTAACACGATCATCAATAATAATATAAGTCGCAAATTTACTTAACTACTTTCATAAAATTGTATTAAAATTAAATTATTTCAAATAAATTTCACGGAAATTAGAGTTTGTCCTTTTAAAATTATTTGGCGTGATTAAATTGCTCGGTTTGAAACTTTCGGGTGAATTCGACCCCACGCCGCAGAGAAGGGTTAAATACTTCATCCTACTTATACAATTTGCTTAGGAAAGTATTTGTTAGTTCACATTGTAGTGGTTTTAAGAAACTTATTGAGTAACCTTTCCATTCAAGTAAACTAATATAATAGAGATAATAATCATATTAATTTTCTTTAGATAAGTGAAACCTCTACATGAGAAGGATGGTTGTGACACTTGACGCTTTTGGTGATATTCCAGCTCTTGCCGCTGAGCCGACCGTTGAAAAGACTGCGCTTTCTAAAAAAAAAAAACGTTGCCCTACACTAGGAATTACTCTTGTATCGTGGGTGTACAAACATAAAACTCACTAATTTTTAATATTTTTATACGCAAACCCTGCGTAGGGAACTACAGCTGAAACTGCGAACTACGCAAACTCACTTACACAAACATTTAGACACGAAACAACTACCCGTACAAATGTTTGTTCCATGCGAGAATCAAACCCGCGACACACAGAGCAGCAGCCAATAGCTCGGTCACTGCGCTAACGGTGCATTTTTTCGGCATATGTTTAGGTGAAAACTACAGTTAGAAAAGAGTCATATTATTATTATCCTTACGAATCCATCGTTTAAAATAAATAAGTCTTTAAGCGTAATTCCTGAACACTATAAGAGGGATCTTAGACATCAAAACCGAAACTATGTTTACGTCCAAATGCTATTTTCACTGCCCTACCACATCGTGACCCGAATTATGTCATAACTGTACTAAAATGTAACAATACACAATCGCCATTATATCCTGACACGTGGCAGAATTCGGAACTAAACTGGCAAAAGTACTGAATCGGAGATAAGACAACTAGCGCCACTTTGAAGTTTCAGGCTATACTGGTCATCATGTATGTTCGTCTTTCCCACGGCGGCTTTTTCCAAAGGATTCGAAACAATGGAATCGTTTATGCTTACATGCGTTTCTTGCTTTTGAATTAAACTGTTCGTGATTGACGAGAGAATTTACCTTTTGAGGAATCTTATTCATGTAATTGCTGGAAAAGTATTTATGAATATTCCGGAATATGTAATAAAAGCCAGCATTTGTAGCATCTTCGAAAAATTAGAAAACATGACGCATGTTTTTTCCTAAAATTGTAAGGAAGATAATGTCCCTGTAGGACACCCACATTTCGCCAGTTACGTTTAATATGCAAGCAAGCCAGAGGAGGCAAGCCTAATGCCATTAACCGGACGCTAGTCTAGATTCCAGGCTACAACTGAGGAATGCTGGGTGGGAAAACCCGACTCGGGAATGGAACCCAGAACCTCATTCTCAGCATCAACACTTGCGACCACTGGACCAACGAGGTGGTTACTGCTAGCTATACATTTGTACGTAACTGTTGCTGTACCTTATTTCTTGTATAATTTATCCAGCGATACTGATCTTGCCGACAGATTACGCGGTTGGTTCTCAGTAAAGATTATAGAATATAATAATTTAGCATAAGTTTATAAACCGTTAACAAACTAACTGCTAAACGGTGGCGACTATAATGTTCCTTATCGGCTAACAAATTGACACTATTAAAATTTATGAACCGTTACGGCTGCAAGGAATATTATTACTATTGATTCTAGAATTGAAAGAGATAGGGAATTGATTCGATTCTTGCTTGGCGTCTGGTAGCTTTAAGATTGTTATTAGGTCGGGACCATTTTTTGAACGCGGCTTCACTCTCATTATGTATAGAAATTAATCCACGGGAACGTTTCAAATTAAACCTATACACTCGGGGATGATGTTGCTTTCGGTTGTGGAAAAATTATCGGAATCGGATCAGTAGTTCCGAAAATTACTCCCTACATACAAATTTACTGACCTATGCAATCGAAAAGCTTATATCCTGTTGAAAATCGTTCAATTTAGTTCACAACCGGCTTCTTTGTTCCCGATCATTATAATCTGGATCTCTTGAAAGGTCGAGTGCATCGGTTTCTTCTAGGCAAGCGTGCTCCACCCCAGGCCGCGTCATCGCTTCACATCAGACGAGTTGCGGCCAAACGAAAGCCTATTTAGAGTAAAGCGATATCCACTTGCGTATTATTTTTAGGTATATGTAGTTTTTCATGAACTAATTAACATAATTTAATTGAACCCACAGTATGGTAGAATCAATCACCAGAGATTCTCACTGTGACTATTTTGGATTCTAAAGTCAAGTTTCATCCCAGATATTTTTCTTAACCAAGATCGAAGACATACTCGTAGAATTTTTCGTTATACTATAACGTCATGAAAAGTATAACAAATACCGCATAATGATTGTTAAAAGTCTCCAAGCGACTTTTCAACAACATGGAAAATTCCCCTACATTTCAGTACGCAGCCCCGCAAGCTATAACCTAGGTCAAACAGTGCACTGTGGTGCGTTCTAAGCATTATTATTTTATTTTTAGTTCTGCTATCATGTATTTTATTGCAACAAGGAAAATGTCAGTTTAAGAAGATATTTATATACTGTCATACTTAAAGAAGCGTGTGAACGATACGATAGCCCATCGGAAAATATAACAATTGCCGTACAAACTTGTTTCCCTTATTGAATAGAATAGATATTATTTCAGTGCCTTTTCATGACAAAACGTGTCATTTTCTGATTTGAAAACTGAATATATCGTAAAGAACCGACGCCAGCAAATTCAACATTTAAAATGACTATGCTTGGTCAACGGGAAATAAATTCACGAAAATTTCTGACAAATTTTTCAGCCAAAATGAAAGTCGGAAGTTTCACCTTCCGGCCCGCCCCCCCACCCCTCCCGCCTGCTCCCCGGCGGCCGTCAGTTGCACTCTGAGATATTATCACTAGGACCTACCGCTGACTTGCACAAATTACCTACATCATCTGATAAGAGATAACAGGAGAATTAACTCGTTGGTTAGTTGATGGGAGTGTTAAGTCGGGACCACCAACATGTTTTTAAATTCTATGGTGGAGATCTTACATGTTTAGTTTTGCTTACATTCTATTCAGACTCGTATCTATCTGCAATGACCTGCTCGTTCAACGCTTAGCCAAAGAGCTCGGTACGTGTGATCAAACAAAAGTATAAGAAGCTGGCTGTGACAGATCTTATACTATGTTAAGAAAAATTTTAGATGGCACTTTATAACAATCCTAAACATTCACATTTATTCGTAATGACATAGGTAAATCCTACTAATATTATCAATGCGAAAGTTTGTGGATGGATGGATGTTTGTTACACTTTCACGCAAAAACTACTGACCGGATTTGTATGAAATTTGGCACACAAATAGTTTATAACCTGGATTAGCACATAGGATACTTTTTACTCCGGTAGTACGATCCCGTGGGACATTATTGAACACCACGCGAGCGAAGCCGCGGGCATAAGTTAGTTCGTACATAAAAATGCCTTCACGTAAAACTTTTCTCCTCCATCCCAGTTTCCTAGCTCCACGACCAACAGCAAAGGATAATATCCTTGAGAGCGGTGTTCCACTAATTGGCAAGCAATTGACAAGCTGTTTAACATATTCCGACGCGATCGATGCCAAGATTAGAGCTCGCACGTTTGCACCGAGATGCTGTACACGTAGTTGGTGACGGGAGATGATAAGATTAGTGTCGAGGTTTGTGAGACATGTGCTGTGACAAATTGTGGGTAGTTTTTTCTTGATTTACCACCAGAATACTAGCCTAGATTGATAACCATTGAGGAAAATGGAAACGGCTTTAAAACGTAATTGAGTAGACTGGTTGACTATGACTAGCCATTGACCAAAATGGAAGAAACATTTGTTTAGCCGCTGACTGCGATAGGCTAAGGTTTGATTGACTAAACTATTATATAGCCAGAAATACATTCTTAAGGCTTTTCAAAATAAGGTATGTAAATAAATCTAACACTTCACAAGCCGTACAGTTGCTTAAAATCGGACACATAAACAGCTGTTCAACTAGTTGTCATTACCACCCATATTTCCATTATAAAAAAAAATAAAAAAAAAATCATTTAATTCTGATAACTTGATCCATACACTGAAATTAAAATTAAATTAAATTATATAATTATACAAAGCGATTTAAAATACTAAACACTAGAGAGGCAACCAGAATGTCATGGAAAAACTGTGATTCAGTGACTCAGTGAGGCTGTTTAGCAAAATTACATAATATCCAAGTTTGATACGACACCCCTTTTTCCGACATCAACCAGTTGGTTATTGCAAGTAGAAAATGATACATAACATCAAGCCTCTAATCCCCGAAGGGTTGGGCAGAGGTGTACCTTAATAGTAAACCCACATTTCGCCAGTTATATTTTAAGTCCCCTGTAAGAGGGGGCGAGCTTATTGCCATCAACTCGACACAAATTTTATGCAGACTCCGTGGCTGCTACTAAAAAATGCCTGATGGAAAAACCCAATAACACTTTGCCCGACCCGGAGATCGATCCCTGGACCTCATGCTCAGTAGTCGCGCTTGCACCCACTCAACCAACGTGGCAGTGAAAATGATGTAGTTCGCTTTGTCCCCTCTTTAGTATATATTAAATTTTGCTGTTTAACTAACGTTCTTGTCTGAGTTGCCACTCACAGCCTTACACCATGTTACCACCATATAAGTAACATCGTCGTGGTATCCAGTTGACCACCACATGCGGTGGCCGCGCGGGTGATTAAAATGACCAGCGTCAAACGGGACGAGAGATAACGCGGTCCTGTGTGGCATTTTAACGTCTTTGTAAGTAGGGCTGGCACGCAAGAGTTATTAGGACGTTGCTACAATTTTTTTTAATGTTAAAAAACTACAGAGTTTTCTGCGTTAGACTAAATTCCCGATATGATACTCGTTTTTAATTGTATTAAATAAATGCTACAGCAATATTGCCTGACTCCTAAGTCACAGGTATTCCTAGTTTAGGAGTCAGGGTTTCAACTTCTGTGCGCCTTTAAATATTGTGAAATTTAGCTAGATAGTAAGCATATTGTAAGGAATTGAATCAATAAAGTATATTGTATTATTATTGCATTGTTTGAATTTACAAGTTTGTTGACAATAATTAAGTAACGCCTAGTGTTGGTGAAGATGGACATCTGATATCAAATTCGTTTATTTAATATGAATATTCATAAGCGTGTTGTTAATATTAATGAGCGTGTTCGTTTTATCCAAGTTGAGCTGTAATAAAAACATAAATAAATCTATTGACAGCAAACAAATTGCCCTCTTTTCATAACCGTTTTAGTAAAAAATATGCAAAACAGTCTCATCAAATTGTAATAATAATTACTAGATAGTACATTGAGCAAAAAAACTTATTTGCATTATTTAAAAGGTCTTCTTTAAGGTTACAAGAATAAATATATTTTGATAACATTAAATAATGATTGATGGACTCCTTGACATGCTAAATAATAAGAAAAAACTTTTTTTTATGAAGGAAATACAACATCATTATGTCAGTAACTAACATTTATTGCCAAACACGACGAGACACAAAAATATAATCTGTTAATCCGGCCACTGGTAAAGTACAACTCAACAGGAAAAAAAACAAGAAAAGCCAAGTGTGTGTCAAACTATGCATAGTGAAAGGTTCTGCAGTCGATATGATTTTACGCATGCACAATATTTATTTTATCAAGCGAAAAATACGTTATTATTTCATAGTATTTCTCTAAAAACTACGAAACGCAAGTTATTTCTGTGGTTGTAACAAAAAGTATCTCAAAAACTATTGAGTCGGATTAATAGCAAAGTCGCTTGGTAATAACATAGTTTCTTCTTAAATGATTGTGTCTCACCATTATCTCACACGCTTTTATGCATTGTTTTATTTTTCTGCTCTTGGTTACATGTTTGGAGATAATTTATATCATTGATTTCGTTATTTCACTACTCCTGTATACCTACTGTTTAGCGGTGCACAGAATACTCCTTTCCTTACCTTTGTAAAGCAGATGATGATGATCGTTCCTTCACTGTTAATATTCCGGACAGACATACAATCATAACGAATTGAAAAGAGTTCCTTTTTGGTCCATGGAACCCTAAAAACAGAAAAATACCTATCGATAGTTTTTGTGATGTCGAGTTAAGAATAACCTTTTGTAGTTTTTTTTTGCCATCAATAAATCGAGAGGCGTGTTCACAGAGAAGCGTTTTTTTAAAGCCGTTGACAAAGCCTATACAAAAAACGCGTTTTTTATTGTTTAGTTTGTGCCTGGTTTGTCAGTTAATACTCTTTTGTTTTAGATTGTGATAGAAAAACCGCCGAACGATATAAAACAGTAAAGTTCATAAAAGTCGGTTTTTATTTAATGTGCGTAAAAATAGTCCTGAATTCGAGTACCTTGACACCTGTTTGTTCTCTTGTCTTATTATATCGGGTGTAAACAGACCCTTCACATAGCCGTCAACCAAGCATTCTATACATCAAACTAAGTAACTTTACGCAAAAATTATTGCTGGGAATCGACTTTTTTTTTTGGGTGAAAAACGTTTTAGAGTAGGACTCGATGGAAAGCACTCAAATATAGTGCTGATGGATGGATTTAATAGTACGGGGGTCGTAGAGGTGTGAAAAGTAAAAATCTTACATTAAAAACATGTATTTAAAAAAAAAACTTGTTAAAAAGTTGGAACTTTGACCCCCAATATCTCCGTAACTAGAAGGTTCCCAGGCATGGTCTAGAACAAAAAAATATCGCAAAGACGGGGAGAACTAGTGCCTTTCAGCTTTGTTAAGGGTCTATTTACATCCTTTATTAGACTTCAATGTATAGATTTTCCACCTTGTTACCTATTTAAGTAATGTAACACAAGTGTGTATAGGTAATTAAAGTTTGAACTTACCTGCTTAGCCCTTAGCCTAGATTTTTACTGAAACTAGATTTCAGATTCGAATATTTTCTGGCTTCACGCTCATCTGTAATTTCATGCTTTCTTTTTGGTAGTCGGTTTTTAGTATATTATTCTTTTTAGTTTTTTGTCTAGGTTAACTCGGCTAAGTTAGCGTTAGCTAACAGCGTTAATAAATAAAGTTATTTACTGAAAGCCTTGAGCTCATTAGAAACATTGCAGCATCGTATTATTTTACACATTAATATGGATGTGCTAATTCTAGATCCCATAAACATCACCTCCACGCGTTATCTTAGAATACAAACAGCGTGTTTCTGAAATGCGTGCTTATATTTAAGGATGTGGTACATACCATCAAAATTACCAGCTTACTTCATAATCTCCAATATCGTTATCTCGAAAAAAAATTCAATATTACAATACCAATTCGACACAAATGTATGTGACTTATTTGGGACCACACTTCGTTATTTTTAATTAGAAATATATGCTTACAAAACAATATGTGATCCCAATACATATTAAGCAGAGATTTCATTCTCAACTAAGCTATTTCAAGAATAAAATCCTGATTAAATTGAAACCTGAAAAGTATTATATTAATTAAGTTTACTAAGAAAATTATTGGAAAACTTTTCCTTTTAAAAGTTTGACAGTTTTATTATCAGTGGCAAAAATCAGTGTGGACTGGCAACACCTACCTACCTTAATAACATGAACAGTAAATCGTTGGTTCCCATCATGAATTTATTTTGAACGGACTATGCCTTAATCAAGTCACATGACAATAGACTGACCAAACACTTCGATGAAAAGAATTCGCTTGTTCATATTTAATATAGCGTTGAGTACATAACGTGTATGTACTTACTATGTGCGTACATAGTCAATACAACGCTCGATCGATCTCAAGTTAACAGAAAAGCAAACAGTTTTATTGTAATTTTGGTTTCTAAGTTAACGACCAATTTCGTTCTAAAGATATTTTTTGAAAGATACTGAAAATTGCCCCTTTAAATAAATCGAAATTCAAGTTTTTTTTATTCGTTTAGGAAGAAAAAAACTTTCATTCAAACACAGTCACTGACACGAGCACCTATACATAAATGTAAATAAGAAATTTATTACAAAACTACACCAATTTCATCACCCCCGTTTGCGCAACGCACTTTAAATCTCGATCCGAAGTACTTTAAAGGAAATGCCTAATCCATTGCATCGCCCCTAATAAATTTAGATGAGAGTAGCGATGATGATGGTTGATTTTAATTTCCAAAAAAAACGGCGGGTCGAAAACGTAAATAATAAAAGCATTAGGATTAGGAGTCCCCTCCGGGCTAGTAATTAAAACTGCGTACTGCCAACCCTACAAGTTGCATCTCACGCAAAAACTGCGCACTAAGGTCATCGGACCGCGCAGACGCGCGCAAAATTCAACTGTTTGTTAATTCATATAAATTGTCCACTGAAAAAACTTGCACAATCCGACACCATGATTGTACAGTGCTTGTTTCTCTTTTTATTTGGTGACTGTACAATCATGGCCGGATTTCGGGAAATAGTCGGTGTGATAAAAATAACATGTTTTTCGCTTCCATTTCAGGTTTGGTTGATGAATAAAAATCACGCTGCTAGTTATTTGTATTGATATTTGCTTTTTGGTTAGCTTGTTAATAATGTCAATTCTAGTTAGTTTATTCTACCTGAACATGCAGACCATATGATTCGTCTGCTTAGCGACCTAAATAACGCATTGGATATTATAGAATTGTCAAATTCAACGGCATTGGAATTGCGTGTGTATCCCTCTGGTATCGTTTTTTCACGTAAGTTATTTTAAGATATTTTAGTGATAGCCTAGTGGTGTGACCGTCGGACTGCCAAGTCATAGGTCTCGAGTTCGAACCCAATGCACGCACCTCTGATTTTTCGGATTTATGTGCGTATTGTATAATTACCACTTGCTTCGGAGAAGGAAAACACCGTGAGGAAACCAGCATGCCTGAGAGATATTTTTTGATGGCATGTAAAGTCAAGTCAGAGGCCCATGGGCGGCATAAAGCTCTGACACCAGGTTAGGCAGTAACCACACGATAAAGAAGAAGAAAGAAATGTATTTTCATAATTTAAAACAATTTTGTATCGTAAACCACTTTACCCCATTTCCAAAGAAAATTCTCAACGAAAACTGTAAAAGTTGTTTTTCCATTAGCTCGTTCAAAGAGTTCATTCATCACAATAGTAACAAAAACGAGAATCGAACCCACTGTCTTTATTACTTAGAAAACAGATCGTTCAGTACATTTAATGGTTAAACATTAAAACATCAAAGAATGATGTTTTAATGTTTGCGATACTAAAACATTTTCATGTACTTCTTGCGTTTAGTTTGAGATAGTAAAGTTAAAACGAGACTGTCTTTAATAATGATTAGACTACTTTAGCAAATTCAGTGCTTATTCCTTTTGAGTAGGCCATTAATTTATAATTTTTATAGACCATTTTTTAAGTATCTAATACGACTAGCTTTCAGCAGTCTTGTTGAAATTATTGAGTTTCTTGCAATATCGAAAAAGAAGTTAAGACTTTTGATTTTCTCTACACAAGTTATACATATTGTAATTATAACACAGCGCACGAACAGAGTGCTTACCATGTGACAGACAAATGAAATAAATCGATTACTAAAACCATACAGCGAAACCTTAACAACAACTTTTTGATTTCGTGTGCTCAGAGAATGAACACACTGTACGTATAAACATCAATGAAAAAGAGTGATTAAATCTCAAGCTCCGATCATATAACAAGCGTATAACAATTAGCTCGCGGTCGATAATCACCTTATCTTACATACCTCCATCGATGTCAGTACACCGTCCATCGTGCAGCGGCCATCGACTTCCGGTGTAAGCCACGGATACAGCTTATTATGCTTCATTAATTATGTTAATTTGAGGATTACCATCAGTATTGTTTACTGTGGACTCTCTTCACGTAAAATTCAGATTTTCAACCAAAATAATATATAGATCAGACTTACGTGTTGTACTATGTTTAATTTATTTCATAACTACTGCTCTCAAAGCGGTGAAGAAAAATAACTTAAGTTATGTCCTAGAACCGAAAATTCAAAAACATGTGACACACATACACACCATTGAGGATTACAGCTAGGAAATGCAGAACCGGTTCTGCTTTAGAAGTAAGAACCAGGATTTCCCGGGATCTACGGAACCGGTTCTGCATTTTCTAATTCCAACCCACTACCTCTCACAGTGAAGGTCTCACACCTTCACTATGAGTGGAGGCCTGATTCCCAGAAACGGGAAGGTTATAATAGGCTGATTATGTATGTTATCTATAAGGTCTACCATAAGTTTTTGCTGTTGTCCATGTTGTGCAGGCTTTTATGTCTAGAGTAGTGAGTAAACTGTTAAGAAAGCCGTGTTAAGATGGTAAATGCAAACTAGATCAGGGAATTTGAGAAAAGGGTAGAGTAGTATAAATACGTTAACGAAAAGAAAAGATTTACCTCCAGCAATGTAAACTTATTCTGACGGTAGATACCTTCCCTGAAAACCAACATCCCAAGAGGCATCCAAAATTAGGACGAATCCCCACAAATTCGGATGGCTGGCAATCCTTCTCCCAGAATGCCTACCGCTGGGTGAAATCAGGCGCACAATTATGAACCGCAAGGGAACCAATCATGTAATCATACTAATTATGCAGGCACGCACCGGGCTATTAATTGCTCAAAATTAACCCATTGTAGATACTTTGTAGTTGGCATGCGAGCTACGGTCGCTACGGACACAGTATAAAGATAGCCAGTATACCAACTGTTCCCTATTTGAGAAATCAAACGAGGTGTTGTTGAGGGTTGTCAACTAAACTTAGCTAAACTTTTTTTGTTATGTTGCACTACACTCATTAAGCAACTTGTTTGACTTACCCTACGAGTAACCTGTTACCTGAAGACAGTATTCTTATATTTGTAAATTCTGTGCGTGTGTGAGTCGACTTCGAACATTGGTTCCTAGTTGATGTACTGTATGTTAATACTAAGTAGTATGTCTGCTATGCTACGGGTTTCTCTCATAAATATTGCTTTGGAATCATGTGTTTGTTTTTTCAATGGGAAGCGACCTAGCGTGTGTCAGGTTTGTCAGTGCAACTGTCGAGAGGCTGGAATTAACGGTACTTAAGTTGCTAGTTTAATAATCATGTAGATGAATCACTTCACTATAATGCAGTTAAATGCTATTCTCCGATTTTGTCTAGTGTGGTCTTCGGCAAAAAATACGCGGTGTAAGGATCATCCTGATACAAAGTTTTACGGTTATATTGATAATTCGTTCAAATATATGCCAATAGTTTAAGAGTTAATGCAAAACTTAATATGCACCATATCAACCTTTAATCAGGATGCATATTTAATCCATCATCATCTGTTTAGCCTTTTCCTACTTTTGTTCAAAAATAATAATAATCGAATAAAAATCATTTCCTTTTTTCGAATCAGATTATTTCGTCCAAGTAAGGATCATTCCAAGCAGATACGGATACATGGAGATAGGTAGGAGTGTGCTCATGTGTACTCCACTTGCATTCACCTGTGTAAATATTGAATTTTAATACTAACATGCGATGGCCAGTGTACTGATATGTTATAGCTGTTTAATGACCTGCTTCGTGTACCTTATCCATCACTTCCTAATTAAAATGATCGGGACACGTTTTGTTTTCCCGTCTGAAAACCTGGTCATTATGAATAAACCCAGAACCGTTTAACTCTTCCAAAGGTTTACAGAAAGCGACCATTGTTTGATCGATAACCAATTTTATGTCAATTCCGGTTTTGAAAGACAAAACGCATGGACGCAACGATAAGCCTTAAGGGCTTTCATGTGGCTCAAAATCAACGATTTAATAAAAAGTAATCCATCTATTTACTGACCACCTCCAGCTCAGAAACCACACACCTCAAACCCTTTATTGTTTACAACTATAAATCCCGTTACCATCCTTTTAGCAAATTAAAAGCGCAGTCAATTAACGTAATAGAAATAAATAGCGTTAGAGCTTTATCGGATCAGCGGCATAACCTAACTCGATCGCGTAACGACTTAATCAAATATGCAGCGTACCGGCGCGCGGCGTATCGTCGTACCGCGGCGTATCGGCGTACCTAGCGGCTCGGCGTATCGATACGCCGCACGGGCGCCTGTTAAGAATTATGAGATTAAAACCATTGGCTTATATGGATAGAGTGGAATATGTTCGTGCTTGTGTTTCGATGTGGTTTCATAATTTATGGAGTTGGTATATTCAGTAGCTTTTGCGCTGTATAATATGAGAGTATGTTCGCTGTGTAAAGTTTTTATGGTGTAATTGGGCGTTACTGGGTGTAGTCTGGCACAAAAAAAAAGGTGGCTACATTTGATTGAAGATAGGAAGAAATCTACTTCTATGCAGAAAAATACAGATGACATTTTTTATTTCTTTATTCTGAACTTTGCGCCATACATGCAAACCTGTGAAAATATTACCAATTTCAATGAGAATGATTAAAGGTACGAGACTATCTCGCCATTATCGCACTCATAAAATTAATTAATTTTACCAGCCAAGCTATTTTAACCACATTTCTGTAAAATAATTAATAAACCATTTTCATTTAATTGCACAAAAATATAATAAATCAAATATTCCTTCTGTAACGGAGAACCAATTTAAATAAGAGGTAAATTGATTTTAACCCTATTTTCGGTGCCATAGCATCTAAATTCATTTAGCAATAAATTTTCAAAATTCTATTATCTTATTTGCACAGGACTAGCTACGTTTTGAATAACGCTATCCCGGGGGACTTGACAAGCAATTTTGTTCTTTTCGTATTGAAAATAGAGTTCATTTTGGAGTGAAAATTGAACGTTTAATTTCCAACAGTGAGAACCTGACTGTCAAAGGCATTTGGGGACGTTGCATTTTTATATTTCTTGATGGTTTATTGATTCTTATTTCTTGAGGCATAAGGTGTAAAATGAGGAGGTGATATTTTAAAAGGTTTTTAAAATGTCGTTTGGCAGATGGACGCACGTGATCATTAGTTTTGGGTCTTCATTTCGTATTACCTTTGAACTTCGAACCGGGTTCGCGTTTCATTGAGAGGATTGTATTCGACTGTACCTATTCAAAGTTTTTTCGTTTCACTGTCGATATTATCCGTATTGGCAAAATGCGAAATGTTTATTTCTATTTACAGTATTTCGAGATGATCTGTATATCCGGATACTATTTTGGGAAAATATATTTTTCAGAAGCATTAAGTGATATTAAATGGATCATTTTAACTACGAAATTTCACCATTAATTAAAAGTTTGGCATCTATTTGTCATATAAATATTTTAGTTACAGCTCTTTTCAAAAATTTGAAAAATATCTCCTGTGAGACAGGTTAAGTAACATGAAATAACAATAGGCCAGTAATCTGCAAATTAAAAGTTAGGCATAGATACGTCTTCCTTTAGCCAGTTATGTTTAAGTCTTATGTAATACGGAGCGAGGCTATTGCCATCAGCGCGCCTCTCCAGGTTAGGGCTGTCACAAGTTCCTGACTCGATCCCATGCTCAGCAGCAGCACTAACGCATTAGACCAACAATGCAGAGTCTAGAAGTCTAGAACATAAACTGCAATTTCTCACGTGAACAAACCTGCTGATGTCAATTCATCACCCCCTAAACCAAAAAGCGGAACAGCTCCAAATCTCCCACACAATACAGGATGTCCCCCACTTGAGTTGATACAGGATGTTGATATTATGCTGTAGACTTGTTGACAGACAGACAGACACGCCCAATTGGTGTAGTTTATTGCTCTCACGGTCTAGATTGATGTGGGGGCTATGATATCAATCAATTAATTGAATAAATTGTTAATGGGTTTATTTGGTCAAGGAGTTATAGTGTTATTGGTTTTATGTGTGTGATTCATAGAAAAACAATTTGTTTGATTGGTGTGAAATTAAATGATCTCAGCCAATCGCAGACACACAACAGAAATGATCGAATACGAATTTTACTACAAGAGAGCAAACAAATGAATGAAGACGACTTAAGAATTAAGACATCGAAGGTTTCAAAGCCAATTTTTATGAGAAGCTGGACAGCTTCTCATAAAAATTGGCTTTGAAACCAAGGTACGAGGTAGAATAGACATTCTACCTCGTTGAAAAAAGTAAATATAAATAATAACTAATTTAATCCCATGTTATATCGTTCATATAGCTACATTCTTAGTAAATAGATTCACGTAAAATTGTGGCCCATTGTCCAAATATCTAATACATACACCCACATACAATTTGTAGGAACCTCCATCACAATTTATCTACAACAATGCCTTTACGTACTTGTGTAACGAAACAAAAGAAATCAATAGTTATTGAAACAAAAGCGGTCCACAAAAACTGTTGATTGACGCACCAACGCCCACTGCCCGGGCCCACAGCCCACTGGTGGGACTATTACTAACACCCACTAGGTACATTCAAACAAAAGGATTGGTGTATTGTCAGATAACTTGCAACTACAAACTTCTAAACGATATTGCGAGTGACCTGAGTAGTTATTCGTACTAAGTAGGGTGGCTTATTTACGGTGGTATAAATAATATTCTAGAAGTGTCGCCAAGTCTGTCGCTAAGTTAACGGTCATTAAAAGTTTTCGAGAACTGGAAATCTAGAACGTATTTTGTCAACCATTTTTTTCTTAGCTTAGTTTTTTCCTACTCTATAAATAACAATCGCTGAATATAATTACTAAAAATAATGTTGGTCCACTGACCATCCTGTATATTACTCTTATAAGAATATAACTCAAGCGTAATAAATGCTAAAAATCCATACTCACATAAAAATAAACTTTTTGCCTGTAGACCAAACCCAAAGTTCGACTGTACTCTTAATTGTTCGTCCGTGTGAATCGGGTAGTGGAGCCAATCAAACGTTTTGACGAAGCGATTTCTAGTTCCGACTTTTGGTTTCGGAGTTCGGATGATCAAAAAATAGAAAAAGTTTTCTACGCAACGCTTTTATTATTATGATTGAGAGGTATCCATTATGTTATTTCTTGACTTTCCTGGAGACTTCTGCTACATTCGACGAAATATATTGTTACGATAAGCATCTAGAAATAGATTTACAGCCTTCATAATAGTCTATTAGTTTACAATATTTTTCAAGCTTACGTTAATTCTTGCCCGTAGTCATCATGTCACCAATTAGTTGGGGCAATCATTGCTAAAATTAGGTAACTATAACTTGATCCATTTCATTTAATCTTCATTATGACCCTCAAAGTATCGTGTTAACTTTGTATTTGTGTCATAGTGAAGACCTATCATGTGCCTTTTCACAGAATGCCTTCTGTATGGTACAGTAGGCCGCAGGTTTTAGTAACAAAACTAGTATAAACTGCTAGTTTCTTATTCAAGTGAAACTCCGTACTAGGCTAAGCCAGCTCATGCTCTCATGCTACCACAGACGTGCCTATTAGTGTTACCACAGAATACTTTCTGTATAGTAGTTATAGTACCATGGTGTATGACCCAACTGAATTACGCCCAACAACAAACCATAAACCATGGTCCAAAGTATTCCAAGGCCGCAGAATATAGGCTATGCACACACCGGGCCATTATCTAGCAATAGGCAACCGTTGTAGACTGTTATTATGTTATAAATGGCTTAATGGTATGTCTGTGCGGTAGTGGCGCTATCTGGCGGCTGTAGGTGTGGTGATGATTGATTGAGATATTATGTTGTGTGTACTCAGATTTAGGTTGATCTTGTAAATATGTGGAAGAGAGAGAAAGCGTACATTCTGATACTAAAGTTCAGGATCTAATTATATTAGCCAGCGACACTCCATAGATGGAACCCATCACATCGTAGATTCGTTAAAAATTCGATCTTGTATAGCAAAGGTAACAGGTTAGTCTGTAATAACAGCCTGTAGTTAAACAAAAGCTTTTTAGGCAGACACCACAGAATGCCACCTGCTACGATCCTTACATACTCCTTCTTACGTACTCCTTTTGCCTCGTCCACGTTAGAAGGACTTACACTGACCTTATTAGTGAGGTCCTTCAGAAAGGTCAAGTACTCGCAACCGGCGGGCGTGAATGAATGATGTATTGTAATTATACAGAGAAGAAACGAGTGCCCATCAATTTCCAGGCTTGCTACCTTCTGACAATTTAACACTGATGAGTCCAGAGGGCTTAGAGATCAGTAGCAATCGCTTTCGTGTTTCGTATTTCAACAAAGACTATCAACAGCATTTATAAACTTTTCGGTAGCTGTTTTGACCTTTCCACATCTTCGTTGTTGCTAATAGAATGTCCCCGTATCTACGAGTAGGTCCCTTAGATTCCTTTAGTGTTATTGTTTTCTCGTCATTTCTTAGTGAGTATCTTAAGTTTTTTAGAGAGTAAACAAACGCAATGTCAAGAAACGTATACTTGTCGGTATAATTGATAGCATCTGAGCGAGTCGTAACATTGCATGAGAAATGCATTGTTTGGCAACCTACTGGTCAATTACAGCCACGGTCAATGTTGTTAACTTAACAGTTACAGGACGTTAAACTTTTGTTTTAAACTGTTTTTAAAAGGAGTTAAGTGTCTTTTTAAGCGTCTATTACATGTACCTTAAATAAAGTGGTGAAATGCCCAGCCGCACTGGAAATGAAGTCTTGATGGTATTCTTTGTGTATTAATCAAAATCAATTCAATGGGGAATCTTGGTCCACTATGCTCGTTCTTATTAGTACGAGAAGAAATAGGCGAGTGTGGAACAATAACAGGCGTTAGACACTCCAAGTGTGGATATCGGTTGTCATAGTATGGACATGTAAAGCCGAAGAATGGCGAAAATGTCCTCAAAATTTTTCCTCACAAGTTCAGTGCTAGAAAAGACCGAAGAAACGATGGATGAACAGTATGGAAGAATGTAAAAGACGATATCGCTACAATGCTGGTGGCTAAGATTACCACTAATAAAGAGGAATGGCAGATGAAGACATGCTTCGCCGACCGCAGTTAAATTAGAATATGAGTAGAAAAATGATACAGAATACATTCCACGAATTAGAATATGAGTAATCTTGTGGTTACTAGTACATAAATTCGTTATGATTTGCCAAACAGCCTATTCAATGATGGTATCAAAATAGTTTTCATGAGAAGTCAAACCAACTTTTTTTTCACCATTAGTCATTGAACCATTGAGTCACTATATCCCATGGTTTAATAAGTAGGTAGGCAGATAGGTGGGTACATGAATCATAGATCAACATATCCGATAACTGTGATAGTATCTCTAAACTCATTATGCTAAATAGTTTCGGGGAAATAAAGCTATGTTCCGGTATTTAATTTAAATATTTTGAATATTTCCATTATAAAGGTACGAAGATACTTGGAATATTTCAAACTGTCTTGTTTTTCTTGGAAATATTCACACTGTAGTTATAATTTTGTATCTTCTACCGGATTTTTTTTGGAAAATTAGAGAAATCCCGAAGGTTATTGAACTGTTCTAATCATCAGAATGTGTGGATAAACATTAGTTACTAGTAATATACTATGATCATTTAAACAGTCTACTTCTGTTAATAAGCTCCAACCATACTTCACCACAGCACTAGTTTCTCTGACCTTCCAGTCGGCGTAATGGTCAAATAGCTTTTAGTGATCAATGGATCCTATGATAATAGAACTTAAAGATGATAGACTGACCCCCCCCCCCCCTCCCCCCTAGATAGCGCTTTGCCCGACTATAGGATCAAATCACGGACCCTACGGGTGTCCATGAACTTGATCTCCTATGCATGTATTATAACATTTATAACTCACCATCTATCTAGCCATTTCTCATGTATTTTAATCAGTACGTACGTAAAAAAAACAATAAAAACATAAAGGAACACAAGGTAATAAGCGCGTGTTTGTAAATGAAGTAATAAATTCGCCGCGCACTAATTGTGGGACATTTGTCTCAATTATTTGGCATATCTTAAGATAAGGAAACATTTACATTTTGTGGAACGAACAACAGTTAAATGAATTGAACTACACTACGGAGAGTTTTTTATTAAGATTAACTTTGAATAATAACAGTTAAACTTTTAAAATTAATTTTTTTCTACTTTTAAAGAATGCCCATTTTCACATACATATACTAGGCGACATCTAATGTAATGCTTAAATAAAAACGCTCTTCGAGTTACGAAGTATGAAGTTAGGTTCCCGAACATCGGTTAACAGGTTCGATTACCACATAAATCAATTATTTATCTAACCTGACTGTGAACGACTATGTTTTAAAACAGTTTTTACTTGTAGAGAGTGTGAATATTATTACCATAAAAAATTTAACATTAAAATCAAGTCCATCACTCAAAGATTCCATACACAAGATAGGAAACCCATACAAACCCATACTAGACCGTAACGATCCATAAACCGATGGCCCTCTTACAAGCTTCACACTAAATTATACTTTGTAATACATTAAAAGTGCCAGATGCCATAAAGTTGCCATCGGCCCGCCATTACATCATAGATCAGGGATGGCGAACCTATGGCACATAAGAGAATTCCGGACATGCCATGAATTTTAGATCATACGACATTTTTCTTTACCTTTTCAATAATAATAAATAGATTTATAGCTTATTGTATTACCAGTGCTCTCAAAACGGTGAAGGAAAGCATCGAGAGGAAACCAGTATTTCCTAAAACCAAAGATTCGAAGACATGTGACTCCCAACAATTTCCGATAAAATTTTCTATTTGGGCCGTTCCGATTGATGTACTGTAACCGTTGTAACCGTTTGTGCGCCGGTGTCACTTCCACCCCGTATATCTTGTATAGGACAGACATCTTTTATTTAGTTTGAACTTACCTCTGCTATTGTTATCACGTCAAGAGTCACAAAGATTAAAAAAAAAAAAAGTGCAATGGCTCGTATAAAAGGTTTGCCATCCCTGCTAAACCTGGGTGTGTGGTCACACTAACCAATGTATTTGGTTCGATTTTTACGAGGTTTTAAAATTTTTCGGCACTTTTCAAGTTAACTTTGGTATGTTTTTATCTATCAGTGATTTTATGGGTTCATTTTGAAATGGAACTGTATTAAAATGTGTGGGTTGTGTCATAAAAATTGTTTGTCATTTATGAAGTTTTATTCGTTGTTAATGTATTTTGATGGATATGGTTCTTTTCATAACTGTGAAGAATACTAGTTATAAATCCCAATAAAATTGCCATAAAGTTATAAGCTCTTTGCTTATTCTCAACTTGACTGCATTCAGTCCGTATACGGTACATTGGGACACCTTTCTATTAGGTGCGTCCCATTGCCTTAAAAACTTTGTAAAACAATTGTGACACCTCTCTGTACTGAGTTTCATCAACTTTACCAAAATCTTACACTGCTTAACATCAATCAATATTAGTCACCAACCTAACCTACCTTAAATACACCACCACCGCCAACATAAAAGTAGCTCCTTTTCCCTCCCCTCCACCACACTCCCCCAACCTACCATAATGATTTACTCAACATAAACACTCCCAAGAGCCTCGGTCCACAAATTAGCTAAATTAGCTTATAGTCGGCATACAGCTAAGATTTATACTCGTTGCAGCCAGAAAGCCAGTGAGCCAATGAGCCAAAGAGCCAACATTCCTGGCTAATTGGCTCTGCACTTACAAACTGCGGCCTTATGACTGAGATTTGTGAGAATTTGCACTACATTGCTGGTTTTGTATATGTTGTTGAAATAACGGGTAATGTATGATGTTATTAGCGTTTATTGGTTTTTGATTGAACTTTTGACTGGTTTTGTGAACTGAACAAAGTTGTGTGTCAGATAAAGTCAAAGTCAAATAGTGCAAGGCTGGTAAAAGTATATTTAGGTAAAGCATTGTGTAACTTCCACGTTGTAAAATGATGTGAATAAATATTATGAACCTGGTGTAAAGTTACTGTTTCCCGATTGAACGATACACGGCAGATATGATACGTACTTTGTAAGTAGCGCTACACACAGATGACAACCTGTATAAATAATTTTGTATGATACTTGTGTAGAAAATACCACTTAGGCCATCGCTGCAGCATGGAAAAAGGTGCTCAATAATTCATTAGTTTAAATTCAGAATTCTTTGGGGATCCCAATCAAAGTACTATTATTATTATATTACACAATCGATCTATCGCTCCTTCATCTCACACCTTCTTTGATAACAAATACTGCCCACTTAATCTTTACACAATCATCACACTACACCCGTAAAGCGAATCGTAAAGTGATCGTAAACGAGTAGTCATCGTATCGTAACGACGACGATACAATGACGAATCATATCAATCGTCAGTCGTCAGCTGAGTTTATGTGGTTTACGAGTTATTAACTGTAGGTGTTAATGTTATGGTCCTTATGGCGGTGATAAGGTGGTGAATAGTTTGATTTGGATCATAAAATCATAATGGTTGTGAATAGATGATCTGTGTTGTCTTGGAGGTATCGTAAAACGTGAACCAAGGATATGATGTGGCATCGTCTTGTTTTGCTACATTATATTCGAGGTTAAATGTATGTTTCAGAGAATGCTACGATAATAATCTAGGCTATCTAATCTAATTAACCTTTAATGCAGCACTGCAAGACAAAGGCTTCTCTCTCTCCATTCCTTCCATCGGTCCCAGTTCTATGCCACAACTTTCCAGTTTCTAAGAAAGGCACCTAAGTCGTCCCTTCATCTCTTTCGTAGTCTACCTCAGCCCCGCTGTCTCGGGGTTTCAGGGTCACTATCCTGGGTATTGCGGGCCTACCATTGGTTTGGCATACAGCACACATATTCAACACTCTCCAATTTACGTTGTGAAGCCTTGTGCTGGTGCTTATCGGAATCAACGCCATTGTTTCATCCAATTCTAAATTTCCTTTACTACCCACAATTTGTTATCTTCCCATATCCTGTTGTCCATACTAATATTAAAATGGTCAAAGGAAAAGTGAAACAACCATTTATAAAGGCACATTGTGTAATTGTCCACACCTGGTTATTTCCGCATTGTTAGAAAAAGCTTCAGAAACGCATTAGTGGTGCCCATTAAAACATAAGCTGTTAACGATTAGTGTTGGGCGCTCGCCAAGCTAATGCGAGCATAAGTTGTGCGGTACGGAATCGTTATAGCTTGAAACAGCAGTACAACACTAGACAGATGCTTCGTCCTAGCTGAATTTCGCCGAATGATCTGTATCTTTACATCAATGTCACGGTTTGTGTTTTGTTTTGATACGGTTTCAATATCGCGACAGCTGCATGAGGTCCTGGTTTTGATCCCCAGCTCGGGTAAAGTGTTATTGGTCCAGGTCAGGAATTTCTCAGTAGAACCACAGAGTTTGAATTTGAGCTCAGTAGATCGCAATAGGCTCGAACCCTATTATTTAGGACTTAAACATAACTGGCAAAATGTGGGTACTATAGGGTGCACCTCTGCTTAATCCTTCGGAGATTACATGCGTGATGATGTTATGTTTACTATCATTTCGAGCATTGATTCTGGAAAAATATACGGAAAAAAAAAAAAAAGTTTTGTTTTAAAGAGAAATCTCGATGTTTTGACTGCCACAGCAGGGGTAGGTTCCTAATGATTGTGTTAATTATCAAAATAGTTTGATAAAGTAAACGAACACGTATAATTGAATTCACTGCAGGTATTGGACGTTTTAACTAATTTCGACGTCCATTGACGGATTGGATGTAAAAGTGATGACGTTTTCGTGTGACAACGATGTAACGGATATTGAAGGGAAATCAAATTATACAGAGTGTTTTATACAGACTGTGTTTTGGTGTTTTCCACGAAAAACTAAAAGCTACCGGGCTTTTTCTCGTTGAACTGAGTAACATGGTAAGTACATACCTATAATATCAATACCATTCAGGTAACACAAATCGTAACCTACTTTTTGACAAAACGCGTCCTACTATAGGCGCATATTACGCTTCTTTTGAACAATTTGAGATTGACGGCGCCTTTATGTGGTAGACGTAAGGGCGATTTTCATAGTGCACTCATTGTGACAGTTGAAATAAACATTGCGCACACGCATTTAGGCCAAGTCGTGCCGTCATTTACGATGTAGTAGTGAAGGGTTAAGTGATGAGCTGTTGATGAGGTCAATCATAATTAGTTAAGTAGTAACTTGAGTGATGGGAGTGGTATGTGTAGTAAATATTGAAGTGGATATTGTAAATATTGTCCCAGTGAAGACTATTCTAATTTTCAAGTCAGGCGCCAGTAGAGCGCGGTCAGCATTAATCTCGTTTTAATGCGACAAATGACGAACGCCTTTTTAAAACTCCTACCTTAGTGCTCAAAGTTCAGGAACTCTTATAGAAGCGGAAATTATAAAATATTACTTTATATACTAATTACTACCACTTGCAGAGTTATACCGTCTTCCGTAATGTTAATTACAGCGCCATCTCTTATCCGATATCGGAAATAATTCGCCGCCATATCTTATTACTTGGAGTTGTCGTAAAAGTGACGTTTCAGTGTCGTAAACCGATGCTATGGTAGCTTTATCGTTCTTCTAAACACTATTCGTTAACTTTACTATCACATAGTATAGTATAGACTACAGTAAACAGTTTTACTGTTAAAGAAGACGGTGTAAAGTAAAATGTAATGGGATTTGAAGATTTTTGATGACAGATAAAAAGGAGTAAAGTTGTCAAAAATGGACTCAAATAGAAGAAGCTTTAACCTCAGATGCAGCTTATATCAAAAACACGGTTGTAAAAGATTTTATGGTGTTTATAAACCGCATTTTCTTAATGGTTTTACAACTATTACCATGTTTTAATAAAATTGTAAATTAAAGCTTGTGTGACACGATTATATTGCCATTTACATTATTTGTATAATCAGCATCTTCCTGCCTTGTCCCATGTTACTTGGGGTCGGCGCAACACGTCTTTTGTCTTCCATTCTCCTGTGACCACCGTCACGCTATCATTTACTCCCTTTACTATAATATTTTTACTTATTTCCCATATAATAAGCTCAATAGAGTTATGTTTGTTTACGAGGGTTTACGTCAATAGTGCAATTGGTAGGTTTTCTGTCTTCATTTTTCATTTGACTGTCATAACAGGTACCAAGCAAAATTATTATACAGGGTTTAACAGAAAGGGTCATGTGAAAGGGTATGCTGCAGACCATCAAACTGAAAAACTTTCTCCTTGGATCCAATATCATAAATGCGAAAAAATATCAGCTGTCCCATACATTTGGGTCGACTAGGTATTGAAATTTTGTATGGGACAGCTAATAATAACAATATCCTTTTTGTTACACCCTGTATATTCACTTTTAGCTTTATATCTTAAGGAGTTTCAATGAGAGCTATTTAAAACCTGAAACTGATGACCAAAGTTCCACAAGCTACTAGTGCTGCATAATGGTCAACGTCATTTAGTAACATTACCTAGGTCCTCGTTAAAATGCAGGTGTCCTTAATTGCAAATATTAGGGAGACACTGACTGCGCTGAAAATTTTCGCTAACCGCCATGTAACTTGGCAACCAACAAACTTTAGGTTTGACAGCAGTGAATTAACCGAAATAATATCTGTTTCAAGTGAATCAAATCAACCCAACAAAAAGTGCCTCTATTCAGCGCAGTAAACATCTGTCCAAAATAAGGGGAACACGGTACTTTATACCAAGAACTATTCAATGCACAAACACGAAACTCCGTTGCATAACATTCCCAAATAAGGAACCATATTATAAAGAGAAAAATTGGAGCACACGTGTGGTCCACTGACCATAATTTTGGTAGGGAATTTCGAGACCTTTTCCATTGTATCACTTACAACCGATAATCAACTCTATGGTAAACTAGACAAGGTAGGCTTTTGCTTGTGGCGTGGTTTTTCTTAAGGGAAGTAATTATGTTAAGTACGCCATTGTTCCCCGTTGAAGACTGATGGCGAATGGACACCATCACTCACATTAAAGCTTTTATGGTGGTATCAGTGACTTTGAGCAGCTTTCTCCGTAGCAGTGATTATTTGCTTCAAGTCACTTGTGTGTTGCGGAAAGTGGTAGGGAATTTGAAGCTTTCTTTAGTAAAGCGGTTTTAGGGACAGGTAAAAGTAGGGGCTTGCAAAAAAGTAGATACTGGAAATGCATTACTTTGAACTTACTTATAACAGGTAGGTACTTTGAAATATGTTATGTTAGAAGATCGTAATTAATTTTGTGACTCGAGCTTTTTGAGCCGTAATTGTGAACTGAATGTTGTCGGTTACAAAAAGCAAGTGAACTGAATTATGTCGGTTGACAAAAGAAAGCTTGATTTTAAGATTAAATTGAATTTTGTAAAAGTTCGTTTTTTATCTTACAGTCTTTTAGTCCATGCACTGCTGGTTCTAACAATTTATTATGGATTTCCTTCTAACTATTCCATATTACTCTTCTCTTATACATTATAAATGCCATAAAATACAACACACTCCATCCGGTCAGTTCTCATGTAATATTAATGCCAATACAGAGCGAGCCCATAAAACTGATGGTTCCGTACAAATATAACGGTGACCAGGCTAATAATGCTGCTATTATTTATTAATAGTGCAGTCCCATTGTGACCTTAGGTCGTAAAACTTTATTTTATTACCGTTACAATGGCCCGATGTGTAATTTCGGGTACATTTAAATGTATGGGCTCATGTTAAATGGATTCTTTCATTTATGTAGGTATGAATTTTTGATTTAGTTTTGATAGCAATTTTTAGATGTTTTTAATATACGAGTATGTAATGTAATTTATGTCTAAATAAAAAAAAAAAATACTCGAATATCCTTCCAAAAAATATGGTCCTTTTGTTTGTTAATTTTTACGTTACACATATTTGTTTGTCTCTCGACAACAAACACGCTAGCCGAATTTTGATGAAACTTTTTATGAAACGCCCGTCCACCAGTGGAATGACAAAGTTTTATTTACAAAATGCCATAAATTTTTTCGGGTGCCGAAATCCGAGCCAGGCCGGGGGCAAACCTAGTTTAAAATTGAGATTTTCACAGTCGAAATTGCAAACATGTAGACGAGTTAGCGAATTTTAATAATTATTTTAGGAATTTTTTGGATTAGGTTTTTTGGTTAGGGTATTTTCGTTAAATTAAACGTTACTTCTGTTTGAACTTTATATTTATAATTTTATTTCTTTTTGTTGCAGGTAAGTTCTTCATTCGCATTTAGTAAGTGACCACACGTTATCGAACTAAAAGATACTTTTCCTAGTACCTAAATATACTAAGAAGTAACGGTAAGTACTTTCATTAATTACAACGTAACGGCATGGAAATACATACTTATGTAAATTAACCAGCCTTTTATCTACCGTTAAATTCTTGTACCTATGTAAAAAAAGTAAAAAAAAAACAAAATTGAAATAACATTTTTATTACGAACTTCTCCCTAGACAGAAAAAAACACTCACTCGCGAAAAAGACTTGAAAAGAAAAACATATTAGTCTTTACATACATTAAAAAGGCCGCAGGTCCATTTACTAAATGACTACCTCTGAAATCTAATTTATCTGACAAAGAACAGGCACATTAGCATATAATGCTGCTGTAACGAGCCCCTTGATCTTGCAAAGCAATCATTTTCATTGTCTTCGTGAATTAAATAACAACTGGTTATGTATATGTGCGGTGTCGATGGCCTTACAAAGGTTGGCGTCATGTGGGTATAGAGGTATGTGAATGATTGTTTGTTTTTGCAATTAGTCTAGTCTGGTAACTTTTCAATTTTGACCTAGGGTTTTCAGTTTTCTTCTAACATGCATCCAGAAGCTGTTTGCTTCCGTCATACTCGAGGGGAAAACGCCGCAAGCATGGTGCAGGGGTGTGGTGGTACTCTTCTTGAAAACGGGTGACAATGCCCGGCTGAAGAACTATAGGCCCATCTCACTTCTAAGCCATGTCTACAAGTTGTTTTCCAAGCCGGATTCCGAAAAGGCTTTAGCACCGTAGACCACATACATACGCTGCGGCAGGTTATACAGAAGACCGAAGAGTATAACCTGCCTCTCTGTTTGGCGTTTGTGGACTACGAGAAAGCCTTCGATTCGATTGAGACTTGGGCTGTACTGCAGTCTCTCCAACGGTGCCAAATTGACTATCGGTACATCGACGTGTTGAAGTGTTTGTACAAAAACGCCACCATGTCAGTCCGACTTCAGGACCAGACCTCGGAACCTATCCTTCTGCAGCGAGGTGTGAGACAGGGAGACGTCATATCTCCGAAACTGTTCACCGCTGCACTGGAGGATGTCTTCAAGGTTCTGGACTGGAGAGAGCTAGGCATCAACGTCAATGGCGAGTACATCTCTCACCTTCGGTTTGCCGACGATATAGTGGTCATGGCTGAGACCATAGAGGACCTCAGTACTATTCTCGATGACCTCAGTAGAGCTTCCGGAAGAGTGGGTCTTAAAATGAACATGGACAAAACCAAAGTCATGTTGAATGCCCATGTAACACCCACTCCTATCAAGATCGGAGACTCTACACTCGAAGTTGTAGATGATTATGTCTATCTGGGCCAAACGATCCAGTTAGGTAGGTCTAACTTCGAGAAAGAGGTTAATCGTCGAATCCGACTCGGCTGGGCAGCGTTCGGGAAGTTGCGTGGTATCTTCTCGTCCAACTTACCGCAGTGTCTGAAGACGAAAGTCTATGACCAGTGTGTGTTGCCAGTGATTACATACGGGACCGAAACGTGGTCGCTCACAATGGGCCTCATCAAAACGAAAGTCCATGACCCAAGACTCAAGACGAAAGTCTATGACCAGTGTGTGTTGCCAGTGATTACGTACGGGACCGAAACGTGGTCGCTCACAATGGGCCTCATCAGAAGGCTTAAAGGCACCCAAAGGGCAATGGAGAGGGCTATGCTCGGAGTTTCCTTGCGTGATCAAATCAGAAATGAGGAAATCCGTAAGAGAACCAAGGTTACCGACGTAGCCCGAAGAAGTGTGTGTGGGCAGTGGGCAGGGCATATTGCTCGCAGAACGGATGGCCGATGGGGCCGGAAAGTTCTGGAGTGGCGACCGCGAACTGGAAGACGTTGCATTGGAAGGCCTCCCACTAGGTGGACTGATGACCTGGTAAAGGTTGCGGGGATCCGCTGGATGCGAGACGCACGGGACCGGTCAATGTGGCGACACTTGGGGGAGGCCTATGTCCAGCAGTGGACCTCTTTCGGCTGAAATGATGATGGTGATGATGATGATGCATCCATAATTATTTTAAATATCTGAACTTGTTTGGACAACAAGATTAATCTTCGTCATCGATTTCTGGCCCTTATCCCAATTTATTTGAGGTCGGCGCAGCATTTATTCTTTTTACATACTTCTTTATTCGTCATCTCATCAGACACCTCCTTTCTTGCCATATCCTTCACTAAGTCCATCCAACGTTTCTTTGATGTTCTTCTACTCTTAAAACCATCCACATTCTTTTTTGCTTTAAACTTTCCTCATTCATTCATTGATCATATTTTAAATACCTAAACTTGTGAGTGATCATTTTTGGCAATTGGCATACGTAGCATTTCCTTATCAGCTCATGTATTATTTTCCTACTACCTAAAATATCTAGTATCTATGAATTAGGAATATCGCAATGCTTTGCAATGGCAAAGCAATCCAATTTCTTCAATAATAAGACAGAAAGTTTCATAAAGTCAAAACTTAAGAAGAAAGCTTGACACTTTTCTTTTAACCTACTTTCTTCCAAATAAAACTAAAAATATCACATCTCACCTATCAATACGAACAGTGTCGGAACTTTAACCGACAAGGTCTCACTCCACACATCAGCGTATGTACCCTACTCATGATATTTGTTGTCACCAACCGTAAACAGGACCGTCCTGAGTGACGCGTGGATAATGGACGCCCTACTGGCATGTGGGAAAGATACGTTCGTAGTAATGGTGGAAAGTCTAGTTTTGCTTTTTTGAGGACATTCCTACATGATGTATAGACTGCATTTTCCCTGTTACTCAGTACGAAACTTCCGGTGAATGCAGCAAGCCAATTTTGTTATTGTAGTATGATTTTGAATGTACACAAGAGACTAGTATCTTCACTAACTTGAACGGAACAAATACTTGTATGTATTACTAGGTATAATAGTGTTCAAATCATTCTTCGAGCTGATCATTGAACTATCTAGGTTCAATTCAAGCAACTTGCGAGCATCAGACCAATGAAACAAACATTGGAAAATGTGACTTCAAAATAGTCAACACCAAGCACATTTACAACACTACAGAAGAAACCTCTTATTCCTTTCTCCACAATAACAACACGTAATAGACACATCACTTGAAAACTCTTAACACTTCCGACCCACCAAAGTGTCGGTTGACAAATCAAACCCGCCGTGTGAGAAGTGTGTCCCCGCCTTATTGCTTCCGATACCACCGGAACTTGTGTACTGACGTCTGTTTGCCAGAGGAACTTGTGAACTGTGTACTAGGGGATGTGTGTACTAGGCAGCTTCGTGTACTCGGATACTTGTACATGTTTGTAGATATCTCCATTTGAGAAGTTATGTTTTTGGGAGGATTCAATAGGCTAAGTGTGTACGTTTACTTTGTATGACAGCATCCTGCAGTTAGTTACCATAGTACAGTAAAAAGGTTTAAATGGTTATTTGCTAAATGTATCGTGTGTTATAGCAATGAAATTCTTAATTATTTTAGTCATATTACAGAGTGGGAAATCGTGCTAAGAGATCCTTAATTAGTAAAAAAGACCATTACTTATGACGTAGCTATCATTATCATCATCAGCCTATAGCAGCCCACTGCTGGACATAGGCCACCTCAATCGCACACCACTCAACTCGATTAGCAGCAACTCTCATCTAGTTGCTACCAGCCACCCTGCGAAGATCACTCCACCGAGCCTGAGGCCGTCCCACCCTATGTTTGCCGATTCACAGTCTCTAGAACACGTATACCCCAACGGTCTTCGGTTCTACAGCTAATATGACCGGCCCACTGCCACTTCAGCTTACTTATTCTGTGAGCTATGTCGACAACTCTGGTTCTCTGTCTGATCACCTCGTTTCGGATGCGATCCCTCAGAGAGATTCCAAGCATAGCCGAGGTAGCTTTAGTTTCATATAACTGACATATTTTGCGAGTATTTTAAAATTAGTCGACGATTTACATCTTCTAATACCGTAAGGGCTTTGATAAACGGCCCTAAAAGTCGCTTAGCCTTGAATTTCAAGTTACTTATTCTACTACATACCGACAAACCTTATTTTAAATCACACTACAATTACAATTACCTTTATCAAGCACTCAAATTGTCACAAACCGTGACATAGGGATCCCTTACTTACCATCGGTAATGTCACCACTTTTCACAGCCGACTTGACGGCGGAAGGGCACTCGATCCGCTGCGGTGTGGGTTCGATTCCCGGGTAATGCGAGACGATCGGGTTTCGGCTATTTGCGGACCGATCGATGAACTAGTGCTGGGATATTTCTGGAGCGGCTCGGCTGAGTATTGATGTGGGCTTTTGTTTGTAGTGTAGTTATGTTTGGTGTTGCATTGAGGTAGGATTCGCTATAAGTATTCGAGGCGTCGACATAACTGAAAAGTATTTTTACGACTTGTAGGGAGACTTACTAGCAATTTAATATTGTAATATTAAGGGTGTGAGCCTGGAGACCTGTCATACAGGTCTCGAACCCAGTGCAGACTCCAGCTCTCACAAATGTTTGGATCTGTCTGCAACCTAGATACTATGTTCCAAAATTGTATCTTTTTGTGAGAGAAATAAATTACTGTTGTATTGTATTGTAGTTAAAGCGAAACAACGAAATTTTGGCGTTCGAATGACTTTGACAGGAGTCGCTGTTGGTAAGCATTTGTGAAGTGTATGGAAAAACAAGATGCATAATGCGGGTTTTCACTAACCCTAGCCCACATCTAAGGTCTTTGCTAATCAGCCAAGACGAGTTCAATCAGCATTTTATAAATTTTGTTTAAAAAGTTACAGCCCTGTGATTGACAGACGGTTTAAGAAACAGCGTATGCTTATAGTAATGGCGCCCTACGGAACCCTAAATCACAAACAAAAATGATCTAGAATCTAAATATTCCTAACACAACCCTTCCTTTATACCAACACTGAATAACTCTATTCGCAACTGCCACAAAATCATTTCACCTTCAAAACTCATACATCATTCTCCCATATTCCTCAATCATGTGACCCAAGCTGACAGTTCGCTTCAACTTGTGAGCGGTGAGGTCGGCCCTGCGCTATCTGTTGACTTACCTTGGCGTTATCTGTCGCTTTAGGGTCCGTGGTGTGTGATAAGGAGGGTACAGAAGGTCTATTGGGCATAGAGGGTTATGTGAAATCACTTTGCATGTACGTGCGGAAATAAAAAGTTTCAAAGCTGCGTAAAATGAAGGTCCAACCGTGAATAACTGTGGACTTCCCTGCCGGTTAAAAGACCAATTCGAACCCTGCACCTACCTTCTGACGTTTCATGTGTAGCCATATAAATAGGTTTATGACGTGAAGTAGTGCTGCTAATAAAGATAGACCAAGTATTAGCTCGCTAGCTTATAGTCAGTATCAGTATACCCGCTAGCCTATCCTGCCCTAGTAGTACTTTTGTAAATAGAACACATGAGCTGCTGTGGCCAAACTTGCTGGGAGTATGTGTTGCTGACTTGCTGGAAAGTTTGTTCCACGACTTCCTCTACCTAGCTCCTTCCCAGTGGAAGTAGCGTAGAGACAACGTGTTGGGGGACTGTCTCTTGTAAATTTTGTTATTCAAAAAGTGCTGATTATTCAGTGTAATTTGAATAAATGACTTTTCATTGTTTTTAAAACTGAAAGACAACTGTTGGATATAATGTTAATTATGTATTTGTGAGTGACTGTCACAGACTTATCAATACATCATAATATTTTTAATATTTTTATACGCAAACTCTGCGTAGGAAACTACAGCTGTTGCTGTTGTTGTTGTGCTGTGTGCGGAAGGTCGCAAGTTCAAACCCTGCTCGCACTCGATTTTTTCTTTCCATATCAAAACATCATAATATTCCTGTTAATTTTCATTCTTATAATTTTATTTTGTTTCCGCAATAAAGGGCTGCTATACTCTCTGAGCCTTCTGCGTCATTTCCCTAGAACCACATATATTTATCATTGTCTCAAGATGAATGATTAGTCCCGTGGAATCCGCTTATGAATATACAATGTGGGTTATTGAAGTAAACTTGATTAATGTTCGCGCTGCTCTAATTTATTGCCAGTGTTTATGTAAGGTTTTAGCGGGATATGCAGAGTTAGTTTACTTAAAGGCATCATAAGAAAGGAATTGGATGTTGGGCTTAGAAATCCATAGCGACGATCTTTGTCTAATACCGTCCTTTCCTAGACGAAGATCTTCCCTATGGATTTGCAAAGTTTGTGTCCACCAGTGACGGCAGTGGACAGTCATACTCTGAGTTGATTGATTGATAATAAACAGGATATATCACGGCATGCACACATTAAAAAGTAATATCATTTAAACGAGAAGGCCTCGAGGAGGCTATGGTTGTTAACTTAAATAGAATAAGATTGTTAACGGTCAATTTTTTTGTCAAATTTTTAGTTATTATGGATAGGGTCGCATTTATCCACCCTAACACTTTCATAAATACTTAACGTGCGACTCACGCGTGCTCATTTAGTTGACTTAGATATACGCACATAATGCTGCAATATTCCTCTTATATACTTATCATTCTTGATTGAGTATAAGCATCAACCTATTATGTTCGGTTCGGTTCCCTCAAGATGTTTTCTTTCGCCGTTTCGAGAAGAGTGGTGTGGCTGGGTACCAATCGCCGTTACTAGTGGGCCACCACCGCTGTATCTTGAGGATTCTGAAAATTGATGCTATTATTCTGTTCCACATTTCATTGAAACTTCCCCAAATGAAGCCGGACCAGCTCCTCTCTTCATAACAAAGTCAATCAATATAGTAAAACACTAACTCATACATGTTCCCTAGAATTGGCACGCGTTTGTGTTTCGACAGTTATGTGTTATATGCGAAATTAATGTTGCTGTCACTCAAATATATCACCGTATATACAATAGCTACGGTGGAAATTTGGAATTCTGTAAGCGACATTGAGTGTGAGATTTGTAAATTTTAAGCGGTACGCTGAAAGTTGAAAATTCAACTGCAAGTTCAATGTCATTTAAGACATTTTAAATTTTCGCCATCAATATATTGTTATAACCAGAATTATGACTATCGTCTTAGTATATTGTTATAACCAAATAGATGACGGTATGTCTTATCATATTGTTAACGGTTATTAATTATTACACAGGGTGTTAATGTTAATGTGTGGAAACTATTGTTATTGAAGGGGAAGTTACGCCGGTGTTTGAAAGAGGGATAGGCAGGTGACTTTGAATTTGATTCAATGATTCTAATTCACGTTGTGGTCTTGTCTGGGATATTTTCAATGGAGAAACTATAAATCTCCGCTACAAATCAACCTATAATGTTCCCAATGCCAAATTGTAGCTTAAAGATCTTCGTTTTGTTCCAAACTAAAAGCTATTGTTCACATTATTCTGATCATGAAATTGATAAACTTTAACCTTTTTCATAGTTCTAACATCTTAAACCAGTGAACTTGCAGAGAGAAAAGGGCCTAGGCCCCAGTCTAAAAATAGATACCAAAAAAGGCTAACTTATTTGATCGTACAAATAATATTTATTTTCTAGAAAACTTGAATGGTACAGAAAAATCTTTTATTCAAGTTTTTCCTTTGTTATAAACTTTATAAAGAACATAATTTACTATTAAAAACTTTACGTTTTCTTATCCTTTGACCACTGCCTGATTGCAGCCATTCAACTATAATTTACAACTTTACCAGCAAAACTTACCTGGTATCAAAGACTGACTAAATATGGCTGAAAGTAAGTACCTTAATTATGTGGAACAACTGCCATGTTGTCTCGACAGGCGCAGTATCTGTACGATATGCTTCTGTGTTACGGGTAGCAGTTTCTGTTCTCGCGTGGAATATGTTTGTAAGGCATGCTGATAAGTGGCTGTGGTCGGACAAATAAAGGCTGAATAAATCACATGTCTTTGTCCTTGATACGCAACGACTATACTGATACAGGATAAATTATTTAAGATTATTTGGAGAATCAAGTCATTGAATCAAATTAAGCTGAAAATGGCTCTTTGAAAAATTACAGAATATTGAAGTCCTCCAAAATACTTGATTTACCACTGTTTTGGCGGGGAAGAAGAAGTAGTGGAACCAAAATCAACAACAACAAATCTGTGTTGTGATTAAATTTTTTATTAACACTTCAAGCACAAAAGTACAGAGGCAGTCTTTTCATTGATTCACTACCTATAAATGAAATATATAATAAAAAGTTTCAATTGAATCAATGGGTATGACCATTTGCGGGCTTTTGACTCGTATCAGCAACTAATGATCATGCTCTCTGAACCACGAATGTGCTCAAAATCAAAATACGGGGAGGAAGGGGCATCGACGCGAAAACTGTTACCACGTATTCAGTACATCATGCCATACAAGCCATACAACATAGAAATTAATCCATAGAAATTTTTCCATACATTTTACCCGTGTAGATATTGCACTTTTGTTCGTTTGCACGGTTCGGGTTGGTCATTTCATATGAAAAAGAACCGGCAAGAAAGTCCATGGTTACACAAAACGGCCGCCCATCTAAAAACATGACCAACGCTACTGCTGCTAATTCTAAGACAACATTGATTCAGTGACGTCCTCTTTACACTATTATAATATCACTGACCTCAAAATCACTCCAGTATAATAACTAACAGTGCGCACAGAAGTCCAGGATGTGAACCTAGATACCAAACATGGTGGGCGCATGTGTGCACGTACAGTGGCCATTCATCTCCAGGCTGGCCGGTGCTAGCCCAGTATGGGCACGGTATTGATGTCAGCTGATGGGCCCATTGATCTGACCGTTAGGTGTTTTGTTGTATGGTGGTCAAGGTTTTTTTTTACTATAACGAAGTAGCTTCTGCACGCGTGAATGTCGGAAGCTATCCCACGAGAGCAAAAAAGTATAAGTATAAGTAAATACATTAGTTATTTCTGCATTTAAAATATAAATACCTATGCATAAATGTGAAGTTAATGTGTTCTTAAATGATGCGTGTTTTAGTTTTGTATACAATCATTATCATCATCGTTTCAGCCGAAAGACGTCCACTGCTGGACATAGGCCTCCCCCGAATGTCGCCACATTGACCAGTCCCGTGCGTCTCGCATCCAGCGAAACCCTGCAACCTTCACCAGGTCGTCGGTCCACCTAGTGGGAGGCCTTTCAAAGCAACGTGGAAGACGTTGCTTTGAAAGGCCTCCCACTAGGTGGTTCGCGGTCGCCGCTCCAGAACTTTTCGGCCCCATCGGCCATCCGTTGTGAAAGCAATGTGCCCTGCCCACTGCCACTTAAGTTTGGAAATTCTTAGGGCTTCGTCGGTAACCTTGATTCTCTTGCGAATCATTTCTGATTTGATCATGCAAGGAAACTCCGAGCATAGCCCTTTCCATTGTATACAATAATATAATTAATTTAATAAGGTCAGATACATAAACAAAACATCTGAAATTATGTCTTGAGGAGAACACGACATCAGCCAAAATAAGCAAAACAAATTCAAGTGAAGAGTTGGTGGACAGTCCAGGGGTTAGCTATTGACACTCAACGGCCGCAGTTACCTGGACTTTAATTTTTTATGTCCGTCACATCTATGGAGTTACACTAGATAATTTAACTTGACTCTAAACAAAATTGCAAATGGTACTAAATCACGCTTGTAACCTTCGAAGGGTTAGGCAGAGGTAGTACCTAATACTACACCCACATTTCTCCAGTTACGTTTAAGTCCCTTGTAATAGGGGGCGATTAACCTATTGCCATCAACCGTGCCCAAATCAGGCACCGTGGCTGCTACTGAGAAATTCCTGATGGAAAAAACCCAATAATAATTTACCCGACCCGGGAATCGAACCCAGGACCTCATGCTCAGCAGTCGCGATTTCGACCACTCGACCAATGAGGCGAGGCGAGGTTGACTCTAAAGTTACAAGAAAAGTCAATCCTTTCTTTCGACTATCTATAAACGAACTGCATTGATAGTTTGTAAAGCTGTTACACATGACGTCTCCGTCAAAACATATTCCAACGCATATCGTACTTCTGGGTGGTCTAGTCTAAATAAACGTCACTGCCGGATATTATCTACGGTTTTATTAACCAACTGTACCAATTTCTGTAGCAGTTACTGATAAATTTGACGATTGTTTATTATTTTGTAAAGATTCCATATGGCTTTTAGTAAAATTTAACATAGCAACTGTACCATTTAATTGGGATCTTATTTAAGAGTAATACAAAAAGCTTGGCTTGGCCCACCTTCAGAATAAGTTGAGCTGCCTTGTGTTGCGTAGACAGTAACCAAATCTTCTCAAGCCTACAACACTATAAACCCAAAACATTTACTATTTATAACAACAAATAACAAATCAAAACAGAATGTACCGCGATTCGACATCAGAACGACAATAAATTCTACTATCGCAGATTGAATATGAAATCTGCATAAAAATCCATTGAGTATATCCCAACCCACCCTTAAGCAACCTACATTCAAAAACCAACTATACCTTTAAAGTTATAAGGTTGTAAATCCAGTGTGGAAGTAAAAGTTTTTTCCCGATATTTTACGGTACAGTCAACGTTGTATTTATTGATTTTGGCTTTTTTTTCTCGGTTCGGATGGCTAAGTGTTCCGATGTGATGTTGTTTTGTTTCTGTCCCTTGTGACGAGAGGGAGGGTTGTGGAATTGTGGATGATAGTGTACGGGGAGTTTGGTTTGTACGTAATTCTTTTCGTAAGGAGGCCATTTTGCTGGGATATCAGTGACTCTAATTGAGGAGTGGGGGTTGTAAAATTTGATTTACGTGATGAGTTGGAGTATTATTCTCTTGATTTTTAATATCTTAATCTTTCTTCTTACTACTTATTATAATAAATGCATAAGTTTTTGAGGATGGATGGATGCATGGATGTTTGTTACTCTTTCCCGCAAAAACTACTGAAAGAAACTATAACCTGGATCTCGTGGGACAATTACCGAACACCACGCGGATTAAAACGCGGGCATAAGCTAGTCATATCTATAATAGACAAATGAACGCATTGCTAGGGACATTGGACATTGTTCACTAGAAAGTGAAGAGAACTGGGAAGAAGAAGTGTTTCGGAAAAAAGTTACATTGGGACAATAGTAATCCCAAGGAATAATGGCAGTCAGAGATGACTGACAAAGCAACTGATGAATGGTGACTGTAATAACTTATAAACTGAGTTACGGTCCATCAATATCTCTATCTGAAAACTATCTGGCGTATACCATCGTAAAATACCGACCGGATACTCACAAGCCACAATAACAAGCAGATAATCGAAAACTTTCCGACGAATGACCACAACAGATCCCGTAATCCCGGCGTGATTAACAGTCCCGGACACTTCCCCCGGGATCCCGTGGGGATCCAATAAACAGTTCCCGCGATATCATTTGCGAGATTGCGAGATTCTCGACTAAGTGTTAATTTTTGTAATTGCTCCAGACTATATTGGATTACGTCTCGGAGGGGGGAAAGGGGGTCTTATATCTTTCGCTTATTTTCACATGAGATTTTTCCTTGAGCTTGCCCTTAATTAATATTTAAGGGGTATGTCATGGGGGATCTGTATGAATAAGGAAATATGGGGGAAATGCTTGAATCTCTGAGACTTACGTTTGCACCCATTTCCCTTATGAATTAATCAGTTCTTGGGATATGTCGTTGCAAAGGGTGCCTCCTAAAGTATGTAACTGTCTTACATTTTATACACCAGTAAAGGGGGGTTAAACCCTTGAATATGTTCAACAAAAAGCATTCTTGAAAACAGCTTCATAAAGAAATTCTCTTTTAAAAGCCCCACAATTTTTTACGATACCTACTTTCTTATTAAAATAAACCTCAAAAACATCATAAGCCTCGCGAGGTTTTCCTTTTATCTTGAAAATTTCTACCTTCTCCATACGAGGCCTTTTATCTACACAACTTCACCGGTTCCTTTAATCTTTCAAGTTATTTCAGTGTTGACCGACCTCCCGATCTCCCGTATTTTGTAAAAGCCGCTACTCTTATGGATCCCGGAATCTCGGGATCCCGGTACTTGGAGTTGCCCAATTTTGCCGGACATTACTCTTAATTTACCCACATAAATTTGTTTGGTTACCTTGTTTCTGGGGCAAGACTTTCGGCAATTTTTATGAGGCTGATAGATTTGTAAGCTGGTCCATTGGATGCAAATGTGACAAAGAAATTGTATGTTACGAGCATCCCGTGTGCTATTTTGTGACTTTAGATTTTCTTGACCCTTGACATTGATCGGTCTACAGTCAATGGTGTTAGCAAATGTGTAGCTATTGATAAAGGTTGAGTTTTGTGCGAATTTGTTACAAATACGCTATAAGGGATGTTTGTTATTTTGTGCCATACGTTTTACCGACCGCGAAAACGAAAAGAAGAGGTGGAACATAGTGAAATATTACATCCACTATATCTTTCTTAAGATAATGGTTTTCGTTGATCGCTTTCTGTATACTTCATTTATTTACTATCTCTAATAAGCAGTGGAATTATTGGCCTTGCTATAAGTTACGAGCGCCCAACATTGTTTTTATTGGGATCTGTAAAAAGCCTCCCCTAATCCCCAATGAATTTATATTTCCTAATTAATAACGTCTTTATATTCCACAGCACTTTAAATTAATATTAAATCTTTCAGTAATCAGGCCATTTCTTTTAATTTGGCCGCGCCATTAGGCGTCCTTCAAACTTGCGTGTCGGGTCTCATTAAACAAATCCTGCTGTTGGCTCTGCTCCCGGCCTTATTGACGATATGAGGGGAAACAGAAGATTCACTTGGCTTGAGAAATAACTTACTTAAAAATATAATTGTTGTGCAATGTATCCATTTTAGAATAAGACATGTTCATCTCCCTAGGGGCTATCTTTCTCTCTCACAAATTATAAATATGTTATTCTTCGGTACCTAGTAATTACATTATACATAGTTTTCTATGCAATAGTTTGTTCATTTTGGCAGCTGAAAAATATAAAATGTGTCTTAACTAACTTGATAAAGTGGCTGACGAAGGTATAAATAATTTGACTGAACATAGAATTCGACACACCTAACATAACACATATGTAAACAGTGAAGAGCACTTTGGGGTGCATTAAAACGCTATTTGTGTTACTTTACACCTACACGTTTTACGACACCGGCATCTTCATTTTAGCAGCCAAATGATACATCTTATTGTTTAGACCTTTTGTTCCAACTTCTTAGTCTAATCTGGCAACAGCTGCTAATATTTACAATCCGATTGTTTCGCGCACTTTCTCTTGACGCATTTATATTTAGATCTATGTACATAATTCTACATAGGCCGTCGAGTTTTACATTTTCCAAGCTGGGAATTTTCACACTCTCTCTTTAGGTTTACGAATATTATAGTCTTTGACATCTTGTCAAATAACAGGCTAGATTTTAACAAGGATCTTTGATACACGGACCAAATCGGAACTAAGCCACCGTTGTTTTTTACACTGAACACATTCTTAAATGTTTACCAACAGCGCTCCCTGTTATGACATGCAAGCTCCAAAATACCCTTTGAAGCACTTTATGTAGCACCTAGTGGTATCGTTAAAGAAGATTTAACATCAACGAGGTGGGTAGTACCATCCTGTCTGCTAATAACAAGAAATTCCAATCATCTTTATTCTTCCAAGCGATCTGATTCGACAGTCCTCTCTGAAGATTTAATGAAGCCGCCTTTGAAAGGAGTGGGTCTTGCAAGGGCTCATTTTGATGAGCTGTGGTAACTGAAATAATGATAAAAGGTAGAGCTCCTAACAAAATCCATCTCATATACCTACCTATTTTGGCAGGTAAGAGCAGCCTTGATGTTTAGTCTCAAAGGGTATGGTTGCGTGAGAAAGGGGCTGGGATTTTGTATGACGCGTGGCCTACCTAACTTCCGCCATTTTATTTTATTTTCAAGTAGTGGCAACATTTTAAACCTATATTATTCAATTGCTGGTATCAATACAAAAAAGTATTGTATGAGACAAAATCTTCTAAAGCGTCACGTAATACAAGTTATCAAGGTTTTGCTAAGATTGTCTGTTGTGCCTTTGATGGTTCATATCTCGGAAACGTGACGTTTTAGAAGATTTTATTTCTTTAAAGTTAAGTCACTACATAGTATAAAACAAAGTCGCTTCCCGCTGTCTGTCTGTCCCTATGTATGCTTTGATCTTTAAAACTACGCAACGGATTTTGATGCGGTTTTTTTAAATAGATAGAGTTATTCAAGAGGAAGGTTTATATGTATATATTTCACCCGTGCGCAGCCGGGGCGGGTCGCTAGTTAATCAAATAATTCAAAGCCGATGCAACAACTTTAGACACTACATGGTCCTACATGGCCTGACCAAGCCAATGTCTGAAATTTAAAAGAGACTGTGACCTCTGAGTTTGTTTCGATTTTTGTTTCTCAGAGTAGTCAGGGAGCAAAACCAATCCATGGAGTTAAAAAAAATATGGACCTTTGAAAGTGTTAGAAATAAAAAAAACATTTTGAAAGCCAAATGCAGTGATATATTGGTAATGTAGTTACAATAAGTAGAAATTAATCTAGCAAACATCACAGGAAACAAGTAAAGATTCATCGACCAAAAAATCGGGCTACCATATCCAATAAATAAAACTTCAATGTCCAAACCAAAAAAAACTCTATTTAAACTAAAAATAAAACGTGGAAGTACATTTAAGTGCAGCTGTTTCGTAGTTCCTGTTAATTCGACGGGCGACAGACAGGCGGGCCGATGCGAGCCGAGCGTTACCTAGGCTAGACAGTGTAGAGCCTGAACCTAGGTAATGTGGCTGTTGATATGAAGGATATTCCTTTTGGCAATTGGGCCGACGCGACGACGTCGTAAACATTAGGCCAAAAAAGAAGAAGAAGCTTTGACTTGAGAAATAAATATAATAATAAATAAAACATGGATGGATTGTGTGAGGTATGATATGAAAGAGAAAGGAGTAAATGATGCCGCGACAAGGGTGAATGAAAGAGGAAAACGTGTTGCGCCGACGTAGAATGCTCAAGCTGAATGGGACTAAGATTATGATTTGGAAAAAAACAAGATAAAAGTGTTTTTTTGCGATTGAAGAAATGATAAAAGATCCTTGTTGAACTACAGTTATTTTGTGATATGATTGTTAATGTTGTTTTTTTTTTGTTGCAGGTAATTGGAGTTTTTTTACCGTCTTTCGGGAGTTTTTTGTAAGTGGAATTAAAAGGTTCAAAGCCGATTCTGAAGGCTTAGGTAACAGTTATTAAGATTAATTTTGAAGATTAGAAAATACTCTCTTTTCTGTTTAAATTTATCGCTATGGGACGCCTTCATAGCTTATTGAGAGAGCATACTTTCAGATAAAAGAAGCATTTTCATGTTTTTTTCATGAAAGTACTCACCGTAATTTTTTATTACCAGAACCCAGTAATACTCATAAGAATAACTTTTAATAAGTATAACCGAAAACCGCTAATAATCTACCGAAAGCCAGTTAATCCAAACAATTGCTCGCGTTTGTTTGTGCGAGCAAACACATCAGCCCTCACATCGGTCCCGATAAATCCCGCACACCACTCGATTTAATTAAATTCATTAGCGAAAGCGTTTACACCGCTGAGGTTAAGGTGCCTTGTGGTACAAGCGACGGGCTGAAGCGGTGGAGATAGCGGTTCGGTGGCTTACTTTCGTTTCGTTCTATACAGGCTGAGCCTCTACTCAAAAAATTATGCATCGTTTCAAGGCTATCCTACGTTAATGAAACTCAATATAGTTTCTGTAGACCATTGAAAGTTCTGGTCTTGTTGGCCACGATTATTCCTAGAAATCTTTTTATATTTACCCAAGATATTAAGAAACTTTAATTTAAAATAAAACTAAAATGCGACATAGTTATGTTGATGCAGTTTCTTCAAAATCAAAAATCAAAATCAAAGCATTTATTTCAAGTAGGCCAGTTACAGGCACTTTTGAATTGTCGAAACAAAGGCAACAGTAAAATAAAGCTACAGTCCCAGTCACAAGGCACAAAAACTGTGAAAGTACTGTAGTTGCCCATTCCCTAACGTAGATCTGTATGGAGAAGAACGGGCAAGAAACTCCATGGACACTCTTTTAAATCAGAATACTTTAACAAAACCTTGGTTACATCATTCATTTTGAGATGGTACATTATGTGAGAACGATGCAGCAAGATGTGTACGTTAAAAGTGTCCATAGTAAAAACAATTCAAAAATAAAATAATTAATTCAAATAAGCCGTGGCAAATAAGAGATGACCAGTCACAACTGACAGCGCCCGTTCACGAACATGACGCATGTATCAGCACCATTCAACTCAACCAAATGATGAAGGGAACTAAATGATCCGACACACGTGCCACCATCAGCGAGACATTTGAGTGAGCATGACATACTCCTAACCGCCAGGGCACATTCAAGTCAAGAAAAGACGCAGGTTTCCAGCGAATGACAGCTTTCTAGTACATAGTACTCACACAATATGGGCTAGGCGGCTATATAATACAAAAGAGATTGAATCTATACAATGCAAAGATAGTTATACAATCTTCAGCAGCTCCAACAATACTATTTAATGCTATCAATTTAATCGCCCCTGTTCTTGTGGAGCAGGACCGGCATTGAGCCAAGCATTTTTATCAGTGATATAATCGTCCAACTTGTAATATGCTTGCTTACGTAGTGTGCGTTTAATATATGTTTTAAATTTCGTCTCATTCAGTTCAAGAATACTTTGTGGAATTTTATTATAGCATCTCAAACAGTACCCCATGAAAGATGAGTCTACTTTAGCGAGTCTGAAGCCTGGCTGAACTAATTGGTCTCTATTTCTAGTACTGTAACTGTGTCTGTCACCTCTTTTATTAAAAAGATGTAGATTTATTCGTCGTTTATTCTTCGTTATGTATATTACTTGAACAACTGAAAATAAAAGCCGATTAACCACACCTTATTCCGCTAATATCTTACGCCTTTGACCATCCCCAGAGACCCCAACTAATCCTCCATTTATAATAAACGGCTGCGAATGTGTGTTTGCATGTTTACACGCTTATAACCCTGCAAAGAGCTAACTTTATGAACAAATATTTGTCGGCTCTTTCCACTTAATATATTACATAAATACAGACTAATTGGCGTTTCTCCACGAATTGTAATTTTAGGGTTACGTTGGGGTTTGGAAAGTGCGCTTTTAATTATCAAAGATCTGTCTGACTTTTAGTGATACGTAGAACTTTAGTAGGTACGCTAAAATGTTTATTACGTGTCATTATTTCATCCTGAGGTGTGTTGTTATTTCCCTCAGGGGTCTTTATATATCTTTTCACAAGATTGACAAAATAGTAACTTTCCATTTGGATTTTTACACCACATATTGGAAGCCATACAGGCTGTAAACAGACCCTTTACGTTTTACGGTAGGACTCGATGGAAAGCACTCAAAGCATTGTGCTGATGGATGCATTGTACGGGGGTCGTGGAGGTGTGACATTAAAAAAATGTATTTAAAAAAAACTTGAGAAAAAGTTGGAACTTTGACCCCCAATATCTCCGTAACTAGAAGGTTCCCAGGTATGGTCTAGAACAAAAAAATATCGCAAAGACGGGGAAAACAAGTGCCTTTCGGCTATAATAAGGGTCTATTTACACCCTTTATATGTAGTTGGGAAAATACTTGTCAGATGACGATGACAGCACAACCACACATTGATCACGGTGCTTGTTAAGAATAGCGATGGCATTTAAGTAATTTGAACATTTTCTTACGTCATTGCAGTATGAAGCACAATAATTCAGCGTCGATCTTTGAGAAAGAAGATTTTGACCAAGCAATATGTCAGGACGTCATACCTGAAACTAAAAAAAGAGATGTAGAAAGAGTTCTGTTACTCGTTTAACAGTTAACTTCACAAAAATGGCCGCCAATTAATAACTTGTCCATGCAGTTATTTTACCCCTCCCCCCCCCCCCCCCCTAATTACACGTTCACACCTTCCAAGTTAAGGCACGTTCAATAAATATGGCGGTCGCCACACGTGCGGTTATCGACGAAATTTTATCGAAATTACGCTTATCTGCCATGGCCGCTACGACTTAGGCAGGGGTTATGTTTGTTGACCATAATGTGATTCTTGACTCGATCATAGCTGTGAGGAACCTTTGTTGTGTTTGTTAAGTGGTTGTAGGTGTAAAGGAGACTTTGGTAGAACCAATAGGCGACGCTTTTCTTTAATTTATGATTCGATGTTAAATATGTAATGTATACATAATGAATCAAAATCAAAAGTGAAAACCAAATTCAGAAACGAACTGATCCAACGATGTAATTAAAGGAGCAGCCTTCACTAATTCCTATGTACGAGTAATTTTCTCGATGTTGTATAAACGTGAAATGTAACAAAAACTAAATTGCAGTGACATCGTATTTATCGACAAATATTAATCGACGACAGAGGCAGTATCTGATCATTTAAGGTATAATTCAGGTGCAGAATGCGCTGTTTATTACAATTATGTCAGCTATGCATCCATGCGGTACACATGACGCAAACATGCGGGCCGGGCCCGATTACTATCCGCAAGTTATGGGACAAGTTTATAGTAGTTTAATGATAAAGGGCCGTATTATGAGAAAAATACAATTAATTATCTACAATGTCAAAGCTTTTTGAAACTACGAATGACCTAGAAGGACTTACACAAACGTCAGGTGCGTACTTACAACCGGGCGTGCGTGTTGATTCGGATGGACGTAGATGAAGCAAAAGGATGATGAGGATGAAACTGTAGTTTTGTTTACCCCCTTGGGAACAACTTACAATATTGATATTTATTTATTAATTGTGTGAATTTATGTAGATATAATATTAAAGTTCCGAGTAAAATCTAAGAACAAAAATTATCCAGACATGACATGACCGACAACTTTTAATTTGTATGTCATTCATAATTTTCCGTGTGTGATACGACCCTGTGACTCGAAACACAGTTAAATTGAAAATGTCATTCGTAACGTTAAACTCTTCACATTCACTCCACATCAGTTTACATACAAGCCATTTAATTCTTTTATTCCGGAATTTATATCCCGGGAACGGTGACAGCACGAATCACAACCGCTACAATACCTGTCCCGGGGAACAAAGCTGCCAACCTTGCAGCTTTGTAGCTCTCTTTTGACTGCTCAAGCGTATGCTAGCCGCCATTTTGTAAATAACCACTTGACTTCTTGGAAGATTTCGAAGGATGTAGCTCATGGTAACGTTACTGAACAGGATTTTTTATGAATTACTTACTTATTTGTTGAAATATAAGTAAATTACAAACATCTTATGTTTCAGTAGAGTTGGTGAGTTTCTAAGTATAAACTAATTCCATTGGTCACAGAATATGATATACTTCCATCCACTAGTTTCATAAAATACAAACACGAAATTTCACTCCAGTCAGCTTTTCAGCATTTAAATCCATAACCTCATCACGTTTAACCGTAAACCTCTATAAAACCATAATCTGGCCGTTGTTAAAACTACAAATCCCGCATAATTCCGCGCGTCACTAATGTTACACAGTCCCGGGATAATGATTGAATTAAATGACCGGATGCGTAGTACAGCGATACGAATATGATTTCGATGTGATTTAGTTAATTAGTGGTTTTTGGGAGATGATTTTATTCCCTACTTCATTATTTTATGAAAAAAAATACTCGAAGGGAAAAAGCTATGATCTAACTAATATAATAATGAGGACTATTTGCATCGAGTTATGGATTTAATGTCCGCCTGGGGACAAAATATTAGACGGAAGGTACGCATGATAATATAAAACGATATAATTTGAGTAATAGGTTATAATACAAACCTACAGAATAAGTATAAGATACTTATGTACCACCCCAATATAGTTGAGCAAAGGCTGTGCTGATTTAAAGAATAAGATGTATCTTGTACCCAAAACATTGTTACTCTTGACAAAATTGAGAAAATACATAAATCTCACTGTGGCACTGACATTGCATATAAAGAAGTATTTTCCTCCCAAACTAAAATAATTAAATCCAAAAGTTGACCGTTTGTGAAAAATCTCCATCCGCTAAACTATAAACAGAAAGTCCCCACTTCACTCACAATAAAAAATAAACCTTTTCACATCCAAAAGCATTCAACAATAATACTTATTTTAACCCTCACGCGATCAGCCGCGAACATTACAGGTTACAAAAGGATATAAAATGAACATCCCACAATGGACAAGGGTTTACGGAATAGTTGTCCGGTTGTTGTCCGGATATTTTCCGGACAACAATGGGATTAACCTGTCCGCTGCCGGATTACCCGGTTTGATGCGGTCGAGTACAAGTGTAAAGTTTAATTTAATGGTGATTTTGAGTCTTATTGTTGTTGTTGCTTGGAAAACGTTTGAATGAGAATGTCGTGTGAATGAGAATTGCGATGTATGGAGGAGCTCGTGGCTAAATAATAACAGCTGCTTGGGTCGATCTTCAGGTTACGCCACGCTTGCCTAGGTTGCTTCGTGGATGGGTGACCACCCATTAAGTACCGAATTTCCTCCGTGCCTCGGAAAGCATATTAAACAGTTGGCCCTGGCTGTCATTTATAGATTTTTGACAGTCGTTACAGATAGTGGCCCGGAAGTCTGACAAGCAGTCTTACCAAGGGGTATCGTATAGACCAGTACTACCTTAGTTGTGGAGGTCAGATAGACAGTCGCTCCACGCAAAATACTGATATTCAGCTGCATCCGGTTAGACTGGAAGCCGAACGCAGTGTAGTTGGGAAAAGGCTAGGCAGATGATGTGCCTTCGTCTTTCTCCTCTTGTGTCGCTTGTGGTGCATAATGAATCAATCAAAAAGATCGTTTCACTAATATAGCGTAGCTTGGCTTTGCTTTGATGGAAAAGAGTATACAAAAATAAATTAAATACTTTCTCATATAAAGGGTGTAAATAGACCCTTAACATAGCCTAAAGGCACTTGTTCTCCCCGTCTTTGCGATCATTTTTTTGTTCTAGACCATACCTGGGAACCTTCTAGTTACGGAGATATTAGGGGTCAAAGTTCCAACTTTTTCCCAAGTTTTTTTTTAAATACATTTCTTTAATGTAAGATTTTTACTTTACACACTTTCACGGCCCCCGTACTATTCAATCCATCCATCAGCACAATGCTTTGAGTGCTTTCCATCGAGTCCAACCGTAAAACGTGATTTTTCACCCCAAAAAAGAAAAGTCGATTCCCAGCAATAATTTTTGCGTTACGATAGTTATACGCAAGTTACTTAGTTTGATGTACAGTATGCTTGGTTGACGGCTATGTGAAGGGTCTGTTTACACCCTGTATGTATACCTGCTCTGTTACACCACTTAGCTTATTACACATATTGTTTTATAGCTTAGCTTTACTGTTTAGATACCTCGCACATCTTACTCTATTTATTCTTCTTCGTGTCGCTGGCACGATAGTTTTTATGTTTTGTTAGCCCAGAACTTCGCCACTTCTACCGCTGCGTCTGTGGCCGCGTGGCAGAGGTCACTTCGGCTGCATGTTTTTGGGCTTTGGGTAGGATAGGAGATTAAGCGTCACCTCTCTAGTAGAAATGTTGTTTCTACCAGAGCGGAGAGGAGAGGAGACAAGCGGGAATCGACCAATAATAATGCTTGAAATCAACACGTCTCGCCTGTGATTTGTCAGATCTTGCACGGCTCCCTCTCCGCTGTGCGCAGCTCGTGGAGGCCGGGCCTTACCAGTGACAGTCGAGATGGAACGGTAGGCAGGGTTATTGCGTTCCGCACTTTATTGCCAGCGGCCGACCATTCGCTTGATGAAAGTAACTGATGCCTTAGTTGTGATGCTTACTGCTGCTTCATTTTTATTGAGAGTGTTAAGAGCTTCTATTAAATTGTATCATCTGTCTAGCTTTTTGACAACTATGTTTGACTCGGATTACAGTCCAATTTTTACCTATGAATCACAACTGACACAACAACAAATCTATTTTTAGGCACATGTGAATATTATCTATTTCCCTATTACACACGCATCTTTTTCATCAAAACATAGTGTGTAAGAAGTCGTTTGTGTAAGATTACGGGAATATCTTACACAAACGACTTTAGGAAGTAATAAATATTATTTTTTAAAACAGACTTAAAAATTAACACTTCGGTAAAAATATCATTTTAAAATTCCCTCCAGCCACTTAAACCAAACTTAATTTCGCGGCTGCAAATTTTAAAACGTAACTTCGTATTTTTAAAATGAGGGTAGGTGAGTAAAATAAATATTTTTGAGCGACTACCTCGAGGATAGAGATGGGAGATAGGCCACGATCCCCTTGTTGTGGCCACGTAATTATAATATTATGCCGTCCTTGGAATATGTAAGTTTAAGGTCCTGACTTGATTAACGAAGGAAATTCTGGGAGATTGAAGTTTTTGCAGAAAGAAAAAATATCTTTGAAGTTTTTTCAACGATAATCGCCTCAGTTCTGCCCTGAAATTATGATCCAATCTCTGATTAACCTAATCAGGAGATGATCACGCAGTCTGGTTGCTCTTTAATAATAAGTAATAATAATGAATTCTATATTCACATAATAGTGGCTATGTTGAGAAAAACGAAGTCTTGTTTTATACTCCTACAAATTGTTTGGTCTCTATCCTACTTAGCCCTGCTTGACCACCAATCATGAAATGCATGTAGTGCTACATCACTACATTTATTGAAAACATCACACATTCAGTGAGTTCTGTTAACCCCATGAGAAGAAAACATGGGATAATGTAATATGCAACCAAGTCTTAATATGAAGCGATTACTGCGATTATTTACCCCCCTACCACACCCTCCTCGTAAGATCACAATAGTGCTCCATTCACCACTCAACTCAACATTCAAAACCTCTCACCCTAGATCCCTGCTTACCACCGTACCCGCCATATTTCAGCCTATTTCTCTTCTAAATATGTTTAATGCATTCGTCGCTGTGTGAGGATAAATTGCGAGGAGACGTTCTCTAGTCATTCTGTGAGAGCGGCGTAGGTCATTGTGAAGGCGTGTAGCGGGAATAGAATAGCGGCTTGAGAAGATATCAAACGGTTCACTTTTTGTTCATTTTTAGCTTTACATTCGAAGTGAAACGTGTGAAAATGAATTCAAAGGAGAAACGATAATTAATCATGAAGTACACCGAGTTACCCCTGTCAACCGTCACCTTTTAAAAAGCAAAATAATGGAAAATGAGCAACTGCATTTTTTTTTTGTATTTATGACGATTGTTTAACTTTATATTTTTGTGCCACATGTAAAAATAACTGACGTAAAAAAAACTGCATAGACCTTTGTCCGTTCCCCGCTCACACTCGCACCACAGCCTTGTCAAAGTCGAGCAGAAGTCACAAGTTCAATTTAAAACAAATTGTTAGTTTATTTAGTCGAGGTCTCAACTTTAAGCCTGATGCTGCTAAATCTAGTTTGCGGCGAGGTTTCTCTTGATTTTTCACTTCTAACATTTCGGCTTGAAAATATTTTTGCAACTTGATTTAGTTGGAGTTGAGTTGATAATTTTTCAAGTTTGTTTGAACTAATGACTATTATTTGAAAAGTTGTCTGTAATAATTTAGTATATAGACTTTGTTTTAAAGTATAAACTCGTTAAATGTAAGTTTAGGTTTGTTTTTATTTTCAGCAATTAAATTAACGAGTCAAATACTTTGCTGAAAAGTTGCTTGAATTAATAAATGAAGATCCTTTATTTTCAAGTGCGTTTTGAATAATTTAAGATATTAGACTGTATTTTTAGTTTCAGTCGTTACGGTAAAGTCTGAGAATCAGTCCGATTAACTGGTATTATTGTGTAGATCAGATCGCGATTCGGTCCATGCCAAGTAGTGGTATTCAGCTGGATCCGGCTAGACCCCAACATAGTTGAGAAAAGGCTAGGCAGATGATGGTGAGTTTACTTATGTAACCTTAATTTACCTTTGTTAGGTGCTTCTATTTTACAAAACACATCTTATATGTATTCAGTAACATTTTCACTAATGAAGTCCACATTCCAAACCGTTAATCTAAACGGGTTAATTATAGTACTAATAGTTTAACTCCAAGACATAATCGTTAGTCTTCTGACTTCCAGCAAACTAACAAACCAAAGTCAGGTCTTGAAGAAAAATGGTGCCTTTACAAACCTGAAAAATTGTTTCAGAATATTAAAATTATACTAAAAGCTATATCGTGTTAAGCCATGAAATGTCAAAGTGTACCTAAAAGCTATCTTTTGCATACGTAAATAGGTCTTAAACCGACACAGAAATGTATCAAAAAAGGGTATTTCTGGAACGAAAAATCACGTCACATCATAACTACAATAAAAATCCCAGAAAATAGATCGTGGTTACAAGAAAATCTCATTCCGGGTAACCCTTATTCTTTTATTACACACACTAATGTCGTATTAGCGTAGGATTGCGTATGTGTGTGCGAGCGTTAACCGACGCCGCTGATAGATCGTCGCTCTTGTCGTTTGGCCACGACCTACAGTCTCACGCGACATGCGTGTTGCGACAGTGACTGCGTGAAAAGCAAATCGACGAAGTTGTTTAGAGCGTGCCGCAAGGTACCGCGAATTGTGATGCTAAGGTGCTTTCCTTCCACGCTTACACTTATTGTAATGAAAATAAAGATTTATTTATTATCAGGCAGGCAGTTAAGACAATTGATAGATGCGTTTTCTTCTTGCAGTATGACATTATGTTTGTCTAGTCGTTTTTTAAATTGGTTTATATTTTGGGCTGAGAGTGAGACTACAGCTTCCGGGAGCTTATTCCACGTTCCAACTGTTCGGTTACTTAAAATGTGTTGACGAGAAGTTGGTACATAGCTTCTAAGATGACTGTAACTTTGACAAATTTGTCTATGGGAGCAATCCAACAGCAACGTTATTGCAATAGATCACTGTGATTACGATAGTGATGCTATGACAGAGGTGGAATAACCGGGAAAGGACTGTACTCAAGCGAAGGAAACAAGTAAAGTGCGCGCGTGTCGTTTGAAGTAAGTCGCGTGTAAGTTGCATCGTCCGAAGTCGTGAACTGGGCCTTTCGAGCATGTGTGCGTAACTTAGGGTTGACGATCCCAATGTACGTGAGATGATTTTATTTATTTCGTAAATAAATGGTCTGACATTTCCGAGATAAGTTTTGTCGTGGTGAATGGAGGAATAGTATTATTTCGAGATGTTTCTGCGGATCTAGATTTGGGATGATTATGTGAGCTAGGAGGAAAATGTTTCTTTACTAGGATTGTAATAATGTTATCCCTGATTTCATAACTGAATGCATTCTTTTCTTCGTCGAATCTTTGTGATTTTTTCGACAATATCTCGGTAATCTGACTTTTTATGTAAACTATCGTTTTTTCTCTTGGGGGAGACAGAGACTAAAAACAACTGGTCATACTCTCACGCCGTTCGCAAGTGCTGCGAACCTGAACTTTCTGCTGAACATCACTTAGCTAGATAGAAAGAGAAGGAGAGTTACCTAAAACTCAATTCACTAAAAACCAAAGCACTATCGAACTAACACGATCAACCCAAACTTCCTTATTCCCACACGAAAACAAATTGATTTCCTTTCCGATCACCAGAACTCACACGACAAACTCCAACACAGCAACACAACTTGCTAATAAAAAGTAAAGCGAGAAAGAGTGAAAGTTGCAATATAAAGCGCTAAGCCGACGGCCCTGACTTAGCGGCCGACAAAGTAAGGAAACATGTTCGTCGGGTGACTTCTTAATCTTTCGCTCAAACGCTATTGGTTGGTTTGGGAGGTGTAGGTCAGAAGCGGTAGCGATTTTAGGACTGAAAAAACTATACATATTTCTTTTGGAGCTTGATTTGTGTTGAAAAAATAAGCTGAGGGCATCACTGTTTGTTATTTTATTGAGCATCTTAACCGTTTGTAGACATTGATAAAAAGTTAAAGAGCCTATACTATTTAAACTAAACTGAAAGGTTGGCTAACCGACCAGGCATTATACGACCTAAAAGAATGGTTTTAAGAAAATTTATGTGATTAGTATACTGTAAGGTTCTATTATTCTGTTCATTATGTATTATTATTATTATTTTTAATTTATGATAATTTGTGTTTAATGCTCTTTTTAATGTATAATGACTTGTTTTTTTTTTAATGTATTATGATTTGTGTTTTTACTTTTTCAAAATATGACCTGTAATTTTTGATAATTATTAATAAATAAACTAAACTAAACTAGCGGAAGTCTGCTTTACATATTCAGTTTCATTGATTTTCACTCACGTTTTCTTCGTGGATCACCCCATAATATAAGACACTTTGAGGAAAAAAACATATGAGAGTAGGGAGATATCAAAGTAACGAGGAATGGATTGTATAAAAGATGAAATGGATAGAATGAGGGTTTGGAAAACATGTTGATGAATATTAAAACAACTACCGCCCATCCCTTGAACCCTGATCTTAATCCCCGTCTGAGGTTCGATACAGGACAAAGTTTGTCATCAGCAACAAGGCGTGTCCACAGGGTTATATTTTAAGGGCTGATAAACTACCCGCCGGATAAGCCGGTTGATCCGCTGAAAGGTTTAGACGACCAAAACATATTGAGTATTAAATTTATAAACTTACGACGTTGATATGTATGAATGTTGCGCTTGAATGTGATTTGGAGATGTAGTTTTTGTGAGGATATGTTTAGGGTTAAAGGTCGTATTTTGTGAACAATACAATACAATATAATCATTATTTTATTTCGATATATCAATAGAATTTCCTTGACTTCTCTTATGCCTGCCTAGCAGTACAGAACTAGCCGATATTATATTATATTATTTCACTTTGTTTTCATAGTGATTACTGAAAATCTTGTAAGTGCCCGGTGTGGTTTGGTTATGTCTGTTGCTGCTCTCTGTCTCCGAAAATAGACATTCGTCTCTGTAGTGGGAACATTATAAAGAACCTATTAGATTATTCTTCGACCAACCTACCTAACACACGAGGGAAAGTGAGAATAGAATATTAAAACGTGTTACGCAGACCATAAACAACATGAGGCAATGACAGGAAGATGATAATGCCCATAATCTTTAAAAAATCCTCCCCATTTAACACCCGCAACCAATCACTAAACCCCTGTCTACAAGCAGGACCTAAGACTAAACACTAATATATGCTAAACCCATCCTGCTAAACCGGCACTAAATTCAATTGTTACTTACGTCTACCGCCCGGATCCTGGGTCCTCCCTCCCGGTGTTCGGGAGTACATGGAGAGGGACGGATTAGAATTGTTCGCTTATCTGCTAGTTCGGATAATGTTTGGGAAGATAGCAAGGTGGGTTTGGTTGTTATTTTGAGGTGGATGTCTTAGTTTGACTTGTGAACGAAATGGCCAATGGTTCGATGATTTGAAATGACCATTGTAGCTTTCAAAATGTAAAGGTTTTTTTTTTTCCATTGAAGTTTGCGGTTATAAACAATATAATTTTTTGAGGTAAACTATAGGATGCACAAAAATTCATCCACTATACAAGAAATATGGTCAACATTTTTTTTGATCCAGTAGCAGTTACGCAAATGTGAATAGTATTCAGAAAATGTCAGCACTTGGAGCTTGAAAAAAAAATCGAGTGCTATATATATTTTTTTTTTTTAATTCATATTCATTTATTTCGTGAACACAGGGTGTATACAAAAGATGTTATAAATAAATTAGGACCGAGCTGTGCCCCGCCAAAAGGCATACAAAATATCAAAGATTTTTTTTTTCTTAAACAAATACATTTTCGAAATTCAAACAAGAATTCTAGAATTCTACAATAATAATAAATCATGTCAAAATTATATAAAATGTCAAATAAAATAAAATAAAAAGAACCAAAAAGATACAAAAATAAAAATAATAATGTCACTAATTCATTAATACACAATAATCAAAATTAACAAAATAAAATGCTAGTGGGGTATGTAACTGAGATTCTCTATGCAACTGATTACAGGCCAAGTGTAGATTTGTTTTGTAATAAAATGAACTCCAGGAATAGTGTAATCAGAACACACTGACCCACATAACGCTTATGTTTTGCTAATAGGTTAGCTGTGTTATTTCTAGAGTCACGTAGAAACTACCCATATCTAAACTAAATGTTTGTTAACTATAGCCAATACAAATATTGTTTTTTTTATTAATAAAATACGTGTATATAATGTAATAAGTACGTCTTTCGTTTTTAATCCTGTTTTTTCAGCATGTATTCAAATAAATAATAATAACATAACGACGTAACATCACACCTTTTTCACCAAGCTGTTTGACAGAGCCTATTTTAATTAACTGAAAGTATAAATTTATACTCTAGCTTTCGTTGAGTCCAAGTTCATTGAAGGAAACAAACAAAAAATCATTTCCCATCTCTTTAGTCTCCACCGCAGTCGGGTAAAAAAGCTTTTATTTATATTATCATAGAGTATCTAAGTTACCAGCTGAGCTGTTTGGTTGAGTCTCTGGATTACTTGGGGATTAACACCCCACCCTCCCCTGCCATCCCGTACATTCCAACTTTTATTTCCGGCCACACTCGCTTCCGGGGACGATGCAACTTTTTCAAAAAAAGAATTCTGTATGTGGTGGGTGGTTCTGTTAATGTGGTTATACAACATTATTTTTAGTATATGCGAAACCAGAATATAGTTTGTTCAGAATAAGTAACTGAATCGAGTCCAATAATTTTTAATCCATGTTATATTTTGTCAAAAATATTTAAAAAGGTTACAAGTTGGACACCGAGCGATGCTAAGTACCTATCGCAATCATTTAGGTACCTACTGCCAAATTATTATGCTAAAGACGACGCTGACACGTTTTTGTGCGGACAACCAGGTAATAGAACAAGCTTATAACTTTGTGATTTTTCATGATACAGTAGTGAAATTTTGTACTTATATTTTACATAAAAATACTAGACACGTGTTTCAGGTTTCGCATATACTAAAACTAATGTTGTATATTTTGGAGTAGCATAAATAGTATAGCTTGTTAATGTTTTAATATTGGTATCAATTTGGATTATTGCTTTAGTTTAATTTTCTCAAGAAATTGTTGTTTTAATTTCTGGTAGGGACATATGACAGCAAAGATTTTTAGACCAAAACGTAATGTGTTTTATTAAAGTGTGTGTTTGTTTTTTTTAATGTTTTGAACATGTTTAATCCTGTTTGAAATACTCGAAGCACTCAACCCTGATGAAACCTTTGTTACGTGGTTTTTCTATTTACTACAATTAAATATACTGGGTTTTTTTTGGATTGTATATAATTTTGATGACTCTAGAGAAATAACATCTATGTACCTTGTCAACAGTGACATTCGCTTAATTAGTGTTTCGTATTTCTACAGCTCTGTTCAATGGAGCATAGGTTTTTCAGGAGCTTATGTCAGTTCGACACAATACTTTTGACTTTACTATTTGATTTTTCCAGCATCGACATCGCAAAGTCACTTTGTCTAGGCTAAGAATGACTATTTCGACATTCCTTCAACAAGGATTTAAACCTTAGCCATATTTACACCGGCCATATAACTCGGTATAGAATTTCCAATGGATTGCATCTTACATGAATGCTAAGACAATAAGCCAATAGCCACTCGCTATGAACACGATCTTAGAACACAATGCTTGAGGTTTAACCACAGGGCAAGAACTACGGTGGGACAATTCGCATAGAACATTTATGTGACTTTTCACTGATGACCACTTTCCAAAAGGTAGGATGTAAGATCTAATTAGAGCCAAAGTCTAAAAATAAATACTGTACCTCTAAGATATAGAAGTTAAATTGTATCTTATATCCACTTCGTTTACAAAATATATTTTGTTAACAGTAAGGGTCCTGCCCTTGAATGAAAATGAACAGTCACAGTCTTTAACTAGAGTAAAAAATGTTGTTATAGGCTGAGATGGATTTCCGAATATTATAAAGAAAAACAATCTATATTTGTCTATCACATAAATAAACTCCAAATACCTGAAGACTCACCGTGAACTCCACCCACTCACGTTCACCTAAAAATATTCCATCCAATTTATTTCTCACGCAAATAATGTTTCTTATCGACATAAAACAGTACGGTTAGATTACTTGCATTACTGTTCAAGGTACACTGTGGTTCATGGCCGTAGACCGTGGACCGTAGAGCCGTGAGCACACAACGCTTATCGACTAATTGATCGCAACGATCGAAGGCGCACCTGCGTGGGATAGAGTTGTGCCTTGTCGTGTATCGATATTTTATTTATTTTGACGTAACGTTAAACATTTTAGTATAAAATTTATCCGTATATATAATTTTACTTTAACAGAAATGTATTTCTTACTGTATTCGTATATAGGCACAATTTTATTGTTGTATTTAAAAATCTACACTATTCAAGAAATATTCTCTGAGATCTAAGTATCTAGATATAAATTATAAAGATCTATATTATAAAGAAAAACAAATAATTACTAACCAAGTTAGTAAGTATTACTGTGTCTTATTGTATTTGACATCAAACTGTGCAATTTTATTGAAGCTCTGATAATAAACGGAAATGTTTGATGTTATATGTATGCTTTAAGTTGATAATTCTAGAAATTGTTGTCCATTATACCAGTTATGTTGACCTTCTGAAACAAACTTAAAATATCATCAAACATATCGATATTTCACCCACATCCCTATGATTAAGATATCAGCTCCAAGGCTACAGCGTGCTTAGTGTTGTGGCCAGATAATGTGGAGCGGGTGGTCTGCACTGTTCGCTCGCATACGAATGTACTATCGATAAGGCCAGTTATCGAGCAATATAAATCACTAGAACAGAGGTTGGGAGAATACGCGGCTGAACTGAACAAATATTAAATGGGTTTTCTCTTGTGATAAATATGTTTAATTCATGGAATTGTATTGAATGAGAGGAAGAAATAAGTGGCGTGGAAATTATTGTGAAAGATCCGAGATTTATGGAATTTATCAAAGTACATTACTCTTTCCTAAGATATAGTACATTTTCTACGTTAATTAATTTTCTTAGAGCTGAAAACTGAAACAGTTCAAAGTCAAATCCAATTAGACAAATTGAATAATTTCTAATTAATGAAATTAATCTCAAGCCTAAGTAGAAGTTTAGTCCAGTGGAAAAATTTTAAATTTCAATTTATTTTAAAGTCATTTTCTGAAAAGTGACTCGGTAGGTTTAATGAAAAAGGGCTGTAATTAAAACCACAATACGACACAGGCTGCCGCGTTGGTCGAGTGGTCGCAAGCGCGACTGCTGTGCTTGAAGTCCCCGGATCGATTTCCGGGTCAGGCAATTTGTTATTGGGTTTTTCCATCAGTTCTCAATAGCAGCCACGGAGTCCCGGCGGAATTCGTGCCTGGTTGATGGCAATAGCGCTCGCCCCCTATTACATGAGACTTAAACATAACTGACGAAATGTGGGTGTACTATTAGGTATACCTCTGCATAACACTTCGGGGATTACCTAGGTGTGATGTTCCATATATCACACAGGTTTAGGCCCATTTGCACCATAACTCCAAATTTTTTTCTCAAATATATTTAAAACGTATATCTCTTTCACTTTAAACCAATCGACACGGTCATAAATATTTTAACGTACGTCATAAATATTTTATAAAAATAGTTAAACAGTATGATGTTTTAAAACCTCATCTCTACCATTTTCTCTAAGAATAGAGATTTTCAAGCTAGCACAACATACCGTATATGTTTTCCTCTTAAAGCTAATAAAAATATAAATTCTTCATCCTTTCTCGCTACAAAGTCGAGTGAAAATCTTGGCTGCTCAATGTTTGCACGATTCCTTTATTCAAATCTGTTTCAATCCGCACACACGATACATAGTTTGCTGGAGCTAGAATCTCTTTACCGCTCTCTAAAGTTTATACTAATTTTATAATATTGTATCTATTTGTATTTTGTATAATTTTGTGCTGATCGGTAATGAGTTTTAGACGACTTTGCAAATATACAAAAATCTTTAAACAGATAAATTCTAGAGTTACTTTTCAAAGAGTAAGAATGATTATTATTTTTCTGAAATTCTGTTAAGCTCTTCTTGAATTCAATCCGATCACAGCAGCTTATCGTTCTCACCTAGTAGGGAAGCTAAAAAGACAGGAGTCTTCTTTATTTTTTTTATTTTCTTTACCACTTTCAAAGTGCGTTCAAACGACTCCGCATCGATCTCCAGATTCCGGAATTTGGAAGATAATGTACTGAAGTATCTGTCCGGTTTTGGTGTCTGTAAGTCCGGTGTCCGCAGCCAGTCCGGGGTCTGGTCCGATCGGTTTACCCGCGCCTTTAGCTCGTCAATTGGATACTCCATCGCTTCTAAACCTCTAGCCACAACTTAAAACCAAGTACACATCCATATCCTAGAGCTCCTTTATCCCAAACTCTAACCAAATATAATTTAAACTTGTCCAGCTTACGAAATATTTGTTAAAGTTGAACCATATTTGTTGGTTAACAATCTGTAGTGCTTTGCATCGGGCGCTGCTTCGACGATGGATACAAATAGTTAAGTTAAAGATTTTGGAATAGTTAGTTCGCGCTATAACGGGTATATTCCGGAGCTATATTCATGAAATTAGTGGAATGTTTCTCGGTGTTTCAACAGAAATTTAAGTTCTCTGGATACTGCAGATTTCGCTTTTAAATTTTAATTCCGAAGATTTAATCTCATGTCTGATACATTGGCGGAAACCAAAATTATAGCGCCAAGAAATGTAACAAATTGACACTCTTTACGGGTAGTCAGAATCCCTAAAGTCTGACCACCAGTCTTACCAATGGGTATCGTAACTGTTAGGTTGTGAACGTAAGATAGTCAGTCGCTCCGCGTTAAGTATAAGTATTTTACGCAGAGCGACTGACTATCTGACGTTCGTTAGTATTGAGCGGCATATGTTTAGATTGGAATCAAAACCGAAAAACGTATTTGGATAAAGGTAGAGCAGATGTGAAATGTAAAAAATCTTCAATAAAGCAATTCGAAAGCATAAACAAAACATTCTAAAACCGATCGACGAAAAACGAATCGCTCACAAGATCCCCCACACTCGAAATATTTCACAAAACAATCGATTTAGATTCGTTTCCCCATTCATCAAACACTCGTACGATGTACCAACAATACATCAACATTAAACAAGACAGACAGACATATGGACATCGTTGCGAACACCCACAAAATCCTATTCGATACATCGGTTTTACAATCGGAAACCTATTCGGATGTAATCGGATGCCATTTAGGAAAACAAGTAGTGTTAAAGTTTGCGCGGCGTAAAGAGAAGTGAACTTTCTGGCAAAAAGCGATAATGTCTTTTCCCCTGCTGCAGCGAGACCAGATATTTTAACAGGATGATAGAAAGATTAGCCGGCAATACCAATCTTGACAACATAACATAAACTTACGCCTTTTTTCGATGAGGGTAGTCAGAAACTTCAAGACGCCACCTTCTATGATCCTTACAAACTCCTTGCGCCTCGTCCACGATCATACATTTTAATTTAGATTCAAATTCTTTATTATCCTTTAGCGGTCGACATCATCCAACACTTAATGCGAGTGCGATGCTTTTGATCGGACCATGTCCCAGATGCGGGAGAGTCCTAAGTGCTCGTTTACATGCGTTTTGATGACCTGAGGAATGCCACTGATGCCGTTCGTAAACGAGACGGCGACCTACCTGAGCTCAGGCAATATAGAGTAGCCAAATCACAGTACCGTGGACTGAAATGTGAAAAAGGCGACCTTGCTTCTTGCAAGGTCGACTTTGTACTCATGATATCTGACATTTTGCCTACGAAGTAAATAGCAACAATGGTTCAGAATCTACCAATTTTTCTGTCACCAATAACAAAACATTCACACAAACATATTTTTCACGAAATGCAATCAGAATCATATCAAATCGGACATTCGACACAAAAATTGTCATCGAAACAAAAGCTTCTATATCATTTGCCACAGACAGAATCGTTTCAGTAGGGGAAATCGATGCCATCACCGGAATCCATGTTGAATTGCTATCGTCTGGTGTCCATTGGCGCGGGCGCTAACTTATGTGCCTATTTTGCCGGCACTATGTCACCGATGGACCTCGTCTGCAGAATATATTGCTCGTAAATCTGTTGCATGATTTAAATTACATATATTGTACTGATATTTTTAGCTTAGTTTACTACAACGCTTAGTAGTAATTTTCCAAGCGTAAGAGAAAAGCAATTTATCATTTGCATACAGACTACGGTACTACGGAACAGTAGAAATAAAATAATAACCTAACAACACAATGTTTTATGCTAGTCTATTTATCATATTACAAACTACACCCGTCTTTAATGGAAGCCAATATAAATAACCCTCATTCCACAAACGCGAAGGTTTTTGACGACGACGTAAACCCTCCGTCACATTTCCCGTGTCATCACTCTCAAAATCTGTCACTAAGCTACCGGAAAACCATAAACAACATATTCGGCCCATTTTTTACCATCAGGGTAGGTTTCCCCATTACTTGGGTCAGGTTCATTACACCCCTGTATCCGATGACCAGTTAATCAGTTTGAACACGGGTTGTTTATGCCATGAGGTTTATCGGACGTACTTTGGGGTCTGGAAGAAGCTTTCAGGGTAAACATTTTTGTGAAAAATGCTGAAATATCTTTTCCATAAGTTTTGTAGTAGATTACTTGTTGTTAAACTTATATTGATCCCGTAAGATATTCCGTAAGTGACAGTATACGTTTAGTTGTAAACCGTGAAAGCTTAAAACAGTGTTTACTTGTTGTTTTTGCGTGTTGTCTTAAGTTTCACGAATGAATAATCTGAAGTGAAATACAATTCTGGAGAACATAATAATGAAATGAAATAGACAAGCCGTAATATTATACTATGCAATCAAAAATAACAACAAAATACGAACTCTCATCTTAAGCACCGTTATAACATCATAAATAATAATCGAGGCAAATCCAAAGAATTTCTCAGTAATAATCCTGGAGCATGTGAAATAAAAAGGTGATACATCAACTATATGAGAGGGGAAGCGAATAGCAACAGGCGGAAATTGGCTCGGCTTGATGAATGATATTGACGGCGTGATGTGGCGTTATGCTACTCTTGAACCAAGATCAGGGGCTGAAGATATAATGGATATTTTGAGTGGAGATGAAAAGTCGAAAGCGTTTGGTAGTAGTATAAGAAAAAATGAAACTAAAAATCGTAATGTTAAATTTAATAAAACAAGATAATAGCCAAAATGCTGATACTAACAATAAGAAAGAACAATATAATAAAAGATAGTCTTATACTAGCAAGCCCAACTCTAAAGTTTCTCGGACCCAAAAGTTTTGACTCCTAGAAACAACTAATTGCAGAGACAGATGAAAATGGGCAATAAAACGATGGCGACAAAGCCTTTCTTAGATTACGAGAAACTTATCCTAAGCTAACCTAAGTGGCTACTGAAAGTTTGGAATATAGCCATTTCAAGAACAAACAGGTTTAGAAGCACTGATACCAGATAAAAAGATTACAAACGAAGAAGAATCACATCTTTCTGTAACAAAAAACAAGATCCATCCACACTTGCCAACTATACTATTAAATAAGCGTGTAACCTGACAAATCACAGCCGTGTCAGTGCACGGGGGGAGGACAGGACAGGCTGATTGATGTCCACGACCCTCGTCCACCCCCCAACCCACCCTCTGTCTCCCGAGCATAAAGAAAACTAATCTTGAAAACGTTTTGGTACATGATTGGGTAATTTTTTTCTCTGACCGCCTTTCCACATGTCTGCTTTGAAATAAATTAAGTGGTTGTGATTTTTATGGGGTCAGAGAGATATGGACAAGACTGGGGGGTTATTTTTCTTTACAAATCGTGTATCAGTCACAAAGCAGGATTATATGTAACTGACGGAGCTTAAAGTTTGCAAAGCTAGGATGAAAAGTAAAATGTTACGTTTTATTGCAACAGAAATCATTCAGAGATTTCCAGAAAATAACAGTCTTATCGAACCACTTTATATTAAATCCACATTGTTCAAGACTAAAAGAATTCCGTATCGTTTGTCGATTCTTCACCTCGTGGCACCATTAAGTCTCCGTCGCAACAATCGTTCCTGACTTCCTCAATTTCTTAGAGAAACACAAACGATTTGTTTGGCCTACGTCTTGGCTGGGGTCGGAGGTAGCTCTGTAGTTTCGAGGGTTTTTTGCAACCCCTCGAGTAGGACTGTGAATGATCGGTACTGTGGTTTATTTGGACGATGTATTGTTGTTAACATCTGGTTAAATTATGTTTGTTACGTTGACAATTTTTTTTTTATAATCTGGATTCCATCATTGAACTTTAAGTAAAAATGTCTTTCGCATTTCTATAAAGACAAACCCAGAAGTTGCTAAGTTTCTACCTACGTATCTCCTACATCCAACATTTTCTGTTCATCAATACATTAAAACCAAACTCAGCTACAGAATGACATTAAATCAGAAGATTATGGCACACTCAGACGGCAAACAGAGGCATCAATATAATCTGATCGGCAGTAATCCGTTCGGAGGGTATCATATGAATATAATTCACGCTCGATCGCCTCAGACGCGATGTTTTCTCAGATTCAACCATTTGTGAGCCGAACACACGGCCTGGGGAATTGACTAGTAACATTTCTTACCATATTTTAGTTTTGATAAAGTTCTTGATGGTTTACTACATTTTAGTTTCGGAGATAAACAGATTTCCCGTTCACAAACTTCCTGTAGTCTCAATAATGATCATCGAAACAAACCTTTGTCTCAACTATCATTGTGACGGTAACAGTCACAGGTGATTCACAGATCCTTTATTAAATTAACAGACATTGCTTAATAGCCTGACTCTGGTAAATGATTAATTCATTATCTTCCAGAAGAAGTGAAGATTTCTTAAGTTTGGTCTTCTTCTTTGCGTGTCTATGGCGAATCTATGTATATTGAGTATGCCCAGTATTTAATTACGAATTTGACAATATTAGTAGCGTCTATCAACTTCCGTAGTATTTAGACATCAAGGCATACGTAGTGTGGTGTCCCATCTAGAAAGATAAACAATTTAAATATCATTTTATTTCCGACACCAAACCCTTTAAAAATCTAAAAATGAATAAGAGGAGTGCTAAGAATTCTATTCACCATCTCCCAAACCCCAAAACTGCTAGTCTGCCAAGCAGTGTGTCAGATAATGTCGCCGCAGCAGCGAGGGTACGTGTGAAATAGCCCGGAATGGAAATAAGTACGGTAAGCGATTCACGAGTGATTTGCGCCCGCAGACTCCGCTAACGCCGTACCGCTCTTATTAGCTGGGGATTGTGACTTCTTTATTTTGACGAGGTTTTCGTGTTTCTGGAGTTCGTAGAGTCTCTGGGTAAATGGTTTTCCGATGCAAATTGCTTGGGTATAGTTTTCTTTATAATGTGAGAAGATTTGCACTTTCTTCTATTTTGTTTGAGAGTATTCTTAGCTGTTTTTTTTTTTGTTACTTTAGGGGTAAGGCTTTCTTTGTTGTAGTAATTGATCATTTTTTTTAAACAAACGCTAGGAACACACTAATTTCGTAGTCACTTACTCCGCCACTAAAACATTTCCAACGGTCATAAGTGATGAATTTTCAGTATCATTTCATTTCCAATCTAGATTTTGAACTGAGAGATCAAACAACAATAATAAGTTCTACTAATTGCAACTATGTAACAGAAGCTAAAACTGCTCATATTAATATCATATTCAGTAGTACTCAGTACAATTATTCACATCACACTCTGCCTCGAGCATTTCACTATGAAGTTCACGTATTTCTGACATGAACAGCTTATTTTATAAAGTCAGCAAAAGATAGTAATGGTGCATCTCAAATGTATGCACATTTAAGATGTCTGAAGATTGTTTATGATCTGTATAAATGAGACCGGGTTTGAGACCTATGTACAAACAAATAACAATATTTGGCGATTGGTTTTCACGTCATCATTTGATAACAATCATATCATGGCATTAAGGAGCTCGTGGCTTAGTAAACAGCCACTCGGGTCGATCTTAAGGTTAAGCCGCGCTTGCCTAGGTTGGTCAATGGATAGGCGACCGCCCATTACATACCGAGTTTACTCCGTGTCTCGGAATGCACGTTAAGCCGTTGGTCCCGGCTGTCCTTTGTAGATCTTTGCAGTCGTTACAGGTAGTCAGTGGCCCGAAAGTATGATAACCAGTCTTACCAAAGAGTATCGTATTGCCCAGTACTAACTAGGTTGTGGAGGTCAGATAGGATACTCCCTGTAAAATACCAGTATTTTACAGGGAGTACCAGTACCAGTACCAGTACTCAGCTGCATCCGGTTAGACTGGAAGCCGACCCCATCATAGTTGGGAAAAGGCTAGGCAGGTGATGACTCGATAACAATCATAGTTTGTGTTTTCTATTTGCACCGGTTTAGTGTTTACTGTTCTGGGTTTCGTTTTCTGACAAACTCTTTTCTACGAAATATGAAAGCTTTAATTTCCCCTCGTCATCATGATGTTTCATAGTACAATCCCTAAAAATCTATTTTCTTCACATTGAACAAGCAGCGAACGAAGTCAGCGATAAATCCTATGATACGTACACACGAGAAGAATGCGAACAGTGGCTGAATAGTTGACGATGTGGCGTGTTCGCGCAGTGACACAGCGGAACACGGGAAATGGTGCGCGCTTGACGCAAACTGTTAGCCTAGCGATTTGACGCGGGGTTTATCAAGTCATGGTATACGAAGAAAATCGCATAGATTTTGAAAAGACAAATAACGTGTTTGATTTGTTGTAATGAAGGTGTGGACGTGAAAGACAAAACCACTCTTGTTTCCGATGAAGTAAATTGTACACAATCATGAATTCATGATCCATAAGGTCTTACGCAGTCAAATCATATTACTGTCTTTTTTATATTAAATGGGCCTACTCTCGCCCTCAACCTTGTCCTGAGGACAGATATGTAGGCGACGATGGAACGAGCTAACCCAAAAAAAAAGCCTATTAATTCGCGACTTACATAAATCATCATCTCAATCAATCTGGCATGTCAGGGTACAAAACTAGACTATCACTATAAAGTAGTACTAAGGTTAATAATATATTTCACTCTACAGTTAAAACACTCCAAACGCGTCAGTTAAACCTAGAACCAACCTAGTAGTCGCTTTAGGTAAATCAAAGTATATTCCCACAACGTATTCACATTTAACTGAGACGCGATTAATCTTTTTCTCCACGAGACTGCACTATACTACTTTAAACAGGAACGCCATTACCCCGAGCCTTGGACCGCACCATAAGTGGGAAATAGCTGGGAAGTGGATGGAAATAAGAGCTAAACGCCAAGAAGACAGATTTGTTTTATTCACAATTCGTAGCCAGACGAGGTTAGACTATATCTGCTAGAAGTTGCGGCTACGTTTTATATTTTCACTTCTCCGTTTGCTGTTTAAAGTTTTGAAGATATTTGATTTTATGTCGGTTCGCGGAGTTTAAGATTTCACGGAATGTTTAATAAATTCTAAGTTCAGTTGGAGTTTTCAGAAAAATGTTACGAACATACATGCTTCGCTTGCATAACTTTTAAACAGAATTCAATTTAATGTTGTAGCGGTGCACTTGTAACTTTAAAACGGTTATCATTTTTATTGACTTGTACAAAACGGTCACTTTGTTTTTGTTAACAAGTTATTATTAGTTTCAACTTATCAAGCGTCTGTTTAGACACAAGTATCTAAGTATTATTGCGAGGTTACCGAAAGTGTCATATTTCTTTGTGAAACTTAGTGCAAATGTGCATTATCCATATCAAGAGGACTCAGTAACGGATAAGATCAAATAGAACTATCTGTTTATATCTAACGGTTGACTAAAGGTCAAACCGAAACTAATCCGCGAACTAGAGCTTATATCCGCACGGAGAGCCGAACAAACATAAAGTTTGCGGTTATTGCGGATATCCTTATTCGGATTTATACGCCGTTTGTATATCTAGATTATGTAATCATCTTTATTGCGAATCTGTGGTTGTTGTTATAATAAGTTTAGTAACTTGACTATTTTTAGGCTACATGCTCATTTTTACTTATACTAGGCGACACTTAAACCAATGTCTAAATAAAAGTACTCTGTAATTATATCTAGGCATCTCTTGAGGTGTAAATGTTAGTGAAAATGGACATTAGTATGCATTATATTCTGAAAAAAATCAAGATTGTTGAAAAACATTGGTTTTAAGTAAAATTAAAATGATCTATTAATAAATGGATCTGCTGCGCAACATAAAGCAGAGCTAGATTAGATACACCAGCATAAAAATAATGGGACCGTACAAAATTTTGTTTACCCAATATTTATGGACACCAATATTATCTTTCTCAGCAGTTTCACTAAACTTCGAGCCTCTATATTCAAAACTTTACGACTTTCAACCGCATCCTGGCCTGAGCAAAACACCTATCAACTAGCGCAAATAATTTACAGGGTGAGAACACCTATTATCGGGCTTTATTTTCTTGCTAAACAAATGGGTTGTTAAACTGAAAGTTTATAGCCACTATTAGGTTCGAATTTAAATTTATTTAATCAATGAATTTAATTAAAATTGTGTTTTAGATGTTAGCCAGTGATTGGATCGTTTTATACTCTTCGTGATCAACTGATTTATGTTATAGGTACGTAGTGACGAGAAGTGCTAAATTTATTGAGTAGATTGCAGTTCTTGTATTATCTATTCTTATTAGAAAAGGAAACCATGACATTTTATCATCAATTGGTTTTTCTCGATTATTCCATAAACTTACACTCAATTGAAAACTATGCACACACGAGCATATTTTCCAAAACTGCTCACCTCCATAAGCTCTTTGAAATAGGTTTACTGAGTCAGTCAGGTGAAAGTCAGATAAAATAAGACTGAAAGTTTAAACATTGTAGGTATCAGAATTTTACAAAATAAAATATAAGAATCTTCGGATCAGCCAGAAAACAAGAGATTGCTTCTACGCTTAACTAAAATATTTCTGAAAGAATAACAAAATCTATCGACCGTTGCTTTATCTTTGGTTCTGAGATAACCAAGTAAAATTATTACAGAAGTACTGTAATAAAACTGATTATTTATAAGTGATACCAAACAAAAGGAGTTTATGTTTAAACATACTATGTATTTGTAAGCGATAAAAATGAATTTACATATTTTAAAGAAGAAGACAAGTCGTTTATTCAATCCGCATTATTTGCCACATCCCATAACTCGTGGTTACACCCCACATGTTTACTGCCTCTAAAAACAGTAAGTGATCAAGAATTTTACGAGTGCGGTTGATTTTAGAGTAAATTCGCGTTCTAGTCTATTTACTGTGTTTATATAGTGCGGCAGGACATGTGTTCGCTCGATTTTATACTGTTTTCTGCTATATCGTAAAACTTTATGCAATTTTGGGCTATATTTTGAATCAGTTTTTAATGCATGTCATGTGTAGTAAATTTGAAGAGTTTATTACAGTACCAATGATGGATATCACGGAATATATGCGTTTTTTTAAAGAATATGTTGCCTAAATCCTACTCATATTACTAGACATTCTCTAATTTAAGTTTTAATAGAATTACAAGACAAAGTTACATCACTTTAAGATGTTTTCCCTACATCAGATTTTATCATGCCACCGCTTTGTGTAAGCGCCTGATGTTAAAATTATAACAAAATGTTGCGCTCGGAAGTTGCTCTTGCTTTTACAGTAGGCGCTTTCGGTAATGCTTCTTTTGGCGTACGTTCGCTTGTAGACAACACTAATGAATTTATAATTTTGACTGCTAATTGAATGCAGTAGTTTGCCAGAATCTCAGCTCTTAGCTTAAATAATATTTTTGTAAGTAAAATAACGAAATTTCGCAAATACATCTCCCAATTTCTCATTTTAGATGCTTAAAATAATCGCAAGCGTCTTGGGGCTGTCTAAATTAGAAATTGTGAAAATATTTTGATTTATTTTCCTCTGATACGTAAAAAATCAAGGTTTTTCCCTCCGACCGAGAGCGGGCCCTCGGGAACTCTAAATTAAAAGGTACTTTCATAACAATTTGGGATGATTTCCCTCGGAATCAACTTTCATTCGTTGGATTTGGAAATTGGACACAATTTTCGGCGTACTTTGATTTTATGAAGTTTACTAATCGGATCAAATTAACTATGTGGTTAATCATCTCTCGGTAATTACTTAACGGAAGTGAAATCATTAATTGTTGGAACATCGATTTCTATGATTAAGATTTTGTTGTTCGTAATTAAAAACTCGTTTTAGGTTTCGTTCATTAACAACTTTAATAAGAACCGGAATCTTTTCTCGTTACTATTAAACACCTTCAAAATAGGCAAAAATTATTAAATTATCAATGTAGCATTGAATTCCATAAAGCCACGTTGCATTTGTGGCCGACACCGCTACTACTGAGCATGAGCGTGGGTTCGATGCTCAGTTTTTCAGTTGCAGCTTGTATATCTACCTAATTGAGCCCTAGTATTGCTTGTAACAACACAGGGCGTCACATCAAGCTATACATATCCAGTATAACCTGACCTCGCTTTGTATGAGCTTCCCTGAGAGCTTGCTTGAGTATAATGAGAAATCAGCGTACACTGGTTTAGCATAGCTTGATTGGTCGTCGTATGTGCACAGCCTTTTGATAACATAACATATGTGATGTTAATGTATTATTTGCTTATCAGATGTTTAATAACCCATACTATATTTTTGAATCAAACCTAATAATCAATTTCCCATTGTTCCAGGTACATAGCTGCGTCTATTAGCCCCGGCGGCGTTTCGCACAGTTATGGCAATCGATGGACACCGTCCCTCGGGTATGATCGCGCGGTTGATTGAATTGTTTCCCACATTACATGCCCGCTATTCGGGTACCTATTATTATTAGTACACGGGTTTAGATTATTAATTTAGTAGGGTATTGAGTGGGCAGAAATGACCTGATCTGACCTTTTGATTATTTGACTTGTCTCGGAAAATAAAGCTGAAAAATACATTGAACTCATTTGCCCGTTTTCACTGACTCTAAGCAATACCTAAATGAAAGTGCATTGATGGATTTTCAACCCTCGAGTCGGCTCCGAGAGTTTAATTTGTAACAGTGCAATAATATTAAAGGCATTTATTTTTAGTATCAGTTAGTGAAAATGAGGAAATTGTTTAAGGTAAAATAATATCACTGGTTGTGACAGTTTCGGCACCATAAACGTTAAAATGATCATCTATTTTCTGGTCCAACATCAGTATTTTATAACTGAAACAAATATCCCCTATACCAATAAACCCGTACCTAATAATTATACAAGAAATAAAAAAGGAGCTCTCTTTACGATTTTATAACGTCAACGTAATCCTCAGACTGTACCATTCATCCCGCTATTGTCTCTGATCCTAAATCATCTTATTTGCACCCTCCGCGACATAATTCTGTGCTAACTTCGCTTGCCCTCTTGAAATTATTTCGACTCTTGCACTCAGATTCATTGTTTTCCTTTGATGATAAACTTCAGATTTTAATTAAATTAAATTAATCTTAAAAAATAAATTGTTGACTGCTATTTGAGACGCGTGACGTTGCCAGCTTTTAGAATGCACAGCCCAAATGTTAAGTTGAAACTTGAACTGAAATAAATCTGCAAATTCAAATAATTGTAAAATAGAGTAGTGAGTAATTACAGTAATGAGTAGTCTCACAATAAAAAAGTAGAAATATGTTGGAATGCGGGCATAGAATCGGTCAAAGTGGTACGGACAAATCGGAATAATAACGGACGCGGTTCCGGACATGGACACTTCCAAATACTTATTGTATTGTATAACGGGCTGGTGTCCGCAACTATACGTCAAAGCGCGTATTTTGCGTGCGGGTGGGAAATTTATTCGATCCATTGGTAATTTTCTGACCTCCCGAAAATGTATTCGTCTAGTCAAGTAGTGAACTGACTGACACAACAAGTATTTGAGTTATGTTTGTGTCCAGAGCTGCGCCCGCACTTCATCCGTACCGGATTCGCCGATTCCTTACGCTTGTGTCTAACATCAAATAATTAGGTTATTTTTAATATTTTATACGCAAACCCTGCGTAGGGAACATAGCACGAATGGAACGAAAATTTCGAGATCTGTGAGCGGGGTGCGATGGTCTAGTTGGTTAAGACATCCGGTGTACTGAATCGGAAGGTCGCAGGTTCAAACCCTGCTCGCACTGGAATTTTTCTTTCCATGTCAAAAACAATTAGGTTATTATTCGAGGAAAAGAAAATAACGCATATGACACAGATATGTACGGACAATTCTTGAAAGTTCATTACTTGACTAGACGAATGCATTTTCGGGAGGTCAGGTTACCAATATTATTATCACTTTTTAACAATTATTCATCCCCCTAATGCTTACATCAGTAAGTAATAGGTACCTATACCTATTTCCCCAATACAAAGCAGAACAAGAACCGAAGATACAAACTGCTTATCTGTCTGTCTGTCCGCGGCGAGATTATCTCGAACCGACTTCAAACTTTGTCGATGTTGAAGTCGGTATAAAAAGGGTTACCTGTCTGTTTCGCTTGTAAGGATTCCCGACTTGGAGACTTTGGGGCCGGTTGAATGGGGTTAACGTTTGGGATTTCGGTTTTAGAGGATCTGTAAAAGTTGAAGTTTGAGAATTTTCTATTTAACAGCAATGTTAAAAATGTATAGCGTTGTTTCACAAAAACAGTGCAAGCAGTGTGGATTAGCATAAAGAATACCAGAGGACCTATACAGGGTGGAGACGAAAATTCCATCACATCCATTCATAGATTTAAAAAAAATATTACAGTTAGCAAGAATATGGCCATTTTACACAAAACATTTGATTGATGCCAATCGATCCTGTTTCTAAAACTGATCAAAAACTTCTATGGGACCAACCCAGGTTGGAGTACTAAAACAGTCAGAAATCACAATAATCTGTCTAAGTCCATTTTCGTGTGGTAGTTCCCCTTAGCGCCCCGCTGAAAGTTTACACCCTGTATAAAGACTGCATTTTGACAATAGCCGCTTAATAAAAAGCTTTTTATGAATTAAATACGATCACTAAAGATGATAAAATCATTTTTTTTAGAAAACCGAATTAAAATTATTTTAACGTTCTCGAAGATTGTCTAATACTTAACAGAGGATATTCTCCAAGCTGATAATTAAGTCACATTTAAAAAACTCGAAACTCCTCCATCAGAACAACACCCAAAAAAGCTCATTAAACTGAACGCTTTACGCCGATCGCTTTACTAGAGGTTAGACTTAACCAAACGAGTTAGATTGGAATTTAAACGCATCAGTTGATTGTGGCCGCCATTTGCTAGCCATCAGTCGCACTTAACTGAAACTTAAACGAGAAACTTCAGATAAAGACACGGATATAGGAAGACTAGATTTGTTTTTACTTAACTTTCCTTTCTTTCACGAGAAAAATGCATAATTATTATGTGTATCTTGCAGAGAGACAATTTGTCACCTTAAAAAAAATTGCTGTTCCATACATTTTGACCGTGTAGGTAAGCACTTTTGTAGCAAACACCAGTTTTTTTTTTAATAACTGATGAAAAATTTCTTTTGTGGGGAATGGGTCTCTGAATAACGTACTGAATACGTGGTAACTGTTTTCGCGTCGGTGTCCCTTCCTCCCCGCAAATAATATTATTCCTTTGGCTTTTTATGCAGGCTTAGTAGCAACCTCTATTACGGCGTCATATAATAGAGGTTATATCTCAGGCCTTAGACCGTTTGGTGTACGTATCTTAAGCCATTTATCTTGATCTCATTATCTTTCATCTTTAAAAAGCTGTACGTATTTAGGCACTGCAATTTCCTGGCCCGTGGTCATAAAAATTACAATAAACATCTCTATCAATTCTAAGCTTATTTTAACCTATCTTGCACCAGTGTTACTGAAGGATAAAACTTGAACACAACTACGCTCAAATAGCTTCTCTGCCACCTCCTACTACTCTCGTCTTTGCCGCATCCAGTTACAAAGTATCTGCGACATTAATTAAGTAGCGACTGTTAATAAATCGCGAAGTTTCCAACTCGGATAGATTGTACGACGGCTCTTAGGTTTGTACTTTGTTAACGAACTCTAACTTAACTACTGGAGCAAGAGATTCTTCATTTTAAAAAAAAGCAAAGTATTATTTTTCATTATATTTGTCTCATGGATCTATTAAGACATGTGTAACGTCTAAGAACCAAAAAATCGTACATAATTATGAGACTACCCGCACGGGGCCTGCGTGGTGTATTATTCAACGAGCCAACTCCTCTGAGTGTCTAAGAGAAGACCAATATCTGAGCAGTAGGAACCAGCATATGTACTGACAAAATATGCAAGAAAAACATTTAGATACGTACGCAGTAAATAAAGACAAATTTTGATATAATATTTCGTTCCTTCTAATTAATCATAATATCGCTGTCTAACTATTTCCATCATTCAGTTTTACAGCATGAACCATTCTCGACTTTTCAAAGATAAGAAATCTAAGTTCCTATTTCACCCCCTTGACCGACATTGCACCCCCAGTGCCGTCAATATTAACCTTCTCTACGTATCCATCTTGTAGCTCCGTGCAGACCAGTAGTTATTGAAGATAGCCTGCATTATTGAACAGCTCTCTATTGATATTATGATGTTCTCTTTGCTGGTGCGATATTGCAGCTATTTGGATGGCAAAGTGCAATTTAGTGGGAGATGAGGAGAGGCTTTGTATGTTATAGCGTTGCCACCGCATCTACGCATGAATAAGAACTTGGTAATAAACAAAGGAGCTGGGATAAACATCCTTCTTTAAATAAATAAAACTCATAAACCTTTCAAGTCATTGATCTGTTAAATAACAGCTTGCTATCAAATTTTCTTTTCGTATAAAAAAACATATTCAGCCCAGAACAGACATAGAACAGAAACATATTCAGAACAGTATTGTTCCCACTGCTCTTCCCCTATATCCTTCCAGGCAATCTTCTCCTTCGCCACCTCGAACCAGCCATCGTGATGTACGTCCATATCAGCTCGCTACCCCACCTTCAGAAGGCTCACTAAGCTTCACTGTAAATGCAGAAGTGAACTTCAAAATATTATTTCAGAAAGCTTTGAATTTCTCATGAAAGAACCCTTTTTCATTTACATAATATAAGTTCCTTTCAAAACAAACTTATAGTACAACATTCTCAGTTTATACCATCTTCAAGAAGTTCCCAACTTTTAATCAAGAACTTCAATTTGGATTTTGTTATAGACTCATGATTGAATACACCCCAAAGAAACATCTATACTAAATTAACGTACCTATCTAAATTGTAAGTTATTTTTGGGGAAATTTTCTTCCAAATAATGTCCCAAGGCGGATGAAGGGGGGATGAAACAGAATTCTATTAATGTCATGCCACCCCCAAGGACCGGATTTCTTCATTTCCTAAACGCCTCTTGGGGTAGAAAACACCCCGCTCAGATATTTACCGCGGGTAGTTGAGATGGAGATAAAATTGGTTATAATAAACTGAGTTCCTATCTGGGTGAAAAAAATTGACTTGATTGACTTGGATTTATTTTTGAGAACGATGCTAGCATTTCTTGACTGAATCCAATTTTGACAAATACGAGCCGACCGAGCGGACGAGCGAGCGACAAGCGTATATTGAGCCTGTATGAGTTAGCTCTATAGTGTCAAGTGATATCTCTCTCTGAAACTTGTCCCTCATAATTTACCAAAAAGCATAGAAATGTTCCACTTAGTTTTTCTTCAAACCTTAAATAACGGTAATTCTAACACCTTTATTAATAAATCTTTATAAAATCTCTCTAAATAAAAATCCCATTACATTATTCCTAACCAAATCAAAAAGTCCTTAACTCGCAAACGAACTCAACCCCTAAAAAATTCGCTTAAAAAATTCACCCCCTTTTCAACCCTTCCGAGCTACCAATAATAAGTCTCCATGATTCAGGAAATTGCTACAACCAGATAAAGGAGTGAGCCGGGTAAAAATCAGCCCGAGACCGGTTTGTTCCGGTTCCAGCCGGTTTAGACTAGCTTGAATTTAGTTTAAGACGTTTGTATGGAAATGTTGGTTTGTCTTTTGTTTGGAGAAAGATGAAGCTAGATGTAGATTTTTAAGAGTTTAAAGTCTGGGAGTCGTTTGGTTTGTATTCATGAGTATTTTCTTGCCTTAAAAATTGTCAAAGAATTCAAACTAAGCTTGTACAATGTGCTTGCTAGATTAACCCTGATTCTATAATCCCTAAAGCGCGTTTCTATATTATTTTAAGTATTATTGCTTGTCCATATTGTCACAAATCAGAAATGAGGAAATACGCAAGAGAACCAAGGTTACCGACGTAGCCCGAAGAATAGCCAAACTTAAGTGGCAGTGGGCAGGGCACATTGCTCGCAGAACGGATGGCCGTTGGGGACGAAAGGTTCTGGAGTGGCAACCCCGAACCACTGGATGCCAGTAGCATGGGACAGGTCAATGTGGCGACACTTGGGGGAGGCCTATGTCCAGCAGTGGACGTCTTTCGGCTGAAATGATGATGATGATGATGATGATGATGATATTGTCCCACAGCTGGCCAAAGGCTCCCTCTATACCTTCCAACATTCGTTCCTAAATTATTAATTCAAATAATACTTCATTTTTAAAACTCTTCCAAGATAGTTGGCTACCTATCATAATAACAACCATTTTCATATTTTTCCGAGCACTACAAAATATTTTCTTACGGCTATTCTTGAAGAATAGTAAAAAGATAGAAAACAAGTAACCACCGCCAACGGCTATGATCTTAATACACTTCGCTTCCTTCTTCCACTTCTGTAGTTCGCTACATTTTTATGTTCATAAACAAGGAATTAAGGTACTTTTAGTGAAACAATATGAATAAATAAGAGTTAACTGGGAAACCACAATGAGTTTGTTTGTTTATACATAGATTCTACGAAGAGGTTTTTCATTTTATTATCCTTTATGACTTTCGATTCAGACAACCAGTCTTACCAAGGCTTATCGTATTACCTAGTAACTCGGTTGTGGACGTCAGATAGGCAGCCACTTCACGTAAATTGCTTGTATTGGGCTGCGTCCTGTTAGACTGAAAGCTGACCCCAAAAAAAAATATAGTATTCAAAAGTATGTATTTATGCTTATATTGGCAATGCAAGGTTGGTGCAGTTAAGCATTCGAGCGAATAAATAATTTCCAATCTCAAACTCAAATGTAATATCTTCAAAATACTGTTACAAGTCTTCTTCTTATACCAATTAAACTCCCAGAAAACAACACAAAATGGTGGGCAATTAAAAAGTGACTCGAAACAAATCCCCTACAGAAGAAATACATAACGCTTACTTAACAAAGAGGCAAGCAGGGTAGCAGGGTAATTGCCATTGGAACGTCGCCAAGACGTACAGACAGACGGTTCAACTATGTCTTAGTTCACAATTTACTGTAGGCTTTTCATACTACTGTAATGGGTAGTTAGTGGCTGAATATGGTATAATTAGTTCGGGGAAGAAATAGTGCCAATTTTCGTTTAACTTTATTGGTAATGTAGTCTGTATATGCAGTATTTCAACCCTGCAATGAGGATAGTAAAGCCATGTTATACCCTAGCCTAACTATAACCATATAAGTAATTACACCCCTTAATTTGTGTAGGGGGTGAAGCCTGATATAGTGTTATGCAGGAAACATATGGTTCATGTTACAGATACTATATCCGAGATTAAAGTTATGCAAGTAGAAACTAGGGTTCATATTTTTACTACACATATATATAAAATGCACAAGTTGAAAGTTGAAACACTCAGACTATCAATTCGTCTTCCAAAGATCTAAAATACATCCATACTTTTTAGGCACAGCCTCCTTAACTTAATACCAAAGACAATTCGTCTATATTTGTCCCAGCCATTATCCCACAGATTTCCCACAATAAGAAATTAATCTGCCGCGGGGATTACACTCGTTAATTTATTTTCTTATAAAGTGGTATTAGGAGCTAATGAAGGAAATAGATGCGGCATTATTATGAAAATAAATTCTTGGAAAGTCATAGATGATAACGCTGTTTAGTTGGATAACGTAGAGAGAGATTCTTCATAAAGTTCTTAACATTCTGCTTCTTCTTTGGGGCCCTCTACAACTATAGAATCCTCCTTGGTCTTTGCGAAGTGAAACAGCTCAGCAGCATTCGTGACTCTGGTCCATTTGCGCATGTTTCACAACTAAAACTTAGGCATTAGCGCTATTTTTTTGTATTATTAATTTGTCGTACGACAAATAAACACGAAGACAGGCCCAAAAAAAAATAAAAAGCTAAATAAAATGGCTTATCCACATACAACTGAGCACATTTTCTTCCCACAACCTTACATCCGTTCTCCTTAATTTCAACGATTTCTTACTAATTGCTGATTTCCTAATTAATCACAAGAGAGTTATTTGATTAATAGGCCTCCGATGCCAACGTTGCGAACCAGGGGGGGGGGGGGGTGAACAGCAATACAGGGGGTGAAGGCCGTGATTTAGCGATTTTACTCAAAAGACGCCACTTCAGTTTAGATTTTCAGCGACTAATTAATAAGTAGGAAAGTGTCAAGTTTTAACGTTAAGAACTTGCGTTATTTTTTATGAGAAAATAAATTTTTAATAAAAACAGGTCGCGGTTTTCGTAGCGCCCGTCAATTATTTTGCTGTGCTGGGTTAAAACTTGAAGAAAGTGGTTCTTGAAAAAGTTGAGGCTAGTACTTTTTATTTTAGATCAAGTTTTTCGCTCAAAATGCGCTTACTTTTAGATCATGTTTTAGGAATACGAGTATTTTATATCTATTTTCGTAACCATTGACACATCTCTATGCCTGACGTCAAACTTCAAATAATTACTTTGACAAAGAAACAAAAAGTAAATTCAGCTTCACCTCTTCGCTTTTGAATAAACCAGTCCCGAACTCCAATTAAGTTAAAAGCTAATTACATTTAAGTACTCAGTAATTATTGAACAGAAATCGGAGTATTTTCACTAAAGAAAGGCTAACATTAGCAAAGAGGTATAAGCTAAAAAGAGAAAAGTTAACCAATGCGAACCGTGGACACAAAATACTTAATAGCACCCAAAATTCGGGACCTAGTAAAAAAACAGTCAAAGTGAGTGCCAAATAAAACTTTGTAAAAAAATCACGAGTGATATCCAAATGGAAATGGAAAAAGCCAGCTGATACTGGGACTTACGGAGAGTGGAAACTGCAAAGGACTCAAAAAGGCCTCAGGCTACAGGCCAACGCCGGAACATGGCCTGGACGCCCCCGCATTGGCCTTGCGGGGGCGAAAAAGCATGGCCTTTCAGATGTTTGGGAGAAATTTGTTACCAAAGGTGTATGTTGGGGTTGTGGAGGTGACTGGGGGTACAGTGGGGGGTTGAAAGTGGACATTGACAGTTCGGAGTATACGGGTTATAGATATTGTTATAGTAAGCCGGGGTATAGGCAGAGGGCCAAGTCCTGTGAGGATGCGAGGTTTATACATATCAACTTCGTGTTGTTGGCGGAGGTGAAACATTTTGAAAAGGTGAGTTTTATTTGAGTTATTTTTGGTTACGGAATTTGATAAAATACTACAAAAGAACCTGTTCTAATTATAATTTATGTGTTACGTTAACGTCAAATAACATACATAATTACATATGTAGGTAGGTATACATTTAGATCCAGTTAACACTAATCAAACATAAATTAGTCATTAACACAACAACAAGGTAAACACATCATGAAAATTACAATAACGTAATCAAACATTAATTCCGTCCCTTAAATATTCACTTACGGCCACCCTTATTCGTTTAACTCAACCCAAATTCAACCCTAAAATGTTGACGTAGGGGTGAAAGTGGCCTGTATACGGGGTGTTGGTAATTAGATGTGAGGGTTCAAAGCGCGACACAGTTAGGGGTGAATGCAGGTGGGTCGAATTGGAGGTATTAATTAACTTTGTACCTAAGAGGCTAGGCGAGATGGTTGACGATGTTGTAGGAATTCTGGATTGAGAGCGTTATGTTTTGTTTGTGGGTCGCGTGTTGAGGTATTAAGGCGTTGTGATGAAATTATTACTAGAGGCCTATAAAATGAGGTAATTATCTGCCTTGTTAGGCTAGTGGCCGCAAGCACTATTGCTGAGCATAGGGTTCTGGGGTCGATTCCCAAATTGGACAGTGTTATTTGGTTTACCATCAAGAATTTCTCAGTAGCAACCTAGAATGAATTTGTGCCCAACAGACTCTCTTTCTATTTCATGCGAGTTAAAAATAACTGGTAAAATTTGGGTAAACTCTAGGTACACCTCTACCCATCTCTTCGGGGTTTACAGATGTGTAGTTATGTGATAATCGATAGAACATAATTATTCAGTCTGGAATCCAGCTAATCTTAACTTGTCACCGGCAACTTGTAACATTAGGGTCAGATAACACACGGCCGCTCCTCGCTTATCACTGAATTTAAATACTTTTTCTGATCGTAGTAAAGAGAAAGGGTGATTTCAATTCATTTGAGGGGTAAAATAACTCGTGAATATGATCAATTTGTAATTTTAAAAGAGTAACTGTCGAGTTTATTGCAGGGTCTTCTCCAAAGAAACGAAGAAATTCGAAACGAACACCTAGCTTCTGACATTTCATAAGAACTGTCAGGAAATGTCAAATTTCATGTAGGTTATAATGTTTTTTTTTGTGTAACGGAATTAAAACTTCTGTCTACACATTTTAGTTCATAGATTCGGTGGTTATTGATAACAGATTCTTTATTTTTATCACCCCTCGAAATCTCAAAAAAGACCAGTGACAGGTTATAAAAAAATGTTTCATTTTCAAAATGAACCCTCAATCAGAATATCACTAACCAGCCAATTTCAAAGCTTGATCGAGTTAAGGGGCCAGGTTCGCACACCGCAGCCTAAGCAGAGGGCCACGGCTCTTAATCTAGTAAACGCACCGACAGCGACAGGCCTGCGGCAGTCGCCACTTGATTGGGATAACGCTATTAGTCGCCGCGGCTCGCTGCGATTAATTTGTTGCGTGGTGTAGCAGCGTGTGGACACGATATAAGATACAGATTTTTTTATGTCTATCAGGGAATTTAAATATTCTTTTTTTTATTACAATTCAATATTTTTTTCTAAATCAAAAAATCAAATCATTTATTCGCATAGAATGTAGGTATTGTATAATAAAGTTGTTATTAAATATAGTGAGCCGGGCATCTTAATCCAACAGTGGATATCTTACCATTGATAAGATACTTGTGATATAAGGATGATGTATAACAAAAAGATTCATGCTGAAATGGTGTCGATGATGTCATCAATTATGCACATTACATTGCATTAGCATTCTGCCTGAGTTTTGGCATGCAAAAATTAACAAATAATGTCAGTATCAATGAAATTATGAAATAATAAAGAAAATGATTACAGTAGTTAGTAATAAATTATTTTAACAAGTCTATAGACACAAAAATTGAAGATGTCAAAAAATTATGTCAATAATATTAAATTAATATGAAATGTCACACAGTATCAAAAATAATAATCACATGAGTAATAAATTTCTGTATAAAAAAGTATATTATAATAAGATAATGAGTAAAATTACGAAATTATTTTTACAAGTCTAGAGTAGGTATTAAATAATGTCAATACTATAAAACTGTTGAAATGTCACACATAGGTTCATTCAAAAAATCACTAATGAGTTACACATTTCTGTATCAAAAAAGCCTTGAGTTTATTTTTAAATTGTTGGAGAGTGTAATTTTTTATGCTGTCTGGCAGTTTATTTAATATTATTGGACCCACGCAAAAAACACTCTTCTAAAAAGATAGATGATGGAACTGGCTTGCCGCGGTCACGCAATCGCTTTCAGTTAAATTGATATTCAGCTACTGCATCCATTTAGACTGGAAATCAACCCCAACAGAGGGATAAGGCCTGGGAGATGATGATAAGAATAACATGGTTGACCAATTTATACCTATTTATTGATTTTTTTTAAATTTCAAAAGCTTGAACTTCACTTAAGCTTGTAGGGTAAGCTTAATTATTAATTAAAATAACCTACAGTACGGACTCCTTGCGATAGACTTTCTAAATACAAGTCTGTCTTTAATAGCCTCAAATTACTTACAGAGACGAGAAATAGAAAAGAACGTTCTAAATTGTATAAAATATTGTGTTTCAGATAGGTACTTGATATTTGGATACATACATTTTTTTTACGTACATTTTTTTGTCGGCGTCTAATAATTTCACCTCTACACAATTTGCATACAAAATGGCTCACTTATTTTTCTCGAAGTTCTATCCTAACTTACACACCATATGCCTACATGCAAAACACCTTACATTCTACTTACTCTCTTACTCCATTAATCACGTCACAAACCCTATTTAATATTCTCAGTACATGGCACCGCGCTCTCATGACGTCACAATGTATAAGTTACACCCTGTATAGCACATAAAGGTATTACCCTGTATATAACATAAGATATGAGAGTGAGGGGAGGTAACTCTAATCATGTGGAAATTCACTGAGAATTTTGAAAAGGGTTTTAGGTACAATAAAGGTACTTACTGCAGGAAAGGTTTAAAATAGAATAAATTAATTTTCTAAAAAGTAACCTTATTGCTGTACCTAGAACTTTTATTAATTAAACATGGATTGTTTTCAATACGAAGGACTAGATGATCTAGATAAAGTGACATTCTATCAGATAAAACGATGAGGGAGAAAACATAAACATATTTTATTGACATAATTTAGGCTTAGCGTGGTAACACCAGGAGGGGACGCCTTAGCTCGAAGGACACACACTGACCTTATTGGTGAGGCTCTTCAGAAAGATCAAGTGCGCAGTTCTCGTAACCGGCGTGCGTATATAACCAGTTGTATGAACGTGGACGTGGTAAAAGGTGTGTGCAAGGATCGTATTAGGTGGCGTTCAGTGGTTTCTGCCTACCTCCATGGGAAAAAGGCGTTTATTTAAACTTTTCGATCGCTTTAAAAGTAGTCAGTTGTGTTAGAAATAAGCTGTTGTGACAATAAAAGGGAAATAAAGCCGATATTCAGCACTTTTTGAACGTCAAAGTGTACAAGGGACTGTCTTCCAAAACGTCTTCCCTTCGTATTTATAACCAACTTATTTCGTAAGCTAACGTCAATTCCATGAAAGTTATTTTGAAGAAAACGCTTTGAAAGTGATTACTATCTGTATTGACCTTCACTAATACCTACGAATGGTAACGATTGATAAACCGAAGCATCAGTGCTTGATAAAAGTACCAGGGTTCTAATCTATTCAATTTTTAAACCGCACCTTGAAGGATGGCGGCAATAATTTCCTGTAAATACAATTTATGTTCATGTGTCTGAGTGTCTGAGATCTCGGAGTGTCGGAGTGTCGGGGTGTCGGGGTGTCGGTATGCAATAGTAATGCTACGTGCAACCTGTGAGAGACGTGACCGGTTTTATCCGGTTACAGCCATACGTAAGGATAGACAGAAGGCTCACAGCAGGTAGTCAAAGATGCCAATTTTCGTGGAGACAATTCTTCTATTCTTCTTCGTTGGTCAAGTGGTCACAAGCGCTACTGCTGCTGAAGTCCTGGGTTCGATACCCAGGTTACATAAAGTGTTATTGAGTTTTTTTCTGATCAGTAGCAGCGTGGTGTCTGGTTGGGCCCGGTTGCTGGCCATAGGCTTACCCCTTTTACATGGGACCTAAACATAACTGGCAAAATGTGGGTGTACGAAATTTACACCTTTGCCTTACCGTCCAGGGATTACAGGCGTGATGTTATGTTATGTCATGTCATTTATGAACATTCGTGTGTCAAATGAAACTTCTGTATCCAGATTCTGGTTTTCACAGCCGCGAACCGGTACGATCTGGATTAAACCGGGTAAAAAGACAGCTGAAGTATTAGTCTCGCGATGTAGTAACAGTTTATCTGAGAAGCTTATTATCTAGGCTCCGTGTGGAGAAAGGAAAATGTAAGGATTATTTATGCAAGTTGGAAGTATGAATGGAAGAAAAACAATAATACCGGGGGGAAATTGGTATCCATTTTTCTTTAAGACTGTTTTAGAACATAGTGGAGGTCAGAACCAGAAAAGTTCCGAAATATTTTGTCTACTTGATGTTTTTGAAAACATAGAAGTCTTATGGGGAAGTAACAATTAAGTATACAGCAGACCAATACTTAACAATGAAGGGATAAGCAGAGTTGTACCAACATATAGTAACCCATATTTCGCCAGTTATGTTCAACTCCCACAGGGTGAGCTAATGAAAACCAAAACTAATCATCTTAATAACTAAACATTAAAACGCCCACAGATAGTGTAGTTATCAACTTTTTTTCTTCTCTCTGTAAAAAGCGGCTCTTGCTGTTGCAAAGAAAAAATAATAAACTGATTAATACCAAAATCATTAATTTGCGAAAAGCCTTAAACAAGAACCCCATCATCATCTGCCTAGCCTTTTTCCCAACTATGTTGGGGTCGGCTTCCAGTCTAACCGGATGCAGCTGAATACCAGTATTTTACATGGAGCGACTGCCTATCTGACCTCCACAACCCAGTTAATACTGGGTAATACGATACCCCTTGGAAAGACTGGTTGTCAGACTTTTCGGGCCACTGACTACCTAACGACTGTCAAAGATCTACAAATGACACCCGGGACCAACGGCTTAACGTGCTTTCCGAGGCACGGAGGAAACTCGGTAAGTAATGGGTGGTCACCCATCCACAGACCAACCTAGGCAAGCACGGCTTAACCTAAAGATCGACCCGAGCGGCTGTTATTATTTAGCCACGAGCTCCTTAAACAAGAACCCCATCTCACACAAATCAGGCTACAACAACACTTCTTAACAAAACAAACAATAGAAGAAACACGACTCCTCCTAGCCACTTGGAGTTCTGCCCACCCTCTGAAAGCAACAGATAACTTACCCCGGTTATCTAACGAAGACGTCAGGCTGTAGCACAAGTTTCAGGTGTATCTGGTCCACTTTGTGGGAGGCTGTATTAAATTCATTTTAGTTAAAGTTATGGCCGGAATTTGTGGCGAGTTGCGGAGATGGGAAGATGGTTGTCGTGTTTAGCGGTGTTTGTGATGGTTGATTATGTTGTTATATTAAATGGTTAGAATGGAAAGAACTACTTGAAAAGGCATTAGAAGTGAGAAGTGCATGCTACATATATTTTGTCCTTTCTTGCAAGTTTCAGTTGGCATGCAGATACGGCAAACATAAAAGTCGACTTTCTTGAAGTTAAGAGGTTTTACTGTCGAAATTGAAACAAACGAAGACTGAACGGAAATGTGTGGCAGTCTATGGAAAATCGATGTGAGTTCCAGCAGTGAACTGCGACAAGCAGAGATGTTTGTCTTTATCTCCTTGAGAAAGGGAAACTTTTTAATTTAAGTTTGTAGTCGGTAAACAGTGTCTGCATCACTTGTACATAAATCAATCAAATCAACTCACCTCAAAGCGTAAGCCACAGTCTACCTTCCACATCGCCAACCCCAGCTTTCTCTAAATCTATTTATTTTAAAGGCACGTTCGCTAACAGAATTCCTTGAATTATTCCCACTCAAACGAACCACAAAGTTTAACTGGGAGATGTTTAAAATTAAATTTCAATTCGTTACAATAGGTGAGCACTAAGAAACTTGTAATACTAACAAAAGAGAAGCTATATAACGAGTGAGCGAGCAAAGCGAGTTAGGATGCTACCACATTACTTCTGTAAGCGTTTTTTTGAGTGCAGCTTTCCGGATGAGAGATCCGGATAAGAATGGATTGAGTTACGCTGAAAGTTAAAGTGAAGCTAGCAAGTTTAAAGGGAAAATCACCTCACAGGTTATTTGCGTAGCATCATGCGTGTTTTCCCAGGAGGGTTATTAGGAACAGTTGACCTGCAGGTCACCCACATTCTTCTCATTATATTGTCTGTAGTATCCTGTCAATAGATGACAACTATGATACATGAGTCGAAAGCTAATCACTACCATAAAATATTTGGAAGAAGTATTTGATGAAACTTAGAAGCAGATGGTTCCCAACCAGTCTTGCACAGTTTCCAAGTGCAGCCCAAATCCAGCGCAACCAAGTGTGGGGACACCTTAACTGAGCTCCATTGAAGCGCAACCGCGACGGGTCGTTATCGCAGGTGGCCGGCCCGGTTATATCCGACTAAATCCGGTTACAACCCGGTTACCAGCCGGGGATTACTCGCTTGATCCGGTTCCCGGTTCCACAGTCGTTTGCAACTTGATTTATTCACTTGGCTGTACCAAGTTTTTTACTAATGTATTTCCCTTTTTTTCGATTTCGGATTATGCTTGATGTATGTACCGTGTTTTCTGATGGGTTTCGAGATTTAAGGGGTTTGGTAGGGTCTAAATCATTTTAGATTGGTTCCGGCTTAATGATGCTTTGTCTAACTGGTTTTAGGGGGTCCGTAAATCAAATTATTACCGTAAATCAACATTGTGATGAATTTTAATGTATAACTCTTTTTGACGCTGTATTTCCAGCCGTTGTTAATTATGTTGTCACCATTAATTATGCAAATTAATTAATGTTGAAAAATTACGGTGAATGGAGATCCCTAATTACAAAAAAAAAACCTATTCTGCATGCAGCAATTTGGAAAAGTTATGCCGACATAATAATATTCATTTTCTCACTTTTACATTAATTGAATTTTTCCCTCAAATAAAATGGTAACATTAACTTCTAACGTGCATTAACACCCTAATAATTCCTAAATTACATTCCTAATTAAAATGTCCAATTGGTGTAACAAATATGATTATTGCAAACGTAAATTATGCTAACTCAAAGCAAAAACTGGCCGCCATTTTGTCAACCGACTGGCTGGATATAACCGGTTTAATCCGGAACCTTCATCATGAAAATTGGTACTGACACAACAAAATTATTGTAATGTAATATTTAGTAATATCTTCAGTTAGCATTCCTTTTCGCTACTGCTGTACACGAGGATTCGATTTCCGGGTCGGGCAAAGAGTTAGTGGGTTTTTCCAAAAAATACAAGCCTTGCTAAGTAGCAGCCTGAGTCCTGGGTGCCTGGTTGATGGCAATTGGCTCGCCACTTATTACATGGGGCTTCAACATAAGTAGTGAAATACTACAGTTACTCGTTAACTATTTATTTGTTATAATAATATTGTTGGAAACTGTTGCTCCGTCAATTACCCCCAAAGGTTCATTGGAAGACCAGCGTTAGACAGGATCCTGCCTGTCATCCATCCAGCCTGTCTGGCATGAATGCTGAAATGAACCTTTTTGGCGCAGCCGTGAGACACACAGCACATACTATGTATTTTCTCTTTTTTTTAATTTGTCATTTATTTTTTATTTTGTATCTATTTTTATTCTGTGTGCTTAAGGAACTGACGTCAAATAAACTTTATTCTTTCTTTCTTTCTTTCAAATATGGGTGTACAATGGATACACATTTGCCTAACTCTTAGAGGATTACGAGCGATACGTTGTTTTGCTCCCCCTCTTTCTTCTTCAGTATTTTAACGGAACCATGTCAATTTAATACCATTAATTAATCACATCTGCCTACAGTATAATACTAAACATCGCTTTTTCCACAACACCAGGATTTTCCGCCTTCCGCCACCATTTTAATTATAATTATTTATTTTCCCCTTTTAAATATTTATTGCTTATTTACCTCTTTTTAAAGCTGAAAGCTTGATTAATTTGAATGTCCTATCAATCTTCACAGCTTAGATTTGACAGCTAATTTAATTTGCCTTTCAAAAAACCCGGATAAAAAAATATTTCAGGTATATCTTTGCTGGTTTGGCGAACACCTCCAATAGACGCCATTACCAGACAACTTAGAAACCACATTACCCACTAAAATTAACGATTCAAATCACGTTTTGATCCTAATCAAACTCGGGTAACGTGTCCGCTCAATTTGCAACTTCTTACATTTGACGCCCGGGTGTGCCCGCTTTACCCGGGTATGCCCGCTTTGCCCAGTATTAGGGCTTTGTTGGACATTATAATTTGTTCCGGGACATGTTGGGACGTGACATTCGTTACGTGTTTTGAATATTACCTCGTCTTGTATAATAAGTTCTTGCTAACTGCTATGGTCCAATTCTAATTCAGATTCATACTGAATTTTGGAAAGAGACATTTTATTTTAGACCCTCGTAAACTGTAAGCCATTTGATTTGTGGGTTAATCTTGTGTCATAGTATCTGATTGGTCGTTGTTATTTTGATAAATTATTCACCACTAAATATTATTAGATTAGTGAGCTCGTTTAATCATTCACAATAATCAATTTAACGTGAAATGAGATTAAACAGCTGGTTTATTATTCATGGTCCTGGTGTCCCACAATTACAGTTTATAGGTTCAGTAGTGTGCAGATCTTCACTTATTGGGTAAAAAGGTTACGGTTGTAAAGTATCATAGGTTAAAGGTGACCAAGTTATGCTAACATCCGTATAAGAAGACCAGCCTCAGCTTACTACTAATCCTTGACAAGCAACAACATCGACTCCAAGTCGAAGCCTCACAAACAGCCATGTATTTTCCATACAAAGTTCCACCACCCACATCTAAATACCAAGTAAACGCAGCATTATAGTTAGTGCAAGTAGTCGAAGAGCTAGTATTAAGGTATAAGCTACAAGTAGGCCGGGAGACTGTATCAATTTAACGATACGACCCGCCGGGTTATGGCGCACCTGTGACTTTGGTAGACTAAGGTAAGGATGAGGTTAGTTTTGTGCCTAACGGCAGGGATATGAAGTGTTTAGAGTTTATTTACTAACTTAAAGTCATTTGTGAATACTAAAGAATTATTTGCGAATGGTACTTTGCCTATAGAGGTTTTAAAAGAGCAAAAAAGCTCTAATTTTTAATTGTCATTCGCAGGGAAGGTTAATGGGGGTAACATTTATCAAGGTGTTGTCACTAATTCCGTTAGAAAATACGTTTTGCCAAATAGGATTGTTTTGAAACTTGTAAATCCAAAGAGATTAAAAATACTATCGTTCAGTAGATGTGCCATTTATAAAAGTTCTTTAACACAATTAAATTAATCCTACCTTCGTGTAGGCAGAGAAAATCACCATCAACTACCTTCTGCATAATAATCTTTGCTCATAACAAGCTGAATAAAAGTACTTAAGTAAATCTGGCAGGTAATAAATCTCGCAGGACCAGGTTAGACAGGGGAAGATGGATCGGCCAGGGAGGGGGAGGGGTCCCTCCCCCCTGGTTGTAATGAAGTGTTACTCGAATTAAATGCCGCGGCCAGGGGACTAGCACATATCATCATCACCTCATCATCTTCCTGCCCTTGTCCCATGTTACTTGGGGTCGGCGCAACACGTTTTCTTCTTCCAATCTCCTCTATCAACCGTCATGCTATTATTTACTCCTTTCACCTGCATATCATTCCTCACACAATCCATCCATCGTTTCTTTGGTCTTCCTCTCCCTCTCCATCCATCCACGTTTATATTCATCACTCTTTTAGTCACATGCAATTCGTCCCTCCTCATCACATGCCCATACCAAGACAGTCGATTCCCTTTTAGCTTTTCTGTAACTGGCGCAACTTTTAAGCTTCCTCTAATATACTCGTTCCTTACCTTATCCATTCTTGTCACACCACACATCCACCTCAACATTCTCATCTCGGCTACATGCAATCTTTTTTCATCCATCTTCTTCACAGCCCAGCATTCCGATCCATACAGTACGACAGGTCTAATCACGGATTTGTATATTTTCCCCTTTAATTAAAAAAACTAGCACATACTTAAAAAATTAAAAATATCGGCATAATTTGGGACCTAGGATTTTTGCCCTTTAATAGAACGTATTTAAAGCACATTTGGCCAGGATAAAGTACAAAGAAAGAACTAACTATGATACGATATTGTGTGAAACATATTTGAAAATGTCAAAACACATGAACTGCGGCTGTTAAAACAGTTTAGAAACGATATTATTGTTTTTTTTTCACATTTTATTTAAAAAAAATGCTCCGTGTTTTGTTTTTGGATTATAATACAATTGTCTCGACTAAGAGCTTGTTATTGAGGAATAAGTTACCAAATTTCCCCTGGGACGCCAGATTTGGAGCTCAGGGACGAAATAAATAATGAGCTGGTATAGCTTTTTGTCAAAGGGAATTTTGTATTCTACATACTTTGGAATAGGTCTACAAATAAACAAATCGTGGCTTTTCTGCTTGAGAAAAATAAGATGGATAAGTACGGATGGGCGAGAATAGTCACTCAGCGGAAGCCTGAAATCGGGAGTCGTAACTGTGGCAGGCCCAATAAACGCTGGCGTGACGATTTGGACTCGTTCCTCACTTGGCCGGAGAAGACAAAAAAGAAAGATTGAAAAGCCATGGGATAGCTTTGTCTAGCAGTGGGACGGAATAGGCTAGCATAAAAATCTCCTTAAATTGTAACAATCTGTGAAACTATAAAATGAAAATAGTTCAAAAGATATTTCTTAAACTACTTACATTATGAAGTTATCCGCTGAAATGTTTCGTAATACTTCAACGAAGTATCCAAAGAATTGCGAACATATTTTTAAAGAGAATCTTTTATATTGCAAAGGGAACGCTCACGGGACGTATTCCAAATATTTATTAAACAAATTCTTATAATTATTACAAAGAGCACAAAAGAAGTTGTTTCTTTTCAGAGTGTGTAGGAATTTTCACTTGTAAGCTTTGATACAAAAGATTACGTACCAAAGATAATCTTTCTAAATCTTTGAAGTTCTTTACCCTAATGTTTTATTGAGCCAAAGTAGATATCTTCTCTAGCCTGAGGAAAAACTGAACGTTATCGGCTTGTCTTATTGCTTCACTTCGTCTTTTTTAAACCAAACTTTAAGTGCAGGTTAATCATACGTAAGTGTCTCGAAAATGTACCTTTGTTTTGCATTGGCATCTTAATAACTAGCCGCTAACTCCGATTGTTTTCCGGTTCAAAACAATTTCACCTACAGTTGAACATAAATTACTTCAGCAGGAAGTCTAGCAGCGAAAATAATGATGAATAAGTAAAGAAAAATATGAAACTGGCCTAAACTGAGTTATTGTGGACATACGTAAAGCAATTACCTTTTGGACACAAACTATCTAACCTGCAATGTAACAGTGACTACAACACACTTGTTTATTTACTTTACACCCGGATCATAAAATAAATCCTTACAAATCGCTGCGAAAAGTAAAACCCGATAGCCGTATCACTATCCGGTTAAACCAACAAACAGTAACGGTCGCAGTAAACCGAATTGAATGCCGGAAATCCGGTTAAAAATGTTTAAAATGGCCAAGTTTTTTTAACCGCCACTGTAATCAACGAACAGTTGGACAATACAAACATTTGTACATAACGAATTTTTAATTAATTCTCGATTGAATTTTATTGAATTTTGGTACGTTTCGTGAATATGAATGATTTAAGCGGATTGATATTGAACTGTTACGATTTTAAGCGAGGGGTTACTGGGAAACTGCGAAATCTCGTTATGAATTGGTATTATTGACGTTTAATCTGGTTTCCGTGGCTTTATTCCTTTGCTTGTTTGTGCTGATTAAAAAGTTTTCAATTTTCTGTGGCATGAAGTGTTTCCCAACAGCCAAATTTTTAAGGGGTGTGATAATCCTATGAATTTGAAGAGTCAGCTGTCCTTTTTCGGCGAATTCCTTTATAATTTAATTCAAAGCATAATTACTTAATTACTCTCGGTGAACTCCTATAGATTTTTAATTAAAAGTCCAAATCCAAGTGTAGTAAATTATAATTGTTCAACGCGTTTCCGAGTAATAAAATAAAGCGTCATAATTGCGTGAAAGGTCGTAACTTAGTTTTTAGAAGTTGGGATTAAGTTTGTTGTTGGGAAACTCCCCGCAGGGACGCGACTTGCTTACTTCCCATGGTTTGTTAGATACAACCCCGTGGGCAAGATGTTGTAACGATGTTGTTTGTTGAAACACCCTGTACGACATGTATGAAGGATGATATGGCTAGAAAGGAGGTGACTGCTGAGATGACGAGTAATAGAGAGGTATGGAAGAAGAAGACATGCTGCGCCGACCCCAAATGAATTGAGATAAAGGCCGGAGAATGACAATTTAATTTTTTTATAAAAAAAAAAAACTGGAAATTACATTACACGAATATATTTTTTTTTTCAAGAAAATTATTCTTCTTCAGACAGAACAAGATCAAGTAAAGAAAATCCATCTCAAATGGTCTTATCTTTGTGATTAAATAGCCCTGCTATGTGCATACATTCACACAAACCATAGAGGCTAGGTAAAAATAAGTTTTATTCAGCAAAAACGTCCCAGCGGATACCTAGATCAGTCTAAGAGGCTACGGTCTAGACCTAAATACTACTTAACGACCGACAGTCAGTCACATAAGGTTGCTGATAGCCTGCAATTTCTCAACCTAACTTATCGACACAAAAAGTCTGAATTTGGTCTAGAATAATGTAACAGTACAAACGGTAGGGAATTAATTAAACATACGCTTGACTTCCCTCCTTTTTATGTTTTACAATAATATGGCCAATCTGAAACTAGGAAGCTCTGAAATATTAGAGGTTAGAGTCCAATTAACATAGGAGACATACATAACACAATTACAGAATTAATTACTATTTAAAACAGAAAATTATGTTAATGTTTGCAAAACTTTGTATTAATGCTGATCTAAACTAATTTAGCCAATCTACCAAACAAATCACTGTCACATATCAAAACGTAAATAAAAAATAAAACATAATAAAATTAAATTTAAAAAAAAGGCAGACTGGTATCTGGTAATCTTTACATCCAGCAATAAGTGCTGCATTCTCTTCCTAAATTCTATTCCAGCATGAAACACCACATGACTCTAACAACTATGCTACCCCTTCTGTATTAGCATGACAACAACAAAAAGGTACCCTCGACCCCAAAACCAGCTGATTTGAACCCCTCATCGATTATCCCTTGCACCTTCCAGGGTACAACAAAGGAAAATCATAGTATTAAGGCACCCTTATTATAATAAACCTTGGGTATTATTAAGGGTTGCTCGTGAGGCGCCGATAGCTAGAGTAAACAACATCAATATTGCCTGGGGTTGTTGTCGCTAGGGGTGAGATGTGTTTTTATCGATGTTTTTACCATAATATCATTGACCAGTCCTTTTTCATGGCTTTCCTAAGCTAATTCTTATTCCAGTGATAGATTTACTTACATGTTGGTTTAAAGATTTGCGAAGAGGAGTTAAGTTGGGTATCAGATTTTTATTTTCAATACATTTTGAAGCGGAAGTTCCCTCTAGCCTCGCTCAAAGATCATCGATAAAAAAACTACCGACACTTCCCATCACTAGGCCACTACCGACTCTCGGGTCGGCCACTAGCTAAGCTGTGTGCATAGTCCTTCACATCGGTTATTACTACACCCTGAGAATCATACCCTATACATAATTATACTTATAATAATTAAAAGCATTAGACAGAGACAAAACCTTTTAATGTCACATGTAAATGACTGCCATGGTTATTGGGAATGGCAAAAACTTTAGATCTTTGCTGCAAGATGAGCAGAACTTTAAGAGAAAATAAGGATTTCAGATAAAACAACTCTTAAAACTGGGTACCACTGCTGAGCATGAGGTCCTGTTTTCGATTCTTAGGTCGGCCAAAGTGTTATTAGGTATTTCCCATCAAGATTATCTCAGTAGCAGTCACGGAGTCTGGATTTGTGCCCGCTTGGTGGCAATAAGCTCGCCCCCTATTACATGGGACTATACTCCTTCGGGAATTACAGGCGTGATGTAATGTTGTCTCAGTTTAAATATGTCAAAGTTGTAGAATTTACCTACATTATATTTTGGAATAATTTTTGACATTGATTGTCGCTGACTTGAATTTGCATACCGTAGTTTCGTTCAAAATAAAAAATAGAACAAAGGATACTTTCAGCATTCGCTTGTTTTTTTTAAGAACGAGAATATTAATTGCCTTCAGATTTCAGTATGCCCCACCTCTCTCTCCCCCCACCATTAATCGTGTTTACTAAAAGTTGACCAAAAGCTCTTGATTCTGCTTACTTCAACGACCAGATACCAAGAACCCGTTTACCGATTCCCCTACATCTTTCAATCCTATAATTCGAAAATGAGTGAACAGTGTCCGATGTGTTAGCATAGTTACACGCCGATCAGTTATTCATGAGTTTAACTAACTTTCGGTCAATAATTCAACTTGTTGTTTGATCCCGCCCATGTACAGGGCTTTGTGGTTACTAACTAACCGAGTTTGGGATTATATTGGACTAGTGAACCGCCCCGGCTTCACACGATTCTCACAACCGGATAGAACTTGATTTTTTGTTATAATATGTTAATTAAATGTTAATTGTATAATAACACATCTTCAGGAATTAATTCTATCTTTTTTAGTAAATATAGAAAAAATCGGCATTAAAATTGGTTGCGCAGTTTTCAAGTACAACACGATCACACTGACAGACACGAAAAATGACTTTAAAAATTAAAATTGGAAACTTTTAGGTTTGATAAATCATTAATTTAATTTTGTACTTTGTGATTTGGCTCGTGTTCTTAAAAGGTAATGAGTTCATTTCTACTGCCGATAAAGTATTTGCTTTAAACAAATCAAATCAGCCGAACCTCAACTATCCTCAAGCCAGGCCGCTGCTGGAGACAGGTTTATTAAAGAAAACAGCAATTTACTAGAATCTAAGCTCAACAACAAATCGGCCAACTGAATCCTCTTTTTCAAAAACTAAGCCCCCCAAACAAACGAGCGACTAGTCGCAAAACCTCTTGCAGTAAGTCCCGACAATTTGGTCGCAGTGCCGGTAAACGGTGGCGATGTGAAGTCCTACAAATGGAGCACTTATTTCAACTGAGGACCAGTATTTTCACTGAGCTACTGTCCTACTTGCAAGTCGAAGCGATGCAATTCGAAAATATAAGTAAGCTGCAACTTCAAAGAAGGATTTTGAGGAATGCAATACGTTTTTGAATACGCAAAAAAATCCCTAATAGTAATAGACCTGAGTCGGATCGATCTTCAAGGTCTGTGGATGAATTTCATAGCATACCGAGTTTCAGGTCGAAGTCGAGGCCGGGTTCGAGGTCAGATAGGCAGTCGCTCCACGTTAAATACTGGTATTCAGCTGCATCCGGTAAGACTGGAAGCCGACCTCAAAACAGTTGGGAAAAGGTTAGGCAGATGATGAATAGTAATAGAACAGCGACAAGTAATTTTCGAAAAATTAAAGAGGAAGACAAAAACACAAAATCAAAATCAAAGCATTTATTTTAAAGTAGCCCAGTTACAGGCACTTTTGAATTGTCGAAACAAAGACAACAGTAAAATATAGCTACAGTCCCAGTCACAAGGCACAAAAACTGTGAAAGTACTGTAGTTGCCCATTCCCTAACGTAGATCTCTATGGAGAAGAACGGGCAAGAAACTCCATGGAGACTCTTTTAAAACATTTTATTGCATGTAATGCAATACATTTTATAAATTTCATTGTTGTCGCATCGTATCGCTTCCCTCCTTCACAGGACGCTAGACTTTATTCAATGACATATCTCTGTTTTTATGAAATCACAGCATGAATAATACATGGTATAGCATTACTGTGGCTGCCGCAGTGGTCCACCAGTAATAGAATGGATTTGTTCGTTTTGCTACTCTGTGGATGAAAAGAAAATATGAACGGTCTCTTGTACCAGTTCATTATGGATATGGATTTTATGTTGGTCTTTTAGTTTCAAGGTTGAGGTTAGATTTTAAGTTATAGCTATTAGTATTTTATTTGAATAAATATTTTTTTGCAAATATCAAATGCGGTTGGTTTGATTAATGAAGTAGCACGTTTATCAGGGACAGTATATGGATGGGTGAACAGTTTATTCGATGTAATTTGCTCACCGTCATGGACTGTCGGTCACCGTTCTGTGTGATAAATGCTTCATATTATGGAAACATAGGACAGTATTAGCAAAATTTTTATTTGTAATTAGTAAGGCCCATATGGTAATTCAAGGTCTATGTCCTTTTGTTCAGTTTTTGAGGTCAGGCTGCTGCAGCTATTGGAAAATATGTATTGTAGAAAGCTGTCCCTAATCATTTGGTAAAAAGTTACGTTGATTTTGACTCGAGCCCCGACAACCCAAATAATGTAGTAATTCATGATAATTTCCTCCTGTATTTATAGTTATTCCTCCTCCTTTTTGTTCCAGGACCTTCAATCCGAGATCGAGACCCACCGCGATGTGTATGCGTCCCTCACGGGGACGGGGCGCCGCTTGCTCGGCTCCCTGTCCTCGCAGGAGGACGCCGTCATGCTGCAGAGGAGGCTCGACGAGATGAACCAGCGGTGGCACCATCTCAAGTCGAAGAGCATGGCTATCAGGTTAGTAGATTTGATCTTAGTTGCTTTTATGGTGATGCCTCTTCAATTGCTGATGGCTGGCTATCAACTCCAACTATTTCTCCCTGTACTTAGCGAGGTGGAATAGTTCAGCAACACTCTAGACTCCAGTTTATTCGTGAACGTTTCTCAACCAAGAATTTTCTTCGGCCAACACCGATAATGGGTCTAATTTCATGTAACCCTGTGTGTGTTCATTCTAACTCAAATAGTCCGAAGTTAATTTAAACGTTCATTTGATTGAACAAAGCAACCGTGCATTTTTTAACAGTTTCGATTGTGCAGATATACTTTTGCAGTCTAGTTTTAGTATATTGAACGGCTTCCATTGTTGACGCAGAGTTCAAATGAAGCCGATTTATTATTTGTTTATGATACCCGTAACATATTTTCAGGGCTTAAAAATCTACTACTGCGTGCCCTAGTTTTTTCGTATTTGTGAAGTAAGAACCCAGTCCAAGCATTAACACACATTTTTAATATGAAAACATTGGTAAAACCAAATATTTTTAAAATAGTAAATATGGAGTTTCTTGCCGGTTCCTCTCTTTAAAAAACGATCAACTCGAACCGGGCATCTATATTTAAACGTTTTATTAGTGTCCATATAGGTTTATGTGTAATAAAAACATTCGATCATTTTGATTTTGAGTACTTGTGTGTTATAGCGTGAAAATATTGCGTACATAAGCGTTACAACAAAAAACCCCCGTTTATTTCATTTGTACAAAAACTCGTGTCAAACACGCGCTTGTTGTTTTCCCCGCCAACTGGCTATCTGTCATTCATGTATGACGTTTAAAAATGTGCGTTCGGATACGTTACGGTGTAATGAAACACTGAGGTTTTATGTGTTTGCTTTTATTGCGTACTATTGTGTCCTAGTGGGTTTTGAAAGCTGTGACAAAAGTGGGGTAGATTAAAAAAAATGCACAAAATAATGCAGTTATAAGGAATAATTCTTTTTTTATTTTTTATTTCATATAGGCCTACATGGGCACTTATAAAACGACGAAAAAAAGTGATACACTCATTTTATTTTTAATAAAGAGAAAAGAGTATCTACTCTTTTCTCTTTATTAAAAATGCCAGTGAACTCACCATTATTATATTTACAACTACTGTAATAGCTGTACATACTGCGCTCCAAAACGCCTATTTTCACCATGCAAGTGGCACCTAAACTAATGCTCAACTAAAAGTGCATTTAACTTCCTAAATGCTGACGTGCACAATTTTTATCCACTTCCCAATATTCAAATAACGAACGATACGAACATTGCCTAGTCAAAAAATTATCAAATGCAAAACAATAACTACAACTTCCATTACAGCCTCATCCCGAAAGATATCCAACCGTATTGGACACCCGCTACCCCACCTTAACCCGTCTAAAACAATCAATTCATGTCCTGTAACCCAATAACCCGCACGTTACCGTCGATGGCCCTTGCAACCCGTTGCGGCGACCGGTTGCTAAACTCATTACGTCACCGGTTGCTCCGCTTAATTGCTGCTAATGTACCGAATTGCGAATAGATATGTATAGTGACAGTTATGGGGTTTGTAGGTGGAATTATAATCTTGATACGATAGTTGGTTGTTCAAGGTAAGGGGTCATGTACACACAGCTTATAATCACTGACTGACAACGACTACCGCTCCACCAAACCGTTGGGAGAACGAATTCTTTATTTTAAGTGTATGATGATTTTGAAAATTCACCCCTTAAAGGGACTAAGTAGGGGATGAAACATTGTATGGAAGATTGTCATTTTTGAAGATGAGATTTTCCGTCGTTATACGGCTTGTAAGAAAGTGATTGAAACTAAAATTCAACCAGGACTACTACCCCCAAATCGAGTTGTATGAAATGAAATCTTTATAACCACATAATAGATAGGCAGAAATATAACCAAATCGCTCTTAAAACATTCAATGGTCAAAAAATAAACACTATGCAAGGTTACAGTTTTAAATATAGATGATCACCAATGAAGTCCCACCATTTCCCCATTATAGATATTATAATAACCACAGGAGAAAACTAAAACCTTCAAACTTCAACCCCCTGAAAATCACCTTTGCAAAACTGAACATACAGAAAATTCATATTTAGGTGCGAACCAGTCGCTATAGAAAGTTCGGAACTACCCGCAACCTTCTGAACTAAAAGTAGAAAATGAAACTCATTTCGCTGGACCAGGAATTAATTTGCGAAGTGTCACAACATCGCGCTGGAGGGGGTGAACAGTTTTTAAACTACCCCCCACAAACTGTATACACTTACCGCTACGGGTTTTTGATAGGAAATAAATTGAAGAGCTAATTCTATTTGGGGATAGATCGATCTTCAGATAAGCTCTGTGGCTGGGGTATTAAGCAATTATTTTCTTACTTATTTTGTAAATTGGTTTTTAGGGTTGGCCAAAGACAGTAATAAGATGAATGAGAATGAAAGTCGAAAGTTCGGTTCAACCTTTATATCGTGTTAAATGTAACTAGGGGCCCTGGACAAAACGGCAATCGCTTTTTAATTACATATTTCAGTTGTCTATAACGTCTTTCATCAAGATTTACATAAGATTTTCGGTAGCTAACATAGCTGAGTAACATCAGTCCCATACATTTTTGACCTTTCATGATCTTTATCACAAATAAAATAGAATTTCAATGTGAGTCTAGGCCTTCATTTAGGATAAGATATACTATTTTGCTCTTAGTAAAATAACTTTCTTGTGTAACATACTCAAATTTTGCTCATTTTGAAACACACATAACATTAATACACTACTTAAATAAAATACCGCGTGAAAACCTTATAAAAACGCGAGCTTAAATTAACCCTCAAATTCCGCCGCACATGGGACTTTAAAAAAGTTGAACGTATTTACAGACGCTGAACAAAAACAGGCCATTAAGTGTTATTTATGGGAGTAAAAAACATGGGGTTGAACCACGTGGGGGTATAAAGGAAATATGTCGTTTAATAGGTGAGACTGATGGAAGGATTAAGTGAGGTATAGGTAGGATATGAGGGAAAATCTATCGTATAATACTATGATGGTGAAATTTTCCCAAGCCGTACAGTTTCAGCCGACGTTCAGTTTTTTTCTGAAAATGGCATGGTTATTCTGTTATCGTAGACTTTGCTTATTGCAGAAGGGAGTCAGTGAAATATAAGTGAATATAAACTTACTACATATAATTATTGATGAATTTCAAACGAAACTTAGCCATTAATTTAAATAACTTTGCCACCCTCTAAATATCAATTTCCATTACAATTCAACCGTACAATATTTTAATCAAATTGGACTCGAAATTCTTTGAATGGTTCAATTCCATCAGTCAAAACATTTAGAACACTTCTATTAAACTAAAAAAGTAATTCTGTCCCGCTCTTCCATTAAAACTTTGTGTAACTCTGTCCCATTCTACCGTTAAAAGGGTTGACGGCACAGGGTTGTCAATTAACAGAAAATTAGAGATTCACTTTGTTGAAGAATTTATGGACTAAAAGTTACTTGAGTATTGTTTTAAGAGGTACCTTTATTTAAGAAACTATGGCGAATTATTTGAAAGTTTAGTATTATTATTTTAAACGGAATGGACTGGTAAAGATATTATCGCCCTATAATTGAATTTGATGATAGTACCGACAGTACATATAATTTATCGATAAAGGATGTTGGGTTCAATAGTTATTAGTGTTTCTAGAATGATCTATTGTGGCTTTGTCTGTGATTTATGGTGATAAAGGGAAGATCCGGAAATTATAGGCGATAGATTCATAAAGTATCAAGTTGTCATGATTGGCCTATAAACACCTGCGATTGAATTCGGAACCTCTACTGTAAGTATAAAATGTAAAAAAAAGTGTTTCTTAATTAAGAACAATTTTAGAATTAATACCGTCTCAATACCTACTCAATTCTTTTATTGCATTCCACATTTTATTCTTAGGTCATCTGAGCCTCTCACAGTTACATATATAGTATGTTCCACCAGTTGAAACATCATCTGTCGGCTGATGACGTTAACCACCTTAGCAACCTTTAGTAAACTTCACATTGTTGGATGCGTAAAAAATCACCGTTCTGATTCTCATAATCCTACAGTGCTACGTGAATTATTTGACGCCCGAATGATAGTGAAGGGCGGTGCTGGTGTAAACATTTTTGAAATATATTGAAAAAACATGACGGCGCTAGTTCCGTTTATAAGCTATATCTCTTCCTCCATTCCAAAACTCTCTTGAAAATGATGATCGGATGGTTTAATCAAATCATCAATCAATCAGTATTAAACCCTCAATACCTCGCCCACATTGGCAGATATTCAACAAAAAGGAGCGTTCCCAATTAAGTCTGAAGTGCAAACAAGTAGATTTATTTGCGAGCGGCACCAATCGTCGGCTCCATAAATAATCCTTCGGTAAAAAATTAAATTTTCGCCTGTGTAACGGTCATTCTTAATATAGGGGGCCATTTTGTTTTTGGGGCTAGGAAAATGGCGGGAGATTTTCCGATTAACTTCGAGTGACTGGGAAATTCTAAAGTAATAGGCTGTATTGCTTCAGAATTTCCCAGTTTGATTGACAGTAAGCCCTTCCCTTTCACATATTATATGCTTATTACAGGATTGATTAAATTGATAATACACATTTCCATAGGAACCAAATTATATGTTTCTTTGTCAGAATTATCTTTGTATGAAAAAGTAGCAGTAGGTAGGGACCAAGTATACACTGATGAATATGATATACTCTGAGGTAGTACTAAATGCTTGATCATAGTTAAACAATGGTAAAGTTGTCGCTGTTAAGGTCTATCAAACTTGCTTACAATGGAAAATTCTTGCGTTTCCTCTCTCCGCCATTTTCCTGGATGCAAACCGATCAGTCTATTAATCATTCAAACTTAACGACGTGTAATAAATCTGGAGTTTCCCTCGACGGGAATCGAACCGTGGACTGTTCGTTCTCGATTACGATGTGCCATCTATGTAAATCATATTTGCTTTTGTTTAGCTCTGTGTTCATGTTAATTCGTTCGTATATTTTCGCTTTTTGAGCTGACAAGGATTGGTAAAGCTAGCTTCATTCTTTGTTCATATGACAGTTCTATTAGTGAAATAACTGAAAGTACTCGTCTTTAGACCCGAGTGCCCAAAAAAGGGATAATGTTTCTGTGTAGTAATGTTATCTGAGTTTTGAGGATACTGCCTGGTCGATCTTCTGTTAACAGCGCAAGTTCTGAATGTGGTTCTGGACTCGATATTCGGTGTGGGAAAATTCTGCACATCTTATGGTTATGGGTTGTTTTCCATTTTCCTTGTAAACCTACAAGTTATGGGGATAAGTAACACTTATCCCCATAACTTGTAGGTTTTCGATTAGGAACGCTCGGTAACAGCCTTTAGGCCGGATTTGGCCCTGAATGCTGGCCCTCTCTTTGCGAGAGACCCGTTCCATCTCAAAGTGAACAGGCCTGTGTCTCAGCAGTGGGAACATATAGTGCGATTATGTTATGCTTATAATGCTGATTAGCCAAGTCTACACTATCAGAACAATATTTCCATTTACCGAAACTGTTTCAAAATAACTGTATTTAAACATATCTTTGGAGGAATATTCCTGTATTCTAAGATATTTCATGGAAATAACTGGCGAAATATGATGTGTACTATCCTGATGTTATGTTTAAAAGTTTTAAATCAGTAGAACAATACCTCCATCTACTTATAGTTGTACCATGGTCGTTTTCTGGCGGTAACCGTAAAAGGCGACGATAAAATGAAATAAAGAGATATATTACACAGTTTTATATCACTAAACAGACCCAGCTTTATGTCCACACGCATGCAGATCGCGTTTTATTGAGCTTAGGGTTAGGTGCCACTGTGAGCGATTAGCGGGTTTTGATAAAAAGAGATAAATAGTTTTGTTTCATACTTTGTAAAAAGGAAGGCAATTTGTTTCATACTTTGTAAAAAGGAAGGCATTCTGTTAATTGGGTTTGGCCAACATTTGTCTTAGTTTAATCCTCCTTTTGTTCCGTTTAGACGAATATCTAAATCCGAATATATCCCAATATTCAGCATCTGGATGCTGAATATTGGGATCACTGCGAAAAGAGTAACCATGGAGTTTCTTGCCGGTTCTTCTTCATAGGAAACCACCAACCCGAACCGTGCACCATTTTGTCGACGTTTTAAAGTGCCCATCTAGGCCTATGTGAATTAAAATAATTTGATTTTTATTTTGATTTTGATTTACGAAGAAAGTGTCTAGCCAAGAAAATGGCCGCTGAGTAAAAATTATGCTGTCGGCAAAGATAATAATAAATCATACTACAATAGTACAAATTATGCTGAATAATAAGTTCAAATAGTTAGTTTGATTAGATCCAGGACCTATTCCTGATTAAGAATTAACAACTAAATCAACTTTTTGGCCACTAAACTTCACAGCTGTGTCTTCCAACTAAATACACCGCCACAATTCGCCCTACCCATCACCACTAACCACAACCTCTCAGCTCCACCATGATGTCCCATAAAACTGGTGCCATAAGAATCTCCCATTAAACTCCATGCGCACTACCGCTGCTTACCCCTTTACTACCCACTTTACATGTGATAGCGCAGATAAAACTCCTAAACTACTCTATTCTGCAATGAGGTATAAAGCAGTTCCGATTCTCCGTCGATTGGCAGTAAGGTAGTCGTAATCTGAGGTTGCAGATGGTTTTAGATTGGAAAATATTATTAACTGATTCTATTTTCTTAAAGAACATTTCTTAACGCCTTGATCCCAGAAGAGTTAAGCAGAGGTGCTGCTGTGAGTGCACCCGTCAATCGGGCACAAATCTACTTGGCCACTGGCAATTTCGAAGCAAATAAATGCTTTGTCATCTCCTTCTTAGTGTCGATGGCAATCTAAATTGTGTCTCCCCGAACTGAGCCACTAGTTTGGCGCCTTCAGTAGCGTCCATTAGTTCCTGTTATGAACAAACAACAGGACACGAAGGACACGATATTAATGCAGCGTAATTAAAAACTTATGTCATCGTAATAGGTGCCGTATTACAAGGACAACTTGTTCTTGCAACTATCAAAACAAAGGAAATCTATGTATTTCCCTTTTATAGCATAACACACTTGCCCCATATACAGGTGTAACCATAATCTTATCAAAAAATAACCGTGAAACCCGTCTTAGTGTAAGCTCCTCTGCGGTGGATGAAGCTCCTCGGTTTGTGTGGAACTTGCGTCCTGCGGTCAGGACCCAGGTGGGCCGGGCCCCTGCGGTCGAGCGCCCTTTGTGCCGCCCTGAGTACGCCCCTGTGTTTGTATCACTTAGCTGTCAAACTTCAGGGATTATGAAGGGATCTATGCTACATGGTGGTTTGAATACTTTTTTATGTTAGTTTTTGTTGTTATGATTTTATTTCATGAAGTTTTTATATCAACTGACACTTATCGAAACTGAATCGGCTAGACCTGGTCAAGTTTTTAAGGGTCCACGGTTTCCACCTTGCTTCTTAGAAGAAACTGAGTTGAATGGTCCTTAAGTTTGAATTTAAAAAATCTTTAGGGTTGGGTTTGCGCAATTCAGGAAGAGCTTTTAGTCTATGCAATAAAAGCGAAGACGTCATTCGCCTCCTTTCAGTTTGGAGAACGCCACTCGGCACCGCGTCGGACTATTCGTTTTAATAGAATGGACACAATTCTGATTGGTTCAAGACGATTTCTCATCGACAAATATGGTGACTCCCATAGTGCGATATAATCAAATAAACTTAGGTACTTAATACTGAACCCAGTATCCTATCAGAAGCAAGTATAACAGTACACCATTAAAAACTAAGGCGGGAGATTTGATCACAGTTTATGAGTTTGGTCTTAAAATTAAATAAACGTAATACCATTACAATTTCTTGAATACAGCTTAAATCTGAAGTTGTGTGAAGAGGTACACGACTATCGATACTTGTCATATCGATGAATCTGTTGAGGGCTCTATACTAAAATTAAATACACACATATTTCACACCATACCGTAAGAAACATTTTATTGTTTTAATATTTTATTACGTTTTTCGTTTTTGTCACTTTCTTTTGTGTTTTCCTTTAATGCATTGCATAGTACTGATAACGGCGATAGCTTAAAACAATGTTTTTTTTAAAATAAGATTTGTTTTCGCGACAACTTTCTTAATTTTCAAATCCTTTCTGACGCGGCTCTTTTCTCCCTGCACAATTAATAAACAAACACACTATCTAAACCTCCATCCCATCCCTACACGCTATCCACAATCTCTCCAACATCAGCCAAGCGGCCAAATTTCAACAATTGTACTTCCTTTGTGCGAGGGCCAACTTTCTAAGTTATAGCCCTGGCTCGCTACTTACCCACTGTTCTTTATACGGCTTCGTTTTATTGGGGATTAGCTTTATAGCGATCTTGTGGTTGCAACGGGAAGTAGGATTACTTTGAGCGTTTGGAGATATTTTAAGATGTCATTAATGTTCTTGATTTTGATTGTGAAGGAAGTCCTTGTAAGTTATTTAGAATTTTTGAGTAGTTCTTCCATCTAATGGAATCAGAATCCTTAAAACCAATGAACACAAAGACTATGAATTTTACAATTGTATAGATTCGCTTATTCTTAGTTCGTTATTTTGAGGTAATCCATCTATAGCAAACAAAATAAGAGCACACTTTTAAAAGCACGAAAAGTATTCCACAAAGCGCACACTTAGAGAGGGACATTAACTTTGACTGAAAATATCGATAGTTAAAATAAAGTTTGACGTGGCATAGGATTTGTCTTGTGTTTTATGGGTTTGTTATCAATGAACTGACCATTTGAAACAGTTGGTAACATTATTTACGTTTTGTACCCATTTTTCTAGGCATTATCACTTTATCTTTCACCCTCACCAAAGCCGAGAAACCATCGTCTATTTATTTATATAAACTTTTCGCACACAGAAAGTACAAAGACGGACTTTATGCCTTAATGCGTTCTCTACCAATCAAAGAGCCTGTTCACACACAAATCTCCAATAACAGAATTCTCTCTTTTCTCCACAGAAACCGCCTAGAGAGCAACGCAGAGCACTGGTCAGCATTACTGCTATCATTGCGCGAGCTCACCGAGTGGGTGATCAGAAAGGAGACTGAGCTCAACGCGCTCGCTCCACCCAGAGGCGACCTGCCTGCTCTGTTGAAACAACAGGTACGAGTATATTAGTTTATTTAGCTACAAAGATCATTTGGCACTCGAATGACGTTGGAAGGGGGACCTTGGATGCCAGGCTGATATCCTCTAACGGTTTTCGTAGAAAAACATAGAATAAAGTAAAGGTTACGGTGGAGCACACCGTAGAGGTCTGCCCCGCTTGGGCGGAGCACCGCCTTGTCCTCGTAGCGGCGATTGACGGCGGCGATCTCTCGCGTCCGGCCCTGGTTCAAGCCATGGTCCGGAGCGAGAGGGAATGGGAAGCCGTCACCTCCTTCTGCGAAGCAGTCATGCTAGTGAAGGAGGTAGCGGGACGTGAGAGGGAAAGAACCTCACGTCCCAGCCGCCGCGGGAGACGCCCTGGGCGTCGGGGGTCACGTGGTGGCTCCCGGCCACCGTAGGCGCGGGCCTGTGGACGGCGAGTTATAGGCCAGCTCGCCGTCCGGCCGTCTTATGACGACAGGCCGTGTTGACGGCGCGTTCGTGTTCCACGTGCGCCTCAAAGAGATGTCAGCAAATAAGTAGGGGTCCGCAAGGGCCGATGCCTGCCAGGGCTGCGGGACTGTTCGAAAGAGATACCGTGGCCCTGGAACACAAAGGGCAAAGAAGGAACATGGATGAGTTTTAGTCAGTATAAGTCTAACACTCCCTTCCGCTCCGCCCAGAGTGGGGGGGTCATTTGATGATTTTTTTTTAATAAAAAAAAAAAAAAAAAAAAAAGGTTACAAGACCTTTACTTTAAATTTATATATTTTTATTAGAATGTACATGTATGTATGTTTTTATGTGTATGAACTCTGTATTGAATAGCAGCTGGTAGAATAAAAACCAAAAGTATCGCTTTCGAACCATTGTCAAAGTTTGAGATCGTACAGATATAGGCATTTCTGGTCTAGAACGAGCTAAACGACGCAATTTTGGTCACAGCTCCACCTCAAAATGGGCGACCAAGCAATTCGGCCAGGAGTAATTGTTTGGACCCGGCAACTTGTTTCAAATTGCTTTAAGAGCCGCCTACTAGTAATAAACCTAGGAATAGATCGTAAACAGTGAATGTGTTTGTTTTTATTACCCTTCGAGTATCTAGGTCGAATGATGCTTGTGTTTGCTACGCAGAATACAGACTGCATCTTCTTTATGCTTCTCTTTCATACGGACGAACTCTGTCTGCCAGCAGTGTGTAAATTCTAGGCTCATTACCCTGGTTTGATTCATGATGCATATAAAAAACGAAATCTCCAGTATTCACTAGTTCAAATCAGGTGTAGATTTATATTAAATATTCCAAAGAGTTCTAGTTATTTTATTGGTTTCTTTAACAGTCGCATAGACTCACTGCCTGTTTTTGAATCCGTTTCCAACAAAATTGCAATACCTACGCGGTCAAAATGATTGTGATGAACAGCTGATTTTATTAAAAATTACCAATGAAAAATTTCTATGAGGGGTGTTCAGAATCATGTATTTAATACGTGTTAGCATCGGTGTGCGTTCCACCCCGTATACAGAGCACAGTATAGCAAATCCTGTAACTAATAGATCTGTAAGTTCTCTAAATAATGGCTCCCTAAATAAGCGCAAGAGTCAACAAAGTACGCACGGCGATAAACAATTTGACCGCACTAATCCGTGGATCGCGGCTAAATCAACCAACGTACTGACGCCATTTTAACTAAAAACGTAGGACAGATTGATACAGAAGCTCTGATTAACAGAACAGAGGTGTTGTGTAGTCTGTTACGGTTGACATGTAGAGGAGATTGCTGTCTAAGACTAGTTTTCACGCTTTGTTCATTCGACCCTGTAAAATATATACGATCAAAAAGAACAAACATGCGCATATGCTTTGCACGAACAAATGAATTTATCAAATCAATTTTCATTATTGGAAATCGTCTAACCAATTCAAATTATTTCTGGACATTCTCTACTTCTGCTTAGGTCCGGTTTCACCATTGAAAAAACACGGTTAGCACAACTAGACCGCGTTCAAGAGCTGTCAGCGTCATCAGTGTTATGAAATATTGACTCTGACAGCTTATAAACGCAGTTTAAGTGTCCTGATTGCGTAATTTTAATTGGTGAATTTGGTCCTTAATTACACGTGGACCTTCTGTAATATTACCCGATTGCAGAGGAGTAACAAAATGGCGGGCTTAGTGGCGGCTATGTGTGGAATGTTAACAAGCGTTTAAGGGTACGGATAATCGGCCCTAATCGAATACTGTGGCTAATGTTCGGGAAATATGGGCTTTAGGCAGACATTTTATTGAACTAACAATGTTACAGGAATTCTTAGTCAAGTGTGTTAAATGCCGAGTACTATAAGATGAACAATTTATATACATTTATATTAAGACAGGACTACATTTTCTTGATTGAAAACTGGTCCCTAGAGAATTCAAGAAAATGAAGCCTTCACTGAATTTTCCTTAAAAAACACTACAATGGACTGTTTCGTTTCAAATACTTTGGTCATTTGCGCAGCTTGACTTTTTCATAATATGAACAGATCGTATATTATGGCTCTCGAGCGATCATACGAATGTTCTCATAAAGTCGGGGGTGGTTGACTCAAATTTTGCCTATCACAAAGGAATTTCAAAATTCAACTACTATAACTTCAAATTCCCTTTCCAGGATGACCACCGCGCATTCAGAAGACAGCTGGAAGACAAACGACCGGTCGTCGAGAGCAATCTCCTGAGTGGCAGACAATACATAGCGAATGAGCCTCCGCTGTCCGACACCAGCGACACTGAGGGTAAGTGGCGACATCTCTTGGTAGTGTAGAGATATTCGGAGTTAGTGCGTATTTATTTTAAGAGATGACGCTGTTTTACTGTTTTGTTTTTCACAGATTTGATTGATAAACACCCGATTTCTGAGTGGCTATACCTTTTGTATGAATATATCCGTTTAGAAACCTTGTGCGTGCTAGTACGACGCGACGCTAAGATTGATTGATTGATTTGTCCAATAAAATACTTAACTTCATAATGATCATCATTCTTCTGTCCTTATTCCAATTCATTTGTGGCGGGTGTATCTACTTCTGCTTCCATACTTCTCTATTACTAGTCATCTCGGCAAAAAAAAATTAAGAATGTAGGGAGATTTAGAAAACAACGCGTTTAAAATACCACAAAACTCGTTTCCCTACCTACCCACTATTAGAATGGAAATGAAAAACATGGAAAAGGTTTTCATTCCGAACTGCGCTGGGGCTACGAAATACAAATTCCATCTGTCGTACCGCCAAAACATCAATATTCACAGGTATAAAACAAAACAGAACAAACAGGACAGAAAGACCAATTCGTTAAAAATGCGAAAACTGGGGTAAGCGTATATAGAGAATATTTCTTTGAAGTTTTGAGATGTATGGGCGGAAAAGACATTCTTAAATCAATTTGCGGAATGGCAATGAAATGTTATAAGCCATTTCGTATTTTATTATTAGTCATGACAATGTCAGTCAAAGAATGACTTATTATTTGAATAATAGAAGTTAAAGTTGGTTCTCAATTTGCAGGTCCTTCACTCGACTTACGTTACAGATATTACTGCACCTTCTGCCTATACATCCACTCCATACCAAGTCAGCCAGTCTGTCTGTACATCAAAGCGCATTGTTCCGGACCAGTGGCCGTTCACACCTTGATTGTTGCCTGACTTGCTTGATATTTGCATACTTGATGCTGACACCGTAATGTTATTGAGACGGGATCTTAGTTCACTCGGGATGATATGAATTTAGTTTAGAGCTGTGCCAAATGACGTGGCTTGAATTGATGTAGTTGCACCATCTGCCCTATGGCTTGCATTGCAATTTGCCACCTATGCCATCCAAATGCCACTGTAACTGTCAACTATCATATTTATGCGTTAGCTAAATTCGACATTCTTCTGAATTCAGACTTCCAATATTCGAAATCATCAACATAAACGTTATCAGCAGTATAGGAAAGGCTTCTGCGGTTGCTGGACACAGGCTTTTTCCAAGCATCTCCATAACAATTAACGATTCCAAAGCCCTAAATATAATTTTATTTGAAAGTCCATTCAGGAAAAACTTTGAAAAAATCTCCATAAAATCACAAATATTTCGTAATTCAATGATCAGTCTATCTGTCAGTTACTAAATAAAAAAAAACTACTAAAGCCAACCAATAATAAAGACAGCCGTTGAACGAAACGCAATACCTAGCCCTGTATCACAAAAGTGCAGCAACAAAGCGGTGAACGAGTGAATGAATGAACGACTGAACGCAATTAGAAGCGTACCAGTCGCGCTAATTGCAAATTCCGTGCGGACCGGCTCAATCAATATAGTTTGCATTCACAAGGTGATAGCAATCGGCTAGCGCCAATCAATTGGCAGCTGTTCTGATTGATTGCGCTTGGCGATTATGTTTTTAAGCGGTCAGCGTTTGAAGGTTAAGAGCGCTTTGATGACTATTGGGCTTTGTGGTGTGTCCAATGTTTGTTTTTGTGGGTGGCCATATGTTAGACTTCGGATAGGTTTAATGTTAATTTTCCTGAAATTCTAGATCTTCGGTAACTCTTTGAACTCCTAAATAATTAAGCTTCAGAAACTCTAGATATTAAATCTCTCCAAAATCTGTAGCATATTAAAATCTGTAACTAAGTAAGGTTTAAACACACACGATACGACGTCGCATCGTCGTATCGTCGTATTGCAACTTCGTGTCGTAGAAATCTGCGACGTGCATTGTAAAAATTCACGACCAAATTTGGTATCGTGTACGTGTTATAGCCCTTTGTCTCAGTCAAAGCTAATCTCAATTTATTTAGGGTAGTAGCAGCATTTCTTCTTCTACCATAATTCTCTATTACTCGTCATGTCAACAGTCACCTCTTTTCTAGCCAAATCCACACTACGTGATTACTCACAACACTTTCAATTTTCTTAGTGCCTACCTGCAAAACCCAATACGCCCCGCCTCAGTTGCTACTCAAATACATAATCCAAACGCCAGTTTACAAGTAACCAGCACAATAATAATTGGCAAGTCGACAAGTAGGGGCTTAGTCCTGTGATACTGCCAGCTGCCAGTCTCTAAGATGAGCGGATTACACGTCTGGATGCCTGACAGTCCCCCTGTCGACTGAGACGCCGCTTTCGAAATGGCGGGTAGTTGCCAAATTATGTCGCGTTTTGACGTGATTAATTATTTTGGTGATAGTACTTTTGTCTTTAAGTGGAATGATGAAGAGCAATGAGGTATTTTTTTGTTTGAATAAAAAGGAAATCTTAGATCTTATCGCAGACAAACACATTAGCCAAGGTCTAGACTTCAGATAATAATGAAAGAACAATCTCCAAGTACGTATTTCAATAGTCATTTTCAAATAGAAACTATTCCATAAATTCCAAGTAAGAAATCAAAGCTATATCGATAAAATATAGGGGCGTACGTAACCGTCCGTTACGGCCATTGGTTGGAGTCGTAAATTTGAAAATGGAACCAACTCGGCGGACCAATGGCGGGGGACGATTTGAAATACGTCAGCGACCCTTCGAACATGGCGTCATTTTTATCGGAGAATTAGAGATACGAGCTCGTTTTATTTGTTGTTACTGTTTTTGGGTGAATTTATTGTGTTTTGATCTGTTTTATCGATGGATACTGTTAGTTTATTTTGGGTGAAACCGTACAAACGTCATGAATCAGGTCGAGGGACCTTAGGTTACAGACGGCTCACTGAAAGTCTAAGAATAGATTACAGTTTTTGGTCTGAACTGCTTACTTGTACTGAAATGCGGTCCAATATTCCACAAAGTCATGTCTACGAAGAGGGCGAATCTACAAATTCTGTATCTCTTTTCCCAGCTGAAAACTTTAAATATTCAGAAACTTTCTGAATTGCACTCAATATTTCAGGATTAGGTTCCACCCAAATCCCCTGACAAAAATTGCACGCAAAAGCCGCTTCGTCCAAAATTCACGAAACTAGTGACAGGAAAAAACTCGACTAAACTCGTAAGTCGATTGACGCGGTTGCCAGTGTTGCCACTCTAGTGAAAATATCGAGTGGCATTCCGAAACGCTTGTTTAGATGACAGCTATTTTTCTTTCTCGTTTATCTTTAGTTGAGAATTTATTAGGGGCTTTTCATTTAGGTACACATAGACATAATGTAAAAGAGTGTAGATTTATAACTGCAGGAAAATGGTGCGTAGGACAAAATAAACAAACAAGTAAGTAGTAAAATAACCTAGCCTCAGAAGACTTTTCAAGTTTTGTCAAAACTGTTGATCTATTCAATAGGTCTTAGGGTTCATAGTGTCCCATTATCTTAGCCCGCGAAATTCAAATTTTCTTATGTTTTTTGTAATTTATTTGTCTGTGTAAATATGATTCGCGCAAGTAAGATGTATGTAGTTACTGAATTATAATCATCAATACAACCTCTGTTCATTTAACCCCATTGAATGACTTTTTCATGAAATAGTTATTGAATGGGGTTAACTGAACTTAGAGGCTACCCTGGCGCTTCCACCTTAAATACTATCAAAATAATTATAAGGGTAGCATACAGCCCAACAGCAATAAACTTCAAAACCGACTATGTTAATTTACTGTTCATTAGAAATTATATTCTATAGTCCAGAATTGATAGAGTAAACAAGAAATAATACAAAAATCATTATTAGACACAGAACTATGCAAAACTATGTTCAAAACGAACGCTAACTAAATTACCGAACCGTTACAGAGAAAAATGTTACAAGGTGAAAAAAAATGAATAATATTCGGTCGACAGCGCCGCGGACGACGAGGGCCTCGTTTGAATTCGTGGGCTAGTGACAAAGCGAGTGGACTTGAAAATCTACTGGTTTTATAAAAATATCCCTGTTGGTTTGTTGTGGGGTATATTCTTATAGAAATGCAGGGAAATGTTATGTGTAAGGCGGCCAATGTAGGTATTTTTAGACTATATTCGTTTACTGTAGCAGTTATTTACGTCTTATAATGCATTTGTCTACCTCTTGTTTTTATATTTTCTGTGTGTCTTTGAAAATTTTAAAATAACCTAGCTTGCTTGAAGTGAGTGGTATCTTTCCATTTGGAAACTTATCTAAAAATAATATTCATTCTTGCAATTAAAGTATGCTATCTAACCAAACTTAGGAAGCTTTCAGCAGATATGTGCTGGTTCTCAATATACGGATTCCTGGCTTCCCCAATACCACAGAACCTTATAACCTCCAAACCACTATCATCAAAAGCAGCAACAATTCCTTTCCCGCCGAAATTCAAGCAACTCCGGAAACTATGCCAGTGCAATATCCAAAGTGAAGGCAGAAGAACGTCGGCGTGGAAGTAACGTTGTAATTATTAAATTCCCTCCTACCCCGCACCCTCTCGCACTTGCCTGGGAGAGGGGGGCTCACGCTCCAAATATTGAGAGCTCAACGCTCGACGATGGGCCAAGTTGCTACTTAACACTGAAAAGCTGTGACACGTTTATTTTTCGTCAGTGTTTAAAAAAAAATGCGGCAATTATGGGTTGGGTTTTCTAGGATTTTCGAGTTTATAGGGTGCATTGATATAATCAAATAACTACGAGGTCCAAACGTAATGATGATTTTTATTTGCAAGAACAAAAAAAGAATTCTTTTAGAAAACATTTTTTACGAGAGGTCTCTTTAAATTTATGAATTTGCGTGTCTATTCTCAATATTAGTGTGACATGAAGAAACTGTAGTTAGGTAACCTGGGTTATTCTATTATTTATTATTCCCTAAATACCCCAATCGTGAAGAATTATAAAAATAAAACAATATATCAATATTAGTTGATTTTTTATATTGTTAAATGGCCTCGAATATTTTTGTTATTTCTTACCCCTCGTCCTAACCAAAGCACTCGTGTGAATACGTAATTGGCGCTTTCATAATTTTAACACCCGTATTACGCAAAAAAAATCTTGACAGTCGCGTGTTCGCTCAACGATCGCTCTGGTTAGGACATGATTTGCCAATAGGTAAACCTAAGTACAAAAAAAATAATAACCCATTCTTCCAACATCTAACTTTTCCTCTCCTTACAGCGAATCGCGAGAACGAAGGCGACTCCCGTGGGTACCGCTCTGCGGAGGAGCAGGCGCGCGAACTGGCCAGGTCCATCAGACGGGAGGTGGCTAAACTGGCAGACAAGTGGAACACGTTGGTGGACCGCAGCGACGCCTGGGGACGGTGCTTGGATGATGCTGTTCAGGTAGGTGTTTTTTAAAATTATTTCGGATTTAAATAAAAGCTATTGGCACTAATTTAACACGTTCACTGTCCAATGACTCCAAATGGAGTCACATTTGTAGCAAACTCACATGTCCATGACTCCAGTTGGAGTCATAATCCAAAAGAAAATTTGATGTTTTTTATTTGACTGGACGTATGAATAAGAGGAAAAAGATTCTCATGGACGTATGGTTGGATAACAAGGCTACCGAAAATTTAAAAGAGCCGCCGTAAAATGTTGCCAGTCTCCGATATATCAAGAGGGTAAAATAAAACTATTTTTTTTTTGTACGCATTGTTGTTTATTTATTTAAATCAATGTAATGTATTATAACATGGACGGCAGAGTGCTGCTTTACACTTGGGGCACCACGTTACCACTTTAGAAGCCTTGGTACCCGCAAGTTTTGAAGTTTGTCCCTCTGAAATGAGCTTATTGTAGCAGCCTTTGCATCGTTTTTTTTTCGTCTTACGACTTAGTTCCTGGGTCATATTCTCGAATTTGTGCTTGTTTACAGGTAATGGCTGCGGACATTTGGTTTGGCAACAGATGTTTGATTTTCGTCACTTACCTCTACACAATTTTTAGTTCACACGTCCATGACTCCTTAGGGAGTCATTTTTTTTTTTCAGGTATTTTCCTGTAAATTCATTTTCTTTAGGCCGTATTAGTATAAATGTAATCCCTTATAATGATTATAGTCAAGTTAGGGCGAGTTTGTAGATGGACGTACGAATATTTTTTATAACTTTGTACTGGGACAGTGAACGTGTTAAGAAGTGAAAAGTATGATTGCGGAAAAATTTGAATTTCGTAGGCCTTTTCAGGCACTTGACTTTTATAAAATTGTGCAGGAACTTCCTAAATACAACAACGCTCTTCATCGAATGTTTTTCACCTGGAATTAACGGAAAAAACTGAAACTGAAAATTCGTACCAATCGTACAGTATGTTGAGTGGACAAGACTAAGATAGGTTAAAGTTTTGAAGTTTCGACGACTTAATTAGAAAAAATAAATTTAGTTTCAAAAACATGACCTTGTTTTGAAAACTGCCTACTTTTTTGGCTTTCACGTGTACGGTAAAAGCTTTTACCAAAATCTTTGAAACACGACATCTACATTATCAAGCGCGCAACTCAATCGATTGGAAGCTCTTCGAACTTTAGCCATGAATCATAGATGGCGGTACTGTACACTAACACAAACATCACAAAGCTTTATTGAACTCATTCAAAGCTGCTTAGCCGGATATCCTGTCCAGATGAAAGGCACAATACTATGATTTCAACCTGAATTTAGTAGAAACTAAAATGAATGCTGTATCACGTTTCGTTTGAACTTTTGTTAGGTCAAAGAACTTATTGGACGTAGGACGTTCTAAACTACGTTTTAATTGTTACACAACTCTAGTTCGCACAAAGGTTTTGTTTCTAATTTATTTCTTTATTTCATTTCAATGAGGTACTACGAGTATTGATTTAATTGGTACTTTTGTCTAGGTAATGACGAAAAGAACTTTTCGTGGTTGTCTCAAAAAGTTATTAATTGTGTCGAAACGATTGTTAGTAGCTTCATATACTAAATAGTCCAATAGGACTATTTAGTATATGAAGCTACTAACAATCAGATGATATCAGTAACTACTTAAAACTATAATAATAGTTTTGAGTAGTTACTGATATCATTAATCCTTGTACAAAGAGTGGTACATTTCTCGCACAACATAGCTGTAGCTATCTGTGAGCCTACAAAAGCCATTACAAGTTTTCTTTCACTGATCAACAATAAGCCAAGCCAAGTCCTTTAAACTTAAGCTTGGATCTGGCACAGTCAATTCGATATTATTTTGTTGAACAAAGAAGCTGACTCGAACCAATATGATGTTTTGATTACACATGACACGGCTTCTGCTCTTATCGATCGGTAAACTTCGTTTGGCATCTAACATCGCTGGATCATGTTCGACCGACTCGGCACAAATCCAATTAAGCTGCGCGACTTTTTCTCGAACGGGTCATGTTCCTAAGATTTACCTAACACAATCAACGCCAGATTTCAACTTCTCAAAGCCAACTTAACCTGATTGATTGATCTTAATCCATAACCCTTCCCATCACCATCTCACAATAAACAGCTCAAAGCAGCTTAAATAGCTGCTACAGAGGAAGCTGCAATAAAGCAGGAAGCTCGCACAATAGCGCGGCTGCACGGTAATGCAGGCGGGGGAGCGCGGCGCACGGCGCGCCCTGAATCGTTGCGACTCAATCAAGTAGCTAACACGTGCACTGATGTCGGTCATATGGATGTGGCATAACTTAGTGGTACGAAAGAGTAACATGTTAGTTGAATGAAACGGCTGGCAAAATATTGGGGCGAGTAGGTATTCTTAACAGACTAAATGGCGAAAAAAAAACGGCGGCTATTCCAGATTAGTGCTATACTATGACTAGGTTTTTATTTTCAAGACCATTGGTCCACAACTGGTCACAATCATTTATATTACTAGGTATCATCACCATCATCATTTCAGCCGAAAGACGTCCACTGCTGGACATAGGCCTCCCCCAAGTGTCGCCACATTGACCGATCCCGTGCGACTCGCATCCAGCGGATCCCTGCAATCTTTACCAGGTCATCGGTATATCACTAGGTATAATACTAAAATAATTTATAATATTTTATTGAGGGTAAATTAGGCCGGGCAACGGGTGAAAAACTGATCTGATTGTAAAGCGTGATCTGGATAATTTAACGACTACTTCGTCTCCCTTTGCATAAACAACGTAACAAAACTTGATTAGTCCATCAAAACTACCGCTCTCAACAACTCTCCCAAACTACGCTCAGCCGCATCCAGCATACCAACACATCTCAAGGTGTGTCTCCAACTTAATTGTCATCAATGGTGTCAGGATGCATTCACAATGACCTGATAGCATCACAATGATCCGATACCATCGGAATGTGGAGTATGTGCACAGTGCAGAGTTGTGCACCACTCCCAGTTGATTGCTCTGGTGTGTTGAACTGTTGAATCTGAATATCTTAGTAGTGCTAGTCATTTTGTCGATTCGAAAGTGTTTCTTGTCATTTTGTTAAGTATTGCGTACCCGAAGGGTAACCAACGGGATAGGTAGACAGTTGAAATTTTCACAGAATGTATATTTCTGTAGCCGCTATAACAACAAATAATAAATTAAAAATTAAAGCATGAGGGGGGGGGGGGGCTCCCCTACTACGATGGTACGGAACCCTTAACGCGCGAGTACAACTCGCACTTGGCCTTACTTATGTACACCATTGTTGTGGTTAGCAATAAAAAGTACCAAACTGACCTGCAAAACACTTAGAGTTAGTCAGATCCCGCGACCCGCGGCCCAACAGAGGCCAATCAGTCAATCACGAAACTGTACCTTTTGAGCCCCTAATAGAATCCACGAAGCATTGGATCCATTTACAATAAAGTTTTAATTTTTAATTATCCTGAAATTCTTAAGGTATTTAGATAGATGTGAAATTAAAGCCCGGTTTCATTCCATTCTGTAGTGCTTACAGGTTTCACAGTAATTACGACTAAATCTAGAAATCGAGTGTATTGATGAAGAAGTAAAAGCTCACACATACTTCCATCAAAAAAACCATCTCCAAAATAACAATTAATTACAACTGAAACACCCTCAACAATACAGCATGAACTGCAAAGATTAGCAGCAGCTCTACAATGGCCTACACTACAGCTGTACGTAGAGCTCTAGCTAGAGCCGGCAGAGCCCCGTAGAGTCGGTTCAACGGCACAGGCGTCACAGTCGGCGCACTCGCACAAAAGCCCGCAGATCGGTAGAGCGCGTACTTACTGAGTATTGTTCTACGATGTACTCTATCATTGCATGTTTCAATTAATGTAGGGAAGTGGGAGCAAATTGTGGCATTTCGAGTAGAGTGAAGGTAGTGGTGGATTTTGGGGGGAATAGGCTTGCCATTCATCATCTTCCTGCCCTTGTCCCATGTTACTTGGGGTCGGCGCAACACGTTTTTTTCTTCCATTCTCCTCTGTCAACCGTCACGCTATCATTTACTCCTTTATCTTTCATATCATTCCTCACACAATCCATTCATCGTTTCCTTGGTCTTCCTCTGCCTCTCCATCCATCAACATTTATATTCATCACTCTTTTAGTCACATGCGATTGTAGGTTTTAAATATAGCTGGCGAAATGTTAGTTTACTGTACACCTCCGCCTATGCCTTCCGGGTATGCACAGGTGATACCTATATGGTATGAAGTTTTTATCATTTCTCAAGCGACGTGACGTAACTTGTAGCTTAGGGTCGTGGCTTGTAAATAGGTAACATAAAGCTTTGATAAGGTAATGCTGATGAAGGTTTTCACATGGACCTAAATACACTTTTACGCCGAAAAACGTTGTCGATCTTCGGCAAACTCTTTTGTGATAAAAGTGTTTAGACTAGATAAACGCTCCATGAGGTGGACTGAAAAGAGCCATTTTCCAACCTATGACATTAAAATACTGAGTCCCTCGTTGGTCTAGTGGTGAGCAAGAGCCCACTGCGGAGCATGAGCTCCTGAGTTCGTTTCCCAGGTCAGGTAGTGTTATTGGGTTTTTCCATCAGAAATTGCTCAGTAGCAGCCACGGAGTTTGAATTTGTGCCCGCTTGATGGCAATAGGATCGCCCCGAAATGTGGGTTTACTATTAGGTACTCTTCTGCCTAACCCTTCGGGGATTCCAGGCGTGATGTTATCATCATCTGCCTAGCCTTTTCCCAACTATATTGGGGTCGGCTTCCAGTCTAACCGGATGCAGCTGAATACCAGTATTTTACATGGAGCGACTGCCTATCTGACCTCCACAACCCAGTTGGTACTGGGTAATACGATACCCCTTGGTAAGACTGGTTGTCAGACTTTTTGGGCCACTGACTGCCTAACGACTGTCAAAGATCTACAAATGACAGCCGGGACCAACAGCTTAACGTGCTTTCCGAGGCACGGAGGAAACTCGGTATGTAATGGGCGGTCACCCATCCACAGACCAACCTAGGCAAACACGGCTTAACCTAAAGATCGACCCGAGCGGCTGTTATTATTTAACCACGAGCTCCTCCAGGCGTGATGTTATATGACATTAAAATAATTTGCCTTACACCTTACCTTACAATAAATGGTTTAATGATTACTTGTTACAACATCAACATCCAAGAACTAGCTTTGTTTTCATATATCTTCTTCGTTTGTCATTCAAGCAGGAATGTTCATTGAAAGCCGCATCTTTCCCTTGTGTTCTCATCAGTGACTGCGACGTCCCGGGTTCGACGCCGGCTCATGGCGATAAATCACTGAAACTATTTTAATTACGCAGACGTCCATTGGGAGCAAGTTCCGGACGAGACTGATACATACGTAAAGAGTATAATTATTGTGTACTTTTGAGTACAGACAGCTCGCATTCAGAAAGGTTTCAATTTGTTGATTTTAATACAAATTCCTCGAAAAGATGCGAATAATGCCTTGTAATATTGAAAATACTTTAATATCGATAACTGATTAATGCCAATACTAGCACTTCGTCCGAGACTTTACCCGCAAAAAATGTGATAGTTTGACTAATATGCATGATATAATTATAATTTAGAATTGGATCATTAGTTCCGGAGATTAGGGGACAAACAAACAAATTTTACATCTTTATAATATTAGTATAGATATGTGTCTGGACGATATATTCAAGAAAAGCTTATGTCTTCAAGCAAAGTTAGCCAGCAAGGTAGTGACTTTATTGCCCTAGTGCGCTGATCACTTAGTACGACCACGCATCCATTTTGTCAGTAAAATTACAATGTCAAATGGGTTTTATGACATCATGGGCCTCATCTGCAGTTCAGTCTAATGCAGGACATAGGAGTTTCCTAAAATTATGTTCCATCATAAAGTTTCAATCAAGATCAACTCACCCTGTAAATCACATAGTAATCAGCACAATACGTGCATCTTACATAAATAATATTACATTTGCTCACGAAAAAAAAAACAAAACAAAACAATAATCTCACAAGAACACAAACCCTCATCTAAATCTAAGATAATAACAGATAATCCGACGCCCGGAGCTCAAATCAGCGCGAGACTAGAGCTTGCCGTTGGTACAGCACTAATCCGGGTATATCGAGCTGCTTAGCATTTTGTCGATAACAATGCACCGCGGTTCGTTATCGACGTCGTTATGCGACCACTTGCGATGAGTGCTAGTGTTGGGACTTGTCAGTGGGGAGTTGTCGATCGATTGGGAGGACATGATTTTGAGAGGAACACCTACAACAACTACACACATTCAACAACAGTTGAATGTGTGTAGTTTACACAAATGAATGTAGGAACTGTATAATCAAATGTGTTTTACCAACACGTTTCCGTACCATTTTATTTAAGGAGACATCTTAAAAGATAGAATATATTTATTTTTTCGAGTAATTATCAGCATTCTGTAGTTAAGTTATATACTTACGCAACGTAGATTGTATCGTTCCGTAGATATTTGGTAGTTGTTACGGGTCATCAGAAGTCTGGCAACAATTCTCACCAAGGGTTATCTTGGTACCCCGTTTCTGGGTTGTGGAGGTCAGATAGGTAGTTCTGTGTTAAATACCGATATTCAACTGCCTCCAGATACACTGCAAGGCAGCTCAAACAACTTCGGAAAAAGGCTGTGCAGATGATGTTGACTTAACTTATATTTTTAGAAATAGATAGCATCTCATTAGTTCCTTAAAGTGCAGAATGTGCCTATTGGTAACGAAATAGAACCGAAGCTATTTTAAAAACATCGATATCGACATCAATAATTAAAAAAATCCCATGCCCAAATAAAAGATTCCGAGCCGGCTCTCGTTTGCAGCGATCGCTTCAATCTGACACAAATTGTCATATTTTTTTTTCCTGCTCTCTTTGTATATGTGCAAATGAGATGGTGATATTCTGGCATATACCGTAATAAACCGAGAGTACCTAGGTACTATGTTTTAATGACGAAAGTCTTTCACAGTATGTGTGGTTTTGTTCATTGATTTATATTATTGAAGCTTGCTGTTGAATGCAATAAATAATAAATGATCGAGTATTCTAGTAAGTAAAAATAGTAATTTTTTTCTCTAGCGATAAACAGTCGTATCGACAGAAAACATTATATTTATCACACTTTCATTTCCTGGGTAGACAGAGGTCTATAACACAAACACATTTTGTCAGCTATGTTAAAAGGCCGATGTAAGAACACACAAGCGTTTTGCCTGTACAAGAGGACAACCCGGTATTATTTTCAAAGAAAAGCCATACTTGTGTTCATGATCATATCCCTCCCTACCAGCCAAAACCATAATATTATATTTAATCGTCTAGTTTATTCTATTCATCTCACAATATGCTAATCTAAGTGCAGACCATTAAAAAGAATAGCAGCATCCCGTGATATTAAATTGAAAATTGGCATCGTCCGACATATCCGCGGATGGAGTTACCATCCGTTTGTATTCATCCGGACACGTCCGTCGTGTTGGCCTCCCGTCCGGGCTTCGACGGGTCTTGTCATTTGTCCGGACTGTAAGATTTTAAAGATTGTTTTTTTTTAAACAACAAAATTAAATGAGAACCTAGTTAATAAGTTGAGAAAGTAACAAAAATCCTGACTTTTTACAAATTTATCTGGATTTTAAAAAAATCGTGTCATCGTCCCATTCATCGCGGGTGAATGGGACGCCACTGAAGCAATGCAATATGGCGATAGAAAATATTATATGTATAAAAGAATAATAAAGTGATCTCCGCGTGTTGTGTGCTGTTGTTATAATGATATTGAAGCAGGGAGACACTGGTTATTGATCTTCACCTGAGATCATCGTCACATTTATTTTTAGGGATCAGTCAGCTAGGAAATTCCGGTGCCATCTAGTTTTCAAATATTGCCCAAAAAATTGACCTGTAAAAGTATCTTATAAAATCTACAAAACGATTGAAAAACATAGAAAGAATCTAGGAATATCAAATAGACAACCAAAAACTCGATATTTAGAACCAATCTTTTTATTTTCCCACCCTTTCATTCCAGTATAGGAAAACTCGTCATTTCAATAACTCCATAGGTACCAACTCAATATCGGCGACTAACCCACAGTTGCCGATACTCCTACACCCAACATATCGGCCCGTGAATGGGCTTCATTATAAATTCAATCGTATTCTATTTGCGAGCTACATACATACATACAGTACGAGTACGATATTTCAGTGGTGCAGTCTATGACCGCGATGTTTTAACCGTATGACGTAAATTTTTATATGTAAAAATTGTGTTTGCAGCTTTTAAGTGCTTTGCCAATACATGGGAATAAAAATGTCGTTTGAGCATAGTGCGGGTATGACCTAGATTTTTTTATATTTTTATTTTAGAGAAATGGGATTGGATTTTTTTAATGATAGCGTTTCTGCTGATTAAAGTTGTTTTTAAGAGGATTGAAGTACTTCAGGCCGTGGTTGAATAGAAACTCTGGAGTAGATGACTGAACCAAGAGTAAAATCCATCAAAGTTTTATTTGCAGTACAGATTGAAGTCAGAACCTCAGACTTATAGAAAACTGTCTGTCAGATTCGATTTTTAACAATAGTGTTTCCATTTCACCATTCGAATTTAGAAATCCAAGTCACTTTTCCGAACCGACACCCACCCTGAATAAAGAAAATACCTCCACACATTAAAAAAGTACCCTCCTAAACAAGTCCCATTATTAATAAACATGATACAGCTAGACCTCTGCCTACATGATCAGCACTAACGCTAATGTATGCGAGATCACGCCTCGCATGCACGCAGCGAAGCGGATTACTGCCGCCATAAGCCTGGCGTTAGCTGGACATGTCGTGGGCTCGTGGGAAGATACTATTGGTGGTGACGGAGAATTGGGCTGAGAATGTGAGGTATAAGGACTAAAAACTTTATGACAGATACAGTAATAAAATGGAGGAATGTAGAAAACTGTCAGAATATTCCGCGTATATGGTGCTAAGTGTTTGCTATTTTTATTCAGCTATGAACGTGGTTACTTGCTGGAAACATTGTGTAGAGAGGGAGCTAAGTATTTTGTCTAGGCGCCGGTTGGTTGCTTTTCATTCAGGATGACTCACAAGAGACAAACACTCTCACGGCGGAGTTTTCAGTTATCAGCCCAATTGGTCATATTCTGGATAAAAAACGATCGTGGAATACAGTCGCAATGTGACTGAAAATTACAAAAGAAATATATTCTGTATATCATAAAATACCTAATTAAAAAAAAAAAATACTTGATTCAGTAATCCTATCCAACATAATGTGTCTCATAATGTGTCTTTGACCTCATTTTTAGCTAGTACAATGTCTCAAAACAATGTAACTATCGTAGATAACTATACACTTTTGAATTATGAATGCGAATGTCACTGTCAATCTATCAATAGTCTTCTTTCTCGGAGTTTTCGACCTTTCAAGTTGTGATTTGTGAATTCTTCAGACAGTTTCGAATGTCTGTCAGCACAGCTTACGGTGACGCAACAGTGATAAATTATGCACCAGTATTGACATACCCAGGGAAACAGTGCCAAATTCGGGCAGTGTTGGAATTTTGCCTAACAAATGTCGGATATTACGATAAGGTCCAATGCAACAGCGGATGAAAGATGGTTTTATTAGCGTTTTATAATTATAACTACTACAACAGAGATTTCAATAGCTATCGTAGCCAGTTTGCATCTGTCAGATTTCTCAGCTACAAGTAAAACCGTATTTTTTGATGAAGTAGAATCACACGTCTGTATATCTCCGAAGACTTAAGTAGGGGGTATATTTCGCCAGTTTTGTTTAATTCCTATGAGCCTATTGCCATCAATCGGGCACAATTCGTAAATCTTGAGTTTCATGGGAAATCCCTCTTGAGGTAGAAAACCTTCCCGATATCTTCAACAACCATTCATCACTCCCTCTCTTTCTTTTCTATCTTCCTCTTTGTCATACAAAATCCAGGTCTACACAACTAACAAGACTATCCCAATAATTGACCAAACCCTACCCACCCTACTGTCATCGTGCCTAACCAAACGCGAGCAACCCAGGCGTGCCTTCGCAAGGGAATTTTTTGGAACAGACACACACACACACACAGTTTGTGAAAATTGCTCTTAATTGACATACAGTGTTGCTGACGGATTTGTTTGGACGCCTGGACGTCTGCTGATACCGGGTTTTTATAGTGCTCTAGTCGTTGGGAAATTAGGATTTTGTAGCTCAAAAGTTTGGACATTTTTTCACACCTTTTTTCTCACGGGGGTGTGGTGACCACAATGACTTCGTTGAAGTTCTAACACCACGTAAGTCAATTTTTGGCGGCGTGATATTTTATTTTTTGATGCCGTGTGCTAGAGAATTTGAAGACGCGTTGTTTCAGCTAATCACAGAAAGAAGTAACGCCTCTATCTAATATGAAGAGAACACAAATTATAAAATGGTATTGTACCATTACCTAGCCGTGGCGAAGGTGCCATAGAACTCGATTCCTTCCGGCTTCCCTTTGAAAAATGGCACAGTCAGTATTCTATAGACAAATAATATAATCATATTAAAGAAATACTTACGTATAATTGTGCAGTATTTTCACTCTCCTGTAAAATTGATATTTTTGACTTACGTCCTTTAAGTTCTATATTTCTAACATTATTGTTAGAAATTGAACAACTATGAGCCTTGCGTCGGTACTCTTTTTGCGTTGTCATGAGTAAACTGAATTGTTTTATGGGGTATGTCCTGAAGATGGATCATCAGGTTTATTAAACAACAAACATGTTAAAATCTTAATCTCTTGCGTCGGCCCTCTCCATGTTTGAAGAGAGAAGTAAACTCTTGATAAATGGACAGATCATCATTAACATGGTTATTCTCGTTCAGGACTATTTATCATAGCCAAACAACAGAGTAACTGCATTTGCTACCGTTCACAAACAATAATACAAATCTCTAAATTTATGTAAACACAGAAACGAATTTGAACCAATATTTGTGGTTTACCGACTGCATTTATAACGCGAATGAAATTAATTATTTTTTGACTACACACCTTCACAATTTCAACCATATTTCCTTGCGATAAGGACGGGAATAAGTTGGGAAGGACTTGTAACATTTTCCGTGGGTTGGGTAAACGTTGAAATGTTATTAAAATAAATTGTTCTGCGGTCTCCGCTTGGGCAATGTTTTTGGGAAAAATATTTGTTTTTTTTTTTTCACTTATTGTTTTCATTTAAGTATGTACGTTGGCTCGCTGTAAGTATCTGTTTTCCTTCACAGTGGCAGGAACCTTTACTTGGAAAGCTAGTTATTTGTTTCTGTTAATTAGATTCTAGTTTGAAAAATCGTCTTGGAAAATCTCAGAAAAACTTGGTGCTATAGACACTTTCTTCTTTAAAGACAATCTTTTTAAGTGTACGGATTTAAGAATATACCTACTAATGTAATAAAAATCTAGCTATGTCAGTACTATAACGCAAACGAAATTTATATGTACCGTTAGGTCAGTTAATTGTTAAGCAAATTGAAAACCTAGGTACTTCAACTTGCCATTATATATAAACTGTTGACTGTTTCGCAACTCCAGTAGCGTCCTGTAATGTGCAAACAACAGGACAGGTAGGAGGTAATATTTGGGACAGCACCACATTTACCCTCAGAGCATGGTCATATTGTATGGATCTTCACATGACTTTGATAAAATTTCTATCATGTTTCAAGGCAGTAATACGAAGTAAAACCGTATGGAGCAAACACTTCATAAACAGTTAAATCAATATATCGTAAATCAAAAGTTTATTGTGGCCATAAACTAAACTAGCGTGTGCAATAAACACCTAATAACGGCACAGGTTATAATAGTGTTAAACAAATAATTATCAGCTTATATTTTGTGTCATGAAAACCTAGAAGTTTTAGCTGAAAAAAAAAAGCTTTACTTATATTCTAAGTTTTTACGAAATGCCATCTGCGAACACTGACTGAAAGAAGATGTTTCAATACTGACACCCGTCCTATTTGACCTACCGACTTCCTGTTGTAGGGTGACTAATGGATGTAAAAGTACCCTAAATGAAGCCGAAAGGCACTTGTTCACCCCGTCATTGCGATATTTTTTTTGTTCTAGACCAAACCTAGATATGGGGGGACAAAGTTCCAAATTTTTCACAAGTTTTTTTTAAATAGAAGAAAGAGTTTTCTATGCGTCTATATGAAAACTGTTGCGTTGATTTGCCGCTGCGGTCGCCTGCGAATTGTACCTTTATGAGCAAGCACAGGCACAAGTCTAAGTGACGAATCCATATTAGGGCCACATAACTGGCCTATAAGATGGAATTAAGATGCGCCCATGTTCAGAAGACTGCATTAGACCAGATTATGAATAGTCGTCGGGTCTAGGACCTCCTTTTTTGGTATCTTAAGTCTTGCTGCGTCGGTTGATGTCCAATTTTACCTGATAGCTTCTGGCCTAAGAAAATAGCCATCTGCGCGTCTTTTACGAGTAAGGTACACAGCCCAATAAACAGCCTTATACGTCTTTAAACTCCAATGTGGTTACAATGTAAAGTCATAATAAACTTGATACCCTACTGACGCGATTTAAAAGCCTCTAAAATATTTTAACGACCTCGTCGTTTAGCGAAGGCAGAGATTAAAGTTTCGTATGTAGTAAAAGATTGAAATTGCATACATAGGTAAAGATATAAAATTATGATCGTGACCCCCTTTAACGGTATAGACATCGTCCTTATGGATGTTGAAATTTAGAAATGATTATCTTCCATTAAAATTCCTAGAGAAAATTCTTTGAGAATCTTCGAATAATTCAATGTTCCAAAATGTTTCGACGATGTGACGAGTTTCGCACGCACCGAGTAGCGTTCCATATGTCTACAACGACGTCCAACTGGCTTCACTTAAGCTTAGCGCTTGTTTATGTCGATCTAATACATTGTTTACTTTTCTTTAATACTAATCGCTGATAGTTCTTGTGTCACATTCTCCTTGTACTTAATTTCGAACTAAAATTGTATTCTTACTGTGATTTTTCCTTCAAAATGTATTATTTATACTACGCTTTGTACTACTAGGTACATCTCTGCCTAAACTTTCGGGGATTACAGGCGTGATGATGTTCACTCTTTATTTTAGTCTTGTAGCCCTTCGCGTAGCACCGATCCCTTATACAGCAACACAGCCAATAAAACCCTTCTAAAGCACCACTTAAAAAGATCTAAAAATAACTAGCCCTATATTCAATACACACAAACACTCACATTATCCTTACACACACTACACACAGTTCGCGAATTCCTCTAGTGAATGTGTGTCGGTTCTCAATGGGCGTTCAATAAAGGCTGCTGCGGTGCGCGTGCGCCGATTTAGTGACAGATATACGAGAGCGACGGCGCCGGCGCATGCGTGCGTGGCAAGAGTTAGGGGGAGGATATATTGACGGGTAAAGAAAGAACATTGTGATTAACAGTGCTACTTTCACTCACTTATGCGAAAGCAGCTAAAAGTTTGCAATAATGGGATGACAAAAAACAATACGATGCAGGCTTAAACAAAGATTCTGATGAGAGTAGAATTTTTAACAAATAAAGGGGGGAACACTAAGACTGACATGGCAACATACAAGTAGATACTGCGCTTACGCTACATAACAATAATAATTTTAAGACATATCAGAGAACAGGGCAAAAATTCACACAGCTATTTACTACACTCCTCGTCGCCAAGTAACAATTTTAGCGGGCGCCAGTGTGCACATATCCTTGCTTATTAGAAGTTATGACTTACAGCCACTTATGAACTTTGTATGCGACACAATGCAAGCTACGGTATGAGAATAATGTTATGCGTCGTAAACTAACGGAAGGCTGGTATTTTGATGTTGATGCTTATGGTTTTGTAAGAGAGTACACTATTACATGGAACTTAAACATAACTGGCGAATTGTGGGTGCACTATTCGGTACATCTCTGCCTAACTCTTTAAGGATGACAGGCGTGACGTTATGAATGCTGTAATAATGCTGTAAACTAAAGTAATAATGCAAGAAAAAATATATTTTCTCTTAAACAAGCTGCTGGAAGGGACATCGAAGCAAAAACGGTTAACTTAATATAACATAACGCCTATAATCCTTTAAGGTTTATGCAGACATGTATTTCAACCACATTTCGTCAGTTATGTTTCAGTCCCATGTAAGTAATAGGGGACGAGCCTATTGTCATCGCCCGTTCACAAATCCAGACTCCGTGTTTGCCGCTTAGTTTCTTATGGAAAAACCATTATAGATTTTCCTGACCTGGGAATCGAACCCAGGACGTCACAAACAGCAGTCGCACTTACGACCACTACACTCTTAACAAGATGTTAAGGGTCTCTAAATTATTTCTTTGTGTAACAATTTTACTGTCGTTAGTGAATGTAAATCAATCCTATCAAATACTAATGTAATATTTCTCCTATTTACAGGTAAGCTACACTTGGATTAAGAAATAACGATAAACACGTAAGTACCGTAGTTTAGACCGGTAATCACTTTTACGATGAACGGCAAATTGTCGGTAAATAATAAAACGTCTTCCGTTGCGCGATCAGTTACTTTGATTTATACTTTATTGCCTTGCGGGCATGCAATGAACTGTACATTGATAGTGTTCATTCATATACTTTATAAGGTCTAATGTATTTAAGTATACTTAGACACTGTTTTGATGTTAAAGGAAATGCTTGTATCGATTTAACAACTTTATGCCTTCTAAGGGGATCGTCGTTGATGATAGAGAATTTCGTAAAGTCGACCACCCGCTTATGCTCACAGTTTGAGCTTCAGCAGGCCTTCCGTAGTACGCAGGTTCAAAATAATTACAGACCAGCTTATAATAGTTCTGCTACCACTGATGTGCGACCTGCTGTACCTAGCTTCACAGTCAAGTGATGCAAGGACTTCAAGATATTTTGTTTGCCACTTGATCAATATTTGCAGTTAAAAACTACGTGCAAAAAGGCACCTTTACAAGTGTCTAACTCGATGCACTGACTTCACGCAATCCTTCTACATATTTACCCTTCGAACCATCTCTCTCACCCAATCATTACCCAACCACCTGAAACTCTGCCCACACAATAGTCAAAGTGGCGTGAACTATCAGCCATCAACATGGCCGTCTAAGCTGGCCATCAGTTACCGCGCCTAATAACGTTTTGCATTAATATGTTAATGGCCGCACAGTGTGCCGTCAGCGCCATCGGTTGGACATCGGCCAACGTTCAAATTGCACATTTTTGTGCGGGTATGAATTGATAGCGTTTGAGATTACAATGAATATGAGATTTTGTGGGTAGTTGTGATTCTACACTATGTTTTTTCGCAGTTGAGGTTGTGTTTTAATAACTAATTTGGCTCTACCCTGTAAAGAACATAAAATAATGAAGATACGTTTTTTTCTTTATTGATCTAGCTGACCATTGTCTGACACTGATACATGAAATCTTTCATATTAGATATGCGTATATCATTTCAGAAACCAAACTCATTAAAGAACAAAAGTATTTTCAAATAAGGTCAATAAAACTCCAATACAATACAAAAGCATGCATATGAATATTTGAAAGAAATGTGATTTATGCTAGTGAAATAAGTTTTCTGAAATTTTAAAAACTCATTATTCTTCAAGCACATTGCAGGGACATCCAACCGACAATTTTTTTTAACGCTACGAGGTCTATAATCATCTATAATCATCATCTTCAATCCTTGGAAGTTTGTGTGACGATGTCCTTTACACCTTTATATTTTCGTCCAGCAGAGTAAATAGCCAGCCCACTGTGTGCCATCAGACGGTCCTAATTACTAGTGGCATCGTATGTGGCCCTCCGAACACGACCGATGACACGAGCACAAAGTTATTTGATCAACATGCTATAAATTACGGATCTAACGCTAATTATCTTAACGGATCGCTGCAAAATTGAATACTAGTGGTATTAGATAGTGGATTATCATAGTAGTCACTGGTGTGATTGAAATTGTAGATAGTGCGTTTTAATCCCTTTCAATAATTGTCTAGTTATGTAAGATGAGGTTTTAAAAAAACTCCCCCACTTCCAGTTCTTTCAATTCAGGTCAGAGGCGATGTGGTCTGGTCGTTCGTTTTGTCCAGCTAGTTCCGACATCTTCTATGAGATAATAGCTCCTATTAATAGCGGCTATTTATAGTAGCTATGTTGACCTACAGCTAAAAGTATGAAAGAAATAAGGAAGAAGAAGACATGCTGCGCCGACTCGAAAAAAAATGAGATAAGGGCAAGAGTACGATGACGATGATGACGATGGTGATGATGGCCCACAGCTCAATAAGCATAAGTCAGACCTAGGCAGCCTAGTCCCATTTCAGCTTAGCGGGCTTATCCTAAGTTCTAACATATTGTTTTTTAAAATATTGGGTATTTTAAGTACCATACAGAACGTACCCCGTAAACTCAATAAAAACAGCTTTATTTGGTCACTCAAAAGTTACAGGGAAAATGGCAATTTTCTTCTTCCTATCATTCCCACCAAATCAAAATTTTTCGCAACAATAACAAAAAATCCTTACCTAATTTCGTCCACTCCCCCCTTGTTTGTGCCACAGTGCGATGTCATCAGACTACACATTACCCGCGGCGCAGTGGCTCTCAAGGGCCGGCCGTTGCCATGACAACCGGTACATTATTAACATCCCCAGGCAACGCCGGGTAATTTTATACTGATTAATTTGCTAAATTCTCGTGATGAAAATGATCGTTTTAGGTAGGCTGAATTTCTGGGAAGGTCAAGTGGTTGTTGATTTGACGAACTTGAAATTTGAGATCCCAAGTTACGTAATCAAATTGCAATCAATCTCAATAAGGAAAATCTAGGAAGACTTTGATTTAAATAAGATTGAAGCCAGGAAGGAATGAATTATAAAAACGGAGGATCGTTTTTATAATTCTTTCTCAAACGAAAATATATAAACGCCTATTTCTGATTGAGGCATGGCGCGTTAGTTTTGAATATGATATTCGAAACTAACGCAGCCATTCTATTGTTTCAATGCATTTCTCAAAATAATTTCACGAATATTCGCCAACAGCGACCTATCCAAGTCACACAAGCAGCAAAAAAATCCTATATCACTGCACCTTAAATAGGTGCAGTCACGAACTCACGACCTTTGTAAGTATTCTACCATAACTGTCATACTAAATCAGGTCACAGATATCTAAAGTATTCCGTCTACATTTTTCTGTCACTGTTCGTCTTATCTTTACAACCGTCGTCTCACTGTGCGGGGTGCGTGTTTCCTCATTATTTTTAACTTAATTGCTCCAAACTGATTCGTCACACACTAATTAGTGAACAATAGTGTCATAAAGTGTCATTTGTTGTAACGCCGGATGACACCTATTTGATGGTACTTTGGTGTGTTTGTCCAATGTTAGACGTTATTTACCTTGACTGCAGTAGTGTTTAGAGGGTACTGTTTGGCCAGGTAAGATTTAGGTGTCAGTTTTACAAGCGTGAGAATTTTATGCCAGTTCGAATCCCACCCTTTCTCATCCACCCACAATCCATTTCTCAGTATTTACATGAACAGTTAACCCACTCCTTGCACATAGCTACACTCAGTTAAGACTGTAGGTAATGTAATGCCACCCACTCTGCTATCCACCAGATTAATTTTTGAACCTTTTTGTTTAAAAAACTTGTAACACTATCAGCCACAATTAAGTACAAACTTTGTTCTTATTGGAGCTTCACTGGCTTATATTTCACTTGGGATTCCCCAAGTGAAATATAATAATGTGTTTTACCTACAATTTTAACACTTGACGTGACGTGTAACATTGGACATGTGCACACGTCAGCGCCTACAGTACGACCGATGTGAGACCCTAACGCGCGACCGGAACGCAGTAGTTAACGTCAAATAAAGTCGCGATTGCAACACGGCTCCTATTTCCATATCCGTTGCATTAATTTGTTTGTTGCACAGACAAATAAACAAAGTTTATGTGTCTATTAAAACGTGCTGCAATGGTTTCAGAGAATACTCTAAATCGGAATTTAAAAAATCTAGTAGTTTCCGTGATTAAAATTGACATGTAGTCTGACTGACCTGACTTACTCATAATAATTTATCCATCGATGTACTGACTAACTTGGTCAATAGGACTCATCTTGTTCAGTCTATAACCGTTAACAGTTCTTCCAATATCAACATTATTAAACAAACGCCGAAAACACATTCAGCTGGTCATAATCCTCCCCATACGTACAACACAATACCTTTCCCCCACCTTATCTTTCTAACACTCACATCACACCTATGACTTAACTCGACCTAACCTTACCTACTACATCCCCTTCGTAATTACTATTAGTATCACACAGTGCTCCATGCTCCATGGCAGCTACTCGACTAACTATTATGCTTCTGATTCGTGTATGCTACTGGCTAGCATTCAATCAGAGCTCGCGCGGTGAAAATTATTTGCTGGAGCTAGTACGTGTGCCAGTGGCTACGTTGTATGTCGGGTGTAGACGGGGTTAGTGGCTAGGATAGTGACTGGACAAAAATGAACTATTGTACTAGAATTTACAGGAAAGTGTCAGGAATTTCATAATTCATCACAAATGTTTTTCTCTTTTTTTAAATTGTCTTAAGATAAATAAAATGGATAAGTACAGACTCCTATTCCACTAAGTATTTCTACGCAAATACTGGCCTTAGACTATTTCATTTGCAAACAGAAACTAATCAGTATAACTTACATTAGTTACAATTTTCGTTAAAACTTATGATACCTCTAAGCCAATTAATATAAAATGCGAAGGCACACGTGAAGTTTTAATAGTTTTAGGCCTCATAAAGAACGATATTTATGTAAGAATACAAGGCGTCCCTTTAAAATAACGAGGCCCTTGTTAGCAAACAACGATAAAACCTTCGACAAACAAACCACAGTAACTATCCTCCAGCTACTGTTCTCCAGCTACTCTCCCGTGTGCCCCCGCACTATCGCCGCCACAATTAATTACTACGAGCACACACCTCTAATTAAAACTGATCGCCAATATAATTAATACATAAATTGAATCGAGATGATATTCGCGCCATTTTCACTTAATTCTGTGCCAACTCTTAATTATTCAGCTGGTTAATTATTGAATTTGGACGATAAAGGTGAATTTGTTATGCAGATTGATCACTGAGCTGATTGGCTTGCACCCACTTACCCACCGATGATTGGGGGAACTTGCTCAACTGCTGCTGCTTGCTTTACTGATCCAAGATACAAAGATTCTACTTTTCCTACGATTCCCCTTTTTCTTTATGTCTTGGTAAAACGATTAGCAAAACATTAATTGCTGATTTTTTTATTTTAGCCGTATTATTTACATAAACGGAGTTCTGCGTACAAGGAATGTAATTTTACATTGAAATATTCTTTATTTCAATGTAATATTGAAAAAGAAATAAATCTGCAGAAAAATTCCGGTGGAATATGATTCAAAATAAGAAGCTGAATGCACCCTGTCAGTTTGTGGAGGGCTGTCCCTTACACCCTGTATATTCAGCCTATCACTACCTTTTCATTGCTAGTCAAAGGATGCCATAGACGAGGGAACTTCTACATAGAATAAGCTTTATACTACCCAGCTAATTAATTTATTAAAACACACCTTAACAAGCATATTTCCTATAGAACGTATCTCGTACAATGTTTCACATTACCATCTATTCATCGAGTCCGAACTCTAGCGCTCTGCCGTTATTTATTTAGTCCGCTCTAAGTGCCACTCAAAACACTGTCTTAATTAACCGAAACTGAGAGATGCTGCAATGGTTCGGGTGCGGGTGTGGGCATAAGCGATAGCGGTTTAGTGGCACGCTAATTACAAAGGGACATAACATCACGCCAATCCCCGAAGGGTTAGGCGGAGGCGTACCTAATAGTACACCCACATTTCGCCAGTTATTTTGAAGTCCCATGTAATAGGGGGCGAACCTATTGCCATCAACCGGGCTCAAATGCAGACTCCGTGGCTGATACTGAGAAATTCCTGATGGAAAAACGCAACAACACTTTGCCCGACCTGGCAATCGAACCCAGGACCTCTAGACCAACCAGGCAGTCAGAATTACAAAGGGATTTATTCCTAAACGCTGGTTAAACTCAAGAGACGTTTAAACGTTAAAAATGTATTGTCAAACAGTTCTTAATTAGTTAACTGTAAGCAGCTTTTGTGAATAAACCCCTATAAAAAAAACTTCCTGTTGCAAAGAAATTGTAATTTCTTTTCCTCCTTTTTTTTTTTTTTTTTAAAACGTTGCCCCACACTAGGAATTTCTCCTGTATTGTGGGTGCGTTTACAAACATTTAAGCTCACATACACAAACAGCCAACAATTAACAACAAACAACCAACTGACAACAATTAACAATTAACTGTTTAACATTGAAACTGATTCAGGGTTAATTAAAAACCGTAGAATTTACTGTGACAAAGGAATGCGTTTCGTAGAAGGTAGGTCAAAAAGATTTAATGCGATAGTATAATGTAGCCAATTTTTTTAAATTATCTTTAAAAAAAAAAATGTCTAGAATTGTTTTTCTAAAGACCAAACAACTCACACAAAAGACATTTGGCAAGATGATATTATTAATTATGGTAGAAATATGTAAGAGAGTCGTAGTAGTTACATTTTTATTCAGAAATAAACACTCAGGAGAATTATAATTATAACTCGCGTCCGCCTCTCAGTGTGTCCGCCCCTCACTCAGGTTTGCATTTCGCCCGCTGTTATAAATTCGTAATTAAATACTGAACTACCGGCTTCTCTCGTTACTGTGGAATATATTTAATTTTTCTCCCTCAAACCGTACTCGGATCTCATTCCATACACTTTATTAAACTATGTTAAGTTGAAGGCTTGATGCGTTGTTTGGTAACTAATAAAATAAATTGTAATTTTTTTTCTTATGGTGTGAAAAAAACTTGCATGAGTTGGAAATCTAAATGCGGCTTCTCACTCTACGAATTGGAAAAATACTTTATTCTTCAGATCGGTTTCGGAAAGATTATGTTACTTGCATATCTTTCCCTGAAGTTTTAAGCAGAGGTGAACATAAACTTATAAATAACCGACAAAATATGGGTGAACTTAGGCTTATGTACACTTCTGCCATTATGTTAAGCAGTTCTTAATAATATATCAGCTGTGGACCGCTACTCTTGTTTCGTTGTAGCTTTGCCAAGCTTGGCATGTGACCCTTTTCCGCTCTTTGCCCAAATCATATTCCATTGCCCATCCTGTCCTAGTCCCAACTAAGTTAAGGTCGGGGCACAATGTCAGCTCATCTTTTTGCATATTTCCGTAGTACCAGCTTTAACTAGAAAACCGAACGTTACCGTTACGATTCGTTTTCGGATATAGGAACTGGGCTACAGACATCCCAAATATCAAAGCAACGTATCCGCTTTCTGTGCGGTCGCCGGTTCTATTCCGGAGTCCAGATTGCTTGGTACTTGTATGACCCATTTCTTGTTAATATAGTTAGCTGTTTGTGTTCCTTGCATGTATTGATAGCCATGGCATATGGTATGGCTATAGTAAATAAAAACGTTAAAATTAAATAGATATATAAATACGTTTTCCACGCATAACTCGTTGTTTCTAATTTGCAGTGACAGAAAACACAGTTTTGAGACTGATACATATGACTATTACATATGACTATACAATATTTATTCAAAAAAACAGTAAAGCGCATTGGTGTAATCATCAAAAACTTAGAATTGCCAAACACCCCAACAGCGTAAGTGCGTAACACGCTTTCAATTACAACCCGAAGATTTTTGCAAATGTTTGAAAAATTCGTCGCAATGAATGTCGTTGTGATTGTCAAAATGAAAGGCATTGCAATTGCTAGGGTATTACTCAATTTCACCCCTGATTTAACCATTATTTCCAAAAATCTCACTATATATAACTATGAAGACTGACAAATGCAGGTCGCGACCCAAACAGGCATACGAAGACTTCAATCTTATAGCACCCGTCTTACTCAAAGCAAATTAACTCGTATTGACTGACTGCATTACACAAATAGATTTACAGTTGACACATGAAACGTAACTCCGCCATAATTAACAGTAAATTAAACAGTTACTCTAGTTACTTAACAATGAAGTAATGATATAATTGATAGGGGCTGGTTGTGCTGTCGGCTGCGGAGGATCAATGAGCAGTCAGCCAATCATTAATAAGTAATTGATTAATTATACATCGTCAACCTGATGTAACATTGCCATCCATCCACTTGCATGATGGACAACACCATAATTTTTAGAATCCTTTTACTAAACAAAACCGAAGTATTTCCATGACCGGAATTTCAAGCATTCTGACCTCTAGACACTCCAAACAAACAAGATGGTACGGTGGACGTATGGTCTGAATGACTCACCAAGCCCTTGCCAAACCACTCGACCCAAAGCCTTGATCTAGAAAAACTGAAATTGATCACAAAGGTTTCCTTTATGATCAAGAAAAAGTTTTTCGACATTCCATCGACGAAGTTACTGGCACAATGCTAGTGTTTCATAGAATTGGTTCCCGTAAAGAATTAGATAAAGACTTTGTAACTTTTGCAACACCACAAAATACCCTCATTATTACACTTCAATCGCAGCTTATCGCCGAAGACACACAGGACTATGATAACTCGTATCAAGTCATACACAGACAGTTCACTTTCCCTGTTTATACAGTGTGTTGACTAAAGTAATCTACTACTAGCTATGACTGTTGGTCGATCAAGTGTTTAATGTTAGAGTTGAAGCGTTTATTTATTTATTTATTTATTTATGTACACACAAAATACTTAACAAGACATTACATTAAGATAGAAGAGCACAAAGGTACTGCTTATTTCATACGAAATCTCTTCCAGCAGACCTGCGAGAGGAAAGTAGGATTAGAAATGTAGACACAGTGTGTAGAAAAGACAAAAAAGGAAAATTGAAATAGGAACTTAAAACAAAGTTATACCTATATAAAATAAACATACATACAAATATACACATATAAAATAAATACTTGTACTGTTAATATGTACCTATAACATATATCCAGACTATTACAGTATAGAGGAGAGGTAATGTTCTTTGACTTGCTTTTTAAACATAAATACAGTTTTAGAATCACGAATGTTAGGCGGAAGTGAGTTCCACAAACGTACTGCGTGAACAGAGAACGAGTTAGAATAAAATTCAGTTTTATGGGATGGGAAATTAAGATGATGCCTGAGGTGGGATCTACACAGAGCATCAGAAGCACGGGTAAACGAAAAACGATCTCGCAAGTAGCTGGGATATGCAGGGTTATAGAGAATGTTGTAGAGGAGACATAATATTCGAGTGTTCCTGCGAAGACGGATAGGGAGCCACTTGAGTTCCTTGCGGAAGTGAGAAACATGGTCATATTTTTTTTTTTTTATGTTTTAACATGTTTAGTTACATGAGGAGAGTTATTTGAACTAGTGTTAGGCTCCATATAGTGGCTAGTTTGGCCTTCAGCTAATTGGACATGTCCCCGTCCTATCTCCATTTCAGATACGTCGGTAAAATGCCAACGGCGTCACTGCTGTTAAGTGGTATCTAAGCTGTGTCTATTACGACTACAATTTACTTATGTGTATTTTTGTTGCATGTATCAACCAAATAATAACTTTAATAGTACATTATACCTTAAGACCATAGCAATAGTTTCCATGAGACAAGATAAAATTCAAGAGTTACAAAGCTATTCTGAATAGAAAAATCTACAGTATTTCTTCAGAAGAACTTGATCGCATCAAGCTATATTACTACTAATCTTACAGTTAAATACACAAATGCACTTGAGACTCCTATTATTATAAAGGGCATTAGTATAAATAGCCACATGTACGCGGAAAAGGAATATCTTCCGCCTGACCGAATCGAGAATCTGATCCTAAAGCTCTATTCTAAGAACCAACCACAACTTTCAACTCGGTGCCAAAAACAACCTCGGAACCAACTGAGTTGGTTTCATAAAACGAGTAGCTTAATTTAATTTTAGTGTTTTCTGCAACAAACTTATTTGGAGTCGTTCGTAATAATGAAGACTGGGAGCTGACTATTAAGTTGAATGTCTTGGAATACATAGTTTTCTGGAGAAACTTAGTTTTGCTGAAATTCTATTCGCGTCTATTTATGTCAGAGTTCAGGAATATAATATTCTTTTATGATCGCTTGTAAATGTGAGAGTTATACTTTATAGCTTACAACGGTTTTAAATTAGCGTCTTCTGCTAACAAGTCTACCGTTACTTCTATAACTATACCTGTACCTGCTGTAACTGTTTCAAAGGCTCTTTATCCCAGTTTATTTGTTTTTGGCGCCCCACGTCTTTTTCTTCCGTATCTTCGTCGACCATCAGTCGTTAGGTAGTCAGTGGCCTAAAAAGTCTGACAACCAGTCTTACGGATTATTAGTCTTGTGGAGGTCAGATAGGCAGTCACTCCATGTAAAATACTGGTATTCAGCTGCATCCGGTGAGACTGGAAGCCGACCCCAACATAGTTGGGAAAAGGCTAGGCAGATGACGATGATGACCTTCGTCGACTATCATCTCAGTATTAACTTCGTTTTCTAGACATGTACACCTACACATGTACATCTTTGGTCCTCCACTGTTCTTATAACTAACCATACCTACTCAGATCATGAGACAGAAGAATAGGTATTATGTAAACCATATGTACCACCGATATAATTGTTGGAATTTTACATAGAGACACAATGGGTGGTCTTTTCGCTAAAAGCGGTATTTTAAAGAGTATCTTTGTCTAGATATGGAGAGACAATACTGTATAAAACTTTCCCAGTCACGCTTGACTTTTTTTTTAATTAGAACACATTCAATAACTTTTTCAGTGCATGAAAAGTTCTTTGATGAACAATAAATGAATTGCGCAAGTTCGGTCAGTGACCCGAGGTGTGGGCAGGATGTTGCTAAATAGCTCACAATGCCTCCCGCGGGTAATGTGTTCGGTTCCGGGTTGGTGATGAAAGTTATAAGCGTACCGTAGCTTGAGTACCGTCTTGATTGCGTTTCAGTACTTTATTCTGATCCTGCTGAAAGACTTGTCAACAGCTGCTACTTTCGATTTGAAGTCTTAGGCCGAAATCTATAAACGTTATACATAATTATAGACTGTGCTCTAGTGGACATGTTCCCGACTAAGTTTGACAGTGGCAGGGAAAGTGTCAAGACGCTAAGCCAAAATACATTCCAAGTAACGTTTATAGACCTTGGCTTTAGAAGCAGTTCACATCTACTATTGAGCTAATCATATCATATTTCCTTAAGTAGCTGTCGACAAGGACGCGGACATGACAATGTTAGCTGCTTCATCCCATGTAGGTAAGTACTGCTGCTCGTTAATGGTTGAAGTCAAACTAAACCTTATTGATTGTAGTTTGGAATCATTATGTACCTAATACATGTATGTCGAACGCAGGATAGTTTTACTCTTACTTTACCTATGCCAACAATCTCCGGCCCGTCGTCCTGATTCACTTGATGCTCTAGCTATCAAATTCCTGACCAGTTCCTTTCCACATGTTATAGAGATTCTTTGGTTTAACCACAAAATAAAAAGACTGTGTAAAAAAATCTTTGCGGTTTTAACCAAGCGAATACTCTGACCTCCACATTCCTTGGGAATCCTGATTTTATCGGAAGATGTTGCTTTCCATTTCACAAAACCTTGATTCTAATTTCGTCCACCTGAATGTTTATCGGTCAATGTGCGCGACACTCCGGCCTATGTCCAGCAGTGGACGTCTTTCAGCTGAAATGATGATGATGATGAATATTTATTGATTTTTATCTACTTTAGAAAATATTGTTAAGGTTCTTCTCCGGTAACTTCTAAAGTTACAAGCCTCTGGAACAAAGACTATTTTTAAGATACTATAAAAAGATTAGGGTATTAGAAGAAATAAACTGTCATTCATGTTGCTCAGTGAGGCCAGATAGCAAAATGACACAAAATCAACCAAAATTGCTCCCAGATCATAAACTTCAAAAGCTTCAAGACTCCTTGAAAGCTTTCTCACAACACAATAAATTGCACGCTCATTATCCCTCATTCCCTCCAATCAGAGCGCGGTAGCTTTGCCGCAGGACCTAGCATAATAATAAATATGTAAATTGTACGCTGGCTTGCGCACACGCACGCCAGTGTCATGGCGCCGGCTTGCAAGGCGCACGCGCGCGCTGCGCCGTAAACCGTTCGAAATTCAAAAAAGTTTTTTTTCTCTTTGTGCAATTTTTTTTTCGCCGTGTTTTTTGTTGTTGTTTTTGTTTATATTTCTTGTGACAGTGAGTGGTGTTGAGATTATTTTCTAATAGGATTATAGCCGTGTTTTGTTTTCTTCTGATGGGTTTCAAGTGACATGTCATACTCGTGTTTCTGAACTAAGTGCATTCGACGGCTTCGCTTGAATTGGTTTTGAGTTCGTAATTAATGCCCTTATACAAGGAACCTTCACCTAATAAGTGAGGATTGGCTGTTCGTGGTTGAGTTGTTTCGCAATTGGCTCAGCAATTTTAAAGCTGTATGCAAACAAATAAATAAAGTTGCTCGATTTGCATTATTTTAAAATAACTGGGGCGACAAAGTAAAACATTGCATTGCATTAACGTTAGTCACAGTAATAGTTTTGTTTACTTAATGAGATTTCCCAGCTGACACGCTATTTGAATTTCAAATTCATAAAATATTGGACTTTATCAATCAAATCAGGTATTTTTGCAGCTTGCAGTGAACTGCCCTATTAACATACTATAGAAAAGAAATTGTAAAAAATACCCAAACCTTTTTCGCACTATTACCAATAAAATACATCAGAGTCTTAATTCTCCTGCTCCATCTTTTCAAGTCCTTGTCAGTCTCTAATTTTGACTAGTAACTTCCCAGATATTCCTCCTGTCCTGTCTCCTCCTAACTCTGATGCCTGCATTAAGTCTTCCTTGAAAAAGATTGGACAATTATTAAGGATTAACAACAAATCTAACAGCTTCTATCCCAAAATTCCAACCGTCTTAGAACCAGTATAGAACATTACTTACAGGACTTCTAAAGCTATAAGGTCGAATTATTTCATAATCCTGAACCAAACAATATTTATGCTATCAAAGAACTCTAAACTCCAATGCTAGTGCAAACTCATCCTTACCATAATCTTTATTCGTGTTTGTCATAAAACGATCTACATTTCTCTACTCTTTCTTCTTTTCTTTTTAAAAAAACGTTGCCCCACACTAGAAATTTCTCCTGTATCGTGGGTGCGTTTACAAACATTTAAGCTCACATACACAAACAGCCAGACCCGGAACAACTACCTGTAGGCTATACAAATATTTGTTCCGTGCGGGAATCGAACCCGCGACACGAAGCGCAGCAGTCAATCGCTCAGCCACTACGCCAACCGTGCCGTCAAACCACTACTACCACTACTACTATCTCCATATCATGTTGATATTCAGGGTTCTCTGTAACGGGACTGGTTTCCCTGGCCGGTTGGAAGGTGACGTCATCTGCTACCCATACAGACATACATATTGTGGTTATAGCTGTGTATTTATGCAACCTTATGCAAGGAGAGCATGTTATGTTTCTTGTGCCCGCGTTTGATATGGTTGTGGAGCTGTTAACTTTAAGGTTATTTCGTTAAAGATCCGTGTGGTCGTGAGTTGTTTAGTGAGATAATCAAAATCAGGATGAGTTCTTTCGTATGACTAAGTAGCTTTCCTCCTACTTATGCTAATGTACCAAGGCCCGTAGTCTATCAATTCCTCTTTGGGAAGACCCATGTCTCCGACCTTACAAATATCTACTTTACCATTTCTTCTCCAACTACAATATTAATAAATATTGCGTGTAATGATTTGTACATCTTTAAGGAACACTCATAATTCCTTTGAACCTTCCATAATTCCATCATAAACAGAAACAAGCACAACTCATAGACTATCTATTACTACACCCATTTCTGGATAGACACACGATAAACCAATCATAGATATTGCATGTACAATATTATTAATATAATCAGGTACAAAACGTGCTTACTATTAGTCTCGTTATTATTTTTAATGAATTTTATCTGGCACACGCAAGTCTTGCAATTGCTGGACTTTTTTTTGCAAGTAATGGAATTAATGAGGACGCAATTTACGCGTGTAAGGCTGTAAGGACCAGATAGAATAAGGTAGATTAATATTGAACTGAGTTAGACTCGTACGGATTGGTATTCCATGTTATTAACTGAGTCTATAGCAGTCCACTGCTGAACATAGCTTCTCCACAAGCCGTACTATAACACCCTACAGGTTTTCTGCCTTCCGCATTCAGTCTGTCATAGCCATCTTCATCCATGTAAAAGAACCAGCTAAATTATCGATCCAATCAATACCAGATGAAACAGTAGCCCCAAGAAGATTAACTTAACACTCTACCCCTAATATTGAGCCTTCGTTGCTCTCTATAAGAAAATATCTGTTGGAGATAACACAAGGATCCAAGGACCGTTACACGTTATCTTCAAACAGCCCAATGTGTTATTAAAAACAATTATGAACAATTATTAGTGTTGTCCGGCTAGAGAACAAACACCTCCCTTTCCCTTTTATCCATGAAGTCAGAACCACATTTACATCTTCCAAAAATTGACAATCATCAAAAATACACGTGTTAAAAACGCAATATTCAAAGAAAGGAATGGTTAACTAACAGCCGCAGTCGCAGCAAGCGGTGTAAAATACTCAGGTGCTAATTATCTCGATTTGACACTATTGTATGACCGGCACCTACATTGTATTGTACTATTCATGATTGTAATACTTGCTCGGGGCTCTGCTTGCTGTTAATGAGTTTAATTTACAAGATAATTACAGTTACATAACTGACGAAATGTGGGTGTACTTCTTTCTTTATCGTGTGGTTAGTGCTTAACCTGGTGTCAGAGTTTTTATACCGCTCATTGGCCTCTGACTTGGCTTTACATGCCGTCAAGAATTATCTCCCAGGCATGCTGGTTTCCTTATGATACTCTGTATTGTTTTAATGTGGGTGTACTGTTGGTACACCTCTGTCGTTCCTTACGGGAACAATATCAGAACACCAAGTTTCTAATCTGTCGAAAACCATCATAATTGGCAAAGTTTTTATGGCCCTGAATATTTGGTATAGATCTATAAGAGCAAAATCTCGATAGACCCTGTTTTCCGGATTTTAATAGGTGATCGACATACTATTTTGCCGTTACTGCGGAAGTTTTAAGAGATATGATAATGATACGGGTAGTTTTATACTTAGTACTTGTAATCTAGCCTACAGGATCCTCTTTCCTCAAGGATCTATGGCGTAGGTCCGTTTTATTGTTTAAGTCGGCTCTGCCACATCCTTCGTAACCAAGAGAATGGGTTGAGAGCTGGCTTTCCTCTGTGGTGGTCGCTAAAGATGTTATCCAATAAAATCTTTCTGGAAAATCGAAATATCATACAGAACTCCCAAACACTCACAAAACAAGTAAAAAACATGTGATCATCTGTTTTTTACTAGCATAGTACACTGACCTATGAAAACTCATGTTGTGGGCAAAAATGATGAAACAGCAAAACAATAAGCTACCTGACTCATGAGTTCGTTACTTCCGTTTATACATAATAGAACACTGACATGCGCACATTTTAAAATATAACACTCGTTTCGTATAGTTTAGAACAATGGTGGAGATGGAGCGATTCTTTCACCCGTTTTCACTAAAAGTTAAGTGACTCCTAAATGGATAGCAAAATATTATTGCAACTCTTCGCGCTAAGCAGAGTTTTCATCACAAGTGTCGAATGTGAGTGATCATCAGGCAATCACATCATAGATATCACTTAGTATCAGCGGAAACGGGCATTAGTGTCATTGTGTCTACTAGTACTATGATTTTTCTTTAAGTGAATAGGAAGGAATAAAGACAACACAAATAAATCAGCCGTTTGGACAATTTGTATGGATAGTTGAATTTTTTCTCTTGATCCGTCTCTACTGAGGGGGAGTGATATTGAGGAATTGAACCTTGAACTTTATTCTCAGCAACCAAGTTTTGCAGAAACTAGACAAAAACGGCAGATGATAATTTCACCAAAACACGGAAGAAGCCATAACGATCTAGAAAGCCATAAAAAATGAAAATAAAACTCCTAAAAGCCCGCAAATTAATTTTATAGCCTTATTATTTTATGACAAGGATGTTTGACATTTAATTTAATCAGTGTTGCCTGCCCGCATACGAAATACGCTACTTTAGCGCCATCTATATTCAGGGCGCGTACAATCCAATACTGAATGCGATTTTCACTATTTTCGAGAGAAATTCACTTTCTGCGCCATTTATTCGGAATTCGTCCTGTTTAACAGACTCTGACCGAAAAAGTGTTATTTTCAGTTAAAATTGAGGATTTTTTAGGGATCATTGAAGTGTGGAAGAAAGATTAGGGATTTCGGTTAAATGTATGCCTATTATTGCTTAGGCGTTTTGAATAGGAATAGCTTTTAATATGCCTGATTTCTCTAGGACCGCCTAAAAATATGCCTTATTGTTGTAGCATTTTTTGTTAACAACGCTCGGCACAGCGTAAAATCCAACAGTGCGTTTTAGTAGGTATCACATTTAGGTATCGTAGTGTTAGTGAAAGCATGCACTAGAGTAACTACATAGGTACATACATAAATTCACGCCTTTTTCCCAGGGGGTAAGTAGAAACCACAGAACGCCACCTGCTACGACCCTTACTTCTAAAGAAGTAATATACTTATAACTATAATTAAAATTCCAGTATTTAAAATAGTAACATGATAACTTGTTGGTCAAATACTAAGCCATTAAAAAAAACCTATAATTAATTCATCTTCATCACCGATTATTTAAAGGAATCCCAATGTTACACGACCCTTAATTTTAACATTAACTCCCACAGAATATTCTTTACCAGATCACGAACGAAGCATAATAATGAATATTAATATTTAACATTCCACATTTAAAATTGTTGCCAGAGCAAAAATAATCCTAAAATTGCCACCCTCCATGCCCTTAATTGTACGGTATCTTTTTTTTTACTGGCAAGAGATCGTCGACCTCAATAAAAAAGTCGTTAAGAGGCTCGCCTGTATCTTTTAAAAGCAGATTTTGTGAGGATAACTTGCATCTTGTATGAAAAGAATCACCTTTTGGTGTGCTAGAGGTGTTTCTATATTCAGACTATAGGTTTTGATCGTTTTGGGAGCGACACCGGGAATTTTAGTGTTCTTCAGTTGAATGGAATGTCCTAAACCCATTTTTTCGTATGTTTGTTAGTGTGTTTCAACCCTTTTTGAATCCTTTAACTTTAAATGATATGAATCTCAAAATGGTAACAAATTTAGATGGTTTTTTTCTTTTACCTTATGAATTACTTAATCTGACCTCTGAACTTCCATACCTTATTTCTCAAAGATACAATAATTTCTGAAAAAATAGTTCAGGATACAATAGGTACATCCTAGTTTCATTGCTGCTTTGATAATCCTAAGACGAACTCCTTATAACGTAGGGGCAATACAAACATCATGGTTTAAATTGCTCTAACCATAGTCCCATAATTGTTTGTCGTCCAACAAGCACTCAGTCGATATCTATCTACTTCTTTCCATCCCACACAAGTTAGGGTTAACTGGGAGGAATGTAGTCTTTACAGCCGATGGGCTAACGACCTGCAGCTACTTGAGTTCAATTGTTGTCTTCTAAACTATCATTTGTCTGATATACGGCTTGAACTGTGTTTAAACTTAAGTCGAGCAATTTCTGCTTGATGGGTGGGCTGGGTGTGTTCTTTGGCCAGGTTGATGTTTACGTTGTATGTAAAGATAGTATCGATATGAACAGCTGTTGTGTTTTCGTTGCAGTAATTTTCAAATACAGTATCCGAATGTTCCCTTTAGAACACCAGCTACTCTTCAAAAATACTGGTATTGAGCTGTATTCAGTTCGTCTGCAAGCCGACCCCAACATCATGATTATGTTCTTAGCAGACTTTGAGAGGCTTTTCATCTTCAAGTGTATTACCATCTACGAAGTGTATTGCTTGGGACTCCGACATAACCGTCGCAGTATGTCGCAAAATATTCACTTCTGTCTTATCCTTTGGGAAAATCAGGCTTGAAGTTATGTCGTTATTTGGCATACTTTCCACCCCGACAACACAACATGTTTCTTTAGTCCCACCACAACCGAAATTCTAATTTATTTCTAAAGCTCAAAGTGCCTAAATCCGGTCTTTTCCCAAGTTCTCGCAAGAACTTAATAAGTTCTTCTAAGTTCCGCAAATTCTTGGCTAAGTTAGAACGGAAGGCGACCAGCCCCGATATTGTTTAGTCAAGTGCATGATCTGGAAATAGCAGGCCTACCTGGAAACGTGTCTAGAGACCATTCAGCGACATTCTAGCTAATTCCTCGACATTGTGTAGTTCGATTGTGTAGGTGGATATTCTGGGATGTGGTCTAAGAATGGGTTTCAAATTATGATAGGCGAAGGTACTTAGTGTAAAATAGGAGCTGAGGATTTGTTATAAGTGTTATAACAGTTGTTTTGATATTTAATACAATAACTAGCTTCTGCCCGCGATTTCGTAGAGAAAGAGTTTTTGAGATCGGATGAGTAGTTTCGGAGATTACAGTCCACATACAAACATAATAATGGGTGTAAAAGTGCCCTTAACGGAGCCGAATGGCACTTATTCTCCCCGTCATTGCGATATTTATTTGATGTAGACCATACCTGAGAACTTTCTTGTTACGGAGATATCGGGGGTCAAAGTTCCAACTTTTTTTTTAAATACATGTTTTAATGTTATAACTTTAAATATCTCCGCGACCCGTGACTATGCAATACATTCATCCGCACAATGTTTTAAGTGCGTTACATTGGGTCCTAACGTAAAACGTGATTTCTCGCCCCAAAAATAAGTCGGTTACCAGCAAAGATTTTTGCAAAGACTTACTTAGTTTGATGTACAGAATACTTGGTTAACGGCTTTGTAATGGTTCCGTTTACACCTTGTATTAGTGTAGATAAATCAAGCTGCTTGAAATAAATACAATCATAGTTTATGGCACGATGTGTTATCACTTTCTGTGTTAGGAATAAAACTAACTGGATTCATCTTGTAGGATAACAAATTCATTGTTCTGTATAAACTAGCTCCCAGGATCTCATAATATTTAATTATATAAATCATTCATCGGTCATTCAAAGGAGTTTTACCTACATTAATGCTATTGTTTTCTTGTTCTTTAATGAAAGCGTTCTCCTATTAATAACTGTACATCTATTTCCTATAATACTATAAAAAAGTCGCTTTCTTTTCTAAGTGTATAACAAGTTACTTCTTCTATCTCCACAATGGGTTTTTATGAGATTTTCACCATAATTTAGAGGATTCATTATTCCGAAGGATTCTGTGGATAATAAATTCGTAACTCACTGTTGCCTGCATCATCCAACTGCTAGACAAAACCAATGACCTTTGGTGGACATTAACGCAGGATCGACAGAATCTCGATAATTTTCAAGTCTTCTACGAATCATCTTTTGATTAAATTCTAACAGTATCTAGAATCTAAAAATCTAAAGAATCTAAAAATATCCATCAAAGTATCATGATACGACCCTCCCACAGAGATAAGCACAAGAGATACTCAGAAACACGATAGGCAACGTATGACTCTTATCTGCTCCTTGCATAATGTTCTACCTCTTCTGTAATTTATCTCTGATTGGAGATCAGAGCGATAATCTTAGGGCTGGAAGGACGTAAGACCAATGCTCATTAGTTCTAAGTTGATTCAAGGATTTCAGTAGAGTTTTTAGCGAAAGCCAAACTCTTATGTAGGATTATTAAATTAGTAGGTAGGATTTTGATAAAATTATGTTTAAGGGAATCTGGAATAAATGAATCTTAACTTCCAATGGTTTGTAAACAAAGGTATAATCAATACTAGAAAGACTGTGAGAAGCAATGTCACAGAAGACAGAAAGAGACAAAGAGAGACAGACAGAGAGAGAGAGAGAGAGAGTGTAAGACTTAAAACAAAATAGCAAAAGGGGCATAATTGCCACGTTTAACATACCGACACCTACTAGTTGGTTATTACAAGTAGAATTGGTTCGTTTTGTCCCCACTAGTGATCGTTAGAGTCTAATTGTTATATTGATAGATACTTCAAAAGGTAGATGATACAATTCAGTTTAGCCACAGCAATTTTGATAAGCACGATCTTTGCTCTCTGATAAGCTAAAAATACCCGCAAAAACTACATATCGGCTTTCGACTCCTTTCGACTCCCTGTCAAATGTAGGAACACAAGCCTACCGGCTTAAAACGTCAATACGTAACGAAGTTAACTGTCACTTGGACAAGTATTGGAAAACTGCCAAACGTTCATCACGCTTTGATTCGATAGAGGACTGAGGCAACCAATCGATTCCTGATTCAACAGCAGCTTTATCAATGGTTTTAAATGCTTCAATTGGTTCTCTTTATATTGATTCATGTGAGGAATTTTACTATTCTATAATGTCGTTTTGTTTATTAATGGCACAAGGTGCCGATCTTGCTCATTATTTGCCTAGCCCTTTTTCAGCTTTTTTGAATTCGGCCTCCAATCTAGCTAGTACTTCACATCCCAGTTAATAGGTAACACGATATCCCTTGGTGCACCTCGTTGTCAGATCTTTTCGGTTTTTTCGTTTTTTTTTAATCCTACCACATTAACATCCAAAGCACTGTAGATCATGTATATATTGAAGAATGCAGCCATGAAGAAAAGCTTTATTGTTGAAAATACTTGAAGTAATCAAAGCCAGGCTAGGCAAATGCCTAGTAATAAATCATTAACCTACCCCTCCATACACCCGCATACATGCGTAACAGCAAAAGAAAACGCGGTACCTCGACCATTACGTTAGCCTAATCCTTTATTATCGCTTAAATCACGCCCAACGTATTTATTGCCTTGCAATGCTTTTACCAGATACTTCAAAGGATCTGAAGTTTACCTTCCAACACGTATTTTGTGTATATGTATACATATGTCGGCATTCCTTGAGTCTAAATCAGTACCGTCTCGAGTTGAAACGAGCTATGCAAAAAGGACAAGAGTGTCTTAGCTCACGGCTTAGTACCTACTCCGTCTGTGTATGTATAAGATTGTTACCTTATGGAGTGACACTGCTAATTTGAAGAGATTTGTCTTCAAGCCTTTTGAAATTACATACATTAATTTGGCCAATCTTCTTCTTCTTCGTGTTGCTGACCAGACACTCTACTTCACCACTTTCACGGCGTCGTTATATGTAGGTTCCAACACAGAGTTCACTTTACTGCATTATACATTGATTAAAAATAATTACCTTCCCTTGTAGCATTATTAATTATACTATCTCATTCAGCCACTAGAATGCGATTTTTCACAGCTTTTTATTACTCATATTCTAAGTATCTCGACACTTATACCAAACTGGTCCCAAAACTAAAACAAATTTGATTCTATCACCACTTCCTACAATCTCTTCCCAAACCTTATCATCAACAGGTGACTCCCTCATCCAAATACTCATCACCATATCTTCAACAAATCCTCAAGGATTACCACATTCCTATTTAATCTAAGGATCAGTAGAAGCCAACTGAGGGCTAAGAATAGCCCCCAAGTGGATCCGGCGACGTCCCACTGAAGCATGACGAATTATGATATTTATGAACTGTCCTGAAGTCTGAAGTCCTTTAAGCACAGGATGGAGACGAGACAGAATTAATTATTACTGTAAATGCTTCTTGATTTGATTGATGATGGTCTTATGTAGTTATTGCCAATTTTCGGAGGGCATTGCTCTGCACTGCATGCCATACTAAAAGAGCAAATTCGAAGCATTTGGTTTAAAAGCTGTCAAAAATCTTGTTTCAAAATTTTTCGCATCTGGTTTTATAATTAACATAGGTCCTTGACCTGTGATCATTAATATGTATTAGATGACTAAGTATCAATGCAATATTTCGTCTGTTGTTCTTATAAGCAACATATTGACTATATTCATCAGAAAAACATGTCAAATTTATTTGTATCAATTCAATACACCAGAAAAAAAAACCTGTTAGAAAATAACACATTAAACCCACCAAAGAAACATTGAGTGACCACAATGGACTACAAGTGACCATTTTAAACTATAAAACAAATATTTATTGATTGTAAAGTGTTTTCAATAAGTGTTGGTGGGATAAATAATGAAGATGCATTTGCAAACGGATCTGTCGTGTGAGATCCCTTACAAGGGATGCGAGGAGAAGGTACAGATCTCCCAGGAGGCGGAGATGCTGTACTATGAGCTCATCAGGGCACTGGAGGAAGAGGAAACGGTGAGGATATCGTATATAAGAATACACAAACTTTTAAAGAATTTTAAATTGACTGACACAATGTTTACAAATACAAATCAGATAGAAAGAAAGAAAAATGTTTATATTAGGCATAGTTGAAAGGAACTCATTTAAACACATTAGTTGCTTTATCTAATATTGGATAATGCTTTAGAATAGAAATTAATTAACATAGAATTGTAATCAATAACATGACCACAAGTTGCTTAGACCACACCAAAAATCTGTTGGTAAATCTTAAGCGAAGGTTGAATGAAGAATTAAAACATGTGTTTTTTTCAATCAGAGAGTCGCTAATTTATCTTAATCCGTCTGCATCATAAATCAGTATAACATCGTATGAGGCGATAAATTTGAAAGTCACCACATTATTTATACGAAACCGTTAAGTATTAAGTGTAGTCCTTTTTCTTTTGGTCCAAAAAAGGATTAATATCTCGCAGAAAATCTCCGCAAGATTTATGTGAAACCTGTTGATAATTGGGTTGTTCGACTCGGTTTGTCTCAGATTCGATGATGACCACATTTTTGTGGTCACTTTTTTTCTTGCAGCTATTTGAAATAGTGAACCGTTAGATTTATTGCGAAAGTTATTGTTATAGCTATTATGGATTATTTTAAGTGCAGCTTTTATTTTGCCGGTCAATTGTTGTGTTCAGGATAATTTTGTTTCAGTGTGTCCCTTTTTTATTTCAGAAAAACTAAAACTAGGAATGGATAATGCCTTGTTTTATTCTATTATTATTGTTTTATCATAAAATATAGCATTCCGTTCTTATCAATACTGCAATTGCAATAATTCTCATATATTATATTTATTTCTAAACAATGCCACAACACTGACCACAGTCTATACCGTTTTTAACTATTTATATGTGATGGATGATACATCTTAATTGGAAACTCCCATGAGTTCAACTATTATGATTCATATCTGTTCTATGTGCCCACATCACCACTTCTATGTGCCCACATCAGCACTTCTATGTGCCCACATCACCCCGCTGTAATCTTGTTATTGACAGCCACAACATGTGCCGTGCCCATAATTAGTAATGTATTCATCAATTCGCTTTATTCAATTCTAATTATTTCATAGAGGGAATTAATGTTATATGCATACATGCACTGTTGTTTGTTAGTTTAGTTTTTTTGTATACTTATTTATTTGTTTATGTACACACAAAATACTTAACAGGATATCACATTAAGATAGAAGAGAACAAAGGTCTTATATTATTTTTAAAAAGAATATCTTAATAATGGTGATGTATATCTACTGCAAAAATTGTCAATTACGTGAATTGGTCCCGAGGGAAATCATCTGTTTTCACTAATTTATAATTTAGACCTTTGGTTCATTCGAGTTTTTATTTCACTTTGTTGACAGAATTTTCTGATCGGCTTATTTCCTAATTTTTTTTTCAAGTATCCATCCTTTATTTTAATCTTCTAAGTATTTTTGGAAAAGCTTTTTTTTGATTTAGTGATGATACATTTTGAAGTTATTAATGTTTGTTTGTTTCAAGACAAAGGATATGTAGTAATATTTTTTATGTGTGATTTACATCTTGTCTTTGGTGGTTAAGGCCTGTCACTTAGGCGTGTACTAAAACGCCTACTCCACCACTAATTTACTGATGATCGACACACCCGCTACTGTGTACGGTGGACCACAAATGTGTGGTGGCAATGTGGTCACCCTTATATGGTGGCAACGTGGTCACCCATGTGAGTCGGGCGTTACCTCGCGAATTCGTTCCGCAAGTGTATTGGGGTCATTCACACGAAAATTATGCATACATAACGATATCTGTCTGTGGGTTTAGCCACTGTAAAGGAAGACAGAAGTCCTGCTCCTCACAAGAGTATGTAGATGCGTTCTTAATAACTCTTGTATCTGCTTGCCTTTTCCCAACCATTTAGTATTTCTCTCAACTCTCTATTTGACCTCCACAACCCAGTTACCGGGTAACTGGGGACACGTAAGAATGATTAGACTATTCAAAATAACTCTTGTTTTATATGGAAATCAATTCCTTAACTTCACTTATCGTCACTCAAAGAGAGAAGGGGAAACTGTGTAGTGGATGTATTTGTGCTTAATCATGTGCATACATTGGTTATGCTTGACTAGCTGTGAACATGACTGGAACCCTAATTTGTAAGCTAATGTGAGGGATCAAGCGCCAAGCCTGAAGCTTTGAGCAATATTGTCTCTGTTATTCGCGGCATAACAGATGAGTCTGAGCAGATTTAAGGTGTTATACTGTACATACCAATGAGAGGACTGCATCTTAACAACAATCGAAACGCAGAATTAATTTTGAATGCAAATCATAGATTGTTCTCCAGCTGCATAAAAGCTGTTGCAATCTAAAGTCGTGCGTGTTTGTTATCTATCTGACAGATAGGGTCTACGTAATAAATCTATCAATCTGACTGCATGCTTGGTGGCATTTCAAATTCATAAGATACGTAGATACAAATTTTATATGCGAAGGTAATTCTATGTGTCTGTCTGTAACCTTTTCACGTCTAAACCACTGAGCCGATCTATCGTTATAAAATTTTAAAGAAAGATAAGCCCTGAGAGAAACAGAACCTGTAGAAGGACATGAGGCAACTTTAAATTCTAGACATTTATATAAATAAGATGTAATAGAAAACACACATACATCCGAAATCACGGTCAACGGCTAGTATTGTAGTAGTGTTGGGAGAAAATATTTAAACATAATCTACCTTTAGATCGTTATACAGTTTCTCTTATTTTTTTTTCGATGTCTTATCTCTTCATTGACATAGTGATACTTCTGGATCCACTTGTTCAGTAGCAACAGTTTATTTATTTAGTTTTATCTTAACTTGATGTTTGCCGAGCTTAGTCCGGGGTTCGATTCCTTGTCTAAATATTATCGATACAGTGTTCGAGTATCTACTGTTGTACTGTTTGATTTCGATGAGTTATGTACATGTTAGTTATGTTAATTAGTACATAAGTTTCCTGTTGAGTGGGTGTTTTTAAATATTTGGTTGATGTTACTGTTACATATTGGTTTATCAGTAAAAAGAGGGGGCTATTTCAAGCTGTTGTCATAATTTAATAACGTTTAAAACGAAAATGTATGTTCTTTTAAAGTTTAGTATTTGTAACCGGAAGACGCTGCGATGGAAGGCTTCCCACTAGGTGGACTGATGCCCTGGTGGAGGTTGCAGGGATCCGCTGGATGCGAGTCGCACGGGACCGGTCAATGTGGCGACCTGAACCCTGCTCGCACTAGAATTTTTCTTTTCTAAACAGCTATTATTATTAGTGTCTGAAATGGTATTTTAATAAAGTAACAACATAAATAGGAGTAGACCTGTCCATTGTAGCGTCCAGGCAGTACACACATCTTTCTGTATCCCAGTAGCTCAAATCAACCTAAGGAGCTCAACGAATCTATGCACAATACCAAAGAAACGACATTTGGAATGCATTCCCTAGACATTTGTAATATAGACTGACAACAAAAAAACGAAAATACAAAAACAAAACAAAAATACTTAATAAAACAAAACACTCCAAATACTAGTAGTATTTGGAGTGTTTTTGGCCTGCTTTTCGATAACGGAGAGGACGAAGTCTCCGGCAAAAGGTACAAAGGTAGTTGGTTATTAGAGACATTTAATACCTACTATTACTGGTATAAATTAATGAGTTCCTGAACAAGTCTAGATTAAGAGTAACTCTTTGACAATCTAGACTTGTGACGGCGATAATGACGGCTTTGTTTTAATCCTATCAGCGGGTTTACTGATAATGAATGGAACTAAAATTTTCTCTTTGTGGCTTTATTTACATGATTTTAAAGATCTTTTAATTTAATTAATACGTTTCACGTAGAGCAGCGGTGGCCCAGAGCAGCAGTGGCCCAGTGGTGGCGGCGCCGACTTACGAGCAGTAAATCGTGGGTTCGAACCCAGGCAGGCGCATTACTTTGTGTAATTTATTTCAATACCACTGCTCTCAAAACGGTGAAGGAAAACATCGTGAGGAAACCGGCATGTCTTAGAACCAAAGATTCGAAGACATCTGACATCTACCAGCCCGCACTGGGCCCGCGTGGTGGATTATAGCCCATTCTGCTTCTCATAGAGAGGAGGCCGTGTGTCCCAGCAGTGGGAACATTATAGTCTGATTATGCATGCAATACGTTTCACAAATCAAGCTACATTTTTATACGTACTTTAAAATCATAGATATATTAGTACAATACATTATACCTACCGGTTAAGTGTAGAACTTTCTTTTTAGAAGGGAGCTCAAAAGAATAGCAATTATACTCAAGGCTTTTGTCAGTTACGACATACAAATAAAATAATCTCCTTAAAAACAAATCGTAATTGTTTTTGCTTTCAATACTAAGAAAGCTATAAAAATAAATATTTATATTTCAAGAATTCATGTAAAAAAAGGACAGGGACAGGTTGTAAAATGGACAGTTATAAGTCGAATCGTGGAAGATAGTGATAATTATCTTTTTGTTTTGTAATAAAGATATTGTGCTGAAAGTTAAGTTAATTAAGTTTGTCTTAAAACAAGGTGAAGTAAGATGTTATCGATGTAAAAGTGCTGATCATGTAGCTGACATAATATCTTAATCGTGTGTTGCAAAACTTGTACGAGATTCGGTAATGCCCAGGCCAGCAGTGTTAATTAAAGCTTTCAAATTTAAAAATAAGACCTACTCGTACGGAGGCTCATTAAGTATTAAGCGAAGGCTAGAAAATAATACTGGTTTTAAGGGGACGCGCCAGGGTAGGCCGCGAAATTCATATTTTAATTACGTTTTTGTATTGATGATTCTAATGATATATATTTTTAACAACATACAACCTACTGACCTGAAAATTGCAAAAAACGTAAGAAGCAATCCTCCTTAAGAAATGGTGGTTGGAACCTTTAAGGTTACAAATTCACTGTCTCACACTGTGATTGGTTAAAATCGCAGTGTGATACAAAAGGCTTGCCGCACGCGATGTTTCCTCTGATGCACGATTCAGGATTTTATTTTTTTAATGGCTGCTTCGCGTGTGGATCTCGAAAGGGCAGTGGGTTGTTAGTATTTTGTAACTTGGAGCGAAATGCCGACGTGGAAAGGATGAGGCTGTAGAAACGTGTGCCGTGCATCCTATTTATTGCAAGAACTAAGTATAAGTAAACTTTGATTAAATAAATTGAACGACACACACACACTTACACAGCCTCTGTATATCCTAACAGAAAGGTCGGTTTGCTGTGTTACCTACTGCTGAAGTTCAACCTAATAATACAAGTTATTTTTTAGGATAAAAAATGAGCCTAACCCTGGTTTTTCCTATTAGCAAAACCCTCCAAACTCCCTGATCTTTTACAGGCATTAGGATTTAATCCATAATCATTTACGACAATTCAAAATTCGCAAAGTCAAAGTCAAAATTATTTATTTTCGGTAAATGTGGTACAGATGACGCAATGATGAAAGTACAAGAAAAGCGCCATTATCCCTTTAAAGCAACTGTTTGTTTGAAAGAGCAGCTGACCGCAGTCGCAGTACATTAATTAAACTGATATATTTACAACTTGTACAATGTATGGTATTGTTATTGATATTAATGATTGTGAACGTTGCACTGCCTGTTAATAGTTACTGAAGGTTTTTATTCCTTATATAAGAAATCTGTTAGTTTCTAAATAAATTTGCATTTGAAAGGGCACTGAGCATACAACTGTGATAACAAAAAGGCATAACAGGAAAACTTGCATTGTACACAAGTCATGGCATATAAATGAAAATACTTAGAACAGAACATACTTTATTGTACAAATTAAAACATCAACTGTTTTACAATACTGCTAATTTTATGGTTACAATGGCGGTCTTATCGCTGATAGCGATATTATGAACATAAAATAAAAAAGGAGTAATCAGTGATAGCTTAACTACGGTTAGTACTCCGTATTACTCTTTTACTCCAAGGTAGGTTACTAAGTTCCTATCATTCATTCATCAGTACCTGCCTGATCCCTATTCCCCTATTACTTACAGGGAAGAGGGGTAATGATGGGCATTGACTGTACTTAAGTAACCTGAAGTACTAAGGAATTTCACAAAGGAAGTGGTATTTACCAATAGTGCTTTATTGTCTAAGCTTCACTATTCTATAACAGGAATATTTATGACCGACATAATGCGTGGTAAACCTCCATAGCAGTCTTTCACAATCCTTCACATTCAAAACCATTGTGTTACAATAAGGATTGCAAGCGGGGTGCCTGAGACTGACTGAGAGTGAAGAAACATGCAAATTCATTTTTACTCTGAAGTGTTTCGCAACTCGTATCCTTGAATATGTGGAAACGTTTAAAAACAAACAAGTAAACATGTGATGTGCATTATTCATTGTTTGCTTTTACGCCGAGATCAGGGGACTTATGCACCAGAGACACCTGGTCAACTTTTTTTACTACACCACTTTGAAGGGCTATGTGCATTTTACTTATTTAACAAAAAAACTATCAAAGGTCCAAAGAATTACTTAATTGATTTCTTATGAAACAGGTCATAGACAACGCGTTAAACTGAGATACGAGTACAACGAGCACTAAATGACAAAACCCAGTTTATTACATTATACATATTTTCATCCACCTCTTAGTGTTTTACCTAAACATAACAACATCAAACATTTTAACCCTAAAACAAATAATGAGTAATTTGATGCATTTCAAAATGGTCTAAAGTATGTACGTAGTTACAAAAAAAATAAGAATAAGAATAAAATTTAAAAAATAAATGGTGGTTAAATACAGTTTTTCTTAAATCTATGTCAAATTCACCCTTGTTTTGTGCCTGAACTAGGTAATCCTCTGTTTCAGGCGTTTGGAGATATGAGATCGTTATGATATCCGGCACAGCAAGAAGTAAAACAGAGGGAGCCTTAATACTTAACTATCGCAGGACATTATTCACAGTCCTCAATAACTCATCATAAAATCATAACCATCCTACAGAATGCCGATGACATCACATTTTAACGTTACAAAAATAAGTGAAATGTCAAAACATTCCCGCGTTGAGTCACGCGCACGCGACGACCGCACCGCATTGTTCTCACATTCGAAACTCAAATTTGACGTTTCCTGCGCGTGCGACGACACTGACAAGTGACAAATAGACAGCCATCTTCTTTTTAAAGCTTTTTTGAGATGACAGGTGTGAAAAATCGATTCGAGGATCGAGAAGTATTAGACTTCTGTGATTGAAAAGGTGGATATTATGTTACTTAAAACCTACCTAATTAGTGGTGGTGATTAATTACGCTGTTTTTAGAACTGTTGTTTATTAACTGTTACTTCCATTTTTGGACTGTTTAACAGTTAGTTTTCATGCTATACAAACATAGATAGCAGGCAGTTAATTAAAGGTGTTAATGATGTGTTTTTAATTCCTAAAATTTAGCATTCAATTATAAAAAAAAGGGTTGACGATGAAAGATGTTTAACATTATAACCTTCTTCTTTCTCTCGAAGTTGGTTACAATTGTTGACAACTCTTCATAAAATGTTTTATTTTATTGTTATGGTACATCAAATTCATCACCGACTAAATACCTAGTAACTTAGTAAATCCGATTCTCGTTCTCATGGTACTGAACGTGATCCGAATACATTTATGTCTATGACTTTGTCACAGTATGAAGCTCACCAGCAAACCATCTGAGTCATTTTTGTGAAATAAAACGCGAATGACTACAAAATCTTTTGTTATGTTGCACTACACACATGACTTACTCACGCGAGAAATCTATTACCGAAGCAAGTTAAGAATTCGTGTAAACCCTATCACCCGCTATCACCCGTATCTATAGTCAAGTTAAAGTAATGACTTGATTTAAGCAATACACAAGAATTTAAACGAAGTAAGAACCATCAAAGAAAGCAAAGCTAAGGATTCTAACTTTTGACAGTTCGAGCTTCAAGCAATTACTAAACTACAGAACAAAATCGTACCTTAAATAATGACTACTACTGAATCAATCACTTTGACTTGTTCATAGATACAGGTGTATGCGTCCCTAGTTGAAATACTGTTTCTTAGTACTTCGGTTACTGTGACTTATTTAACATATTGGTCAATGGTAAACGAATTACCATACAAAATGGTAATAAAAAGCTTTGTTTTAATATTTTATTTATATCCTCACGGGAAATGCAAATGACAGTCGCATTTTTGGCTGACAATTCTGTGAATACAGCTTGCGAACATACCATTGTATTACTTTAACATTTTTGCTGTCGGTACAAGAATAATATCTTTTTGCACATCACTGTGAAGTTTTGGTCTACATGCAATCAAGTTTATTGAAATATATCCTGAGATTTATCTTACGATATCGTTCCTAAGATAATACTTCGACCAACTTCCATTAAACGACAGTTTTTTTAAAGTTTTTTTTTAATGTTTTTGCTCTTATTTGTTCAATTAATTAATAATTCTATTTTTCTTGTTACAGGTAATTTGTGAAATCTCAGCTTATTCGTCTAACGAGGTATAAGATCAGCAAAGGTCAGATATTAACATATACTTGTGCAAGAATTTATGCATCAAATATTTATTGAATAACACAAAATCATGATAAATTAGCAGGGGTTTGTGTCATGTATAAAAACTTGTATGCATTGCTCTCAAAACGGTAATGTGACGTTCACCATGCTGCACTTAGCCTGCTTAGTTGATTATGGCCCATTCCTTCTGTGTCTGTGTCCCAGCAGTGGGAAGGCTATAGGCTAATTATGCTATAACGTATAGAAAATAGGAAACAGTCTATATAGCGAACATACACACAGACCAACAGCTTGCATATAAGCTCCAAACTATTTGAATACGTACAATGCTCTGATAATACAGAAATAACTCTGCAAGTCTGTAGTCTGCAGTGAGACAGTGCAGACTTATCAGTAGATGGCAGATAAGCAGGCAGGGATGACTGGCTCTTACAGGTTTTAAGATTAACCAGTGTGGGGTCGGTTTCACTATTGTTTTAACTGCGGTTTAGGTGCGAAAATGATTAAACGTTTTGTGAAAAACTATAGGCTAATTATCTGACTGTCAAGTAACTAGCCATTTTGATGAGTTGGTGACATGGACCATTTGGTTTTAATATTCATTCATAATAATTTACTCTTTTTTTAATAAATTTAAATATCAAAATACCTTTTTTATATGCAGCACCTGGTATCTTAATATGTAGATTAGTAGTAATCATATGCACTGACATTGAACCGTGACCCTTACTTATTGCACTTTACTATCACTATGAGCAAATTGGCATAATAAAATCAATTCAAGATAATGTCAATTCCTAGGAAATATTTCACTATCAATATTAATGTAACAACAAGGTAACCTTCTAAATATTCTGAAATAGATCTCCAATATCACCAAAATTACCTCACCATCGTTATTTTGCACCTACACAACTAACCGTAGTTAATTTAACCCGTCGTTAACAACAGTGCAACCGGCCTAGCCTGTGGGGGTGACAGTAATCGGAGTATGCCATCGGCAGTCGGGACCAGTCTCAAACTGTGTTGTGTATCGACTTTATATTGTACTAGCTGTTACCTGCGACTTCTCATGCGTTTTATGTAAATCGAGTTAGAAAAATATCTTAATTTCAAAGTGAAAGCTCGGGAATATATACACAAGAAGTTAGTAGATTCGTCTCTGAACTAAGTTGTTATAGTTTTTCTTGTTTATCTCTCTTAACTTTATAAAGTTTAATATATGTATGTATATAAGTATTTATTCTTATATATTTTAGTTATAAATATTTTCTAGTCTTTTTTTCTGTTATTGCACCTACTGTATATTGTCTCTGCATCACCCTAAGGTAGACTGGTAGAAAATGCCTATGGCATTAAGTCCGCCTTTGTACAGTTTTTTTACTTGTGCATAAAGTTTTAACAAATAAATAAATAAATAAATAATTTATCATTTAGGCCTTAAGACACTATGTTGGCTTTTACAGATTTTGAATGCAATGTTATATTTACATTGTTAGACAAATAGTTTCACACAGCAGTGTTTAAAAAAAAACTATAATATAGCCTGCTTGGTTAGTATTATAAGAATAAAAAGACAATCACAGTCAAAAGCTTTCGTCAAAACGAAGTCTTCACTGTATTTTTTTTAGAGAAAATCAAACTTAACAATTCGGTGAAACCGGCTGTCTATCTTAGTGCATTAAAAATATGTTGAAACGCGTAAAAAGGGTGACCAATAAATAACAATACCAACTCATCAATCAAGCTCTCCTAAAACATTTAAAGAAGTTTAAATCTATCTTCAATCCTAAAGTGCAAATAGAAACATATGGCTGCAGAAACAAAACACTGGCTAATAATAAATAGTTAGTACTTGTTTATAATAAACTACGTAAAATAATACCTTTTGATACAATCAACCGCGGGTGTGGTAATACTTGCAGTGCGTAAACCGCTCTTACTGCTTCGACATAAATGTTGTGTCTATGTCAAATTGTTATCACTTGTGTAGTTGACTGTACAACATGGAGTGCATCAGATGGTTCTTGTCAAGTCGTTAAAGTCTGAGAGAGAAGCAGGATTATTTTAGAGTAGGTTACTAAAACAGAATTAGACTTGTTGTAATTTTGGAAGCACAAGACTAAGCTTAAAGTGTCAACATTTCATCAAGTTTATTGCTTTTAAACCGGAAAAGGAAACCATGAGGAAACTGGCATGCCCTGGAACAAAGAATTAGAATCCTGGGCCATCCACCAACTCGCATTGAGCTCGCGTGATGATGGTCCACCCTATCACAAAGAGCAGGCCTGTGTTCCATCAAGTTTTAATATATGATGTACTTTTTGTTATTCTGAAAAATCCTTGACACGAATTTATCTGATCCTCAAAGTACACTAAGTTACATCATAACTTCAGTGTTACCACACTGCATAACTGATTTCAATCTCCGGTGTTGCCATAAACGAAAAAATATTATGTATGTCGACTTATTAAGCTTGTCTTTCTGTGTGTCCAGTTAAATGTTTATGGGATATAAAACCATAATTTGTAACTGGAAAGAAAGGATATTGTTTTGATAAGCTTGCTGGCTGTAGTTTGTCCATAAATGTGTACAAGCATTTACGTGTTTCTAAATACGGGTTAATTTACTTACCAACGGATTCAATTAATAAGGTATAATTATTTAATAAAATCTGAACGTAAGTACCTTTTTTATCAATGGACGTTCATGAGGTTGTACAATAACATCAATAACATTCACACTCTACGGAAGAAAGCTAAACTATACCCTCACGTGTAAAACAGCCCATAATCATCAGAACAAAGTTCTAACAAAAACATAAAAAAATCTTTTGTTACTCATACATAAAAATATTACTACTTGTCCCACATACCCTTACATTAAAACTACAACTTTATCCTCTTCTGAATACAATCTACTTTTGCAATAAAACATAGTAACCTTAAGTCTATTTTTAGCCCAGAATTTCTAAGAAAATTGTGCCCTATAAGGATTCCTATTATTAACGTGTCATATGAATTTAGACTTTACGGGTTTTGGAGTAAGGTGTGTTTTCTATTGTTTGCCGGTAGCCAGTGCCTTCCATTCATAACATATGAATTTACACTTTACGAGTTTTGGAGTAAGGTGTGTTTTCTATTGTTTGCCGGTAGCCAGTGCCTTCCATTCATAACATATGGTGACTGTGAGTCACCTTTGTTCTGATGATATTTTTTTATTTTATTTTTTATTTTAACCTCAAATCGTCGGCTTTCGTTAATAGTCTTAGGGCTTCATCAAGGTTTTTTATGTAAAAAGGTAGATTTGTGCGGCCTTTATGTATGAAAGGGATGCAAATCTGGGAACCAAAACCTGTTTGTCTGCATTTAGCAGGCGTAGACGTCGAATCCGCGACCTTGAACTTTGTGAAGTAACTTTTGCTTTAAAGTCCGAAGATTGACACAGGGTTTATAGACAAACCGCATATAAATTTTCGGGCTAGCTTTCAGCCTTCCCAACCCTGACAAAACAATAACAATGACAACCCCAAAATAAAAATATTAATCAATAAAAATTACCCCTCACCACCAGATCACACTACCAAAAGAATTCCTCAATCCAGATCCATTATTTATCTAATATACCGATATACGCTGAAATCCCTCCGTTTCTGACGCCATAAACCGGATGCCGGGTGGCCGGCGCCGGTATAAAACCGGGTAACGGCCGATACCCGGATTTCTTCGTGTAATGAAACTGGGATCTTTGGCCGGTCCGAGGAAAATGTGGAATTATCTGAAGACGGTAATATTGCGTTCTGTCTGGTGGGTATTGTTGTCGGGAAATATAGTGCTAAGTTTTGCTCAAAAGCGGCAAAAATGAAAATCTCTCAGACTTTGGATGTCGTGAGAAAATAGCCTTACAAGCAAAACTTCTTCTGATTAAAATGCCAATCGTCGGGGATAGTGCAAATCCGCGAATCTACCATACGTAAAGTGCGCGTAACTGCACTACGTGTAGGCTTACCTTACAGGGGAAGGTTATAAGTTTTTTTTATTTTTATTTCAACGATTTTTGACCCCATTTTTACATGATATAGTAACAATTCATGTGTTCTATGTAATCTTAACAGTACAAATCTATTAAATTCGTTAATTTAGTCGGTACGACAATGGGTAATTGAAATTGGCTACATTTGTCAAATACGCGGAATTATCCAATGCTAGTTCCGCGGATTTGCACTATCCCCGACGCAATGATTGATGATAAAAACCTGATTTCCTACAGAGAAGGGACCAACATTACAAATATAAGCATCAACGAAGCTAGTTAAAGCAGCTTTTACCAATGATTTCTTATCTTATACTAATCTACGAGTATCTATACCAAGCCTACCAATCCTGCTTACCCCAACAATAGGTCCGCACAGCTAGCTGGTACAAGTCCCGCATGTCTGCGACCCACGCTACATCCACTTCTAAACACCCACTCACTAGTGATGTGCCTATATACGATGTAATTGGCACTGCACAAATGGTACCAGCCAATCGATTCGCAATCGCGTTTGGTACCGAAATGGTAGTAGGTAATTTTGTGGAAATTAAGTTTGCAAGGTTCACTGTTCCCTATTTGTATGTATCGTGAGTTTTACATGCAAATAATAGGTTAGAATCTTTATGGATTGAGATCAAAATGTATGCCTAAAGTGGATGTAGATGCCACCTTCTAGCAGATAACGACATACAAACTATAATCTCCAATTCATATCTTACTAAGGTCATACACAGACTAGACAGACCCTATTTTAAGAATTGAGACTTGAAAGGCCTAAATTATAATTCGTAAACGAAAGTTCGTTCGAAGTATTTATATTTCTGGCCACTTTGTCTTCATTGACGATATCATTATTGATAACTTGGGAGGTCTATGAATGGGACGTAGTAAGCTAAGTTGATTGATTGATTTCCCTAACAAATAATTGTGTCACTCGGCAATGATATGAATGAAACATATCTTTAAAGTACCTACATAAACTTAGCAGTCATGCTCCAAATAAAACTTAATCAAAATAAATAAAAGATAGGAGGGTAGTGGGGAATTTGGGATATCTCAAAGAACGTTCGTTGAAACGGACATCTGGCCGTCAGACGTCTGAAATATCTACATTTTATTGTAGAAACATCGTAGTACTAGAACTGGGCATGTGATGCGGAGGAATGAGGAAAATGTCGTGAGTAAAGTTTTGAGGATGTGGATGGCTATAAGAGTAGAGAAAAAGACCAAATAAACGATGGATTTACTGTAAGAAGGATGAAAATATGGCAAAAAACGAGGCGACTGCTGAGATGACAAGTCATAGAGAAATAGGGAAGACGAAGGGCATGCTGCGCCGACCACAAAGTATCTGGTATAAGAACAGGAGAATGATCATTGATCATAGCAGTAACTGGAACACACACTTCGCACATGTAGTACGTACCTATATCGAAAGCTCGATAGTCATCTTAATAATTACTACGTTCACACCAAAGCGACAACACTAACTGGCACTTCGGTACTAATAGGCCATCACTAGTAGTAGTGAAAACTGGCCGTATGCCAATTAGTGAGTCAACCAGTTGGCGCGGGTTCGATTCCCTGTCGTGATATGTTTCTCTTATTAACAGTACCACCTCGAGATAGGTACTTTAGGCACTACGGTTTGTTCCTGGATGTTGTACTTAGTCATTGATTTAAGTGCGGATTAGTGCGATTTGCAGGAAATATAAATTGGCTTAGACGTAGGAAATGATACAGGAAATATTATATTGGAAGGGTTATTTAAAGTCTTGGTATTGGCGGCGATTAATGTTAGTGTTATTCTATACTCCTGGGGTTTTAGATTAGTACATAAGAGTAGGGGAAGACTATAGCAATGGTAGATGGATTGTGTGAATGATAATATTTTGACTAGATAGAAGATGAGTGACTACTCGAGACATCGGCTACAAGACATGCATGAAAGAAGAAGGCATGCTGCTATAATCCTTACTAGATTATGCTAGGAGCAGAAGAATGACGAGATTTAAATAGTAGTGCTTTCAAGTTAACCTACAAACTAATTATCTTTACATAAAATAAAGAAATTAAATAAATTCACCCAGGTACTAAATCAAAATATTTTCAAACCTTATGAAAATGATTTCTTATACCCTTTGGTTGATTGAAAAGCTTTAACTGTATCACTCATACCAGCACCATTTTCGATCTACCCACAACCAACCAGATCTTTAACACTACACAACTACACAACAAACCACTCAACAGATTCAGTTTAATCTCCCATTACCATACAATTTTAGTCTCATCCACTTTTCCATACATGTCCAGTTGTCCACATAACGGCTTGACGTGTACTGAACCTGTTTTTGTGCTGATCCCACTTTGTGCTACAGTTACGGCGTGAAGGACGTTGAGAATGTCCTTCGGTAAGGTCAGGTGCGTAGGCGCAGACCGTAACACGCTCGTATGTGTGTAAAAGAGAAATTATGTAGACTACTAGTTTTTTGTTGAAATAAAACTCCGTTCAGAAACAAGAAACAAGCCTTGGTTTTTTTAATCGACTTCTAAAAAAGGGGGAGGTTATGTATTATGACTGTTGAAATCGGTGAATTTTATTTGTTTCGTTGACATTCTTGCCACAGACTTCCGAAAGTAAAGTAAGTTCCCACTTTTTAGCTTTTTTTGGAAGGCGGTTATTTTTTTGCGTAAAAAAATTTATTTATCATTTTTATGCTGTTCATTTTGGACATGTTAGATTTGGCAACACTGGCCAAAGCAAACAGTGTGAAAAAAATAATCTAGATTGATGGTCTGAAGTCATCAATACATTAGGAAAGCGTAGTGATCAATCCTCAATCCTTCTCTGAATGAGAAGAGGCCTTACAATAGAATACTAAAGAAGAAGTAATGAATTTACTTCATGGGTGTAATTTAATACTTCGTCTTCCTTATACTCGGTTTCTTGGTGCTGGATCGTGGTCTGACCCATTTTGGTTACCTAGATACTGTTACTGACTATGTTAGCCAGCCTGGGCAACGGCCTCTCTCGTCCATTTATTGCCTGAAATCATATGCCTTTGCTGAACTATGACATGCTTAATAAAGTAGCTTTACCTACAGCAGTACTCAAGACGTATGTACGTACTTATGACGAATCTAAGCCACCTAGCTGCTATACGGAAGTGGTAACAAGCAGATAAGCGTTATCGGGAAGCAATAACCTCAATCAGTGCAGTACATCTGTACATAAACACATAGTACACGACACACAGTACACAACTTGCACGGGGGCTACCGCTCATGTTCCTATTACTGGGCTGCAGATTAGGAAGTTAGAATTGTGTTTGTAATACAAAGTTATGTTTTCTTATATGGGTCAGTTGTAAAAGTAAATAAGAAAGGCTTGGTTTGTTTAAGACTTGGTAACGAAGTTGAAAGCTCATGTGCTTCTGGGAACTTTGAAGTTTTCATTGATTTTATACGAAAGAAGATCAATTGATTAGATACCATTTTCTGTATTGTTTTGTCAGGATATTTCAAAGCTGCTTCGTCTGAAGACAATCTTCTAGCCTTTGAAATTGATTTTAACTGTTACTTGCTAAGTACCTCTAAAAAATTACAATAAATCAGTTACCATATTTTTCTCTCCTGAAAGCATTTTAAACCAAAGTCTAACATTTCTATAACTTTATCTACCATTAATTAAAACTATGACAAAACCCAGCACCAATTAACCAGATTGCCACCAACCATACACTCCACAAATCACTCACATTCACATATTAAAACTTCACCCGGTTCATTGGCCCATTGCATCTGATAATGAGCACCAAACACTGCGCACGCGCAGGGCGGGCGCCATCATGAATCACTCACTGTGCGGTGACCTTGCTGCTCTATTTAACTGTTTGTTTGTTTACATCTCCGAAACTTCCGGTTTGAAGTTTTGAACGCACTTTAATTGTCTCTGGTTTTGAAAGTTTTTTAGTCTGGTAATTTGTAGGAATGTACGTTTTTAGGTGGATTTCTTTGTAGTTGGGTTCTCTGCTTGTTATTAAATTAATAAGAGCGCGAAGATTCCTAAAATATTCAAATTCAAATTCAAATTCAAATTCATTTATTTGTTAGAATGTGGTACAATAAATGGTCTTTCTAATCAGTGGTCTCATCACAATCTGCCACATGTGGCGTGCAAATATTTGGTACATAAATTACAAGACAAAAAATAAATAAAAATAAAACAATAACAATTTGTGGCAAGTCAGTTAAAAATATTATCTGGATTACATTCAAAATATTATTTAATGTCAAACTATTAAAAAGATACGATATGTCAAAGTTAATAAAATTACAATTCAATTAGCATGTCAGTGTCATTCAAATAATCGTTTAAATTATAATAACATTTTTTACATAACAAATCTTTGAATTCCTTTTTAAACGCATTTAAATTTAACGTTTTGATTTGTCTTGGGATTTTGTTAAAGACTTGCGGGGCTATGCAGAATATGCTTTTCCACATTAAAGCTGTTTTGGCCCTTCGCCCGCGTAACATATCATACCGCCTGTTACGTTTAACAGTATCTGACAAGTTAGGAAACAGGTGTGAATTCGACTTAACAAACAAGGCAGTTTCATAGATGTATAACGACGGTAGTGTTAAAATTTTATACTTTTTGAAAAATGGTTCACAACTGTCCGTCACCTGTAGTCTAAACATGGCTCTGATGGATCGCTTTTGCGCTTTAAACGCGGCTTCTCTATTTGTGGAGTTACCCCAGAATATAATTCCATATCTAAGTACAGATGCTACAAGACCATGATAAGCTGTAAGTAGTGCATCTGTGTTAACTGTTGGGGCAAGTTTATATAAGGCATATGATGAACTACTAATTTTCTTACACAGAGCTTCAATGTGATCCTTCCAATTGAGCTGCCTGTCAATTATCAGGCCTAGAAATTTTGCACTATCTACATCGCTAATTTTGTTATTTTGGTATTGGACCTCCATTTTCGAACTTGGTTTTTTATGGCCAAAGTGCATTATTTGTGTTTTTTCAAGATTAATTCTAAGATTATTGTTATTAAGCCAAGAGATTATTGAATGTACCGCGCTATTGACATCTGCTTCATATGAATCCGGTTTATCACATGCTATAGTTATTGTACTATCGTCAGCAAAGAGTGTTATTGGAAAGTCAATAGCTTTGGGCAGGTCATTGATATATATTAGGAATAGCGGAGGGCCCAAAACACTGCCCTGTGGTACACCAAAATAAACTGTGCGTTCTTTAGATAGGTACGTTACTTCTTCTTTAGTCTTGAAATTAAGGTTTGTTATAGCGGTAAATTGTTTTCTTTTTGAGAGGTAAGTGCTTAGTAATTCCAAAATGTTACCTCTTATGCCATAGGACTCAAGTTTATTCCTTAAGATATTATGGTCAACGCAATCAAAAGCTTGCGTCATATCACAATACACAGCACAGACAGGTGTCTTATTATCAATATTAGTCATTATTTTGTTTAAAAAGTCATAAATAGCCATGTTTATTGTCATATTCTTCCGGAAACCTTTTTGTTCGTTACAGAGAATCTTTTGTTTTTCTAAGTATGCGTATAGCTCATTATAGATATATTTCTCAAATATTTTGGAAAAAATTGGCAAAAGCGCAATAGGCCTATAATTTTGCATTAGTTGTTTATCACCCTTTTTAAATATAGGTTTCACTATGGAGACCTTAAGACGGTCCGGAAAAACACCTTGGCTGATACACAGGTTAAGAATGTGGCTCAAATGTTTAGAAATTAAGTCAGCAACTTGTTTTATGATTTTAGTTGAAATTTCATCATGCCCCACGCTATTAGTGTTTTTTATACATTTTATAATGTTGAATATTTGTATCGGTTGACATGGATCCATGAACATTGATTTTTGTGCATTTGTAATATACGCACTCGATCTTACACCTGCTCCGGGTATTGGCCTTATTTTTTCTATGAAGTAGTCGTTGAACTGATCAGCAATTAATTGAGGTTTGTTGATCGTTTTATGGTCAATTTGAATAGTATTTACTGAGTCATTAGGTAGATTTAATTTAGAGTTCTTTATTATTTTCCATGTCATTTTGCTTTTATTGTCAGAAGTTTTAATGTTGTGGTTATTTTGTGATCGTTTAGTCAGATTAATTATTTTTTTAAAAGTCTTTGTGTAATTTGAATATTTTATTTTATTTATTTGACTAGGTTTAAGTCTGGACGCCCATAGTAATTGTCTTTTTTTAAGGCTGCATATTTTAAGTCCTCGCGATATCCATTTTGGTTTTTGGCTTGTTGGTATTTTAATACGTCTACGGGGGAAGCAAAGATCATAAAATAATTTAAATTGTTCAGTAAACGAGTTGAATGAATCATTTGGATCGTCATTGTCATATGTCTCAGAGAACGATAGATTTTCAAGGCAGGTTCTAAATTTAATAATATTCTCTGGACTAAAGTCTCGTTGCGTTTTATACCAATATTTCAAAACACAGTTCAGATGTACGGGACACTTAAGCAGTTGCGCAGTGTGATCCGATAGGGCAAATTCTATCACTTCCGTCCTGCATTTTTTCTCAAAATTATGGGCAAAATTATCAATGCAGGTCTGGCTTTGCATCCTCGTTGGTTTTTCTATTGCTAATGTCAAGTTAAAACTTGTTAAAAGACATCTTAGTTCGGATGTCATGTTATTATTTTTTAATACGTCAATATTTAAATCACCTGCTATAATAATACTCCCACAACTTCGTCTTGTTAGTAATATTAACAGTTGCTCTAATTTGCTAAAAAATATATTTAAATTCCCTGTCTTTGGTACTCTATAAATACATACTATTACTACTTTATAACTTGTCAGTTCAATTGCACAGCATTCTATTACATTAGATATTGAAAGCTCTGAGGCCTGTATTAACTCCTTCCATAAATGTCCAGACCGGACCAGAATACAAGATCCACCTCTTTTACTATTTTGTCTACTGAAACATGCAGCCATTCTATAATTCGGCATGACAAGGCGGTCTTCATGACCTGACATCATAAAATGCTCCGTTATGCATAGTACATCAACAGACTGGCCTTTTTCTGATAGTTCATTAAGACATACAGAGAGGGTGTCTGCTTTGTTAAGTAAACCCGCTATATTTTGGTGTAAAACATATAAGTGTTTATTCACGAAAAAGATCACTACGAACAACATTATCCTCTAGTGGCTGAATAATTTTATTATTACTAGATGACTTATTATTACATGAAATATGTTCTTGGAAACTTTCGGTCTCTATTTTAAATTTATGATAAGTAATATCAGTTTGTATGGATTTATCTACATATTCTTTTTTATTTTGTGCAGTTAATAAGTTTTGATATTCCGTTGATTTAAATTTATAGTCCAATTGCAAGATTTCCCTTAAAAAAGATCTAGATAATTTAGTTATAAAGTGTGTTTTCCGGGGCTGATATCTAGAGTAGTCCATGTCCATAAAAATAACATTGTCATACTTTCCACAGATAAACCTTAGCATGTAATTTAGTTTAGCTTCATTAAGATACCTATTTGATGGGACTTCGCTTATAATTATATTTGTGTTTTTAATGGATGACAGCCATGTGTGTAAGTACATTTCCGTATCATATGGGTTACGTTCATAGCGACCTCCAACAACAATAACATAGTCATTCATATTGAATTTAGCTATTTCAGTTTTTGATGAATTTGTGAGGTTTCTCAGTGTAGCACCAGATTTTATAAACGAAAATACTGTATAATCTGATCCCAATAGCTCGGTGAGTGATTGACGTAGTCCATTTCCTTGTTCATTACATAATATCATTACACGTTTTTTTGTTTTATTATCTTTGTTATCGCGTGAGAAAGTGTTTCTAGTACCTGGAGCGTAGTCAGTCAGTTCATAAACAGGTGTGTGCAATATATTAACACTTTCATCGTTTTCATAACTGTTGCCATTGGAGAGATTTAGGAAGCTTTTATTTAAGACGCTATCCTGTAGGTTTTCAGCTATACGTGAGGCAGATATGAAAGCTCGACGCTTATCGTCACCAAGAAAGTTATTTTTGTCAACCACTGAATTGTTTAATACATCAGCTTTAGGGCTTATCAAGTTTAATGCCTGTATTGTGTACTCTCTTGAAGAAGTCCTAGGTATACCAGTTTTCATTAATAGTGTCCGTACCCTCCGTTGATATTGGGGCGAGTAGAACTGCCTAGGTAGGTTTTCTTTGCTTGAACTTTCTTGTATTCCTATTGATTTTAGTAGTTTTATCTTATTTCCGCAGTCTAATAAATTACTTTTAAGAGTGTTATTTTCAAGGTTTAAATTGTCAATTTCTAAGTTAGCAGTTTGCAACTCCAGTTTTAGTTTTTCGATCTCCGCCTTCATACTTACAATGTCATTACTATTTCCTACAACGTTAGGTAAACTTTGGTAGGAAACATCTATATCAAATTCGCTGTCGCTAGATGACATATTTTTATTTTGAATATTTAGTCTTCTTTGGGTAATGTTATCGAAACCATCCATTATGAGATGATAATAATTTGAAACTCTCACAAAAAGTGATCGTAGGACTGTGTCGGGATCGAACTCACGACTTCCACTATGTCAGTCAAGTTCACTTTATATTCGGCTATTCAAACCTTAAATCATGTAGGCGTAACGCTGGACTCCTTGAACAGAAAAGGTACTGTTTTATCGACCGATGTTAGTGTCGACACTTTTAACTAGATGTCGCTGTACATGTTGATTACACAGCTAATGTTCAAATTTTGGTGAGTAACCGTTCACTGTTTGGTAATAGTTGTTTTTTAGGCACTTTTGGAAAGGGTCTCAGAGTTTTTTTGATATTTTATCACTTTTCCTGTTCATAGCTTTTGATTATTTCGACGACTAATATGTTTAACACTCACAAAATTCAGTTTGTTGTCACAGTTGGAGCACTGGGTTTACAATCACAATTTCGTCACTATTTGTAATAAGTTCTTGAAGATAACAATATCACAGGTTATTATACACTTAATTGTTTGAATAGTGGTGATTTTAGGTTTAAATGACTGTAATTACTATTTTAACGACGTAAATATAGTCAGAGCTGATATGTATCGTGACAGTGGCGCCACCTTCCCTCCTAACCTAAAAAATACTGTAATAATTTTTGAATGACTCGTGCATAAGCAAAATTATATTTCTTATGTGATAGAAACCACACTATCTTGAGGAGCTCGTGGCTAAGTAATAACAGCCGCTCGGATCGATATTTAGGTTAAGCCGCGCTTGCCTAGGTTGGTCTGTGGATGGGTGACCTCCCATTACATACCGAGTTTCCTCCGTGCCTCGGAAAGCACGTTAAGCCGTTGGTCCCGGGTGTCATTTGTAGATCTTTGACAGTCGTTATAGGCAGTCAGTGGCCCAAAAAGTCTGACAACCAGTCTTACCAAGGGGTATCGTATTACCCAGTACTAACTGGGTTGTGGAGGTCAGATAGGCAGTCGCTCCATGTAAAATACTGGTATTCAGCTGCATCCGGTTAGACTGGAAGCCGACCCCAACATAGTTGGGAAAAGGCTAGGCAGATGATGAGAAACCACACTATCTTATTCTGGAAAACCAACTAGACATGGTAAACCGTTTTAACTCGGGTATCTGATCTGTAAACTAAACATTGGCCAATACTCCTAAGTTTGAAGCAAATACTAGAAAAGATAATAAATATTACTTAGTCGATTTTCCTGACATACTATGATTTGTGCGAAATGGTCGTGCCTAGTACCATAGAATAAAATGTAGTGCTTACTAATAAATAAACAGCTTTAAATTTATGAAATATGCATGTTTGTGTCATAATTTATTGAGTGCATAATAAACTTAGGCTGCAAACAGATTGGCTTAACCTAATACACAGAACCTGCCATAAAACAAACGCAAAATGGCTTATTTTTTGCAAAGAAAAATCGAATAAAGCCGCCAAATTAGGTTTAACTATTAACCAAACTGGCACATTTTGAAAAAGTTGAAAAAACACAATACGATAGAGTATCGCATCTAATGCCCTGAGGAGCCAAACAAAAAAACATTCTATCAGTTATGACGATAATGCTTACTCAAAACTGTATTGGAACAGCTTATCCTGTAGTCGTTGAAGAAAACGAAACATTTTGAAAGCAATTGCCACTAATAGCCATAATCGCGCTATCTCATTTTAATACAATTTCACAAATGAATGTTTACCAACAACGCCCCCCTGTCGTTGTCATTCAAGCTCCAAAAGTTTCTTGTAACACTATACATGATACTTACTACAACAGTCTATTACTGCATGACATTGTGAAAAGAATTTGATTGAGCAGGCTTTAGGAATGTAAGGGATAGAGATTCTTATCTCAAAATTAGGACCATTTGTCACAACGAGATAATGAAAGTCCCATAATGTAATAAATGATTGTGGAACGCATTACCCTATATCGAGGCGCGCCCATAGCATAGTGTTGCAACTCTCGGTACAGTAGACATACTAAAATTAATATTCAGTAATTCAACTAGGATCAAATTGTCGGAATTGACTCACACAAAATGCATAGCGTTTACACTAAGCATGCTTCAGGTAACAAGTTATTTGGGGCTGTCTTATAGAAAAAACTACGTTTCATGTGTGTAGTGCAATATAACAAAAAGTTAGTCCAGTATTTTACATGGAGCGACTGAAGATCTAACCTCCACATCCATAACCCAGTTAGTATTGGGTAACACGATACCCATTGGTAAGACTTAGTCCGACTTTCGGGGCACTGACTGCAACGACTGCCAAAGATCTAAAAATTACAGCCGAGACCAACGGCTTAACGCGATTTCGAGGCACGGAAGAAACCTTGACAAGCACAGCTTAACCTTGAAGATCGACCCCGAGCGGGTGTTATTATTTAGCTACGAGTTTAGTTAGTAGACAAAACTTAAATCCGCGTGTGATTTCACAAAAATGCTTAGTTGGTTTACTGGTTATCTTTATACTGTGTCTCTGGTTAGCTGACACGTGCGCAAGAGTTGATTGTGTATAGTTTATTATGTTCATGTTGGATTTATTATGAACCTCGTATATGGAGTGGTTATTAAAATAGAAATGAACTACTGTGATTAGAGTTGCTATTGTGATTTGAGATCCTGAAGATTTGCCGTAAACGAATCATACAGAAATTGAAACGAGATATGACAATACTAAGACATATCTTCATTAAGAAAACTCATCTCAGCTTATCGTAGTCTGCTAGACCATAGCATAAGCATCCTTAAATGTCTTCAAGTCTCTCAAGTGTCTTTTGGTGTCATGTGTTTTCTTATGTGCATCAATTTCATGATAATTAACTTTTAATTTATTCTAGGTTCCAAGATCTTTGGAATTCTTGATTGGTCTGGACCATTTTCAAGAAACTTGCAAATATTTTCTTCTAACGAAGAATATTCGTCTTCATCTTTTGAATTTTCACAAAGCAAAAAAAACAAATGAAGACAGTACACATCACTCTCATAAAAATTTACGCGGTGCTTCAATTCCGGCATTCTTTGCGAAGTTCCCGAGATAAGAGCAGTGACATAAAACAAACCATACCTCATGTGTTATCAGACTTACAATCTCTAGTAGTCCCGATGGGGCCGTGGTCAGAATTGTGGAGAACTGGCTTTCTTATTAGGAATTCTAGGTATTTCGTACAAAGAGGTTAGAGGTTTCATGATTCGCTCCAAAAATGGCTTGGGTCTAGTTTGTTTTGGTGCTGTCTAATTAGCTAGTGAGTCATTGCATTAATGCAGTCAATCAGGGTAAGGCTTCGTTTCTGCTACTGCTGTTGCTAAACTTTGGCATCAGAAATTCTGTCTATGTTTTATCCAACCAAGGAACTTATCTGTCTAAACCCGCCACACTTTCAAACTTTCCGTGAAGATAATAACAATACACCTTTACCCTTTCCGCGTAGTCGGTTAAATGCGGGCGATTATCGCGCCTTGCCATCTCGACCCGGGCATAACGTCTGATACCACTGTACCTACCCGGGTACCCGGTTATCCGGGGGAAATCTCGTAAAATGCACACGATGAACAAGGGAACTATATAGTTGAGTTGTTACATTTTTTCCCTTTTTTCCTCTCTGTATTTGATGGTCGGTAGTTTTTGATAAGAATTTATGATATTAACGTATTGTGTTTTTTTGCTGAAAGGGAATGTTTACTGAAATGTTTTGGATAATGGGCGAATATGAAACGGCTGATACATTAGCAAGATTAGTTTCAATAGTAGGTACAGAAAATATTGCGTTTGGCTCATAACTTTTGATACCCAACGTCCACTTTGGCGCCAAAATCGGTTGCTAATATTTAAAAGGCTCTGAATCAAACCAAAAATATACTGAATACTAGTAAATTTACCGAACTATACGCTAACAGTTGGAGGTTTAGCGGTGATGGTCTAGTGGGAAGCAGTGGTGGCTCAGCGGTAGCGGCCCCGATTTACGTTTTGCAGGTCGTGGGTTCAAATTCAGGCAGGCGCATTACTTTTTGTAATTTATTGCATCATTACTACTCACAAAACGGTGAAGGAAGACCCCGTGTGGAAATCCAGAACCAAAATTTCGAAAAAATGTCTGTGACACCTATCAACCCGCACTGGGCCCACGTGGTGCATTATAGCCCACTCTCTCTAAGAAAAAGGAGGTATGTGTCCCACCTGTGGGAACATTATAGGGTGATTATGCTATGGCATAATGCTATGGCTGCAGTTTAGCTTGAAACCAATCGATCTCCTTTACAAAGTTTCTAATCAAACGTTCATTCGACAAACATCTTGCGTACAATCATTTCATCAGCTCAATAGTCTGTTTGTCTGTCAGTTAAGTAGTTAAACGGCTGTTAACAAGAGACACCAGTAGCTTTGTTTTGTTTTTAATTACTTAATTCATATCTTAAGTGCGTGTCTTTGTTTTTGTTTGAAAATTTTGGTCTTCGGATATGAATTACTGGATCTAGGACATATCAATTATAACTAAAGGGGGAGCTGACCTGTGATACACACAATTCTCATGCTTCCCCGCAGGCTTAAGTGATCTCTAAAGGATCCCAGAAATGCTTCAGTTAAAATTTGTACGGAAGTGCCTGTGTCTGAAGTGTCTACGTCCTCAAATTGTCCGTACTGGTTCTACCGATCCTGTAAATGACTAACGAATTTAAATCAAAATTGGAAACCAGAACAAGAAGAAAAACATTTTACACTCATTGATCCGCAAGGCAACATGCTGCGTTATATTACTCTATATTACATAATTACTCAGAAAGACTTGGCCACTGTCATTTTCACCGAACAAACATTCCACTAGGTAAGGTTTCGTTAGGAAGTTGCGGTCGTCGGTCAAGTAACCCGACACTAGTCGCAAGGCTGTAGCAAGGTCACTGCCGGCGACCGGTCCCGAGCTGGTGCGAAGATAAAGATGCTGGCTTTGTTGAGATAATTGTGAAAAAAAGTATTTTGTTACACCGCTTATGCACTATGTTACGGCTGCGGGCCGGTTTCAAGTTTAAGATGCAACTGAATGCGAATTATTGATGATATTTACTTTTTGTTTCGGCTTTTAGTAATGATTTTCATCAAGACAAAAAACGATCTATAGCCGACTTTGATCTTTCCAATTTACCCTCTAACTAGAATAAGAACGGCAGGATCCTGAAGACCATGACAAAATACACAGCCTGAAACTGACTAATAAACCAAACCATCACTCTTCTTAAAGTGACTATCTCTGTTAACTTCGATTGCCATCTTTATTTCATCTTCCAACTAAAATTCGTCAGCCTCCAAAGCAAAAGCGAACAGGCAACTCTCGGCACGCTCTTTTCATTGTCCGAGCAAAAGAGGTCAAGAGCAGGATTAGGCACATCTAATATTTAATTTTTCTCCTTCCAGCGCGTCCGAACCTTCACAACCTCTCTCGACGAGCTCGCCGGGCGCGTGCAAGCCGCCGAAGCCGCGCGCTCCTCATGGCGCGGGCCCGGCGACGCACGCGACGCTCGCGCCCAGCTCGACGCGGTGTCCCGCGCGCGTGCTCAGCTGCCACCTCTCAGGAGACTGGCGGACGAGCTGCACGCGCAGGCACAGCAGCTGGCGAGGGACAAGATCCAGCTCCCTGACCATTTGTTGGCGAGGCTTGATGATTTGAATACAAGGTAATTTTTTTGAAAACCATGAGCCAACCAGCAAGACACTTTCCTGTGGTCATCAGAACTTAGCACGAAAGAAGACTAAAACACTCAACGGACCTGAAACAAAACAACACGCCTGTAATCCGCAAAGAAGTGTTTCAGGTCCGTGATTGCATTACGAGCCATATTGCCATGTTTTATGCCTATGTTTCTCGCCCGGCAGGGCTTAAAAATTTTGATCACCTGGTTATATTTTGTTCAATCACAGCATCTAGAAAGCCGATTGACCATTGAGTTATACTAACGATACTGCAAAATATAAACAATCATAATTCAATTCATTTTCAATTCAAGTTGAAGTATCAGGAGATGACAATGCCCGTTTTTATCTTTAAAGTCATAATAACAAACAATCTCAATTATAATACAAATAATTATAAATCTCTAAACGTGAGTAACGCCGATTGATAAGTAAGATAAGGCACGCAGACAATCACTCCCATACAACTACTACTAACAGTACAAGCGTATCAGTAGGTGCGGAATGTTAAACAGCGGGACGATGATTGAAAGTCAATTAAACACCGATGTAGTTTATATTCACTCGAAGTGAATGACAACCTACATTCTTCTGGGCTTATATGGGTATTCATGCGAAGATATCTATGGGGGTAGGCAGGCATTAAGTGTGAACGTACTCTTTAAACGGTTGTAACTGGAAGTCCATGAGGATCCTCTGACAGAAGAACGCAGTGAGGAATTTTGATGTCTTGGAGATAGAACAGTTTTGGGGGCTTTGAGATCTCCCATGGAAGGTACCCGATTTCTAATGTGCCTCGCAAATGGCAAATCTCTGGGGAATCATACTGTTTCCCCACAAAAAAAAAGTAGCAATGCTACATCCCACCCCACCTTACCCTATATAATTTTGCATCACAGCGTACTAAGTACCTATTTAGAAAAACCTGCTGGTTAGAAGATGAAGAGTATTCTTAGGGCTGTGCACGGCCGGTTTCTGCCCAGTACGGCAGAGCGATTGGCAAGCGGTGGTCTAGTACGACAAGATCCCGATTGCTAGTTGGAAAAAAGTGCGATTTTGGTGATCTTGTAGATCGAAGTTATTTATGCGCCGTGCGTGTCAGGCTTGGTGTACAGGCGCCCTTATGAAGCCCCACCTTTACTCCACAAACACCATACTCATCATCATTCTCATCTTCCAGGGTATCAGGTCTGGTCTCCGGAGGAGAAGAGCGCGTGCGTCAGTTAGCCGGTGTCGCGAGAGACGGCGGCGCGGGCGCTGCGCAGGGCTTCCTGGCCGGCTCTGTGGAGCCACCCTGGGAGAGGGCCGTCACTCCTGCTAATGTACCATATTATATCAAGTAAGTAATTCCAAAGAACAGTATATGACACAAAAAAGTTAAGTACTGTGATGAAAGAAATCGATTAAGTATTGACCCTTCGTTTTTTTTAAAGCCAACTTTAGAAGACTTTAGTTGTGCTCAAGAATGGTTACTCTTATCCTTCCCTCTTTACTTCCTGTTCTTACTCACATCTTTAATCACTCTTTTTCCTTTTGCTATTTTCCTTCAGTTTGAAAGCAGGCTCACATCATACCTTTACCTAAAACTAACAACCCTTCCTCGCTATCCCATTTTAGACCTATTTCTGTGTCCGCCTTGATGAGACTTTCTCCGATTGGTGTAGCCTCACCGAGGGTTTTCCTCAGGGTAGCGTTCTCTCTCCTCACCTTTTTTCAATTTTTATAAACATGGTCACCAGTGCAATCACTTCTAATTTCCACCTTTATGCAGATGACTTGCAGCTCTATCGGCATTTTATTGTAGCTGATGCTGATTCCGCCATTGCTGCTATGAATCATGACCTGGCTGGTATCAGCGCCTGGGCTAAATCATTTGGACTGCAAATTAACCCAAGTAAATCTCAGGCCGTGATCATAGGCAGCCGATTTGTTCGTGGTGCGGCCGTTGTTGCATCTTTGATGCCGTTGTACCTCGATGGTGTTCGCATCGATTATACAGATACCGTCAAAGATCTGGGTGTAACTATTGATCCCTATCTGTCGTGGCGAGCTCAAGTCAATGAGGTAAGCCGTAAGGTACACTTCTCTCTTCATTCGCTGAAATGCCTTCAGAGTCTCCTGCCTTTGAAGACTAAAATTTCTTTGGCTCAAACGCTTATTCAGCCGATAATAGATTATGCCGATGCCTGCTACCTGGATGCTACCGAGGAGCTATTAAATAAGCTTGAGCGCTTGCAAAATTTGTGTATTCGCTTTATTTTTGGTCTCCGTAAATATGACCACGTTTCTCACCTTCGCAAAGAACTCAAGTGGCTCCCAATCCGCCTTCGCAGGAACACTAGGATCCTATGTCTCCTCTTCAATATTCTTCACAACCCGTCCTATCCTTCTTACCTGCGCGAGCGTTTTTCATATGCTCGCCCTACGGACGCACCGTGTAGATCGCACCTTAGATCCCTACTTAAATCCCATCCTCATAAATCCAGCTATTACTCCTACTCCTTCTCCGTCCATGCTGTAAGGTTGTGGAACTCACTTCCGCCTAGCATCCGTGATCTGAAGAACATTTCACTGTTTAAAACCAGAGTGAAAGAGCATTACCTTTCCTCTCAATTATGATTTATAATATACATATTTATTTTTATTAGTTTATATATCTTAGAATTATGTATTTATATAAGTATATATTAATATTTACCTATATGTATATTTATATAAGTTAATTAGTTAAGGCACATATTATTCACATTATTCTCTTCCCTGTTACACACTATTGTCTACATTTCTTTATCATTTCTCCTTTTTGCGGGTCTGCTGGCAGAAATTTCTTTTGAAATAAGCAGTACCTTTGTACTCATATATTATAATGTTATTTTCCTGTGTTGTCTTCTGTGTGTGCATAAACAGTTAAATAAATAAATAAATAAGACCCATCCAAATCGGATCAATTATTGGAGAGGACTATGTCCAATTGTCCAGCATTGGATTTCTATCAGTGACCTGATGATAAGGACGAACGCCAGCGTATTCAAATTAAAAAAAAAGTCGTTCTTAAAAGCAGAAACAATCCTTTTAGGACGGGATGGCTAAAACTCAAAAATAAAATCTTTCTTATAAAACTGTTGACAACCCCCAATCCATTTCCTAAGAGCAGGATAACTAAAGTTGTAACTCATATTAAATTTTTCTTCTCAGCCATGAACTGGAGACGACCCATTGGGACCACCCGAAGATGATCGACCTGATGAACTCCTTAGCTGACCTGAATGAGGTGCGCTTCTCCGCGTACAGGACCGCGCTCAAACTGAGGACGGTGCAGAAGGCCTTGTGCAGTAAGTAGACATATTATACCAACGGAGATTTTTTTATTCAATCATACTACGCATATCCAATAACTATTAAAAACCAAACTATCGCAAAAACAATAAAAAGTATTGTCTTAATTTTGATTAAAAAATAGAAGTAGTTGTTTTTGGGGCTAGTTGGTTGGTTTTGAAATAATTATGTACTTCAAGATCTTATAATAGTTAAAAAGTTAACCACAAAGTAAAAGAACGACAATTTAAAAAACAAAGACAGCAAAAATACAAAAGAAATGGGTAGAAAAACCGCAAGAGTAATTTTCTTATGCATTATTAACAGCTTTTATTTTTTTCTTAACATAACCATATTATTTTGTCTTCCAGTGCACATGCTCCAGCTGCCGGCCGCGCTGGAAGCGTTCGACTCGCACGGGCTGCGCGCGCAGAACGACCGGCTCATCGACATACCGGACATGATTACTGTTCTTACTTCGTTGTATGAGGTATGTTCATAAGTATATCCGAAACATTTTAAGTTAGTATACAGTGTTTCGTAAGAGAAAAAGAACTACAGTCAGATGTAGCAAGTTTTGTAAGCCGGGATCAATCTGACTCTGATCTTCGATATCCTTCATACTCCGATAATGCATCTACAAGACAGCTTTCCAAAATTAGCAGAGTACTAAATGAGGGATTTTAGAATCCGAAAACGGTCTCAAAAGCTGGCCATATCACCCTTGTCCTACAAAAGGGCGTAGATGACGGATGAGTGTAAAAAGATAAAATAAAATTTCCTTTCATTCAATTGTTACCTACCACTAATAAACGTCTTATCCCCCCAGGTAATAGCAGCGGAGAACCCAAGCTTAGTGAACGTGCCGCTCTGCCTGGACCTGTCCATCAACTGGCTGCTCAACGTGTACGACAGCCAGCGGACCGGACAGATCCGGGTGCTGAGTTTCAAGGTCGGGCTGGTGCTGCTGTGCAAGGGACATCTCGAGGAGAAGTATAGGTAAGAAGCAAACTTCTTTTAGAATCGTGTTGCGTGACCACTAACTTACCTAATGACACGATGTGGTAGACTATGAAGCATGTATTAGCCTAGAAGAAATCAGTTTGTCAAAGTAATCAGGAAATGACAAAGTTAATTCGCAACTTTAGTTTGCTATGAAGAAGAACAAGCAAGAAACTAATTAAATACTCATAATGCCAAAATTTTTGCCCTGGTAAAAACACACGAGGACCTTTACCAAATTGTCCCTGTAATAACAGAATTTGATTCCTTGATGAGCAACGCCTTACAATCTGTGAAAACCCCTTTTTTTCAGGTATCTATTCCGACTGATCGCAGACCCATCATGTAGAGCTGACCAAAGGAAACTCGGACTATTGCTGCATGACTGCATACAGGTAACATTATATTCGCTTTAACTACCAATAACTTTGAACTGGAACAGTAATACAATTCAAACCTAAATATTCGAGAAACAAGAATCGAGAATTACTTTTTTTAACCTTTTTTTTAGTTTTTGTATAAGTAGTTCATAAAATAATCTTCTTCTCATCAGGTACCGCGACAACTGGGTGAAGTAGCAGCCTTCGGAGGATCAAATATAGAGCCTTCAGTGAGGAGCTGCTTCGAACAGGCTTCGGCTGCTACCAAAGAAGGCAACAAGGGAGGCACTCTTGACAGGAAAGTTGGTAAGTGTCTTTGTAATGGTATCATAGCTCCATGTCGCATTTATGATTGAAGCAATTATAAAAAAAAAACCTTAGTCACCAAGCTCCACGCAAGTCCCTAACTGAAGAGTTGAGTCTGATATTGCTCGCTCAGACTTTACATAAACTACATAAACGCTCTGTTAAATATTGAGCGACCAAATAGCAACACACTGCAATAATATTTAAGTGTCGCTTGTTTTAAAAATTTGAATTTCGTGTTTCTACCTATTATTTTTATCTGTAATATCAAAACCTTATCCTATACCAGACTAGTTACAACCTCAAACACATAATGACCTAGGATTATTCGCTCAACTTCACCCCAAGTTAATGTAAGTAAGGATGGTTGTTAACTCGATAACAATCGAGCTGATAAGTAAGGATTTACTGCTATGAAAAAAACCCTATGAAAGACGGACCGGACGGACGGGATAAAACCCAATCATATAAAGAAAACTAAGATTCTCCTACCTTTCCAGTGAACCTTGCAGAAAAAGAAAAGGAAAAAGAAGAAACACTAAACAAAGACAAGACCCTAGAACGCGACGCAGACGGACAGCTGCAGTTCATCGAAGCGTTCCACTTCCTCCAGTGGCTGCAGAAGGAGCCGCAGTCCATGGTGTGGCTGCCCGTGCTGCACCGGCTGGCGGCTGCCGAGAATGCCAAGCATCAGGCCAAGTGTAACATCTGCAAGGAGTACCCGATTATTGGATTCAGGTGAGCGGTTGGAGATTGTTGAAGTTTGTCTAGAAGGGATAAAAGTGGCACAAGAAGTAGCTTCCAAACTCAAAGTTGAAAGTTATTTGCGATTTTAACGTGCTTTTTTCACTTTCAGATATCGCTGCCTGAAATGCTTCAACTTCGACATGTGCCAGAAGTGCTTCTTCAACGGCCGCAAAGCCAAGAACCACAAGTTGACGCATCCCATGCAGGAGTACTGCACTGCTGTAAGTTACAAATCATCGCTGTTGCGAATTTTTATTAATCTTCTTCAATTTCTATAATATTTCAAGGCTAAACGATCTATCTCAAGTCCTTTCAATAGTTTTTGGCATACAGCGCATTATTTTCAGGCGTACCGCCTCTATTTTTCTATAAGGGTTGTTTGCTGAGCTGTCACAAGTCAGTCATCTTAAATGAACAGTGCCAACCAGCGACAAGACTAAACATTTAGCACCATCCCGCGGCAAAGTTTTCAGCAAGGAACAGCTGAACGGAAAAACAAACCTACGCAGATGCAGTATTCTTCCTCAATCTAATATTATCTAATATATTTACAGACAACATCAGGCGAGGACGTGCGCGACTTCACCCGCGCGTTGCGCAACAAGTTCAAGTCAGCGCGCTACTTCAAGAAACACCCCCGAGTGGGCTACCTGCCCGTGCAGACTGTGCTTGAAGGTATGAAATTATTATCTTTCTATTAGGTAAACTGTTTTCACACTTCAAAGTTAAAACCTTTTAAAAAAACGTCACTGTGATTCTGTTGGACTGATTTGACTGAATGCCGTAGACGCACAAGGGTCGATTCTGGGTCCTGGTTTATTTACACACATCAATTTCAGTTATTGATTGGCTTGACAGCATATTTAGCCATCATTGTCACCACATATAAACGAGAGTGTGTTAAATACAGCTGGACTCATCCACAAATTATAAAACTTCTTCCAAAAGGACCAAGCTGACGACCATTCGAATGTATTTCCAGGCGATGCCTTAGAGTCTCCAGCACCATCACCACAACACGGCAGCGCTTCAGGCTCAGCCCTGGGAGGCGACGACATGCACTCGCGTCTGGAGCTATATGCTACCAGGTTGGCTCAGGTCGAGCTGGGGGCTAAGCCAGGAGATACTCCAGACAGGTTTGTATTTTTTTTTCTCGGCTTTTCATTATATTTTTTTAAATATTTCCATTTTCCAAGAGATCGCATTGCGCGATAAGAGCAAAAGTTGTTTGTCCTTTTAGATCTATGTGGAGTACAAAGAAGTTTTAATAATAAAAAATATTACATTTCAACCGCTACTTACAATGAGTTCTCATCTCCTCCATAGTGACGAAGAACATCAACTGATTGCCCAATACTGCGCGTCTCTGAACGGCGGCGGGGAAGCTGACGACGCTCCGCGCTCGCCCGTGCAGGTTGTGTCCATCATCCATCGTGAGCAGAGACATGAACTGGAGGCTATGATCAGGTATGACGTCAAGTTTCCATATTATTTAATTGAAAATAAAATCCGGAATATCCACGACCACTTTTTCAAGAACATATTTAATAACCAACCACTCACTAATTACTACAACTAACGATTGCCCCTATAGATGACTAATATTTGTGTTACCCGAAGTTACACGTTCTTTTTTTTCAATGACGATTAATCTGACCAAATACATTTTATATTACAGAGAGCTGGAAGAAGAGAATGCCAGCCTGCAAGCTGAATACGAACGTCTGAAGGCGAAGCAGACCCCAGGATCTACTCCTGAGGAGCAGCACGGTGTCAATGATAACAGGAATGCTCCTGTTGACCAGGTAAATATTGAACTGTAGGTTTTATTTGAAGAACCTTACAGTTTCAAATGCTTCACAGAAATCAAAGCTAAAGTGACAATCGTGACGTTTAAGGTATGGCCGAAACTGAAGAAGAAATTGAAAATTGCGAAACCGACTGTGCCTCTTGAGTTTTAAATGAAGTCTTCAATTAGAAGAAAACTTCAACTTGTACAGTAATGTTCTGTGTTAGTAAATGACCCCAAGAAAACATTAGATTGCGACATAAAGTAGATGCTCAGCTAAATCAGAAGACGTATTTTAACCCACACAAACAGGCAGAAATTATGCTTTTAGCACCAAAACCATGGCAATAACGGCAATCATCATAGTACATGTCTATTGTATCAATAATGTCGATTGCACTTACAATCCACCTTCCCTTTTTTGTGGCTAACACAATTAGGTTAAATGTCACAAATACAACTCAATTAGAATTTAATACTAGAAGAAAACCAAGCAATCACAAGAGCATCCAATGACACACAGTGGTACTTAAAATCAAAACTAAACAAATATTTGAACAAACCCAATGGTTTTCAGGACATGATGGCCGAAGCCCGTCTGCTGCGACAGCACAAGGGGCGGCTAGAGGCTCGCATGCAGATCCTCGAGGAACACAACCGCCAGCTCGAGGCGCAGCTGCAGAGATTGAGGAGACTGCTCGATGAGGTAAAAGTCAGAGCTCTATTCAAAGATCTTTTTTAAAGGTAGTGGATGTGACAACGAACAAAATAATGAAAAGAAAGCAACATGTTACAAAGTCTTTTGAAATGTAACAAATTTTACCTTTACATAGGTAAAGGTAAAACCAATGACCAATAGTTGTACCGTAAAAGTGGCAACACGAGACGTGGGGCAAAGAGAAATCGCGAAGAAGACAGAAAGCAAAAAACACCTTATACCCTGTGGATTACGGGCTGATTTGATACAATTCAGCACCCTGAAGTTCCAATCGCACATAAGTCAACATCATTCTGAAATGGTTTCTTTTCCAATTCTAGCCTGCCCAAGGTTCTCCACCAGCCCGCACTGGAACGCTCCAGACTCGCTCTGTGACCGCTTCGCAGCTCGCTACTGATTCGCCGGCGAAAATGCATAATGGACTATACCATGAGTCGCAAACTAGTAAGTATCCACTTCATTTGCCCTTAGAACAGATTAATTGAGCCCTTTCAAAATTGATATTATAGTATCCCTATTAATATAAGAGGGTGCTTATTATAGAATAAACCCTGTGCAAATAATCTTGTAAATATAACAAAGACTAAATAGATTCTGCGAAGAGATCATCCTGGACAAAAAAATAATAATAACAGGACTAGGTGTTCTTCAAGGAACAATTCTGAGTCCCATCCTATATAGAAGAATACTTTTTATACAGTGGTCTGCAGAGGTAAGCTGAATTGAGCGACAAAGATCATTTTCGAAAAAGATTAGGTGTTGAGGAAGATATTTAGTAGGGGTCCCTCAGGGTACCAAATTAAATCCCATTGTGCCTTGTCCTAAACCCCTAACGTGTCGGGTGTGTACGAAGACGGCGGCACGCGCTGGGCGGGCGAGGCGCTGGAGCGGCCGCCGCCGCCGCCGCACGCCGTGCACTCGCTCATGCACTGCGCAGGTCAGACGTCCGCGACGGTTAACGTATCCTGCCTTGTCCTGAGTTTCCAATTGATCTGATCACGGAAATATAGTCTACTTTACGCTGAAATTTCAGTACTTTTATCAACTTTAAAAAATACTAATAAATACTAATAATTATGTCATCAACATTTATTTAAATGGAAATAACGTCAATTGGAAACAAGGATTTGAATAGAGTTTAGCTTTCGTAGCACTGTGGCCATCAGATTTGAACGTTTATATTGTAGCAGCTATTGATTTGATTGTATTGCTAGTTTTTCACATAGACGTGGATTTCGTGCAGCCATGACTTAGCAAAGCAAAGTGGATTCTATCTTCTTGCACCGAAGACGCTTTATTGCTAGTTTTTAGGACTTTGTCTTCGATTAACAGATATCTTTCTTTTACTTCTTCAATTGTATTTTCAGTTGTTTTGTTATTTTAATTCGTTGTTGTTTTGTTTTCTTTCGTCGTCGTTTGTAGGTTGTTGCATGGTTTTGAGTGATGCATGAAACATTTCTTGTTGTCGTTTTAGCAATAATATTTAAAACTCACGATGTTTTTTTTCTGTTATCTGCAAACCTAACAGGACGTATACCTTGAGGTAATAAAACTGTTTTAATTGTCCTACATGTTGAATTCGAACATATAAATCAAATTCTTCTAAGAATACATTAAGTTGTTGATACAATGGCAAACCACCTAACATGAAATATACAATCTTCATCTGCCTATCCTTTTCCCAACTATGTTGGGGTCAGCTTCCAGTATTTCCCATGGAGCGGCTGCCTATCTGACCTCCTAAAAAAATGTACAATAAAGATTGTAAATTCACACAAATAGTAGTCCAACCAAGCAGTCGCCTAATTTCACCATAACGAGAAACAATCAGTAACCAAAAACATTAACGTTCCTCGTATAATTATCACGATTCTAATTGACTTTATCCAATTCCAGATGACCTAGGCCGCGCCGTCGAAGAACTAGTGTCAGTAATGACGGAGGAAACACAAAACCAAACATCGAACTCTCCTCCGCAGTACACCAACGGGAAACCCCCCACCAAAGAGTAGCCCTCAAGTGACGTCACACGCGCGTATGGTGCTGCCACCCAGCGGAGCCAACCGGCAACCGCCACCTTCTCTATGATACCTTCGAACTAGCAACACTGTCGAGCTATACCAAAGAGAACGCTTTAAATTTCTATCCTTGCTAAACATCGAAGTATTATAAAAATTGTACAGTAATATTTCTATACTAATTTTCGACTCATCACTAACAATACCCTGCACATGCTGTTTCTACCTTATTATACATAAGCTCTAACATTCCACTCATTTTCTAATCGAGGCTTCGCGGGGAAAGATACTAAAAAGTAGAAGCCTGGAAGGAACCGGCTATATAGAACTAACGATGATTTTATCTAGACTTAGTTCCCTGTAGCGTCGTTTTCGAGACGATAGTCGTATGCAACGCTTATTGTATTAATAAGGGCATGCCATTGTTGCAGTACGTATCGTGATTGAGTCGCTTTCTTTTCTACCGTAGTTTTTTTTAATTCCTGTAGGCAACCCTGACAGAATTTCTACTATTTTTGTTTTTCCCCTCCGTAACCCCGACAGTGTTGCTAGAACGAGACGATCCAACGAAAAAGACACTGTAACGAGCATTTATACATATGTATTTAACAAAAAAAAATGTACCAAATTTGTGGATACTTGATATTTTAATCGTTTAAGTACATATCTTGTTAGTACAATCTCCATTATATATCATATCACTTCTTGTATACTTCCATATCATTTTGCTGTGTACAATACAGGCATATGTATTATATCACGTGAAACGAAACTGAGGCGACATGGTCACCGACTAATCGGTGGTCTATATTATTTACAATACAGCTCGATTGGTTTGACCACATTTTTACCATATCAACGAGTGAAAATATTCTACTGAAACCATATCCATCTTTTTCTATAATTATACAAAGAGCAAACAGATTTTAACGAACTACTACAATAGTAGGAATTTTTAAATGTGGTCACACTGAACGTTATAAGCTAAAAGCTTTAATAGGATCACAATTAGCTTTAAAACCACTACTGTGACATATTTTGATAAATAATGCAACACAATAGATGCAAACCTCCACGTTTTTACCGCGCAACCACTGAAAGGGCCTAAGTTTTAGTGGAATTGTATTGTTATATAGATTGACCTCTCCGATTTTCAAAAATGTATGCCATATGTCTAGTGTGGCCGTAGTTAAAATGGATTCGTTAACAATTTTGCGAGTAGTATTTAGATGTAGCCAAAATGATATCGAGCATGTTATTTATATGCATGTTTGTGTAAGTTAAACATTTATCGAGTTATCAAAAATGTATCGTTAGATGATGAAAAATAATAATCGAAGTGCTTCTATGCAGAGTAGTGGCAGTTTCCTTTCCTTCACTGTTAGATCTAAGCGAGCCGTGAGTATTGCGTCGAGCGATTGGAAAATCGCAACCAACGGATGAACTTATAAACTTCAGCCTCACGAAAGTTCGTGCGATTATTTAATCGTGTACAATAATCGCGGTGCGCGCTAGATAGTACTGTCGGATTGTAGGGACTCTTCTTAGGAACTAAAACATGTATCCAAAACTTTTTCACTATTACAAAAGGCAAGATGACACGTTTTTCGATTAGGCTAATTTGGGATGCGACGATTTTTATGTCGCATGCCGATGTATCTCGATATGTACCGTGTGTCTACTAGTAAGAAGCTGCCTACCTTTTTTAGATAAGGATATATTGGAGAGACTTTTATACGATCGTTAAATAATCCTGTTGAAGCTAACTTTAAAATTAAGAACTTCGGATCTAACCATATCATGGTTTATTTTTATTTTTTTCGTCGCAACGGTGCGCTGAAATTTCGAAGTCGCGGCACTTTTTTATGGTGGCAACATTTCGAAATTTTAACGCGCTAGCGACTGTTACTTAAATTCTTATTAATTTCGCTAATATAGTATATAAGAAAAAGCACAATCTTTATTATTATTTTAACGAAAATAGAAAATAAAAATTTACACTAATATATTGTTAATAATATTATTTTTTGTTTATTGTGTAGTACGGTAGTCTTCTGTTTACGAAATTTAATTATTATTTTAATATTGGCAACCTTACGAAATGTACTACTTCCGCATTTATTTGTATATTTTACTGTGTTTAAAATGTTTTTAGAAGTTAAACACAAATAAACATTCAACATAGTATTCACTGGGTTTTTTTTTATAACTCATACCCGATCTGACCCCTAAACAACAAAAATAACCAAACATTCAATATCGTGATCAAGACCATGGTGAAAAAAGTCCAACGGATAAGGTGCATACTAGCGAGCCTCCGAGCAAACAGGCGGTGGGTTCGAATCCCATCCATTGCACTATTAAAATGAACTCACTTTAAGCACAAGTAGACTGCTGCAGTCGGGATCAGGACATAATATTGATCGACGGCGTTCGGTAGTTTATCCAGGCGTCCTATACTTTTTGCTCCTATTGGTGACCCTATAAGTCGACAGCCCGCTTCTACGTGGAATGTGCACGGACATTACCATGGGTTGTCAGTCACCCATCGCAGCGCAGCGTAGCCATAGGTCGCAGGGGAAGACGCCACCTACACTTTCATACAAAGCGAAACAACACAGGTACTTACGTAACTTAGTTGTGAGCTGCTACTGAGCGACACCTTCCACCATAAATGTATTTTAGCCTCGCTAGGCCAGTACTCAACACCAGTAATTTGTGAATAGGAACAAATAAAAGCAATTGATAAGTTAAAATTATACTACGACATCTTTCCCGTATAAACCTTTATTTAGTTAACAAACATTATAATTAAATTAAACTTCATACACTAACTTAAATTAAAAGTCAATTGAAATTTGCACCATTATAGTATGAACAATATGCATTTACATAGCCATTAATATTTCTACATTGTTTAACATACATATACATTATTATCTTTTTTTAACATGCAAAGGCATCTGTGGTAATAGGAAATTTTATATTATTGAATTACATGCCCAATGTAGAGGACATAATAAAGCTAAGCGCACATTACAGCCGCAGCGCAATGCATTTCCATATAAAACGCGGTGCGCCCGTCTATATAGTGGGCGATGGTTCATACAAAAGGTATAAAAGTGATGTGGGAAGATTTCTGAAATGCGATGTCCAATTGTGCATCAGCCTTAAAAGTTGTAGTAGTTATCAAATATTCGAATTTAAAAGAGGTCAGGCTCCCTAAGCTTATTCAACCATTTGACAATTCATGGGATATTTTTCTAAGCATTGTTGCTGAACTCATCAGAAAAAGGTATTTTTTTAAATTTAATCTTACAAGGAATTCATGAGCCAAATCCCTCATTACCAAACAATAATTATATTTTATTTCAAGCAAACAGCTTAAAGGCACATTATTTTTTTAGTATAATCAATCAATTTTACATAAATAAATTCTCAGTCGGGAATAGGAACAACCTTTTAATAAAATTTATTTCATTTTAAATATTTGCATAACATGTAATATGCACGTAAAAATCACCAAATATTCACTTTTGGTGGGAAAGAAGAATTACTAAATTAAATAATTATCTCTGCATCATGCTATCTAACAAAAGTATAATAGTGAATTATACTACATAAATATTAGTTTTTGCAGTGTGCTAATTATCCAATAGATAAGAGTAATAGTATCAAGTGTTTGATAAACATTTTATCTTTCTAGGTTATCTGTTACATTTATGTATACTGTGTATTAAAGATATAATCCTGAAGGCAACGTCAACAGTAAACCGCAGCAGCAAAGTCTATAACTCTCTGGAAAGCGCTTCCTCAGACGGCGTAATTGCCACCTGTTGCTGTTTTGACTGAAGTACATAGAACTAGCTGTGCCGGTGAGGTTTGCGGTTGTAGTTGCCTTTGCAATAATACCTTTAAAGGTACCAATGGGACCACATTAAAATTATCTGTTTGTCTATCACAAGACTATCTTTGTCCTTACTTCACACAGTTCTTATTAATAGCAAATAGTTTTTTGGACATGTATTTTGGTCATAATACTAAATATTCTTTATATTAGTCTTTCATAGTGAAAAAGTTATTATGTAATCATATTAATTGCATATAGGCTAACTACATTAATTTGTTTAAATATCATAACATATAGTTTGTTTATAGGATACATAGCTGGTAATAGAACAAAGTTTTAATTTTGAAAGGAGGGAATAACATTTGTTTTTATTTGAGTATTCCATTTGAGCAATGCCTTTTCTCTAACATCAGGGCAAAGTGTACGACCACTGTATTTAATAACCAATAGGTCAGGCAACAAATATCTTTTAGGAAAAGCAATTCTGAAGGTGAATTTGCTAATTTATAATCTCAATGTCAAATGTCACATTGAGATAAGATAGCAGCTAGTTTGCCGTTCTGATGTTTGATTAATTTTAATGGGAAGGGTAGCCTTATTATATTATCCATTTAAACAAAAGTGTGCACTAACAACCAAAGAATAGCACATGTATGGAGAGCAGCTAGAACATTTTTTTTTGTATTTAAATCAATGACAATTTGATACATGAGCAATATTTCTAGACCCCATGAATCAGTATAATACTCAAAATATCAACCTACATACTTCATAAAAATAGTCCGAGAACCTCTAACTTTTCATTGCTCAACAGAACGACTTCCACTAGACTTCAGACTTCAGGCAATGAAAGGGCTAATATTTCATATTTCCAATAGGGTACTATAAAAATCTAACTTCTTGTTAAAACCTAAATATTCTATCTCCAACTATGTTAATTATTAAATTGCCTAGCTGCACCAACCTTATACTTTGACCGCAGAGTTCGTATTACTATCGAGACCGTTCACAGGAGCCTGGTTGTCGGTCCGTGGTCGCCTAAACAGCAAGACATGAGGTTCAGGGTTGTGGACCATGAAGTGCAGCCAGCCGGGGCTCTGCTGGACACCTAGGTTGCGCCATTCTGTCTCCGTCATGAGGTGGGACTTTGGTACCAGACGGGCGATGTCTGGTGGCAGGATGACATGTCTGGAATCATAAATGCGTTATGATATAGTTGTGAAAACAAGATAAAGCATAGACAAAGTAAGGAAGCAATATTAGAGATAGGTATTGCTTTGTTATTTCTTGTTATACATTGTTACACACTGATGCAATTTTAAATTGCTCTGAATCAATCAAAATTTACCGACGGACGAGTTTTAATTGAAACAGCTGTGAACAGCTGATGCATAACCAACATAGCCTATGTTTTATCATTTCAGTTGCTGATGTGAAGTCAACTCTTCATTAAAACGATGAGTGAAAAAATGAGTGTGTGATGGTGAATCACCGAACAATTTTATACGCATTCATACCTCGTAATCTGTTAAAATGACGCAAAATGACTGACGGAAAGTGCAACCATATTGTGCAACGAAACACTAGTAAAGAAGCAAATTACACGCAAAAAGTACATTAAAAACACTTAAGGTGCATTTATGAGTTCCAGACGGAGAATCTTGAAACATAATTATGAAGAAAACTTGTAACAAAAATGAAGCGAGCTCACCTGTACTCATAGACGTCATCAGTATACCTTTCCGAGTATTGAATTTGATCCACAGGCATGTTGAACGATAGGTTAGCAGCACTGTTTAATCAGTAGGATAAAGGTAATTTAAATCCAATTTAAATGGATCTAGAGAACCGATAATTTTTCTATTCCTTGAGAATATTGCGGAACCAATATTCTAACGCAGAAAAATCAAATTTCAATTTGACATTGACGTTTACGTTCGAAGCAGTGATCCTTTTGTATTGTTTACTCAAAGTTAACTAATATTTTATAGATTCTCGTGTTAAATTATGTTTTTGAAGTATTTTTCTTTTTAATTTTTTTATTTGTGCTTTGGAGTAAAAATATCTATATTCTAGATTTTTATTGATTTTTTGAAGCAAGTTTTTATGCAAAAATGAATAAAATATAAGCAATTTGAACGCATGTTCCGGCGGGAATGCCGAATGTCATTGTCAACCATCTTTGTGTCAATTTTGCCGAAACGTTACGTTCTACGTAGCACTCGGGGTTGGATGCATAATCAGCTGCAAGACATGTGAAAATAAATTGTAACCAACAACGCGTGGTCACCTACTGAGTACGTACGCCCACACAGTTGATAAGAATAGAAGATGACAAACAAACCAATGAATCCATTGTGGAGTGTAAGATTTAATTTAGTTCTAACGATTTATATTTCACTAATCCTAAATGTTTTCATTTAGTTACGGGTAATATTAGGTACAACGAAGAAAGTTTCTCTGAAAAAGTTTCTCCCGCTATTGAACATTATGTGGAGCATCATCATCTTCCTGCTCTTGTTCCATTCTACGTAGGGTCAGCGCAACACGTTTTCTTCTTCCATTCTCCTCTGTCAGACAATACCGCATCATTTACGTTATCATTCCTCACAAAATCCGTCCATCTTTTCTTTGGCCTTCCTCTTCCTCTCCATCTATGAACATTCATATCCATCACTCTTTTAGTCACATGCGTTTCATCCCTCTTCATTACATGTTCATACCAAGACAAACGATTTCTGTTAAATTTTTCTGTAACAGGTAACTTTCAAACTTCCTCTAAAGGTATACTCATTCCTTACTTTACCCATTCTTGTCACTCCACACATCTATCACAACATTCTCTTCTCACATACGACTACATCGCACGGATCAACTGCACTAATACTTCCCAGGCACACCTTAAGAGCTCACCACATAGAACCTCACGATGTACCCGGTCGTATGCCTTTTCGAGATCGATGAACACTAGGTGGAAGTTTTTATGTGCACCTCTGTATTTCTCGCAAACTGGCGGATAGCGAAAATGGCATCCGTCATTCCCCGACCGCCCATAAAACCGAAATGGTTCTCTTCTCTCGGTCGCATAATTGTGGCACTCCAGGAGGAGGTCGTGGCTAAATAATAACAGCCGCTCGGGTCGATCTTTAGGTTAAGCCGTTTACTTACCGAGTTTTCTCCGGGCCTCGGAAAGCACGTTAAGCCGTTGGTCCCGGGTGTCATTTGTAGATCTTTGACAGTCGTTAGGTTAGGTTAGTCAGTGGCCCGAAGAGTCTCACAACCAGTCTTTCCAAGGGGTATCATTTTAACCCAGTATTAACTGGGTTGTGGAGGTCAGATAGGCAGTCGCTCCTTGTAAAATACTGGTATTCAGCTGCATCCGGTTAGACTGGAAGCCGACCCCAACATAGTTGGGAAAAGGCTAGGCAGATGATGAATTGTGGCACTCCAGCACATCACCTTAGTTTTTTAAAATGGGCACCAGCGAACTGCAACACCATTCGTCAGGTATGACATCTTCATTTTTGCGGATCTAATACAAAAAAACAATGGAAAACTACTAACTGGCACGTTTCTATCTGATCTACGTGATAGGTTCGCCGTGCGGGGACAATCTTGCGCAAGAGGGAAGGGCAGATGATAGACAGCTAAGTGTACGTTAACTACTGAAACAACCGGTGATATTATCCAATCACGGCGACCCCAACGGCTGTAACAATTCAATAATGCGCCCCACACCACTAGAGTGACCATGTTGCTTGAATAGTTTAAACTTTTTAGATAGAACATCCGGAAGGACAATGCATAGGAAATTATTATTTTAATGCATGTATGCCGTTTGGGTAAGTAAGCTTAGGTCAGAGTGTTGCCTAAGGGGCGGTGTACAAGAAAGACGTCAAACTCAAATAGACTCCTTTCCATTCATTCATTGTATCAGTCAATTGAAAACAGATCTTCAGTAGTTACTGAATATTTAAATGAACGGTACGTAACCAGTAACCACTCAGTTTTCTTATTCGCCTTACGATCACTATAGGTAAAAGTAGCCACTTATTTAGTATAAAAATCTACCTGAAGTGGTTCCGAAGTAGTATAGTGAACAGACGAGAGAATTGACACCTCAATTTTTTTTTCGTTTAAACGTGCAATTATTTAGTCCCGAACTTACCTGCAATGACAGCCATCCTAGGCCTACAACTAGATAATGATAGGAGCAGCTCTTCAGTTGAATTCAGTCGTCTATCCAGCTAGGAGGTCCTGCTGACTGATCTCGGTGTCATGTCTGAGATCACTCTTGATTTCCTGCAGAGTCTACTCAAAGATGAGTATCCTGACGTCAGTATACAGCACTTTGAGGTAGGTGTAGTAGTAATGAGTATTCGGACCAAAGACAGTTACGATAGAAGGGACCACCCCGCCACTAAGATGACCTTCTGTCTGACCGACGCAAATCCTTATTAGTAGAGAAGGATTTGGTTCGGTCGGCCAGTTGGCTCTTGCACTACTGGTTGTTGTCGGTACAAGTGTACTGTGTAACGTATCAAACTTAGCAGGAAGTATTTTCGAGCAGAAAGTTGTTACGCTACGTTAAAATTCATTTTTTTACAAAATGTAACAAGGATCCAGTACTTACTGAACCAAATTAAAAAACCTTACCCGATAAAGCTTTAAAATGTTAGTAAAGCAAAACAAAATTTTGTCCTTAGGGTGCACCAGGCTCCAAACGAGGCGACAACTACACCTCCATGGTATACCGGATCACCTTAAAAGGCATCCAAAGACACGAGGAACCTGACGGCTCGAGCCAAACTGACGAACCATGGGAGAGTTCCATCATCTACAAGTGCCTTCCCGAAAGCATCCTGCGAAGGGAAGCCTTCAAGAGCGACGAGCTGTTCTGCAACGAAGTCGCGTTCTACAACAAGATCTGGCCAGCTTTACTTAGCTTCCAGAAGCAATGGAATGTCCACAATCCTTTTAAGTCGATCCCCAAGTGTTATTTGGCCCAGAATGACTGCGTGGTGTTGAAGGATCTGAAGAGGGAAGGGTATGCCATGCCCGAGAGGCGCCAGGGTCTGACAGTGGAGCAGTGCTACTTCGTCTTGAAGCATTTGTCGCAGTTCCATGCGCTGTCACTGGCCATGAAGTGCCACGACCCTGAGGCGTTTTATGAGCTGTTGAATATTCAGGATGGGATATCGGAAGGTAAGATTGTGCCTAATGTGCTATTTGTATTGGTCCAATTTAGTATCAAGGCAATACAGTAGGCAGCACGTGAGTTTTAACACTTTGACCTCGGGCTAGCCTAGCGAAGTACGGTTTTGTGTTTAAATTTATTAAGAGATCAGCTCGTACTGGTTTATTACCGTTTACTTGTTACTTTCCGTACCTATCAGCGTAATTAGTGCCAAGAAAGAGATGGAGCTATGTAGGACGTATAACGCCATCCCTTTTCCGCAACAGAACATTTTTTCAATACAAATCAACCCTCAGAATTTGAACACCTTTATAACGAAATTACCCAAGATTTCAGTTTTCGTATACTAACCTCAATTAATTTTACATTGTAGTTTTCTATGTGCAAGAAAACGTCGATTACTATAAGAACTACTACATAGAAGCCACAGCCAATGCCATAGCCATGGTGGAACAGGAGTTAGCTGACGCAGAAGACAAGGAGGTCTACCTGGAGAAGTTCAAGAGTTTTTGCAGCGAAGACACCTTCTTCCACACCATGGTGGATCTGGTCGCTCCTAAGGAACCGCTAGCAGTGATTGGACATGGCGACTGCTGGACTAATAACTTCTTATTTAAATATGTGGATGGGGATATTGCTGATGTAAGTTGACGATCTAGTATTTATTTTTCGTAATTAAACTATCATGGTTGAATTCGCTATATTAAATTGCAGTGTGCGTTAGAACCACATAACCATTAAACCAAAAATAAGGAAAGATCCAAAAACCCTTTCTTTTCCAGATGTACATCGTTGATTTCCAGGTGGTTCGCTACGCGTCCCCAGCCCTCGACCTGGCATACGTGATGTACTTATGCCTGGATCGGCAGCAGAGGGCGGAACACCTGTCCTCGCTGCTGGAGTACTACACGGATGAACTGCATCGGAGGCTGCTGCAGATGGGCGATGAGGACTCTGTGTTCAATACCAGCTTGAATAGGGATTCGTTGTATGAATTGTAAGTGTAGTGGTTCTATAAGAAATAGAAGAAGTAAACTCTGACGTTTAAACTACTCTCAAATCAATTACTGCTTCTAATATAGTATTGAACTATTTCTTAAAATAATGACGTACCCCTTCGACTCTCATTCGAAGAACCTCAAGCCTCAAACAAAAAAGATAGATCCTCTAAATCGGTGTTTTGAGGGTTGAGACCCTATTCTATTCGCATGATAATATGTCGTCTGGGCATCCACCACAAAAAATGTGAATTAAGAACATTAGCAATGTAGAATTAGTCTGAATAAAGACAACTTAGTTACCTTTAGTTTTATTTTCAACAGATTACAAGAAGAGTTCAAACGCGCGGGCAAGTTTGGACTCGGCATAGCAGTAGACATGTACCCCATCATGACGTGCGAAAGCGATGAGGCACCCGATTTGTATCAACATGAGGTTGGTAACTGACTTTTTAAGAGGTAACTCAACCTCTGCACTAATCTACATCTTAAGGAAAACCCAAAGATCACTCTCTAGAATTGGGTAATGACACATTTTCAGGACAAACTTGCAAACTGAATATAATGACGATCAAGGCATAGATTTAATCTTTCTAATAATGGTGCCTAAGCAAGGGAAAATATATTTTTTTCAGTTTGTTACCCCTGGAGCTCATTTTCAGCTTTCGAACGACCAATTGTTGCAATTACCTAAAGGTATCCTTCACTACTCTTCCGAATTTTCTCCAGATCTCTATCTGCCTAATTTGATCTATCATTTAGGTCTTATGACCCACAACCCGGTAGTAAATTCTTCGGCCTTTCTTCGTAATCCTAGCGCTAAAAATGACCATTTTTACAGAATCTGGATAGCGAGTCATCGTCAACGTCTCGGGTCCAGCCAGTGCAGACCAGCAGTGCGGCTTGCAGCAAGAAGATGACGGAGTTGGTAATAGAGCTGGTGGATAATGGGATCCTGTGATATGGAAGAATATCGGAGATGGAACGAGGAACAATATGGAGGTAAAAGGGGAAGATGTAGGTGGACAAAAATAAGAATACGAAAGGAAAAATACGAAAAATGTGAGAAGGGCTGAAGAAGGAGATGGATTGTAATCGAGGTTTTATAAGACTGCAAGGAGTATGTATCTCACTCAAATGATTATTGTTGGAGGATTTCTTTTCATTGTATTTGTAAATTAATTTTTTAGCATGTGTTTCCGTTTAATTCTTTTGTGATTTTAAGATATAAATAAAGCCTATGGTTAAGGAAACTTCATTTTAAATTATTGAAGAAATGTTTAAAAGGCACATAAAAAAACAATTTGTATGTCGTAGGTATGTCAATTTATTGTATATCGTTTAGTTAATAAACACGTACAATAAAATATTGTGTTAAAGCCTTAAAATTATTTATATTATACTTTGTGACAATGTGTCCCTTTGATCAAGATCTATTGGATATTATGATAAAAATCAGATCATTTTTTGTCTGTACGTCTTTGAATTAAAAAATGTCTATAATACTTATCTGATCTAGTTTCATAAAATATTTTTTATTAGTAAATAATTCAATAAAAAAATTAATGACTTCGATAACTGGGATACTTCCGGTACAATTTGTGGTAATTTTCAATTTCCCGTAAACTAAAAATAAAATTCAATTTTTCCGAAAACTGTAGAATGATTTTCTTTAAAATAAAGCGCGCTGCCGAACTAAACTATCACTTTTTCACTTACTACGACTGAGTAAGTTGGCTAAGGATAGCGAAAACTTTATAAAAAAATAAAAAATGTGCTTTATCGTTGAAAACAACATTTTACAGTTTCTAGGAAAACTCGAGTACCGCATCTGTTTAAATTGCGAATTTCCAAAAATTGTTATCTCGGTGATGCCCTTTAATTTATTTAATTAAAAATGGTAATTTAAATAAAATACCCGTACTATCTCGTGGCACATTAATTGAATTTTATATTTTTATTAAATTAAATAAATCTTATAATTATTATAATAAAAATTACGTACGGGTTCATTACGTATATGACAACTTTCTTTGTAAACAGATCTTATAATAAAACTTATATTAAAATAATCAGTCATTGAAAACTTCAGATTTTGTTTCAGTTGAGATTCTAGCGCCTAATGTCATCTGAAGTTTCCAATAATTACCTGTTTATTTAAAGATTAATATTTTTTATATTGTATTTAAATTAATACTAACAAGTCTGGTTAGAAAACAAGGCACTGGATTCTCACTTACCTATAAATAAATTACCGCGGCGAAAAGTAAATATAAAGGTTAAAAATAATAACATAATAAAATTACAACGATTTTTTTTCGCTTTTTCACTGGTTTACGTTTTTCCCGCGGTAACGTTTTGGTCCTGACTTTTTGTCTTTCAACACTGATTAGAATTAGCACCAGAACACATAGACGAACTGTCAAAGACGCTTCGTTCTGACAGTTCTTCTACAGTTTAAAAATAGCACTTTACTTGACGCTTGCTCTCAAGACTTGTTGCGCGGTGAGGCCGACCTTGCTTTTCGAGGCTGCAGTAGGCCTCATGAAGCCTGACGTCGTCGTCCGACTGTTGACACTCTTCATCGGTGGCCTGGAGGTTCCCACTGAGCTGCCACTGGAAGATGACCTTGATGCCGGCATCCTGGAGACAGGCTTCAGTACTGGCTTAGGCGCTGGCTTCACAGGCGCCGGTGGGACTCTCTTCACAGTCGATACAGATGTAGAACTGTTCAAAGAACTCCTGGAACTCCTCAGCGATGCTCTAGAAGCAGACCTCTCCACTCTTAAAGAACTAGCCCGTTTTGGGATTACGCGTTTGGGGTCTATGGGCGTCCGAGGCGGCGTCCTCGTCTCTTTGGTAGGAATCTTCTTTGGTTGTCCCACTTTTGGGACCGGGGACTTGGAGATTTTCGGCACAGGTGACTCGCATTCAACATTGCAGCCTGAGGAAGCACCCTGGGATGCACTTTCTGAATTAAGACTCTGGGTTTCTTCAAACCCTTCGTCGTTCAATTCGTGCTCACTTTTGACTTTCGACATCCTAGGTGAGGTTGTTCTTTCTGGAACCTTTTCTGGAGCCTTCTCTGTCCGGGTGTTGAGAGATTTTCTATACCCATCCCTCGACCAGACTCCGGTAGGGGTGTCAGCAGGAGACTTCAGTTCCCGTATCGCTTTCTGCACGTCCTCCTGGTTTATGGAAGTCTGTCGCCTCATCCGAAGGTATGGCTTTGTATCTTTGGTCGGTTTGTCTGTGCTTTGGTTCTTTAGTCTATCCTGCCACCTCTTCAGCCTGGTTTCCTTCTCATCCTTACTGACTTCGATCGGTTTCGCCACTTCTTGCGGCATCTCCACTTTGTATGACGCTTGGACATCTAGTTTAGAAGGTCTGATGACTTGAGTTTCAGCTACTAATTCAGGCGCTGGGTCAGGTTTCTTCTCTTCTTCAGGAGAACTGTTGGAATCTGTGTTCCTCTTATACCTTCTTGTCCTTCTGGCAGCAGAAAATCTGTCGAACTGGCCATCTCCTAAGATTTCTTGGCAGAGATCCTTCATTTCGGAAGAACCTTTGTCACTGAGGTTGGTACGGGTAGGTAGGGACGGTTGGAACTTCCTGCAGGGTTCTCTCTCTGGTGGGGGGTTGAAGGATGAGGTGAACTTCCTCTGAGCTGGTGGGGTTTCAATGTTTTCGGAGTCAATTTCTACTCTGTCTGACTTCGGTATTCTTTCTGGCCTGACAACTTTTACATCACGGTCACTGGTGACCTTTATATCTGGCAGTTTCCTCTGCTCTTCGGTGATGGATATGAGCGGTTGTGGGGATTCTATCTGCTGCCGTGATCGTTGTCTCCTGAGTCTTCTCATCTCCTCGTTCTCTTCGTTTTTCCTCCAAGGGACTCTCGTGTCCTTCTTTTGTGGTTGTACATCTGCAAAGAGTAAAACATTTATTAAGTACACATTGGCTACTCGGTCTTTGGAGATGCTGTTTAGTGTCCATTTTTTGGTCTTCGGTGTTGAATATGAATGAATTAGTTATATCTCAAGTATTAAATTAAATATTTTAGCGTACAAAAGAAGATATTGATAGTTACCTTCGACAGTCTCGAGCGCTTTGACGACATCGCTGTCAGGCAGGACGGCAGGCCTCCAGTCCGCGCGGCCCTCAGGCAGGGGCTCGAGGGTAGCGCTACGCTCGCTCTCTGTAATATCAATCAAATCATTATTAATTGCCACTAAACTGTCATACAACACTAGGTCCTAAAGACTAGGAATACAATTGTAGTAAGTTTAGTGACGCAAAAAAAAATTCCCACTCTTCTCAGAGAGTTCTGTGGGCTCAAACGAGCGTGAAACGGTTTACAAGAGATGTCTGCCAAAGGTTTGCGATACATACCGGAGTCGTTTTCCAAGGAGCGCTTGTCTGAGTGGAGGCGGTGCGCGGGCCGGCGCGGCCGCGCGTCCTCCTGGCTGCTCGCGCGCAGCCACGACTCGATCTTCTGTCGCCACTCCCTTTATAGAAGATCACCATTATAACATGAATCATAACATCAAGTATCAACATCCGGTGATACGTGATTAAGCTGGGGTATAATTTTGTTTTATGTTAGGAAAAATCACCAATCCAGGGTATCTCGAAGTCTGATCAAAGTCGAGAAGGCCTCAAGGTTATTACGATAGTTAAAGGTCGGTGTACTTACTTGGGCTTGGCGGGCGCGGTGTCAGGTGAGGCGGGGGCGGGCGAGGCGGGCGCGGGTGTGGGGGGCGCGCGGGGGGAGGGCGCGCGCTCGCGGCCGCACTCGGGCAGCTCCAGCCGCGCGCGAGGGGCGCCGCGCCGGGACCACGAGCGGTCTGTCGGGACAATACGGTGTTATTATCGTCCTAGTAACTACTACTATCAACTAAATGGTTTAAGGTGCTAAAATGATTCGTAACGCTACGTGCCAACTAGCGGGCTCGTGTCAGGAGAATCATTCTCCAACTTTTTCCCAATTTATCTTCCCCCACTGTTATAGTCATCCACATTTACACTGACAACCACAAGACAAATTCCTCGTGCTAGAGGTAGGTAGCTTGAAAAGCCTATCAAGTCAAGGCAAGTAGTTTAACATACCCAACTAAGTCCAGAAATTAACGCTATCTTACCTAGACTGCCCCAAGCACTTCTCTCCCTCAGGTCGTTGGCAGCTGGTGACGAGTGTCGGAGAAACTCCAGCAGACCTTCCTCATCATCACCAGGACTTGCCCTACTTCTGCGACGGAGGCTGCCTGTTGGAGTTACATCTGGAAATAAAACATAATAATATAATATTATGTGCTGAGAATCGAACTTATCCAAAAGTTATTTTGTTGAAAGACAATGATTGCATGCACTTGAACTACAGAAATCACTCTTACAACTAGGGTATAAAGGAGTCATAGTCACATTGTTAACATGGTAGGCATTACAGATGCAAGGTACTTTGCTCTGTGATCATCAACCCATTTGCTGACATGTAATTTCAGCCAAATTGATCAAATCCGTGAGATACATCACGTTCATGGTGACATCATGATACATTCCTTTTCACCGAAAGGTGGCCTGTGTCCAGCAGTGGGAACGGCTGATCATGTTATTCGATGAGGTTGTTGCTACTAACCAGGTGACGGAGACGGATCATGCGGCTTCCTAAGCGATCTCCTGCCCAGTCCGTTCCTGATGTCCAGCAATAATGACTCCATGAGAGATTCGCACTCTGATACAGGTGTACTGGATACGCTGCTGGTACCTGCATGGACAAGGTTGTAGTTTGAGTTTTTTTGTTTTGAGACTATGTGAGATGTAGTCTACCACATTCAAACTTCAGTTCTTTTAAAGTTTATTGAAAAAGTAGTTGACATGAGTACAGAATTAAATCATAAATCATATTTATTTCTGTTAATTGGTTTAAAAAACTCTTTTACATGTCAACATGTTGTTTTAAAACTAGATGGGGCCGGTGTTTCGTACCTGACTACTTTGAGAAGAAACATCCGAAACAAACTCAGAGGTCACCGTCTCTTTTAAAGTCCAGACATTGCTCAAGTCATATGAGGACCCTGTAGATTAATGTCTATATGCCCCGATGCAGGTATTCATACCCGCCCTGTACTATTGCACGGTGTAAAAATTAAGGAATGTTCTCCGATATTTACATCATTCACTCGGAGGACCCGCAATGTGCACTCGTGTTGGTTTTATGTCCTACACTCTATCAAAGAATACCCTTTATCCAGCAAAGGAATATCGTAGGCTGTTTATGCCAGAGGAGGTCTTCTGTGCTATCTGATGGACTTGATCTACGTACGAGTGATTATAATAATGTTCAACTTACCGGTCTTAACCCTGGCAGCAGCCATGTCTCTTGCCCGTCTTCTGGCAGCAGCCTGTTCTTCATTAGCTCTCCGCCGTTCATTGTCACTGACAGCCGACCTGAACTTACTGCAGAACCATACGAACATCTGAAATGTAAAGGAAAAGAGATATTTTAACTAAACCATTAAAGTCTAAAATTCGAAATCACAAAAGGATCTAGGCGACTGATGGCATTAATTTGACGAAAACTGTCGAAAAGTCATTCATTCCATTCACCAAGACAATAGCGTACTAGAAGAAGGCTTACCTTAAAGCACTCCTCTAACTTGAAAGACACAGGGTCTTCACAGAAGAATTCAGCAAGCTGTTTCCGTATGCTTTCCACCTCTTCCATGTCTTTGTTGAGAGCTGAGACTTCTTGTTCTGCTACCTGCAATGACAGAACAATTTGAATTAGAAAACATCAACATCGTTTCCAGTTAACACAGTTGTTTTCATTTTGTTATTTCTAGCAGAAGCCGTTATGGCACTTTGGAGCTAGATATATACGATGGATTATTAGGTGTTACTGGCGCTCGATCAATGTGTCTAAAGTAATAACTTTACTACCCTATAGAGATAATTTCAGTCTAAAAATCGACATCTGTCGTCATCATCTAACAATGTTCGTACCTGCAAGAAATCTCCCATCTGCTCCTTAATATCCTGCTGCGTACTGGGCATCTGTGTCTCCTTTTTCAGCCCCTGTATCCTGTTGGCCAGCGTCTTTATCTCGTTGTGAACCTGGTCCACGCTGGCCTTAGCTGCTTCCTCTAGCACGCGTGTATCGTCAGCGAAATTGATTAGTTCTTTGTTCTTGCGCTCAGCTTGCTGTAGAAGAAAAGGCAACATTGTGAATTAGTTATATGCAAATTTAAGTTCTACAAAGCTGGTGATAGCGATGTTTTTGCTTATACTTGGGGACCAGTCATCGATTAGTTAAGACAGTTATAATTGTTGTCTTTCGTAGCGTCAGTAGTATTCAAAACGCTTCCTGATAGTAATTAAAAGAAACTGAAAAAGAGTCTCGTTCATCAACCAATCATTTCAGCCTAGTTACCGCCTTCCCAAGTTGCATCACTAATGACGGTTCTTCACTTCCTGTACTTCTGTCCTATATTTATTTGTTATAGTAGTTTTCCTTACCATAGCGACATAGTGCATGAGCGTCATCCCAGGCTTGTTAGCCCTGATGTCGGGTAGTTTCTGCAGAGAAGACAGCTTCACTCCTGCTGCCCCTCCGGCGTAACCTCCAGCGTTCAAGAAGTTACCGGCGATCAAAGCTATGTATAGCACCTCCTGGAAAGACATGAGAGTTTGGTTATCAACCAGGTTTGAATCAGTTCTTCATTCATGAACAATGTTTACAAGTCCTATGAATGTTAGATCAACATTATCATTAGCTTAGCCTTTTCTTTTCTTTTTTTTATTAGTCTCGACTTCCAGTCTATTCGGATGCAACTAAAATATCATTGTCCATAGTCTATATTACAATAGGATATGAGAAGTATTACCTGTAAAGCCCTTGAAGACATCAGGTCGTCTCCTGCTACTAGGATAGCGTTGATAGCGCTCTCTAAGTATCCTGATGTTGATCCCCATTCCTCTTTTAGCAGCATGCATTCAATGCGCAGTTTGTAACTGTAAAAAATTAACAACACATCATGAAAACGAAACAGTTAAAATGATATACACCAAATCAAGCAGAAAAATATTAAAGAGAAACAAAATCAGAAAGATGCAGAAAACTCAGTAGCTAAAAGTACAAGAATAAATGAAGGACTTGAATACATTGCTCTTGTTGCCAAATAAAAAAACAACAGTCTACTCAGTAGACTAAAAATACCACTTACTTAGGAAGCTGTATCAGCTGCAGTAGGAACTTCTCAGCAGTGCCCAACTTTGTGACGTCACCGGTAAAGGCCTTCAGCATCTCAGACTCGTCTACCTCAGGTAGAATCTTGAGCAAACCACGCAACTTCTCTGTGCCGATGTCGTCGTGAGCACCTTCGCGAATCAGCTGGATTATGTCCTCATTGGAACTGGAAATAGGTTAAAGAATTATTAGAATGTGGGTAGGCAGAAAAAAAAATCTACCTAAATACATCGTAAAAGCTATTTAATGATTTTATAAGTTGGTAGTAAATAACAACCTACTAGTCGACCAACTACGATTTTTAACGTGCATATTTAAAAAATATATTGTAATAGTTTTAATTGCATATAGGTAGTAAATATTAATAAATGTTTCTCAGTTGACAGCAGTACCTCCCTATTTCCGCAGACCATGAATAGGCCAATTTTTAGGCTGCCCAAATTTTTTATGTTCTAAGATGGGTTTTATTACGAGAAGGTAACAAATGGAATGAATGATAAAAATGTCTTACCTTCTGAACTGCTTCAAGAATATGTTAACGTTGAGACTCCTCTTGCCATCCAAGAGTGTGATTTCAGAAGACTCCTTCCTCGGCTTCCTCTCTCCAGAGCTGTCGCAGATGGGGCTACGACCTAACCTAGGTGAAGAACCTGCAGATCCTGTTGGTTGAATCTGGAAATAAAACCACAACGATTTTTTCCAAAGTAAATTAAAACAAGGTTCAGTTGATAGTACAGTCAAAGGCATTATCTAGTCCTAACTAAAAATATTTTACACAGAACAAGAGTGAATAATTATGATGATGAAAGGACGTTGAATGTACTACTTACTGTCTTGACCAGAAACTCATTAAATTCTAGAATATCTGTAAATTGGGAATTCTACAAATTGATTTCGAATTTGACAACATCATTAGAAAAGTCTTTATATCGTCGTTGTATGATTTTCTCTTTATCATCATTCTAGAGGAAACATCAACACTTCACTTCCTTTCTTGACCTTACTTATTCTTCGAGGTTTTTTATGGTAGCATAAAGATTGTGTGTGTACTAACCTGTTGACAGAAGAGTCCTTCGATCTCCGTCCAGTCGAGATCGACCTTCGGAGAGTGTTTGTGACTCGATGCTACTAGTGACCAGATGTTGTTTTGACCGATGACCTGGAGAGATAATGAAATAAAATTTTATTTGATTGAGCTATCAAACATGATATGGATCGACGTTTAGTGAAGCTGGTCAGAATCAGTTTAAAGCAGAAAGACGCAACACGGTGGACGTTCTTCGGCTGAATAATGATGACGACGCAAGCTAGCACGTCTAGAAAATTCTATAGCTTTGAAAAACCATTTATAATTAGTAGGACTCAACACTACTGATAATGATGACAGATAGGTATAATTAAAAGCTGATTGGAGTTTTCTGATTTCCTATCCGATCGCTTTTAGAAAAAATACCGAAACAAACTCAGAGGTAGGTACTTACTTTGTTGTTAGGAATTTTATTCCAATTGATAGTTTTCATCTTAGTCTTCGGTATGGGCGTCTCCTGCTGCGGCAGCTTGATGTCCAGCGCTGGCGCTGGCGGAGAGGGCGGGCAGGCGGACGGTGGGGGTGGGACGGGTGGGGGAGGGGGGCCACACGGGGGTGGTGGTGGTAGCATCGGTGCAGGAGGTGGTGGTACAGCTGGAACACAGATAGTGTTTTAGTTAACTATGGCGTAAATCTAACTGTACGCGCCTGCTCATAGTTTTGGAGCAATTCATCACATATGTGTTTTGCGAGAAGGTACACACCTTCTTTTGTGGGTCTACAGTGAACTGATTGGAGATTTTAAAGACAACGTAAATACGTAGTTAAAGATTTTCAGTCAAGCTCACCTGCAGGCATCATCACTGGCGGCGGGGGTGGTGGCGGTGGAGATAGCGCTCGCTGGAGACTCTGCTTTCTGCCACCACCAGACATGTCGCGGTGCTGACATGTGCAGCCTACTTTCGCCTGGAAGAGAAGATAGAAACATTGTTTTTTTAACCAATGATATAACCATACCTGAATTTTATCAAGAGCATGACGTATATACTTATATAGCTTACTAGATGACGCTAACGTCACCGTAAGACGTTATTAATGGAACGAAAATTTCGAGAGCTGTGAGCAGGGTGCGATGGTCTAATTGGTTAAGACATCCGGTGTACTGAATCGGATGGTCGCAGGTTCAAACCCTGCTCGCACTAGAATTTTTCTTTCCATGTCAAAACAACTACTTATATAGCTGTTTATAAAAGGCAAAGAGTTTATTACTTATACCAAAGGGTGTAAAGGATTCGAAAAATTGACATAGCCATTGACAACTACAGTCATGTTATAAGTAGATTTATTTTCATAAATCCTAAAGAAAATAACTAGTCCCTTTGCCACGCAGGTAGCGAAATAGCTGCCTTAAAATCTCGTATAGAAAAAGAAGCTAAACTGGTGGTTGTACGCTACCAGGATTGAGGTGAGGTCAGCCGCATCATCGCTTACCATCACGTTCAAATGTGAAACATTTAATTAAAAAATATAATTATACCTGTACACTTGGAGCTCTAAGCAGCTTGGCAGCGTCTTCCCTGGTCTCCAACAGCGTAGCTCGGTGCACCAGGGTCTCCGTCGTGTCCCAAACGATATCACTGACCGGCTCCTTAGGGTCTATCCTCAGTAGGTGCTGCAGGATGCTCAGGAATGGAATCTCTTGAGGAGTTTCTGCCACCTAAAATTAGGAGAAGAAATGTTGAATGTCAGTGAATTCAGAGGTTGGACTTATTTGATACTGCATGCTTACTTAATTTTTTTTACAAGTTGGAATCTCTCTGCAAGTTCCCTTTGTGGAACAGTTTATAGAGCAGGATAACTACTTGCGTAAATACAATAGGCTCTAAAAAGCGAGCGAATTTTCACACAGCACCGCTCGGATCTCACGTCACATTGGCTTCTATGAAATCCGTTGCTTAGCACACGTACACCGAGGTGACCGCGCGGACGAACGTCGCTCATCTCCTCTCCACACGGCGCACCGCCACAAAATCTCTAACCATGAAAAAGCCTCACCTGTTTGAGTATCGCATAGAACACATCGAGATGCGAGTTGAGGTTGATGCCTCCTGGACCCTGAGCCTCATCACTCTCCCGCTGCTCTTCAAACACGTCCAGTTGGACGCCCAGGTCTGGGTGGCTGGCTGCTTCATGTCTGGAAGGAGGATGGAAAGTTTTAGATGTTGCGGGAGGTAGATAAGATGTGGTTGGATAGGTATACCAACTGTGATCATGACCCAATTTGAGATCGAGATCGAATTTGGGCAGTTTTGGAAACAAATGTTGGTCCAATGTAAACATTGGCGATGGTTACAGCTGCTATCTAGCTAATAATTTAGCTCTATATTTACCAGAGCAGTCCTCAAAACTACAAAAAGAGATTTTTATTGGTGAAATTGTTTTCCACTAGAGCTGGTATGCTCTAGTGGAAAACATTGTAACTTGCACTGCTCGAAGCTTCCATTTGTTTTAAGCTTGTTTACAAACTTTCTATCAACATAAAAGTATCGAGCAGTGTTATGGAATTATGACGTAATTCTACAATCAATAGCCCACACATTAAGTTAGCTTCAAGTAGTATTTCACACGGAAGGAATACAAAAATATGGATTTGAGGGAAAGTAATAGAAACTATGCCTTCGGGCAATAAAGCTTGAGAGCATACGAGCACCACTTCGGTGTGAGTTATGGTCAAACTGCAAATATTACGGTAGTACACGTAACGCGCTTGCAGCCCATATTAGGAACAGCAGAAATAAAATGCTCCTGAAGTATTTGTAGGCAGATTTGGCATTAAAAATGGGAAAAGAGTTCTTAAGAATTAATGAAGATTTAACTTCTTGCGACAAACATATACTTAGTTAAACACAGTGGTAATTTTATTTGATTATTCACGTTTCTCGTAATCGTTTAAGCTTGTGGAGCGTAAAAACACTCACTTGGTGTTTAGATTTTGATTTGTTTTTTCTTATATTATTTTTCTTTTATATTGTGACGTGCACTTGTAGCATGTGCCAAATAAATGTACTTTTTTCTTTCTCATTTCACGGGCTTTGTTATGAAATAATGGCATTATTTTCTTCAATACCTTATTTAGCCGTAGGTAGAGGATTCTACCATCTATTTCCAGCAAATATGACACACAATAATTGCATAAAATAAATATACCTAAACCAAACTGAATCAGCTAAATATAATCACGAACCGGTTACAAGGGGTTTAGTCACATTATCCGTTGAGGTTAATATTTTAAAGACTGGCATTATTCACGGCGGATACGTCGCCATATTTGGAGCGGTACGACCAAAAGATGGCGCCTACGCAAATGTCGGTTACGTTCGTTTTTCAAATGAGAACTGTGTGGTTTGTTGAGTGATACCTTTAAGAAGGGTTGAGGTAGTTGGAATAAGTATTGGGATCTTACTTTGGGTTAAGGTATTATACGAATATACGACATCTGTTACCGTGTATTTGTAAAATGATATTGATTGATGGTTTTATGAAACTACTAAAGGTTATTATAATTAAAATACATGTAAGTACTTACATTGTTAGAAAGAAATTACTTCGCATATTTTATTTTCTTTTTAATTTTGGTACCTTTAGTGTTGCAGTAACACAAATTATAATATTCTCTGTGTTTCATAAAAAGTGTTTTGTTTTATTGATAACTGATAAGCCTAACTAGCACCTACCTACTTTCTGTTTCATAATATGGTGTAATTTGACTGTAATCACTGAATTTCCTTTCGTAATTATTATCAACTCAACAAGGTCAAATCTCGACGTTTTAAGCGAATCTCCAAACAATCGGATTCTTAATAATTGCTTATGATCGATTTTTCATGATAAGGTAGGTAGCTCTAATCATCACTTTTCAATTATACTTAGTTTATTGACTTATAGACACAGTGTCTTTCTGTGTTCACACATCAGTACACCCCGATTAGGTACAGTTTTTACATAACTAATAATGTCAGTGATTAATTTAATGGTGGATAAGGACACTACTTAGTTGTTTCTGCATTAATTAAAGTAAGTATCTATGGGTGTAATAAACTTTTAATGTATCATAATTTAATTGGGAAGATTACTTATTTCGCTAAAAAAATGATGTTGTTAACGAGTTTATTGCCCTGATGCTAAGTTGTTCAACCTTAGGCAATTCAGAACGAAATTGGCTATAATTTTATGAACTGACAGACTGTTAACAACATACATCAAGAGACTTGAAATTAAGAGACCAGAGACGGTGTAGGTACAATCACTTATAGTTAGTTGAAAAGATTTTTAACTAATTCGATGCCGATCTTGCGAGACAATACAAAGTAGGCATTGTTATGGTATAGAGTCGGCTTACAATCTAACCGGCTTGCAAACAAATGGCAGGACTTAACACGAAGCAACTGTCTATCTTCCACAACCCAGTTAGTGGTCACTACGATAACAACCCCTTGGTGAGATTAGTCCCAATGTGCCAAACTAGTAGCTCAGTTCGGGCCTACACAATTTAGATTGCCATCGCTAAGAAGATCAAGTGAAGAAGAAGAACGAAGAAGAAGTTCGAAGTGTGAAGTTCTCTATCATGGGACTTAAACATAACTGTCGAAATGTGGGAGTGCTATTAGGTACACCTCGGCCAAACCCTTCGGGGATTACAGGCGTGAAGTTATGTTATGCTCCGAAAGGCGTTAATCAAAACACCAAAAAAACTCCTGATAGCTACCGTTTACCTCTACGTCTATCAAATTAGCCAAATAGCTTAATCCAAAAACTTCACAATACACACATAAATTACCATATTATTAAATAACGATCGGCAAAAAACATAAATGTATCAAATGTTTTTTGTATTACTCAAATCACCGTGCTTGATCAACCGTCACGGACAAAAAACCCGTGTCGATATAATTGGCTGATACATATAAAATTGTTGACTGACTGACTGGCTGATTTACTGAGAAAGACATTATCAGTTTATAATGTTCCCACTGCTGGGACATAGGCCACCTCTCTGTAAGAGGGTCCATTCATCACATGAGGGCCCACTGCGGATGTTGGACTGAATGTCACGTCGCGTATGTTCGAATTGTTGGGTCTAGAACTTGCCTGTCTCTTTCATTCGCAGTTTTGAGAGTAGCGGTGACAAAATATATTATGTACACAAGGTATAGTGCTAGCCTGAGTTCGAACTCAGGACCCACACATAAGTAAATCGGCCAGCTGTTAACCTCTGGGCCACAATTACTCACAAAAGAGGTAGTCACTTAATTATTTTTAAAACAACATTATCTTTTATGCCCATGTTCCTTTATGAGGTAGAATTATAATTTCTAGTTCGTTATCGGTATAATGTGGTAGATTTATGCGTTTTGCACACTGCCCGAGAGACAAATATGTAAATATGATTATGTATTGTCGATCCTTATTTGTTCCTCGTGATCTTTATGAGTGTCCTTTATGGGAAGGTTAAGTATTACCTAACGGTTATTTTCTTAAAAGGGCCTATCTTGTGCACGTGACCTGTCCACCTGCCATAAGATAGACGGTAATTTTTTTTTAACAACGAAATAGTTTTGTCGTTTAGGAAAACGGTTTCAAGATGTACCTAGGTAAAGTAAGGTTTAAAATATGTTTCTTACCTTAAGTTGTTTAATGTTGGCAGTAGTCCAAGTCCTGAAAATAGAAATACAGTGTTATCAATCAATTTTGAAAACATCACTGGTCTGGAAGCAACATCTTCTTTAAAACTTGTACGAGCAGTTGTGAACGGTTGTGAGACAAAACAATAGAGAGTGAGACTACATAATCAGCCTATAACGTTCCCACTGCTGGGTCACAGGCGTCATCTCTCTTATAGGGAGTGGGTCATAATCCACCACGCGGGCCCAGTGCGGGATGGTAGATGTCACATACCTACGAATTTTTGGTTCTAGAACATGCCGGTTTCCTCATGATGGTCTCTAGAGCAGTAACAGTGTGGTCTCCACTTACCAATAAACTCATTTCTGACTCGGATCCTGTCGGGCAGCCTCGGCGCGGAGATGATGAGGCAGTTGATGAACGCCACCAGCGCCGTCTTGTAGTCCGTGGTGGTCGCATTCTTCAGCTCTTCTACCACCACGGCCAGGCGGTAGCGCTCGCCTTTCAAGGACTGGAAGAAAAGGTCACGGTTTAGATTCGCAAACTTATTTTGTAGTAACAAGAATTGTAAATAGAGTGATAATAATGGCGAAGGAGAATTGCAAAAGAAATGAAAGAAGACGAGTTTAAGGCAGAAAATCTTCTGGGCTATATCTTCTACTTAGCCATTTTTTGTTAGACTAGAAGCCGACCCCAACAAAGTTGGGAAAAGACTAGGTCGATAATAATAGTTGTGGGGTTGTCATTATCACCAAGCTGAAATGCTTCATTGCTTGGAGACAAGTTGCATATTAACTCAACAATAAACACATTGCACGTATCACATTTATCAGGGTCTACGCTACAAAGCAAGGATCCCGGACCTCGATTAATATCAATACAAAGTATATGCATGTGTCACACACAACCACGTGTCGAGATCAACATCAGAAATCTGCATAAACAGTCAAAGATACAGATCTTTTACTTAATATGGCCATTGGCTTCTCATCACCGGTGTTTACCTCCAGTGATTCATTGTTTGCACGGAATTTACAAGCAGTTTTGATAGATAAACATGTTATTTTATGTCTTCTGAGGAAGTGAGTTGACCATCAGCATTCGCATTATGTCAATAATACATATAAGCTTTCGGTTGGGTAGCTCAACAGTAGATGATTTTGAACTCATAACAACACTAATTCACCAGCGACGCGTACAATGATTAACTATAAAACGAAGGAGCTAGCGTTGATAAGGGACATCGAGTTACATGAAGAAATTATCACACTGGTATGACAGTATGCGAGATAGAGACAACACTCTACATAACCAAATTCTTTCTATAACGAGATGAAGGGCCGCAGGCTAAAGAGCTCAAAATGTTAACAATGCCTCCAGAGTGCGCACCCTGAAAAAGTTTGCAAGATGGTGGTGGTATCAAGACTTACCTTATATCTTTCTAGGGTGTCAGCAGCTCTTGCGTAGCCGTCAGCATTGTACACGCACAACGCTGATAACAGCTCGAACACCTGGAGAAAATAACAGTTGTTAAATACTTAGATTAAGAAACATACAAGAGGTATTAGACTATTTGAGAAAGGTGCTTTCTTGCTTCATATTGGAGAGACCTTTTAGGAAGTTCTTAAATTGGTACCTAATTTTGACACCATTAATTCCAAATATGAGAACAGTTTGCTCCTAATGTCCTAATCATACAGCACCGTTTCCTTTCACTATATATAAGTGCCTCTTAGCTAGTGCGCCATACTTCAATATTTGGAAGAGATTTTGCGGCCCGCACCAGGCGGGCCAGTTTTCAGCCCCTAAATAGGTCCTGTCCTGCTTTGAATTGTAATGTAGTTTCGACCTCCGTATCTTCCAGTACCGCCATGTTCCTGCCCTTATCCCAATTGATGTGGTATCGAGTAGTATCTCTTCTTCCATACTTTCCCATTACTCATCTCAGTAGTCACCTCCTTCCCGCCATTTTATCACAGTCACATAGTCCATCCTTTGGTATTCGCCTACTTTTATTATTATTAGCCATTTGTATACTATTGCAAGGCAAAGGCCTCCCATCCTTCCTTTCTCTACTCTTAAAGTTATAACTATCCACATTCACACTTAAATCTTTCCCCACGACATTTCTCTCATTCCTCCACATGCTCGTATCATGACAACCGATTACCGCTTAAATTTTCAGTGACTTTTGCCAATTTCAGACCGTATCACTACCAGACTGTCATAATCTTGAGGAGTTGAGCAGAATATCTTACCTGCTTCTTAACAGGCGCGGCTGGTGATGTGAGCGCGGCGGCGAGCTTGCCCGTGTACTCCGCATGTTCTACGATGTAGTCCAGGCCCACTCGGCTCTCCATCGCCTCACTGGGAAGAACAACACTGGTTTAGAAACACAAAAATTCAAACACAACATTTTTTAAAGTTACAGACAGTGAAATATTAATCCTAGACACCCAACTGCATCCGATTAGGGCGGAATTGCGAGGTGAAGCGAGTGGTAGATGATGATGGTAAACTTGCACGACCCTGTTCTCATTCTGCGGATCTAGTGCACCGTATTATGCAAATGCTCGGTATATCACGTTCGCTTTCGTTATGCCAAAAAAAAAGACATAAGTTTTCCAAATCGTAATCTGGAATACGGGGACTGGTCACAACAATTTGCTTGTCTTTGCCAATAAATTCGTGACATTTTTCGCTTAATTAACAAGCCCATACAGGTGCCAATACCTTAAATCTTCAGGCACAGCATGTTCAGTGAGCTTCGCTATCAACTTTGCTACACGGCTGTCCTTTTCACCAGGACATGAGCTGTTTTGTACAGCACGTTTTGATGCAGGTGTAATACACATTTCAAACACTTTTTACCAACACCATTTACTAGGTAATAATTGTGGACTTCCTTAGTCCAAAGTAAAAACAATCACTTGAAACTTAATTATGAAGTTGGTAATTAGCAAGGGTATTGTTACAACCATGACGTTTCCTCAAATGCACTTGGTTAATGTAGTTGACAAGTTTATATGCTGCTTAGGACTTAAGGAATAATCCGAATGATAGCGAATGGAAAATATAATCTTACAGGTAAATGCTTTGTATTCTGCTTGCGATGGTCGGTGCTTTTATGGTAGGACCTTAGTAGTCTCGTCAGGAATACATTGACGTATTGTCAATACTTCGATTATGTGTAGTTAGGTAATGAGGAGCTTTGTTATCGCCGTTTTCTAGCCTTTTCTGAGAATCGGCTTCTACTTTGAATAGTGGGCCTATAGACACCTGTGAAATCGTTTAGTATTTCTACAGCACTTGTTGACGAGATTCATATAGTAGATTTTATTCCGTGTGACTTCTATGAAAGTAAAGTCAAATGATTTAAGAATTAAAATAAATCAGGTTTTTATTTAATCAACATTAATTTTAAGTGTAATGTTTAAAATTCATTAAAATTATAAGAAAAACCATTTAGGTAAGTATATAGATGTACAATATCTACCAAGTTCACGAGATTTTTAACAAAAAAAAAATACCTACTCGTCTCGGTTCCATAGTAATTAATGCAAATGGGTACATAAATAGAAATTAAAGGAACAAGTTAACGATCAAACAAGATGAACTGAGTAGGTATATAAATGGGACCAATCTCAATAAATTACTTCGTTATGATGTTTTATTTTTAATTAAACTATTCAAATTAGCACCTGGGTTGTTGGAGTTTTCTTTCTTTTATTTTACACTTTTATTTTTCCCCTGCGTCTAACATGTCTGGTGTATCGTGTTACTCAGGTCAGATAGGCAGTCACTCAAAGTGCAGGTCAGATACTATAGTAGCTGTATACAGTTTGACCGGGATCCTTGGGAAAAGGCTAAGCAGATAATGATTGCATGTGAGGGTTGTAGCCATTCTAAATAATCTAGTTTTTGTTTTGGTAAAAAAAGAGACATTAACGATGATTTACGTGTAGGGAAGTAAATAGTAATTATCGTCTCTCAATAAATTATAATAAAACAATAATTAATGCAGCCAGTAGAACCATAAATAGCAATTAAAGAAACACGTTTTAAAACGCAGATGTAGCCCAAGTCAATAATCCAATAACTTAATAGTGTCGATATTATTGCGTTTAATAATTTAATTATTAATAAGAAAAAAAACTTCATCTGTATAGGCTACGGGTGGTGAGCAGCAATCATCCGTTTGTGTGGTTGTTAATCAACAAGTTTTTTTAGTTTATTTGTTTGTCAATAATTGCTGTTTAATAGTGTTTTTACAGTATTTAGTTGGTTTTCCTTCAACAATGTACTCGTATGTATCTACGCTTAATTCGTTAATTCGTGTTGTTGGTCGTGGTTTACCAAAGATGCTCGTATTATTATGAAAATCTTCACTAGTTTACAATAGTCCGATTGGATGGACCTTTGGATCTTTGCAAAAATCCGAGGATTTTCACAAAATATTTTTTATAAGGTTTAAACGGAGCCTTCACAAACCCGTCAGCCAACCAAGCATTCTGTACATCAAACTAAGAACTCTACGCAAAAATTAAATATTGCTGGGTAACGACTTTTGTTGGGGTGATAAATCTCGGTTTACGGTAGGACTCAATGCAACGCACTACTCAAAACATTGTGCCAATGGATGCATTGTACAGGGTTGATGGAGGTATTTAAACTAAAGTTATAAACATTATAATCTTGTAATAAAGGAATAACTATGTAACTTTGACCTCCAATATCTCCGTAACCAGAAGGTTCCCAGGTATGGCCCAGAACAAAAAAACGATCGCAATGACGCGGAACGCACCTTCCTTTCGGTTTTGTTAAGGGTATTTTTACACCCATCATCTGCCTAGCTTTTTCCCAACTATATTGGGGTCGGCTTCCAGTCTAACCGGATGCAGCTGAATACCAGTATTTTACATGGAGCGACTGCCTATCTGACCTCCACAACCCAGTCAGTACTGGGTAATACGATACCCCTTGGTAAGACTGGTTGTCAGACTTTTTGGGCCACTGACTGCCTAACGACTGTCAAAGATCTACAAATGACAGCCGGGACCAACGGCTTAACGTGCTTTCCGAGGCACGGAGGAAACTCGGTATGTAATGGGCGGTCACCCATCCACAGACCAACCTAGTCAAGCACGGCTTAACCTAAAGATCGACCCGAGCGGCTGTTATTGTTTAGCCACGAGCTCCTCCGTATTTTTACACCCATTATTAGATATTCATGTGGATCGAACACAGAAACTCTTTTTTGACATTGGTTAAACATGTCTACTGAATTTGCCAAACCGTGTGTGGCCAACATAATTTCTTCATCAACCAACATAACCATGAATTAAGCGCTAACCCATTACCAATAAGTTAATTCACGCAAGTAATTGATAGTTTCATCAGAAGGAGATAAGCATCGTAATCAATCGAAGCACTCACAAATGCTAACTAATTCTAACGCCTCGATCACGAACTTAGGCGATGCAACTTGCGACGAGTCTTGTATCAAGCGGCACACGCGTGTGTCACTTGTTTAATACGCGTAGGAAATAACGTCTGTCGCGAGTGCCGACGCTGTGACTTGCTCTCAAATGCTTTAATTTTATCTCGTTTGTATAGTATAAAAACTACCCTTTTATGTAATGAAACTTTAACATAACTGGCAGAATGTGGGTGTGCTGTGTGTGTACATCTCCGCCTAACCCATCGGGGATCAGCGACTGCGGAGAAAACATAACATAACGCCTGTATGTGTATATGTTGAACACTCTTGCAGAGACACTCCGAGGTAAAGAGAGTGCGAGAGTTTGCGCTTCTGGTGGGGCCAGTATGTTTTCTCGGCAGTCGCGTGGAGGTCGTGGCCAAGCGGATACATATGCAAACTATATTCAAAGAGCACTGTATACTGTTGCAACGTCTCTGCCCATTTACTAAGAAATGTATGTAAATTACTTATTTACTAGCCGGCGGCCTGAACGTTGGCTAAGTTCTATTAATTTTGTGGGAGATAAATTATTTTGATAAGATTATAGGTGCCTAGGCTAGGCTGCAATACTTTGTAGGCTAGGAGAAAGATAATGACCTTTATTAAAATCAACGCCATTTCTACTAAACGATTCTTATAAAATTCAAAATTCATTTTGGTAAACAAAGCTGTATTTTTTTGGTATAGAGGGGAGGATGATTAGATCTTCAAAATAACGGGCACATTCAACTTTTGACAAATACAAACGTGACCTATGAAGTTTACTATCCTTTCGCATTTATTTAACCTCTGACAGCGACCCAAGCAGTAACCCACCAGGAATTGTAACCAGAATATGCATATAAATCACTAAGGTTTTGACAGTGATACAAAGCAAGAGGTAAAATAAAAACTGAAAGGTCTGTCACTGTCTTGACAACAGATGGCCAATGCGCATGCTGCATTTGTAATGCAAAAGCTTACAGCCAGACTCCTTGCCTCTGAGTCTGACCTATTCAAGTCTTCAATGAGTCTGCCTGGGTGTCGCAAAAGACTAATAATTATTCACATAATAATACAAACAGATGCTGATCATTCCACCTGTGTGTTTAATGAATATTGATGATAGCACATCTTTGATTACCAATCTACTAGTTAATAGTATTTGCAGCCCGGTTAAGTACATTGTTGTAACCTTGAGGGATGGTCTACGGAGATTATATCAGTAATCAGACAGTTCATAAGTTAACCACAAATTGTTTCAATGTCTTATAGAAAACTGTTACTATTCTGTTGCTGAATTTTTAGCTACTACAACTTTTTAAATGTTTCATGTCCGCTTGACTTTAATTTATTGTTGTTTTTGTCTTGTGTCTGTCATGCATAACCAGTAGTAATATAATTTATATTTGAACAAAAATTTAATTTATATCAAATAATTGTACTTTTAGACTCATATTTTCAATATATTATTTAATAATTTGGATGTCCAAGTGGCGGATCATGGAATGAACATTATTATTATATAATTATGTAATGAACACATGCATCACAAATTTGATTTGGGATCCAGGCTTGGTCCTGTCTGTGAGGAGGAGCGATGAAGCGATTACTACTTATGTTCAAAATCGTTCATTTGCCAGAGAGATATTTTATTTATTACAGAGATTTTTGTATTTTGTATCGTTCAGGATCTACTTATACATGTACCGAAACGGGCAACAACTCTTTAAGGATCAATGAGGACATCACATTTTGTTTTAAAATGTCGGACTTATCTCTTTACTTTATTTATCAAACTTTAAAACATAGATTAGCATTTAAATGTAAAACAATAATAGTAGAAAATAAGATCGAATCAGGTTTCCCTCTTTTTTGTGATTCAAAACCAGTTCTACATCAGTTATTAACCGATAGGTATTACGTAAACAGACATTGACATACACCACAGAGTAAAAAAATGAGAAGTTCCACATTATTATGAAATAAAATTAAAATTAAAATCGACACTTTTTTGAAATAACATTTTAAGCCGTCTGGAAAAGGAGTGTGTCAGATCATCATCATCTACCTAGCCTTTTTCAACTATGTTGGGGTTGGCTTCCAGTGTAACCGGATGCAGCGGAATACCGGAGTGTTTTATACTGAATGATGGCCCATCAATACCCAGCTGGTTGTCAGACTTTCAAGCTTCCGACTTTTAAAAATCTACAATGAGTATGTATCACATCGCTTCTTCTTATTTTGTTGCTGAATTAAATTAGCCCAGTAGATGGCACAGTTGCCGTTTATCGCACATAAGTCTATCCTGTGGTCCCGCAAACCTTGTTAGGCAACAGAACGTGAGCCCTAAAACTGTCCGATATGCATTATGTGCCACATAATAATTATATATCTAAATTGTGGAAAACCAAATTGATATTCCATTTACGCCGTGTTAAATACTAACGGTATAAAAATTACAGTGCAGACCTAGTCGTGGTGTAAATTGTGAATGCACTTTGCATTCCTAAGTTTTATAAACATTACTAGCGGAGTTAGCTGTTTTTGAAACTTTATAGAACCACTTTAATTCAAACATACAATGTACCACTTTAATATATTTGATAACTTTGGGAATTTTACATGAAATATGATTAATGTTTTTTTTTTAATTCATAATATAATGGGACTCCTTTAATTTCTTATTCTGTGACAGTCATACGTTTTGTGCATAGATATTTAATATTCTTCTAAAAGTCAATAATTTATTAGTACGAAGCTATAAAAGTGCTCAAATACTTTTGATGTGTAATTTACGAGTGAATGTTGAGAATACTGATTAATTTTATGTTAATTTTTGTCACAGAGTTGATTCTTTTTTTTCAATAAAACGGTCGTTTTGCCTAAATCAACAGTTGGAATGATTTTATTATTAAAAGCGAATGTTCGTTACTTAATCATGTTTCTATGAAGCAATTTAGTTTCGTTTAGGACTTTTGCAGAATTTTGCGAAATGTTCTGAGCGTGGTCATTAGGCCAGTTTCTGCACCGATTTGAAATAAGTTTCTATTATACTTTACATATTTATAGAGACATAAGACAGTATGTATTTAAATTAAAGTTCAATAAAGAGAATTATTATTATTACAACTTTTTACAATTTAAATAACTAGAAATTAATAGTAAGATATATGTAGACGTAGCCTAGACACAGTGGACACTTAAGTTACCTAACCTTATATTAATCGTTATAACTAGAACACTAAAGTCACAATAAAAGATGGAACAATTAACAATATTAGTATATTAATTTAACACTATAACTATTAGATTTTATTACGTTTGTTTCATAAAGTTTTGACTTCATAATCATGAGCGTTAATTGACTTTCTACTAGAGTAGATGAAGAACATTGGTTTTATGGAACCAACTGAGGAAGTATTAAACATTGCTTGCTGACTGCCGTTAGTATGTTAGAAATATTAATTAAGCGTTTACAAAATAATGCAGAGTGCAGGACCTAAGATACAGCCCTAAGGAATCCCAAACGTGATTTGGGAAAGATTCATTAAAAATACCCACTATTTAACACCATTACTTATGAACAAGATAGTTATCATCAAATAGTGATAAAGGTTTTTCTCTTATACTTCCCTTATTTGTATAGAATGATTAAGCAACATATGTTCAAATGCCATAGAATGTTCTAAAATCAGCGATTACCCCTATAATTTAAGAGTGACATTGTACTCATTCCCCTTATTAATAAACAGCGACTATTCTCTAGAATGATGAATTAATAAACTACACGTTTTTTGAGGTTTAAGCTTAGCGTAACTTTTCAACGTATATTACTTAAGGATTGACACAAGATTAATCATCGTCTAATAGGAAAACAAACATATTGCTCAGCCAATTATTACCATTGACATCCAGCAGACCACCTGCTTTGATCACCATTTGTCAAATACCAGATACCATCTACCATTCATTGGTAACTTGGTATTTAGAACCGGCTCGCACTTCACCGATATTGTCCGATAATATATTATGTTTATTAACTTACGAAACAAGCTGTCTGGTTATTTTAATGATATTGTTTATTGTTTAAACAGTTATTGTAGAGATAGTTTTTCTTGCATAAGTTTTTGGTATGTTGTTTACCTTGGAGCAGAAGTTTTCAGTGGTATTATTGATTTATTATTTAGATGGTGTGTTGTTTTGTATAAACAATGATAAATAAAATCTTCTACCTCTACTGTTGTACAAAGTTCAACTAGCTGGGTAATATTGGCTGAGGGGCTGGATGAATTCCTTTAATACTTTAGCCATTTGGAAGTTATTGTAATATTGATCATCGTAGAAGTCAAGGCTGACCAATGCTCGAATACCAAGATACCACGCGATAAGCGTAACAATAAAGATGGCATATACCTCACCATTTTCGAAAAATGTCGTCAACTTTTTAGCACGTAGCTAGTGTTTTATTCGCTTGACTGTAATGCCTGTTATGCTGAGTCCTAAAATACTAAATATTCGAACGTAAACTAATCAAGCCCTCATAATTAACAGTCATCAGAATATAGATCACCCTGATGTCTCTAGTTATGAATAATTATGTTCTTTTAACAGAAAGCGTTATTACTACACGTGGTGTCGAATGTAATACGATAGGGACGCACGTGGCTTGGATCGTATCTAGTATTGATACTGTTTTATAATGATGTAGTGCATCAGATAAATGAGCTTATGGCGAAGAAGATAATAACATGATAATTATGTTGTTACAACATAAGTGTTATTTTGGGATAAGTGACTTCAACCTGATTGGTAGAGCAAGTTAAAGAAATTATTAGGTTTGTAAAATGTGTTTATTATAAGCCCATGATATTCCACTGCAGGGCGAAGGTCTCTCTTCCCTTTTTACACTATTTTCCATTTAATGCTATTCCTGTCCAATCTTATTTATTTATTTTATTTGGCTCTTCAACAATGAGTACACTATTACATATAATAAAGTAAAACATTGCAAAACATTGCATCTTTTACAAAGTTATTCCAGCTCTCGTCATCACCTGCACCTGCCTTTATGTCGTGTTCTGCCAATTGGAATCCATTGATGATAGGATCCGATGTGATGTGTTAGTTAAAAAATGTCAGGATTAAAGAATTATCTTATACAAGGGTCTATAAGTCTGATCATAATATTGTCAGTAGGCCCTACCGTCATCTCCTTGTAACCATTACATTGTTTACTTCGTTTGTTTACAATGTTTATGTTAATTGTGTATTACATAACTTATTGCTAAGGACGATAGACTCGACAATGCGTTATTTTAAATAAGTAACTATGTTTGTTTGTTGAGGCTTGTAACTTGTTTGAGAGCAGTAGGTACCTACATATGTTCGAAAGCACAAAGATTGTCCCAAACTAAGTCATAATATCAAAAGTGATGCGCATTTCGACGCCATCGAAGCGCATTAAGCATAGCGCAGTCCAAATGCGGCAACTACAAATCTTCAAGAAAGCTACAGATATCTATGAAAGCTAATCAAAATCCACCTTGCTATACGACACTAGGAATAAAATCTTATGACCTCACACTCAACAACCACATTAGCAACCACAATCAAGCGGGCAATCTCCTCCGATTACCGCTAAGCTGTAATCCCACAACGTTACGCGATACCGAATAGCTTCACATCATAAAACTGACGTTACATCAGCAACATTTATCTACAATATATTTTATAGAGGCACGAACATTTCGATTGATATAACTTCACACGTTTCATGTGAATGGAGGCGTGGTTTATCAATTAGGAACTACTACTGTTATACGGCTCTTGGTTTATATCGAGTGTTTTTTTTATAATTGCGTTAGTATCTACGCTATTGACTTACTTACAACCACATACGGTTTTCTGCTATTTCAATTAATCCAGTCACTTAGCACAATACAAGACAATTTATTAATTATCTAAAAGCAAAGCATATGGCTTCTCTTTTTTTCCTCTCTATGTTGTGAGAGTTTCATCTGAGTCTCTCTGGCTACCTGACATCGAACCTTGTTCCCACCATTTTTTGCTTGGCCTGACTGACCCATTTCTTACTTGGATACTTTCGAATCTATGCAATTCTACAAAACTATTTTCTCGTTCCATTAAAATCCATTTTAATGCGACTATCTTTCGAGTTCCACAACCCTATCTAAAACTCATAGTAACTCCCCCTTTACAATGCCAAGGTGGACCAATAGGGGACAGCCGATGATCCGGCGTCGCGTTGCGCGATCACGTCCGCGCCCGCGCACCAAAGTTCACTGATCAATATCTATGGTTTGTAACGCTACTGGTTACTTTTAATGGTGGTCTTGTCGCCTCGGGGGAGTTGGGAATGAAGTGTCGTAGGTTTGACCTTGGCATGTGGTAGTGGCCTGGTAGTATAACAATGATTAATTGTTAACAAGGGCCAGCAGATTTTGGTTTATCGGGATTGTTTGTTAATGGAGTTGAATGAATTTTTGTTAAACCAGCTTCCAACCGCGACTTCGTCCGCGACAAAGATACAGACAACACACTTTTCATATTCGTGAAAGAATTTTCGAATCGAATCAATAGTTCCGAAGATTAGCCCCTACACCCAAAATTACAAACTTAACCTCTTTATAATATTAGGATAGACATGGTGTTTAACTAGTGACTGCTTCCATAAAGTCTGAACTACAAATCGTAGTTTAAGGACAAACAGCTAGCTATTCCAAATAGAAGTTTACTCGATTTATAATTATTATGGTACCATATTTCAGACACTGAAATAGTTAGATGAAGACCTAGATTACCGGATCTGACTCCAACAATTCAAATAACCACATTCCAGCAGTCAAGCATTTCTATTCAAATGGAGTACTATGAGCAAACTGCAGGAATTAAACAGATTATCCCGGTGTTGTTACAAAATGTGGCGGTATTCGAGCAATTTGCTCGGTGGCACTTTATCTGGGTTTGGTCGAGAGGCTGTAACTTAACGGCGTTAAGTTATGCTTGGAGACTGATTGGTGAGCGGTTTAAGTTATGAGCAAGAGGAGTTCTAATCTCTGAAGTTGCATTCCAAAGTTCTAATCGTCTTTGTGACAGTGACTAGTGTGGATTTTGTTATATTTGCACTTGAATTTATGTTCGTTCACACAATTGCTGCAGGGAATCACAGCACTTTGTAAGTTTTTCAACCTCATTCCACTATGTCCAGAGTTTCTCCTGTCATTCAGCAGACTGATATGAGAATCCAAAGTTTACGCCACTAGATCTGAATGCAACCCGTATATAAATAATATTCGAGAAATTATAGTAGCTTCCCGAAAACTAATGAGAGCATTCGAGTTTTTATCAACACACACAATTGAATCAAAATGTTGTACACATCAACACGTCTCATTTTGACTTCATACCGCTACTGCTTATTCCTCAAAACCCCCTCAGTTCCTCGTCACGCAGGCATGCTGTCTGCCTACCCACGCATTCCGAGTGCTTCAACATGAAGAATGATCTGTCTGACTGTCCCTTATCTCACAAAGGGTTACAAGTTTACCTAGCCGTCTGTTTACCAATGCATCAAGCTAAATCGTTACTGTAAGGTGCAACAAATGTACTTGTTCCAACTATTTGTGTATTACATTCCAATCTGAAGTTTGAGGATAAATCAACGGTGAATTCTAAATATTACTGGCTGGCCAGATTCCTGGGTGTTACCTTACCAACTGTTTTTGGTTGGTAAGTAGTAAGATTTATCAGTGTCGAAAAGTGGTTTCATACTTTATCTAAGCGATTTGAAATAAAACTGTCTGTGAATCTTCGGAGGAACAGGTAAACAGTAGTTATTCAAATTTTGGAGGTAGTTAGATATTTTGAATACTCAAAGGTAAGTATTTAGACTTAATTAGCTGACAAACCAAGAACAGGACATGTTAAAATAGAAATTATTTGACATCCTTTACCACCCATACATCTTTAAAGCTATTCCCAATAATAAAGGAAGCATATAAGTACCCAATAAAAAAGCCATAAGCGCCAATTCGCAGAACCTTGACCAAGGCGTGCCTTGCATGACTAACACAGCTTTCAATTGTCATGCAAGGCGTTGACAAGTTCAGATCATGTAGATACACAGCTCTTGGAACGTGGAGATCGATCACTGATAACAATAAGTCTATGATAAGGTTGTATGATGTAAGTGCCAGGTAGCATTAGTTATGGAGTGATTGTAGTGGAGGTCTTATCACAGTTGGTAGTGGTTTTATTTCCGTGTTAGTTCCGGTGGGACGCTCCCTTTTCCGGGTCTGACGAAACGATTCTAAATTAGAACCATTGTGTTATCGCTAAAACGTTTGATGCGTTATCGAGCCTTTTTTTTCTCTACCGTGTTATTGGTTTGGACTAGAGAAAGGCGTTTGACAGGGAAGAGCAGAAGAAGAAAACATATTAAGCTGACCTCAAGTGACATATTATAAAGGGCAGGAAGATGATGAGCTTCATAAGTATTAAAAAGAACCTTCAGAAAGACTGATAAATAAAAGAATCGACGAACTGATCGCAGCAAGCAGCTAAGCCTCGTCTACCCTACAAAAAGTTTTCAATCCGGGGAATTCACACATACATTTTAATACGTCAAAAAGCAAAAACTTCAAAGCTCATAGATCAATCTTGATCTAAGATATTAAGTTTATTGCCATTGACGTAGATCTACAGATGTTGATCTGAGATATTATTGATCAAGTCAAGTTGCCTGATGGGTTTACAAAGCGAGGATCAAAAAGATCTTGATCGTATTTTTTACGGATTATGTGAGGTCTCAAGGTGTTTATTATAATGATTTATTCAACGTAATTGGTAAGCAGGTTAGTGTCTATCAACTTAAGGCAAAAAATAGCCTCCATGTGTGGCGACACTAAATAGTTCAGTATGCGATATGAAACAGAACGTAGACTAGGTAGTCAGTGGCCCGAAAGTCTTACAACCAGTCTCACCAAAGGGTGTCGTATTACCCAGTACTAACTGGGTTTTAAAGGTCAGATAGGCAGTCGCTCCATGTAAAATACTGCTGGTATTCAACTGCATCCGGTTAGACTGGAAGCCAAAAAAAAAGGAAAGGCTAGGTAGATTATGATGACGAGAGATGATACTGTCTTGATCATTCTACTTATCATTTCATTGTATGTGTCGGCCGTGGCAAAACAACAAATCCTTAGTAATTAGTCAATGCTGATTGCAATGTAACTTAGTCTAATGTCAAGAGAGCGTTGTTGTCTTTGCCACTGCTCTCAAAACCGTGGTTAAGGAAACCGGCGAACGTAAATTCCAAGACATTGTGACGTCCACCAACCCGCACTCCCACAGAGAGGAGTCCCATGTCCCAACTGTGGGAGGGAACGTTATAAGCGGATTAGGGTACGGTAAGAGAATGTGATGCATTTTACTTAAACGGTTACAACAGACCACACACAGTCAAAGCTTACCCAATCCATCCACAGTATTATTTATTATCCTTTTACCATCAGATTGTCACACTTTAACTTCTGACATTTGGCATCACCAAACATTTTGTAAATGTCGTTAAAGTAAGTGGAAGAACAATATTGCGGTTTCATTATTTTAACAGAGGTGTGTCCGAATGATCGTGGCAATACATGTGTGAAATAGCTAATCTTAAGGGTCTAGCATTTCTTAATTCTAAGATGAACTGTGTTATTAAGACCGTGTTATATACTCGTAGATTAATTTGGGTGGTTAACGACTGGTTAAAAAGTTATTCAACGACGGGTTGATGACATTTAAAGCCTAACCACTTCGATTTTTTTGGAATAATCTGGGAATACATGGCTTATGTACATTTTGTTCACGAAACATTTTCACATTTTAATTCTATGTAATCTTGAACCTCAACATTGGAAACTAAAATTATTAAAATATATAAAAGCATTAAAAAATCACCTTCACGTGATCACATCTAAATTCACACCATTATTGAATACATTAATCCTTGGTCTATCGCCAATCCACTATGATTGCCTCTTCATAATAATTTATTTAACACTAAGCACAGAGTACAGAGGCGGAAACTCTTAATCCGAATGTCCACGAACTTTATTAATCTTCACTTCCACATCCGATTCTTTCAACCTCTAAAGGTGCGGTGAAACTGACCTGATCGGACTCCAACACCGGTTTTTGCACAGATAATGTACTGGAGATATCAACAATTAGAAGAATGAAAGAAAGGAGCTGTCTGATGAGATGACGAGTAATAGAGAAGTAGGTACGGAAGAAGAAGACATGCTGCGCCGACCCCAAATAAATTGGGATAAGGGCAGGAGAATGACGATGATATCTACCAAAATCTGGTGGCCGCAAGTCGGTCCGGTCAGTTTGGTCGCACTTAAAGTTTGACAGACAATATACTGAAGTACTCTAGTAATCATGTCGAAGTCTATGCCCTCGGTTAGTCCGCAGTCCGGTCTAGTGTCAAATCGCGCCTTAATTCCTCACTTCCACACTTGATTCTCTCAACAACTTAAATCCTCTAACTCGATCTAACCCTCGTCTCACACGTCCCACGCGGCAACCTTGCCGACGGCTCATTGCTGTAACGTTGATTGATAACGCGAGCCTCCGACCGTCTGGCAACGATAGTAATCGATTAATTGTCAATAATCGATTCAGTGAGACAAAAACTTTGACATGTTTGAACTTGTTTTTGAGTTTTGGTTTTTGCGAATTGAAGTTTGGTGTGTGTAGAATTTTAATTGGTTTGGGATAAGTAATGATTAAGACTCAGAATTAGACCTTATCTTCAATCAACTCATTACTGGAAAATCAGCCTGTATACTGTCCACTCCAGACCTTTTACGTCCCATTAACACAATTTTGAACTACTTGGCCTTTTTCCAACTATGTTCGCTTTCCAGACAAACCTAATGCACTTGTATAAGGGCCCTAATAAATCAGTAAAGATGCAGACGGTTTGGTGATAGTTGCTTGTTAGTTAACAGAGGGGAGCTCGCCGATGGCAATCCTGAAGAAAGTAAAAGCCTCTGATGAGAATTTCTGAACCAGCTTAAGGAAGTCTTGGCTTAATCGTACCAGCACACTGAAAAATCTTTCTAATAAAGGGTGTACAAGTACCCTTAACGAAGCCAAAAGGCTTGTTCTTCCCGTCATTGCAATATTTTTTTGTTTTAGACCACACCAGGGAACCTTATAGTTACGGATATTTTGGCGGTCAAAGTTCCAACTGCTTCTCAAGGTATCAGGACACTAGCGCGAAAGACATTTGCGCGAAGGACACTTGGGCGAATCCACATGCTCGAAAAGACATATGCGCGCATGGACTTTTGGGCGATTAGACTTTTGCGCGAATGGACCTTTAGGCGCATAGACAGTTGCGCGCATAGGCACTTGAGCGAATGGACTTATGCGCGAACGGACATTTACGCACAAAGACACATGCGCGAAAGGACTTATGCGCGAATGGTTAGGTTAGGTTAGCTGTAGAGTAAACATAACACTGAGGTTCTTCTAAATCGGAATCGATTGATTACTCTTTTTTGTACAAAGTAACAAGAATGTTCTATACATCAATATACATTTGTCATAATAGACATAAAAACAACTGAATGACTTTAAAAATCGACATTAATGAAACCCAAAAGCTTGAACAGAGAGTAAAATTATTTTGAAACATGTTCAAAATCGATTTTGTAAATCGATTAAACAATAATTATATCTGGCAACACTATTCATGGTAGATACGAAAAAATAATTTGATATGTCACTCGGGCAGTGTTGCCACTTCTCTCGCTCTATCTCATTGAAAATAAGAAATAATATGATGTTATGTTTATCCTACAGATTAACCGTAGCCAGTCGCGAGTAAATCTATGCGCGTAAGTGTCTATGGGCGCAAAAGTCCAATTCGCGCAAAAGTCTAATCGCCCAAAAGTCCATGCGCGCATATGACTTTTCGCGCAAGTGGGTTCGCGGAAGTGTCCTTCGCGCATATGTCTTTCGCGCAAATGTCCCAGATCCGTTTCTCAAGTTTTATTTTTTTAAATACATGTGTTTAATGTAATAACTGTACTTCAAATACCTCCAAGACCCACGTACTATTGAATGCATCCATCAGCCCAATGTTTTGTGCACTTAACTTTGAGTCCTACAGTAAAACGTAATTTATCACCCCAAAATAAAAAAGTCGTTTTCCAGCAATAATTTTTGCGTAGAGTGCGTAGAGTTACTTAATTTGAAGTACAGAACGCTTGGTTGACGGCTTCGTGAAGGCTCCGTATACACCTTGTAAAAAGACTTTAGTATACTATATTGGAACAATAACAGGCCGATGCCTGTTAATCATTACCTATTTAATTATTATTATTCTCAAACATTAGATAACACCACATAATCACACTCGGTATGCACAACATACAGCGTCGTCCTCATCAAAATAATTGCCAAGCATGCGAACCACCCACCATCTCATTACGATCTTCACTTATTCTAATAGCATTAACAACCGCCATCATGGTTATAAATTAACCATCAACTGTAATGGTCGACCTTGGCAACCACCCACATAGGAATCAGCCATTGAATCGTTTGCAAGCCTAGCTTGAACCTCGATTAAGTTTTTGTGGCTTTTTGGAGGAAAAAAAGGATTAGTATAATTGATTGTTTTTCGGTTGATTTGAATACGATTGGATAATGCGTAATTAATTTTGTGATATTGGCTGTTTGTTGTTTAAATCTTAACCTATTAAAGCGCAGAAATCATCGAAGTCCAGCACATTATGTCTTTCTTGAAGCAACAACAGGTATCTTAAGTTACAAACAAAATCATATTATTGGAACAGCGAAAGAAAAACAAATGTCTATTTGGTTCAGTACTAAAATTCTAGACTAGATGTCCTCCTTGACTTCGCTTCCATAAAGGTCAGAAATTGTCCTACTGTAACGAACTACTGGAATAAAAAGTATCCTATAACCAATCCAGGTCATTAATGACCTGTGTGCTAAATTTTATCGAAATTCGTTCAGCGGTTAAGGCGTGGAAAGGTAACAAACAGAGACAGAGTTAGGTTATGGATTCAGTCATTTTATTAATTTGACAAAAGATTATTTCTGTTATAACGATGAACTATACTATGGTTAGGTATCCAGTTAATAAACAAAAGTTATAAAACTCGTCACGAAAGCACAATAAACGACCAACGGCTAGATTTGTCGACCTCTAGAAGTTCTTAGCAATGACTAATAAATAACATACTGAAGTATATACCTAGGTAACATATTCAGTTACATACTGATCATCAAGACAAGTATTATTGTATTTTTCTTTGATTCTTAGATAGAAATATTCCATGGAAGATTTCAAGGTATTAATAAGAGTTTCAAGAAATCCTCAAGGCGATTTAAAATAAGATTATGGTCCTAACGATGTTCCTGTCTTAAAGTTTAGCCTTTTTGGACTTTTGATGTTAATCTGACGTTGCTATAGTATGTCCTTTTTCCTTTTTAGGATTTTTTGGGAGTTTACCTAATGCGTTTTGAAGTACTGTAATAAGTAGATAGTTTTATTATTTTAAGGACCCCTTACACCAGTTAGACTGATGGTCAAGTCAAGGTTAGTGGGAGTCGATAATTGCAGGTCATGTTAGGACGGTCTTAACAATGTAGGTATAACACACATTTGTGTCAATCATGAAGGCAAAAAACCAATGTTCTGTAACAAAATTATTTTCAGTTTATTGTGTCTATTCATGGGCAAAGTAGCGGTGAAATGCCGAGTTGACTGGAGAAAAAGTCTTGGTTTGAATTAACCGGAATCACGGGTCCTGCTCAGCTGTTCCACCTCGCAAAGAACAAGACTAAATAATCGGAGTTGATGACAGTAATTGACTAGGCACCAGATAAAAAAGTCTCTTAAAAGCACTTTTCGAAACGAGAATGACTAATCTATCAACAAGATCCTTACACCCGATTGTAGGCCATCCATCCAACTTTTTACTACGAAACGTAAGTAACGAACTTGCCAGTTAACATCAAAAATAACTCCTCTGAATCAGCAAGCGTCATTTCAGATATTTACGGATATATAGCCAAGCCTAAAACTCTCGGAATATTTCTGCCCGACCTCCGATCTGACCGGCCTTGCCAGATTTGGTCTGGTCGGGTTGTGCCCTTATGGCGAGTAGCATTGACATGAGTATACATGCCTGTGTATGATACTCTGATGAATGGAATATTACTAGTAGAGTCTTAATTTTGGAGTGGAAATTTTGAAAATGATTTTATAGATGTTGAGGTTTATAGAAACTCTTTTGTCGACTGTGTTGTTTGCTTGTATCAAGATCTGCATTTTCTGGTAAAAATAATTTAGAATAGTGTTGGGAAATCTAGAAAGCTGTACATTTATTTAAACTATGAAGTTTAAATAAATAACAACACACACCACCACCACCACACCACACGCCTATGTACCATTATTGTACATGAGTACAATAGTGGTACATAGGCGGACTTAATGCCACAATGCATTCTCTACCAGTCAACCTTTGGGTAAATCTAACATTTTTAAGTAAGTTTCAGTGTACTGTTTTCTTCCCAGGTTATTCTGATCATTAGAACAATCGGAATACCTTGAATAATAATTATTATTTATAATTTGGATTGTATTATTCTGTTATCAAATCAGTTTATGATGCAATTTTTTTGTTAAAGCTATTTATTTTGGAGCATTTTAAAGTACGACGATATAATTTAATTTTAATTACATATGTATTGTACTTATTTATTTGTTTTAATGGACACTTGCCACACTTACAGTTTGCACCAAAGCGTGCAGCAAGCCGACAGCACAACATACTATACTATGCTTATGAATACTATGATTTATTTATTCAGACCAGTAGGTACCTACACGAAAAGAAAGGTGTTTAAAAACATAGTTATGAAATATTTTAATTTATAAGTTGAAGGCGCTAAAAATTGCTAATCCTTCTACTATTGAATATAGCAAATAAAAGCATCAGTCAAAATGAAATAACGATCAACGTAAAAATAAATAAACCAAACCAATTAGAGGCGTAAAATGCTAACCAAATTAGCTCCTCAAAAAAAGTAAGTACCACAAAAACATTTACACAGTAGAAGGTAAAAAATACAGGTTTGTTTTACTCCGATGTTTACAGCTCTGTAATTGTATTAATTATATGTTTACCGAATAACTGAGCTAATGAGAGCTTTGAGGCTGTAATCTTATTTCGTAAGAAGTTAGTACAATTTTGTGTGGGAATTCATATGCAAGTGTAGCAGCAGATTTTGTCATAAATGTTGGAGATGCAACATTCAACGGCAGAAATTCCAGAGTATTTCGAAAAAAAAAATGGGCAAAAGAGAACAACAACTGTTGTACCCAGTAACTAGGTTGTGGTCTGTTAGGAAGTTGTTCTAAGTAAAATACTGGTATTCCGCTGCATTCGGTTAGACTTGAAGTCAAAGCAGATGATGATGATAACCAATACGATTGTAAAAATATTTGAGAGGAAGAGTGCGAAAAGCCTCTACATTTTATATTCGGCAACTTAGCTTCATAAGTTATAAGTCTAGTTGTTAGTGCTTTTTAACCGTACTACTACGAAAAACCTCCACTCTAATTACAATATCTTGAAAATATCTCAATTAACCTTTCACCAATAACTGTCGCAGTAAAAAAAACATTTCAAAAGACCCAAATACATCAAAAATAAATCAATTTCCCATCAAGTAAAAGCATAAACCTTGAATATAGATCAGTATTGCACAAGCAAGCCCTTTACACTGCATTGCCAAAGGTCAAAGCCGCGGGTCACTTTCACCCACGGCACATGCGCGACGCCATTGCTAGATCCAATATGGCGGTTTGAATCCTCGGGAACAATGGATTTTGAGTTATGTAACGGTTCTTCTAGTTCTAAGTTTATAGTTATTGTTATGATTTGTGGATGATTCAGTTGAAGGATCAAGCAGAACAAAGAAAGTTTATGGTGCACGCGAAATGGAGCGAGTTAACAGTCAACAATGTCAAAATTTTGCTATAATAAACAAAATGTACATACTAACAACCAATATTATTTTGAAATACAGGATAAATTCATCGACGAATATCAAATCATAGGATTCCAACGAACTTTAGTGAAGCATACGAAACTAGAAAGTCTACTTAAGTTAGGAAGAGAAAAAGAATAGATCAAGAAGGACTCTTTGAGAGACAGCTTGGCAGACAACCATTACTATATAGGTAGTTTTTCCGATTTAAAATTACCAGTCTACAATCATATCAATATTAAAATCTACAGCCCCGATCGTTAGCCACAGGAAAAGCCAGTTAGCAACAATATCAGTATCACAAACTGTCTCAGTTACTCTTAACTGTTGTTTTTGACGGTAGTATCAATGTCGGACTACCCACATATTATTCCACTTGTGAAGATATCGGGTAACTAATGGTTCGGTCAATGATCCGGGTTCGAGCAGACGGTGTGGCTTTGTTTTGGGTTAATTGAGCACTAGTTACGCGTCCTGGCTTGGCTTGGGTACTTTTGATATGGTTTGCGTACTTGGATAATTGTGTGTTTGATCTTCAGACAGTCCATTATATTTCCTTTAGGTTACTTTTTTGATGCGGAGTGATAGCTTAATTTGAATTAACGAGAGTTCTCTTAGGGTCTCTTAGGAGAGCAGCAGTAGCCCAGTGGTGGCGCCACTTTCGAACAGTAAGTCGTGGGTTCGAACCCAGGCAGACGCATTACTTTGTGTAATTTATTTCATCACCACTGCTCTCAAAAACGGTGAAGCAAAACATCGTGAGGAAACTGGCATGTCGTAGAACCAAAAGTTCGAAGACGTGTGACATCTACCAACCCGCCCTGGGCCCGCGTGGTAGATTAAATAGCCCATTCCCTCTCATAAAAACCCGTGTGACCGTGTGTCCCAACAGTGGGAAGATTATAGGCTGATTATGTTCCAATATAGTTATAAAAATATATAATTTTTCGAGGAATATGTGAGGATGGGGAAGTATTTATGTTGTAACTGAGACTAAATATTTTCTTTCTAATTCTGACACGTTTAAATCCCATAAAGTTTTTATCTAAATTTTGATAGATATTTCGTTTTTTTTTTCAAGATAAATTGGGTTATCTTGGACAAACCAACAGAACTTCAGCTTCAAAATATGCATAGACGATGCTGAAGAGATTAGTTTTTCTATCCTCAAGTATTTTGTTATGAAACGTAGTGAAGCGTAGACGATTGATCCCAGAGATCTGTTTACATTGAAGTTGGAGGTTTAAAATATTGAGTTACTGTCCGTTAAAGACTTTGTGAATGAGTTGAAAGGAAGCGACTTAATCTGAGGAGGACTGATTCAGAGCTTATAAAAAGAGTAGGACAGATGGGTTCAACTGAGGTCTCTGAATTAAAGTTATAAATAGACTGGCTGGATTGTTTTTATGAGAGTAATGGTTGTATTGAGGATGTGGAGTATTTAGACCAGATGTCGAGTAGTCTAGATATAAGGACAGAGAAAACCCCAGAAAAATATTCGGATGATTTCGTTATGTGGCAAATACGTCTGTTAAAATTATTTTTTGGTCCTTCGAGCCGGATAGAAACAGCAACCTAAGAAGTCTATGGCCAATGTTTCGAATCAGGTGCTGTGTCTGTTTCCGTATTATTATTGGCTTTTCCGTATTATTTTAGCTACTGTTCAATACCGATCAGTCCTGTTAAAAACATAAAGTAACAGACTGACGTTTAACTTTATTTAGATACAAAAGCCTTTAAAGTTAGTTATTGTGGATAAGTAATACCTATCTACAGGTACTAATGGTAGGGAAGTGGCTTATCTACGGGTTTTTACTTTTAACAATGAATTGCTTAGTAAATTTTTGTCCTAACTTAGATTTTAAACTCAAACGTTTCGCTTGATTGGGCACTGCGAATTGAAACATAATAATATTTTCAGGAGTTCCTACTAGATAGAACTATTAGCTATTTCATCTAATGTTTTTGAATTTAAGTCAATATTTAATTGCATCTTGCAACCGCTAAAAAAATATCCCATATTTATTGAATGCGAATGCGATGAAAACAATGTTAAAATATTATGAGCCACAAGTAAACATATTCTTATTATTATAATTTGCAAATTTGAACAAAACACGCCGTCCTTAATTTTCCACTACCGAATGTGGCGAACTAAATATATAAATATTATTCTATGTTTTTCCTTCAAACTCAACAAAATCACTTTACCTAATAAAAATCTCGACAGCAAACAATTAATAGCATGACAATCTAAACAAAAACTTCCATTAACGTTACAAGCTGCGTGTGCGCATCCGACAGTGACCTTCAAATCGGCGCGGTACGTTATGCAACGGATATTATATTAACAGCAGCCTCCGGGCAAAGATATATACTCTGATCATTTGTTTATTGTTTTTGATGGCAGTTTATTTTGAAAGATAAGGATTTAAAATGACGGATGGTATAAATAAACGGTAAAAGGGGAGGGGATCAGACAGTGACCTTCAAACTGTTCGCGTTATGCAACGAATATTACAAGGAGTGCCTATGGGGACGAAGATAACGAGCGAGATTAGTGTTTATTGTTTTTGATAGTGTTTGTTTAGAAGAGTATAGCATTTGCAAGCACATTAAAATTGTTGAGTGGAAGTTTTATTTAATATTGGCATAAAAAAAGAGATGAAGAAGAGAGGGAAAAATACTCCAAATTTTACAGTGATAGAGCTGATGAAAGGAGTAAGTAAGGCTGTGTACATACCGGAGATGAATTTAAAGATAATAAAAACTAGTCCAAAACTTTTTGACAAATCTATTTCCAGAAATACCTGATCAAGCATATAACCTATTAAACAAATACTTCAAATACAAATACTAACACAATTGCTTCACCCACAGCCAGTAGACTAGACCTTGAAACGGACCGGTGTCTTATGCAACGGATTATAATATTGACAGCTCTGCCGCCGGCGCGCGCGCACGGCGATCAGTTAGCGATAGATCAGGGGACTGGTACAATATTTGTGATAGTCATTCTTTTATGATTAAAGTGTTTGAGGAGCTAGAAGTATTGACATGGTCAATGTTTGGATGATTTAGATTTTGGATGCCAAAAGAGGCTAAGCAAACTAGATGGTTTCTAAGGCTTTTTTTTGTTTGTCTTAGATAAAGCGTGAGCATTCTACCGCAACGTAGTTTTTGTATGACTAATACTCTCAGCCAGATGGTTTGGTTAATTTAATTTGATTTGAGCCCGCAAACCAAAGTACTTTTAAGAAACTAAATCTTTTTACCGTGACATTTGGCATAACGGCAGTCAAAATGGTCCAGAAAGCCTAAAGAATGATATTTCATCATTGACAACGGAGATGAAAAAGTCAAAAAGTTTACATTTTGTTGTAACATTAAAATTTGTTGTAAAACTACGAAATTCTTTGTAAACCATTGCCCTCATCTTTTAAAAGTCCTTTCTCCATGTTGAAAAGATCTTTCTGAAATATCCACGTAACAAGAATATTATACGTGAGAAAAATCTTTAAAACAACAAACAGTGTCTTAGATAAAGCCAAGACATTAAACACCATAATTCTTCTGACAGGTCCACCGCACTCCTGACAACTTAATTCAAGGACATGTCCACCAACATACGTCTAGAACCAGTCCCTTGATAAGTAACGTATGAGAGGACATAGACCTTGGGTATGACCAGATAGGTATCGAGTATTCAACGGATTATCTTGTTGACATGTTGGCCGGGGGCTCCACGATGCTGTCCACCTTAATCATATTAATAATGATATGGAACTTGACACAGCGTGCAGGTTTTATGATTTATTGTATATGTGGTTTTGTCTCCAATTTCGTTTTTATATTGGCTTCTTTATGTTTATTTTATTTATGTCCTTTGCAACTTTTGAGTACCTTTTTCATTCTTATCGGACGGACTTTTGAAGCATGTAGTCGATATTATGTAAGAAGTTCTATCAACATGGTGTCGGGTCATCGACGACCTAAATGGTAATGAGTTCAGCATATGCTTCCAGTCCCAGTCGTAGAATTTAATCTAAGAGAATATTCCAACATTCGTGGTTGCAGAATCATATATAAGATTCCGAGTACATGATTCTTCAGCCACGAGTGTTTTTTGCAGCGATGTCCCAAGCAATCCCCAATTTGTTTTGACAAATGCAGGTTGATCAACATTTAGTAGATATGCACTAGTCACTACTTAAAGTAAAAGTAAATTGCTAATAGTATATTGCTTAAATTATCGTTTCTGAATAAACAGACCTCGATAAACCTAATAGAGTTGAAACAATAAACCAACGCAACTCAGTCGGCATCCTCAAATGATTTGAAGCAATAAAGCCGTCACAGTGCATATTAACGCAGTGGTGTAGGTCGTTGATGTGTCCGGCTGGCAAGCGTTGTCTCACTGCACAAGTAGACGCTTCCTGTCTTGTGGCAGGGGTGCTAGTTAGACAAGATTTGTTTAGAGAGCTAATGGAGAAGTTAGATCTACTTTTTGATTGAAATAATGACATGGACAGGATTAGATTTCTAGCATGATCTATGTTGTAGGTAGATATAACACTTTTAAGTCGTGTTCAATAAGAAAGGGTAGATTTTGAGGTGGTTAATTTTGAACCATGCTGGCATAATTTTTCATTGCACTATTCTAACTGTAAGAAACGGTTATTGTTTGCTATACGGTGACAATTCGCGTTCTACTTCGACCTCTTCGTTGAATTGCATCAACCATCATATTATTTTGGCATCAAAAACGTTGTAACGTAAAAGTTACAGTAGATTCTAGATTATGTCCAAATGTGACTTAACTTTCCTATCCTCTCTATCTATGTCCTTTTCTTGCCATCCCTACATCAACTGTCACTGCAAACAATAACCCTTTATGTCCATCTAGGGCCAACGTTGTCCATTAACGGCCATCCATCGATGAGCCGTGACCAACTCACCGGACATCCAGACGATACTATCGATTACCTACCATGTGTCATGGCGGCGATTAGTGGGCTTTTATTGGTAAATAGGCGTTGGGCGCTTCCGGCTTAGGATTTGAATGAGTGCTTTGTTTTGAGTGGCGGTCAATCAGATGAACTTGTTGTATTTCTGGTAGGGATGTCTATGTTACAATTTAGGTACGACGGAATCTGTTTCTTTGGTTTTTGATTTGAATCCTACCTCCACATTTCGTTTGTTAGGTTTAAAACAGGTCGATTAGCTGTATTTCTAATTTCCTGTCTACCAATAAAACACCTTATTTTCAAATACCTAAGTGGGAATTAATTACGCACTTTTTAGGTGATTAGTTTGTTTTGGTGAGTGTACTAATAGCGTACAGCACTGCCTAACCCTTCGGGGATTATACGCGTGATGTTTTATGTTAGTTCATAAGAGTCAACGTTTGTTAATCAAAAAGTGCATTGGTAGTATTACTGTAATATTCCAAGAACCAATTCAATAAAGTAAATCAATTATGTTATTATTAGTAAAGGAAAAATACAAGATTGAGTTGTCTTGTAGCACTTCAAGAAATAAATGTCAAAACATAAGGTCAATTATCTGGAATATTTTGCGGTTGAACTTATAAAAATACATTACTATTTACTTTTAAAAATAATGAGACACTGTCTTGTGTCTTGTCGCCATATGCAAAAATATTTATGTCGTTACAAAGTTAATGAGTCATTTTCTCGTTGTTCTTGATACAAAACACAGTTGTGGAAGTATTTCAAGTATTTTTCCTTGCAAGGAAAATAATTGTGGACAAAGTGTAGCTAGAGGAAAGTACATATAGCTTATCATTTTGAAACTGATTTTAACCGGCCGTACGTTACATTATTAATTTAGCCTGCATTATCACACCTGCTTCTTTAACTAGGTTTTCAGGCTAATGTGGACAATTTGGCGCACAGGTTATATTTTTTTATTATTTTAAATTATATATCAAAGTCCTAATCTCAGAATTCCTTCGTAGACTAAATATTTTACGGAAATATTGTTGGTAATGTAAGTATTGTTTAAGGACAAGTTCTGTATCCGACTACTGTTTTAACTGTTCTTATTAATAAGTAAGAGACACTAATTAAAAAGCGTACCTAAACCTACCTACCTACTCTGGCACCAGGAAGGCAGGAACCATAAACAAGCAACCTTATAAACAACAAAATAAAAATCTATTACACATTGCCCACAAAAGGCCAAGCGACGTTTTTGCGCGCAACACCAAGGTTTACACAAACAGCACTTATGCGCCATATCGGGAGCATGCGCGCGCGCTTCCTAGGCCCGATCTAGATAGAAACAAAAGGCACATAATGGCGTATCTCAGAGATTAATTACCGTTTTTTATAACGCCATATGTTGTGCTAATATCGTCGTAAATGTTTTGTTTTGGTAATGAAATTAAATTGTGTCGCTTAAGGCATATGCTCGTAAAAGCCCCGAAATATTAAGCTGAGGTTCACTTCAAAAGGCGTAAGTCAGTTTTGTAAGCTTTTGATGTTAGTAAACCATGTAATTAGAACTTTTTGCTACTTATAACAAATTATTTCAAATGATTCTTAACAAAAACAAGAAATGGATTTTATTACCAATATCTGTGAATAAAAATCTCTTTCAATTAAGAAGTCAATTCAAAATCAGTGTCATTATACGAGGGCGGGTCAATAAGTCCGTGACTTTTGGAATAAAACACAGATTTTTTGATAAAAAAATAATTTTATTTTTCAACGTCTCCCTTGAGCTCTATACACTTTGTCCAACGCTTCTCCAATTTTTTTATCCCTTCCAAAAAAAATGATTTGTCGAGGTCCTCAAAATAGGCCTTTGTTTGCGAGATGACTTCATCATTGGAGTCAAATCTTTTTCCACCAAGCCATTTCTTCAGGTTTGGGAACAAGAAGTAGTCGCTCGGAGCCAAATCTGGAGAATAGGGCGGATGAGGGAGCAATTCATAGCCCAATTCATGGATTTTTGCCATGGCAACTGCACATGTGTGCACCCTTGCATTGTCTTGGTGGAAAAGAACTTTTTTCTTGGCCAAATGAGGTCGGTTTTTTTTCAAATCGTCATTGAATCGGTCCAATAAGTTGGCATAATATTCCCCATTGATTGTTCTTCCCTTTTGAAGGTAGTCAATGTGGATTATCCCGCGTGCATCCCAAAAAACAGTCGCCATAACTTTATTGGCTGACAAACCCACCTTGGCCTTCTTTGGCGCCGATTCACCCTTAGAAACCCACTGTTTTGACTGTTGTTTGGTTTCTGGTGTGTTGTGATGGATCCATGTTTCGTCCACGGTTACAAAACGGCGCAAAAACTCCTCCATATTGCGATTAAACAACGCCAAAGCTTCCTGTGAAGTTGTTACACGATTGCGTTTGTGGTCGACTGTGAGCAAACGCGGCACCCATCTTGCGGAAAGCTTTCTCATGCCCAAGTGATCATTCAAAATTGAAACCACTGAGCCATGCGAGATCCCTACGGCTTCCACAATCTCTCGCACTTTCAATCTTCGGTCGGTCAACACCATATCGTGAATTTTTTCGATTGTTTCGGGTGTAGAGACCTCAACTGGGCGTCCAGGACGTTCGGCATCTTCAGTGCTTGTACGGCCACAACGAAATTCAGTAAACCACTTTTTTACCATTGAAATCGATGGTGCAGAGTCCCCATAGTATTTATCAAGCTTAGCCTTGGTCTCGGTAATGGTTTTTTTTCGCAAGAAATAATGCTTAATAAGCACACGAAATTCACTTTTTTCCATTTTCTCCTCAAATTAGTGGGTAGTCTGATAAAAATAGCTGTCAAACACAAACTAACTGACGCAGCAAGTTTAAATTTTGACAGGAGTCAACTGACAGATGCCTGTTGACAGGAGCAGTGTTGCTGTTTCAGTAAAGAGGTCAGAAATTCAAAAAGTCACGGACTTATTGACCCGCCCTCGTATTCAGAATAAAAGATTAAAGTTTCCAATACCAGACAACTACAAATCATTCCAGGAAGACACAAAATGGAGACTTAGCTTCTGACGCTGAAAAACCTGAATTATAAACCCACTTTGACTTGCTAAGTTCAAGACTCCAACAAAAACACATACAAAGAGTTAGATATGTATTTAAATCTATGTTAGTATAAGCCATATGTTCTTTTATGTATTATTTATATTATATACCTATTAGACGCATGTGTTCTAAAGCACTTACAATAATTATCTTATACAGGATAACATGAGGAAATCTGCAACAAGAAAACATTGTTATTAGACATGTGCCACTTTAATGGCGATAATAGATCATATTAACAGCATAATGGCGTTAATGGGTTCTATAAACTAGTTATTGACATTTTATATTGAAGTGCTTTTTACGAAATGAATATGTGTGTGCAAGTAAGGGAGCGTGTATGTTATAGATCTTAATGAATTAGATATCGTCTGACGATAAAAGGGATGAGTCTAAATTAAAGCTAATTATTGGAGACAGTTCCAAAACCTGGACAGTTGGTAACTGACGACAATTTATAACTAAGAAGCCTAGTTCGGCCTGAATAAAGTCCTGAGACAGTGTTTATATCTTCAGACCGTTGAAGCGGACAAAATTGATTTATAATATTTTTTTTAGAGAAAACCGTCTGTGATTAGCAGACCGATTATAACTTAATAACATTTTGCCCGACCTGGGAATCAAACCAAGGAATCAACCGCGAGTCACTGTTTAAATCATTTTTTTTAGAAGACCATCTTTGATTAGCAGTGGTTAACCGTTTTGATTACGGAATTTAAAAAAAAAACATTTAATCATAATCCGAGTACCTTAAAGGAATCTTGTATTTATGTATTGACAGGAATATTTACATTCAAGCCTGTATTACCATATAGGGCAGACAGGCATCACAGTGTTGGATAACATTGGAAGTTGGCAACATTTTTTGCTCCATATTGATCAGGAATTTAATAGAGTAGTGTAATATTATGTATTTATTAAGTGGATATGTAATCGATAGTCTTTTCCTTATGCTTATTTCCTTCATAGTGCCTACATAATATACATATAATCAGTCTATATCGTTCCCACAGCTGGGCCACAGACCTCTCTCTGTCAGAGGGAGTGGGCCGTAACCACTAGAGCGGTTGGTAGATGTCACATGTCTTCGATTTTTTGGTTCTAGGATGTGTAAACAGGGTTAAAAGAAATTATCGACCGAAGCTCCGCAGACGTGACTGGTCGATATTTAATCATATGATAAAACAATAAGAAAATGATTTGGTGATTATTATTTGGCTCAGTAACCGCTTATCGTGTTGTTACGGTGTTGTTGTTGTAAATTTTCTTTGTCTTTCTTTATTTTAAATGAATTCATTAAAATTCTCTAAACACAAGTACGTAACTAAATGTTATGTAACGTAAGTTTAAGATATCGTCGGCGACTTCAAAGCTGGTATGTAACCAGAAGAGCAGTATAACTCTCTTGTGGTCACCGGTAGTGTGTGTATATGTGATCGCACCGGAAACTTATTGGTGGAAAGTTATGTGCAATGTGCATCTGGGCTTAGATGTGATCAACTTGCATTGACGTGTTACAAAAAAAGGCTTTTTTTTAAAGAGATGCAAAATTTGGTGAATTCTGATTGATTAAGACTCACTTGTACCACAGAAATTACTATGCGGTAAAGCAAAACGTATCTCAAACTTCGTACTGTTTCTGTGAATCTTATGAACATGTCAGAGCCAGAGACGGAATCAGGATTTAAATATGATTAACGTCGAACGTATTTAGTGGTTTGTGAAGCAAGTGTGTCAATTCAACTACTACGAAAGTTAATTTTACGTTAAATAAAATGGATGTCAAACATTTGAATCAGTTTTTGACTCGATTTATTGAATTCTCAAAAAAAATCTCTCACATAAGTAATACTTTTAATGCATGAATTTTAACCACTAACTATGTCAAATACTGTAATGCAAATGTGTGTCTTCTCTACAAATTTGGATAAACAAAATGAAAAGCTAAAAAATCAAAATCGTCTTATCAGCTGCAAACAACATAATTTCAGGAACCAATCTACATACACTACATACTCGCACGAACATTCAACATAACCGATAAGTGGCTTATATCTCGACTCCTGCGCAGGGCGCGACTTCAAAGGCACCGCGGCGGTGGGCGACACTGTAGTAGGGATCGTGATTGCTTACATAGAGATAAGGATAGTGGAGTACTGCTAGCTATAATAATGCAGACCCTTAGCGGTACAATTCATGAGAGAAATAATAATATATTATTTTTCACTAAACTGGCGTATCCTAACCTTCCTTGCGAAAGTATGTTTGTTCGTGACCTTATCACGCCTAAACCACTGAACCGATCATCCTGAAATGTTTCATATACGTTGTCAACTGCGCAGAAACGGACATAAGGTATCTTTCATTCCGAAAAAAAGTACTGTTAAGTGTTACGGTACGGTGTTTTCCCGTGGAAAACAACAGTAACGTTCTTGTGATAATAGACGGTGCCACAAGCCGAGTACAACGCGAATTGATTGTCAAATTCTAAATAAACGCGAGAGAAGTCGGGGGAAAAGCTAGTAATAAATAAATCTCGTTGTGTTGTCATGTCGTAAAATGTGGCGGTGTCAGCTCTGTTCTGGCAATAGCGAGGTTTCATTGGGAGGTGTTTAATCAGCTGCGAATTAGTTTCTACGACCAGATAAAGATTACACTATGGATCACAAGTTATCATTTGTGCATTAATATTCATTTTACATTGATGAATGACCGGATGCCTTATTTATAAATATTATCAATTACAAACAATTTCATTGACTTCTGCTATGCAGTCTATAGCAGCAAGTGGGACAATATTTCATAAATTATTTATTTATCATACTATAAATAGATTAGCAACGTAAATAGATCTATAAAGATACTTGTACTTTGATATGAAATAAATTTTACAACTGTGTTTGGAATTTTAAGTAGTAGCTTTGTGTTAAAATCGATGTTGTAAATGCAGCGAATGAGACACAAAAAAAAGACAACTTCTGTTATTTAAATAAATTGGGATAGGTCAGGTTGTCGAGATACCAACACAACCATCGAGTACTGTTTTTTTCTCGATCTAGGTCTTTCTTCTCGATCTAGATCTAGAAATACTATAACTACTTACGCATTCAATTTCAAAAAATCTTTCACTCGTTTCGTTTCGTCGTTTTATACATAGTTTACCTGATTTTTAATATTTTTATACGCAAACCCTGCGTAGGGAACTATAGCTGTTTTGAAGGTCGCAGGTTCAAACCCTGCTCGCACTAGAATTTTTCTTTCTATGTCAAAACAGCTATTGTTTACCTGACTTCGACACGGGTGATGTCGCGAGCAGAATAAACCAATATTTTAATAAAGACGTCTGTGGTATCGGCATAACCGTCAAGAAGAAGCTTTTAGTGGCCCACAAGCTTTATCAATAGCTGATAATTCATTCTCAATTACACTATCTTAGAAAAAGTTATGTTCAAGTACTCGTAGGTTGTATTCACACTATGCGACTTTTAATTTATTTTGAATTTAAATAATACCGTGTCAACATATTACACCGAAGGTGCGGTAACTATTTTAGAATTTAGATCTTATAAAACATAATTATGTTACACAGACCTTTTATTTAATATTTAATATTTTTTTCCGACAAAGCCCGTATTTAGCTGTAAATGTCAAAATTTACAATTACAAAGAAACAGTTCAAACTGGTTTCAATTTTTTTTTCAATGAAATCATAATACAATGAATGCGGCAGTGAATGCACACAAAATATTGTGAATCTATAAAATGATCTCGGAAATATGTAAATTAGCATTCTTTATCTTGAAATCAACAATGAAAACGTGCAGGAAATTAGCATTTTATGTAAATTATATGAAAATAGATGTCAGTGGCTGCTGTTGTAACGGTAACAGTGTCTCATCATCATTTTGCATTTGCAGATTTGTGTTTTTGGAAGCATAACCTAAAGTAGTAATCATTCTGAAATCATGAATGGATAAGGGACTAAAGGGACGCACAGAACAGAGAAGAATGGCAGAAGAAAGGGGAGGTCTTTCATCATATCAGGCCGGAATCACCCACTCTTGGTTGAGTGGGTGATTCCGGCCTGAAATGATGATGATGATGATTATGATTCTAAAATCAACGTAATTTATAAATTCTATTTGGAAATACCATCAATTTTAGAAACAGATTGGAATAATATGGAATGAAGATACATTTTAGTCCATATCAACATTGCTAACCCGACAGTGCTTAGCCCAAAACTGATGAAGAGGTTACGTAGTACCTTATTCCACAGGTAACTGCTTACTAAGTTAGGGTCAACCTTCAAAACAGCGTCGTAGAAAATTCAGAAGTTGGTTTGGTAAAATCGGTACATTACATAGACAAATTACTGCTGAAAACCGGTTTGCCTTCACGATACATCGTAGGGTGTAAACAAGCCCCGTAGTATACGATATAGGAACACTTTCCACGGGTTACTTGTCCATGACGTGACTTATCTGTGATTTCTTTTAACAGCTGCAACCTGATAGGTACACCAATCTAAACTTGTTGAATAATATCGTCCTTTTCTACGTATTTGGGTAAACGGCCATCGGGTGCTTCTCAGTTGTTCGATTCGACGGTATCAACAAAGACGACCCGAATCAATACCTTCATGTATCTGTTTTCATCTGTGGCTTTTCCCGAACGTTCTACAATTCTACATAGATATTCGATTTTGTCAGTTGTGCCGAATCAAGGCAACTTGAACGAGAATCTATCCCCTTAAGCTTAATTTCCTAAAAATACATACTTGTTTTCCTTTTACTGCGAAAATATACACCTGAACCATGACAGGTAGAAACATTTGACAGTCAGGCATGAACTATTGTGACTTGACTTCGAATTCAAGCCATTTCAAATCGATAATACATACATGTTTATTTATTATTTCCTCTGTTTCCTGAGCATATAAATTGAACATTACCGCCGTGCCATCCTCGTCTCCTTAGCGCCACACATCACTGTGAGCGATTGTCTCCGCGACCCTGACGCAAGGTTCTGACCTACTTGCTAACATGTGTTTAGTTGTTGTTGCCACCGTTGAAATTACTCAGAAGTCTTTGTTACTGTTGTCCTCACAAATGGAACGTATAGTCGTGTACAGCTCTGGTCAAATGGCAGTAAATCTAACGCGTAATGAGGGACGAAATTAACTAACTTGAATGGTGATGTTAAAACTAGTGCTAATAGCCGCGGCACTTCACTTCCATCCACACGCGCACCCAGTAGTGCATCCATACGATAGTCAAGAGGCTGAATCGGAATCCTTGTAATTTATAGGTCCTCCAAACTCCAAATCGCATTAAATTAATCATATTCGATGCGATCGGAGCCTCAATTAAAGTCATTTGCAAGCAATTAGCACGTCTATGTATGTTTAATTTTATTTATCTACAATGAAAATAAAAACCATAGTTTAATCAAAATTTCTCCAAATGTAGATAGGTACTAGGTACTCAACATTCACCCCAAGGCGTATGAGTGAATCTTCTGCGACATATCTCGTTGGCGATCGCGATCGGTCTGGTCATACGCACTTGTTTCAATGATTAATGCTTTGCGACTATATTTGAAGTATGTCCTTTTGGGGCAGGGATGGTTTTAGTAATCTTGTTCCAATGGCATGACGCTCATTAATCAGTTTGTGGTACAGCTGGTCACGCACTGTTGCTGTTTTGGTAATAAATGGTGTTTGCAATGGGGGGCTATGTTTTCAAGGACTTGTCTCCAAATAGTCTTTCAAATAAGAAGTGTTAAGAGTTCTTACAGATAAAATTTTATATAATTATGTATGTAGAAGGCAGTTAGAAGATATGTGTTACAATGTCTAGATATTCTTCAGAATGTATGTTCTTTCTCTATAGCTCATCCCATATTATTTTTGAGACTACCACAATTATGTTTTCCCCTTTCGCTGCTTATATCATCTCATATCACTCCCAAAGAGATTTAAGAATACCAGGTCTCAAGTATAGCAAAATAATTTTATTGCAAATTTTGACACGCTGCACTAGAACTAGAAGAACAAGCAATGGTCAGCTTGGCCCTTGCAAGTGTAGCGGCCAGTCCAAAAAGTACCACAGTAACATTGTACAAAGAATACCTACTATAGCGCCAACCATGCCACACAGTAACAACTAACATCAAAATTCTGAATCGCGCTATTAAACTTATCCCTTTTGTATGGGGGATGAAGATCTTACCCCGTTCTTCATACTCCTATACAAGCGAATTGCTTATACCGTTTTTCGTAAGAATATTTTGATCACTCTCTTATCCTTAGATTATTTATTAAATTCAAGGTATCTCAACAAACTTAGTCATCACTTTCATGTTATTAAACGATAATTACAATATGTGTCATGGCGCTACCATATCTTAAACTTAGGAGTTTAAGACGCTGTTTTTAAACGCTATTATTTATTAGATAACGTCGTGTGAGTTGATAATATTGCAGCTAACTATAATCTATGAATTCACGTGAGTGTTTTAGTCGTAGTAAATGCAGCTACCAATATTAATCAATGTTCCGAGCCAATACAAATGTAAACGGATCCTATATAATGTTACTTTTTCGTCTATCTGCCATACAGGTTTTTTTTAAGATCTATGCAAAGTTGGAATCTATCTTTAAGAATAATGTTAGACGCGTAAATGAATCAACAATCAAAGAATAAAACATTGTTATTAATGTCATTAAAAAACTGGTTTAAATATCTAAAATATGGTTCGTGCATTATTTAACTTCTTCCAATAGGCAAGTAATATTCGTGGGTCAAGTTAAAAGTGCAAAAAGCTCGTCTGCCTATAAACCGGGGGTTAAATCTTATATATAATGTTTGCTCTAAAACCACGGAAGCCCAATGTATACTACTAAAACTACATACACCGAGTATATATTTGTCAAATATATCAAATATATTTAACACAATTTGAGGTTAGAACACGGAACACCAGTCTGACCTCCGTCAGTCTTCTCGAAGGCTGCATCACTTTAAATTTTGCATATCGTGTGCAAATACGCTCAAAATTATCGTGTTTGAAGTTAAATAATGAGTTTTTGAAATATTCTCGGCGGTGTCGCTGTAGAATATTTTAAAACAGGGGCATGTGAAATGTTTGGCAAGTGGTAATGACATTGAAAGCGCACATACTGTCAAGAATTTGGATTCGTTCATTTCCGTGACAAAAGAAAGCATAACTCAAAACTACGATTGCCAATTTAATTATTGTTTTATTAGAACAGAATTTATTTGGTTACCATGACAAGATTTATCAAGATACCGTTCTTTAAAAGAGTGGGGTTACAGTTTCAATTCGATTCGTGTAGGCCAAAAATTTTAAGGACAATACGACAAGATATTTAGCAAGTGTTCTCAAAATTTCAGGCGACGTCTGGCCTGTGAAACACTATCAAGCTATTTGATACTATGTTTCTGACCTAAAAACTACCAATTAAGCTCCAGAGACAAAATCTTGGGTAAATCCCTCAACTTGAAAACACTGGTACGCATACGCACATCAATGCAATTAAGTAGCATAAGTGCATTTAAGTGTAGACAGTTAAGATTTCAATTGCTATGACTAAATTAATCTTATTGTCACCGTTCAAGAGGCTCTTAGCAGCACGTGTGGAAGTAACGTGTTTCAGAAAACAAATAGATTTATAACGACGATTATGTTTGTTTATAACGTTATCTTTTGTGAAGTTGTGATGAGTGGGAGTATTCTGTAATACGGTAGTAGAGCGAACTGAAAACGATGTTAAAAAATAATGACTGAAAAGTGTACATTTTGGTTAAAGTATGTGAGAGTTGCGACCTTGTCGTAATCCCTTCAATTTTAAGGTTCCAAAAAAAATCTAATCGTAAAACACTTTATAATCTCACTAAAGAGTTTCATAAAATAAAGATTTTTCGTTTTTCAAGGATGAGAATTTTTGGAACCTATCAAAAACAGGCACGGGACATCCAAACAATTCAAATGAAATACAGTAAAGAGTTGAGAAAGACCTCTACCAGCATTATTATTTTATGTGGATCATTCTACCGTAGTGTACCTATTCAACACATAAAGTATCATTCACGTCACGTCCTAACAATGTCCCTTGCACCTTATTAGATAATGCTATAAAACCAAGGGAACAGTTCACCGACCTCCCATGGCGTAATACGGGAGGAATCCCATGATGTGATGGGGACATACCGCCTCGTAATGAGGACGATGTAGGTGAGGAATTTATATGGGGTAATAGACGAAGATAAGGTGGCTCCTATGGTGGTATGGGAACATTGGAACCTACTTTTCTTTATATAGATACTGGCGTTAATCTATACTTTCTACTACAAGGTAAGTGGGTACTTGATAAAGTAGTAAATTAAGATTATAGGATCTCTAACAGCTACTCATTAGAGTTGAGTAATAATTACTAATGTTTATTCACTATGAAGTACGTTAAGTACGTCCACTGCTTTACTCGATTGTTTTACTTGTATCGTCTGCCTATCTTATCTTCACATCACAGTTACTGGCTAACCTCTTGGCAAGACTGGGAATCAAACTTAAGGAATAACGACGGCCAAAGATCTGTAAATGACGACCGGAATGTAATGACGTGGTTTCCGAAGTACGGAGGTGTCTTGAGATGTAATGGTTGATCGCCCTTCTACAGACCGATCTCAACAAGCATTGATTTGAAGATCGAACTATCAGATTTTATATCATCTATATGCAAATTCATTCGTACCTATAAGACGCCCTTTACATGCTATTCCGAATCGCGTAAAACTCCTCTTAGTGAACCAGTAGGTCACTCACAGATTTCTCTCGTAGGCGGCGTCTTTGTGCTGCATCTCATTTACATAGATCTGATGATCTCTTGCTTATGACATAGATATCGCCACTGTACGGAGTGTCAAGGTTGACTAGGTGATTTATAAGCAATTTTGAATTTGTTTTTAATTTGTTTGGATATAAATAGCGTTTAGAATGGGTCCGTGATTTTAAAGTAGGTAGTTTTATACCATACAGGTTTGACTGTATCTTCCCAATCAAACTAACTATTTATACAAAATATGCTCAACTTATACTGTCACTTACGGGATATCTTCCGTGATTATTCATTATTTTGATCTCCCGATGAGTCCAACAATGTAACGAAAACGAATGGATAAACACGAAAGATATTCTGTAAGTGACAGTATAAGTTTATTTTTAAACCGTAAAAGCTTACAACAGTGTTTAAAATATGCTCAGTCTACGTTTTCGTTACTTATCCAACAGAATTACAGAACTGACTGCAACAACTCAGGTTACTAACGTAGAAATAAGTAATGGTGTACCTATGTTAGTAAAAGCTTTATGCAGACTCAAGAATGAATCAGCATGATAAATTAATGTCCCCTATAAAGTAGTCAGGCCGATTAGCCTTTTCGGTTGTCACTCCTATCTTTCGTTCGTGATATCCTATGATAATTTAAAATATTTACTCCTGTCATAAGGTCAAGAACACACCTCCCCCGTATATAACTGACGTAAGACAGATAGTTGGTTTTATCCGGAAGATGGTCTGCAGCGACGAACTGCAATCATCAAATCAGTGGCCAAACAAGGCCGTAATTGCAATGTCCCCCTGAGATTTCTGTTGCTGTAGAGAGGGAGCAGGCTATACCTATTTAGCATTGGAACCACTGACTGGTAAATCAATATTAAAAGTATCGTTAATTCTTATACAAGGAGAATTTTACCAGTGGGCGTGGATGGCCAAATCCGAAACTATGAGGAATAGCGAATAATATGAAAACTAGAACTGAATCATTGGATTTTTGAACAATAAAAACTTGTATTTAAAATAAAATCTTGTGAAAAAGTTGGAACTTTGACCCCAATATCTCTGCAACTAGAAGGTGGGAAGATCAAAATATTGATCGCGATATCGGCGAGAACAGTGCCTTTCGGCTTCGTTAAGGGTACATTAAAACCCATTAGGCACGAGGACTATATCGACCTGGTACCATAGGTACTACATCCCTACTTACACACTACAAACACACATATAACTTGTCACAAAGCGTTATTATATTCTGGTTTGCTTCCTGTTAGCTCAGTGAGTTACATCAAACATAGTTAACTTGAGCAAACTTACTGTTTCGTTGGGTAAGCACAAGTGCGAGTATCACTTAGTTTCAAGTACTCTTGTGAGTAACTTAGTGATTTAAGTTACGTTAGGTACTTAAATGGTTGTAAAAGTTGGTAAATACTTGAAAATATGTAAATGGTTAGTAATAGAGCTACTTGATAGAATCGAGAAGTTGGACTGGGCGAGTAACAACTATTGCAGACACATTTTGAACTTTGTCTTTGATCTGAGATGACAGGTAAATTGCTAAACTATTGCAACCGTAAGTGACCTGAGAGGTACCATTAAGTTCTAAGCACACTAAGGCGAATCCCGTGCGGGATGAAGGACGCAACTGCGTGAGTCGATTGTTTTCAAGATTAGTTATTGTCACCATCCGCGCGAGTTACTCCCGCATCTTGTGATAGGATTCACCTCAGTGGCCAAAGCTGGAATAACGCAGTTCATCAAAATCAGGTAACTAGTTAGTCTTTAATTTGGATTCTTTGTTAAGAAGAAAATCGCTTGAGAATTCATGAGATAACCTTATCAGAGATCCGACCATTTTTCAGTTTCTCATAATTTGAAAGATAAATATTGGCAGGAATTGGCATCAAGCCTTGGTGCAAATAACTTTCATTTTAGCTAACGCTAATACAATTCATTGATACAACCCGGCCTCCATCACCTCCCCCGCAATGATACGTAAAACAAATGTGATTAGCACACAATTAACAGCAGCCCAAACGTAGACAGACTGACAGACGCAATAACATACATTATACATACATGTGTAGTACATATGTACTTGATTATGTGACAGAAGTAAGGTGTCACAGTCTGTTTCATCATCTGCGTCGCCTTTTCCCAACTATGTTGGGGTCGGCTTACCCGTACAGTTAGTCTGTTTGTGATGGTGAAATTAATCGCTGAAGAAGTAGCGGATACTTCGTAGTAATTTTTAGACAGCGATGAACCCAAAGTTATCTCTCCATTGGCATCAAGTTTTAAATATTTTATAGGTATCTCTTTTGTCTGCGTCAGAACAAGGGTGTGTTTTGTCGCTTGTTTTTCGCTTTGTTACTACATTTACAAAGTACAACAGATGATAGGTATATTATGTAGAACTAAAAGGACTAAAGTTAGAAAGAAAGGTCAAGAAATAGAAAACAATGAGAATTTTGCTACTATGATCTGTAAATAAGTAGAATATTGAAGAAATCATCGACCACGTCAAAAGAAAAATATCACGGAAGAAACTTATCTTGAACTCATAAAAGGAATCTCAGAAATGCTAGCGGTAGTCTCATAAAGCAACCTATGCCCCACAGTGGCTAATCCACAAGACACCAATAAATAAACCATAACCGCGACCCAGCACCTTAACAAGCAAAGTCACAACATCACATTAGTCCCCAATAACAATGCCAACACTAATTTATGTAGCACGCAAACCTGCGCGCACGCATTCGCGTCGCTTTTGGCAAGCAATGAATGGGCCGATTCAGCTTCCTTGATAGAAGATAGTAGTTGTTTATATAGGGAACTTTTATGTATTGTATTGTATTGTACATACAGATAAGTGAAGTTTTATGTATTGTTTGTCGTCTATTATTTTATTATATTTTATTAGTGTTTGGGTGGCTTACAGCTAGCAATACAAAAATTAAAAACTAAAAAAAATAATTAAAAACTTTCGTCGATGTGTCACTTGAGTTTTGGGTGAAGGATAAGTGTAATGTTTCAAATGTTTGGTATCGTTTTGGCAATCGTTTCAACTGTTTGTTTTAATCGTTGTTAGTTAGAAATCTTATTGCAAACAGCAGACGTGTCAGAAAGGAGGAGATGGCTTAATACAACATAGCATCACGCCTGTGATTGCTCAAAGTTTAGGCAGAAGAGTGTGGTTAAGGCCATGTAACAAAGGGCGAGCCAAGAAACTATGATCAACAAAATGAGTTCGTAGATTGAACACATACTTAAATCCTGTTTAAATCAGTCGAATATAGTCGACTATTTTGTAATATAATCCATTTCTACTTCTAAATATTATGACTAGAAGATCACTGCAAAACAGGATGTAGCTTCTAATACATAGATTATGATTCTATGAACTACTACGCCTACTTTACTAAAACATGATTGTACTTGTTATTGAGGCAGAAAGGACCAATCAAATTACTGTACCCATGTATCAACAAAACAAGAAATGAAATTGTGCTGCGTAAAAATAAAACGCTGTCAAGACATTGATAATTTTAGATAATGATTAATCATCATGTCCTTTTATCAGTAATTGCTAAAAATAGCTCACATTATCATTAATCAGGGACTGAACTACCTTGTATTAATACACAAACAAAAGTGTCTTACTCCGCTACGTTATCGCAAAAGTTAATTATATTGTAAAAAAAGAATATACTTGAGGGCATAAAAACTCTGACACCAGGCAGGTGAGGCACTAAACACACGATAAAGAAGAAGAACAAATGGCGATCGCTTTCCAACCGTTTCTATTTTCGAAAGGTTTTGACATACACTGTTCGGTAGCTGATGACAATCAAATACATGTTTGAATTTTCCATCATCATTTTCGTTTCAATCATTATTTGTTAGCCCTGTTGTTACACTGGTGCGATGCTCTCACCTTTCATTGTTTTACACGAACAGTAGCAAACACAATCTTTCATTGTTTACGGTTGTAATATTTTTTTTTTTCGGATGCGAAATCATCAAATGACCCCCTTCCCCCACTCTGGGCGGAGCGGAACGGAGTGTCAGACTTGTACTGACTAAAACCCATCCATGTTCCTTCTTTGCCCTTTGTGTTCCAGGGCCACGGTATCTCTTTCGAACAGTCCCGCAGCCCTGGCAGGCATCGGCCCATGCGGACCCCTACTTATTTGCTGACATCTCTTTGAGGCGCACGTGGAACACGAACGCGCCGTCGACACGGCCTGTCGTCATAAGACGGCTGGACGGCGTTTTCTCCCGCCCGATTCGGTGCAGGAACCTCCCGAAACAACCGTGTCTGGTGAGGACCTGCGTCAGGCGGTAGGTGAGGGCGCCGTGGCGCCTCTCTAGCCACTCCTCAAAGAGGGGACTTATCGCCACTATGGTGGCGTGCCCTGCACGGGGTTGCGACAGTCGCTCTCTCCTTGTCGCCATTAGATCACGCCGTAGGTCTGTCCGCTGAGCGACAATTTGCCGCGGCAGCGGAGTTTCCCCCAGACGTAGTGCCTCCGCGCGCCATTCGTGCAGGCGCGCGAGGACTATCGCCTCCAGATCCCATGGCGGCAATCCGGCAAGGAGGCTAGCCGCTTCGCCGGAGATCGTGCGGTACCCCCGGATTAGCCTTATGGCTATCACCTTTTAGGGCGCGTTCAGGTAGTGGGCGGCTTGCCGCCTCAAAGAACGCGCCCACACCGGGGCCCCGTAAAGGGCCATGGACCGCACGACCCCCGCGTAAAGCCTCCGGCAGGAGGCGTTTGAACCCCTCAGGTTGGGCAAGAGCCGCTTGAAGGCAGCCCCTGTCCGTTCCAGTTTGGGAGCCAAACGTCGGATTTACGGTTGTACTTCAATGCCTGTTAGTTTATCAGTTACTAAAACGTATTCCATTTTAAAGTATCGTTCAGTAGCAGGCGCTGTCACTTACCTTTGACTAATAGCATAGAAAGCAAGACAATGCAAGGGCGTGCCACATTTCTATTATACTTGTACCATAGAGCACGGACAGCGCCGCACAGTCTAGAGACGGCAGTACTCTCAATACTCGTGGCTCTGAAAATGCGTTTAGTGCACAACTGCAGCTGTCAAGTCGCGATGACAGACTTACTTCTTTTATTTTACTATATGAAAGCAGCAATAGGCGCCATTGTAGTCAACAAAATTAATATAAATGAATGTCAATTTTTTAAAGACTTACATAGACATCAGTCGTTTCATTAACGTCTGTCATTGCGGTTAGGCGAGTTTGCCGCTGCGGTCTGCGGTATTCAACCGGCTTTGGAATTTTCTGTTTTCAGACTGTATTCAAAACCAACAGTTTCTTAACACCATTTGCGTCAAAGCACGAATAGAAGTTGACACGTTTGTATGACAAGTTGGCGCCTCTAGCAACGGCCGCCGAGGCATCTCCATGCTCTGTGTACTGTACGCATCGCGCGTCCAAACGTAATGCGTTTTTAAATCGCTCCTCTGGACACGCCTTTATGTAACCTAGGGTTGGTGAAAGTGGGAAACGAATTTATAATTGACTTACTAGGATTACTTAGGGTTTCAGTGTTCGTGTGATGAATTTTGATTAAAAGGAAAGTTATGGCGGTCGGTAACACTATGGGAATGTGACATCAGTTTTGTAATGATTTAGAAATGTCGACATGATGTTTAGTATTTATATAAACCTGCATGGTGAGGATATTATAATAATGATTGCGCAGTTAGATCTTAATTTAGCAGTTTCCATTGTTAGGATTATCACCATGTTTTTTCCTCTCTGGTATACATAGATAAGCACTAGTTTGAAATAGACTAAAGCATCATAATTATTGTATTATGATGTCGATTGTTTAAAATCCGATTTCATTTATCTGTGAACTATTTCAATCAGTATTGATACACGTAGCCACAATTGAGCAGCTCCTAACGAGATCTCTCGACCACTTTCCCAGCTTCCTGCATATCCATCTAATCAATCAAACTGTACCACGCGCGGACAGCCCTGCTGGGCGTGACCACACTCTGACATGCGTCAATACTTCCTGCGACCATCGACAGTCAACGGTAATCAATACGATTGTGCCGACACTTCCTTTTATCACCGCGCTGATTGTGGTCGGTGATAAACCAAATAAGAGCTTATGACGTCATTAATAAGTACTCCTTTTGTCTATCTGTCAGTTTGGTTTCTTTTTATTTTTTTTGGGAGGCTATGGTGGGATCGATTTCGTCGGAAAAAAATGTCGGTGTTTTTTGTTTTAAAGCGGTTTCTTTGCTGTTCTGATGTGAGTTATAAAGGGTTATGATATGTTTAAATAAATGGTAGTGTAGTCGTTAAGACACGTGACTCGACTAAATTAAAGATCATTTCAATTATCGTACAAAATTAAATAACTGAAGCTTCCAAAAATCTTAAATTAAAAAATCAGATGGCGTTGATTGCAATTTACTATTATCCGAAATACTGAACTACAAACTCTGCTTAGCCAAATACTCTCAAACGGGCACATCTCTAACTTGTGTGTGTCCGACTACAGACTTAGATAGTGATCCAAACAATATTGACGGCTGTACCTAGATTATCACGGCGAATCAGCCAGGGTACTAAAGGAAAGACTGAACGACGCAAATGGTGTTTCCTCTGAAACAATGAGTTAACATTTTTCCTGTACTAATTTGATCACAACTTGAACCAAACTATATAACAGTTAACAAGAAACAAATTATTTATTTTCCAACAAATTACAATTCTCGTTACAGGTCAAGACCACCGCAGTTAGAACCATTTAACATTTTAATTATATGCGACAGTAATTAATCGGAATCATGTTTTATTTTTAACTCTTGTTTGGTTTTTTGCTTCGGGGCATTACGCTGAGACATAGTTCATGTGTGTAGTTGATAATGATCTGATTACTAAAAGGTTAACGGGGTTTATTTCCGTAGGAAGTATTTACTGTTAAATTTTGTTTGGCCCTTCAAATATGCTACTGGTGCCATCAATTATTGGTGGTTATGGGATTAATTACGAGAATAAGAAAATAGGTTGACCAATTTATCTTTAAAAAACAATCCCTGTGCTGTCTTGTTTTACATTTAAAACCATTTTCCGGCTACTCATCATCAGGCCTAGCCTATTCCCAACAATATTGGCAATATCTTTACCGTATTCAGCTAAATACTCATTATTTTACATAGAACTACCAAAAAATCTGAAGCTTTTAAAAATATCACGATAAAAACGACCCGTTATCACGAAATCAAACCTAGGACCTCATGCTCAGTAATCGCACTTACAGCCACTATACAAAAGAGACAGTCACTCATACAGCATGATGCATGTCTGTTTATACAGGGTGTTTGTGAAAGTGAGCTGTGTTGTCTTACGACCTGCTGGCCTAAGACCTTAGTGTTTGTTCACATGCCTAGAGAAACCTAGCTACGATGACATGTGATGCCTTCCGTATAAGTTTGACTTTGATCTTCATAATCATATCTTGGACTAAGATTAAAGAAGCGTTCCTTAGTAGGTAGATAATTATGTAAGTACTCTGGCTCAGATATTCTGTCTCTATGATATGATAGTTTTGAGACAGTGGCAAGAATGATGAATAAATAACGTGCTAAGTAACGTTTCTCAATGTCAACTTAGACCTTGAAGGAGTTGTGAGTGCAACTTTTGAACATGTGTTTTCGGTACCAAGAGGCAATCAGACATGTATACATAACATAACATCACGCCTGTAATCCCCGAAGGATTAGGCAGAGGTGTGCCCAATAGTACACCCACATTTCGCAACTTATGTTTAAGTCCCATGTAATAGGGGGCGCCTAATGTCATCAACCGGGCACGAATTCAGACTACGGCTGCTACTGAGAAATTCCTGATGGAAATACCCAATAACAATTTGCCCGACCCGGGAATCGAACCCAGGATCTTATGCTCAGCAGTCGCGATTGTGACCACTACACTAACGAGGCAGTCAGGCATGCATACTTGTATGAAATTACAAGATTTTAAACACAATTGTACATGCGGCAAAGAGAAGGTGGAAATAGAGTAGTGAGGTCCTATCCCATTTGACCAGCATAAGGACGGTAATTATTTTTAAGTATAGGTATATACTTACTAACGTAACAGTAGATAATTGCGTAATATTAATTAAAAGTTACGAATTTGGAATACAATGCTAACACTTGAACATAGCGTTGTTTTCTCTTAAACATGATCCTTTCAAATAAATTCAACTCAAGTGTTATCTGCACAACTTAACACCACCCACAACAAAATCTTGAAGTACCATTGTAACACCTATATCATCAAATATTAAAAAAAATAAGGAATTAAAAAAAAATCCCCTTCAAAATCACTTAACGTCATGTAATATCGTCTCAAACGTCAATCGAGATAATTCTAAACATATACTTTCACTAACTTATAGTTTAGTGACATTAGGCCCACTACAACGTCTACAAAATGTACAAAAATCCACTCCCGCGCACCGCAGCGTGAGAATTTGCAAGTGTTAATGTTCAGCATGGAGTAGAGAGTAAATGGAATGATCATATAGGTGGGCAAATCAAATAGTATTAGTTATCAATTATGTGAAACTAGCTAAGGTTTAACAATACAGTAAACCTTTGTTATAATCACACATTGGTATTATGCTACCAATGTGTGATTAACCAAGATATAGATTGGGGCGTTAATATTGCAACTCATGATGAGTTGAAAAATGCATCAATGTTCTTTATTAGCTGTCTTTTACAATATTTATAACAATCTAGGGAATCTACGAGAATGAATAATACAATGATATAACATTGTTGTTATATCATTGTATTATTGCAAGCACAGAATGAGAATTGAGAATTCGCTCGTTTAGTTTATAAGGCACCTAAGGAAACACAAGACATTTGTTTACCGAAAGTACGCAGTTACAGAAGTAAGCGTATGTTGCATTCCATTCGCTACTTCTCCATGACATTAGACAACGTTTAGTAATATGAACGTAATTATGTAAACGGTATTGCGAGTAAGACGAATCGTTTGAGAAAACATGTCGATTCGATGCGCCTGCGTCCGCCTCAGTTTTGTGTGTGTTTTGTGGTATCTTTGTCATTACATATTTGTTTCTAAAGTTGAAATGTATGTGTTACATGTAGCGTTACAGCATATGGGATCTTGTTGTTAGTTTAAGTAACAACAACTGCTAAGCTTTGCTTTCACGTGAGGAAGTAGATCGATGGACTCCGTGTGTGATTCTCCGAGGTGCTAGAGTCAGGATAACAAAATCTAACTGTAGTTGACTATTGAGATGTAGACTAATAGAAGTATTGAAGAAGTAAACATGATGCACCGACCCCATAAGTAAGAAAGTCGGTAGCGGACTGATAACCATTCTAGAGCATTCTGGGTTAGACAGTTTGTCTCACCACAAAGAAGAACTCTCAATAGGACCACGATAATATCACATGCCCTTTTATAAAATGATTTCAAGCCGATATTTTTTATATATTTCATTTTTAACCTTCACTTTTAACCATAACCGACACCGAACACCACCATTCCCCATAACGTGGCCTTGACAAAAACCTCAACTTTCCATTGGGCAACACACCACCCTTATACGTCCACTATAAAGGCACTCACACACTGACAGTGATTGTTCGCGCCTTATACAGCATCGAAAGCTATACTTGTGACTTTTGATGCGATGCGGAGATAAAAAATAATGGGTTTATGAATATGGTGTTCAAATTGTAGGGTTGGGTGTAGGGTTACCATCATGCTTAAAGTTCGGACAAAGACAAGGTCGAATTTTTCTGGACATCTGCGGCTATTTGGCCCGCCGTAGCTCGCCCTTTTTCTGGGATTATGAAACAAAATAAATTGTACTACTACGTTTTATTACTAACACTGAGGTTTTTTGGCCGAAATAAACAGTTAATTTTAATAATAATTAACCCGTGTTGTGGTCACCTTCGGTCATAAAATAAGGATCTTTTGTGTAAATGTAATCAAAGAGTTCTAGACCTTGGGTTATGATCTGTCAATCTGTCTGTCGGTGAGTTTTTAGTCAGATCTTACCCTACGTAAAAGAAGATCTGTTATAATTATGAGTCATTATTAGATAACGAAAAGTGTCGGTACGTGTGTTGTAAAAGTTTAATTCATACTTTGATTAACAAGCAAGGTTGTTAGACGGAAGGATGTCAAGTTTTTACGTCTATTAAGACTTGTCAGATTTAATTTGACAGCTTTATTAACAGCGCACTTCAAAGTTTTATTGATTTGTTAACCACAAACGTATGTGTAACATTATGAGCTTTCATTTGACCAATGTCAAGGTTTATTAAAGCTATAGAAGTCCTATATCACGATGTTTTTAGTAGACTTAATTTTACCCTATTAACTAAGGTAATGGTAACTAGGTAGGCTGCTGAGCATGAGGTCCTGGGTTCGATTCCCGGGTCGGGCAAATTATTATTGGGTTTTTCCATCAGGAAATTCTCAGTAGCAGTCACGGAGTCTGAATTCGTGCCCGGTTGATGGCATAAGGCTCGCCTCCTTTTAAATGGGACTTATACAAAACTGGTAAAATTTGGGCGTACTATTAGGTATAGGTACCACTGCACAACCCTTCGGGGATTACATTGATGTTATGTTATGTTATGTAAATAGATTAGCTTATCTGCCTAACCTTGTCCTAAATATGTTAGAGAAGGATTCCAGTCTAACCGCATGCTATTAGTTTACATGGAGCAATGGCCTAGCTGACTGCCACGACCCATTTACTGGGTGATACGGTACCCCACGGTAAGACAAGTTGCATGACTTTCGGGCTACCCTCACGACCATCAAAGCACTACAAATGAAGTTTTAGGTCTTGAACTGCATTTATAAAATCTAATTGAGGCCTTTATTTACCTCTTAAGGAGAGGCCAATTACCCAGTTACCATTAAACCTATTTCGAACACCTTTCAGCTTTAAAGTTTTATTATTCGCCTCACATAGCCGCGCCATTCACTGTACCGACATACTGACAAACTATTGTCAATATTAACTATGCACATAACTTAAAACACGTTAACTATAGAACCATTTAACGTAGACCTATGTATTGTGATAATTTTCAAACAAACTCATTCGTTGGACAAGTCAAATTATGCTGGTGGTACAACCAGTATACAAAGACCTCTCGTAGCTAACAGTTTGGTTTGGATAAGGGATCAGGTTATGTTAGTTATATTTATTCATTATGTAAGGATGTTTCTAACTTGTTTATATACAAGTCACGATTTTCATGTCTTGAAACCTTCCTGGCTTTACTGTTGATATTGTTTAAGGGAATAAAAGATCTCTTAACAGTTGCGCTGAAGAAACTACGATATTACAGATGTATGGAACAATACATAGTTGAGTAGTTCTAGAGTTCCGGTAACAGTAGATACAGCTGATCTAGTTAATTGTTAATTGACACGTGTGGTTTGGTTGTTAAAGCTAAATAAACATCATTATAATATGTCTTCAAGTGTATTTGGAAGAAAACAGTATCCATGAAGTCGCGTTGTTGCTAGTATCAACTTAAAAAAAGTACTTACCATAAATATGTATTTGATCACCTTTTTCATCCCAAAACGAAATTGCTTTACTACCAAAGCCACATTCGTGTAGAGGAACATCATCTCTCATTTCCGTACGTTTGTTGACCATCATCATCATCAACCACAGCTCTACTTCGACTAAAACGATCTCCTATTCAAACTCAATTCATGACCGCACTTCTAGATTCGGAATAGGTCTGAACCGATCGAAATAGCTAAAGCTTGTTATTAGTATGGCCATGCAGTAAAAGCATAAAGAAGGCCCTATTATTTTATAGCATTCGTTGTCTAGAAGCGTGGCCACTAAATCAATTACATAAAAAATTAAAAAGAAATCCTTCTCAAATAGACTGTTACCGTGATCTCTGCTTCAGACTCATTATGGAGGATATTGAGCCTGACCTGCCTCGCTCAATATCACACACTTTTTTGCAACACATTTGACACATTTGACTAAAATAATATTTCAACAAGGAAATAATATATAATCACACCACTATCACTGACACAAAAAAACCCACTGAATCACAGTTTTTTTTTTCTCTTTAAACTAAACTTTTCTTAATAAATTAATCATTTAAAATAACAATGTACCACTAAAATTTCGAGCTGCAAAAATTAACTGAATGCACTGTACTTTTATGAATGTTCTGAACTGCAAGAATTATCTGAATTTCTTGTACTTTCGCAGTTTATGTATGTTTCTTTCAAGTCGCGGTACAATACTGAAAATTTTCAGCTGAATGATAATGAAAAAGTAATCAACACGTATAAATTAAGTCCTATCTGTTATGACGCGGGTTACTGATAGTAGATTAATGATAATATGATAACAAACGACCTTCCCAGGCTGTTTCACTGATATTATTGTGATTTTGAAATTGATAATTGTTTTTTTAGCTAATTATATATTTTTAAGTCCGTACTGCAGATTGTGACGCCATTTGTTGCGGGTTTTGACGAATGTTTCATGACCTTGAGTATTTTTGTTGATCAAGCAATTTCGTATTTACTAACTCGATTCACCTACACAATAATGTAAATTTTAATGTTTATGTACCTATTAGGACAGAATTCAGATCGTTGTTTATAAAATACAAGCTTTTGTCCATGTCTTTGTCCGCATGGTGGTCTTAAATTATTATCCCACGGGTTCGTACGCAGAACGACCAATCAAGCTACACAGAACCAGTATAACCGGATCTTTCATTGTACGGAAAAATAATATAGAACGAGGCCATTTTATACTGGAAATTGATACCTTGATGGGGCGCCGTGTGTACTTCTGGGATATAAAAGTATCCTGCACCTGATAAGGCTTGAAAAAGTTAGTTGGTAGTATGCTTTATGAAAAAATACTAATTTTGCGAGTTCATAAACAATACAGTAGATAGATACTAATTAGGTACTTATGACGTAAAAGGAAAACATAATATATCTATTATCTATCGATTTTTCCAATCTCTATTGCTTTATATCAAATGTTACATTTTTCTATCGGTCATATACTTACTTGGTATTTAGATAAGCGATCGTAAATGAACAGCCACAAAGTCGCAAATTCACGTGTTAATGATATATCAATCAAAAAGGGATTAAGAAAGAATTTTGTTTTCCTTTGATAGAGCGGATAGTTACTTAGTTAGGTTATCTTGGGAAAATCCAGCGGTCATAAATTACATAATTTCTATCACATATTTATGTAGCGTATGTAGTAACCATGTGGATAAACTCATGATAAATAATAGTATTATGATCAGGCAATGTCCAAATGATTAAAAAATTAAGTTCACTTGGCATAGCGGCGAAATCAATTAATCTCAAACAAACTCGTCGCCAAAATTTGGCCTGAATCAATTTAGACTGCCATCGACACGCTAAGAAGATCAATCAATCGTTCTTATATGACATAAATATGAATTGAAAGAAGATGAAGATTGGCAGAAGTGACATAAGCTTCCAAAGCGTGTCGTTTTTCTACAACGGCTTTCAAAAAGGATTGAAATTTACTCTTCAGTAGCGTTTGTCAGTTCAATATTTTTTTATTTTTCCACCAATGGTAACGCTGATAGAGTGTATCTTTTTCTAAGTCCTTAGGTCATTCTTTTGTTTCCTACCATCAGCTATACTATCGCGATAACAAAGGTCGCAGCTACGAAGTTTTAAGTTTAGCTAGGGGTAATAATGTACCCCAAATAACTAGGGACTTGTCAGATAGGCAGTCGCTCCATATGAAGCCATAACATAACATCACGGCTGTACCTAATCCCCGAAGCAAAGCGAAGGCTAGGCAGAGGTGTTCTTAATAGTCCACCCTCATTTCGCCAGTTATATTTAAGTCCCATGTTATAGGGGACGAGCCTATTGCCATCAACCGAGACATTCCTAATGTCAAAACCCAATAACAATTTACCCCACCCGGGAATCGAACCAAGGACCTCATGCTCAGCAGTCGCGATTGCAACCACTAGACCAACGACGCAGTCGCTCCATATTAAATACTGGTATTCAGCTGCACCCTAACTGGATGCAGCTGAATACCAGTATTTAACTTTTAACTAGACTAGATGTAATCCAAGATCGTTGGGCAAAGTCTACGCCGATGATGATGGAGAGTCCAAAATCAAAAGTTCCGTCTTCGGTACCTTGGCGTACGTGAGAACTCGGGCTATGAGCAATCCATGAATCAATCTTATCAATATATCGATAAGGCTTACAATAATAGAAATGTCATGTAAGTGTGAGTCAGGCTTTCAGCTGTCGTTTTTTTTTTCATTTTCTTTTTCAGTAGGTTGAACATAAACATACGTTGGGGCGGAATAGTGCATCGTGATAAATTAGTGATTGGTCTATGTGTCGCATTAGGCAATTTAATTGCGGTATTGCGTTAATTAATACGATTTTATCAAACAGTGATAAGTGAACGTTTTCAGCCTAATCTTATAGTTTTTTTTGTGTGCATAAAAGCACTTGAAAATGGACAAAGAAAAAGTAGTACGTAGCTAAGAATCGTGAGTTTATGTTAAAGTAGGAGCTCATAAGTTTTTTTTTTTCTACAGAACTCTGCTTTGTCAGTCTTTAGATGAAACCAGTTCGCTTGACTGTAAGTTTTAATAAAACAGTTTTGTCAATGTTATTGCGTGCCCATAGTGAAACGAATCCAGTTGAAGATGATCTCATAAGTAGCAAACATTACCGAAAGGATTATGAGAGCATCTGATGAATTATTTAGAATTATATAACAATTGACCGGTCAATGTGGCGACACTTGGGGGAGGCCTATGTCCAGCAGTGGACGTCTTTCGGCTGAAATGATGATGATGATGATATAAAAATTGATGACGTTAACCCTACAATACCAGCTTACCCTTATACCAACATAACATAACATAACAAAAACAATTCATACCTCATACCATCTTCAGATCGAATCTTACCGATTAAAAGTTTAATCAGACGCACTTAATCGTAACCATACCCATTATAGTGGCACCATGGACCAAATACAAATATAGTTAGTCGGTCAACTCGCGCGCATCGCGGGTTCAATGCCCGGCGCATGCATTGACGTGGTTATGCGAAGATGAGACAGTTGCGCGCGCGCAGTTCGTGTGTATTCGTCCTTTTGACGAACCTTGGCCTAGTATGATTTAGTTTTTTCGTGAATGTTGAGAAAATGTACGTGATTGCGCATAGTTTATGGTTCGTTAAGTTGTTGGTTTAAGGTTAGTTACGCTTTGATTGCTGGGTAATTATTTTATGAATAACCAAACTAATTAGGTACTATGTATGTGTACGAGTTGGTTAACTTAGTTAGAAACATATAACACATACTACTAGCGCTATGCTCAGCAGAGCATGTGGTCTCGGGTTTGATTACCAGGTAGGACGAAGTGTGTTTATCATCAAGAATATCTTAGTACTTAGCAGCCTGGAGTGTTGATTTGTGCCCGATTGATGAAAATAGGCTCACCCCCTATTAGACGAGACTTAAACATAACTTGCAAATGGTAGGTGTACTAAAAGCTTAGAGACACCTCTGACTAACCCTTCGAGGTAATAAAAGTATGATGTTTTAAGTTTGATGAGTCAGTTACTAGGATAAAACATTAGCATAGAAATTATAAATAATATTAATTTGCAGACACTAATGCATAAACCAGAAACAGTGACTAATCTATAGTCTGGCATCAAGATCTGATCATATCACATGAGCATCACTTAGCAACGTTTATAAAGCAAATGAACCATTACTTAGGTACCTACTAAGTACATTATCTACTTTGTGTTGTACAATAACTCGAAAGTAATTTTAACCCTTAAAGACCAATTATTTCTGAGGTATAAAATTAACCCTGAGTAATTTTGTACCACATAATTGGTGTGTTATGAACGGGTTGACAGCCTCGTTGATCTAGTGGCCGCAAGCGCGACTACTGAGCCTGAGGTCCTTGTTTGATTCCCAGGTCGGGCAAAGTGTTATTGGGTTTTTCCATCAGGAATTTCTCAGTAGCAGCCACGGAGTCCGGATTGTGCCCGGTTGATGGCAATAGGCTCGCTCTTAATACATGGGACTTAAACATAACTGGCGAAATGTGGGTGTACTCTGGATAGGATACACCTCTGCCCAACCTTTCGAGGATTACAGGCGTGATGTTATGTTATGATATGAATGGGTTCTCAGAAGCCCGAAAGTTTAACAACCAGTGGCACCAAAGGGTATCGTTACCCAGTAACTGGGTTGTGGAGGTTTGATAGACCGTCGCTCCATATAAAATACTGGTATTCAGCTTAATCCGCTTAGACTGGAATTTGCCTCCTTACTTAGTTAGGAAACAGCTTAGGCAGATGATGATGACAAAGGGTGTAATTTGTACTCCGAAAAAATGGCTGATGAACATAATTTCATCCCAATTGAGTAAATGATGGACACTACACACATTTTCAATATTATTCTGTCTGCTATACAATACTACAATAACTTCAACTTAGAATAAACCTGTAGCTAAACCATAAATTAAGCGTGGTAAGCCGGTAACAGAGCTACTAAAAAAGTTACATACTAATAAGCCAATAAAAAAAAATATGGCTTTTTGTCTCGCCATATAATTTTAAAACAATAAAAATTTTCTTTAACTTAAACGTCTTTACTATTCCAAGCACGCTCGATAAGCCCATCTTATTCCCATAAATTCATGACAAGATTATTAACCGAACGCTTAGCTACTCGACTAGTCCAAATAACGTCCACTTGCATTACGAGTCTCAATACAATTCGTCATACCAAATGATAGCAGTTACTCATACGTATAAACTCGACTAAAATTAGAGTCTGAACGAGGCATGGAACAGATGGGACACTTGGTTTGAAATTATTTGAATTAATTGAATTTAGGTGTCGATTATAGACTTTTTTAAAAAGACTGTAAATGTTACTGTGACCGGGATCTATAAACGGCAATTAGCACTTACTCATTCCTGACACTGTAAACAATTTTGTAACTGTAAAAATTAGAACAAATCTAAGTCAAAAAACATTCTACGTAACGTTTCTAAACGCTGGCTTAAGGATCGTTTACTCACATCTGTACAAACTTTTATAATCACATGCAATGTCACGGAATTGAGGTGCTATAAGGACAGCAGTCTAAGAAGAATTGGTCAATAAATATTTGCAATGTGAAGTGGCAAGTGTCTTGTTTGTTTTTATAATGTCTATTTCCTAACTGGTTCGAAAAATATTACATAGTGTTTTTGCTAGTTTTTGTTTTGCTTTCATATCCTGCGGTTAGATGTTAAGGAAATTAATAACTAGCAACATAGAATGTAGAATGATGCATTACAATAATGACAAATTGCATCATGAAACTACACCAGACTAAATATTTAAACAACAGTTACAAAAAACAAACATGACACACCAAATTCAACAATAATTACGGTTGCTCACAAATTGACACATTTCCGAAACATTTGACACATTTCCGAGACATTTGACAGCTAGCGCATACTTTTGACACATTTTTGTGCAATTTTGCATCTGTTACCAGCTGGTTTATCGGTAATTATTTTTTATGAAGTAACTGGGGTCGCAGCAGGCCATGAAAGAGATGGCGGAACGAACGGACATAAATAACTGGAAGGAAGACGCGCGGGTTCGTGAGAAATGGATGTAGTGGAGGGAGGCCTTGCCCAGGAGTGGGACAAAACAAAGTGAAAGCTCGGGAATATATACACAAGAAGTTAGTAGATTCGTCTCTGAACTAAGTTGTTATAGTTTTTCTTGTTTATCTCTCTTAACTTTATAAAGTTTAATATACGAGTATGTATGTATATAAGTATTTATTCTTATATATTTTAGTTATAAATATTTTCTAGTCTTTTTTTCTGTTATTGCACCTACTGTATATTGTCTCTGCATCACCCTAAGGTAGACTGGTAGAAAATGCCTATGGCATTAAGTCCGCCTTTGTACAGTTTTTTTACTTGTGCATAAAGTTTTAATAAATAAATAAATAAAATAAAACAGGCTAGAAAAAAAAACAATATTCAGGCTTTTTATTCTACCTCAGTAAAAGAAGTTTAACTATTTTAGGCTTCGGACTTCCAATGTCACAGGGGTTTTGTAAAAACATGAGATGTATGTCTTTGCATTACCATCAGTTTTCTTACTTCCAAAGAGCAGCTTATTATCCTGTTTCAGGTACACAGATCGCACCGTGCTTCGTTATTATTCACTTTGCTACTATAAATATGTTTTTCGAAGGTTATTTCTAAGACCCTCGCCCAGAAGCCAAGAATAATGTCTATTAGATACTACTACATGTAAGTGAAATCTAATGGATGTAAAAATACTCTTAACGAAGCCGAAAAGCACTCGACCATACCTGGGAACCTTCGATAGAGAAATTGGGGTTCAAAGTTCCAATTTCTTTTTTATTTAATGTTATAACTTTATTTTAAATACGTCCATGATCCCCGTACTATTCAATGTATCCATCAACACAATGTTTTGAGTGCATTACATTGAGTCCTACCGTAAAACGTGATTTTTAAAAGCCGTTTCCCAGCAATAGTTTTTGCTTAAAGTTACATAATGTGATGTACTGGGTGTTTGGTTGACGGCTTCATGAAGGGGCTTTACGCCTTGTATACTTATTTATTCGAGATTGGAAACATGAAGACTACCAGACAAATTCACTGGTCTATTTTTCCCACTGTTTGGCGATAATCCCTTTAATTCCTGTCTCTTCTGCCACCTAATCTATACAACAATAGATGTTTAACTGAAAGCCGGTACACCGCGGTACCCGCCGAGTGGAATGCATGAGTCAAATTGATTAAGCATGCGTTCGAAGTGGCCTTAATTTTGAAACGGGTAATTTTGCGACATTTTGTTTTAAGTGTCTGTTTATGTAAGATTGATCTTTTTTGAGGTTTTAATTTGTTGTTGATCTAGATTGTTTGGGTTGATAAGATGTGGGACTGTTATTTGAAAGGATAATTACATCTACAAGAATTGATGGAAAGGATGTGAAGGGTTTTGTGGTCTTACCACATCTGAATTAAAAACAGAAATTGGAAGTTTTAGTAAGTAACCAACGTGAAATAAAATTAAAAAACTCCAAATAACATTGGACAAGGGAAAGAATATGATGATGGGTAAGTAATCAACAATTGTATCTAAAGCCGGTATTTATAAACTTTACTTAGAGAACTTTGGCTTAGAAATGTTCCCATCTCTGTCTTCCATTTGTTATTTGAAGTGTGACAGCTGTGTGAGAGTGACAGGAATAACAACACAGAACAGTAAAAAGGAATAACGGCTACTAAGTCATCAGTATAGTTCTAGATGTCGTCCAACCATACCTACTTCTAAAGCAAATGAGTACTGATGCAAATTCAGGTAAAGACTATTTGAATCCAACCAGCTCCTTGTAAGGCTGGTGTATGGTGTTTATAATTTTCAAAAGATTATGAAAGATACTGCATTATGAATAGCGGTTCATACACGCACATAAGCATATACCTAACTAACTACCTTCACCCATTTCACGCGATAAGACACTGATAACATCTCCGGATTACCCAAATGACGACAATAAAAGATGCAAGTAATAATCCTGTTGATAATGAGTTAAAATCTATTCAAACCCTTGTTTCCAATTGATGTTATTTTCAGTTAAACAAAAATCAACTTTGGGTCTGTGAAAATTAGATTGATTTCAGAATGGCTTCTAAAAAAGTCGTAAAGCAAACTAAACCAGATGATATCATCTGCCGTAGCATTTTCCCAGCTATGTCTGCTTTCCGTGAAACCGGATGCAGCTGAATACCTACCCATATTTTACATGGAGCGACCGCAAACTAAACTTAACTTTATGTGCGGATTTTAAAGTTGTTTTTCTAGAAACACTTGTTTGTTGATATGTTTGGAGATTGAATCGCGAACGCAGAATAGGTAGCTGTTCATCAGCCATCGTCGATAAATGTTGTTATAATTATGTTGTAATAGTCAATATGTTTGACCTTCCAGTCGATTTGTTTTGAAGGTGTGGTCTATCACGGATTTATGTACCTAAGTCATTTTAGAATTGGTATTTTAATATAAAGCCAACACTCCTTGGGTCCGTTTCTAACAAAGGACCAATTTGAAACTTTCAAGTCATCATCTGCCTCGCCTTTTCATAACTATGTTAGGGTCGGCTTTCAGTGTAAACGGATGCAGCTGAGTATCAGTATTTTACATGGAGCGGCTGCCTATCTAACAAAGAAAGACCACTCTCTTGGAAACAATCATTACAATTAATGTTAGCTTTATCTACTTAACTTTCTGCTATCGGACTTTATTACTGTGTATGTGTAAATTCGAGTCTGCCCTGAAAGAGTTGTACTAATCGTCCTGAAAAACTATAGTGGGTTTGACCAGCCATGTAGGCATTGTAGGCCTCCTAATAGTGCAAATAATAAGGCAAAAAACGTATAAAAAAGAAAGTTTCACTTACATGGAACGTAATGTCTAATTAGAACAACTTATTAAAACTTATATTTGGCAGTAAGAGTCCATTGTAGATTGTGGGTGTTGCCATATTAGTGAATTTTATGAATTTGTGTGAGCCGTTTTTCTCTCATTGTGCCAATTTTGACTAATATTAACATCTAGTTAGGGACTGTTTTATCTACAAAGAAATGTAGGCACGCCTTTTACAAAGGCAACTTTCTCTGGTGACAAGAAGAGGGGCAACAAATATCGTGTTTCGCGACCCCGAAGCGCTTCGAAATCCCGGAATTTTGTCGGAGAGACTCTCTGACAAATATCCAGGATTTCGATGCAGTTGAAATGATGTTTATTTCTGTAATTATTGTTTTAAAACTAGATGACGTCGGTATTTCCTGGAGACCTGGCTGACTGATCCCAAGGAAAAAAACATTATAAACTCTAAACATTATGTGAGTGTTTTTACGTTCAAAAGATAACAGTCATCATCTCTGAAACAGGCAAGAAATTCTACCACAAACATTCTCAAAAATAGTTTTCAAAACCACCACCACACCGGATTAGGCCAGCGGTTTGTCCTAGTTACATCACCTATATAATATTTATATATATTTCAGTCACAGGATGCGGGTACTTGATTCAAATAGCACATATGTATGTACAGTGACCCGACCGAATGTCATTCACCTTGTAATAACATTTGGGTCAGTTTTCGCGATCGGCGCTAAGGGTAGGCACACAGTGGGGTCAGTGCGGTTTAAAAAAACATTAAATTATATTATTTTACAAAAAGATCTGAAAAAATATGAAATAAAATAAAATGTAGGTAATATTTTTAGGACATGCCGGTTTCCTCACGATGTTTTTCCTTCACCGTTTTTTTTTCGTGAGGAAACCAGCATGTCCTAGAACCAAGAATTCGAAGACATGTGACATCTACCAACCCGCACTGGGCCCGTGCGGTGGATTATAGCCCATTCCCTTGAGGCCTGCGACCCAGCAGTGGGAACATTAATAGGCTGATTATGCTTATGCTTGCTTATGCTTAATATTTTTAGAATTAAATAAAATTATTTTAATATGTGACATCACTCAATCCGCAGCTGGTTCGCGTTGTGGATTATGGCCCACTACACCTCACTGCGAGGAGGTGTTGTGTCCCATTAGTGGGAACAGCTACTGGCTGATTATGCCAAATATAGGTTTAAGATTTTAAATCCTACTATCCTACTAATATTATAAATGCGAAAGTTTGTGAGAATGGATGGATGAAAAAAAACTTCTGAACAGATTTGTATGAAATTTAGCATACAGATAGCTTATAACCTGGATTAACACATAGGATACTTTTTATCCCGGTAGTATGATCCCGTGGGACAATTAATCGAACTCCACGCAGGCGAGAGAGAGCAGCGGTGGCCCAGTGGTGGAGACCCCGACTTACGAGCAGTAAGTCGTGGGTTCGAACCCAGCCAGGCGCATTACTTTGTGTAAGTTATTTCATCACCACTGCTCTCAAAAACGGTGAACATCGTAAAACATCGTGAGGAAACCGGCATGTCCTAGAACCAAAAATTCGAAGACATGTGACATTTACCAACCCGCACTGGGCCCGCGTGGTGGATTATAGCCCATTCCCTCTCATAGAGAGGAGGCCTGCATCCCAGCAGTGGGAACATTAATAGGCTGATTATGCTATGCATAGTTAGAAAATAAATGCAGAAAAATGCAAATAATGACTATCTATGTTTTGCAAAATGTAAGTACACAGTGAAAGTGAAGCTTTTACAAAAACACTTTCATTTTCACACACTTTACATAAAAGTGATTAGGATAGTTTGAGTAAAAAGAAAAGTGCACGATAACAATGTTACAGCCGTGTTGCAGTCTGCTGAAATAGTCACGCGTTGCTGTAAGGTCACATTGTTATTGAGAAACGTAATTATGACATTAACGATCAATATAAGATGTTGAGGAAAGATTATAACAACCAAAAGCTAAGGGAACAAATTAAATAGGGAGGTTATTAAGTGTTAATAGCTTAGTAGTACTTCAAACGTAATGCTTATGATCTTAAATGGATTGAAATAAAAAAATGATTGTTCCGTAAGTGAAACTTGTAATGTGCCTTCTTCTACATATTACTTCTGATTACTCAAATGTTTTAGCTGAAGTTTTCTTAAGATTAATAAAATAAAATTAAAATAATAAATCTAGTTTACAGAGTAACATAACTGAGATGACTAATTTAAAAAGAAGTATAGAAGAGATGCTGTGTGCCTCAAATTAGTTGTGATAAAGGATGGAGAATGTTGATGATGATGACGATGATGTTATTTTAAATGAAATCCATAGGTACCCTAAATAAATATCTATTTTGTGTTAAGTTTAAAAAATAACAATAAACAATTTTACAAAGTAAAATCGACCTTACCTTTACCTTTCTCCCGTACAAAACACTTGACTCGCAACAAAGAAGAAAAACATTGTAAAAAAGAATCCTTGAACACAGTCTAAATAATGACACCTTCAAATCACTGCACAATGCACATCTTCTCTCGTCAACTTATCTTAACGAACTGCCGAGAATTAGGTTATGTTAGTGTAAGACGGATTACAACATGTTTGTCTGTCTCGCAAACGAAGAAAGGGTAATAAATGCCAATGTCAAATAAATAAGCACTAACTTCGAACTAAGTTACGTTAAGTAGCGAGTATGTGCGAAAATTACGAAGGTCGGACTTAGCTGAAAATATTGGTTAACGTGTTGTTTTGGTAATTAAAATTGAGGTGTGGCCTGCTTATTGTTATTCCCGTGATTATTTTAGTCGAACTATTAAGAAAAAACTAAAGAAAGACCAACTATTTGTATACTGACGCATGGTGTGCTAAATAAAAAAAGGAAAACACACACAAAGCAATTTCTTTTTAATTTTTTTTATGGCTATTAAAACGCTCTTTTTAATGTCATTTACAATTAAATAGAATTTGATTCTAATTGTAAAAGGCGTGACGCATTTTTCTTCTAAATGTCAAGAGATAATATCTATCTACTATGACGATGGACCAGAGTATTCACGAATACTCTCTTGTGTAAGATTGTGCTGTCAGAAAAAATCTGAATATTTTTATTGTTGAAAATCTTGTTATAGTTTTAGACAGGGCTTTATTTACTACTTCGTTGTGTGTTGCATCGGTCAATAGACAATTAATCAAACAATAATGATATTGACGCAATCGTAGGCCTATCGTGAGCAACCTTCAGCAGCAGGTTGTTTTATTACTAAGATAGATTGAGCTAGAAAATGATCGATGAAGATCGGACAATTGATTACGGTCAGTTGGAATTACATTGACAGTACATTGTGTAGTATTTAATCATACAAGTCGGTATTAATAATATTACCATTTAGAAGGTTTCTTTAAGTTTGACACGGAATACCTTATATTCTATTTATTTTTTTAAATTAACCACATAATAACACTTTGTATAATATCAGTTAAAATTAAAAACATAATTATAGAAGGTGCCTCATTGGTTTAGTGATCGTAAGCGCTACTGCTGACCATAAGGTCCCGGTTTCAATTCTCAGTTTGAGTATAATGTTATTGCGCTTTTTTATCAGGAATTTCACTGTAGTAGCCAGAAGTCTAGATCATTGGCCCAGTTGCTGGAAAACGGGTCGCCCCTATTAATATTATCCAAACATAATCCTCTGCCTAAACCGCAAGTACCAGGGGTACAATAACAAGAAGAAGTTTTATAAGTTCAAAATTATCAAAAAATATATAGCAAAACACATAAAAAAGGAAATAAACAACTCCCACTGTATGCCAATCCTAATTTACATTAATCCCATCCCATACATGGACACCAAACCTAGCCTGTTCTGTAGCCATAACACAAGTAATTCAACAAGCTCCACCGGCCATATTTACATGTTCTCATGTTCCGGTAGATCTTATCATCTCATTCGTGATCTTTGCGTGTGTTTTCACCAAAACTAGCTCTTATTAAACGGTTTTTTATGTAAGTACTTGAATGGCCTAGATTTCAAGGATTTAGATAAGAAGTAACTACCCATACATGTAGGTATGTGTCATAATTCTAATTATGAGCATATATGTACATGCGAGACGCACGGGAACGGTCAATGTGGCGACACTTGGGGGAGGCGTATGTCTAGCAGTGGACGTCTTTCGGCTGAAATGATGATGATGATGATGTACATGCTAAACATCACGCCTGTAATCCTCGAAGAGTAAGGTAGAGGTGTACCTCTACCTATGTGAAGTATACCCACAATTCGCTAGTTATGCTTTAGTCCCTAGTCAATGGTGGTGAGTATAATGCTATCAACAGGGTCAACTCTAGGTTCTCTTAAGAAAACTATTTCTGAAAAGAAGACATGAAAATGACTGAAAAATATCTTGGTTAGAACTTTTAGATCTCCCACTCATCATCAGTTAGTTACCTACTGTACCAGTTTGTCACCAACAGAAATGCGATGAAGCGAAAATAAACAGTGAGTCTTCGACAGGCATGCTACCGACATTAGTCAGAAACAGATATTTTTCAGTGTCACAGTATAGCAGAAAAATATTGTTATTTTTCTTGCTCTATCCTGAAAGATGAGACTTGAAAACACAATTAAAAATATTATGAAAAGATAAAATTATTATCTTTTTACCCGACTCGTTAAATTTTTTTTTCTACCAAATCTATCGAATAGGGTATCAAAATGAAGGAAATTAAAAGTAGATTACAAAAATATAGGTACTTAATACAATTTGTAGTCGGGATTTTTGATACTTTAATTAAATTTTACTTTCTATAAAAGGCAATATTGGGAAATGCTGAACCAATTTCAGGAATCCTATCACTAATGAAAAACTAATAAGTACCGAGTGCCTTCGTACCTATAAAATCAAATCGCAGCTATTACAAATATTGTAGTTAATCCAAACATCAAACTTATAAACTATTCAATAAGAAAAACAAACTTGACTTTACAAACCAACAAAAAGTAACCAAAAATTGCAATACCGTGTATCGTAACTAATTGGTCTCCACTCAGTAGCAACCATGTCCGCTGTTTAGAGTATTATTCAATTGAAAGACACTAAATGTCACATAAATCTCAATGACACTGATGGGCAATGGCTGGCCCTTTCTCATGGGCCCGTTACCATGGGAACCGGATAAATAGGATAAATACCTATCAAAACATTACTTGGGCCACTTTAAACTTAAAATGAGTTTTTTTTTTCGAAGTAGGAAGTGTTGAAAAAGAGAAAAGATGTTTGGTAATGTAACTTTCTTGTAAGCTATTGTTTTCTTACATAATTATGTGCATAAAATTAAGTGTTTCTTAATACTTGTAATGTTTATACAAGAAGGAAATGCAAACAAAGTAAGTAGCTTCGGATTCTTACAAAAAAGTCTTATGTGATAATACTAAACTAACTATAAACACCACTTATATCAATTACGTTTATACAGCGCCAACAATGTAAACAAAATTCAAAAGGAACACAAAAAAGCTTCCAAATACCGGCGCACGCGACAGGTGCGCGAGCCCGCCCGAGCTCGGCCGACCACCGCCGAAGGTGCACGAAGGTGGCCGAACGCGTTTGTTTTTATTTTTTTTCCTTCCCGATATAACGCGTGCCGCTCATTCAGGGATCGTGACACTTGCACTCACGCGCACTTTTTTGTGTTTTTTCGAATGTTTCCGCTAATACGTTTGTCGGCAAATAGGCGGGGAATTTATGAGAGGATGTGGTCTTATTGTTGACGCCAGTTTCAAGTACAGACTTAGAGCATTATAAGATATAGATTTGTAATCGTCTACAGAAGGCTTATAACTAATACTAATTAGTTAGATTATATTATCATTGATTCCGTGTAGTGGTACCGAATTACCCAGTAAATGGTTTGTGGAGGTCAGAAAGGCAGTCATTCCGTGTAAAATACAGATCTTCAGCTGCATCTAGTCAGACTGGAAGCCGACATCAACATAATTGGGAAAACGCTAGGCAGATCATTATGATTTCGCCTAACATCAAAAAAAAATCTCCTCTACAGTTTGTGTAACCGACCTTACTATTCAACTTAAACATTCACACTTTTCAGGATTATACAAATTAAATTCCTTGATTGACTGACTCATCAGCAATTATTTGTGTTTCTAAATAAAGATTGTTTAAAAACTTGAGCAGAACAGGAAATTCCAGTGACGCTGCCAGTCTTTATTAACAGACCTATTTAATTTAACCAATATTGTTCAACAGCTGAATAAACAGCAAAACGTGAGTTTTGAGAAACACCTATTTTAAATTGAAGAAAATAGGTGACCTGAATAAAACTGTTCATATATTATGTCTATTTTACCTAGAATGTTCCTTAAAGTAAGCATGAACTAATATCGTCCATCCAGTGATTTTATACCTGGCGCTAGCTTCTGGGTATGAGAATGAGATCATACTAAGAAAATAAGAAAGGCGACGTACCTGTTGTCTGCGGGACAGAGCACTACATTCTCCCATTTAAAAAGTCGGTGCCGAACTTCGTCGCAATCAATACATTATTTAAAGAGCCAAGCAGTAACCAACAAACAAATAACAAGAAGTAGAAATTATGGTATGTAGTTAACAAGGGTAATTAGCTTCTAGCAGTCCCAATTAAGTCATCATAAAGTTTCCCAAAACATCAAAACAGTGGGAGTTTTGCCTGATATTATTTATTCAGAAAAACCACCCCTGTTAGACTAACAGCTGACTGATAGCCTGGCACAGGTAGACACTAAGGTTTCGTGCTAGGCACCGAACGACGCCGAGTGAGACGTATGGTATTCCAATTGCCACCTTTTAAAACTACAGCATAGAAATATTTTATAAACGTAGCTGAAATAAAGAGGCCTAAATTAAATTTATAAGGCTATTTTTTAAGAACACTCGTCCTATTCGCATACCGCCTATAATAGGGAATAACGTTCATTTCAAAGTTTCGATGTACCTTCGAACAGGCCCGTATCTTCGTTGACGGTCTTAAAGAGTAGACCCTTGGTTCGTCATCATCTGCGTCACCTTTTCCCAACTAGGTTGGAGTTGACTTCCAGTCTAACCGGATGCACCTGAATACCAGTATTTTATATGGAGCGACTGCCTATCTGACCTCTACAGCCCTGTTAGAACTGGGTAATACGATAGCCCTAGGTAAGATTGGTTGTCAGATTTTTGGGCTACTGACTACCTGTAACGACTGTCAAAGATCTACAAATGACAGCTGGGCCAAACGGCTTAACGTGCTTTCCGAGGCACGGAGGAAACTCGGTAAGTAATGGGAGGTCACCCATCCACGGACCAAACTTGGCAAGAAGACCACAATCAGTTTATAGTGACAAGTACTTGAGGTACTCGTAGCTCTACTAGATGTATAATAAACCTCACTGTGATACAAAACTATGGTATGTAGATAAACATAAATAAAATTGTCGAGATGCCGCTACGATTATTATCATTCAATAATAACTAACAGTCAAGCGTCAATCTTTTAAATTGCACTCACATTAAACGACCGTTTACTTGGCATTGAAAATTATGTTATTTAAGTAGTTTAGATTGAAATATATGGTTATTTGCAACAACGCTGTACAATGACGGAAAACTTGGAAAACAAAGTAATATCTTATTAAATTAATTCGTTATTATTACAGAAATATCTGATATAATCATTGGCTTATTATTAACGATAGATTGAAGTTGATGATTCTATTAGTATTGTTAATGTAATGGCATCACTCTATGTATTATGTGTAAACATGTGATACAATATACAACGCCATAAACAGGTCTTCATGAACTCATAAATCTTGTTTACATGTAATTGTTTAAGGTAAAACAATTTATGGAACAAAGCCTGTAACCTCGGATCTCTGTGATTAATAACTAATCGTCATAGTAAACTTTCGATACATTTACAGTGAACTTTAAGAAAGGGGTTTTGAAAATACCAGTAAATATATGTAATTATAACATTATTGATCTTTTTTTTTTTTTTTTTTTTTTTTTTTCCGGATGGGAAATCATCAAATGACCCCCCCCCACTCTGGGCGGAGCGGAAGGGAGTGTCAGACTTGTACTGACTAAAACCCATCCATGTTCCTTCTTTGCCCTTTGTGTTCCAGGGCCACGGTATCTCTTTCGAACAGTCCCGCAGCCCTGGCAGGCATCAGCCCTTGCGGACCCCTACTTATTTGCAACATGATTGATCTTTGACAGTCGTTATAGGTAGTCAGTGGCCCAAAAAGTCTGACAACCAGTCTTACCAAGGGGTATCGTATTACCCAGTACTAATTGGGCTGTGGAGGTCAGATAGGCAGTCGGTCCATGTAAAATACTGGTATTCAGCTGCATCCGGTTAGACTGGAAGCCGACCCCAACATAGTTGGGAAAAGGCTAAGCAGATGATGATGATGATGATATGTAATTATAACCTGAGAAGAATAAGACTTATTGGAGAAGATAACCAGTTAAAGCTACCTTCTATCAGTGACAAAGATTGGAAAAGTCAAAAATGTATTGAATTGTCACAAGCTACCGAAAACTTTGTTGAAAGTAGGGTGCGAAATTATTAAAATATATTTTTTTTTTTATAGTTGCCATGATAATTATAGGATAGTTATCAATGCTGATTCATAATGTGATCTCTTTTTTCGACTTACAAAATGATAATTTAATTACTAAAATATTACGTAAAGAAAGACATTAAAATTACTAATTGTTTTATTCTTTGGAACTGGCATTAAAAGTAACTTAAATTTAATTTATTTTTGGTGATATAAATAAATATTTTGTTTGTTGATTAAATACAATTTTTGTGACCGTTCGATGTGACGGAAGCGGCTAATTGCGTTCGGATACACGTGAAATGTACTGTTGTGTCATAATAATCAAGATAATTATCACTTGGTACATTAATTAAAAGTCTTTTAAGAAATATTATACGCATTGAAAGCAATTTCCACTGGTCTTGTCGTTAGAATTCCAGTAATATGTTGGTGTAGACAAAATTGTCGCCGCAAACTCGCTAGTTAAGCCAAGAGGAACTGTTAACAGTGAGTAAGGTCGTAACACGCGTGCTAATGTCGACACAAAAGGTTTACCGTTGTGGACTAAGCTTTGACATAGAGTAGATAGTAAAATGGAGTCCAAGTTTCGTAAAGTCATGCGATCAAGTTAAAACACACTGGTCAGCCACTACTGCAATGAGCATCTTTGTCGATGCTTTCATATTAACCACCTCTTTCATCAGAGGCATTGCAGAAGTGTTGCATTCTCAGAGATAAAGCGATAAATAATTGCCTTATTCCCCCTGCGTTCTAAAACACAAATTACTGATAAAAGCCGCTAGGCTAAGCTGGGGCCTTAAAATGGCTGCTTCAGCAGAATCATGATAGGTTAATAATATGAATTACGTTACAATTCGTAAAATTTTTAAATTTTTCTTTCCATGTCAAAAACAGCTATGTTCCCTACGCAGGGTTTGCGTATAAAATATTAAAAATTCGTAAAATGGTCACAAAGTGACAAATTATAATGAAGTGGGACTAGCCTAGCCACGTCTGTATGCAGGCATGCCTAATGAGCTGTGGGCTAAAATAGCCAATTTATCGAGCCCTGACACAGCCAGAAGGCGTCGTGGTATACCTAGTTGAAGATTGTGGGATGGGCTAGACCAACGCAAAACCAACGACCAATGGTCTTCATTAGGCCTGGATCAAAACAACTGGAAGTCATGGGGAGAGCCTTTGACCAGCAGTGGGATGCCGCAGACTAATAGTATCAGTAGTATCCCACAGCTAGGATACAGGCCTATGTTCTGTGATAGGGGTGGGCGATAATACACTACACGGGCCCAGTACGGGAGTCACATGATGACACCATGTCTTCAAAGTTTAATCCTTACTACCGCAGAATAACCTAAAGCTTGGTCTCTGACGTTTACCTACACATGTGCTTAAGTCGTCAACCCGTCATAAAACGATGGAATTTATTGCTGAACAAGACGCGGGTTATTTCTTACTTTTGTTCTTCGAGTTGTCACGCGGTCTGTTAAAAGATGGGTGGTCCTGACTGTGAAGGTATTTAGAACAGGTGTGGATGATAGGCGGTAATTGTCGTCGTAGTTTTATGTTGCGGATACGCTGCGTCTAATGTTAAACTTGCAGATTTGAACGCAGACAACGTCTGGGTACCCGTTTGTTCTCTCGTAAATCTTGAGATCGATGTCAAAATTTTAACGTGCCCATCAAATTAATAAATTCTTTATTATAGTTTTTCATGATATTTTGCTTGAAAGTAGAGCGTTTAACACAACTGTACAAAAAATCCTCAGACGAACTTTCACGTAATCAATGTGGGAACATCAACGTTTTTTTATTTCAAAACCATGTAACATCTTCAGTTTTTATTAAATCATCAATATTTGACAACCAATTGACACTTGTACTTTTTTATTATCAATTCAGTATGACATGAAACAAGTTTTTTTACTCTTTTTTTACCCGATTCAATATCATATTGTACATGAGTGTATGCTAATACAGTAATACTTACATGCATTGTTGAGTTTTTTATACAATGTTGTCAAGTTATTATTGTGTACAATAAAACTTTTTGTCGATTAGTATCGATGATGCACGTTACGTCGTTACCTATCGATAAATGTGGTGAGGTGAAGGTAATCAACTCAACTTGAGATATTGTAATCAAAAAGTGTAGGATTCGATGTTCGTTGTGTTTTATTTGGATGAAGAATATTGCGATAAAATAATAAAACGGTTTTTAGGCACAGTGAGAGCACAGAAATGATACTGTGCAAGTTTATGTAGGTAGGTAGTATCATAATAAAGGACGCTTTACAAGAAAAATGTGATTGGACTTTTTTGTCTTCGATGATGGACAATTGAGGGATAAAAGTAAGTGTACTCACATTTTACCAGCTATGTATAAGTCCCATATAATAAGGGTCGAGCCTATTGCCATCAAACGGGCACAAATCCAGACTCCGAGACTTCCAAATAGAAAATCTTGACGATAAAACTCAGTAACACTGCCCGATCTAGAAATCGAACTAAGGACCTCATGCTCAGCAGTCACGCTTGCGACCAACTAGACCAATGCGAGTCAGACGCAGTCAGTCACTCTATTTTAATTAATGAATAAATACCTCATCTTCTCCCATTATAACGCCAGATACAATTAACACCACACCCACTTCTTTTAGTCCTTTTAATTAAAACAGCCGAACACGACTCACACACACAATAGCTCAGTAATTAATGAGGCTCGTACATCAACACGTCTCCGTGGGCGTCCTTGGTTCGATTCCCGGTAACGTTAATAATAGGCTGTCGGTTCACTGCGGTTAGCTGTTTATTAATCACCTTTAAAGATATATTTCCCTTAAAAGGTAAGGTTTGATGAGATGATACTATGGTTTGGACGGTAAAACACGTTTGACTATTTATGGAGTCATGAGTGTAGAAAATGTCATAACTGAAGATCGAAATAATATCGTTAGATCAAATGCATGTATTGTGAATTCATAATAAACAGATATTATTGAACTCTTGGTAACAGCAGCGTGTGGTTCTCGGACTCGCTAGATCTGCCTAGCCTTTTTCCAACTATGTCGGGGTCGGTTTTCAGTCTAACCGTATGCAGCTGACGACTGACGGACTGGCGGAGCAGAGGATTTTATGGAGTGACTGCCTATTTGACCTCCACAACTCAATTACTGAGTAACGCGACACGTCTTGGTAAGACTGGCTTGTTCCTATCACTTCTTCTTCTTTACGTGTCGATGAACTCATATTCTGTTAGACCAGTATAAAATTAATAAATTAAATTAAATTAATAAATAATGTAGCTAGTTAGCCACCAGCACAGCTCTAACATTTGCTTCGATTAAATCTAGAAAGGTTCAAGCGGTTGTGCATGATGGGCAGGACAGGAGGTGGAGCATATCCTGCAAAGGGGCTCCAGACTGGCTATCTGTTTGGGATGGATCGAGGATACCCCAAGGTTCCCTGGACTGTGCGATTCTTATCCAGGCCTTACCCTCAGTCATGTCGAAATGTATACAAGGACTTTGTGGTTAGAAACTCACGCTTCTAAATCCAGAGCAATGTTCCTAAATACCAGAATATTACTCAACGCGATAATTCTCTGTGATTTATGTAGGTCCACAATATTGTACGCGGAGACAAAATAATACTAACCTATATTAGCGAGTTCAATCCTATTTCTTAAACTGAGGTTACTGAAGAATATTATGAAGAAAAAAGATATTTATTTTTTGGGTAGGTTTTAGTATATGGTAGAAGTTGACCCATTCTAGGGAAGCCTAGAAGTACCTAGCCGACCACAGTCCAAGCTTTTCTCCTTGATGTTACTTCGATAGCTTTGTTCTCTTTGACAGTCTTGACAGACTTTGACAGTCGTTACAGGCAGTCTGGCCCGAATGTCTGACAACCAGTCTCACCAAGGGGTATCGTATTACTCAGTACTACCTGGGTTGTGGAGGTCAGATAAGCAGTCGCTCCATGTAAAATACAGCTGAATCCGGTCATACTGGAAGCCGAGCCCAACATAGTTAGGAAACAGCTAGGCAGATGATGGATAGATCAAAATCCTCAGGCTTGTAGTATCTCCATTCTCATTGCAGAACCAATGAGAATGGAGATACAAAAGCCAGTACCATCGGTAGCTTTAACACAGCAGACAAAGCGTGCATACCTCACTTCTCGCGGTCACTCGACACATCTCATTCCCCGAAGCGCCCGCGCATTTAGATCGTGCTCCCGTCACTGTCGCCGCGTTCGACGCTCATTCATTTGTTTTAATTGCTTGTAGCGCTAATTGAGAACTTCATTCCTTGGAATTTTATGCATTTTGTTTGTTTACATGATGCGTTAATTGTGAACAATATGACTGGAGATCTATCTATCTATAGGCTATCGGTACACCACTGTTTTATCGCTCGGGGAAATGTATGCACGCTTTCACGTTTTGGAAAACCAGTGAGTCATACAAATCAGTGTGGGATTAACTATATCCAATTGTTAAACTAGGTCAGATTTGACTCATAATCTGTTTATTTTCAGCCAAAAATTACCTCGATGGCTAGTTTCTTAGTATTTCTAATAAAAACTTGGATTTAGATGTAAACACCGATTGAGTGTGACTAATTTAATGTGACTGGACTGATAATTATATCATGCCGTGTACGACGCTAAGATTAGGTGCAAAACAAACAAATCAGATTTGATTGTGAGGCGCCATCTATACCGCCACATATGAACTAAACTGACGTAGCCTACATAGCGATATCAGAGTTCTCAGAGTTATCTGTGCGATAATCACTAATACAGCAGCCCATAAACAGCCTATCACATTGCCACAGCTGGGACATATGCCTTCTCTGTGACAGAGGGAGGGAAGCACTTGAGAAACAATCACACAACACCCGTCTGGTCCTCTGATTCTCCCTATACTTCAATATTTATACAACTATTTTGTACGTCCATTATTCCAAAAATAACGAAAATGATCCAGAAGTGTCGATGTCCTCTTTAAAGTAATTTAAATAACAATGAAATTCAGACGTCTACAACAAAACCAAAATACATCGTAAACAGAATATGTACGATACAATGTGGTTTTAAGTTTAAAAATATGTTTATTTCACCTGCCAGGTGGTAAAGATACGTTTAAAATAGCAGCTTTGAGTTTTCCCCAAAAGGCAAACAAAATATGTTACTGCGCTAACTAAGCGATCAGATTTCCCATCGGTGCGACAGCCGTATTGAATCTGAAGATTAAAGAAAATTCTATCAGCGAGCACTACAATTAAAATTGAAACATGTATTGGATTAGCATGAGCTACCTATGTATAAGTTCATGAATAGCATAAACGTTACTATTGAAAAAAAAATCGGACGAATTGATGACCTTTTAGGAGTAGGTTATAATCGTCATAGCAATACGAAACGCTTCAAAAGTGATATCTCTATATGCTCAGGTTAGAAGAAGAAGAAGAGAAGAGTTTTAGTCTATATTGTTCTCATAATCCAAGTATCATACTATGTATAAATCAAATAATAATACAAAAATGTCAAACGAAAATTTGAGATCACTTGGTGAAAAAAAAACATTCTAAAAGTGTTTTAATATTTCATATTATTAAAACACTTTTAGAATTTGGCTCTTGTGATACAGGCAATCCTAATACAAGAGCCAGGGCTACACTGATGTTTGAACTACAACCTGTTAATAAAGATTTTATTTATTATTTATATTGTTCACAGAATATTAAGTTGAGAGTTTCAAAACTAAGAATATTCGTAAATGCGTGTTACTAGATTAAAATCGTTACTTAAAAATAACTTCATTCTAAATTAGCATAAAGGTGACTAAACTCTTTTGACCGCAAAAGGAAGTATCATTTTACGAAATTATTCGGTAGGCTATTAAATTATTTTAATTGAGAGAAGTTTAACTGTGATGGAATCTAGCCAATTTTATCTGCTTAAAAAATCAATAAAAATATTTTGAGTGCTCCGTTGGTCTAGCGGTAGCAATTGCCCAAGCACTAGGTACTGCGAAGCATGAGGTCCTGGTTTTGATTCCCAGGTCGGGTTATGTAGCAGTCTGGACCCGGAGTCTAGATTTGTGCCCAGTTGATGTCCACAGGCCCTTTTACATTAGACACAAACAGAACAGGCGAAATAAAAGTGCCAGGAACATAAGTACTCCTCGCCTAAGCCTCGGATAACACAGACGTGATGTTATGTTATGTAAAGAAATATGTTATTATGTTACATAAGAAAATAAACGGAGGAATGTATGCGAATATCGATGGCACGTTTTTTTTAAAATTAATATTCGTATAGTAATTAAAACGTGTGTATTTATGCAAATTGATTACACCTGGATATGTGTTGATTATTTAATCTGTTAAAACTCTTTCGTAATTAACTGGAAGTCTTGAGAATCGATCCAAATAATCATAAAAAGCTTAGTTTGCCGATAATTATTTATTTTGCATATATTTTTTAATGGATCTGGTAAATACGTTATGAATATTCGAATAAGGAGATGTGCGTAGAAATGTTTGAACTCAAGTCGTCATAAAAACAAGTTTTATATGATTTCTGGTCCCTATAAATATTAGAAAAAATGCTGTTTTACTTGAATTTGAAATATTCTGTTATACCAAACGGGTCTTTAAAAAATCTATCTTTCAAAATCAATTTAAAAATACTGATTTGATTATAAATCTCATAATAAAGGAGGAATTCTAAGGAATTCTTTGATAACGTCAAAGTAACTTAACACGATTACGTATAGTCAACCGCTTCTACTGTTACTACGTTTTATATTTACAGGACACATTCATAGAAATAAAGCTTAAGACCACACCAAGTCAAACCCCAATGGAATCCCTTCAAAAATAATCTTTAATATCTTCAAATATTTGAATTTACGACATAACTCAACCTCTCTAAACTTCAAAAACTATAAACCAATAATTTATCTCAGTAATTCCTCTCACAATAGATAACAATTTATGGTCGCCATGGATTCAATCTCTTCTTTTATAAACTTGACTAAAATACCTTTTTAATCTTATAAATAATCCTCTGGAAAGGAAATAGAGGATGTTTGGGTAGGTCAGGATTAAAATCAATTTTGTTTTTTGAAGTATTGAAATTAATGGTCGCGTGAAGTTCTCAATTAAAATAAAAGATAAAAATATAAACAGTTATTGAGCTTTATGCACTGTATTTTTGGAACTACTAAATTTTAATTTTATTGTGTAAGTGATACAGTTACGGTAAGGGTTGAACCACATATCAGCACGGAATCGCGTTTCCCAAGCTCCTATCCCTTTTTTCCGCTCAGAACCTTCAATTGCTAGAGCGAGAGAAACAGTGCGGTTTCCGTGCTAATAGATGTGGTTCAACCCTTAATCTGTAACAATTTAAACTCATGTTCTTTTTTTTCATTAATTATTTAAAGTAAAATTTAATTAAATATTATTAAAGCTATTTTTGCTAAATGAACTTTAACTCTCCTACTTTGGGAGTTCTCCTTTATGTGCTACTTTACCAAATTATCTAGGAACTCTTTGTGGAAATCCTTCTCATCTTTACAGCGGTGTATTCGGTCCATGTATATATATTTTTTCCTTAGCTAAAACTACTCACAAAGTGCCAGACGTCGGAATCACAAGCGATAAATCAATTCTAATGTGGTCAAGACCAGTTTTCCCCTAGTTTTAGAAAATACATGCCCAAATACGATGACTATTTAAACATCATTAAGTTTTATGCACCCATTTTAGTGACAGATGTGAGAAAAAATATCTAGTATTATAAGTTAGGAAGAATGCAATGAATTAGTTAGTTAACACAGAATGATATATAAACATGAATGATATTTAAGCAAGAATATCACAAGTTATTTCGTCTGCAGGAAAGGAGGTTGGGCATCCCACCTCCTTTCCTGCCCATCCCGCAAAACAAGTGGTTGTACCTTCCAGGATTTTAACGAGGCCAACGATAAAGCTATGCTGATGTCTACATACTGGTCGGATCTAATTTGAGCCTATCGACACGCCATGGAGAAGAAGATTTCGTCACTATCAAAATATTTGATTGGCAACCAAAAATAGAAAATTAGAAAATAGAGAATTGCCACCGGGGTTCATCATTCCAGTCCGGAATCAGCGACTGCTGGATTAAAGCAGCTCCTTTTGCACTAAAATGTGCAGAAAAATATATCCTCTTTAACGTTATGGTACAAGTAACAGTGATTTAGTAAAATTCAGTATTATGAAAAAAATCATCGAAAAACGTCGCTACGATTTTATACAGGGTGTAACGCAAAAGCGCAATTTTTCGACCCATTTTTATTAGGGCCAGTTGTCCAATTTGATTAAGAGAGATAGCACTTTTTGGTTTACACCTTGAACAGGGTGCTATATAAATTCGTAACGACGATACTAGACTACCTCCGTAGTATCCTAGAAGAATGCTTATTAAATATTTGCTAGTCATTAAACTTAAAAAAACCTACAGCATATGGTCAATGAACAGCTCACTGAGTCAGTCCCATCGTCCCACACTCGACAGTATCAAGTTATTGTTTCCAAGAACCCAAGTTACTGAGTGATGGCACAAAAATGTTTATTTATAGCTTAGACGTGACTTAGTGCTTACTGGCCGTCTCTGAATATAGATCGCGCAGTAATACTTGCGGGAACTCTCTGAGGGTCTGGATTTCGAGTTAAGATGATGTCATTGGAATTTTATGAACAGTAAATAGGAGCAAGCAAAAGCAGACGTTCAATAATAGATTTATAAAACTGCCAGAAATTCATTAACAAGAAACATAAAAAAGAAACACTTAACAAAAATGTAAAGAAAATATCGACGATCTGACTATGAAGATGTTTCACTAACAATAGGCGACATCTAAATGAATGCCTAAATTAAAGCGCACAATTGATTTTTTAACACTATGGAATCCAAACTGCAACAGTGCAACATTACACTAACTAAAAACAATAATACCTTTTCCATGTATCCATGTTCCTTCTTTGCCCTTTGTGTTCCAGGGCCGCGGTATCACTTTCGAACAGTCCCGCAGCCCTGGCACGACCATAATACCTAACCTAACAATCCTTAACTCAATCAAGAAACAACATAACAATTACGCCAGCTACACAACAAGCCATCGACCCAAATTACGCTTCGTCCTACACCAGAGAACAGCATGATAATATGAATACGTCATCCACTGGCGCCAACTTTACGTTCAACTTAATTTTACCTTTCAGGGTTTTCCTTAATAACTTACAATTGGTCTGTTTTAGGTCAAGGTCATCTGTGAGTAAGGTAAAAGGTCACCTGTTGACCTAACTTCCTACGACAGGTCATCACGATAATTATTTCTCCCTGCGGCTTTTTATTTACAGTTAATTATAGGAGTTTCCTTAACGGGGTTGATAACGACGACCCAAAAAAATTGTTTCGTTGCGTGTGACCTTATAATTACGACGTGTCAGAGCGAAATCGGTTTTCAAATGCCCTTTCTTCTATGGAGCATTTTTGGTGCCTTCAATAGCATCCCTGCGTCATCAGTTCTTGTTATGAGCAAACAATAGGACATTCATAACATGTTATTGAGAGCCTCATAGATTGTAAAAGAGCACCACGTTTACATTCCAGGGCCATCTATGAATCTCCACCTGAGCAATTTCAATGCACCTTTATTGTCGTGTAAAACTGTACCTTTTTACCCAATCTGATAAACCGAGTTCAACGTTCGAGTGAATCTCCTAGGCAAGCGGACTCCACCCTAGGCACCACTCCAGGCGAGTTGAGGCCAAACGCAAGTCAAAAAAATACGCTAGACAGTCATTCGTTATAAATTATACACCAGAATATGAGCTTACTTCCGAAAATTATATCAGTATACATAAATAAAGCCCTTCTTTTCACACATAAATATCAATTCATTATTATAACCCATGTCACTATTATAACTCATTTTAGATCAAGCTCGAAAGTGCACTAGTACATTTTAGATCAAGCTCGAAAGTGCACTAGTACATTTTAGATCAAGCTCGAAAGTGCACTAGTACATTTAATTTTACAAGTGACCATTTTTGCTCATCCATCCTCAGGTTAAGGATACCTTTTATGCAAAATACTGTCCATGTTAACCAGTGTCAAATTGAATGTTATTTGTATTTATAGGTTTTCTACACCTACATGTAATCTTACAATTCTGCCTACACCACTAAACAACTTCTAAATACACCATACGTCACTTAGGCGCCATATAAATGACGTAGCATTCGATAAATTCGCCGTAAACCACTATTTTCCTCAACTCACGACCGCCTAGTGTTCTCATCAATTATTATTACTCACCTTATTATTATTGCTCATATTATTATAAAACTCATTTCAGGTCAAGGCTGTCGGTGTAAGCAATGCTTACGGCTCTTGTTTTCGTGGTCACCTTATCTTTCAGTTCCGTATTGAGCAGCTGGTTTTTGAGTATATATTTACAATCGTTTTCTTAACTTAATTGTAAATTACTAAAAATGTGTTGCTGGGGAGTTTGTTCCACACTACATCTTCTCTGAATCATATTATTATCTACACTGAAAATTATTGTTTTGTTTGTTTTCAGGTCATGGAAAAAGGAAGCTTTTCGTTACTATTCCGAGAGATAAAAATGTTGAAACGAAACGATGAAATTCAGGGAGTTTTGAAGGATTTCCCATTTTCCATCCTTGAGAAATTTATTTTTGTTTTACTAAAAGTTAAAACTAACCAACGAACAGAAGCAATTTCAATATCTGTTTTAACCAAAGCAACCTTTTAATTTTCAGTTCATGAAAACTACAAAAGAAAATGTCACACTTGTTTCCAACATCAGTACCTAAAGACAACAATTAATACAATTATTATTATATCAAATCAAAGTAAAATAACCACGACTATACTGCGTGCGCTTAAGGTCGAGTTCCAATAGCAATGACCCGTTTCTCCATATAAAGGAGTGGTTGCGAAACGACACCTTAACATTCCCGTCAACAGATGTTCGCCGGTGAAGGTTGCTGCCTACTGGTTGGCTTCGTACCTTGTGGTTCTGAAGGCAGTTGATTAAGGAAGTAATATGAACTGAGATGAAGTTACGAGAAGATTTGAATTGGAGATATTTTGGGGCATATTGAAAAAGCAATTGGTAAGCTACATTTTCATGTTATTCAGAAGACAAAACTGGTCGCTGGGGAATTGGTTCCGCCACTTCTTCTCAGCGCTACAACACTAGGAAGTAGCGAAGGGCGGGGGAATCTAGACGTTCATTAAGTGCAAATTTTCAGAGTATTATAAATAAAAAACTTTCAATTTTGATTGAGTAACCACTACTGTATATATGCTTCCGGATAGTCTCGTTCAAGGGCTCACTTAATTGGAAGAAGCTATTGTAAGTTTAACTACTACTAACAACAATACGTTTACTTTGTTACGTGCAGAGGGTCTAGAGATGATTTCTTTCAATCAGCAATAAATACAAGGTGTAAACGGACCCATCACGAAGTTGTCAACCAAGAATTCTGTCCATCAAACTAATTAAACCTACGCAAAAATTATTGCTTGGAAACGACTTTTTTTTGGTTAAAAATCACTGTTTACCATAGGACTAAATAGTCAAAAATGAATTCGTTCTTCATTAGCAACCGATCATTCATTACCGAAACGCTAATGTCAATCTTGTTGAAGATCGTAGTAGAAAATACGTAACGCATTGAAAGCGATAGCCTGTCTACCCCTCTACATGAGACCGCTGAAGTTCAAGTTAAAAACTTCCTCAAACACGAAAACGTGTTTGACGGCGACTTTTATAAAGAGACGGTATTTTCTTTGGCTACTGCCAATGTAATGACAACAAGTTATTAACATCGTAATAAAAAAACATGGAAGTCAGTAAAGGTCGCTGAAACCAGTATGAAATCTATAAAAAGGACACAGTGTTTACCTTATAATATATTGGTATGATGTTTACCTGATATTAATAACAATGAAGTGATGTTATTTATATTAGATTATTAATATTGGACGCATTATTCAGATTAATGTCAGCATAGCCGTTTTGCCACGAGAATTACACGCAATAACGGCTGCGGAGAAAATAAATGAAAGAAATAGCATACGTGTCACTGCGATGCGACTTAGGATGTATTCTCATTAGGCGAATAGTTCTCGGCTCACTGTCCGCTGACTGACTCTGAGCGGCGAATTGTTCGTAGGTATACTTAATATACAGTGAGCGACCGCGGCGCACTGTTTGAAGGAAACTAGTGACACACTCGCGTGACGCTTTACGCAAACCTGAGGTCGTAAACGGGGTGTAAAACGAATAATAAATTACAGCATCATATAAATTTTATGCCCCGTTTTTCTAATGATTTAGATTAGATAAAATAAGAAGAATGTATATGCTAGGAAATATTGTAGCTATTTCCTAATGACGTTTAATATGCGCTACTCAATCATGATTACTGGAGAGGCGCCAGTGTCACTGTCTCTAGATACGTCGGTACGATATAAAAACAAAACACAGAAGATCCGATCAAGCATAAACAAGATACCGATATAAACAGATCTATGACTGATACTGCTTCTATAAAGGATCATACAGGGTGGTGATCAAGTCATCTGCCCATCAAGAGGGTGATGCGAACCGATTCGTGGAAATCAGGAATACCGAACAAATTGATCGAACACCCTTTGTTGCTCGTCGATTGTTCCTAAAAAAAACCTCTAGTACACAGGCAACCTTCTGTGAGAGACATTTATTTCTTTTTCTTTTTTATTATTTTCAGCATATTTCTCAGATTAAATGAAAAGTGATCAATAGATAGGTACTAAATATTCTAGTAGGCCGGTTAGCATATTTTTGTAGTTCAAATACCATGACAATGTATTTAGAATAGTTACACAAAAACTATCAAGTTTTTACTCACAGCGGTCCTTGATTTTACTGAATATTGATTAAAGTGGGCATTCTGTATCAATTTACACAGACACGTGCAGCCAGTCAGTAAGCAATAAGTCAATTAGTTTAATACTGAGCGTTACTTCATTCGTTGCCAATTTGTTTAACACTAACTTGAGTTATGATGTGGTGCAAGGTATAAAAGGAAGCGATTCTAAAGCTCTGATTGGTTTGTCTTATTGAGAGGCGTAGTTTTAATTAGAACTCACTCACTGTAGTATTGCTGCAATACAGTTGATGTCCTTATTTATTTACTGTAGTGACTTTTCACAAGCACAAGAACATTTGTGTCCTGATATGAACGAAGAATTGAGGAGTCTCAGGAGTCGATATCTATAACATATAATACTGAGCCCGTGTATTGGCTTACATAAATTTTATGATCACGTCTCTATCTTACACTTGTAGATTAACAGTTTTACTACACTTAGTAAAATTTCAAACGACTCTGGTTGTAATTGTAAATGAAAGTTGACAAATGTCTTTAGCGATTTTCCAATATCAGAGTGGTTTAAAACATGCTCAGTGATTTCACTCACTTTTGAAAGAAAATTATCATCTACAATCGCTTTATGCTTATGCCTTCCAGAACCCAAATCGATGAGCGTGCTAACCGGCTTCAATTGTGCAACGCCAATCAATCGGAGCGACGTGTAATTGAATGTGAAGAGGCGACACTCACTCATGTGTTATTATTATAATAGCAGACATTGACTTGGGAGTGGTATTTTGTTTAAAATGGATCATTATTAAAATTTTAAGTCACGTAAATAAAGAAAAGAAGTCTTTAGTTTTGGACAGGCAGGAAGGTTTAAATCAAGAATGGCAACACAGGAAATGCTGATACGAAATTGTATGGTTTGGAAGGGAAAAAATCAAGTCGTAGTCTAACTCGATCCATCATAGGACCAGAGATTATGTTTTTTTTAAACATAAGTAAAACGAATGATGTAAAAGGGATTTGACTCAGCCGAAAACTGCTATACCTTATAGCTATTATACTATGTTTAACATCAGCTCTGTAATAAATATTAGTTAGAGGATTCAATCATAAATTTCAACAACCTTCATCATTTCTACCACAAACTCGTCATCTTTATTAAGTTCAAATGCAATCTGTCAAAAAACCATAATACTTGTCAAACTAAAAATAAGCATTAAAAACAAATCTTCCAATAAAATAGTCAATAGCTTCCATAAATATGGAATATGACAGAAACCAATATCGCCCACGGTGCAGCCGTATGTCTGTATGTCATAAGCATTAGGATGACCTACTTGTAGCTACCTAAGTCAGTTTCTATTGACATACTTACAGCCACTTCGAAGGGCTAGTCACTCTGCCAGGTCAAAGTTATTGTTATTAGGTTTGAAGATATTATTACATTTAAAAACGACGTAAGTTTCAAGTAGTAAGTGTATCTTATAACTACCTACATGTGTCCTAATTTCACACGCAACCTCTAAAGTGTGAAATTGGTTTTATTAATCGATTTTCCGACTTCGAAATTACAAATTGGTATATTCAGTTTGCGTTTGCGTCTGCTAAAAGCAATTACCGCTTAAGTAAAACCTCCATTGATTTGTGATTATTTGTTTGTTCAGTTGACTAATGAAACTAAGTAGCAAATAATAATATAACCATTATATTTTAGAAAAAGAAAAGGGTTCGGGAGTGAACCTCGGATCTTAAAACGCTTTACCCTACATGTTAATTTATAGTTTACGTTTTATTAAAAAACAGGAGTAACACTGTAAATTGGCAACCGAAGCAAGATGTCCTTTTTTCCGGATGGGTAATCATCAAATCACCCCTCCCGCTCTGGGCGGAGCGGAAGGGAGTGTTAGACTTGTACTGACTAAAACCCATCCATGTTCCTTATTATCCCTTTGTGTTCCAGGGCCGCGGTATCTCTTTCGAACAGTTCCGCAGCCCCGGCAGGCGTCGGTGCTTGCGGACCCCTTCCGATTTGCTGACATCTCTTTGAGGCGCGCGTGGAACACGAAGGCACCGTCGACACGCCGTGAACCAAGATGTCCTAAGCCTGTCATAACTTCAATTTTTATAGTGATTTACTCAATCATAAGGCTTTGATAAATCACAGTAGACGCATTCTTAAATAAAAATAAAAATAGTATCGCAGTACATTTAAAATAGAAATGAAGCTGTACTCACCAATGCAGTAAAATCCCATACACATGGACACTTATCACAACACTCACAATAACACTCACTTATTATTATTTATTAGTAATCAATTCGTTATAGTTAGATAGTTAATAGTCACGGCATCTTCACAACCGCGCCGGTCGGTACAAACGGAACACGTCACTGGGCATAAGTTTTAGTAAACCTGAAACAAATAAAGGGAAAATTAGTATCTATATCTATACATATTATTATAACATTATATTATTATAAAACAATGTAACTGTATGTGTGACCGCTTAGTTCTTGTAAACTGCATGATGTTTACATAATTTAAAGCATTTTTTTCTGAAAGTTCTATATGTATTTGTATACCTAATACGTCAATGTATACAATAAAGTAATCTCAATATTTTAAAACCATTAGAAGCAGAGGCGGGTATGATATTTTTAATCGTCACATCTCGTTTGGTTCTGTTACGTTGCCGTCAAAAGGACCAATTTATGCTTCAAAATGTCAGTTAGTTGGTCGCCATTTTGTCACGGACGTTAACTGTCAAATTAATTTGAACCCACGTTAAGCTTCTAATAGCTTTACTACTAGGTGACCTCTACAATCAACTGTCAAACAAGTTGAGCTAAATAGATACTAGTACACGAATAAGAAATAATAATAAAAACCTTAATGAGAGATTGGCTGGAGAAGGTAACATGCAGGGAAGAGTAGAAAGCTTTAGGCGTTTGCAGAGCAGTGGGACTAAAAAGGCTAAAAAATCTGTCACCTGTGACGATTAACTGTCAGGAGAAATGTTTAGTGATGCATGGACTTATATTTTGTAACTACATTCGACAAAGCTATGTCCACCTTATACCATGAGTTACTCATGAAGGAGCCTTTTACAGATTATTTCTTGCAACTATAAAACGATCCATACTTAAGCCACAACACCGGTTGGCCTCTTTTCAAGCGCTCAGTTGACCTAGAGATTTAAGACGATTAGCACTATTTGAACTGCCTAGTTAGACTTAAACCTAGGCCTAATGTCACTTGACCGAGTAGTGAGTGGGTTACTAAACTGTTTGTTATGATACATTGTAGTGTGTGAGAGGTTAGTAAACTATTTGTTAGTTGCTTGTAGATCGACAGCTTTGATGTGATGAGTCGTGGGTACGTAAGATATGAATTGAGATGTTTGCTTAAAATTGGGAACAGGAGACAGACATTATGAAATTATTAGGTTACTTTAAGGCATCATCGACCAATATCATCCTTAACCATCAGTTGAGATATAGATTAAAAGCTACACTCTCAATGGAAAAAAAAATCTATTTGGCTCCAACGACTGAAAATTAGCCAAGCAAAGTTCTTCATTTCTATACTACAGTTCCAGAGTTATAAGTGTTTGATGTAATTTCGTTTTTCAGCGACAAGTCCATAAGCTGCTCTCTTCTGTTTTTAAAAACTAGCTTTTGCCCGCGACTTCGCTCGCGTTTATTTAGAATTTGTCAATGAATTTGGGTTGTACACTGCTTGTAATAATATAATTCAAACATGATTCGAAAGACACGTGGCGCCATTTATTATCATAAGAACGTTATTGTTGTTTTACTCGGGAACGGTAGTTTTTTTCGGGATGAAAAGTACCCTATGTCCGTTTCTGTACATCTGACAACGTATATGAACAATTTCAGGATGATCGATTCAGTAGTTTAGGCGTGAAAAGGAAACAAACAAACTTTCTTGCGCAGTTATAACATTATTAAGGAAGTAAGGATTAATTACCTTCAATAGTTATTTTCTTCCTTCCTACCCTACTTCATAGATTTTTTAGCAGTGGCATTCAAACGTTTTTTGACTTTGATTTGCATTACTGTCTGTCTCAAAAATAAGTTTCACCAACCCATCTTTATACAAATCCCCAGACATAATTATGCGAATCCTTTGTTCCACCGACCCTTCCAGTCTCTCTCGAGACCACAAGGAATGACTAAGTCGATTCTTATCAAATCCTTGCTAATAATAGCTTCAGTTCTCGGAGCGGCCTCACCAAAGAGTCTGGTGGTTAGCCCTTATATTTATTACTTATCTACGGTTAATGCATGCACAGATAATGTGCGTGCTTCGTTAAAATTATTTTGAGATGCTTTAGTGTCTATGGTTTGTGGGTTGAATACTGATTTGTTCATCCTTTTATTTTTATAATTAATGGTATTGATATTGCCCATTATTTTTATCACCACATATTATACAATGTCACATTGAACTCAGTTTTTAAATAAAAATAATCAAATTAAATGTTTTACTTTTATTTTAATAAGGGTTATTATTGTTGTGTTTTATTTTTTTATGTAATAAGAGAAATCCTTGTTAATACATAAATTATACATTAATCCTCTCAAAACCATGAAAATGAAAGCAAAATCTTTAACAAATTATCGAAAGTTATTTAAAATCGATGGGCGTATTGCGTGCAATATGGAGGATTATATTATTTTAATCGATATTCATTTTATATTAACAATGACATATTTCTAATTTATTTTCCTTATTAGACAATTTATAATACACGCTATAGTTTATGTAACGAAACAATTTACATAAATACAATCTATTTAATAATTTGGAAAGATTTATATTCATCGATTGTTTGGTGGTCAAGTTAAAGCTCTCTTGCGAATATGGAAACTATAGAAACTAGTCTTGAATTCAAGACTTTTCTCTACTAAAGTTATCTGTGAGATACCGAATGTTATGATTTCTTGGTAGCAAAATAATAAGTTTTTGGAAATAGGAACAATTTCATTGAAACTGGAAATGACTGAAATATTATTTTTTTCACTATTTAGGTAAATAGTGAAAAAAATACCTAATGTAGCGGAATATCATCCTCACAGTAACAATATAGTATGTAGGGTACATCGACAATATTGTGCCCAAACTAAGTTTCTAGATGTACCCTACATACTATATTGTTACTGTGAGGATGATATTCCGCTACACTAATAATTAAAATGCGTTTGAAGCTTTATACCAATGTGGTGTCAGCCCCTGAACCTAGGGGTAGGTACCCCTGTCGACAGGATAGGTCCTGTATGACAAAGGTTCTACGGGTAACCCTAAAACATACTTAAATCCCGCTACCATACTATTTTCAACCCGGTACAACATTTGAAGACTAGTTCATATCGACAAGAGAAAGAAGAACCTTAAATACAAGTATCACATTAAGTCACTAGTGTCCTAATTCCATTAAGCTAGGCCACCAACAAGACGAACCAATAAAAGAAACATTTCCATCAAATATAAGCCGGTAACCGGAAAGTATGTGGACGCAGACGCCCGACGCCCGTAGGTACAAGTAGTGGTAGGTGCGGCGTGCCCACGCGTCACCTTGGCCAGCGAGTGTCGCGGTGTCGCCAGCGGCAGGTTCCGAGTCTGCGCCGCGGATGGACGGAGTTATTTGAAATTGTAATGTTTTATTTTGCTTTTGGATAGGTATGATCCGTTTGGTCAGGAAAGCAATTTAACTTCGGAATAGGCAGGCACTAAATTAAATGCCAAAGCTGCCTAGATATTTTAAGCACTATGTTTATACTGTGTGTCCATTCTTTGCTATATATGCCGTAAAGAGCAAATGGCCATCAACTTACAGAAAACTTGAGCTCTATCAATCCACGTATTTAATGGTTATTGTTTTTCCACGAACCAACAAATGACCAATTACGACATTTTAATGGACACTTAAAGAACTTCGTTAGGGCTTCTCTTCGAGCATTATTTTTATTTACAAAGCTTTACGACATCAACCTGGCTAACTCGGAGTGTGTGTATCTACAACCTAGTCCTCCACCTCTAAGATATTGACAACCAGGCCCAAGAACTGTCACAGTTACTCTAAAATAAAACGAAAATATAGCTCAACAAGCTATCAACTTACACACCGGTATTTGGCGCCCTCCTTACCAGAAACAGTCATGACAAACATACACACATACCTAAATTCGTTAGCGTGACCTCTCGTTAACCAACACCATAAATATGGCATGTTTACCATAAAAATTACCATATAAATGAACACTTTTCTAAGACAAATAAAATAGTGGAAAGTGTTAATATTTTTTATTGTGGCAATATTTTATTTTAACGCCGTTCGTTACGTGTTGCCCGTGGCTTTGCTCACGATTGAGATGATTAATGTGATTAGTTTTTGACGAAAAAAGGGAACTTAATTTAGTTTTTGTGATTTATTCGTCGGTTAAAAATATAAAGCTCTGCTTTTCTTGAGGGTTAGGCAGAGGTGTACCTAACAGTACACCCACATTTCGCCAGTTATGTTTAAGTCCCATGTAATAGTTGGCGAGCCTATACTGAGAAATTCCTGATGGAAAAATCCAATAACACTTTGGCCGACCCGGGAATCGAACCCAGGACTCTATGCTCAGCAGTCGTGCGACCTTAGACAGCCATGATTCTTGGTGGACTATAGAAGCGATATTTCCCGGATCTAGTCCCACCCTTTCACATGAACCCCCTCAACTGAGGCACCTAGGTAGAATCAATTCAAAATTCTTGTAAATTTTGTCATTAAAAAATGCCTTTATTGAAATAATGGTTTCATTTTAACTTTGACTTATAGGGCTTTTATTAATATAATTAAAAAACTTAGAAGTTTTATCTAGTTTGTGATGTCAAGCTAATTTTCAAAACACTATATTATATATGATAGGCCATATTAGTCGCACGCCATACGCCAATTATGTGGCGTATCAATCGTACCATCCATCATGGCGTATTAGCTGTGGGTATAGTGCCTCAAGGTTCCATGGTGTAGGTACGTACCTATGTATGGGAATTAAGTTATTATAAGTAATTGATTGTGGAACCTATGTTTTAGTTATAGGTAAGTGGAATTTACTAGGAGATACAAATATACGATTGCTTATAGTTTACTTACGATATTCAAAGTAAAGTGCTTATCGTAAACTAAAGTTCATCCTGTCCAGTTTCGTAAAATTTCATAAAGTTAGAATACACGTTGAATTTGCCTAATGGTGCTGCGGCGTAAAAATTACGAGAGCAAGAATTCTTACTGGAAAACAATAAGGAGTTCAATTTCGGACAAAATATCATCTGCAGTATTAAAAAAAACTACGATTTAGCCAAAATAGAAACCAAACTTTTCTGCAAAAACTATCACCAATTACTAGAATTCTCGTTAAGAATAAAACAAATCTTGGACGATGCCATGTTGCAAATAAAGCGAATGCTAGCTAATCTTCCCGATTAAACTCTGGTTACACTTGTTAACATGAAATCAAAAAGTCATCATTGCTACATAAAGCATAAGAACATAATGTATAATCAATTGATAACAATACAATAGAAGTATTTCGATAATGTATGTATTATTCAACACACGGCAGGTATTGTGGTGCTTATACATCGCGATGACGAGCAGGTACCTTCTGACGTCAGCATTGTTGGCAACTGGGACACCATGCCAACTATGTGCTGAAGGATCTTGAAGAATAAGTCGCTGATAGCAGCTGTGATACATCATCATCTGCCTAGCCTTTTCCCAATCACGTTGGAGTCGGCATCCAGTCCGTCCGAATTCAGTGGAATTTGTGGAACTACTTATGTTGTGTTTGCAGACAAAAATATAGGGTCATCAAGTAATATTATGGAATAATAAGAGACTAAACCTAGGTGTCCGGGAAAAAAGTTTAAATAAGAATACAAGCAATTCATGAAAAGCTTTGTAGGTACCTATCGCTGTGATGGGGTCATCAAACACTAAAGTTTAGTCATTCTCTTTCTTGGATGTTTCCTATCACAATTCCAGTTGAAACACTTCCACATTCAGTTTTTCTGGCGAAGGTACTCTAGGTTAACCCTGCATTCAGTTTTTTTCGTAAAACTTCATTGATATAATTATGTACCGAACTACCGATAAAGGGTGTGCCAAGACCCTTAAAGAAGCCGAAACGCACTTGTTCTCCCCGTCATTGCGATATTTTTTTTGTTCTGGACCACACCAGAGAACCTTCTAGTTACGGAGATATTGGGGGTCAAAGTTCCAACGTTTTCACGAGTTTTTTTAAAAAAATACTTGCACTATTCGATCCATCGACCAGAACAGTGTTTTGAGTGCGTCACATTGAATCCTACCGTAAAGCGAAAAAAAATAGTTAAATCAATTATTTTTGCATAAAGTTACTTAGATAGTTTGATGTACATAATGCTTGGTTGACAACTTCGCAAAGGATTCGTTTACACCCTCTATATGTATAGAAGAAACATTATAACTATGAGTTATATTTAGGACATGATAAAACATCAACATCGTTGTTAATTCTTTAATAGTATTCTAAATACTTGTTCTTTCAGTTGACTGACAATCAAATCAACACAATACCCCTCATATCCAATCACAAAAGGACCCAATCCTCATTCAAAACAACAAAAACTCAACATTTACTTCGCATCGGGCACAAAATTATTTAATCGTTGTCCAGCTGAGCCAGTAAGGTCGGCTGAACCTCGTCCGATTAGTCACAGGCACACTCACGGTCGAGCTCCATATACAGCATCTAGTCATATACATGCGATTGTAGACCGTGTGTCAAAGGTACGAGAGGTGGAAGTGGCAAGTGATGATGTAGCAGCTCCATGGAAGAATACGGTTTTATTACTAGCGATATGTTTTAAAAGGGACGAAATGGTAAAGTCGGGGTTATGTTCTAGGTTTGTTGATGTGAGAAAATTGCCAAGGAGCTTTTGTTTGTAAAGAAGAGTTGGAAAAGCTAGTGTTAGCTCGTAAGAACATGATGAAAAAGCTAGTCATATCTGTCTTGAAGTTAAAGGAAACTGCGAATCAAATAATATTGCAATGAACAGTATGAGTTATAATGCTAAATATAGTGGTAGCCGATCATCTTTTGACAAAAACTGGGGTGAAAAAATGACGACATGACGTTATGAATGGCATAATTATTATGAGAGTATAACAGAGAAGTGCAATATACTGAACCAATGGTAAGTCATAAAAAGAAATGGACATTAAACAACAAATAGCTAACTTGATTAAACTATTATCCTTACGAAAAGACCATGACAATGTACCGGTGATTAATTAAACACATTAACTAGGCAACGGATGTCACTGATTAAGGAAATGCTCATTAAGGTGTTAATGAGTACGTGGTCGGATTGACTGATCAATCAACACGGACACGAAGAAAATACCTAGGTCAAAATGTGTCTGGTGAAGTACAACCTCGTTTAGTCATTATCGTGATGGCTGAATAACAACAGGCCTGTATTTCCCAAAGGATTAGGGAGAGGCCTCATCATTTTGCCAGTTATGATTTTAAGGTCCCATGTAATAGCGGGCGAGCCTATTGCCATGCATTGGACACAGAACCAATCCCCCAGAATCTAGGTTGCCACTGAAAAAATCTTGATGGAAAGCCCAACAACACTTTGTCCGACCTGAAAATCGAACCCAAGACCTGCTCAGCGGTAGCGCTTGCGACCAGATCAACGAGTCAAATGGTAATGACAGATGAGGTGTAATGTCAATCTGATATCATTATTCCGTTCATGCAATGCCTATTAAGCAATACTACAGATTTAAGGCATCACCTTTCGATTTTATCTTTTATTTAAATAAGTAACGGCATTGGCAGTTTGCCCAGATGATGTTTTACAGTAGTAGTTACCTCTAATTATTGCGATACCTTGTCTTGTCTACTTAGAACGTGCTTAACTTGTCAATTAATTGCTTTAAGATGGTCTCTCTTGAGCAACGATGAGAATTGTAATGTGTCAGTAGTTAGGCCCGGACTCCACTAAAGCGGAGACGAGCGGAGCGGAGAAGAGAAATGCAAGATTCAACCAATCATAGAAGAGACGAGAGATGTGGATAATTATTATCAAGGAAAGTGATTTATAGGTTGATTCCCGCACGTGTCCTCTCCGCTCATATCCGCATTGTTGGAGTTCGGATCTTACACTAGCGTCCAACTTGTCAAAATTGAGGAATACTGCCTAAAAGCAGAAATAGCTTGTTGTGCTATAGTTTTTTCTGGGGTAATTTGTTTTGTGCTACTAGAGCCCAAAGAAATTGTAACAGAGTGGAGTGGCCGATCATTGACACCGTAATTGTTGATTTTAACTGTGTGGTTTATCTTTTAATTGAAAGGCGTTATTAATTTTCCCGATGGCGTGTCACTGGTAAGCTGTTGGTCTGACGTAGGCATGATTGTTCGACAAACTATTATTATATTTTAGTTATAGTTTACTTTAAAGTACTAATTATACCATTGTATTAGAAATAATACTACTGGGCCTAAATGTACACAATGTATTATTATATACACATGTGTGTTTACAATAATACTTTTTAAATAAATTATTCTTATTCTAATCTTCTATTATTTTGAAATTTCGTTTGAATTACGCCAATGCCCATTTATGGCTTTTTTGACCTGCATTCGTATGTACAATTTCAAACTACGAATCTTTTGGCAATCGTAATGGTGTTGTCTTTGTATGGTTGCCATAATGACAAAAAATATAAAATTGCAGATTTGGCACTTTGATCTCTTTCTGTTGATTATAAAATTGTTTAAATTAAGACCATCTCACCTTTTGCAGTCAATTTTGCTGACTGACTTTATATCTTTGCCAACACGCACATAGAGGTATAAATCAATAAACAGAACTCAACCTATTCCCCCAACAGCCTTCACAGCTGATCCGGCTTCTTTGAGAACCTCATTAAGTAGTTAATTTGGAATCTATTGTGAAGAAGAAAGTGATTCATTTGAAGTAGCGTCGGTAAGTCACGCTACACTTTCACTGACGCTGATTATGTTTTAGGAGTTGTGTGTGACGGATGTTGACAATAAAGAGGTAGGCACACTAGATGGTCTTTAGGAAGGTTAAGAAAGCATCGTTGTTAATGACCAGACGTATGAACGTGAATGTAGCAAAAGGAGTATGAACGGAACATTGCAAGTGGCTTTCGGTAGAAAAAGGCTTGCCGCAGTGGTTACGTTCTTTGAAACAGTTAAGTTAATTAATTAATAGGTTGACCAATCTGGAGATCTCTTAACTGTTTGCGGGCCCAGGTTGGCCGCTGTAGAAATAATCTGGCCAAATGGGGTCTCATCGACCCGTCCCAAATACAAAGCCCCACCTCCTTTCTTGCCCTCCCTTCACAGCCACTTGCACCTTCCAGGATTTAATCGAAGCCAACGAAAGAGATGTGCAGGTGGCAATATACTGGTAAGAGAGAGGGTGAAAAAACCCTATGGCATAACAACACTTTCGCATTGGTGGAAATATTGAATCACTATTTTTTTTTTAAGTCGTGTAGTGACTGGTGCTCAATTTTTTGTCGTAATTTAGGTATCCGTTACTCATCGATTTTTTCTAGCCCAAAAACCAAGAACCTAAAACAACCAAGTGAACACTCAGCCTAAAATTACCAAAAACATCGGCATCTATGAAGTCAACAAGTTTATCACCACCACATCCATCATAAACTTTATCACCGATTTCTAACGGTGATTAATTAACTCAGCGAATGGCGTGAAGAACTACTTAATTATAAAATTGAATTAGTGGAACATTATCATTATGGTTGATATCTCTATTAGTCGCTGGACCGGATGCGTGATTGGTGAATTGAAGATTTATTGGGTCTCATAGCTGTCGTGAACGTTCTAGCTGAATATAAATCTAGAATGGATGTTGAAGGGGAAATTGGCATTATTATCACTATTGGCAGTTTGTGATGGAACGGAACTAGATGTTTGTCGGTGATCATGAATGGAAAAGAGTTGGCATTGCTTGGGAGCAATGCTGGCCAAGTGACTCACTTGTCGTGGCTTAAAACCCAGGCAATTTGCTTCACAACGACAGTTCTAAAAAACTCTCCAGGAACTGGCACAGGTATCCAAGAATCAAATATATTCTAAGACGTCCACGAACACGCACTAGGTCCACGTAAGAAATTTAGACCCCGTCCTCCTTACAAAGAGGACTGACTCACAGCAGGGGGACACTATTATAAGTAGGCTGATTATGTATGAATGTATCATTTATTTATTTATATGTACCAGTATACTTTTAGCCGATAGCAATAAGATGTATCTTTCAAAGTTTCTTTGTTAACATAAAACCCAAATCATCAAACACTGATCTAACCCCAAAAGAATTCGATCTCAAAATCGACCAGGAAGGATCAAAATATAACCAAACCTGTCTGTCTGTCGGTGCCATAACATCAATCAACGAGACGCTGACATTGTCTGACAAAGCATTGTTAAAGTTACTTCCACTATAGTCGAGGAGACGGCCTTAACATTTGTAACAAGTTTTAATATTATTATGATTAAAAATGTTACCTAATTCCTTTAATTTACCGGATGCTATTAGTTTTATTATTGCTAGTAATTAGCGGTAGTCCTAATAACTTATCGCTAATGGATTCATTGAAGCTAGTTGCACAATGTACAAAATACAATCTACAACCTACATTCGAGTCCATTTAAGCTTGAGTCAAAGGACTATTGTTCAAGGTGATGGTATAGTACACATAACATCACGCCTGTATTCCCCGAAGAGTTAGGCAGAAGTGTACCTAATAGTAAGTACACCCACATTTCGACAGTCATGTTTTTCAGTCCCATGTAAAAGCGTGATTGTATAGTAGTAAAATAATATTGCAGTGTTAGTTAAGCTTGTAAGTAATTCATTGTTTATGAAATGTGAGTCAACTTCCATTGAATTCAGCAATGTGTTATGATGGAGTTGATGAACACTATAACACTAAGAATATATAAGCACACGTCACTTCTTACATCCGGTAATTCATTTAAACTGAAACGGAAACGTGATTATGATTAAGTAAGTTCACAAATTGTCGGTATTTTTAAAATAACCATTTCACAATCATAACAATTTTAAAACTGTTGGATCTACTTAGTACTTACACTTAAATCGTGCTTACTTTAATAATTCATAATGTAATGCGTGATAATAATAATGAAATGTTTGGTAACTATGAATATTTCTACTATATGAACAGACGCCAGCACATCAAGCTACCCGAAACTGTAAAATTTTCCCAATCAACCTTGAACCTATAATATTTTAGCGATAAAGTTGAAAATCTATTAAAGACATTTGACAGATGGTAGCAGCTTGATGTGCTGGCGTCTGTACATAACATAACTGCCACGGTTTAGTGGTTGCAAGCGGGGCTGTTAAATATCAACACAACATCATCATCAACTGAACACAAATAAAAAAAAGACATAAATCCAGATTCTGTGGCTGCTACTGAGAAATCCCTAATGGGAAAACCCTATGAAACACCTTTATTGACTATCAAGGTCTCAGTTCGCCATAATTGAACATAAATTATGCAGTTATAAGGATTTGATATCTACTTGCAGGACTTGGAAAATTTATAATCTTTTCCGATAATCATAAAGCAAACATTAACACAGCCGGTCTCCCGGACTACTAAGAACAATGCCTCCATTTTATTACATCAAAACGTCGAACCATCATTCAAGACCAGCATTATTCATTCACATCAGGTGTCAACCACTGCTGTCCATGCCAATGACATAGGAGCCAAATTGTTATGGAAATTCAACCTTATGTTGAAGAAAAATAGAGTTTGAAACAGAATTGTTGGGCATGTTTGCAAGTTTCAGGGGTTTTCACTTGAAAACATCGATTCTGTTTTGTCTAAAATGAAAGTATTGTGTGGATCAGCTGTTTACATGAAGCAGTAGGTAACGAGTCCGGTTCGTAAATTCGAAAGAATTTGAGGCATAAAGCTATCTAGCCTATTACTACTCTATGGCCTATTACTACCTTACTACTATTCTATATATTTTTCTTTTGTAGTGATAAGCACATTATTAGCATTAAATCTATCTAAAATTATTGCGAAACTAATATTTTTAATTTTAAAGTCGGTCGAATTCACGTGAAGGTGCTGTGCCCACAGTCTGTAAAATAGGTTGTTACATACTAAAGTAGGATTTGTTTGTAAGTAATAAATCTTATAAATAATGATTCGCTATCTATGGCAACATCGACAGCTATCGATAGGGTAATCAGCTACTGTGTTAAGCAATCATTAATTACTTTGAAAACTTTAAGATTCAATCTCTGTAGAATCACGGAAATAAACCAACTTATCTAATCTGTATACACAAGTCACAAGTGACTGAAATTAATCTGTATGAAGTAAATTTACAAGGTATAATTGTCGTACCTCCCAGGTTGTCAATTTGCTTAATAATTTACCGAAGGCACATAATTTTTTCAAAAATTCTAATGCTGCAAACGTTTTGAATGTATGCCTTCATAAGTTATTCAATCAAAAAAATAACATCATCAAAAATGTATGTGCCACAGCATATAAAACACTTAATTATAAAAACCCAAACAGCAAATGCAATATGCATTCCATCATACCACTTCCCTTACGACCCATTCCTTCATATTTTATTTTTAACTCCTCCAGACAGTTAAATTATAGTTAAATTTTCATTCCGAAAGAATTTTTATTCGAACAGCGTCCTACTATAACGGACTAGAGATTAAAATCGGTTGTTAATTGTGTGTGACAGTTGAATCGTCGCCATCTTGAATCCAGGAAGTTCATGTCAGACCGCCATTTTAAAATAGAAACAGTTATGCCGCGAAATTAGGTGAACCCGTGACGCGGACAGAATTAGGGGGATTAATTAGTCCCCATACCTTTAAAAGTTTAAAGTGTTATGTTTTTTATGTGTTTCAAATACCAATTGGCTATTTAAGTTTTTCTATGGTTAGAAAAGCCGTTGTTGCTTTTTTCTTCGCAAATTAAACACAACGTTTTTTAGAACAGCCCATTGTTTGAATTTTGTAAAAAAAAACGCGAATGACTGGCAGTTGAAGTCAAACAAAACCTTTTTTTTATTCATAACCATGTTAAACATTATTAATCAACGCCATGTTTTATAGAATTGAACACATGGGCGCCATCATATTCGCAGAAGAGGCGCCATAAATCAAATCAGCTTATTTCAAATCACTTGACACAGCCTAGTAAAATAACGACAAAAAGATACCAAAAGGAATGCTACCGAAACCCATAAAAAAACTGATGAACATCAAAGGCACTAAAACGCAACAACACGCCATAAAGTGCCGTAAGATGGCGCCACAGTATTACGAAACTGAACGTAAATAGGTGCAGTTATTACAAAGTTATTAAGCATAATTATGGTGAAAATTAATCTCTTGCTGAATACTTTATCTTTGATCTATTTCCTGACAAGGAAGTGGCGGAGACTTCGCGACCGAAATGTCTGTCTTTTATTTAATTTCGGCCATTTTCCGGCTTTCCATGTATTCTAAATCAGTTTGGAATTTTAACTAGGCGTACGTTCAAAACAACAATCTGTTTGTTGCTGCGGATATTCTAGTTTAAATGCTGCTTTAGAATGTTGACGGTTCAATGGACTTCATTAGATATTCGATACTTAGTGTATTTGTCATTATTAACTTAGATTACAATACTGACTGAAAGCATGCACAGAATTTCCTGGCTTGATATTTGTAGCACAAGCTACAGTAAGTACTCAAAACATTTAGGATGTGAACCAAAGGACCAAATGAGAGCGAAAACATTTACCACGAGAAAAATATCATTTTACAGACAATATAGAATGATATAATACATACAAAATTGAGTAACTATGAAACAACAATAGCACGTCTTTACGTCCCGAAGGGTCGCAACTAAGGTATACCCACATTTCGCCACTTTACAGAGACGCAGAGCTATAAAGTAACAAACAATATTAAAATAAAAACAGAATCCAATGCAACAATACAAAGTGGGCCGGTCCAGTACATATCAGATAATAAGTAAATAATGGATTATTAAGATGTAGAAAACTAGATAAAACACGAGATACGGGGCGTAATATTAACATATCTAAGATAAAACATTATCTTGTAGGCGTAATTATGTAATTGCTACAATCTCTTGTTGTGTTTACTGGCGCTTGGCGTATAAAGTGCATTTTTATTCATGAATACAATGTCTTTAGAGCACTTGACAAAAAAACTAGCGGTGTTTTGAATGAAGAAACTGATTGTGTATTTGTTACTGGATAAGCTAGTAGCTTTGAAAAATTGATTAAGTATTCGTAGTTGCAACATGCATTACTGCCAACGACATCATTGAGAAAATGCTATAGAAAATGTAATATTGAAAGACTTGGAGAGTCAGGTGTGGATAAATACTGTATGGATACTAATATGTATTAAACAATATTATAAATTTTAGATACTATACTTTAGTAATTACAGGGCCAGTACTGAATACCTGTTATCATATGAACGACCTACTATCATGGTGGTTTAAAAACAAAAATCGCGTCTACATAGATAGACTTCGGAGAACCAATATTTGTAAACTTATTTTCGCCTAGATACTAGATAAGGTGTAGGAAGTTGTTGATACCAAAAGATTTCTATCTGAATATTTGTCTGGAACTTTGGCCAGTACAGAAATAACACGGATTTAAATAATTTGTAATAGTGCAGAAATAGTATCAGACTGGCTTATCCACCACCCACGGAACTTATTAAGTTACCCGTCTTACTAAATTCAATGTAAGAACTTGTCCAGACGAAGCGTTTTACGACTACAGTTATTACCATTTGACAAGGTTTACAATCCTTCTACAATCAATGAGAGAATTAATAATCACCCGTTTCGTGTTAATTTCGTAAGACTCATAAGGTTAGTGAATTTCTCGATACTAAAGATTCTACGATCGTTTTCTTGCGTCTAATTCGCACGAATCTTAACCTTGAAAGCACACTCCATATTGAATACAAATATTCCCCCCAAATTCTTGGAATCCTATCGCTGTTTGGACGCCACTTATATTTCTGTCTGTGTTATTTACTTCCCGTGTATCAACTCCATCTAGAATAGGTTTAACTTGGACTGTTTGATAAACATCATTTAAATTATTCCGTGCTCCACCACTTTAGGAATATGTAATGACATTTATGATTGTGTTATCTAGATTATCATATTTTATCACGAAATATACTAACACCCACACTTATTATTGTAAGAGCGTTGATCTATAAAATCATTATTTTAATATGATCCTGCCGATAAGTTGGCAGTCGCGAATTATAGTTTCTTAGAAAAAATGCTGCTTTGTTATACGCCATCGATGTCGTATGGCTAAATTTGGTCTACGTTCACATACAAATTAAACTTGAGATTTTTTTGGTGATGCTAACTCATAGGACTTAACGAGAAATGAATTAAACAATATAAAACAGGGATACCTGCTGAACTATAGAATCATTTATCGCGTGACCTTAACGGTCAGGCGATAAATGAAAATTGACATCGCTTGAGGGCTGAACGAGTTGGTTTTCTTATTACTTTAAAAGTTGACTGACGCCTCTCTTATTGGGCACAGCTGACAGTTCCACTAAACCCAAAAGTCGATAAATAAGTACAATCAACCAAAATCAAACACGAACAGTACATCGACTAGGTGACCCTCAGCTGTGACATCTCGGAACACGGTTACAAAACTTGTTTAGAGCAATCTAACCAATTTGAAAAGGCATTCCAACGCTTGTCACTGCTCCTGAGAGAGAGTCATCTTAATTTAGTCGAGTTCTCATCTAACCATCGGATGCTCCCGATACCTCGAAGGGCCCATGAATAATTCATTAATACCTTGTTTTTTACACAAATCGGATATAGTTTTAGGGTTAACAGGTCTCTAAATGTGTTATCAGATATATTATTGTTATGTAAAAGAAAGTTGACATCTTTAATTTTTACTTTCTCACTTTTGTAATGTTATAAATCTATTACTGGTATTTAGAGAGTTTTTAATGTTTGTATTTTAATGGTTTTTGTGACAAAATGACCGGAGTATTATTGACTAAGAGTTCGTGTCAAGGTAAATTTTAAAACCGTTGTCTGTTATTATGAGCATTGTTTATAAGTTTCGAAGTATTTTTCAAGCATTAGCACATAGATAATTTCAAATCTATCTCTAATTTGACCTTTTGTAATATGGATTATTTGTCGATGATTTGTATCATCTCTGTTTACATTCCTCTCGTTTACCTATAATATCATTTTGTGTTACAAAATAATGGGACCTATTGTAGGACCCAGGAGAATTCATTTTTACTTTTTCAATATTGCGATTTTGTTTTAGATTTAATATGAAGTTTTGGAAGCATGAAGTGCCTACGTTAAGTGCCTAGTAATACAATACTTAGTGCAACATACATTATTTGTAATACCAAAAAACTTCCATATTCGGGTAATTAGACCGCATCAAAGGGCACTCAGACATCGCTAATCACCGACATTGAATTCGCACAAACCTAAAGATGATGTAAATAACAACAGGCTAAAAATAATAATAACAAAACCTGTTCTGGAACAAAAAGGGCTTCAGAAGTAAGGAACGAGTTATTGGAAGGAACGTGGGAGGTCTAACAAAGTATATTATTTTAATTACGGGGAGGATGGCATTAGCATAGGGCCGGGAGAAATGATTCCAGAAAAGAAAGGGTTATTAATGGAAAGGTTGTGAAGAAAGAAAGAAGATTGATTGAGGATGTTATTAAAGACGATGTAGATGATGGCATCGGGATATCAGATGCTGTTCGTTATACTCTTGTGCAGAAAAACATAATTTAGTTTAGATAAAACAGCAGGTTCGACTACTTTTAAAGTAAATAACTAACTGATTAAGAGAAATTATAAGGAAAGCTTTTTTATTAAATTTTCCTTTTTCAATCCTATTACATTTTAATCAATCCAGAACCTGAATCTTCGCTTCAATCGTTATTTTATAATTGATTAGAGAAATAATCTAATCATTAGAATTAATTAAACCATCCAGTTTTACCATAATCCTTAATTTATTATTAAAGACATTTTAGATATTTTTCTTTACTTCATATTCCTGTACTACTTTGACAAAGGTCAATATACGAAAATGTATAATTTGATACAATTAAGTGTTTTACGTTACACTTACAATTTAACGTGTTTATCAACTTTTGTAATAAATTAGCGCCCTTGTCTTTTCAGGTAGTAATCATTTAGTACGTCCTTAGAGACGAAAATAAATTTAAAAACAGGTAGCATTGGTTTCATTGCCGTTTTTAATCTGTCACTGCATTATCTTGGTGATTTATTACTAGCACTACCTATATCGTTTCACTATTTCATCTTTCATCACTTTGTTCTGTTATGTTTTCAAAAAGGTGATAGAATATACTATGAGGATACTAGCATGCCCAAGAATCAATAAAATTAAAGACACTGAGACATCCACCAATCCGTACTGGGCCCGCGTGGCAGATGATGATCATGTCCCTCTCACAGGGTCTGTGTCTTAGCAGTGCGAATATTAGAGGCTGCGTGTCTTATGCTTTTTAGTATCGTTTATATTAGGCTCCTATTCTTGTAGCAGAATACTAGAAATATGGTCTCTGCCCTTATTGTACCCATTGGCCTCATTGCTTGCCCTTGACCAAAATCCCACGTCGTTCCGATCTTATGTTTGCTGAGTGCATAGACAATGTAGAGTCTAGTTATAGAGTAGTTCTCTTTGATGTGTAATGGCTGTAATTGCAGCTCATTTTAGTTGAGTACCATAGATAATAGTGGAGTAGTTACCGAGAGTGCATTTGTTATTGAATTTAAATATTAGATTTCTATCAGTAGCAGTATCTAGTAACCGTTTGATATCTTTGATTTTTATAATTAATTGAACATTGAAATCATTTGATAAGTTCATCGTATGATTATGATTTCCTTCCATTTTTAGATTTTTGGTTTTTCCGTATTTCCTTCTAATGTACCTACTTGATTTAAGTTAAGGCAAACAACGGTGTTACCTAGTTATATCTAATTAATATTTATTTATTAAAGAGTTACGATAATTAATAATTAACTTCAGTTAATGACAAACGGCAAAGGTCTTTATTACTATAAAGCCTTATGTGTATTTTATTAGTTCCGTAATCCAACAAAAATATTTGTGGTCTAACGTAGTATGAAGTTGGTTTATAGCAAAAACTGAGGAAGGGCTTTTTAATACTTCTGTAATTAAATTTTAAAGATAAAATAATTATTGTGTTGTTACCAACGAATGAAGAAGTATCTGATGACGTATAAGTGAATTAGACATATGGGTAATGTAATAGTAGAATATATATGTATATGTATAAAAAACCAAATATTTTGGGAAGTAAGACAATAATCAATCGATCAAAATCAATCACGTTTAGATTAAACAAGGAAATATAATAGTTATCAGTTGATAAACCAAAAAGTGCTCAGGTAATTCATTAAAGCTTGGTACGAGTAATGCGGACCTTCCGATAGCGAATGAAAACTTCGTGATTCGCGCGCTTTTCGGAACGTTTTTTGTTCGTTGAGCAACCCAAGTAAAGTTGAGCGTCCTGCGTCCATTTACAAGACTATGTATATTTAGTTCCTTGAAATCTTATGACAAAAGTAGGCTGTCAAGGTAAACATTAACTTGCCGAAAGACTAATATATGCATGCCTTGAAGCTACATTACCGACAACTAATTCGCGACGGCGACCGTTAAATTCAAACCACAACACATGACAGCAACAACAACTTCCGGAACAACTTAAGACAACATCAAAAATAAGACTGACATACTTAAATCAGTTGTTTTTGGTCGTATTCCATTCAGTATCGTAATTTCGTAGCACAACACACGCGTAAGAGTTCGTTTGACATGGAACGCGTGCTCTCGAGTCGAGCGTCGACAGCGCACTGGTGGCGCCGCGTCAAGCGTCCTTCGACTGCCGACTTTCACTGCAAATGATAATACTAAAACACTACCAATTTCAACTGCATCTTAGAACTTAGCTGTTCACTCCCTTGCCTAGTATTTTGAATCCAGTCGGGTGTTACGGTACTGGTCCTTTTGTCGAGGGTGTGGTGTACTTGCATAATGTAAACTTTGTTTTGTTTAGAATTTTCCTCGGGCGCGAAGATTTTTATCTTGAATTTATGGCCGCCTTGGCTTAATTGTTTATTTACTTTGGATGTGTTAATGTAACCTTCAAGGCGGCAATGATAGACGGGAAAATTGTAGGGTAGTTACGCTTTCGGAAAATTGAGTCCAATATTCCTACTTGTTAGGCGTAAACTTACGTACTTACGTAACTTTGGAAAAAAAATCAGGACCGACTTTTTTCTTCTAATAGAGACCGAAAAAGTTTTGTGATTCTTAAAACTTTAACAACATAAATTGCCTCGAGAAAACTAATATTTCCTGTATATCAGACACATTTTAAACTTTTCCTGGAGCGACGAAAGAGTCTGGGTAGAACGCGCGTTGTCTACCCCAAGTCAGTATTTGGCTACTAATCTACGTTTTCTACTCACACTTAATTAAGGAAATCAAAATACATTTAGTTTAACAACAATAAAACACACTGACGTTATTTCCCGAAATTAACATTTTCATTATCATAATAATAGACTATGATTCAAAGGACCAATAAAAACGCTACAACTTCTCATAATAATGTATCAAAAGCAAGCAAATTGTATTAAAAGCAAGTGTAACCGCAGAATAATATTTGCTCTATAGTACAGCCTTGTAGTTGGCATTGCACACAATTTACTTAAGTGTGCCCAACATGGTCGGCGCGTGACTATTGTCAGGAAACTTCTGTTTTACTGGCAAATCAACTATATCATTATTTTTAGTTAATTTAATATGTTCTCTGGGTAAACAGTTATATGTATAAGAAGGGAGTAATATCCAAGGTCCCCAAATTAATTGTACTGAGTGAAGTGTTATTGCTGCGTATTGGGTATTAAGCTCAGCAACAGAATTCGCAATACCACAATACGCTCAAAAACTGAAATCGCTGATGTGGGCAATAAGAATGCTAGGTTGAAGAAAAATTGGGCGGAGCATGTCTGTTGAAAGCATAAGGCTGATGGGCCAGAGTCAACACGCAGTGGGTGCCAGAAGACGGGCGTCGTGGCTGATCGTGAGGCCAAGAAGATGTTAGCGTGACGACCTAGAGGCGTTTGTAAGAGATTGGCCAGAGAAAATAGCAAAGAGAAGCCTAATTTAAAAAAATGGTTAAGAAGTCAGTATATTTTTAAAAAAAAGTGTACTTCGTGAAGCATGGTTCCAGTTTAAGGTTAGTAGAGGGTGAAGACGACCTGATGAATACTCGGTGCAAGGAACATCGTAACAAAAATTTTTACCGTGGATTCAGAGGATTCTAGACCCAATACTTATATCACCAATACCTACATCTATCTAGAAATCAGGACCCATAAGACTCAGGCATAGGCGGGAGTGACACCTTCATATGGGTTCAGCATCGAGTTGAGCGGGAAAAAAGAACCTTTGTCCAGCAGAGGGACAACACTGACTGAAATAGTTAATTATTAATTTATATCACAAGACGACTTTAGTAATTGTACGCCTTTGAATATGTCAGTACACTTTTTTTGTTAGCCTATTTTGTTCTGCCAAACCTCTCTATCATGCGATCTCTGGCCATGTTCAACCCCAAACAAGACCAGATTGTCCCAAATTATGAAATCTAAATATTTCCAATTTGACATCAAATAAATCAAAACATAATTAGACTAACGAAAGGAACCACTTTAATTGCTTTGATATTTGACTTCCCAATGACGAACTCATCATCATCGATTAGAAATTATTTTGACATTTATGTTTCTATTACTTTAGTTATGTAACTAATGATTAAGCAGCTCTCTTTGACAAATGCAGGTTATTTATAATATTTAATCTGATGACTTCATTGAATATTATTTATTACTAATGGTAATCGAACAGTCGTTAATCCGGATACTACTCATTTATTTTGCATAGAGCTTGTGGTGGCATCTACAACGATAAATTGTATAAGAACTAGGCTGGGTCACTTGAAGACGTATCCTGTATGTTGTTTGCACATCGCAGGAGCTGATAGACACTACTGAAAGTACCAAAACCGTTGGCAAATTATGGGCTGGATAAATTTAGATTGCCATCGACACGCAAAGAAGACGTCACTGGAACTCCTTCATCGCGCAAGCAGAATATTATCGGTGCTATTGCCATAAGAGAAACTCGACATCAATCATCGGGCAGAAGTCAGCCAGATACAACACCTGTCTGCTCGGAATATCCTCACTTTGCAACGGATGATGACGAGCTTTCCACCCAGTTCCCTACTATACTAAAAATTGTCATAAGTAGGTACCTATCAAAAACAGCTGGACAGTGATAGACAAACCTCTCAAACTAATGTAATAAGTAAACTATATTTAGATTTTAAGCGTTATTTGTTAATGAACTTATCTGCTAATTATAGCTACTATGATTTATATAAGAGAATACTTCAGAGCAGTTCACTGCTAAGAATAAACCCTTCCATCTATATTGAAGATCGATTCGTAGTCAATAAGTCAGCCCGTACTCTTGTGTTCAAGTGCCTATGTAGATGCAGCTGCACACAGTGCACATGCTGGTAACTGAATATTCATGATGCAATCTTTTGACAACAACAGTATCACGTATAAGGATACTCTAATTCTTCTTGCAAAAGCTTTACCTAATACGAATTGAAATTTTAAATCTTCATCTGCCTTTTTTTTTCTCAACTATATGGGGGGCGGTTTCCAGTCTAACCGGATGTAGCTTATACCAGATTTTACATGGAGCAATTGCCTATCTGACTTCCATATCCCAGTTACGGCGTAACACGATACCCATTGGCTAGTTTCGACTTTCGGGCCACACGACTGTCAAGTGTCAAAAGTCATAAAATACGAAATAATGACAGCCGGAGCCGACCGTGTGGCTTATTCTAGAATCCATCCGTGCATCTGGTAATATTTAGGCACGAGCTCCTCCAATGATTCGTTTAAAGAAGAATCATAAAATAGGGATTGAAATCCTGAAGGAGCAGGTAAAGTCCCAAATACCTAAAGTCTTAAGCGTAACCGTCCTCAGCATGTAAATACCTAAGAATCTGGAATATTCTGCTTTTCTGTCATCAGAACCGTACCTAAGGATCAAAAAACACTAGGACAAAGAAGAAATAACCTTATTCTTAACACTTTAAACACGGAAGACTATTAAAAAAATATCAGGTGTGGACAAAAAATATTAAGTTCAAGGCGTTCATTTAGCCGGAGTCGAGAAAATTCTTGCTTTTCCCAAAAACGGCATAATGTCATGAACATAACAGGGGCGGGGCTGTTTATATTGGACGATTTTTTTTAATAATTATTCAAGCCGTGGACGACCAGTCGACGTGATTTCTTTTGAAGTTATTAGGTGATTTGGAACACGCTCTTATGAAGTTGTCACTAACGAACTTAAAACTTTCGTTAATCCACCTATTGGTAAGTTTACACAATGCACATCGTCGTAATCTCTATACACAATCTGAATTCACCCATTGCTGTTCATAAATCATTTTTCAAAGAGAAACTAGTGCTTTATTCTCTTATCTAGGAACTAATCCAAGACAGAGAAAGGACTTCCTTATCTCAACCTTAGTTTAGCTCTTTAAATACAAGTATCACAAATTCAAAGCCTTCTTTCCATCTAATCTCTATAGTGCCACAGCAGACCAAAGGCCTCCCTTACTCTTTTCTACGCACTTCAGGTGTCGTAAATGAGGGCCAAATTCTTCTCGAATTCTTCATCTTGATCTGGTGCGGTACTGGATAGAGTTTCTTTATCTCTGTACTATAAAGTCGCATAACTTGTATGTCTCATATTTTTCTAAACTTAACAATTCGTATCCGCATATTTTTCTAAACTTAACAATTTATTTTAATGCGTTTTTCACCATCATTTTAGAAACAATTATGGAAGATTTTTTGTGTTATTGAAATTGAAGACACAAGTAGATTGTACCCTCGTAAAACAGGGACAAATAGCTACTATTTTGTAAAGAAAACACGCCAAGTAAAGTCTCTCACACGTCTGATACCTGATAATCAGCCGAGTACCGCTCCCCACAATACAGACGTTAGATCCATTCATAATACCTAGACTAGCACTCAGCACTCAACAGGATTTGAATTGCACATAATTAGTAATTCTAATATTGACAAGTTGTTTATTTATGGCTCGCGACCCATTCATTCTGGTTAATGGTTGGACTACTGGCACGGAAATGAATGTGGGTAAGTGATATATATCAATAACATCACAGACCTGCTATGAAGACCTTCAAAGATCATGAATGAATGAGAATTTTGTATCTATAAGCAATAGTAACTTAAACAATTTACAACTATGACTCGTTTTGAGTGCGTAGCTGGAAAAAGCGACACTATCAGCGGAATCGTTGATGAAAACACCATTTTTTTGGATTGCTGTAAGCTAAACCAATAATTTATGTAAATTCTGTTGAAAGTCTTTGTAGAAATAAGAAAAGTCGAACCGTCGACCTTTGAAAGCCATTTTCACTTGCACGGCTGGCAATGAAGTCATGAATAGTTGAAAAAAATTCCTCGATTTTAGGACTAGATCAAGGATGCCTGGGTCCAACATGGGATGGTTTTTAGAATAATTTAATTCTAGCATATTTTAATGTTGCGGATGAATCACATAATTTATTTCAAAATCCCAATCCTGATAATGCCACAAAGAAAACACTTAGGTTTTAGCACCAATGCAGGTAGCTAAACTGCAAGAGTTGATATATCAATTTTAAATAATCTTTTGGTCTCAAATGCTCTAAATACCGTAGTTATTTCACCAGACTTATTTGCATTAAACACCATTACAATTTTCAATCTTGCATTCAATTCATATCTTCCCATCGCTTATACCTCAACAAACCTCCACCTGCAGGCTCTATTTACTTCAAATTATACAAATACCTTTACACAACAATTAAGAATCCACCATCCGACCTAAATACGCAATAATATAGGCATTAGACTAGTTTAATGACGACCTTGCCTGTATCCGCTAATTGCGCATTCATTAAAGTCTTCCGCATGTTCAGCAAGCGTGTTCTCTGAGTAACCGCATGCTGATGAGTTTAGTTCGCTACTTACTTATTATTTGTTGGTTCGTTGACATGACTTAAAAGTTTACCTAACTTAAATGGAACTGAGCTCGACATGAGTCCCTGAAACCGAGAGACAGGGCCGCGGCATACCACGAACGAGATAGCGGTACGACTTAGGAATTGGCAAGAAGTGGCGCAGAACTTCTTCTTTATCGTGTGGTTAGTGTTAGTCAAGTCAGAGGCCAATGGGCGGCATAAAAACCGACACCAGGTTAGCCTGGTTTCGGAGTTTTTATGCCGCCCATTGGCCTCTGACTTGGCTTTACATACCGTCGAGAAATATCTCTCAGGCATGCTGATTTCCTCACGATGTTTTCCTTCACCGAAGCAAGTGATAATTATACAACACGCACATGAATCCGAAACATCAGCGGTACATGTCTTGGGTTCGAACTTGGCGCAGAACTAAGACCGATGCATGGAAGGAATTGAGAGAGGTCTTTGTTCACAAGTCGGGCGGTACAAACTGGCTATAACAAGATGGGAAGTTATAGACCAGTCTGACAAACAATATGAGCACGGTGCTCTCCAGAACATGACCCTTTTAAAGGAATGGTCTAAGTGTTCATACAACTACACTTTTGTGCGAACACATAATCGAATCCTGAAATAACCCTAACGCTACACAGTTGCACCCATCGTCACTGGTCGGTTCTACAACATTAGTACACCGATACACTAATCATCATCATAATTTATTTGGGGTCTGTAAAGCATAATCTTGTTCCGTTAGGTTTTAGTCTTCGTTTCAGTTGACACCCCTATCTAGCCCTATCATTTTTTATACAGTACATCCATCGTTTCTTTGGTCTTCCCGTACTCTATTGGAAAAGGCCCTGACATTAAATTAAATTGTTTGTATTGACAGCCATCTAAAAGACACAACCAATTGTCGTCGCAATGATACCAACTCAATAGGCGGTAACATAAATCCAAAAAACAAAAACAATAGATAAATAATAGTTATTTATCACGCAACGCCATTTAAGAAAAACAATCAAATCATAAAATAATCGTATCGTATCATATAAATGGTAGCAAGACATGCTATAAGGTGAACGATCGGACAGTGTAAAAATAAAGTTAAGGCCGACATTACATTAATTGCAGTGTATGGACTTTTATTGTCATGTAATTGTTAATCTTTGGAGGTCGGGCAGAAGGGTATGTATTGTTGGAGATGGCGAAGATCCTCGTTTGATAAGTTCGGGTTTAATTGGTCAAGTTCATCATAATTGGTGGCAGTCTTTTGTTTAAGGATGAAGGAGAAGAATTTTAAATGGGGTCTGTATGTGACAATTTATTATCTGCATACTGTATACCCAGATGAAAGAAGCACAAGCTAACAAAATTAACACATTGCTTTAAATATATACCTACATGAAAGTCCAAGCGGAGTGATTCTGAAATCTGGTTGAATCTTTAACTGGGGCTACTATTTAAGAGTTCTATTCGCTTCTTCAGGTCGTGGAGTCCTCTTCTCTCTTAGGGCATAGCCCTGCCAACGATGGTCAAAAGGAAGTAAAAATAAACTCATTGAGTTTCAATAAATTATTATAATTTAATTAACTTATTTCACTTAACGTATACATTCGAAATTAACATACCTGATGATATTAATACAGTGCATTGACATTTCAAAATTAACTTCAGAATTGTTAACTCAATGTTGATCTAGAAAGGCAATAAATAAATTTTACAAGATTATTAAAAAGAAAAATTGTTCGAACTATATAAATATTGAAAACGAAAGACTCCGCAAAGAATGAAGACAGATCAATTCCAAACTGAACAGCTAGAACAGCATATACTAACGAGAATTCTAAAAGTTAGCAAGAAATATCTAAAACAAACGTTAACGTTAACTTTTTCAAATTAGTTAAGCTTATTACTTAGATGACGTCTTGCATTAGACGAAAAGTAATAGTCTCCGTAGGTATAATCTCCGTTTTTCAAATGCACCATGTTTTCCTTGTGCATGTTTTGTACTCTTCATGATTTATTATTTTTGGTTTTCATTTAAATGCTCTGTCCCGGCTTGACTCTTACCACTTCAGGATGATTCGGATCACCGTTCCCTCTAACAACGTACACTACATCATCCGCTTTCAAAGCATTGGGTCTTTTTACATAGAAATTGTTTTTATGGTCAAAATAATACTCTTCAGGATTCACAGGAGTTGTGGTTTGATAGTAGTTTATTGTGTACTTTTGAAAATTACTTTCTCCAGGAAAGAATATATGTTTTTCTTTTCTTGGATAATCTTTAAGCATTTGTATTTCTCGCCTATCATCTGATCTGTCATCAGGGAATTTTAAAGTTTTACTTCCTCTATCTGATTGCTGCTGTCTCTCTGGTTGCCGTGGTCTCTTTGTTTTAACTTTGTCTCTTTCGTTGCCCTTTTTATTTCCTTCATCTGGGAACGACCATTTTGAAGCTGTATTTTGACTTTCGTCAGAATTTGAATCACTTTCAGCTTCTAAAACATTAACTCCTGGCTTATTTTGTATCCTCGCTTCCACCTCACTGTCGATATTTTTTGCGTTCCTAAATCCAATCCTTTCGTTGTAGTAATTATGTCCATAATTGTAAGGATGAGCATAGGGATTTTGTGGTGGAAAACCATAACCATACGGCCTTGGAAACCCATAGTTTGGTTGTGGTTGCTGTGGTTGCTGCTGTTGCTGTGGTTGCTGCTGTTGCTGTGGTTGATGTTGTTGCTGTGGCGAACTATTCTGGCCAGACAAGTAATTATAAAACTGCTCCAAGTTATGTGGTTGCTGGGATGTTTCTGGTTGCCCGAAGAACCTAAAGAAGCCTCCGTTGTGGTTGTTGAGGTAGTTTATCAGCTTCTCGGGGTCACTGGGACATTGTGGGTAGGCACGGTAGCAGGCTGAAGGATTTCCCTTTGCTGTTATTCCCGTGACAGTGGCGCGACCAAATATGAAGAGAGGAGAGGTACTTATTCCATTGTATGCTTGTAGAAGCCTGGAAATGGGAACTTAAGAAACTTATTATGTGTGTATCTTATTATTAGAATACCGTTCGTCTTATGTGCAACAAATATATATTGTAATAAAACGCCTAACTCAGGAATCTTAGCAATAATTTTACCGTGCGTCCATCATCACCTACACATTATATCAACCACATAATCAAACTAAACAAAGGATCCCCATTTGTTTTCATTGACGGTTTGGTACCACAATATTACTTACGGAAATATGTATATTTCAATTTCAACTATTGCTAAGATAGGTAATCCGAGGAAGAACATTTCCAAACACAACAAATAATATCTAAGAAATTATATAAAGACTTACGAAAGCAAAGGCTGCAGACTAGCAGAAGCCTGGAGCAGCGTCGATGATGATGCTGTACTGCCTCCAGCTACCTCACACAGTATCCTTGGCACACACTGCTGATCATCATACAACGCTATTGAAGTCAAGGCTTCGGCTACTGCTGATACTGCTCGCTGGGTTAAGGACTTCGGACGGCGGGATGGTCCTGAAATGGTAGGGGAAATAGTTGAATCTTTAGAACAAATACAGTAATACACAAGATGTATCATGGGCGTTCAGAGCTAGCTACGCAGAGTTTTAGAAGGAGTCTGTTTAATACGCATGAAAGTCGTCGATAGACGTTCAAGTAAACAGTTGAACTATGACAAAAACTCGGTGTGATTAACAGCCCTGTACTGGGCTAAAGTTCTGGTAGTCAGTCTTACCACGGTTTATGGTATTAACTGGATTGTGGAAGTCAGATAGACATATAGACGCACCATGTAAAATACTGGAATTCATCTGTATCCGGTTAGACTGGAAGCCAATCAAGATAGTTGGGAAAAGGCTGAGGATGACGTTAGAAACGTTCTGCTAGAGAGATTGCGTGTGTCACAAATATTTCTAAATGGATCGTTTAACTTATTCTAATCTAAAGTCAACAAAAGACTAATTATAAATGTTAATTTTAAAATATTAGGAATATTGAATTTGTCCATGAATTTTCATGGAATCATTTAAGAACATAAGCTGGTAGACGACCATCAGCCTTGAACTTTGTCTATAGGTACGACTAAACAACGGTCAATCTTTAATTAACGATCAAGAAATATAATGGGAGGGCTTAGACAAGGGCATTTGCTTTCAAAGCTTTTCCGAATTGACATATTTTTCGTAAGCTTATCTCAAGGAACTTTTGAATGTTAAACTTTACTAATAAAAATAATTGATTCTAGTAACTTATTCACAAAAAGGTAGATTCGTATGGCAAAAGAATGGGCAAGAAACTCCATTGTTACTTTTATAAAATAATTTACAATATTAGAATTCATCATCGACATCGTCGACTGCTGAGCATGAGCTCATGAGTTCGATTCCCAGGTCGGGCAAAGTGTTATCTGGTTTTTCTATCAGGAATTTCTCAAAGCACCCACGGATTCAGGATTTGTGCCCGGTTGATGGCAACAGGCTTGCCCCCTATTACATTGGACCTAAACATAACTGGCGAAATGTCGGTGTACTATTAGGTACACATCTGCATAACCCTTCGGGGATTACAGGCGTGATATTATGTAGGTATGTATGCTGGCATAATGTCACTTTGTCTAGACCCCAAATTCCATTAACACGACTGCCTTTTATAACACTATCGATCAGCGACATCTTAGCTCCAAGCTCACTGAGGGACTTAGTCACGGGGCGACCGTTTGCACCTCTCATTGATGCATTGTTTCATCGAGTTCGCCAGTTGACCGCGACCCCACAGGCGTGAGTAAATGGACGCATTGTTATTGTGCGAAAGGCTTTAGAGCGATTCTATCGGAATTTATATAGAGCTAGATTAGTGTGTATTTCTTTTAATCAAGATAGACCAGAGAACCTAGACATAATGACATTGTAACGGCGATGACGGTGATGGAGAAGTAACAACTAGAATTTTCATAAAGCTACCGAAATCCGGTTGAAAGTCGTTCTTGTTTTCGTTACGTTATGTTAGGGCCCAGTAGGTGCACGTGAGCACGTTTAATCTTAGAGCTTTAACTCACGAGGACTTAAATAAATATAATTATGCGTACAATCGTAAAAGTCCATGGAATTTTACACTCATCTCATCATCATCATGATTCAGTCAAAGGACGCCCACTAATAAACATAAACTCCTCCCAAGACAAGACACATAAACAATAAAACTAGTTCACTAAATTAATATAGAAACTGTACTGACAAAAATAATAATCACTTTGAAGCTGACATAATCAATGCATTACAACAAGCCGTTAACTGGTTAGAACATAACAACTTAATTATAAATTTAAAGAAAACAAAAATTATGAATTTTCGTCAAAGAGTAGGTAATTCGGAACTAAATGTAAGCTTTAATAATGAAGTTATTGAAGAAGTTGCGAATACAAAATTTTTAGGTTTAACAATCGACAACCAACTTAATTGGAAACAACATACTTCAATATTAATTAAAAAGATTAGTAAGTTTGCTTTTGCTTTGTATAAACTAAAGAAAGTAGTCAATCAAGCAGCTGCAGTCACTGCATACTATGGATATGTCGATTCTATACTACGCTACGGAGTCATGTTTTGGGGTAACTCCTGCAATAAGGACATGGTGTTCAAATCGCAAAAAAGATGCATTCGAGCTATTACCGGTCTAAAAATAACTGATAGCTGCAAACCTTATTTTATATTGTTAAAAATAATTACTTTACCTTGCTTGTACATATTTGAGACTGCTTTATTTGTTAAAAAGAACATGCATCTATTCAGAAAAGCATCTGAACAACGCTATAAAATGATTAGACGAGAATATAGACATGAATTATGCGTTCGACCATCAAAGACCGCCTTGATGCACAAAAGTATACTTTGCATGGCCCCAAAAATATTCAATAAATTACCAAATGGAATTAAGGACTTAAATATTATTCAATTTAAAAACAAATTAAGACATCTATTATTGGAAAAATGTTATTATACTATTGACGAATTCCTTAATGATAAATTGTAATTGTAAATTGACATTGATATTTATTTAATTTTGACATTGTACTATTATCTTTATTTCATTCATTATTTATAAGTATACTCAATTGTTAATGTTTTGCTTGCTTTTTTCTGTTTTAAGTTATGTTGTGTTTTGTTGCAATTATTTTATTTTAAAATGTTGATTATTTTTCTTTTTTATAATAATGACCAATAATGTAAAAGAGTGTACACCTTTAAGGTAGATTTTTGAGGAACTAATTATTTATTATTAAGATCTCATGTAAAATGTACCAAAAATCACACCAATAAATAAATTTGAATTTTGTACTTACTCTGGGGTCCACTTGGATATCCTGGTTGATGAGCCCCTGGATATACAGGCGGTCTGTGCTGCGCCTGAGTTTGAGGAGGGTATTGTGCATTCGGATCGCTTGGATAAGGTGGCGGATACCCAGGTACTGGATAACCCTGGTAATATGGGTATTCTGGCCCTTGGTATGGGTGTCCTGGCTGGTTATTTTGTGGAGCAGTAGGAGGTGGGGCATCAGGAGAGGGGGACCCACCATAGACTTGGTTAGGATACCTCGTATCAGTATGCCCACTTGAGTCACCCTGACCAGGAGTCGGATACGCAGTTGGATTTGCCGGAGGCCTTTGATCTCCAGGCATTTGATATCCTGGAGCTGGATATCCACCATATCCTTGACCCATAGGCGGGTACATATTTGGGTAAGGTGAGTATCCTGGATAGGTAGAAGTTGGGAATGCCATGCCCGGGTATGGGCTAGGGTAATTGAGATATGGATATCCAGGTGTTGGGTAACCGGGCATTGGGTACCCTGGATAGCCTGCATTTGGGTCTCCTGGACCTGGGTAACCAGGGCCGGGGTAGCCTACTCCTGGATATCCAGGGTAACCTAAACCAGGATAAGGAGAGTTCGGGGCCGTTGGTGCAGGATTCGTTTGTTTTGCTTCAAAGCGTGGCTTTCTTCTTGGTTTTCTTTTCTTCTTTTGGACAGGTTGTTGACTCTGATTACTATCATCTTTAAAAACAACCCGCTCAGTAACGGTATTCCTATCTGAATCTCGATTGTTAGAATTAGATTCACTATCCTGATTTTCGAATTTGAACGGTTTGTCACTAGTTTCTGCTTCAATTTCGGATTCGTCTGAATAATCAGAATCATTTTCGGCAGCTTTACCATCGTCTTCAAATACTACTTGACTTCCATCACTTTCAGGATCATCCTCTTCATCCTTACTATCTTGGTCATCAGAATTTTCTTGTTCATCATTGCTTCCTTCGAATTTTATCTTATTTTCAGCACTATTGGATTCACTATCATATGTTCCTGTATTTGAAATACGATCATTTTTGTCAAAACTTTCTTCAGTATCAAATGATATGTCTGCAAGGAGTGTACTTGGGTCAGCTTTGTCAATATCAGCATGTCCCTGTTTCTTCGTATCATCTTCGAATTTAACGGGTCGTTCAGGAGTTTGACGTTCAAACCTGATTTGACCTTGGTTTTCAGCGTGATGATCAGGTTGGTCATCGGAAAGACGAGGGAAATTTCGAGATTCTCTGAAAACATTTACAAAATAATATTTAAGTTACCAAATAACAACATTTACGTCAATTGTGATCTAATCTTAAAAAGAAAGTATGTCGATTAAAGACAAGTTTACGCTAGAAATCCACGCTGCATTTCTTGAAATGATTATCTACATATTCATCAATAAAATCGTGATATAATATAATACATACATTGTCATATCTTAAACTCAGCCGATTCATTTGAATAATATCTAACCGCCGAAAACAAGGTCATTATTGTAACATAACATAATGCCTGTATTCTTGAAGCGTTAGGCAGTGGTGTAACTAATAGTACACTCACATTCCGCACGTAATCTTTAAGTCCCATGTACTAGGAGCGGATTTATTGCAAAAAACCGGGCACAAATCGAAACTCTGTGGCTGCTACTAAGAAATAACACTTTGCCCGACATGGAAATCAAACCCAGGACCCCCTGCACAGCAGTCGTGATTGCAACCACTAAACCAAAGAAGCACTCAAGGTCATTAATGAATGCAAATAAAAAGTACATAAATGAATACTTACGATGTGACCTCCCCGGGGTCGTAAGTTGTGATCAAATTGTTTTGATTGATCTTCTCGTCTGCACGTACGTCGTTTGTCAGTAAAACAATGAAGACAGCACACAGTATACATGTTTTCATGTTTCCTTATCTGAAATTATAATTTTACTGTGGTTAATAAGACATACTTAAAGTCTCATGTAGTAGTGGTTGAGGTTTTTGGGACAAAACGGTACCCAAAAACATGAAATTATAAAAGGGTCAACTCATAAAGTAAAGGGTAGGACAGGAAGTAGGAAAACACCTCTATGTCCACTCAGATATTCTTCAGAGCGTATAATACCTACCATAAACAGTAAAGTCTATCCGCTCTAATAGTAACACTCAAACGGTTTGCAAGAATAAAACTCAATGTCGTCATCTGCCTAGCCTTTTCTCAATGTTGGGGTCGGCTTTCAGTCAAACCGAGAACAGAATACCAGTATTTTATATGGAGCGACTGCCTATCTGGCCTCCATAACCCAGTTAGTACTGGGTAATACAAGACTGGTTGTCAGAGTTTTGTGCCACTGACTAGCTGTAACGAAAGTCAAAGATCTACAATTGACAGCTGGGACCAACGGCTTAACGGGCTTTCCGAAGCACGCAGGAAACTCGGTATGTAATGGGGGGTGGTCACCCTCCACAATAAACAACCATCGATCGAGCGGCTGTTACTATTTAGCCACGAGCTTTCTCAAGAATTAAATTTAATATAATATAAATAAATATTTAACCTTTTACTTTGACGCACCGAAATAAGATGGCAATATTTATAAGCCGACGTACGTCCTTGGTGTTAGCGGAGCCGCGCCTGACATAAGTTTACGAAACGCGCCACTATTTAACCGGAGAGACTTTAATATACATAACCAAAAACTCTATAGTAGCATAATTATAGAGTTACGCAGGTCGTCTTCTGTTTAAAAAAAAAACACAACCTACATTATTAATAAGATTTATGGCACCATTCACTTCGAAAAAATGCCGGAAAAATTATTATGGAAATTTGCATCTTGCAAACCGTTTGCTATCGGATGACGGTCAGGCGTCATTTACAAGGACTAAGACTAGCAAAACTCGTTTATAACCTGTCTAGAATTGTTACGTTGATTTTATAATTAGTTAACTTAAAATTCCAAATCACTTTCGCTGATTACGTTTTGTCAATCTAGGTAGTAAAAAAGTCTAATACCTATTTTTTTTAGTGCTAAAAAAGTCTGGTAAGAGAATCTGTTTAGGTACAAACCCTTTATCCTTAAGACGGCCAAACGCCTACCTAGACACTTAACGCAAGGACTGGTTCGAGGTGGCTCAGGAAAAAGATAACTGGAAGAATATGCGGGATGCTTTTGTCCCGAATGTGCATCGTTTTGTGTTCCGACTGAGAAACAAAATGTCGACATAGCTCACAGGATAAGTAAGCTGAAGTGGCAATGGGCCGGTCATATAGGCCAAAGAGCCGATGACCGTTGGGGTAGACGTGTTCTTGAGCGGAACCTGGAGCCCGCAAATCGGCAAGAGTAAGGTGGGGCGCCCCCAGGCTAGATGGAGCGACGATCTCCGCAAGGCTGCTGATAGCCAGTGTAGCAACCGGATGAGAATTGACGAGAATCGAGTTGAGTGGCGTGCAATTGAAGAGGCCTATGTCCAGCAGTGGACTGCTGTAGGCTGATGATGATGATTTGCCTCGTAATCAAAACAGCAAACCACGAAGGAAATGGCGGTAGTACTTGAATGTCTTCCTTAAGTATTGACAAGAAATGGCGCAGAACCGGGACTAAAGAAAAAAAAATAGAGCTTTAACAAAAACCTCCCTCTATTTTTTGACAAGTCTGGCTATAATAAAAAAGGAAGAAATTTATTGCGGGAAAGAGGGAGATAAAACTAAGTTAAAGGATTTCAGATAGGTTACACAAAACAAAGTGAAACTTGAAAATATATTTATTTTTCAGGACTTTGCAGAAACTACGTGTGAGGCGCAATGGGCATTATAAATCATACTAACCCTCGATTCAGACAACAGAGAATATGTAGGTATATTTTTTTTTTAATGGCGTTTCGCAGGTCAACCTATGAGGCTGGCTTCTGCTTAATCGGACTATCATGTGGATGCCTTTAGAGAGAATATATAGATTATCTATTGTTTAAATTGAATTTTCCGTAGTGTCAATAAAGAAAACGAATGTTAGTATATCTAAATAGGTAATAATTCATTTCTTTTTTTCATTTTTTTTTTAATGTTTTGTTTTATTTTCAAGTCTGAAGCCGAACCCCACTTTAATCACGTAGTATGTGGACGTACCTACTTGTGGACGAGCTCTTTATTATACGCTAATTATCTAGATACCATTAAACCATAAAAGAGACACCGAGATAGTATTTACACATCACAACCGTATCGGCAAGCTCATCAATAATATTACATTGTAGTTTATTTCAGAGCAGGGAATTAATCACATAAAAAACATGTAAAACACTAAACAAACAATAAAATAAAAATTTAAATACTTACTTTCTAAAATCCTTCCAACACTCACAAACTGTGCAACTTCTCAAAGCTTCTACGAGCAAATGCGAAATGAAAAATTTCACTTTGTCGTGTGACCAACGAAAGTTGACCACTATGCATCGCTAATAAGGGTAGCTGACGCGGCCGGCTTATATGGTGGATCCTGGTTCAAAATGGTCATAGTTAAATAATAAATGTTACGTTGGTAACTTATGGTGTAATAACATCAAAACGTCTTTAAATGAAAAAGGAAAGCGGTCTCATTTTTCTTTTTGAAAAATTTTAACTGTCTGCCTACACTGAACGCGGAGTTATAATAAATGCCTAACGAGTAACTGCTTTTGCTAAAAGTATTTATGAGACATTTTACAGATTTCTGTGATGATTATGGATAACGACACTCACCATCCTAAAGCTATTAATTTCAACAATATTCATTGCGTATTCGTATTTTCTTCAAAGTTATTTTCTAGAACGAGAAACAGAGCGGCAGCATCGATGATGCGCTCGGCAGCACGCTCTAGCAAGTGAAAAGGATAGGAGCATGGATGAGTGCAATTCCGTGCTGCTAGATGAGCTGCAACCCTTAAGCAGAAACGGGCATCTGCTCAGCATAATATCTTAAAGTGGTCTCTAACAAATAACTTACGATTTGATGCTACGAGTACCTAACATCTATAATACCTATAATCTACTATATTGTAGTCAGCTTCCAGTTTTAACCAGATGCAGCTGAATACCAATATTTCTCTGACAATGGCCTCTACGATCCATTTACTGAAAGACAAAGATATGCATTACTTATCCACGGTAAAAAAGATAGGTATAGGATAGTCGTCAAATAAAAACTGACCACTGGACCAGGATCTACCCACCAACAATTTCACAACCCAAACACGACTTCAAATAATTGGAACAAAGCTTCACATTGACCTTCACATGGTATCTACAGTTTCATCACAACTGGACCAGCCGGTATCGATAATAATCGGCTAACGAGAATCGTTGGGCAACTCTATTGACGGGTTGACAGGCGCGTGGACGCACCACTCTGGTAGTGACAGATAAGTGTGGTTGAAGTGGTCTGCGGTGGGTTCATGTAGATAGGTATAGTGTGAGCACGATGTGTATCGTGTATGGGTAAACAATAATTGACCAGCTGTCGGCTGATAGGATAAAGAATATCGTTAAGGTGCTCAGCTCTTCAGTGCATGAAAAGATACACAAACTAAAGAATTATATTGATGAATTCTTGCATATCATCATCATCACGCCTCCCACAAGTGTCGCCACATTGACTGGTCCCGTGCGACTCACATCCAGCGTATCTCTGCAACCTTCAGCAGGTCATCGGTCCACCTATTCACGCATCCTGCTACATAAAAATAAGTTGAGGAATGCAGAAAAGTAACAATTTTAACACCAGATTTTTGGCCAAACTTGCCCCACCAGAGAAGTGAATCTAGTTACGACCACTGTATGAACGAATGAAGCTTAAACAGATTTACAAATCACATTTAAAGACGGTTCAAGTCTTTCAACGGCCAAGAGATCCTTAATTGGTCTTGTTTACTCAGAGGCACGGGTTCGATTCCCTGAACAAGTATACATCATTCACGAATAATGTCTGGAGTTGGTTTGTTTATGTAAATGTGTAGCTATGGTAACAACAACAAGCTGCCTGGATTTTGCGAAATGTTTGTTTCATTATTTTGGAGTCTCCCAGGATGGTTCGATGAAGTTTTAGGGAAACACCAAGTACCGGTGTAAAAGTCTGAAAAGATTTATGATTGTTTAAACGGGTTGAATCGAAACGTTATAAAAATGGCCGGATTAAGTAAATAATTAATTTAATGTCTGGTCAAACTCACTGCATGTGTATATTTAAAAAATTAAGATCTGTTGTGCATCAAAATACTCCAAAAACTTTACTGGCATTAAATTAGATTAGATACTCCTAATAAAATATCATGTGATGCGTCGTATGTACCTTACTAGGTACGACGCATGGCCTGGTATAGTCTGGCACAGAACAAGAAATGTAAAATTATATAAAGTGTTAAGTTATAATTATGCGTAGACTTGTAGACTGTAAACTCTTATGACTCCGTCTATTACAGCAAAAGTAGACATGTCAAGAAAAAAGTTTTTCGTACTAAGCGATAAGTCACAGTTCACAACTTCACAATAATCAATAGTCTTGTATCTTCATTTCAGCGTAATTTCTATCTAGTCAAATCATGAGGTGTACAGTAATACATGGCCATGAGTGGCCATAGTACCTAACAACTAACGTCACCATTTTGTTCTTTCAATACAATTTCCACAGACACTTTCACAAATGTTTACCAACACCACCTTTTTGACTCCTGTCGATGTCATTCTTCACAGAACCATGCTGCAGTAAGTATTACTAGATTACTAGACAGTTACGACTAAGTTTTAAATCTCGTTATCATGAACAAGTCACAACAGCACTCGACGTCTGCGCAGGTCACGATTGAACACAATAAACTTTTGATTATTTATAGACTATATTTTGATAATCAACTCAGATATTTCTACGGTTGAGGGTCGTCTTAACCAAACGGTGCCGATGTCGTTTGTAGTTTGGGAGCCCCAAGATACAGGATGTCTAGTAGCTAGTGTGGGGCACACTAGCAACAACACTACTATTTTTAGGTAATATTTTAACGCACTTGTAACATATATAATCAGTGTACCTTCCTATGTATTAAGCGAATAATAAACAATTTTCTATGTATATGTTCTAGATATTTGAGAAACGTAACGGATAGTCATAAGCCCGGAAATCTGACAACCAGTCTCACCGAGGGGTATCGTATTCCTTGGTTGTTGAGGTCAGATAGGCTGTCGCTCCATGTAAAATACTGTTATTCAGCTGCATTCGGTAAGACTAGAAACCGACTCCAACATAGTTGGGAAAAGGATAGAAGTTTACGAGAAACTACTTGATTTATGTTTCGCAGCAGAAAATCGGCCTTTTCAAACAAAGCTTGTTTCTGTTGTTGTAACCATCAGGATACAGGTGAAATTCGTCCAAGTTCAGGTTGTGGGCTGTGGAGGTCAGATAGGCAGTCGCAACATGAAAAGTATTAGGAATTCATCTGTGTACGGTTACATGGGAAGCCGACTCCAATATTGGCAAAAAGGCTAGCAAGTTCTTTCTCGAGGTTTTCATGTAATTTTGAAGGTATATTATTGACGAGAGTTATTATTATTCCTATAGACGTTTGGAAGAAGAAGACAGACCGCGTTGATTCTTAATACGTTGGGGTTAGGGCAAGATAATGAAGGTATTTCGCTGTGTGCGAAGTGGGACAAAACTATAGAAGCGCGATGTGGCGAGAAAAGGAACTAACATTATAATTACATTACATAATTTTCTTCTTACTTTTCGGGGACTTGGTCTACCCCATTTAAAGGAGTGCCTAACGACCAATTTCACCAACACTAAGCACCATCTAACTGAATGACTAACGCCCGTTTTCACCAACACTAACCTAACCTCACTGAGTGCCTAACGCCCGTTTTCACCAACACTAACCTAACCTAACTGAGCGCCTAACGCCTGTTTTCCCCAACTCTAACCTAACCTAACTGAGTGCCTATCACCCGATTTCACCAACACTAAGCGCCTTCTAACTGAAAGCCTAACGCCCGTTTTCACCAACACTAACCTTACCTAACTGAGTGAATAATGCCCGTTTTCACCACGAATGCCTTTAAAGCGTGTAAAATAGACCCTTAACGAAGCCGAAAGGCACGGATTCTTCCAGTCATTGCGGTAATGTTTTTGTTCTGGACCATTACCTGGAAACCTTCTAGTTACGGAGATATTAAAGGTTCAAGTTGCAGCTATTTCTATGGGGCCCATGGTCAGTATGGTCGCCAACGAACGTTTACGTGCACTTTGACGAAGGAAAAGTATGTCATTTACCTCTCGTGGGCGGTGGGCTACCGCCATCTTACTTATATACCAATCTTTCTACGTCATTTGTTTTTGTAAACACAGATATGGGCAAGGGCCAAGTATGGATTTATTCGTCAGCTTCTTGACCCGGAAGTCCGGAACACATAACATAACATCACGTCTGTAATCCTCGAAGAATTAGGCAGAGCTGTACTTAATAGTACAAGGTCCACATTTTCACAGTCACAGTTGTCATTGGTCACAGTTTTGTTAAATAGGCAAAATTGAGACTCGATAAATTTCTGATGGATAAATTCAATAACAATTTGCCCGGCCTGGGAATCCATGCTCAGCAGAAGCGCTTGTCACTACTAGAGCAATGAGGGAGTCCTAAATTAACCCGGCTTATCCTTGAATTTCCCGGAATTTCTTTAAGAACAGCAGCTTGTGTCAGACACAAGAAAAACTGTTTTCTTTTGTAACGGCAGCAGACCGATCGGTGACTGCGTTGTTTTTGTGGTCGCAAGCGCAACTGCTGAGCAAGAGGTCCACACTTTTCACTTCTTCCATCTGAACTGACCAGATTTGAGATCGTATGATGGCTACTCACTGAACTTAGTCGCCCCTCTATCACATGGGACTGGAACAATCACATTTCGCCAGGTATCTTAGTACCTACACCTCTGACTTTACCTTCGAGGATAAACAACCGTGATGTTATGTTGTTGTAAATAAGGAATTACCTTTTTCGTGGCTATAAACAAAAGCCTTGCTATACGTAAGATACATGTAAAATGATACACGTAGCGACATCTGGTTCGAAGTAGCTTCACTAAATACGTTTTAGTTTATGTCGCTTGGAACACACAGAGGGCGCTAGCAGATAGAAAAGTTTACTCGTCTTGAAGTGTTGCCGAATTTCTGATTTGAATATTTTATTATAGACCCACTTAAACTCTTCCTCCTACCTCGTTGGTCCAGTGGTCGCAAGCGATGCTGCTGAGCGGGTTCGATTCCCAGGTCGGGCAAAGTTTTATTGGTTTTTGCCATCAGCCCGGTTGATGGCAGTAGGCTCGCCCTATGACATGGGACTTAAACATAACTGGTGAAATGTGGATGAACTATTGGGTGCACCTCTGACACACTTCGGGGATTACAGGCGTAATGTTATGTTACTTAAAAATATAATTAAGGTGTTTCCTTAAAAGTAATGTAACACTCGAAGTGCAATAAAACTTGACTTTAGTCTTGAACTTCACTTACTCAATTCAGAACCGGCGGACATGTGCAGCGCTTGAGCGCTTAGCTGGGATGTTTGAACTACCACCTGGTAGCGGGTTTGACTCCATCACGAAACAACCTAAATATGTATTTACTACCTTCCTAGTTTCTTGAGGATATAATTTAAGATGATAATTATTATACATAAGAAGCAGTGCCGTGGGGGAATACCAGGAAAACATGTTTTTGGGCTCAAGGAGGAAACTGGTTCCTAATACCAAGTCTCTAAAAAATTAAGTGGATCTTAAAGCAATCCATACAAATATATACATGCGAAAGTAAGTCTGTCTGTCTGTCTGCTACGGTTTGAATGTTTGGCATAGCGATAGCCCATCCTGGGTTAGGATAGGACCATAGCAATATAAAAAAAATATTTATTTTATCTATGGATATAACATAGGATACTTTTTGTTGCGGTAGAACCTATCGGAGAATTTCCCGGTAGGCGAAGACAAGGGAAAAAGTTACTTTTAGTTATTGAACTTTAAAGAAACATCGCAACAATAATTATTACGTTTTGGTGATCACATGTTAGTTTAGACACGACATCGACAGGCCGAAACATTGTAACTATTTAAATGATGTGTTTTTCTACATGTCGCAGTCATACTAACCGAACCGAAGTTTGGTTAATAAAACGAAAATCAGCATAGCGATTGCGAATCTGACAGATAACATAAAATAACCCCGAAGGGTTAGGCATTCATGTTTGAGTCCCGTGTATAGGAGAAATTATTAATAGGATGGTAAAATTCTTTAGTAAACTTGACGCTTGGAGCATCGGCTACAGTGTCTAATTAAATGAGCTAGCGAAACTCTAAAACTGAGTCTGACGTCGGCATCTCCCTCGGGTAACTCACTAACGAGTTTACTTTACCAAAGATACACAGAGCAGTGTCTTTGTAGCAGAAACAACAGAACTTCAACTGCTACGATCCCTACAAATTCCTTTCGGATCGTCCCATTTAATACATCTGGACACTCTACACGTTTTGTGTCCAGATGTATTAAATGCTAGCTCATTAGTTAGCAATGCTGTCATTTGCTAGTATTACGCACCTGACCTTTCTGCAGAACATCACCAATAAGGTGGTCAGGTGGTCCCACTCACCCCGCCTTGTATTTTTATGTCTCTGTAACGTATTTTTGATAGTCGCCTTTCATTGATGTTCTCTTCATGACCTAATCATCTAAGCACTTTTTTTGTAACTATATCTTTTAAACCGCCACGTTGTCTCTTCTATAATTAATGACTAGTCTTATATAACTGCATATTTACAAAGATGCCTACATCAGTAATGATACAAACTCGTTCTGTACTGGTTTGAGGAAAGCCATTCACATCACGTACTCTGCAGGAAGATCATATCAGTCGGCCTTACTCGCGGGCAGCTACGTTGCGTTCAATGTTACGGTATAATGCGGAGTAAGTGGGGAATCGAACATTTTATAAATAGGCGAATAGTCCCCAAAGTAGCCGTAGAACCAATGACCGTTGGGGTGGCTTGAGTGGAGCCCGCGAATCGGGAAGCAGAAGGTGGGACGTCCTTAGACTATATGGAGTGACGGTCTCCGCAGGGTGGCTGAAAACACCTGGATGCGAGTTGCCGAGAATCAAGTTGAGTGGAGTGAAATTGGAGAGGCCTATGTCCAGCAGTGAACTGCTGTAGGCTGAGGATGAGGTCATCGCTTCACATCAGGCGAATTGCGGCCAAACACAAGCCTATTTAGTTTTAAATAAAACATATCTGTCTCACTTATGATTATGAGAATTCAACAAGTTTTCTTAATAAGTATCATTGTAATAGGTACTCCGTCTTCTTGTTCATCGTCACGACAGTAAGTTATATTTTGTTGGCTCAAAAGTTCGTCACCTCAATGGCAGCGTCGGTCGGTGGCAGCGCAGAGGTCACTGTGGCTGCTTGTTCTGGGGCAGAATATAGGAGGAGACTCCATCCCCAAAACGACACGATCCTGGGACCACTCGTGTTTGCGAGTCTCACGAAATCTAGTTGACATTTACCTACATTTAAAATTATTTTCGTTTACGTAAAGTGTATTGTTAAATATATCGTTTACATAATTTACTTAATCATCGTCATTTAACGCGATTTCAGTTGACAAACACTTTAAAACGACGTTTGAACAGATAAATAATATGATAATAATGATTGTTTTAATAATGGACCAGGTGACATTAAAAAAAAACTAGTTTTAACTGTGGTTATTACTTTGTCTTGTCCGATTTATTTAGCTAGCTTTTGCCATCGCAAGAAGTATCCCAAGGGAACGTCATCCGGGATTAAAAATGACCTAATCCAGGTCACAGTCTACCACATTGAAGTCCGTTAAGCCGATAAGCCATGAAGGTGAGACAAACAAATAAACTCACTTTCACATAGATAGGATATGAAATATTCTTTCATAAGACCTATTCTTTTAGTTTGTTTGAGTCATGCAGGAATGGACCACAGTCGTGGGAAATGATAGGAAGCCGTTGTAAACTATCTATAATTAAGGTTTGAGACATTCATTGATAGTTTTAGTTCACGACCGATATTGATTTAATACGCACATGAGCTAATACACAAATAAAAACCAACTTTTTTTAGTCAGTCATAAATTATAACATGTGAGGTCTATTGAGAATCGTTACTAATCAACCTCGTCAGATTCTCTATTCTACGTCATACAAAAAAAGAACCAGCTACTTTGCGTACAGACTAATTTCATTGTTGCGAACACGTCACAATTTTTTAAACAGAGAAATAATAATGATGTGTCACGTACAGGTGATAAACTAAGATCCGATTGCATTAAAAAAAGGGCTCTAACTCTAAAATTTTTAAAATGTAATTATGTCTCTGTAACGTTTAAATGATTGGTAGCTAAACAGAATAATGTTTTGAACACGTTGAGGACGCTAAATGCATTAAGTGAGTTTTGGTGCCAGCGGGTCTAGGCTAAAAGGCAGTTTGTGGACCAGTTAAAAAAGTTATTTAAATCAAAACGTAATAGCTGCCATTCATGTTATAAATGGTTGTTAATTTAGTAATATTTATCCATGTATACTAATAAGCTGGTTCCAAATTATAACAACAGTGTTTTGGTCATGACTTTTAATTTATCGTCCCATGTCAAATACTGATATTCAGCTATGTACAGACGCCAGCACATCAAGTTACCCAAAACTGTCAAATTTTCCCAATCAACCTTGAACCTAACGCTTTAGCGATAAAGTTGAATATCTATTAAAGAAATTTGACAGATTCAGGTAGACCAATCCTAACATAGTTGAGAATAAGGCAGATGCTGATTACTTTTATTTTTCACTATTGGAACCAATTACTTACAAACTACGTAAGAATTCTCAATCTACGTCAAACAAAAAATAACCCAGCTATTTTGCATAAAGTCTAATTTCATGGTTGTGATGCGTTGATTCATTTTCCTCTCAGTATTAGTTTGACTGTCACATTGGCAAGTAGTCGTGCTCAAAACTGTAAAAAAAAAGCATTTTTTTTAAGATAGTGAGTTTTTATTATTGTGAAAAATGCTGACAGTGAGATAAGGTAGGTGTTATTTTATTTTATTTATTTTACAAGACACATGTCTTGTTCTAATTATTTTCTCAGATGATTTGACTCAGGTACTGTTAGAGAAATATATTGATGAGTAAATTGACAATTTGATTATGTATTTGTAGATGTAATGATTTTGAGTTGGTATATTTAATTAATTTCTTTATGTAGCTGGCTGTGTGTGGCCTAATTTAAAAAGAACTGTTTATTCATTTTGAAAAAAAGAATTATTGTTCGTTATTTATATGTTATATGTTTTGGTCCATGTTGCATGCAGCCAGCGCGATGTATCTATTGACCTAAATAATAAGAGATTTAATAATCAATAAGGGGTCGTCCATTAATCACGTGAGGCTGGAAAGGGGGAGGGGTGTTCGAAAAAATCACGAAATATCACTAGGGGGAGGGGCAGTGTAGTGAGATATCACGTGTATTTATTTTTTCTTTGAACGCGCGATTTCTAAACCGAAAAGCGGTGCGTGACCTTGACATTTTTATCACGGTGCTTATTTTTCCAGAATTAAATTAGATTATACCTGTTAACCTGTATTTAAAGATAATATTCTGATTTTTTTTAAGATACTTTGTACCAAAAAAAATACACGTGATTTTGGGTGGGAGGAGGGAGGGGTAGTCTAAAACTTCACCACGAATCACCATGGGGGAGGTGGGGGTTAAAAATTTGCTAAAAAACATCACGTGATTAATGGACGACCCCTAACCACTTTAATTAAAATGGTCATTAAACAATCATTCATATGAATAGATATGACATAATTATAACAAAAGATTAAGTAGATGTTTTCATAATCGGTTTCATCACATCATCATCAGTTTTGTTTTTTTTTTTAAATGCTACTTTAACTTTGTTAGCTTAGTTATACATTTTATTATGCATGCTGTGGTCTACTGTAAGTGAAGGAGTACTTTTGTTGTCGATTATTTATTTAATGTGTTTGTGTACTTACATCCTTTGTTGGAGATCCCAAAACAAATAAATAAAAAAAATTAAATCACTTCACTGCCACTTTCAAAACGGTGAAGTAAACCAACATGTCCTAAAAAAACCGCACCGGGCCATAATCTGAAACGCGACCCCATATGGACCATGATCCCGTGAATGGTGTCTGGCGAAGGGTTTCCACCACACAAAGTGTCTGGCATTGGACGAGGGGAATCATCATAATATCTAATGCAATTAAAAAAAACGCTTTATAGTACGACGTAACTTAGCCGGTATTCAGCACACTTTACTTGACTTTCTGCCAAAGCCACCACGACCAATTTTTCATAGTAGCTAATCGTTCTTACCTGTAGTATGGTACTTCCACAGAAAAACTTTCAGCTTTTATAAAGTGACGTAGGTCTGGCAGACACGGGACCTTCCTCTAATCTTTCTTTCACTGGCTCTGTGTCCCAACAGTGGGAACCGTATCGACAGTTAATGTATGACGTAGAACTGCGTGTGTCTAATGTGTGATAAACGTACGGTGTTTGCGTGCACATTCTAGATAAACATGCTAGAATAAACATGCAACAAATTAATTCAAGGTTCTGATTACATGCAATGGGTCAGTTTTTGTAAACCCGGCCATAAGAGGCTCGAGGATCGCTGACTTGAGAACGTACTAAACCGGTTTTTTGCACGAATTCGGGTCAATTTACCGAATTTACATCAACATGACATTACGCCTGTAATCCTCGAAAGGTTATGCACAGATATACTCTTACCCTCCTTTTGGTTCAAGTCATGTAACTTAGGTGATGGGACTTAGTTAGGGAACGAGCCTATCATGGAAAAACCCAATAACACTTAGCTCGACCTGAAATAAAATAACTCTTAGCTTGACCTGGAAATCGAACTCACTACTCAACGAGACAGTCATATAAAAGGGCACAAATATAATTTCAAAAAACCACATTCACGACTCAATGAGATGATGACGATGATGAACAAAATAATTGTTGTCCGACTCAGGGTACGAACTCGCCACATGACCGCATACCGATTAAAAAACTCTGAGAACCATCCTCCATCCGAAACAATAACAGCGGCCAAATAATTATGAGTCGGACGCACGCTCTAAGGGTTCTGCGGGACTGTTCAAAAAAGAGACACCGTGGCCCTGGAACACAAAGGGCAAAGAAGGAACATGGATGGGTTTTAGTCAGTACAAGTCTGACACTCCCTTCCGCTCCGCCCAGAGTGGGGGGGTCATTTGATGATTTCCCATCCGAAAAAAAAAAAGAAAGGGTTCTGTCTGTTTAAATAAAAGTTCTGTGAAACTAAAGCCCCTAAAAATGTACCCATTATGCTCAAATCTGTTTCTGTTCAGTTAATAGTTATTATAATTTACATCATCATATACAGCTCGACTGTACCCACTGCTGGGAACGCCTCTCTTTGCTTAAGCCAATCTTCACGTTTCTGTGCCAAACTCATCCAGGTGTTATGATATCGTTTGCCCACGCCGGATGACCAGCATATTAAAGAAGTTTTTACCTTTTTTTTCCCGGTTTTTACCTTTTGTGTACAGAACCTTAAAAAGTGATTTTGAGAGAAGATGTAAAATAATGCCAATATGCTTGTATAGAAAAACATATCGTTCATCGCAGATGATTAGTTCGCAACCTTGACATTGCCAATCAATATCATAACCATGAGTTTTTATTCTAAACGACTTTTTGCCTTCAATATGACGATTAGCGATTAGTTTGATTAGCTGTTTTTGTAATGGTGTTTCGGTAAATACAATAAGCTGATTTTAATAGAATAAGAGTTTTGTGACATAATTTATATAATTTGAACAAAGTTTCAGGATGCTATACAGGGTGGAAGGTATACCGAAGCACAAACGGTTACCACGCCGTCAAAAACATTTGCTGTTTCCTACAAAAGTGCAATACACGGTCAAAATGTATGGAATACTTGTTTTTTTTTTAATTTTATTGCTGATGAAAACTTTCCATGTGGGTAGGTTCTGAATGATGACTGTACTAAATAAGAAGTGGTCACCATTTGCACGTAGGTGTATTCCACTCTGTATATTCAGGATTAAACTTACTTGAAATCACAACTATGTCAGACTACACATAAGTTAGGAAGATACCGATTAAATTTCTATCAGGTTTACCCCGAAGGAATTTCTCATAGACAAAAAAGGCGAACTTCCATACAAGTGAGTTTACTCATTTATTATTAAATAGTCGATGGTATCGTAGTTAGGAGCTGATTTTTCAAATCTGTCCTTAGTGCAAAGCTTTGTCAAATAAAACAAATCATGTGCATAATTTAATGGCGCCGGTGACTGAAAAGTTGTGTGGTAACACGGTTGTCGTGGTATGGACATGTGATGCGGAGGAATGAGGAAAATGTTGTGAGGAAAGTTTTAAGTATGAATGTGGATTGGTATATGAGTAGAGGAAGACCAAAGAAACGATGGATGGACTGTGTAAATAATGATATGGCAGGAAAGGAGGTGTCTGATGAGATGACGAGTAATAGAGAAGTATGGAAGACGAAGACATGCTGCGCCGACCCCAAATAAATTGGAGTAAGGGCAAGAGAATGAAGATTGTGCATAATTTCGTGCTCCAAGACTCAACGGTTTGCAGAAGATTTTTTTTAAGTAGATGCATAAATTTTGCACAGGTGTCAAAACGCCCACGTGTAGGTGTCCGCAAGTAATACCGACATTACATGTTTATTTGCATATAAACTAGTTATAAACATGTCTCAATAGTTATTAGGACATACTCGTAAGTAGTTAGTTGGGAACATGTTTTCTCAAGGTTAATGCTATATTTACCATTTCAACGTCTACTGACAAAAAACTTTTTATAATCTAACGTTAATAATAACCGTTCATTAAATACTAGCTTTTACCCACGGCTTCGCTTGCGTTAATTTAGAATTTGCAAATCAATTCGGGTTGTACTCTGCTTGTAATAATATAATTCAATCATGATCGAAAGACACGTGGCGCCTTCTATTATCATAAGAACTTTATTATTGTTTTTCTCGGGAATAGTACTTTTTTTCGGGATGAAAAGTATCTTATGTCCGTTTCTGTACTCCTGAAAACGGATACGCAAAATTTCAGGATGATCAGTTCAGTGGTTTAGGTGTGAAAAGGTAACAAACAAACTTACTTTTGCATTTATAATATTAGTAAGGAAGTAAGGATAAGGACATACAGGATGTAAGGTATCATCTTTTCGTAAACTGTTATAGTTGAGTTCAAACTTAATGGCGGCTCGGAAGTTAGCAGCGGTCTCTGCATTATACAGTCAAGACGATGCGTCTTCTGCGTCCCGCTGATACCTAAAATTGTGTTCTGCGCAGCTTTACGTTAGATGTTCCGAGCCCCCATAAAGTTTGAACCGCTATACCTGCGCAGACCGTCACTCGCAGCTAACTTCCGAGCCGCCATAAAGTTTGAATTGAACTAAACCACGAATTCATTATTCAACACTAGATCCTAAACCTCCCGCGAAGAATTTCAGCGGTTGAAAAAGAACTGTTTTTCCATACATTTTTAACGTAGGTTTGTGAGGTACTTTTGTATGGATTAGCAATTTTATTAATAATTGGCAAAAAAATACAATTTGGTGTCTATATTCATGTGCTGAAAGCGTGTTCTGTTTTGCGCGTGAATTTCCCTTACATTAAAATAACACCTTATTTAATATTGGGTATGAACGCTGCACCCATGTAAGCATTAACATAAACATAAATGATATTTGCATAAAATAATGTATACAATTCTTTATTTATAATTTTTGTATTATTTGTTAGTTAGTGTAAATGACCTAACACATGCTAATCTATGTGCCACATCAAGAAAATATAACTGTCTTTTAAAACATTGTATTTATACAAAACAAGTACTTAGTTCGCTTCAGTCTCGGTTCATCATAGACTTTGGTGTTAAATAAAATAGATATTTATATTCATTCACGAAAATAGTTGTGTTGAAGTAATGTATTTAACATAATAATAAGAGTCCGAACAACACGAAAATAATAGCAACAATAGCCCTGTAAAATCCCAGAAAGATTTGAATAATTTGTAATGAAAGAACTGTTTGTAAGTGGCATCTTACGTCCTAAAATAAAAACAAAAGAATGTTATGTGTCACATTATTATTTTGGCGCAGTTTTCAAAACTAAACATAAAGAGGTAAATTTTGTACCGAAGTTGACTGCTACGTTGATCCTGTGGTCGGAATCGCGACTGCTGACCATGGTCTTGGGTTTGATTCCCGGGTCGGGCAAATTGAATGCAAATTTTGCATTCCATTCCATTCTTATTCTTTATTGCACACAAAATAACAAATATACAAATTGCAATAATATAGCTTATGGATTGGCTTGTTATTGGATTTTTCCGTCAGAAATTTCTCAGTACCAGCTACGGAGTCTGGAGTTGTGCCCGATTGATAGCAATAGGCTCCCCCTATATTATATGGGACTCAAACATAACTGGTGAAATGTTGGTTTAGGTGCTATTAGGTACACCAGCTCTGCCTAACCCTTCGGGGATTACAAGCGTGATGTTAGGTTACGGTATGAGAACTGGCCTTTGCCTTTAAGTGAGAAAACATTCGCTGGTTAATAAAAATAATAACCTTGTTCATAATAATTGGCAACACGTGTAGATTATTTACTTTTTCTTGATTTAAATAAACAGTAATCAGATAAAGGTTGGTAGTACCTACACTAATGGTGACCGCAGACTACAGTGCATTCAGAATTAATTATACCTTTTGTGATTAAAAGAAGAAAGAAAATATATCATTCTAAGGAATTAATGACGTCATCATATAGTGTTTTTTTAACCAGACTCGGGAAAATAAACACTTATCTTTATTCAAAAAATAAAATTTTATATTTACTCAAGTGAATTGAAGTAGAATAGAATATAATAATCTTTATTTACGTGAAATGTGGAACATTGAGGCGTTAAAGATAAATAGGTTCTACATTTATTTCGCTTACTAAAATTCAACATGCAAATATTGTTATATTCAAACTAACTTAAAGATTATATAAGAAAGAGTTACAAATTCAACTAAAAAAATATATAAGTACCTAGTGAAGCTCTGCAAACGTTGTGAAAACTTTAAATTAGATAACATACGGTAGTTGATCCAAATAAATCTTAAATATTTTCTCATTAAAAACTTCCAAAAATCCATGCAAAATATTATACATTTTAGTTCCATCCTATTACAAAGAGCATGAGAACGAACTGTATATTTAAATATTTTATTTGACTGCACAAGAAATAAGTTACCATACTTAAATATTTAAGTGTTTACGCTCAATAAAACTTGAACAACAGACAAGAAACAATTTTTTCGCTAGTTTTAGGTGATATTCCCATGCTTATAGTTAATTTAGATAATAACTTAGTGTTATCAGTTAAAATATATGACTATAATAATGCATTTCGGTGAGAACCCTCTTCAATTTGATAACGCTAATGACTCCCTATATCTTGACAGCAGTAGACAATTGCGTCTCTTTTTCTTATTGCGTCTGCCTCGAGTGTCTCGTAGGTATGTCTAGAGGTAGTAAGCACTACTGCTGAGCCAGAGGTTCGTTTCTTAGATCGGGTAAAGTGTTATTTAGGGTTTTCCCTTGGGAATTTCACGGTAGCAGCCCCCTTGTGTCCGGTTTATGGCAACAGGTCCCTATTACATGGTAATTAAACATAACTGGCGAAATTTGTGTTTAAGTAATACCCTTCGGGGTTTACGAACGTGGTGTTATATGTCTCTGAAGACTCGCATAAGGGAGGACCTAAATAAACAACTTAAATAAATAACTATACCTAGGTTGATAGTTTTCTGAGGACCTTAGAACAGAGACAAATCCACCACACGGTACAAGTGCTGGTTGGTAGATTTCCAAGGGTATTGTGTCCAAAATACTGCCATTATTATAAGTGTCAATTAATGGATTTGTTTATCAAGCTATTTACTTATCATTCTTCCGTATCGTCACTTTATTTGCTGTAACAATTCGGAAGTAGGAATATTTGAGTGTAGATTAGATTTATCGTCAACCTTGCCTGAAGACTAAGATAAGAAAATCGGGCAAAAACTGATACTTGTGACAAGGTGAACAGTGGCCTATATTATGTAATTTCTGTTTTCGCTACCACCGCCGCCTAAATATTATTGCACTAGCTGATGGTATTTCAACCCTTGTCGGTGGGCTGAGCGTTTAAAATTCAAGGTGAAAGTTTTAATGACAATAAGACTAGTTTCTAGATGGTGAATAAATGTTTTCGAGATCCAGCAGATGATTGATCGAGTTGATTGATTCGATTGGGCTTAAGATCAGGCTGTATATGTTTTGTGACAGGAAATAATCGATTGTTGGAACTGCCAAATGTGGGGAAAATTTATAGATATTTATTACGGCACGATTTCACATATTATCCTGTTTCAAACTAGTTTTGATTTCGTTTCCTCACACTTTCACCGACTGATAGTTTAACAGAAAAAAAGTTGTGGATACTTAGATAGTAAGTCGTGGGTTCGAACCCAGCCAGGCGCATTACTTTGTGTAAGTTATTTCATCACCACTGCTCTCAAAAACGGTGAAGGAAAACATCGTGAGCAAACCGGCATGTTCTAGAACCAAAAATTCGAAGACATGTGACATCTACCAACCCGCACTGGGCCCGCGTGGTAGATTATAGCCCATTCCCTCTCATAGAGAGGAGGCCTGCGTCCCAGCAGTGGGAACATTAATAGGCTGATTATGTTATGTATTTTATACTTAGATTCTTCAAAAATACCGCCACGACTTCAATCAACAAGACCAAAGAATGACCAGAATGTGAGTTCAGTAAACTTAGGTCGCCTGTAACCCTTCCGTAAAAACAGCCATGATGTTTTTATATTGTTTACTAGCAACTCGCCCCGGCTTCGCATGGGTGCAATCTAGTAAATAAAATACTAAATTTTCTTCCATACAAACCTTGTACCGACAATTACGATTACAACAAAAAGTACTATAGCAACATCATAGTACTATAGGTACAGCGCCATCTATGACACAAAAAGTTATCCGTGACTTAAACCATATAGAAACACCCGTCAACAACTGCCCACCAGACATAACACCCGTCTGTTCGGAGGATCCTCCCTTTTCTACGGGGGACGAAGAACTTGACACCCTGTTCTTCATCTTCTTACATGTAAAAATCTCGTGTTACGGTGTTAATGGGCGCACTCCTCCGAAACGGCTCGACCGATTTTTATGATTTTTTTTTATGTATATTTGATAGGTATGAGAATAGGTCGTAATAATAAATTTTGATATAAGTGGGGAAACTTTCTTTTCTTAGTTCTCGGCTCCATAACACCCTCGCCTGAAGCTCGGGTGTTAATTCCGCCTCAAATGCAAATATCAAATCTCCGCGCGTATCAAACGACATTTTTCAATACACATTCAAAGAAAATCTGTTATCTGTGGCAATTTTTATTTCCGTATGTGTGCGGAAAAATATTAAAAATCCACGCGTGTGAAATACCTACATTGCATGTTGAACCTAATCTTACTGCGATAAGAACCAGTTTTCGAGAAAGTGTATTGAAAAGTTTAATTCACTGCGCTAAGGTCGAGCCGTTCTCATGTGATGCTCCGTCACATGTGGCAAGTGATTATTATTTAATCAGATTTGTATATAACTATATAATACGACCTAAATAATAACAGCCGCTCCGATCGATCTTTAGGTAAAGCCGTGCTTGCCTAGGTTGGTCTGTGGATGGGTGACCACCCATTACATAGTCAGTGGCCCAAAAAGTCTGACAACCAGTCTTACCAAGGGGTATCGTATTACCTAGTACTAACTGGGTAGTGGAGGTCAGATAAGCAGTCGCTCCATGTAAAATACTGGTACCCAGCTGCATCCGGTTAGACTGGAAGCTGACCCCAACATAGTTGGGAAAAGACTGGGCAAATGATGACGACCTTTTTCTTTCCGTTTCGGAGTCAACATGGCTAAATCTATTACAACTGACCTACCTCACTACACCCACATCTTATTACTAAACAAAATCTCTTTGTTTTTTAATTGGTATTCACCAAAGTCAACAGTCAAGGTATTACTGTTCTAACATCAATGATCCATGATGGTCAAACATAAGCCTACGACCTCTCATCTTTATTGGGTACTTCTGTAGGTGAAGGACCGTCTTTTGTTTAAGATAAGTTAATGGAATTTAAAAGGTAAAGTGGATTTAAGAACCTTGCGAAGGGATTGGGCTGTCAATTATACAATCAAATGTTATTATTTGATTTAATTGATGTACTTAATAAAATGGATAAAGAGTTAGAGAGGTGTTTCGGAGTGGAGGTCGAGTACGTATATTAAAGTATTGTCTGAACGATTGACTTTGAGCGAGTTCGATTCATGCACGAATCAAAAGTGGTATTTGGTTTGCAAGTGTCTACAAAGGTTCATTTTCAATCAAGGATGCCTTAAGCCAATTCAGAATACTATTCTTACAAAAGTCTCTCACGACCTGGGAATCGACCCCTCATCACAGCAACTGCTTGCAACAATTTAGATTTTAGACCAACGAGGCAGTCGACAAACAGCAAACTAACAGAATTATGAAACAATACTAAGAAAAGACTACTTTTGTAAAAGTTTCATCTCTATTTTACATTTCCAAAAACGATTACAAAACACAAAAAAGTGAATAATGTTGCCAAATGGAACGAAAAAAAAATTCAAATTCGATTTGCCATATCCGTAACGTCTGGGTTACTTTGATTGATTTCGGATTAAATGACCCCATTCATACTTCTTATGGTATTTGACTTATTCTTTTATAATTTCGCTACCTCCCAAACAGGGAGAATCCATAAGATTCACCCACGTTTGGTCCTAAATGGGCATATTCACCATCGTACCAAATCATAAAGATTTATGTAATGTATGCCAAATTTGTAATGCCCGCTTACACTATCATCTAGTGACACCTAACAGACCATCACTGTAATCCCCAAGAGTTAGGCAGTGGTGTACTTAATTAGTACACCCCACATTTCGCCAGTTGTGTTTAAGTCCCATATAAAAGGAAGCGAACGTATGGCATCAACCGGCCACAAATCCAAACTCCGTGGCTGCTTCTGAAAATATCCCCTGATGGAAAAACCCATTACTATCACTCTTACATTTTGTCTGTCCAGGGAATCGAACGTAGGTCCGCATGCTCAGTAGTCGGGCTTGCGGCCACTAGACCAACGAGGCACGCCTAAATTATTTAATTAATAATTGCTCTTTTTGTTTTTCCGAGAGCTGAAAAATTAGATTTAGTTGTCGCTTAATTAGTGAAAATTGACAAAACATTAATGCTCACAGCACACGCTCACATTTTAAAACTTATGGCTAGTATGTCCTCCTTATTAGAATATACAAACAGTTTACAATGAAATAGGATTAGCATAGTCGTCACATTATCAAGGTAGTTAAACTTAAACTTAGTCATCTGTAAGCAGGGTTAACAGCCTATTCGTGAGCTGACGTTCATTCTAACGTCAGCAGTAAGGATGCCAGTGGCAGTGACCTCAAACAACATGCATTTGTTTCTTTTATAATTTTATTCAGAATACTCTTAACTATGTGTTAAGGTACGTTTAACGTGCGTCATCTGCTGAGCCTTTTCCCAATTACAAATGTTGGAATCGGCTTCCAGTCTAACCAGATGCAGCTGAACACAAGTATTTTACAGTATGGAGTGACTGCTTATTTGGCTTTCACAACCCAGTTGCTTAGTAACATAATACCCCTTTCTAAGGGTGATTCCGTACTTGGAACCTGAATCTTTTTGCACCCTGATATCAGATCCTTACACTACTATACTATATTAGACTGCCTCGTTGGTTCGGTGGTCGCAAGCGCCACTGCTGAGCATGAGGTCCTGGGCTCGAGTAATAGGTCGGAAAAAGTGTTGTTGATTGATTGTTCTACTATAATTTTTGATTAGGAATTTCTCGGAGTCTGGACTTGTGCCTGTTGATGGCTAGGCCACCTATTACATGGGACTTATAAACATAACTGGCGAAATGTGGGTGTACTACAAGGAACACCTGTGCCTAACCCTTCGGGGATGATTACAGGCGTGATGTTATGTTCTATATCTTACACTATTACGCTATGTAAGAAAATATATCCCTCTTGCTTAGGTAAAAAGAAGAAACACATCAATCAACATCCAATTGAGCTAAAACGGATATGACGGAAACGCGAGTCACGCAATAATCGCAAACTCATGGCTAGGCTCGTCTTGTGCGACTTGAGTGCCTACTCGAGCGCAGCTAAACCAGATCCAAACTATTGCTAAACCTGTGAATAAATTAATAAACAAATATATAGGTACCATGATTACAGTTTTACGTTTATTGCGTTACAAGTTTTGCTCAATTTGCTATAAAACATTGCGTGACCTCGACTCACGCACATATATTAATAACCGCGATGCGTTATCTTAGGGGCAATATTTGCAAGCTTTACAAACTCCTAGGATATTGCCATATATTGACCAACTTGAGTTCTAGTTTGGGAAAGAAATGTCGATTTCCAATATATTCCAATGGTGTCACATCACGTCGTGGTCACAAGTATATGGGTAATGAAGAACAGGGTTCAAAGTTCTTCATCCCCATAGAAAAGTGAGGATCCATGTCAAACTTGAGCATGTATGTATGGTGGGCTCCTGCCCGAGTGCCCGACAGTTATTCTCGGGTTTTGTTTTTATATATCGTCTTATGTCACGGATAACTTTAATACCGCGATGTAGAATTTTGATGTTAGTTCTTCATTTGTGTCTTATGGCGCTCTAGTAATTTTTGTAGGTACTATGTTGCTGTAGTACTTTTTGTAGTGCCGCTACCATTACGAAATATCCAAATGCGGGTAATTTGAACAGGACAGCGAAAATACAGTTATTAGATAATCAACATTAAACGTTCTCACTGTTGGGACACAAGTTTCCTCTCGTGGGACGGATTGAAATATATTTCCATCACGCGAGCCCAGTGCGGGCCAGTGGATGTCACAGTCATGTATTTGAATTTTCGGTTCGACGCCATTTCCTGCCTTCTATCAATACATAGTAGGTAAATGTTGCCCTGGCCAGAATAAGGAAAAACTCATGGAGTTTGTGTCCATTTTCCTAATGTGGAGCAAAGCAATTTTCTACATAATTAGAATACATAATGAACTAGAGTTTAGATAAGACTAGTTTTATATACTAGTCAAGGATACAGAACATATTTAGCACATAGGTATAAATAGACTAACAGTATCTGTGTAAATCTCATCTTTTTATTTGAAATAGGCTTCGAAAAGCACTTAGGACGGACTTTTAATTGGAAAAACTAGGACTGCCTTTGAGATTTGTGAGGAAACTGTGAAAAAATACAAAGATCTTCGTAGGTATTCCATCATTCTCATTCTGGGATTCGATTAAATTATCCGTGCATGGGCCTATTAGTTCCGTGCCTAGGTGTCAACATTAGAGTAAGCTAGCGCAAGCCCTCAGGCTCGGTGGAGCGACGATCTACGCAGGGTGGCTAGTAGCAACTGGGTGAGAGTTGCCGAGAATCAAGTTGAGTGACGTGCGATTGAAGAGGCCTATGTCCAGCAGTGGACTGCTGTAGGCTGATGATGATGATGATGATGAGGGTAAGTCCTTAAGGCAAGCGGACTGTCCAAAAATCTAGAAATCAATAATTTTGAAATACTGACCGACCCAAGTTTTTGGGCTTGCTTGAAGCCGAAGGTACAGCTGGCCTATTCTGCCTAAACACTCAAGGTACGGAAACACAACACGAAGACATTTATTAGAAAGACATTGAGTATTGTGTATTGACATAGAGGTCTGCCGTATTTCCAAAATATTTCCAACCGATTTAAAACTATACCTATCCACCAACCAACCTTGACATAATATTCTAGTTTCACACAATTAAGTAATGTCTTGGTAACATTGTAAAGATTATTGTCTCAGCTGTTAGTTTGGTTCACATGCTCGTTGAACAGTTTAGGCACTTAGGTCTCCTATTCACGCTAGTATTGTTGATAACGGTGATATAAAGATAGCATGCATTAGTTGCTATATCAGCCATTCCCAGGGCTGACTGTCCAGATCGCTGAAAGACATACGAAAAATCCAAGATTTACGATTGGAAATGATGACCATGTATTGGTATTATCACGAAGATCTCCTAGAGTTGTTACTGGAAGGCCGAAAGTCTGGCAACCAGTCTTTTCAAGCACGTTACCAAGGGACTGGGTTGTGGAAGCAGTAGAATCGCTCCATGTAAAATTCTAGTATTCAGTTGCATCCGGTTAGACTGGAAACCAACCTCAACATAGTTGGGAAAAGGCTAGGCCTAGATGGTGATAATGACGAGTTATAGGTTTACAGTTCCTTGTCTCGATTCATAAAAAAGATTAGTTGTTACTAGTATGTTTTATAGTTTAAGCACTAATGTCTATTTGCACAGTCTCTAAAGAAGCCGACTACTATAAACTTATCAGTTAATCGTACCAGTGGAACAATGAACGATATTATTACACGATTATCATATTAATTATATCGCACTTAATAGCTAAAATGTATACTGTTGTACTAATTATTATGTAGGTCAACAAACTAACTCATGTCATTTCCTATTTTGAATTTGACACCCTGTATAAAGGGTACCTAAAATGTTCTATATCTGTATGTGTGTGTAGCCTGGCAGTAAGATAGAAAGAGGCTGGTATTATTCTGAAATAAGATATCATCATCCTGTATGCCACAGTGTGGCTGTACAACTCAAAACAATAACATAGTCACATTATTCTTCAAAACTGCATATTTTTCTTCAAAAAGACGAGAACCACTGCAAGTATATTGGCGCTGCCTTATTTGGCACGGACCTGGTGACAAAATGTCCGACCCGAACCAATGTGCAGCATGCCTTAAAAAAATATCCTATGAAGGCGAAAGGCAATTGAAACCTAAGATGTTCTGTTTCGGAGATAGTCTATTTTAAATCATTAAATCAATATAACACCCAATCTATCTTCGGAGAATATAACTAAGGTAGCATTACCTGTATAAGTATGTATAGAAAATGTATTATGGAACCATTGTAAGGATAAACTCGTATTGAGAGGCTCGTAATATAAGGACTGATGACGATGACGTCAGACCATAATCGTTGACTGCCAAACTTGGGCTTTCCCCGTTGTTTGGGATGGAAGTTAAAACGTGTATTTAAATGAAGATTGATTTACGAACAGATCAGTCTTGCTTCATCGATGAAAACAACAGTACATTAATTCAGGTGCGATTGTCATCAAATGAATTAATAATAATCACAAAATATTTCAAAAAATTTTTTTTTTGAAAACACTGAAGTATTTAGCTATTTTATTAAACTTATATTGAATACAAAAAAATCGGTAAATAAAGTTAACTATTATAATGTAAAGAAATAAGGGAATCCAATCAAACAAATTAAACACCTGACAAAGCACAGATTAAATAAAACTATTTACCCATCATTAAAATGTAATTAATAATTAAGTATTTACCAACTGTGTCAACCCATATACCGACTAATCCTAGAAACAGAAACAGTTCCATTGATAACCTCTAAACATATCAATCTAATCTAAGAGATTGCTATCCAACAGGTAATACGAGGCAGCCCACGGAGCAGAACGCACGTCTCAGGCAAGAAAAAGAACAACCGACTATCGAGAAAAAATCGTGCTCATGGAATAGACATAGCAAACTAGAAAATAACAATCGGCGATCGAAAAAAATCCACGAGTGCCCATGGAATAGAAGAACTTTCTCCTTTTTCAGAATGGTGATCAAATTAGCGAACCAAGTGACGAACAGTGCGAAAAAAGAGGACAGTTTCGCGAAGTTATTGGGGGATTTTGGAAAATGGCAATTTTTAGTTTTTGGGACAGTGTCGTTAGTGAAATTGAGCTCAGGATGGGTTCAAATGGCTATATTATTTCTGACACCTAACTTAACTTTTCGGTGTATGGATCTGGATAATTCTACGGAGGATATTCAAAATTCCACGTGTTACAAAGACTGCAAACGATATGAGTATGATACAAGCCCGTTTGAGAGTACCATAGTGTCGGAATGGGACCTCATTTGTGAAAGAAGATGGCTTGCCAGCTTGAACCAAATGATGCTGCAAGTTGGGATCTTGATTGGCAGCACGATTTTTGGATTTATGTCTGACAGGTGAGTGAAACTTATTATGATTTTAATTAGATCGTTATGGCTTCGAGGTTGAGACTACGCACTAATATACGGGTTCGAAACCTTGAGAGTACCAATATGTTGTTCCATAATATTTTCCTAGTTAATCTTTTATTCTGATATTATTCGTTTTTATTTGTCTTTTTTCAGCAATAAATTAAACAATATAAAAGTCTAAAATTTTGATTTCAAAAAGCGTCGGATTCGAACCCGCACTTGCTAGCTTTATAAAAAGGACTTCTGCCCTTGCTGTTCATCCAGAATGAATAGTCTATGTTATTAATCTATGGGATAGACCATAGACTAATAATGTGTTGATAAAAAAATATGTAACTATCTATGTGCAACTTATGATTTCTAACTACTTTAATTCAATACCCCAAATCATCTGTTGCAAAAACATAACAACTTTGCGAAATTCTAAAGTGATGTTAAACTACATCTACCGTTAGATACTTACTGCTATTAAGGATTGAAATCTACAACGTATACGCTGAACTTCAAGGTTATTTTTGCTACATCTTATGTCTTCACCTCTGTATCAGAAACATTAAAAATAACTTACTTGCTTTTGTAAATACGAAAGTTTGTAAGGATGGATGGATGGACGGATGTTTGTAGCTGTATAACGCAAAAACTATTGAACGGATTTGGCTGAAATTAGACACACAGATAGTTTTATTTTATCCTGGTAGCACGATTAGCCACGAGCTCCTCTCCCCTCATGGGAAAGGAGCTCGTTAAGCTGTTGGTCCAGGCTGTCATTTGTAGGTCTTTGACAGTCATTGCTGGTAGTCAGTGGCCCGAAGTCTTACCAAGGGGTATCGTATTACCCAGTAGTAACTGGGTTATGGAGGTCAGATAGGCTGTCGCTCCATGTAAAATACTGGTATTCAGCTGCATCCAGTACACACTGAAAGCCGACTCCAACATAGTTGGGAAAAGGCTATTCAGATGAGTACGAATCCGTGGGAAAATTACCGAATTCTAGGCCCCGGACGTAAGCAGGTCATAATATACCTAAATTATTAAATAATTTACGCATTTGACTTAGCGAACGCGTAAATTAATTAGTGAATATTTATGAATTTGTTTAGTTTGCTAGTAAGAAAAATTCGCTTTTATAATGATTGCTCATGCGCCTACATTAATCATTTTTGAAATGAGATTAAGATAAAAAAGAAGCTGGTATTAGGGACAATATTTTTCATCCGTTGGTATAATACGGCAGTGCGCTCCATAAAATACAAAGTTGGAAAAAGGCTAGGCAGATGATGATGTAGGTACAGTAAAATATCAAATTCACTTACATATACTTAACTGTTATCTATGTGTCACGAATAAACATAATATATTTGAATTTGAATCAACAACTAACAGCAATATAGGTACAGCGTGACTTTTTAGTCGTCTTACAAAGGTCGTCCACTCAATGTATCCGACATAAAATAGCTCTAGGCGCAATTTTTTTTTTATCTTCCATAATAGGTACAAAGAAAAATAATAATAAAAAATTAGAATAAAATTATGAAACATTTTGTTAATGGTGTTTACGTGTCAAACGGGAGAACATACACCTACCCAGCACTCGAGTCCAGTAGATCATCGCTCGCAACAGGGTGTTTTAACTACGTCATGCATCATAATAGTGAATAATGTTTTTATTTTTAAATTATTAAAATCTCATAAATACCCATTTTTTTTATTAATGTTTAGTATTCATTGGATACATGAAGTGGGCTGCCGTTGTAAGACGACTAAAAAGTCACGGTGTTTAAGAAACAAAAACTCCAATTATAAAAAAAGATAGGACTGATAGGACCTAGGACGTCACACGTCAAAAGACTGCCATAACACTAACAAAAAACATGTAATGTTTCATAACCGTAAAAAAATATTTTAATCTGATACTTCATCTTTATAATATCTTACTACTATTATAATGCATAAATGTTTCGATGGATGTTTGTTACTCAATTACGGAAGAACGGCTAAACGGATCTGGATGAAATTTGGCAGAGAGATATATTATAGTCTGGAATAGCAGAATAGGCTTTTTACCCCGGAACTACGATCCCGTAGGCAATTCCCAAACTCCACGCGGGAGAAGTCACGGGCATAAGCTCGTACTTCACTAGTTTCGAAATTGAAAACACAACTTGTCTTCAAAAATCATAGAGTGCTGTTACACAGCACGTAAATGTTAAAGACCTGGAAATATCTAGCTTCATATTAGTCTAGCCACGTTATTGTGTAAAATTCCATACAGAACATTTTGAAAGAAGTCAGGTACTTTCAATTACAAAATGAGTACCTAACATAACACTCTTTTTTGGCGTCGAGTACGTTCTAAGCGATGATGGTTACTGACATTATAATTTTACGAAAGTATGTCTCTCTGTCTAGCGGTAGTTTTTGCTGAGCCATCAATTACAAAATGAGTACGTACCTAACATAATACTATTTTTTTGGCGTCGAGTATTTTTACGCCATAATGATTACAAACATTATAATTTTACGAAAGTACCTATTCACGTCTCTCTGTCTAGCGGTGGTTTTTACCGACCAATTTGATGGGATTTTGCTGAAAGTTAGTTTTTTTATCAGTTTATTAGTTAGTTTAGCTGGAACAATTATGAGATTTGTAACACAGAGAGAGAGAGATCCTTATATTTCTGTTTTTTCCTATTGGGTTATTTTAATCTATCTGTAGAGAAAATGAAATCAAAGACACATTGCGTGGCAAGATAAATTATGGTTTAAGTTTTATACAGTCTCACAAAATAATAACAATAATAATTGTATTTATGTAAGACGAAGCGAAAGGAGTATGTGACGATCTGCCACGGTCCTCACATACTCCTCTGTTGGTGTCCTATGGTTTCTGCCTACCGTGTTGGGAAAAATGCGTGACATTCTTCGGATGGAGGGATCATACATAAAGTATTAATGTAAATAAAGAAAACACAATAATAAACAACTACAAAAGCTACTAATTTATTAAAGATAAAAACGGATAAAAAAACGGCCCGTGTCAAAATCTCTTGAATGTATTCAAGAGTTTTTGTGTTCTAAAAATATCGCGAAATAATTCATTGTTTTTTCTAACATGAGCGGCAGGTAATCGGAAATTAAATCAGTTTTTTGTAAGTTGGTCAGAGTTTTTAAAGTTTGAGGTCAGATTAAATTCCTTAACGATTGTTTTTAAGATGGTATCCAAATAACAGCTAACCTTTATATGTGAATTCTGATCAAAAATACAAATTATAAAAGTTGCCTTTTGTGTCTGTCTGTGATGGTGTTGTTAAACAACTCAACCGATTTTGATGCGGTTTTTAGATTTAGATATGTTTGCCGGATGGTATGTGTAGAATACATTGGTTCTTCTGCTCGTTGGTTTAGTGGTCGCAAGTGCAACTGCTGAGCATGAGGTACTGGGTGCAAATACCAGGTCGGGCAAAGTGTTATTGTGTTTATCCATCAGAATTTTATAGTCGGCAATAGGCTCGCTCTTTATTACATGGGACTTAGACATAACTAGAGAAATCAAGGTGTCTGCCTACACCTTCGGGGATGACAGGCGTAATAATATGTTATGTTACATTTTTATAAAACTTGAATACATAATAAAGTAGTTTGATGTTTTATCAAGTTGTAAAGACACTAAGCATTAAAATGAAACTGTAAACATAAAGTTGGCAGATTATAATAAAAAAGTTAATTCTTTGACCTATTTGTACCGTAAGTGTATCTCAAATATTAGATAGAACTAATCAGAATATCTTGCAACATCTTATCATTTTATCAACACTTAATGTCTGGGTCATCTATGAATAACACAATGGTTTTACAAGACTGACAATTTTCTGTTACAAATTGTTTAATGGTTGTAAATGTACGCGGCAACTTGATACCAAGATTTCTGTCAAACAAAAATAGTCCATCTTGTCCTTTTAGCCTGTGCAATGCCCATCAGTGAGTTGATTTAAGAATATTTTTAAGATTTGTGTAAGTAACAACTACGTAATTAAATTTTCAAGCTTCGAGTTTCCAAACAATGTGGTCACTGAGTCCCCGATTAACGTTATTCAAAAAAAGAACAATTTGTTTTAATCATTTTATGCCCGTCACATTTTTTTTTTTTCATTTTAATAACTGAAGTTGTGTTGCTTCTGACAGAACTTTGTTTATAAAGGGTGTAAATAGACCCTTAACATAACCGAAAGGCACTTGTTTTCCCCGTCTTTGCGATATTTTTTTTGTTCTAGAATGGTCTAGAACAAAAAAATTACCTGGGAACCTTCTAGTTACGGAGATATTGGGGGTCAAAGTTCCAACTTTTTCACAATTTTTTTTTTTTAGTTTTTAATGTAAGATTTTTACTTTACACACCTCCACGACCCCCGTACTACTCAATCCATCCATCAGAACAGTGCTTTCCATCGAGTCCTACCGTAAAACGTGATTTTTCACTCCAAAAAAAAAGTCGATTCCCAGCAATAATTTTAAAGTTACTTAGTTTGATGTACAGAATGCTTGGTTGTTATTATATGTATAAAAAGATATTATTTACCAGTACCCATATGCTCTTCATCTTGTATGTCAAGGAATTAGAATGTCATTTTCTGCAAAACTACACTAGTAGTTTGCCAAAAAATTAATAAATATATTGCATACTCCTTTTTACAAAATATTGATAAAAAGATCTTTAAATAGAATAATTAATGTAAGATGATTGCGTGGTTAGAATGGTTCTTCATAGCTCGTTGCTAAATAATAACAGCCATCAAGCAGACAGAGTTACTTTCGCATTTTAAATATTAAAGTGTGCTTTGTGTACTTCTGCCAGAAATTAAATTGTCACAACTGCATGACTACTCGTCATGCCTTTTTAATGACTGTCGTCACAAATTCCGTGATTACCGTCACTTACAAAAAGAAGAATGAGATAACAGTTGCAAAAGATCTTGTATTTTTTTTTAAATATTTAGGTGGAAAACGACTTTTTGGGGTGAAAAATCACGGTTTACAGTAAGACTCAATTTAACGCACTCAATACATTGTACTGATGGATGCAGTGAATAGTACAGAGGTCATGAAGGTATTTAAAGTAAAGTTTTAAATAACACCACAGATAATATAATATATAATACTACGTATAACACTGAAAACATGTATATTTTTTTAAGTGTCCAAAATGTTGGTACTTTCACGTCCAATTATCTATTTAACAAAAAAAAAATGGCAATGACGGGGAGAACAAGTGCCTTTCGGATTCGTTAAGGGCATTTTTACACTCATTATAAGGAACAGCTAACAATATGCTTCTTTTGCAAAATTTTCCAGATACGGCCGCAAGCACACCTTCCTAGTGGCGATCCTGGGCCTCATAATCTTCGGCCTCGCCATGCCGTTCTCTCCGAACTACCTGGTGTTCACCATACTCCGGTTCCTGGTCGGCGTCGCTACTTCTGGCACCATGGTGGTGTCCTTCGTCCTCGTGATGGAGTCTGTCGGCCCTCGGTATCGTGAGGTCATTGGATGCCTGTTCCAGATACCTTTCATCATTGGTAAGAAAGAAATATTAATATTTACTTGTTTTTGTTCGTGGTTCCACCTGTGTGGTGGTTGGAACTTATCCCAGGCGGACATAGTACTGGGATAAAAAAAGTCCTATGTCCTAACCCAGGTCATGGTCTGCGTAAAGTATGAAAAAGTAATAGACAGACAGACATTAAATAAATTAATACTAGTACGGACAGTAAACAAGGTGTATCTCTAAAAGCGCAAAACCTCTTAGGGGTAAATTAGACCACAAAACCAAATTCCTGAAGGAGTTTACTGCGTTCTGCCCAGCTTACCTTCACACTCGACAACACCTGTATTAAAAATAATAATTTGAACTTCCCATAGAAAATATCGCAATGACTGAAGCAATTAGTATGAAGAGCCCGCATAGAAAAAACAATTTTTCTATTTCGACTCTTGTTCCTTAAATTATCTGCTTGAAAACAAACAAATCAATAGATCCTATTTTTAAATTATTATTAAGACAGATTTTTTACAACACGTCTGTCTTTCTAGTTTATTCTCTTTGCGGTCATTTTAGTTAGACGAACATAAATAGCACGGCTGTAATCTGCTTTTGTTTTTATGAGATCAAAAAACCAGTTTATTTAGTGATTCAAGAAGACATTAATACATATTGCAATATACATATTTAAACCTTCCTCTTGAATCACTCTATCTATTGCTGAAAACTGCATTAAAATACGTTGCGCAGTTTAAAAGATCTAAGCTAACAAACAGCGGGAGCGACTTTGTTTTATACTGTGCAAATATAAAGTCGAACTATATAAATATGACCGATTCATTCACGTGACAAAACTTGTCTTAATATAGTTGCTGGCATTTATTTGAATGGGTTCATTTACATACTAGATATTTCGTATTGCGCCTACGACATATTCTTATAATGCGCAAAAATACGGCGCAGATTTTGTAATAATTAATGGACGGACAAAGGATATTGCAACCACTACGCTTGACTTGGCTCACGGATTTACGATCTCACTTTGTAGGTGGACGCTAGAACCTAGAGTGGAGGAGTTGGAGTAATTATGACACAACATCATGTCCGTAGATCCCCGAAGGGTGAGGGCAGTACCTCCAGTTCACCCACATTTTACTCGTGTGATTGGGGCCAACTGCTTCATATGTTTCAGCCTTCAGACTGATCAGCTTGATAATAATTATGTGGGTGCCTTTTTGGTCTAGTAGTCCCAAGTGTGATTGCTAAGCATGGGGTCCTGGTCCTGGGTTTAATTCTTAGGTCAAGCCAAGTGTTATTAGAGTGTTATATCAGTTTCTCATTGGCAGCCCAATGTGCTCAATCGATGACAGTAGGCTTGCGTCCTAACCTAGATAACGGACTTGAACAATGGGTATTGAAGAAATGTGGGTGTACGGAATAGTTATGTTCTATAGACATCTACCTACTCCTCCGGGTATTACGAGCGCATTACTAAACTTGAATAATGAAGGTTGCGGGCGGCGGATATTTGGGCAATGTCCAGCAGAGGAAATTGTTTACCCAATAAGTTGATAATAAAACAATTTCTCCTTCCAGGTCACATGACAGTTCCCCTGTTCGCGTACTACTTCAGGAACTGGAACACCTATCTGCTGGCGCTAGGCCTCCCTCCGCTCATCTACCTGGGCTACTTCTTTGTCATCACGGAGTCGCCGCGGTGGCTGGTCAGCGTCGGCAGGGTGAAGGAGGCCACAGACATCGTGACGAAGGCGGCTATGTTGTGAGTAGATGAGTAGATTTAGTACAATATCACACCTGTAATCCCCAAATGCGAGTCGACCGGGCACAAATCCAGACTCCATGACTTATTGACCGCTACTGAAAAATTCCTGATGGAATAGCCCATTTGCCAATTGCTCGAACCAACGAACTAGACCCATCTAGACCACTACTAGGCCACTAGACCAACGAAGCAGTAATTGAGTAGATGTTACATGAGATTTATTTGAACCACTATTGAACTCTCTGGGTCTCTAATACCAGCTGAAGGCCTTCAAGAGAGGAAAAATTGCTGTAAACATCACGTTCACAAGAAGGATTTGTGTTTATGTATTCATAACATCAATTGTGTGCATGGGCGTACCTACGGTGGGGACCCTGCTCTCTGACCCGAAGCTAAGAATTTTTAGGCAAAATTAATAAAATGACAAAATTAAGTATTCATTTGGGTACTTTAACATTTTTCACCTTAAAATAAAAACCTGGTTAAGGTCAACAATTACAGAAAACCGTCTTGTCGGCCTCTGTATGATGAGTGTGCATAGAAAGAGGGTTCTGGAAGCACAACATACATTTGAAAACGAAATTTTAGCTAGATTTAGCCAGAACCCTCGCAGTTTATTATTGAAATAAGGTGTAGTGCAGTCAATAAAACGTATCAGTCAGTAAATAAAAAACATTTTTAATTTCCTTCTCCTTAGTTTATTTACTTCTGCCCCACCCCTTAAAAAATGCTGTGTATGCCCGTGATTGTGTGTACTCCCAAGGAGTAAATAAAGAATTGTCTGCAACAGAGAAGTTCAATTGAATCCAATAACACTGCCCGACCTGGGAATCGAACTCGGAACTCAATATACTCCCACTGGTTTGATACAAAGTTATTCATTTAACGATTTGTCTTGCTTTCAAAGAAGCGAACATTATTTAAGATCATGACATAACTTCAAATCTAACTGAATGACTAATTGATGTAAAATTAAACAGGTTAAAACAACTCACAGTTAATTAGATACATAACAAAATTCATTAAGAAATATAACATTACCTAATAAGTAACCAAATTAAAAAAACTAGGCTTAGATTCTGGTAAGATGAGTTGAGCAAATAAGTACTCAATTAACATATGATAGTCATTAATCTAAATATACACTTGTTTGCGAAATATTAACAAGTAGGTAGTTAGATATAAAACATAGACTCGGGCAAATATTTTGACCGAGTTTTATTACCAACATGTTTTACTGTTAGTAGGACATCTTGATTTTTTTGGTATCTTGTACCAAAACAATGAGTTGACATAAGTAATTGAAACTTGAATGTTCATTGTGAGTTAACTATTTTTAATAATCACTTAACACATTTGGAGACGTTCAAATAATAATCTAACGTGACCTACTAACGTTAGCCCAGTGCCTGGCAAAAGCGTGTCCCCATGACATTCAGTTCTTTCGCACCAGGGCTTATGTGGACCACTGATGGTTAATTTTGTCAGCTTGTCCTATTATCCATGAGGTAAGCTGCGATGTCTTCTGGCTATGTCAGCTCTTCATGATAGTAACTGTTTTAACCCAAAATTAATGGACGAACGGCAGACATGACATCGGTAATTCGTGTTTTGGACCACCGCCGTGTGGTTCTCTTACGGGCCATTTATAAATAACCTTAGAATAATATAAATAATCCATTAACCTGCTTCAAATTACATAACATAACATCGCGCCTGTAATCCCCGAAGGGTCAGGCAAAGGTGTACTGGTGTACCTAAAAGTGCACCCACATTTCGCCAGTTATGTTTAAGTCCCGTGTAATAGGAGGCGATCCTATAGCCATCAACCGGGCCCAGATTCAAACTCCGTGGCTGCTACTTAAAAATTCCTGTTGGAAAAACCCAGTTACAATTTGCCGGGAATCGAACCCAGAACCTCATACTCAGCAGTCGCGCTTGCGATCACTCGACCAATGAGGCAGTCTAAAAATACCCATAAGCATTATGAGACGCAGAGTAATTACACACGTGCACTTTTCAATGGCAACGGCAGCATATAAAATTATGGTGGCGTAAGTAACTAATTATGGTGGAGTAAAATAACGCCACAGTCACAATCTAACTAAAATCTCTCTCCTTCCAGAAATAAACTACCAACAGCAAAAATCGAAGAAACCTTAACACAGCTATCGAAGGAGATCTGCGCGAAAGCAGACGAGCCCAAGCTGAACTATTCAGCGCTGTTCCAGAAGTCCTTGCTGTTGAAGACCAGCTGCTGCTGCGTCATGTGGCTCATCACGGGGGTCACCTACTTCGGGTTCAACCAGTACATCAGTCAGACCAGTCCGGATCCTTTCATTAGTGTGGCTTTGGCTGGCGCTATACAGGTAATGTCTCTTCAAATCTGTTATTCTTTAAGTTACAGTACGCCCTTAGATTAGGTAGATCTATGATCTTAGATGCAGGATAGCTGGGAAGAGCTGAAGAATGAATGTTGTGACGAACATTTTAATACATAAATAGCGTTATGCCCCCTCAGGAGGGGAATATAGGCCACTGATGAATATTAAGCGCAATGTGCAGAATTCAACAGGCTCTGAAACATTGCTATTCCATTATTTGGAGCTCCCGATAATACATCCCGCGATCATGGCAATTGATATTCCAGTCATGCTACACCGATGATGATTACCGCTAAGTTCAAAGTAATTAGCAGAGATTACCCCATTAGGAATTCAAATGACATCTTTATCAAACCGCTGTTTGTTTTATTTCTTTATTAATCGGTATATGACATCCGTGTGGTTTGCCGTACTTAATGATGATACTAACAAGTTTTCTATCAAATTCCAGATTCCATCAAACCTGGCCTCCATCTGGCTCATCAAGAAGCTGGGCAGGAGACTCACCACCACCGTATTCTTCACTCTCGGAGGCGTCTTCGTTATCGTCCTATACTTCGTGCCCAATATCTTCGCTTTGACCCTCACGCTCGGCACTTTGGGGGTCAGTTGTGCTGCTATCGTCGCCTCAACCATCTATATTTATACTTCAGAATTATACCCCACTGTGATCAGAAATATGGGAATGGGAGCCTGTTCTACAGCCATGAGAATAGGTTCCATGGTTGCTCCGTTCATCTCAAATACTTCAACGACTATTCCTTGGTTACCTACGTTGATCTTTGGGCTAGCACCCATTCTAGCTGGTTTGGTGTGTCTATTACTGCCTGAGACGAAAGGCAGAAGTTTGCCCGACAGTATTGAAGATATTAGGACCGTTGATTGAATGTAGATTACAGATCATTGTGAAATATAATGATGACTAAATGACTAGTGATGTTATGACTGAAGAAATTGATTGAAACAGTGCTTCAAGGATCTTAGAAGGTCAAGAAGAAAGCATTTGTAAAAAATGCTTTCTTCTTTGACAAAGTTGTTTATGGAAATTGTACTGAGAAACTGAAATGCCGGCGCTAGTTCCAATTAGGGCCAGGTGCCAAACGATTGATGTACAATTACAACTTTTGAACACTGCAATTTGTGATACCTAGTACTAAATGTGATATTTTAACGTAGCATTCCATAATTATGAATTACGATTTTCTGATTATGAATTGAGAACAAAAACAACTTTAGTTTTACATAGAGATAAGGATAATTAGGTAACGTAAGAAATAAATTTAAGTGAAAGGTGGTTTTATTTTATAAGATGATAGATAATATTAGTACAGAAGATTACATAGTTCCGATAACGTTGCATCAAAATAGTTTTATAGAATTGACGTAGCAGCTCCATTGAATGTTTTAATCTTATTGAATTTAATAGTGAGCCGTGTAGGTGGCCGCAGAGTAATTGCGTAACACCTGTACAATTGCAACGTCATTTATTTTGACAATTAAACAGCTTTCGTTGCATAAATGACTATTCAAATTATGAAGTATGGATTAGCAATATCTCTGAAGTCTTCAAATTGTAATTATAAAAACGTGTTACACAATTCAATGAATGTTACAGTAAAGCTTTAAAAGTTTTTTAAGTGTTATAGTGTTCATGTTTATGATTTCAGTTTTGTAATGTTTTTTTGTTGTGTTGCCATTCCATTATTTAATGTTCTGTCTGTGATGACGAATACTTAGGATAGAATATTTGAATAAAACAATTTTAAAACAGCAATTTCTTTATATTACACAATAATAAGGACCTAACTAAAACTAAACTAGTGACTCTCTAGGTGCTTCTGTAATTTAATCATTAGGGTGTAAAATGACCCTTAACGAAGCCGAAAGGCACTTGTTCTCCTCGTCATTGCGATCATTTTTTTGTTCTAGACCATCCCTGGAAACCTTCCAGTTACGGAGATATTGGGGGTCTAAGTTCCAACTTTTTCACAAGTTTCTTTTTTAAATACCTGCATGTTTTTAATGTTTTTTTTTAATTTAAACGCCTCCATGACCCTCGTACTATTCAATCCATCCATCAGCACAATGTTTTGAATGCGTTCCATCGAGTCCCGTACCGTAAAACGTGATTTTTCACCCCAAAAAAAAGTCGTTTCCCAGCAAAGTTACTTAGTTTGATGATCTTAATGCTTGGTTGACGGCTCTATTTACACCCTGTATAATCTTATATTCTAATTACTTACAGGTACACCCACATAGTTTTCAAGAATGCATTCGAAAACTATGCAAGTTCTGATTTCTAATAACCTAGGCTGCCTTTTTTCAGACTTCCTGCAGTCCTTCGGTCCGGATGATCCATCCATCCGTCTAGGTACACCAATAAAATAACAGTATTTAAATCGCTGTTATCAGCTAGCTCCCCTCAAGTTAAGTCCGTATGGTGACTTTGCTCCAGTCCTCAAGTAGAAGTTTCCACGTAAACTGCAAAAAATATAACAGTACTAAGTTATATATAATATCAGAGTAATTTATCCTCACGATTAACATTTACAGAAACCCGACAGCAAACATGTGGTAATAGCCACCCACAACCTCTGTCTGGCAGGAGAATCACAGGATTCATCCTTTTTTTACCAAGGACGAGAATCTGCATATCCTGTTTCTCATACGGGTTCAAGGCATCTTAAACAAATCGTAAAACCAACAGCGCCTGATCAAAACTTCAAAGCAACGTGATCTAAACTCACTCAGGCGTAGCTCTGATGCCCATGAAGACGACGGGCTCCTCCATGCACTGTCCTCTCAGGAACTGGTCGTAGTCCTGACATCTGCGGGCCAGGAGTGCATCTCCTGTCAGGGACTCCGACCAGAACGCCCACGAACGCCAGTGGCTGCAGAAATCTGGGTAAGGAGAGGAGATTAAGTCAGTAAGGTTTAAGTGGCGAAGTGATCTAGAGCCTAAGTATAAATTAGATTTTAGTACTTTGAATAAGCGTCTGTTCAAAAATTTGGTCAGTTAACAAGTTTATTTTTACTTTTATAAGGTAGCCCAATCTGTCCAATAGTACCTACATATTTATGATGGATGATCTATGGATGTTATTTAGTTTCAGGCGTTACACTAGATAAGTTTTAGCCTAAAAACATGCAGCCGAAGTAACCTTTGCGCTGCCACCGAAGAAGCGGTGGAAGTGACGAAGTTTTAAGCTAACAAAAATTAAAATTTGTCGTGCTAGCGATACGAACAAGAAGACTTTTACTCGAATCGATACCATCTATGACTCAAACGAGGTTACTCTAACTTGTGAAGATAGATCACACATTACAAGGGACTTTCAGACTTAATTTTTACACACCCCCTGTACATATATACAAGCCTCGGCTTAGGGCGTCGCTGGGTATCACAGACATAAGATTGATGTTACCTAAAATTATGTAAGTCAAAGATAGTAATATTAAGAAGTGGAAAATAAGGAGATATAAGGGCCCTAACCCCATAAACTAACTCTAAATTGCTTAAATACGAGAAAAGAGTGGAAATAGTCCCACATAGTCGATCTTATTCATTGTGAGCGTGTGTTGTGTACGATAAAGCCAGAAATAATTTGCAAAGGTTTATGACTCGAGGTATTCTTTGTATATCTCGTCTGATCCTACCTTCTTTAGTAAGCGGTGCTTGGCGTGCCCTCCATTGAGCTAGAACTCAGCGTGTGGTGTGCATAGATTAATATACCTTTCGTGGTGTGTGTCCTACCTTCATTAGTAAGCGGTATAGTAGCGGACAGACACCCCGGCTGCTTGGCCTGCCCCCCATTGGGCCAGAAGTCGGCGTGCCCCGTCCCCGCGGGCGTGCCGTACCCCCCACCGTCCGTGTGGATGACATCCACGAAGCTGGCGTCTGATGCTGTCATAGGAGGTGCAGCTAGGGGCGGATAGAAGCCAGGGTAGGCTGGGTCTAGGCCGGTCAGTCTGAAAGAAGACAGATCCTTATAAGGAAAAGGTATTTCATATCACTAAGTCATCATCATTCTCCTGCTCTAACCCTGATTTGTTTGGCACTGCTGCATGTCTACTTCTTCCATACCTATACTTATAATTATGATTATACCTACTTGTCTAATAGTAGCGCACAATATCAACCTGCCTTATTGCCCACTGCAGGACAAAGCCGGCTCTCACTTGTTTTAAAAATAAGCGAAGAACCACATTACTGTACTTTCTACCGAATTATTAAATAATGATTCGCGGATTCTAGCACTTGCTAATCAAATATCAACAGGCGCAAAGAGAGACTACATATGAGAGAGACTTAGCGCCAAGAGAACGCAGTTTTGAATATTGTGTATTAATTTAGTACTAAGTATGCTATATTGAATACCTTATCGACGCCCGGGCCGGCCCAAGTCTTATTGGGTTTTACAATAAAAATATCTAAGGTAGCAAGCAGCTCAGCCTTGTCAGAAAATATAAGCGTGAACCAAAATAAAACTGGTTTCTAAATTCAATCAGTAAGTAGATGCGTAAGACTAACCCTGACTTTAAACTTGAACCAGGCCCGACATTTATAAGAACTTGATTAGCATGCTATAATCGCAACTGGCACCCATCTTAAGTCATTACCAGATGCATCGCTTATGTCACGGTCGATATCCTCAGCTCACTGCAGTATGAATGTAATTAATTAATCTAATGAGATAAAGCAAAGGCTTCCAACGATGCATATGTTGTTTATTTACTGTGATTAAGGAAGTTTACGAATGACGGTACACACAACAGGAATGACGTCAAGCTTTTGAGTAGCCTATATCAATCCTAATTTTTTTTTCATTCATCGTTATCGGAATAAAATGGCACTTCGACTGGTCATCGATAGGATTGGTTGTTAGGAATACCTACGCAGAATTGGCACATAAATGGAGGAACTACTTTTTCCGAATGCTGCCAGAAATCTAACGAGCCTTATTTTTAATTTTAATCCTCTATATTTCAGAGCTCTGGGTCAGCTTTTGGTCCTCAAGTCGTCGTTCTGAAGAGTTATGAGTGTATCCACTGTTGAAATTCTTACCTTGGCACTGTAAATTTCCTGGACTTGAGATACCTGGCAGCATACGCCATGAGGTGACTGCCCATGGAGTGTCCGACTAAATGCAGAGTCTTCACAGGTAGGCCTCGCTTCACCAGCTTCAGTAGCGCCTTGCCTACGTTCTGGCCTGCCTGAAAAACACATTATTCAAAGTTAGTTCGTTTGCGAAAGTTTGTAGGTTTTCATTTTCGTCGTTTTCATTGTTCTTTGGCTAGGAAAAATGTGATTTTGTGAGAATGTTTTGCCCGTAGGATCGCACAGTAAAATATCTGAAATATTTTTTACGAGTTTCGGCAAACTTGAACACGGTGTCATGATCCAAGTACGAGTAAATACTGTGCTGATTTCTTAATTACTTTGTGAACCGGGAACCTAATCCAGAGTGTAAAAGACACGCAATTAGGGAATAAACTGTTAGTCAGATTTAAAATAAAATAAAATTTGCATTTTGGCCGTGCAGGTTTCACTTTTGTAAACTTATTTTTCCTTACACCAACCACAATAATGAACAATTATGGTTCTCTCACAACAGGCAACATCTTGGCGATGATGACATAGTTCCCGAAGGCCAGGTTGGACCAGTCCAGCAGCAGCACATTGTAGCCTCCTCGCCGAAGGTACGCGGACACCACGGTGGATATGCTCTCGTCCGTTGATAGTTCCACGTAACTGGAAGACGGAAGAAAAAATGATGTTATATTTTATAGTTTTAACTTACAGGAAGGTCCGGACCTGCCAATTCAGGGATGTCTTTTATTAAGCAAAGAGTCTCCTTTTACTTAATGTTAAGATATGAGGTATTGTAAATTGCTGGTATTTGCAACTCTACGTCCAAAGCGCATATTTTGCGTACAAGAAACGGGGTAAATAATATATGTGTTGCCAGTAGCAGATGGTTTTGCACCACACTTTCGCAGTATGATGCCTCTAATTCTGAGATGCCGGTAGAAGTCCACCAGATAGTTTTTACACAAATAAATTATTCTATTCTTATTCTTCTATTCTATTCGATACAATGGTGACGGATTCTTAGCACGTTTGTAATTATTAAAGAAGCAGTAGCTCTGAAGATCTTTAAAATTATATTATTTTCACTAACCCATGAGCGTAGATTACTGTAGGTTTTTTGACGTCAAACTCAGGGTCAGTCAGCAAAGACTTGACGTTTCCGATGCGGTAAGATGATGGAGATGTGAGGTTTGTCCTGGAAATAAACTATGGGCGGTAAACACCAGATGGTAATTACTTTCAAAGCGTTCCATATTTTCTCAACGACCAGGATGGAGAAGAACTTTTCGAGTTTTCCAGTGGGTACCGTCATCGCTGATAGTCACTTTGTGTTTGTCCGGGCACTCAGACTTTCTATTTGCTATAATATACAACATTAGTTTTAGTATATGCGAAACCTGAAACACGTATCTAGTATTTTTATGTAAAGAATCTATGCACAAAGTTTCAAAACTGTATCATGAAAAAACACAAAGTCATAAGCTTGTTCGGTTACCTGGTTGGCCGCACAAAAACGTGGTTACCACGCGGCGCCGCCGCGCGCGCGCCTCCCGCGTCTTTCCGAGCTCATTGGTAATAAAAATTTGGCAGTAGGTACCTAAATGATTGCGATAGGTACTTAGTATCGCTCGGTGTCCAACTTGTAGCCTTTGTTAAATACTTTTAGGAAAACATATAACATGGTTTAAAAATTATTGGAATCGATTCAGATACTTATTCTGAACAAAGTATATTCCGGTTTCGCCTATACCAAAAATAATGTTGTATAATGCGATAAAGAATTCGTATGCCAAGCGTGGTAATTATTGCAATTATTAAGAAGTGGTCTTTGAATTTAAGATTTAGAAGACCAATTGACATTTAGAATTAAAATGATGATTAATGAGTGATCGATGACTATCAGGGCACTTGGTCAAATAAAAGACCCATTTTGCAATGCATTTTTGAAATGTACATAATATTTAGCTTATTGCATAAATCTACAAAACAAAGAAGTAACGTATAACCCACATTTGCAACTGAGATTTGACAAATTATCTACTTAGATTAAGTATTACGAGATACTTTAGCCCACTTGACCAAGGCAATGAAAAGAGTGAGGCATTAAAGTCATCAAAATGTAATTTTGTAGATTGTTGCATGACCCACCTGTAATGTCTGATGATGATATCAGACACAATCGGAGTCCGGCCGGGAGCCACTGAAAAATATAACGTATGGTTATGATTATAACATGCGCTGTCAATTGACGACAAAAAATGTCGCGAGTGTCTGACATTTGATGACAATAAAAAATCTTTTTTGCAAAAAATAAAACCGACTTCAAAAACACAGAAAAGTGAAAAATAACTTTAGCTTCAGAAGTCGGTGAATTGTGTTTGTTTGATTTACTTTTTTTGTCACCGACTTCTGAAGCTAAAGTTATTTTTCACTTTTCTGTATTTTTGAAGTCGGTTTTATTTTAAAGATTTTTTATTTTTCCATTTTTAGTTGTAATATCCTATATAAATATTTACTATACATTTATTTTACGTAGTCAACAATACATTTCATGGGAATAGGCTTATCATCAAAAAAATGGAAGTTAATATACCTAACTGTCGCAATCTGGGTGCACTGTACGCATCTGGGTACCCCTCAAAGCATACAGCCGTTATTTTATGTTATGATATTGTGTAAACAATAAACATCCAAGCGATTGCAGCAATCACGACAGATTTGCTGTCTACTATTGAAGAATTCCATTAAAAAATCTCCGAAGATCAGCATCAGATCTTCACCAAATTTAAATCGAACTACCGCGTAATAATATTCTTCCAAACAAAAAAAGAATCATCAAAATCGGTTCACAAATTGGCGAAGATATCGCTGAACAAACACACAAAAAAAAAAAAATTCAGTCGACTTCATAACCTCCTCTTTTTGGAAGTCGGTAAAAAAGACGCACTGAGCAAAACATTTCTTGGTAGGAGTGTCTTAATACAAAGTGTAAAGCGACCCTTCACGAAGCCAGCAACCAAGAATTCTGTACATCAAACTAAGTAACTCTACGCAAAAATTATTGCTGGGAAACGAGTTTTTTTAGGTAAAATATCACGTTTTAGGGTAGGACTCAATATAACATACTCAAAACACTGTGCTGATGGATGCATTGAATAGTACGGGGGTATTTTAAGTAAAATTATAACATTTAAAACTTGTATTTAAAAAAAGCTAGTGAATAAGTAGGATCCCAATATATCGGTAACTTTGACGGTGAAACTAGTGCCTTTCGGCTTTGTTAAGGGTCTATTCTCAAAACGGTGAAGGAAAACATCGTGAGGAAACCGGCATGTCCTAGAACCAAAAATTCGAAGACATCCCGCACTCAAAGAGAGGAGGCCTGCGTCCCAGCAGTGGGAACATTAACAGGCTGATTATGCTATGCTATGTTATGCTAAGGGTCTATTTACACCTTTTATACTAGTAGTCTAATACGGTGGATACTTACTACTGAATCCTCGTTCTATCGTTCGGAAGCTGGATGCAGAAAACGGTAGGGAGGGTGGCCTCTGTCCCTCACACGATAGCGCCACTTTAAAAGAAACAACGTAGATCATACAAAAAAAAGATTTAGTCAATAACAAATCCGTGGTTTTTGTAGTTTCTGCTTAGCCATAAGAATAAGGCGTAAGTTTATGTATGTTTGTAACTTTTTTCAGAGCTTTTAATACGAAACAGTGCCTAAAAAGACTTGGTTCGCCATAAGAAGGTCACTATTTTGTGCAAAGAGCAAGGAATCGCCATGCCGCTGGCCGGCAGCATCTGTAGACGGCAGTCGTCGTTAATATAGGCGTATTTGAACATAAATTTTATTTTATTTATTTATTTTATTGGGTACAGCAACAGCAGCATATAAAAAGCCATCTATCGGCAACAATAAGTACAAAATAATAAAAGTGCTGGTACCTATTAAAGCGCTTATCTGAATCCGCCTTTATACCTTTCTCAGATTTCAAATATCAAGTCATGGAACATAATGCTGAATCGGAAAAGCAAGTCGTGCAAGTCCTGGCAATGAGCTGAAAAAAATGCCCGTAAGGCGACGAACGTATTTTGACTGTTTCTGTATCTACTTATAAAAAATCCTTTTCGTAGAACCATGTTGACACATCACTATAATTAAATACTAAATAATATTATATTATGGGTTTATATTGTAACAGTGAGCCAAGGCAAACTGCCCTCGACTACATTTTATTTTATAACCATAGATAGCCATTTACCTCGATGTCCTCAAACCGGCTTGTTTACCCAATTGCGACGATATTAAAAAGAGGATGATGTGTTTAACGTGTGTGAACTAAAGTTAACTCTTTATGTTCCGTGTGTTTTGTTTTTTCCGGTCTACAGCATTAAAAGTCTAGTTAAAGGTCGAATGCTCAAATAGCACGTAAACAACTAGTCTTTACCCGCAGCGTCGCCCACGTTATCATCATCTGCTTAGCTGTATCATGATGTGTTGGGGTCGGCTTCAAGTATACCACTAGTGCCTAGTACCTTCACAGCCCAGTTACTAGGTAATCCGCGTAATAATATCCCTATGGTAATAATAAAAAAGAGCCGTGGAAGATCACCAACCCGAGGGACAGATGTGGTAATGAAAGTCTGCAGAGGGAATTTCCAGGCATCTGTCCGCATGGCCGAGAACCGTCCAGCTTGGAGAGCGTTGGTGGAGAAGGCAACGACCTCATGTGGTCACGGCCCTCAGTAAGAGAAAACGAGAAAGAAGAAGAATAATATGTGAACTTTCAGGCTTCTGACTATCTGCCCGTGTAGAGATACGTGTAATTATCAACAAGGGTAAGCACCTCCGGGATTAAAAGATTGAATCCTCCTTTTGAGTCGGCGCAGTCCAGTAAACCCAGGTCATAGTCTGACCAAATTTCATCGCAACCAGCTCAACCGTTTAGGCGCGAGAAGGTATCATACAGACAGACAAGAGTTATTTTCGTATTTGTAATATTAAAATGAATTTGTTATCAGTCTCTCGTCTAATTATATTATTTAAATGTATGCAAGATTACAGCCCAGTAATTTTTATATTACATTAAGCTTCCGTGTTGCTTCAGCATTTTTTTCTGCTGTTTATTATGCTACAGCTGATTCTGAAATCAAAACTTTTAACGGTTTTTAATTGACCTATTTGCCTATTGATTTTAGCTACGATTTGTCTAAGCTTATTTTAACTAGCACTCAGTGACGTCTTTATGAATGCCACAAAATATCTCAAAGGGCTTATACAGGCTCGTACCTTAGATCCTTTTATATAATCTACGTGGTAAGGTAGAGCCTGCAAGTAAAATTGCGATTCAAAAATAATTCTTCCTAAAACTAGTTGGTTCTACTGACGCCTGAGCATTAGGAACTACCTAAACACCTACCTAAGTACTTAAATAATTGATCAATAAAATGCCCACCGATTTACTGCCAAATTGGCACTCAACAAGAAAAAGTTATGGCCACAAAGAAGAGAATTTTGACATGTTCACGAAACGAATTTATGTAATAACAAAAAATTGGGGTTATTATCTTTAATAAGTATTTAATGGGCTCCGAAGGTCTGACCTGGTTGGGATTGCATTATGATTGCATTTCACATCAATACTATAAACTCCAGAGCAGTGGTGGCCCAGTGTTTAAAGGCTTCGACTTATAGGTGTAGGTTGCGGTTTCGAACCAAGCAAGTACCTACGCAATATGTCTTGTCACCAATACTCTTAAAAAATCGTGAGAATGCTCTAGAACCGCACCCCACTAAGCCTGGTGGATGACGGTCTACTCGTTCTCGCAGAGACTTGAGTTCCATGTCTCAGCAGTTATTTTTGTAAATTAGAGGTCGATTATGCTTAGTGACATAAACAAATGCCATAAAGTCCTTTTTTACTGATAGAATATGCGAAAGTTTTTTGAAAAGCATTGAATTAATTTTGGAAAGAAGTATTTTGAGTGTTATTAGACATTATCAACACGCGTGTGAACGTTGCTAGGAGCTTTCATTGTCATCCACACATTTCACAAACGGATTGATTTTGGTGATCGCAATAACAGCGAGATCTGAAACTGTTATGGTGATGATGGATGGATGCACACGAACCCATATTTACTAATTCCCAAAATAATAATAAACTATTCAAGCGTGGCTTTTTTACAAAACCAGACACAGTTCAAACAATAAAACTAGTATACATAAGGGCAAGAACCTCCGGCTATTTCTATGACTGGGAATCAAGTTAAAAAAAAAATACAATACATACCAATAAAAACAAGCACTAGCCACTTCATTATAACACATCCACTATCTACTTCCCAAATTAATTTAAAATACACAAAATATCCTTTAAAAAGTCAGTTTTTTTTTTTACATTGTCTTCACGCTCGCTGCATTGGACCGGTGTAGCACGACTGGGAAGGTCTCGGCCGTGCGAGGTTCAACTTGTAACATATAGTTATGAATTTACATAATCCTTGCTTGTCACTTCTTACTGAATTTTTTGTATACTAGTATATATACAGTTTGCATGAGCTTTGGAGTTGGTGGGATAGAAAATGTGCATGTATCGTTATAACAGTAAGTACTTAAATAAAAGTCTATATACAGGATGGAAGAGACACCGACACTCACACGGTTACCACGTATTCAGTTCATCATTCGTCGACGTCCCATCCACCCTGTGTAAAACTCTAGGGCATGATGTCATGCTTGATCCAGCGGTTAAGACTACATGCGGTGTCTGTCATAAAACGAATTTATCTAAGACCTATATATATTTATGCCTGGTTTTGCCCGCGTGGAGTTCGATAATTGTCCCACAGGGTCATACTAGCGGGATAAAGAGTATCCTATGTGTTAATCCAGGTTATAAACTATCTTCATTAAAATCTGTTCAGTAACTTTGAAAGAGTGACAAACATCCATCTATCCATCCTCCCAAACGTGCGTATTTATAATATTAGTAAGATTTTTATTAATTAGCTTGATGTAAAAACAAGATGTCGATACCAGATACAAGATGGCAGATGGCTTCTTTAAACAGTTACAAAACCCAGACTATAGAAATATGTAAACGGTTATATAGTTACATGCACACATAAACTCACTCACTGCTCGGAAACTATAGAACTCATACCTACTTGATCCTTTGTCTTCGTTCAATAGGTACGTCGACGTATGATGGCTTGAAACGAATAAAACCATATTTTAACAATATTTACCCAACATCAGTTAAAACTAGACCGAATAAATTTGGATAATCTATTGATGTTTGGCGAGCTATGTAACTTGTGTCAGCCAATATTGTACTATTACGACGTGTAAACATGGATTAGGTATACAAGCGTGTGAAAACACCTAAGTATGAAGCAAGAATAATACCTATCTAATCACCTATCTTTAGAATCCTTTATACCAACAAAACCCTAGTAGGATTTTCAATTAGGTTTTATTAATTTACAGGAATTAAACTTGATTTATCGATGGTAACCAGCTCATCACCTGCCTAATCTTTTCCAACAATGTTAAGATCGAGAGATAAGAGGAAGAGGAAGACCAAGGAAAAGATGGATGGAATGTGTGAGGGATTAATTATGAAAGGAAAAGGAGTAAAAATGATAGCGTGACGGTTGATCTGTCAACCGTCACGCTATCATTTTTACTCCGACCCTAAGTAACATGGGACAAGGCAGGCAGATGGTGTTAAGATCGGCTAACAGTCTGACCTAATTTGCAGAGAGCGACTGTCTATTCGACAACCCAGCTAATAAGTAACACAATATCCCTTGGTAAGACCAGCACACAGCAGTCATCTAAACGTATGGTTTCGGTCTTTCAGTACCGATTTCTTACACAAATGTTGGTGTTAGTACTACCAACTAAAGAGGGCCCACCAATGAGGTCATCAGGCGCAATGTAGTTGTAAAATGAATAGTATAAGTTATATAAGTTGAAATACAACCGTAGTGTGGTTATGATACCTAAGTGTATCGTTTTTTAGACATATTTATTACCATTTTCTAATGCCTATTTATTTATCAATAAATTGATACGAGTACTTACACACGTAAACTTATATTATTGAGGAAACTTCTGCTATCTACTGCTATCATGTTATATTCAATTGTTTGACGTCAAAGTCACGCTATCAAGGTGAAATCCTGATAATGGTGCAGATTCATAAAACAATTAAAACAGATTATTAGGCAATATAGTTATGATAACTGTTGCGTAAATGCGTAATCGGATGATTTGTTTATTTTGAACATTGCTGCATATGGAAAAAAAAAAAACGTAACATCATTATAACATCACGCCTGTAATTCCCGAAGGGTTAGGCAGAGGTGTAGGTACCTACCAAATAACACTCACATTTCGCCAGTTATGTCTAATTGCCAGCAACCGGGCACAAATCCAGATTCCGTAGCTGCAACTGAGAAATTCCTGATGAAAAAACCCTATAACACTTTGCCCGACGTGGTTATCGAACCCAGGACCTCATGATTAGCAGCCGAGCTTGCGGCCACTATTTCCCATGAGCCTGCCATAAATTTGCAATATGTAAGGTTCTATATCTATGCAAGTATATAGAATAAGAAGTACTGTGGCGACCCCAAATATATTGGGATAAGGGCAGAGGAATGATGATGTACATCATCATCATCATCATTTCAGCAGAAAGACGTCCACTGCTGGACATAGGCCTCCCCCAAGTATCGCCACATTGACCGTTCCTGTGCGACTCGCATCCAGATGATGATGTACCCACAGAACCCGAATCGATACCCCATTTCTACGATACTTCAATAGGATTAGTGATATCTGAGATATTTCTTTGTTTACAGTCATATATGTCAATCTATAGGTATTATTCAGATACCTACTTAATACTTATCTACCTACATATCATAGTTTAACTAAATGCAGTAGTTGAGTAAGATAGCATTAATTTGTACACTCATCGATAAAAATATCGGAGCTCGTGGGTAAATAACAACAGTCGCTCGGGTCGATCTTCAGGTTAAGCTGCGCTTACCTAGGCAGGAAACTCGGTATGATACTAGTTAGTTTCCTCCGTGCATCGGAAAGCACGTTAAGACGTTGGTCCCGGCTGTCATTTATAGATCTTCGACAGTAGTTACAGGTAGTCAGTGGCCCGAAAGTCTGCCAACCAGTCTTACCAAGCGGTATTGTATCGTATTACCCGGTACTAACTGGGTTGTGGAGGTCAGATAGGCAGTCGCTCCATGTAAAATACTGGTATCCAGCTGAATTCGATAAGATTGGAAGCCGACCCCAACATAGTTGGGGGAAAGGCAGATGATGAGCGATCAAAATATCGGAGAGATCTGACTGTTCAAAATTATCTGATCGTAACATAGCTTATCACAGTCCGCAGTTAGACAAAGGCCTTTCCCAAGTTGCGCCACAACACCCTGCCCTCCGCTTGCCCCATCCAATCTGATCCTGTCATCTTTATTCTGGTTATCGGTCCATCTAACTGGAGAAGTCCCACCGTATGTTCGCCGATACACGGTCTCCCCTTCAGAACTAGTTTGCTCCATCGGCTATCGGTCGTCCGCCAAACATGGTCAGCTCACAGCTACTTCAGCTTGCTTACTCTACAAGCTGTCGGTAACTCAAGTTCTTTTCCGAATAAATTCATGAAAATGATCTGAATAAACTAAGAAAAATAATCTACTTAGATACCTACGCCAATGACACAAGGAATGTTTTGGAGTGAAAATACAGTAAGTATGACACCAGAATTTGTCATTTTTTACAAGAAAAACGCGCTTTGCTTCCTCATTTATTGTGCAAACCGTCATCGCCAGTCTGTGGAATTCACTACCGGCTTCTCTGTTTCTTGTTATATTATAATCTGGATCTCTTCAAAGGTCCGAGTCAATCGGTTTCTTCTAGGCAAGCGTGTTCCATCCTAGGCCGCATCATAGTTTCACATCAGGCGAGTAGCTGCCAAACGCAAGATTATTTAGTGTAAAAATAACCCTTTTTACACAATATAATCACGTTTAATTTGTTTAGTTGATCAGGTAATTAATTGTGAACAGTATGATATTTTTGACGCTGACAGTATAGACACGATTAAAGTATTTGTCAATCTAGTAGGTTACAATAAACTCATAAAATGTTAAAACATTCGATTCTTTAAACAGGAAACCAGACTGATAAAGTGTTTAATTTTGAATATTTTTACCTGTTTTTAAAACTGGGCCATATAAAACATAGGAGTGGTATAAGCTATTTGATATCGACTGTGCTGTTATATTTAGGTAAGTACCTGGATTTTAGAACAATCTAGCAATCCTTCCGACTTGTCTTTGGTAGAGAGTGTTTTCATCCATCATTTATTGCAGTATACAATCGCTTCATCAGAAGCATAAGGTCGGAAGTACAAAACTCCGTTTGTACATCCGACCTTATTCTTATGTCGAGATAAAATAGATTTAGTTATTTATTTTCTTTTAATTTTGTTTTCATGTTATATTGATTTATTTTTTTAACTTATTTGTTTGGCCTATTTTTTTTTGGCTTTTTTGACCTATTTGTACTCTTTGTAATACTATACAACTTCAAATACTTATGCAAGTGCTGTGCACACCTGTAAGTGACATATTCACCCTAGATCTTAAGTTTAATTGTTACATTACCCCAAAAATGTATTAGTGAAAAAGTCGTTGGAGTGCCATAATTAAATAAATAAATATTATGACACTTTTTTTTTCCGGGTAGCGAAATGTTTATTTTAAAAAGTTTCATAAAAATAAGTTTTTTGTTTGACTGGCGTAACCTCTGTTACTACACTGTGACGATCAGAAAATGTTTTACCTTGTAAATAGTCTTCAGGATTAAAGGTTTCATTCCAAAGACGGCCACAATTATAAACCAGCAGCGGCAAAAATTGCAGTGACAGTTCTAAGCGACATTACAGGTACGAGGGCGGGTCAATAAGTCCGTGACTTTTGGAATAAAACACAGATTTTTTGATAAAAAAATAATTTTATTTTTCAACGTAGTCTCCCTTGAGCTCTATACACTTTGTCCAACGCTTCTCCAATTTTTTTATCCCTTCCAAAAAAAATGATTTGTCGAGGTCCTCAAAATAGGCCTTTGTTTGCGAGATGACTTCATCATTGGAGTCAAATCTTTTTCCACCAAGCCATTTCTTCAGGTTTGGGAACAAGAAGTAGTCGCTCGGAGCCAAATCTGGAGAATAGGGCGGATGAGGGAGCAATTCATAGCCCAATTCATGGATTTTTGCCATGGCAACTGCACATGTGTGCACCCTTGCATTGTCTTGGTGGAAAAGAACTTTTTTCTTGGCCAAATGAGGTCGGTTTTTTTTCAAATCGTCATTGAATCGGTCCAATAAGTTGGCATAATATTCCCCATTGATTGTTCTTCCCTTTTGAAGGTAGTCAATGTGGATTATCCCGCGTGCATCCCAAAAAACAGTCGCCATAACTTTATTGGCTGACAAACCCACCTTGGCCTTCTTTGGCGCCGATTCACCCTTAGAAACCCACTGTTTTGACTGTTGTTTGGTTTCTGGTGTGTTGTGATGGATCCATGTTTCGTCCACGGTTACAAAACGGCGCAAAAACTCCTCCATATTGCGATTAAACAACGCCAAAGCTTCCTGTGAAGTTGTTACACGATTGCGTTTGTGGTCGACTGTGAGCAAACGCGGCACCCATCTTGCGGAAAGCTTTCTCATGCCCAAGTGATCATTCAAAATTGAAACCACTGAGCCATGCGAGATCCCTACGGCTTCCACAATCTCTCGCACTTTCAATCTTCGGTCGGTCAACACCATATCGTGAATTTTTTCGATTGTTTCGGGTGTAGAGACCTCAACTGGGCGTCCAGGACGTTCGGCATCTTCAGTGCTTGTACGGCCACAACGAAATTCAGTAAACCACTTTTTTACCATTGAAATCGATGGTGCAGAGTCCCCATAGTATTTATCAAGCTTAGCCTTGGTCTCGGTAATGGTTTTTTTTCGCAAGAAATAATGCTTAATAAGCACACGAAATTCACTTTTTTCCATTTTCTCCTCAAATTAGTGAGTAGTCTGATAAAAATAGCTGTCAAACACAAACTAACTGACGCAGCAAGTTTAAATTTTGACAGGAGTCAACTGACAGATGCCTGTTGACAGGAGCAGTGTTGCTGTTTCAGTAAAGAGGTCAGAAATTCAAAAAGTCACGGACTTATTGACCCGCCCTCGTATCTATGTAATTATATAAAAACTGCAACAGGCAGCAATTTCGCCATCTTTGGAATAGGCTATTTGAAAACATCGAAAAAAAAAATATTCCGTCAGTTAGATCACCAAAAAATGTTGGATACGTATTTTTTCTTTTCTCACATAATCAAAAATTGACGACGATAAAACGCATCGAAGTTCAAGAGACGGGCTTGTGACGTCACTGGCAAGTAAAAAGTAACAGAAATTGTGACGTCACGCGAGACGTATATTACCTTTATATTATTGCAGCAGAATCTAGTCAGTAATTGTTTACAAAGGTTCCACTCAACTTTGAAATTAACATTATGGTAAGTAGGTACATATAGTAAAAATGAAACAAAACATATTGAGATGAAGAATCATTTTATTTTCAATGAAATAGGAATGTTTACAATATAAAGAACACATAACTCTATAACTACATAAGATTTAGCGACACTTCGACACGTTGGTACTGTGACAACGTAGTTTCTAATCGCGTGACAATTTTCTCACATCTGCAGGTTATGTAGTGACAAATAATATGTCACCAGTTTTTGTTATTTTAACAGAATTTGTAATTATAGTCTTATTTTGTTATGATCTTGTATTTAAAAAGCAAGACAATCGAAATAGCTAATGAGAATGCTTAAGATCTTTAAGTGTGAATATAAATGGCCAGCCTGTGCCGAATAAGGACGTCCGCTAAAACACGCGGCGGGTGTTCGCGTGTCTGTTATGAAAAATAGTATAAGCAACGCTAGTGCAGGGTAAGCAGCCGCGTTTGATGAACATTTGACAGCGGGCACCCGCTCCGTGCACCCGCGCGAGTTGTAGCGGCCGCCCTAAGACCGACCCGAGCATATGTCACCACTTTGGCGTTTGATGGACTTCCAAAATGTGCTTATCGTTTTATTTTCCTTGCATTATGTTATCTACAGCTGCTATAGCTTCTTTCATCCAAAGACAAGGCATGCATACCATGCTGTTTTTGTACAATACTAGGAAGCTTCAACAAAAACAATTTGGATTTATAAAAATAAAAAAGCTGAAACTATTTTGATCTGATTTGATTGATGACTTGAGGAAAAGTCGCCATAATTTTGCAAATATAGATATAGACATTCGTTCGCTAGATATTATGCATTGTTTTTCTCAAGGAACGGCTCAAAGTGGCCTCAACATGTAATTAGTTTTTGTTTTTCACAGTAACAATTTGAATAAATTAGCTACGCTTTAAATCCTTGCAATTGTTCAAACGAGTTTTAATAGATATCAACTTATTTGCTATCTCCTTGACTAGTTTAGTTTGTCTTAAATGGTTTACATGAAAACACTCGTCGAATTGTCTTAAAAATATTGCGAAGTGTTTTCAGAATCTTGCTCTTTTCTTTCTCACGTAATTATTACAAGGTGATCAGCATTCGTTAAAAATGTCTTTTTTTTAATCTTGTAAGTTCATGTTGAGTCAGTGTGTGCAGTTGAGTTATGTCATGACCTTTTTTGGTTAAGTGCGCAAGATTGGAATTTCAAGAAGACCTGTTAATATTTTTAAGGTATTGTTTTTATATTACAATTATAAGTTAACTCAGATGATGTAATAAATTTTATTAAAGTGAACTTGAATCTAAATTAATTTAAAATGAACTTGAATGTAAATTATACAAATGGTAATAATGTTACTTCCTCACGTTTGCAACTAAATTATTATTCGTGTATTTACATAATAACACAATAACCTTCGACTACACTATTTCAATAACATTGAAAAGAATCTTTCAAATAAAAACAATGTAAAAGCGGCAATAGTTCAGCGGATAAGGTGTCAGACTAGCGATTGAAAAGGCATGAGTTTGAATCCTATGAGTTGCACTTTTGGCAGTATTATAAATTTAAATAAAATAGGTGTACATGAAGCTATTTATAACATTTCGTAAAATAAATACAATACTCTAGTGGGCATAGCCGTGAAAATTATGTTGACAAAATATTTGAAATCAATTTTAATATTTTCTTTTATTCTGCAACCACTGTATAATGAGGTAATCCTCAGGAATCTTAAACCTTTACGGCTATGCCCAAAACACGAATCAAATTATAAAATATCTCTATACAATATTTACAAAAACACTAGCATTAAGAAGAATTTTCAAAGACATCGAAATAAGGCAAGTATATAAGAAGAATAGAAACGGCAGTATATAAGAATTGTTTCAGTATTTTATTAGGCAGTTACAAGTACAAGCTCAATGCAAAAATCTAGGAAGCGCTGCTCTTAAAACAATTACCGAATGCGGGTGTAATTTCGTATGAGAGAACCCCCGCTTAAAAACATATTTCCAATCAGGTTTAATGAGTAATTTGCGTGTAAAAACTAGCTTTATACGCTTTGAATATACGCTCTAGTAACAGGCTGATAGATTAAACGAGGGACAGACTTCAAAGGAATGTACTCAACTTTTACCATGGTAGGAATTCTGAAACACGAAAAAAATACTGATGTTACCTATATTTGGTCGCGTACTTTTACACGTGAATTCGTTTATACGTCTATTTGCAGTGAATTGGAGGTGCATGTCAGAAATGCGAATAGGACAATTTGACTGTACTTTGCGAGCTTTATATCTCGAAAAGTATAATAGATGGCGAGACGAGAGTTGTACCATCGTATTAGGCATATGGAGCCCAAATAGAAAAGTACCGGTAGCCTCTACACATAGACACAAGAAATTCCCTTTTACATATGTAGGTACGAATTCACGAAACAGTAACGACAGTATCGCCCACAGGGACACTGTCACACTGCCAGCCAATTTTTTTTATATTTCAGGGAGTATCATACAAAAAGTAGTGCACGAGAAGTCACAGCTCCGTTCCCAGCCTCTCTTTGGACAGGGTGCACTGCTAGCAGAACGGTTGGCCGATGGGGGCAAAAGTTTCTGGAGGGGCCACCACGTTTAGAAAGGTAAAGTGGAAAGCCTTCCACAAGGTAGACCGATGACTTGGTGAATGTCGTGAAAATCAACTGGATGCGATAAAAACACCGGTCGACGTGGCGCTTGGGCGAGGCCTGTGTCCAGCAGACTATCTTTATGTATATTCCTCGTTTCTTCACCTCACAAGTCCCAAGTCACGTCATAACAAAGTCATAAATCCAGTTATATTGGAATGCAAATCTAAAAGTAACATTTGTAGGTATCAAACGATAGTATCTGATAAGGTTTGGTTAGTTCAATTTATTACTGTTATAAATTAAATAACTTTATCTTTTATGGCTATGTGAATGTTTTTTACCTGTTCCATAGTCAATTCTAAGATTAGCGCTGATTCTGTTGCGTCTCGACTGAAGTATTGCTTTCTTTGTCTAACAGGCAGAGAAAGAACGAGTCGGTTGATAATATAAGATACCAAACTGGATCAGATGGTGTAGGCAACAATTAAAAAAAGTCACTGTGCGAATTACCAAAAAAAAAACCTTTCCTTTTTCCTAAAGTTACTTTTTTTGGCTAAACAGTATGCTTGATGATTGATGAGATAATTTAACAAAGCTAGTTTATAAAATAATTAGATAACCTAAATATACGTACCACATTTTTTTCTAATGTGTAACAATTCATTATTTTTTCTTCTTGAATGACATTATCATTACACTACAAATTATTATTTATTTGACAAAATTTAACACGAATAATAGAATTAGCATTTATTATAGTCGAAATATAGCTGAAATACATCTTATGCTAAGGTCTGACTGCATGACGCCTCACTAACTAAAATTACCACTATACATAGTCAATTATTTTGACAGTTGTATTTCCTTAAAAAATATATAGATCTATATTTACGAACGGGCAAATAGCTTCAAATTTCACGGTTGGCGCATTGGCTGAGCCATTGGCTGCTACGCCGCGTGCCGCAGGTTCAATCCTCGCACGGAACAAATATTTGTTTGACCTGGGGGTAGTTCTTCCGGGTCTGGCTGTTTGTTTGTTTAAATGTTTGTAAACGCACAAACCACATAGGAGAAATTCCTAGTGAGGAGCAACGATTAAAAACAAAAAACTGACAGACTCCTTGCCAATTCAAAAGTGACTGTAAATTATGAATATTATAAATCCTTGAGTTAGAGTTTTGAGATTAAACTTTATTATTATGTTGAGTGTTAATTATACTTAGTTAGGTGTCGTGCAAGGCAGACTTCATTATTTAATTATTACTATTAACAATTTTGTAACATAAGCTTTAGGGCTAAGGTCTAGTACTGAATGGGCCATGTTACTCCCATCATCTACCCTTTCATCCACTAATCTGAAGTATCTCAAGTAACTCACACTTTTTAGTTCAGCAACCAGCTGAACTGATAATTACATACTCACAATCGCTATCCATATCAGTATGAAATCATAGCGATTGTGAGAGAACATTACATCAAATTATGTGTCCGAAAGCTATTGCGGTTCGAGTTAATATGCTCAAGTAATTATGCCAGTTCCCGTAACGTAGTAAAGTAATACCATCCTATTCAATTTGGAAGCCGATATATTTTCCAGTCCCACTTCTTCTTCTTTAGTCTGAGTTTTTCAGTTTGACAATTACCTGCTAAGACTACTATTAACTTTCACAACAATCTCTAATCAGCCTATCAAAGGCCTAACTAACCTCTTTAACGAGTCATCCCTACGAAATGCCTACCACAACCATGGCCCATCGTGTACAAGAGTGTAATCACAAGCATGTACATAAGCATCGCGATGTGAGGTCATTACACACTTACTTTATGTCTTCATAAGAATTTAATTGAGCTCCATTGCCAACTTTGGATTGAGACCGGCCTCTTTATCTTTCCTCATTACAAAACATACAATTTATTGAACAATAAGCAGCCTTATAAATTAACTAGCTGACCCGGCAAACGTTGTTTTGCCATATAAATAGTATGAAAAATAGATGTTGGCCGAATCTCAGACCTACTCAATATGCTCAAAAAATTTCATGAGAATCGGTCAAGCCGTTTCGGAGGAGTACGGTAACGAACATTGTGACACGAGAATTTTATATATAAGATTTAAACTAAATACAAATTTTGTTACATTCCTTTCATAACAATCTCAATAAAAAAATCGAAAAAGAAAACAATAACTTAATTTAAAAAAACAATATCAATTAAAAACCTTAAAGGGGCCAGTCTATATCAGTTGCGCAGCCTCATAAGTCCTTGGTCTACTCGGTCTACTCCGGTCTTCTGCCAGTAGACCGCGGTCTACTTGAGGTCTATATCGTCTCCCAGAAGATCTTCGCACTCCTTCTCCCACTGTTTGTCGTCGCCAGCCTTCTCTGCTACTACTTCATATTCTTTCAGTTCAGCTTCTAGTTCTTTCTCCCATTGTTCTAAAATAAATTAATTTTGTGTAGTTAGTATGTATTTGGTAAAATTAAACAGTTTAAACTTCGCTGTTTGACAGCCTGATGAAGTATTCGATTAGTAAATCCAAACTTTTGGGTCATTTTTTATTTCATACGATTTAATTACTGATTACATTGACTGTCAGAAAAGTTTTTTTTATAACATTGATTTTTGTCCGTATCTTGAATAAGTTACAAATACTCAAAAATTGTATCTAAATCTGAGGCTAAATAGTCGATTAAGTTATTCATTTTTTCATTCAATCCATCTTGCTGCACATTTTTGAACAGATTTTCGTGACAACGTAAGCCTAATGAGATATTTATATTTTTTCATGATATCGTATCACGTTCATGTTTTTTGTTTATTTTACTCTGACGTATAACAATATTATTAAGTCAGTAATAATATTGTTATACGGCAGTCTTACCAAGGGGTATCGTATTACCCAATACTAACTGGGTTGTGGAGGTCAGATAGGCAGTCGCTCCATGTAAAATACTGGTATTCAGCTGCATCCGAAGTATTTGGGTAAAGGCTAGGCAGATGATGATGTATAACAATATTATCGTGAGATACAGATAGATATCGGATTTAACAGTTGGAACTGACAATGATACTGAGTTTACATATATGATAGCGGCACGTGTTATGGAGGTGAAACTGCTTACGACTCAAACTCAAACTCGGACTCAATGAAAACTCAAGCCGAGATCTATAAAAGTTACTAAGCACGTACTTGGCCTAAGCAAGTACAAGATAGTGAGAAGAATATGTCTCAGCCAAAGCTCGTGCTAATAACGTTTATAGGTTTCGGCCTTAGCCTTAGTGTAAGTATACTTACGTATTCGCTATATGGAATAAAAGGTTCTTCAGTTCTTGAAACGTATCTTTTTTTTTTTAATTTTTGATGCTTACTCTTTTGAGGACAGTAAATATCAAACATATCTTTTTTTTTTTTAATAGAACACTGACCGTCTTTTGACTGATAGTGGTATTACTCATGGCATATTTTCAATATTATCAATTATAAGGCACTATCTACAATTAAAAACTAAAATAACAACACCAATATTATTTTAGAATAATATAATTATTTCAATTCATAATAACTAACTATAAATGCCAATTTTTCATTTTTAACTATACGTCGTAATTTCACTAAACAATGTTTGAGTGTCGAAGAGTATATTATATACTGTCGCTAGTTACATTTTGAAGGTACCTACAGGAAGAAGCAGGCCATACCAGGTACCGTATTTTGAAGTTTTAATGTCAGCATGATTGCAGTTCAAGAGAGAGAGCTATCCAAGATCAATAGCACCATCCCTTTTCGCACAGAAACCATGATGGCATTAACACTTGGTAATACTATCCTCGAGTTAGCCTTATTCACGAGGTAGAAACTAAAATTTAGGAGAAAAGTCACGAAGACACACAGATAGCCAAATTATTTAGTTATATTTTCGGGAATATGATTAAATGGACACCGATTTACGATTATAATCACTACTAATTTATTGCTTAACAGTTTTGAATGGATTCGCTTGAGGCTTGAAGTTGGCAGTCAAATAAATTAATTGGAATGTATAAATATTAAATATATAAATATCTTGAGACATTTTATATACATATACATTTATTTAACGATACAATACACAGTACTCACCAATAAACATTACATATTCATAAATATTTTTATAGACGTATATATATACGTACACGTATATATCTATATATATACTATAGATATATACGTGTATGATAAATAGATACTGATAAATATGTCAATATATCTGCCACACAGTCATAATTAGATATATCTGAATAAGACCATAATCTAGGTATAAATACAGATGAAAATGCTGCTATTCTTGACCACCCTCAAGCCTCTAACAAAAAAGCAAGTACTAAAAGACTCGATACCAAAGAAACCCGGGCGACAGCATACTAGGCCTGTAGTCACAATCGATACAACCATCAAACTCTATCATAAATGAGTCCAACTAGTTCTACACAACTTTAATAACATTGGATTATTCTCCTGATTAATATAGACCTAATGCTAATTGTAAATAATTACAAAACAAACGGGGAAGATAATGTGTTGCCAGTAAATGTTCCAAAGGGTTTGCGAGACGGCAGTTTATTTGAAGTTATAATTGACTGTCACCTATAAGTGATATGTCACGGCTGTGAAAGATTTCTGCACAAATAACATCGGTATATTCTATAAACTTTTGATCGAACTTCAATCATTCCGTAAATATACCCTTTTTTTTTCAAAAAGACCTCGTGTTTTTCATTTAGTTCTGTACTATTTAAGAATCAACATTCATGATCATTTGCACGTCTAATTTTGTTGTTAAAATCATTACAATAAGATGAAAGATTTCAGATAGGATGACAACACAAGTTTATGTACAAAAAGATTTAAAGTTTCAACATTGCTACGTGAAAATAATACGAAGGCAGTGAGAAACAAACGCGAAGAGGTAGCGACCAACTTTGAGAAATATGTAAGCGGATAGATAAATAAAACACAAGACAAACAAGCAATAATACACCACAAAGCTTAAGGAAGAGGGTTGATATACAAGTAGCAATGTCAAAACCTGAACAATATATACTTACATTTAACGCTACTGAGCCGAATTTTAATGAACTGTGTGATATTATCAGCTATATAACCTTAATCGATACTTAGACATATATAACATTTAGTAGACATTAAAATAGGTTCCATTGAGAAAATTTTATTTTGATTTTTATTCTTTTATAGATAAGTATACAATTCAACCGTAGTGGTCTTTACGTCAATAGCGAAATCAAACAGGAGATGTTCCAAACTGTTGAGATGATGCTGCTAGCTATTGAAATACAGACCAGCGTGCTACCAGTGACATACAACAGATTATAAATAAATACATGGTTATATATACAGTTATTATAGTCCTTAAATCAAGGACAGAAAAGCTATATTGTCATATAACATTCACTTTGTATATATATACGACACACGAGATAACAACAAGGATGAAGATATGACACAGTGATATATCTTTAAAAGTTCAAATTAAAATGCAAACAGCGATAAATTCTTTATAAGTAATAACGCTTGAAATTATACTTATAATGTGTGAGAGGAATAACAGTGATGTGGGCTTGACACGATAATGCCATGACTAGACGTCAAGCTTACAGCATCAAAGCAGAAACCATAAAATCATCGGGATAAACCAAATCCTTTGAAAAAAAGTTTAAGATAGGGTAGATAAGTATAGGTGATACATAGGGAGATTTTGCAACCCATTTTAAATATGTCACAGCGAAATAAAAGCTATAGTGTTCGATATTAACGTTTAAACCGATTTTTAGATTTCTACCGTTACATGTGCGTACCCACTAGCTATATCGTGATGGCATTATTTTATCAAGATTGAAACAATTCTCATGAAGATAATAGCATAGTACATTCTTTGATGCAAGCATCGTATCGACTAGATATTTACTGTTCTATACATTACCCACCCCCAAGTACATAAGGGAGTACTCTCAAACGGTCTACAACGCTAGAACCTTCAGAAACCTATCTCCAATATAGTGATTTTACATTCTTACATATGTGTTGAAAGAGGCAATATGAATAATGGGTACAATGCAATTTAATATTAAACTTCAATTATAGTAACAAGAATCATGGAAAATACACTAGTTTCCTTAGTAAATATCTAGCTAGACCATATAATTAGAGAATAATATATAGAACAGTGGTGTTATAATATTGTGTGCTGTGGATGTCAAGACGTCCTTTAAGCTGCATTCCAGGGAGGAAGAAAATACGCGTTTAGCAACAATATTAATGTTCATTTAGTAAGTAGAGACTCATGATACTTGAATGTTTCTAATGGATACGATTAAGATATCGACTTATTTTATTTTAGTTTATAATTTTCTTGTGGGGAGAATATTTGAACGGAACAGGTTACATTTCCTTTACTCTTTATACAAATCATTGATAACAAGTAAGTAGTAGTATATTGATTGTTGTAATCAGTATGTTTCAGTCGAGTAGAATTGGTGGAGGGTCTTTCAAAGTGGATTTAAGTACTTTTTACTTAAATCCACTTTGAAAGACCCTCCCGGGTAAGTAGTCAAAAGTGTAATAGCCAGACAAATATTTACATTATACAGAGAGCATGCAATGCAATATTATATTCCTCAAAGTTGGTTCTAATTAAGAAAGTGAATGGTTTCGCGGCGATTCATAATTTGATGGCAATGAAGTTTCGTTTATGAAAATAAAATAAATTAAAACTAAATAATATGGCCATGTGTGTCAAAACAAAAATTAAATTAATCAACAATAAAAAGAGATAATCCCTAAAGCTAACTAAAATTAATTATTCCAATAAAATAAGAAAGACCAAAAAGATCTTGTAGATTTTAACAGCCTTTGCATCCGTAATTTGCTTATCGAACTATTAAATACTTCCATTATTAAAATAACAATACTTCTTGGTAATAATACAAATAAGGTTGTCAATAAAAAGTCTAAAATCATGGCTTACCATCTTCGTTTTCTCTATCGACTTTCAAAGATTTTATTAGTTTCTTGGCGTCATCAATCGACTCTTGCGACGATTTCTCATTGGCTATCAGATTTTCGCTTGCCGATTTATCATCGTCTAATTCGGGAAGGAAACAAAATAAAACAAATAATAAAAATCAAAATGGTAACTTAACAAAAATTAAGAATGAAATTAACGTATGATGCAATGTGGAAACCTAGATTCTTTAGTTCGATGAATGCCTAGTTAAGTTCTTAAAATGCAATCTCAAATGGCACCCGTGTTATGAATTAATTATCTAAACCCCATCCAAGATCATATTGTATTTTTGTTTCAGTTATTTTTACACGAGAAGTGTTTATCGCTTCGAACAGATCATTAACAAAAGAAGTAAAATAGCTGACTCTTGGAAACAGCTGTCTCTCGCATGACGAAAATATAGGTGATTATCGCCTTTCTTTTCAAAATCAAGAAAAAATCATACGTTTGAGTAAATTGCAGTCCCAGATAATTGCCTGACCTGACCTTAGAATTAAGTAATAAGTCCATTTTCGGTTGTCTTTTGGACAGAAACAAAAATATATATATTTTAATATATGAGAAAGTCTTCTCGTGTAAATGACGAGTATTTGAAATAATTATTATTAATATCAGTCGGGGTACTGATGTTTCTTGTCATGAAAATGTATGAATTAATGTGTGGTAGAGCTAGAATGTACAGTATTCATACCCTGAGAGTCGTCGGCGCTGCTCTGACGGCCGGCAGCCGCGTCCGCCTCGTTGGCCTGGCAGATGAGAGACATGCGGTAGAAGTAGTTCCGCCAGAAGTTTTCCTCCGTGATACTGGAAAAGAATTAACAGAATATGAGCACAGGTAATAAACAATTGGGATTTTGCGAGGACAGTAACTGTAGCAGTAGCTTTACCCAAAACAAAAGATAAGAAATCTTCGTCGTCTCTTATTTCAATAGAATTTGGAAAATGTTCGGTGAAATCTATACTAATATTATATAAAGATATTTTTTTATATTTGTTAGTTAGCTACTTATCCGAAAACGATACGAATTATTTCACTTATGGGAAACAACATCATCCTCGAGTGTCATATAGTCATAGTTTACATCTAAAACGTTCCCGTCGGATAACTTCCGACCATAACACGAGCGAAGCCGCGGGCAAAACCCCGTTCTAAATATTATCTCTATTGTTGTGTTTTTACGAATTTTACTAAATGTTCTTCTTCTTAGCGTATCGATGGCAAAAAGATATTTGCGAAAGGATTAGCCAATCGACTACAGTCGATTGCCGAACGTAACAGGAGGTCGGAGGGTAAGTCGCTCGGGGAGGCTCCTTTCATACTACTACTTGTTAAGCAATAAGCTTGAGATTTTATTACAGTCACGTGACAGTCGGCACCACGGTTTTATTTACCACGGCTTTAACGTCATGATGAAATAAATAAAAGCCGATCAAGCAAAGCCTCATTTAATTCGATGGTCGTATGTACGATATTATCCTATCATCGTATCACCGCTTCAGCCACTCCTTGTCAGATAACTGTGATAAGGTCATCCTCATGTGGGACCTTAAACTGCAGTGTCACTATACTACGCAGTGTTTTTAGGTACAGTACCGGGTTGTTAATATAGTAATCAAGACTGAGAAAGCGACACAACTTTGCCTGACATAGACCACCCCATCTACGGAAAGCATTTCAGGAACCAGTTGTGCTGCTGCGATCATTATCATACCCTTGTTATACAAGGTGTAAACGGACCCTTGACGAAGCCGTCAGCCAAACATTCTGTACATCAAACTAAGTAACCCTTCGCAAAAGTTATTGCAGGGAAACGACTTTGTTCCCAGGTATGGTCCAGAACAAAAAAAAATAGCAATGACGGGGTCTATTTACACCCTTTATAGGAACTAAGGAGCTAAATAGGAGACCCTATTTAGCTCTAACTATTCATACACGAAATATTTACAGGGAATCATCTAACGGCTATAACAAAGCCATTCAAGGGATTTTTTTTTTATCTGAGTATATTTTTTTTTATAAAATATAAATAATTTACAATTACTTGACCCACAAAATAAATCCTCCCTATTGTTCCTTTATTTATTTATTTTTTCTTTTTTTTTTGTCTTATTTTTTTTATTTTTTATTCCTCCTTATTTTTAAGCATCCATTACGGTAGTTTACTACGTCGTATTTACCTACTGTCATTGTTAGAATATGGGAGTAAAGGTTTTATGCAAAAAGTCTCAAAAAATTTTAGAATTATAATAATTTTGTTTAAAAAAAAACACTCAGATAATTTTTTTTTTTTTCGTTGCTTTGGCGACTTTACAACTTATAGAAGCTACTCTTAAAATATTTCGTGTATGAAAAGATAGACCTTATATACAATGTATTGTAATAAATCAACAATTTCAAACTACCGAGCTCAAGATCATCAAAAATCTAACTTAAATCTAACTTAGTTAGTCAATAGCTACTGGGGACAGGGCGCTCCTTAGAAAGGGTCCACTTTAACTGAATTGAGTTAAAAAGAATGCTGATTAACAGTAGGACGAATGATAACTCAACAAAATTGACTTTCGCTGATCAACTGCACGCCGTAAACTTTATGAATTTACAATCGAAATCTTATCTATTACTGTTATTCACAAATTGCCAATGCCAAGGTAAATAAGCGTGAGTTTTCGGCTTATGTTGAACAAACCACTCAACTGTATATAGATAGAAGTAATCCTTACATATCTTATGTCAAATCCTTACCTAATAATATTATTTATCAATGAAAATGTATATCAAGCAAAGACGCTTTTCGTTTGTTTGTGTGTGCTCTTACATCTTGTAAACCGCACAATGGATTTTGATGCGGTTCTCACGATCATTTAGAGAATTTGTTCCGGAAGGTATAGGTGACAAATACAATTATATTTTACTCAGAAATTGCATAGAAATCTTGACTTTTAATATATCGCCAGTTCAGCGTATCGCAACAGTGCGGACGGACGGACGGACACATGGACGGTAGTCTAGTAGTGTCATAAAGTACATTTCGTGTTATCAGTGTTCAGATAAGTGCTTGCATGGAAGCCCTCTTATATGAAAGTTATCTTATTCTTTCATTAGTTTTCACGATACTGGTGCAGTGACTTTACAGGAGGACCGACCAGGTAAATTAAAATTAAGATTTTTTATTAAATAATAAATCAAAAATTTCATTTTTATTAATTTACACATTAAGTGTTAGATTTTAAATTGCAATATATGGTGGGTAGGGCGCGACAAAACTGAATCAGTTTTTTATTATTATTGGTTATAAATATAATCAAACACCTTCGTCGTTATAAAAAGGAGTAAAAATACTTATCAGTTTGTGTGGAACACTTATAAAATACGGTAGCGTTGCGTAAAAGCATAACTAGACTAATACCTAAATTACGGTTTTCTGAAAACAATAAAATTCACTGCAGTTTTAAATCTTTGGATTTGACTTATTACAATTTAGATATCCGGAACAAAAATCACTGCAAAAAATATTTTTACAAATACATCTCTAATATGACAGTACGTATTCTATCTAATTCCTGATGAAGAGATATTTTTAGAATCGGTCAAGTGATTTCTGAGATAACCTCCCGTATCTAAACAAACAAATAGACACTATCGTCACAACGCTATCATCAGTAGTATCTAGGCCTCCTTTAACTTGTCTCTTCGTCTACTTGTTAGATAATAACTAAAACTACATAGATGTTGTATTAAATACGTGTGTAAATCTTTATCAGGCCTCGCATTCACTGAAAAAAAAGTAATCTAGCCTAGTCTCTGCGTCTAACAGAGACTCTAAAAGCGAAGATTCATAAATTCTGTCAGTTTACTCTGGACAGCCAACCAGTGAAGATACCTGAAAGTCTGAGCCATCTCAAGTAGGACAAAATATTAATAAAATCGTGCTGGCACGAGGTAAGATCATAAAAGTTTCGCTACAGCAACGTAGCTAACGGACGGTCACTTTTCTGGAATGAAGCATCGTGCAATTTATCGGGGGGTTACTATGACGTCTTAAAGCAGAAGTAATTCCAGTGTGGGAAAGAGACAGAGCTATACAGGTCGTCTAGCGCCATCTCTTTCCCACACTGGAATTACTCCTGCTTTAAGACGTTATGGTAGGCCCCCAGGACACTAGATTTTGCGCGTGGCTTCGCTTCCGTTATGTACGAAAATTACTTGGGAACGTTTTAAATGTAGGCTTTGACACTCGGGTATAATAATGTAGCTTTCCATTAGTGAAAGAATTTTCGGAATCGGATCAGTAATTCCGAAGATTACCCCCTACATACAAACTTACAAACAAATTGTACCTCTTTATAATATTAGTATAGATTTACTGAAACACTGAATGATTTTTGTGAAGAAATTCGTTCGGGGAAGTACTACCATCACACCGATGTCTGCCACCAAGCATCATTGCTGTGTTCCACTTCACCTTTGTCTCTAGTACTTAGGATAATGCATTGCTTCTGATATTGAAGAAATCTTCAGACGGCGCACGACCATTTCATGGAGGTCGCTTGATAATTTGACACCATCCAAAAAAGAAAAGTTACTTACACTTTTGGCACGAGATCGAACCGCATCTTCTCAAGGTTGGGGTCCTCGCCCATGATGGCCACGGCAACCGGGTACATCTTGTCGTAGTCGAAGTCGAACTCCACGCCCGCTGGCGGAGCCCGGACGAAGTTCCTTCGGTCCTAGAAGCGGACATAGATTTAATTAATGTCTGCTTGTTTTGTGTAAAGCGGTAAAGAAATACAGAGAAGATAAACATTGAATCCACAGATTCAAAAGCATTAGAACCAATTTGAACGTCAAGTAACATTCACCAACCCACATGGATCGGAGTGGTGAATGACTTCCTCACGCAGAGGAGGCCTAAGCCTGCCCTGGGAACGTTGAAGGCGATGATTTTTAAGCTCCTTAAATAGTATTTTTGTAAACTAACCATCTTCTTGGATAAATGACGAACCTAAGCGGGGGCACGTCGTACTATTCCGGTTTAGACCTTAACAGTGGCATGCGCATTTACTTACGGGTGGAAGCTGGTACTTAAAAGCATTAGCGTTAAAAAAAAAACATATCGTGTCGTATATAAAACGGTGAACCTGTTATTTTTATATTTTTGCCCCAGCTCAATTTCGAAACTCGATCAGAAAACTGGAACGATGAAACCCATTTTCATTCCGTACAAAAATATAAAAAAACCTATCCAAAATTCTACATTCATATTTTTTGTACGATGTTCGACACACAGGTTCGTGTTATTACATAAATTCCAACAGTCAGCAACACACGTATAACGTTTCCACGTCAAAAGTTTGTACAAAGTTTTTGATGAGGATAACACAATATTTCAGACAGAGGATCGCCTACGGGGTACTGACGAAAGCAGTCATTTGTTTAAAAGGGTCATCTACTTTGCCTTTCCTTAATTTTGGGGTCTGGCGAGATGCAGCAGGAATATGGCCGAGATCTATGTATAAACGATGCTACACATGTGTTTTGGCTAAGAACTGTTTCTATCTTTACCTAGCACGTGTAGTTTGACAGTAACGGGAAACTATCACTGCTGAGTATAAGCCGCTGGAGCTGTTTCGTAAACTATGCTCCACCTCCTGTCCTGCCCTCTTAGCCCAAAAACATGCAGCCGAAGTGATCTTTGCGCTGCCACCGACGACGCGGTGGAAGTGGCGAAGTTTTAGGCTAGCAAAATATAAAATTTGTCGTGCCAGCGATACGAAGAAGAAGATAAGCCTCCTTTCGTGCCATGCTTTTGCGCTTCCAGTCTTATAAAAGTCTTTTACGGAATCTTTCTTGTGCCTCAGGCAAGCAGAAAAAGTTAGGTTGTGACTCAACTATAGCCTGGCTCTTGAGAGTACATGGCATGCTCCGCGATGTTGTTCTATCTGACTTGGTTACCCGGTTAAAACTCGTATTGAATCAGAAGTCGGATAAACAGTGATTACTCATAAGGATCAGTCGATCAAGTGACTCAAACTTCGTAATCTTTGCTAAGAACTTCCTTAATGATGGGGATTGAAACTTTATTGACCAAGCTTTGCAAGGATTTCGATCGATTGTTTTTGCCGACCGTCTGAAGATATCACTTTTATCGGATTTTATAATTTAGCGTCAAGTCTGAGAGTTCATATTATTAGCAAAAATATAGCTTTACCTATCTATTTGAAAACCATCTTACTTACTACGCAATCACGCCAGAATGGCTGGGCGGATCTGGATGAAATTTGGGCTTTTTACTTATTTTTTCTCACACATACACTTCAAAATTTCCTTGCGAAGGAAGTCGCGGGTAACCGCTACCAAATCAACGTTATCATAAATTCGTCATCATTCATCCAAAAAACGTCCGAGGTCACAGGCCCAGACCGTCTGTTAAATCGATGCTTAGTGTATGTTCATTGGTCAGGTCTTCTGGGTACGCGGTCTGATACATCACAGTCGCCTCTCCAGAACTCTTATCGTAGGGTCATCATCCATAAATTAGTCTTATTCCTCTCGCATCGCGGATGGGCAAGGTGCGCAATATCTTCTCTTCTTACATACCACAATGTCGGAAGACACCGCGAAAGAGTGAAGAAGCACCTTCTTAAGCTGGCGCACTCCATCGGCCTATTAGGCAAAAAAAAAAAAATACTTGCAGTAGACAAGGAGAGGCACTCCTCCTTGAGGGCGGGTTCGTTGGGAGCTCCGACCCAGGGAGGCACGGCAGCGGCACTGCCACGGCCCTCCTGTCCCTTGATGAAGGCGTCCTGCTCACGGTTGAACTCTCCCAGGATGCTCTATGGGACAAAAGAAAAATCATATGAGTACTCAATGTATATTTTCTTCCAGTGGTGAAAATGTTGAAGAATTGGTGTCAGGGTATGGCCTATGCTACATTTAGATGTAAGTCAAAATTGTTTCAATGTAAAACCACATTACCCTTCTCAGTCTGGTAATAATAATGAATGATAATAATGAAAAATCACATGACAGATTAGTATTATCATGATTTTTATAAGTTTAATTGGGTGATAAAATAATACTTTTTAATCTCTGAGATTAAGTTCTACTAATAAGAATAACTTGGGCAGTAATTGGGTAGATTTTTTTAATGAATAATGGAAAATCTATCTTCTCTTTCTGGATGTATCCAGTTATCACGAAATTTCCTACAAAAGTCCATAAATTGCAACTGAAAATTATAATACCAAAAAAAAACTAATCGACCAAACCATATTGCGATTGACCTGAATTTCTTTACACAGGAACTGTTAATCTTTTTCTAAAGACATTATGCTCACGTTACAGACAAAGAAAGAAAAACACGTCTATATCTATTTTATTACAAATTACGAACAATACCTACTATTAGTTTGTGTATAAAATGTATTTACTAGTATTTAGTCTATTATGTGTATTGAAGTGGGAAACACAGTTTTGTGACAGTACGTACCCTGTACAGTTTATGAACTTAGAAGATACGAGGGCGGGTCAATAAGTCCGTGACTTTTGGAATAAAACACAGATTTTTTGATAAAAAAATAATTTTATTTTTCAACGTAGTCGCCCTTGAGCTCTATACACTTTGTCCAACGCTTCTCCAATTTTTTTATCCCTTCCAAAAAAAATGATTTGTCGAGGTCCTCAAAATAGGCCTTTGTTTGCGAGATGACTTCATCATTGGAGTCAAATCTTTTTCCACCAAGCCATTTCTTCAGGTTTGGGAACAAGAAGTAGTCGCTCGGAGCCAAATCTGGAGAATAGGGCGGATGAGGGAGCAATTCATAGCCCAATTCATGGATTTTTGCCATGGCAACTGCACATGTGTGCACCCTTGCATTGTCTTGGTGGAAAAGAACTTTTTTCTTGGCCAAATGAGGTCGGTTTTTTTTCAAATCGTCATTGAATCGGTCCAATAAGTTGGCATAATATTCCCCATTGATTGTTCTTCCCTTTTGAAGGTAGTCAATGTGGATTATCCCGCGTGCATCCCAAAAAACAGTCGCCATAACTTTATTGGCTGACAAACCCACCTTGGCCTTCTTTGGCGCCGATTCACCCTTAGAAACCCACTGTTTTGACTGTTGTTTGGTTTCTGGTGTGTTGTGATGGATCCATGTTTCGTCCACGGTTACAAAACGGCGCAAAAACTCCTCCATATTGCGATTAAACAACGCCAAAGCTTCCTGTGAAGTTGTTACACGATTGCGTTTGTGGTCGACTGTGAGCAAACGCGGCACCCATTTTGCGGAAAGCTTTCTCATGCCCAAGTGATCATTCAAAATTGAAACCACTGAGCCATGCGAGATCCCTACGGCTTCCACAATCTCTCGCACTTTCAATCTTCGGTCGGTCAACACCATATCGTGAATTTTTTCGATTGTTTCGGGTGTAGAGACCTCAACTGGGCGTCCAGGACGTTCGGCATCTTCAGTGCTTGTACGGCCACAACGAAATTCAGTAAACCACTTTTTTACCATTGAAATCGATGGTGCAGAGTCCCCATAGTATTTATCAAGCTTAGCCTTGGTCTCGGTAATGGTTTTTTTTCGCAAGAAATAATGCTTAATAAGCACACGAAATTCACTTTTTTCCATTTTCTCCTCAAATTAGTGGGTAGTCTGATAAAAATAGCTGTCAAACACAAACTAACTGACGCAGCAAGTTTAAATTTTGACAGGAGTCAACTGACAGATGCCTGTTGACAGGAGCAGTGTTGCTGTTTCAGTAAAGAGGTCAGAAATTCAAAAAGTCACGGACTTATTGACCCGCCCTCGTAGTATCTGCCAATCTGTGAGTCGATGACATTAATAACTCAACAAATCAACTAATAAATCATTAAGCTATCAATTTAATAAGTAGTTAGTTCATTCACATCAATTTTATCGTATTTGAGCCGTTTGGGGTTGAAACACTGGGGTCATGGGATCTGAGTGCCCTACTTATTCTTGCGCGGTGTCGCCAGACGGTTGGTCGACTCTTCACGTGACCCAGATAGAGATATCTGGCCTTTTTTGGCCATAGCATCAGCATTGCCAACCAACGTAGCAATGCTGCCAGCCTTCTGGTAATTTTTCCCTTTTCGTTTTTTGACGGCCTGTCATTATTTTTCCCTCTTGATACTTATTGTACATTATTTTTATAATCATGTCTTCTTAAAATCTCTTAATGGCATTCGGAATATTTTTTAGACTAAAGAAGAAAAAATTGCTTCCTATGTTATCAATTAATAGTACGCAATGGTCGCATTCTCATCTCATTCTCGGTTCATTTACTGGAGAGGATAAAGAATTGGGATAAATCATCTGTTTATGTAAATGTTTGACCTTCATAGATAGCAGTTGATAAAGTATCTTCAAATAATCCGTTAAATCTTATAATCTGACAGCTGGTGGTACTCTTGTTTCGCGGATCTCCGATAAGGGATAGTAATTTGTATAAGCATGTACCTAAGGTTTTATCTGCCCTGTCAAAAATAACATGAATGAGTGCATTATTTTGTTATTGGCTTATGGTTAGCCGGTTGTTTTAGCATAATAGATTAACTTTGACATTATTTACTTTGACTTTAATTGACAATTTAATAGACATATAATTTTGAACTTTAATGTATTTAAATTTTTAATTTAGGGACTAACCACGTACCGAACTAAATGTTGCATGCCTAGTGTAGAATATGGTGACACTAACAACTTTCCTGTTCTTCAAAAACCCACCTGTATAACTACCCATATTTGCAATAAATGAATCTGAATTTGAATTTGTTGTTTTTAGATATCAGAAAAAATTGTATAGAATCTTGTTTTATATTTACGCGTTTTGAATTGAAGGCTTTGTCCACATTATTTAGAAGTTCATTACTCAATATATAGGTAAACAGGTATAGTGCTTTTGATAAACATTTATTTTGTGAAATGTTGAAATAAAAACTGACTTCCAAAAAACACTAAAAAGTCTAAAATAACTTTACTTTCGGGTGTTCTAAAAAGTCAATGAAACAAACAAAGTCACCGAATTTCGAAAGTAAGTAAAAGTTTTTAACAAATGAATTGCTTCTTTATCAATTATTTGAAATATTTGCAAGTTTCTGCTCTGCATATATTTATTTCACGATTTGAGGAAGAATCAGTAGAACAGCCGTGTTCAGCGTTTTGCTTAACAAAACTTTAACGGTTCTCATAGTTAGTTTTACACTTAACAGAAATCTAAGTAGCAGTCAAGTTGTTTTACTGGCGTAATAAACGAGCTGAAAAATAAATGTTTTGCTTGGCAAGCTTCCAGTTTCTACGAGTTTTACAGCAGCTACGAAACTTGTCAAGTTTAACTATTTATTTTAGTTTTACCACTTAGTTTTTTTTTTTAACTTTAAGAATTTCTTAGTGCTATGTCTTATTAAATACTAGAAACCTGCCGTTGCTTCGCGACCTTTTTTTCGACTTGATAAAGCATCAAGATTTCTATGTGAAGGAAATAATAACGACTTACAGAATATGCGTGAAATCTGCAACAATATTCGTTGCGCTACAACGCTGTCACAGAAACAGAGATCAAAAGGGACTTTATAATTCTTTGTACAATATCTTATTTACTTCTTAAATTACTTGACATTTACAAAGTTACAACTGTAACTTGGAAGTAGGAATATAAATCAAAAGTTGCGATTGGTAAAGTAGGTCGGTTATTTATTTATCTTTAATATTGTTGTTGTTTTCCAAGAATATTTATTTTTTAAGTATACTGATAGTAAGCACACAGACATTTATGTTGCTGTACGAGGGCGGGTCAATAAGTCCGTGACTTTTGGAATAAAACACAGATTTTTTGATAAAAAAATAATTTTATTTTTCAACGTAGTCTCCCTTGAGCTCTATACACTTTGTCCAACGCTTCTCCAATTTTTTTATCCCTTCCAAAAAAAATGATTTGTCGAGGTCCTCAAAATAGGCCTTTGTTTGCGAGATGACTTCATCATTGGAGTCAAATCTTTTTCCACCAAGCCATTTCTTCAGGTTTGGGAACAAGAAGTAGTCGCTCGGAGCCAAATCTGGAGAATAGGGCGGATGAGGGAGCAATTCATAGCCCAATTCATGGATTTTTGCCATGGCAACTGCACATGTGTGCACCCTTGCATTGTCTTGGTGGAAAAGAACTTTTTTCTTGGCCAAATGAGGTCGGTTTTTTTTCAAATCGTCATTGAATCGGTCCAATAAGTTGGCATAATATTCCCCATTGATTGTTCTTCCCTTTTGAAGGTAGTCAATGTGGATTATCCCGCGTGCATCCCAAAAAACAGTCGCCATAACTTTATTGGCTGACAAACCCACCTTGGCCTTCTTTGGCGCCGATTCACCCTTAGAAACCCACTGTTTTGACTGTTGTTTGGTTTCTGGTGTGTTGTGATGGATCCATGTTTCGTCCACGGTTACAAAACGGCGCAAAAACTCCTCCATATTGCGATTAAACAACGCCAAAGCTTCCTGTGAAGTTGTTACACGATTGCGTTTGTGGTCGACTGTGAGCAAACGCGGCACCCATCTTGCGGAAAGCTTTCTCATGCCCAAGTGATCATTCAAAATTGAAACCACTGAGCCATGCGAGATCCCTACGGCTTCCACAATCTCTCGCACTTTCAATCTTCGGTCGGTCAACACCATATCGTGAATTTTTTCGATTGTTTCGGGTGTAGAGACCTCAACTGGGCGTCCAGGACGTTCGGCATCTTCAGTGCTTGTACGGCCACAACGAAATTCAGTAAACCACTTTTTTACCATTGAAATCGATGGTGCAGAGTCCCCATAGTATTTATCAAGCTTAGCCTTGGTCTCGGTAATGGTTTTTTTTCGCAAGAAATAATGCTTAATAAGCACACGAAATTCACTTTTTTCCATTTTCTCCTCAAATTAGTGAGTAGTCTGATAAAAATAGCTGTCAAACACAAACTAACTGACGCAGCAAGTTTAAATTTTGACAGGAGTCAACTGACAGATGCCTGTTGACAGGAGCAGTGTTGCTGTTTCAGTAAAGAGGTCAGAAATTCAAAAAGTCACGGACTTATTGACCCGCCCTCGTATTAAAGGAAACATGTAATAAATTATAATAAAGGCTTAACATTATTGTATCATAACCATCAATAAAGTTGAGATAATAGAGCGCATTGCTCCATCATATATTACCCAAATCTATTTATAAATCGTATCTTATCTGAAAATACACTGAGTGAACTATGGATACTTTTTGTTTTGACTTTCCTCAATTCTCAGAAATAGTCTAAAAGGGGCACCAAATCAAATCATGGTGGAAGGGACATCGAAGCACAAACGGTTACCACGTAATACATAAAATTTTCATCGGTAATTAAAAAAACAGCTGTTTCATACAAATTGACCGTAACTAAGTGAAGAGAGCCTGTGTCCAAGCAAGAATATTTTAGGCTGATAATGCGGTGCTAAAAGAAAAATTGAGCCTCAAAAACTAAAATACCAAACTGTAGGAGCCCATTAGGCCTACCTGCCTACTCCAGTACCGTCATCATAACATGTATTTCATCTGCAAATTCTCCTTGTTACAGGTTTGGGTCGACCACAAACTGCATACGGATCTCGAAGCCAGGTGAACAGTGAATCCCAAAAGATAAAACTGAGACTACAACCACTATAAAAGCGTCCGTATGCAAACAATAATTTCACTCAATCTGCGACACTTGAGATAACAGTTAATACTCGTATAATTACTTCAGTAGTACACAATATTCATACAGATTATGAAGATAGAAAGGTAAAAGTGATTGAAATAAAAGACATAAATAAGAAATAAAAATGGATACAGAATCAAATACGAAGACGAAGGATATGAAAATGGAAACGAAATCTGAAGAGCCGGATAAATTGGTAAAGGCGATAGGCGAGTTCGGGAGATGGCAAGTGATGCTCTGGTTAGTAATAGCATCACCAACGAAGATCTCATCGGCATGGCATCAACTGGGGATAGTGTTCATAGCTCCAGCCACGACGTACAGATGCACGGAGACGAATCTAACTGATATGATAGAGATCGGCACCTGTTATAGTGATTGTGTTAGCTATGAGTTCTACACGGAGTTCGAGAATACGATAATTTCGCAGTGGGAGCTGATCTGTGAGAAAGCGTGGTTAGCGAACTTTACACAAACGATTTGCATGTTTGGTGTTCTGGTCGGGAGTATTGTCTTCGGTTACATAGCAGACAGGTGAGCCAAGAACTTTTTGTAACTTACTAAGATAGCTAGTGTAAATAGTTTCCTTAGTCATCCGAAAACAAGAATATTAAATAAGCAAAACTACTGGCTTACTATATTGTGTTAAAATTTAACAACAGCGTGTATATTTTGAATTATAATTAAATGCCCCTTTTTTACAAGTCGGATTAGTGTTTAAATTCCTATTCCAAATATTATATTATGATTTAGTCAAGTATAATTTCGGGTAATGTACAAACACTCAAATGATGTTATTAATTACAGATATGGAAGACGTCCAGCATTACTGATAGCTTGCATGGTGCAGCTAGTAACTACCCTAGCTGAAGCCTTCTGTCCAACCTACTGGCTGTTCACCACAGTTCGGTTTTTCATTGGCGCAGCCACCGCGGGAACAATCCTATGCTCCTTCATTCTGATGATGGAAATCATAGGACCTTTGAAGAGAGAACTAATGAACTGCCTGTGCGCCCTACCAATGCCAGTTGGACAGATGTTAATGCCGCTGTTCGCATACTACTTGAGGTCTTGGGACAGATTCTGCTTGGGAGTGTCAATTCCTCTAGTATTGTACCTGACTTATTTCTTTATACTGCCCGAATCTCCGAAGTGGTTGTTGAGTGTTGGGAAATTGGAGGAGGCTAGTAAAGTGATGACACAGGCTGCGAAATGGTGAGAATTGAAATGAATTTATTCATATATTCCGTGACCTCTTTATTCCGTCAAACATTCTGTAGATTCAGTGTCTATAAGAAAGCCTTAAACGGCAAACTTTGTAATCGTGAAACCCATTGAGCGTTTCAGAAGGTTCTAGTAGGCGGTCCTTTGACGGGTTGTTATTCAAAATTGTATACTATACTTATTGGTTTTTAGGAACAATCTCCCCTCAGACAACATGCTAGACGTCGCTAAAAGTATAGCCAGTGAAAAGGTGAACTCTAACGAGCCGATACGGAGGGCCACGTACTTGGACTTGCTCAAGACTAGGATGCTCAGGATCAACACCCTGTGTTCCTGTCTCATCTGGTTCGTGCTTGGCATGGCCTACTATGGAAGCAACCAGTACATTGGCCAGACAAGTTCCAACGTCTTTGTTTCTGTTGCTTTAGCTGGAGTTTTGCAGGTAATTATTATCTTTTATAGTTATATTATTGTCACGGTTATAATGAAAGTCTGTCTGCAGTTATAATATTTGATTAAAATGTTGACTAAGATCATGCGTTAAGCGTGTTATGTCATCCTGAAATACAGACGTAGTATCTGCAGAATTTAAAACAGATAAGTTCTTAATCAATTAACAACATTTACTAATATATACAGTGCACGTGCCGTAAATCTCTGATATCACTATTTTGTACTACTGTGTATGCACTGTGTAATTGTGTAATTTATGTGTTAAAATTCAGATACAAATTAATGTTAATGAATAAATGACTATGACTATCTTACGAAAAGTTACACAAGGACATTATTCTTGCATTATATGCATGTTTGTTATTGTCTCATCTGCCTAGCCTTTTCCCAACTTTGTTAGGTTCGGCTTCCAGTCTAACTGAATGCAGATGAAAATTGTCTGCTAGTATTTCTTGCCTTTCAAATCATAGTATATCATCATCTTCCTGGTCTTATTTTTCCCGTTGCTTTTTTGTCTTCTATCTTTCACACTAATTCTGTGAACCCTGCGTGTGGACAAATCAATTTTACAACATTATGCTCCTTCGTTCTTCTTTTTCTAATATCTTCTGCTATTTCCAGTTCCCCGGCATCTTGCTGGGCGGATTAATGAGCAAATACTTCGGAAGGAAAATAACGATGATCAGTTTGTTCATCGTGTGTGGAGGAAGCAATGCGTTCCTCGTTGTACCAGAAGACTGGACTGCTCTAAGACTGACTATGGGAGCCATTGGTGTGGGCTGTGCTTCGGGAGCGTTCGCTACCATGTGAGTACAGTTTGAAATTTTTTTTTCTTTTACTTCGAGAATAGCCCTAGGGTACATAATAATTGGGCCTAGTTTTTATTTCTTGTCTATATCGGTCTCATTGCTGGGCAAAGGCTTCCTTCCACCTCTTTCACCTCTGTCTGTTTAGAGAAGAGTCTCTAGTTGTTTTAGTTGTTTAAAATGGCCCAAGTATCCAGGCATTACTCAGAATAAACTAATAGATTTTGAGCGCCTACATAAGTCATCTGGATTGTGATGAAAGCATAAGCATAATCTATGCTAACTTCCGGGCAAGGTTTTTATTCGAAAATCGCTTTCAAATGACCAATTGTTCTACCTGTTTTTTGAATATTCAAACTAGTACTCTTGTATGTATACTTCGTGTCAAATCCAACAATTCCTCAATATTCTTCCTTTCCTTTTCCAGGTACATGTACACCACAGAACTGTTCCCGACTGTAGCCCGTAACATGGCTATGGGTGCTTCCTCCACCACATCCAGGGTCGGCTCAATGATAGCCCCCTACGTGGCTGGCATGGGCATCTTCGCTATGTGGCTACCTCCTGTAGCCTTTGCTATTGTTCCTATCCTTGGTGCCATTACCTGCTTCTTTTTACCTGAGACAAGGGGCAAATCTTTGTCAGATCACTTGTCTTAGACAGTGCTTGTACAGACCTTCTTTTTGTCAAAAGATGTATTTTCTGACAGCAGCTGTCAATTTTGACGTTTGTGTTTTGTCCAAGTCGTATTTATTCTTTATGTTTGTTCGTTAGTTAATGGTTAGGGAAGTGATATTATTGTTATTGTGTCATTTTGCACGTTTATTCTTTAGTTATAATATAGTGTACAGTTTCGAATGTAATCGGTTAAGTAAGCAGGTTTATACATATAAAGATATTTTTTTAGAACAAGACAAGTGCATTTTTTTGTGACATTCCCTTGTGTGATTAAACTTTTTAATTTGAATCGAAAAGCTAACTAAAACTAAAAACACAATTTCACGGTTCAACGAGCTACAATAATAATCGATTAAAGCAGACTAACACGAATGTTAAACAAAACGTTTCACGTCAAATGAAATTCGTGTTTCCTTTCCCTGTAATTAAACGCCAAAATTAATGCTGTATTAATATTGAACGTGTACTCAAATGTAGCAAATACTAATTGTTTTATTGGAGCTGTTATTATTTCATACGTGGAACTGGTATTTTGGTACGTGAAATATGAAATGAAACTACCCATTAATGCGTAGCCAGGGTTGGGTACACATTGCGACAGGAATAAAGCCGTAGGGCCTTTAATGGTCTCATTTTATGCGGGTGCTGTTATGGACGATTAAAAGGACTATAAGTTGGATGGCAACCACAAGGTCTTTTTGGACAATAAGGACATTATTATGTATACCTTGAAATTTCATTGCAAACACTACTAACCGCTATGACCACGTAATAGACGTAATATGAAACAACTTTATTTTCAAATTCCATCCTGTATTTGATATATTTTAGTTAAAAGAATATAGCCCTGCAAATCGCTTAAAACAAACTGTTGGCTTTTTATTACATAATGGTCAAACTGATACTATGACAAAGAGATGAAAACGGTTTGCCACAAATCAAGGCAGTATATTATTCCAGCAGTGTACGAGTATTTTATTCCAGCACAATTATAGCATAAATCGAAGCAAGACTTCACAGAATACTATTACAGGGAAAGCTGAACAACAATAGCTATAAAACAAATTAAATTCCACATTAGCACCTCAACAGGGGTGACGATGAGGGGTTGTAAGGGGCGAAATAGGGGGCGTACTTGTTTGTGAGAAAACTGGGTCAACTTTGAACACAATTTATTATTGTTACGGGAACACCGAACAATTAAGTAATTAAATGAAAAGGTATGAGCGGTACGATGTTATTAAAATTTAAATAAATGTGATTACGGTAAAAGGGGATGACAATAAAAGAATAAAATGGAGGAAGATTAACCGCGTTGTTGTTTGTAACCGCTAGCATCGACGTTCTGGTATCAATTCCAGGTCAGGCAAAATGTAATTACGTTTTTCCATAAGGTTCTCTGAAACAGTACGAAGTCTGGATGCCCGGCTGATGGCGCCCTCTATGACATGAGACTATGTGGGAATACTATGGTGCTCCTCTGCTTATTACTAAGAGGAAAGTACGATTTCAAGGGGACTGTAACTATGGGGACAAACGTATGAGGGTAAAGATTTCAACCATTTATATTCTTAATCGAAATACTGTATGTTAATAGTTGTAATGGAAACGTGTATCTATTTAGGACACAATGAATTAGATATAAAGTGTAGAGAACCTTCACAACGTTCTGTAGAAACATGACAGCGATAACTGGAATGACATTAATTGTACAAGGACGGAGACACGGAAATACTCTGTTACTACTTTATCCGCGGAATAAATAATTTTCAGTTCCAAAGGAGCGACGTTTTCATAGATAAGTGAAACTCAGTCGTGCGGTTGCTGACTTTAAATTATTTTGTCAAAACATATTCAAATGTTTCTGGATAAATCCAGACATGTGAACGTGTGTGAATTTTTGCCAGCAATTCCCTTGAAGCAAGCATGTTGTAACCGGAGCTGATCTTAAAAAAGGCTTTCCTACGACAATCAAATACCTAATTTAACACTAACGCAGCAAAGTAAAGACATAGTACCATTGCCCGCGCTGCAGCGCAACATTTTTTTTTTAAAGAAAATCTGCTCAATCTTCAAAGAGCTGGTCAAAAGACTATGTTTCGCGAGAAAAGATGAAAGATATGCAACAAGAATTCATTACTCTTTATAAAAAGAATTGCCCTCGAAAAAATGTTGGACAAATTATGTAAAGTATTCAACTGGCCAGTTCTTTTCGAGAACAGCCCCATAAACACGCGCAGGACGACTCGACGGACCAAAATACTTTTGTGTAGGTACCCACTCTGACACGCCTCGTAAACGTCTGCCTTAACAAGTAATAAAGAACTTTAAGTCCGTTGCTTTTCGTGAAAAGACAAGGCTCTTTAAAGCTGCGTTCACACCAGAGTGCAGTCGACCGCTAATTGATTTTTTTTTAATTCATATTTGTGAAAACCAACTATTGTACAATATATCTTCAATCTAAATACATAATGATAAATGGGTTAATGTACAATCCACTACATTTCCACAGATTACTTTACAGTTTTAATTAAGTACAAAATGAGAGCAAACTACGAATTATACAACATTATTTTTAATATATGCGAAACCTGAATATAGTTTGTTCAGAATAAGTAACTGAATCAATTCCAATATTTTTTAAACCATGTTATGTTATATTTTTTTCCCAAAAATATTTAAAAAAGTTAATAGTTGGACACCGAGCGACATTAAGTACAGTAGAGACCATAAGTGCAGTAGCAGTTTCACAAAACGATCGCATCAAAACAAGTCGCACTTACGACCTTTTTCCATAACAAATATTTTGCACACATACACGATCTCGTATATCGCTCTCTTTCATAATTATCTAGTCAGAAAGAGTGCGATATAATGATCATTTGCCTTAGTGACAAGCCTGTCATGTCGCGACGGAGTATTAAGTTAGTGATATTTAATTTCAAACAAACAATTATGTGTCTATCTGGCTTAGCGGTTAACGCTATAGATAAAATGTCTCGCACTGTATACTCTGCGTTCGAACCCAAATGACATTACTCTTTTTGTGTTTTAATTATAAATGATACGTTAGACCCGATGAGATATGTTTTTCTAAATATTAGTTGGAACTTATTATTAACAAAAAAGATGAGGGTGAATGTGAAACAAAATAAACTTCTGGATTGAACAAAGTAGTTAGTTATGACGTTGTTAGTTGGTGAACTTTGTTTCGAGCGTTTGTGTTATTATTACGATTAGCGTATTGTTTGATTGTCTTTATTCAAGATGCAAGCTAATATTAGTATTGATGACAGGGCAAATATTGTCACTTTGCGTAAAAATGGGCTTAATATTTCTCAAATTTCAACTGAAACTGGCTTAAAATGTGTAAGTTATTTTTAAAAATTATAATTATTATGATGATAGTTGTGGTGTGTGATTTTCTTATTATTAAATAAATTGCTAGTTGCAAGTGTGTAATCATATTTTGTTTTTTTTTAGAAATTCTGTTAGCCGTTGGGTAGAGGTTTGAGGAAGAAGGTAGTCTGAAGAGTCGTCTAAGAAGTGAAAGGCCGCCGCTTATTAACCCGACTCAGCGACGTTTTATGGTGGAAGAATATGAAACAAATAGTTTCATTCCAACTATAATGTTTGCAGAGCAATTGGATACTACATTACAGACTGTTCGCCATGCATTCTATGCTGAAGGTTTACATCATCGGAAGCCAGCTAAAAACCATTTTTGACACAAAAACACAGGGAGGAAAGACTACGTTTTGCTCGAGATTATTTACATTTTAACTGGGAGGTGACTGTATTTTCTGACGAGAAGACTTTCAAGTCTTGCCAAAAGGAAGACTTAATTTATGGCGAAAAAATAATAATACTTAATTTAATAAGTAGACCGGGTAACTAAATATTTAGTAATATTAACATAACCGTAAATAAAAAAATAAAAAATTAAGAAATAAATTTTAAATTTAATGATCTTAAATTGGGGTTTAGTTTCAATATTCTTTTCGTCAAGAAAATGAACACTTAAGCTATAACCTCAATACATTCAATGTGACGTTACATTAAAAAAACACGTTCATAAAGTCTAACTCATATATTATACTCATACTCATAGTATTCAATTAACTCTGCTGAATACTGATACCTATAATAAGCGGGTATCAACAATTATATTTGTGTTATTAGAATATCCTTTCCGTGTTATGTTGTTCTTATTATGAATTGACTAAGTGGGTAGGTATACAACAAAAAATCTTATGAACGGTGATAAGAGAACTTTTTTTTGCCTAGATAGGAATGTGACGTCACATTCTCATAAAAGTTTGTTAATTTTATAAATAAATAAAACGAATAAACATTTTTGTTATCATTCAGCATGATTTTTTTATTTCCACCTTCCAACACCGAAATCATAAAATAAAAATCATTTAATGAGGTTAAATAATAATACAATAACTATCTAATATTTAACTTCTTATAAAAAATAAATAATAAGCATAACTATATCATAAATAAACATAAATACCTAACGACTTTCTGCTAAAATACAAATATAATTAAGGTTTCAAAGAAACAAAAAACAGCCACACATTGTAATAACATGGATTCGAACTTGGACTTCATTGATCGTGAACCCATGCTCAGCCCAAACAGCTACCAACTCATGTTAATACTACGCGAATTTTAACAATGCAATGGTAAGAACAGGTCATCACTATGATGTGTATTCTAAATGCAACAGAAATATAATGCTATTTCGCGTAGTGTGACGACAGTTCATTAGTGTGTGTTATGTGTAGAATGTTGAGACATCACTCATACACGCACACGCACACACACTGCTGTATCGCGCTCGCACAGTTCATAGCAATGTAATCTTTAGCATGGTGCTGCACTTTTGAGGTCTACTGTACCTATCGCAATAATTAGGTACCTACTGCCAAATTATTATTATCAATGAGCACAAGACGACACTGGAGGCGCGGGCTGCGTGGTGACCACGTTTTTGTGCGGACAACTAGGTAACAGGACAAGCTTATAACTTTGTGACTTTTCATGATACAGTTTTGAAATTTTGTACATAGATTCTTTACATAAAATACTAGACAGGTGTATCAGGTTTCGCATATACTAAAACTAATGTTGTATATGGCATATTATAGTGACAAGAGTGATGTAGAGTTTTTACAATAAATTTGAGAAGTAGTGGCCCAGTGATAACAGCCGCAACTGACGAGTTGTAAGGCGTAGATACAAATCAAGCCAGAGTGTGTTTACTTTGATCACGCTGCTCTCAAAAACGGTGAAGCATAACACCGTAACCCCACCTCTCTTAAAGAGAAGGCTTGAGTTCCAGCAGTGCGAACATTATACACTTCGGTGTGAACGCAGCCTAAGACTCGAGAACTCATTAAAAATGTTCAATGTTTCGCGATGAGGAGCTAACACAATTAATTATTATTAATGGCAATTACTGTTGCAACAAATTTCCATTTCGACGAAATATAATTACCGAATATGGAATAACGAGTGATTGTATTTTAATTTTATTTATTTGTGAGTCTGTTAACGTTTACATACATTCGGAAAAGCTTAAAAGATTTAAAGGCAAAATGAAAATGGTCATCTTCCATTTTGCATAACGCTGTTGAAAGCATAATGCATATGCAACAATTTTATGCAAATTCATCAACAAAGAGCGACTCGACTGGAATATGAAAAGGATAGCATTGCTGTACCTTCTTGCTGATGAAACACTCACATAAAACATGTTGACATCTCTATTTCTCTCTCTGTCTCTCTTTTCTCTTAGTTTAAATCTTGTATCTCATCTAACTGCTTGTTTTTAAGTGAATGCCAGTCGGAATGCATTGTTAAACACTTACGTTACACAGACAATTGACCACATAATAACCTTTTCTTTGAAGATAAACCTGAATATGAACGAATGAATGTACGACTGAACGCTGAAACCATTCACGGAATATTAATGCGAGTTGGTTAATATTGGGTGAGATGTAATCTGAATATCAGTTACGGCACATCAACGGGGCTGGTACAAAGGGGCGAAGCACTCTATTATTCTTGAGGGAACGTGATTTGTATGAAAGAGAACCTGTCTTGATAAAAAATACACGAAATCTATGGAAAACATAAATAATGGAAGTTCTTCCATTATTTATGTTTTCCATAGAATTATAAAGTAAATTCGAAGGCTGACTTAAGTATGCTACGGAAGATAACATCTACCCATCCTACGCCGCGTGAGTGAGAAACGCCACCCCATCTCTTCTTTTCCTCTGTCCTTTCTGCACTTTGCAACATTAAATGAGACAAACGACAGAGCTGTCCAGTGTCCAGGTCACTACATGCTAGTCAGACAAAATAGTCACCAACACGAAAAAAAAAAACAGGTTTACAAAATCAGGACATCTCGTACCCAATATTTTGAGCAAAAATTCACCAGCATATTCATGGAAAAACCTTTTCATACATCAAAACTAGCAACCAAAAGTTTAGACTGAACCGTAAATACAAATTCAATGCAAACAGAAACAGTTTATCAAATAAAAATAAAACTGCAGCGCCCAGTAACACGTGTTCGGAACGTTAGCCAAAAGGCTTTTGCAAAATGTTTCGTTCTGTTCACAGAATATAAATCCGTATTGATTAATATTCAGAAACAATTCGAGAGAAGGCTGTGTTTATGTTGGGAGGCGAAAGCTTTTTGTCTACAGTAAAATTTAATGCAACGATATTTAGTATAAGTCGGGAGAGTTACTGTGAAACTAATGCTAATTCCAAATAGCGTCATTAGTTAATGTAATGAATGATATTAACAGATACAACTGTTTTGAAATTTGAAATGTTATATTTAGTAAATGTTTGACCTCATTGGTCAGTTTGGGACCTAGCTAAGGACAAGAAATCTACAATGATCTTTACACTACGCAATCCATAGCTATATTATACTTGGCACGTGTTTCACAAAAGTTGGAATTTCATGTTGCATACACATACACATATTACTATTTCTGGATGTGCATTTTTTTGCGGTTCCGACCCCTCGTCGGTACCGCATATGTCTGGATCTAATTTAAACCGGAAATATAACTAAATATTATTAGATAAAATTTTACGGTCATGGATTTCCACAAAGTAACGCCTGATTCCATAAAGCCTGAAATACATATGCCAGGCCCTTGCATACAAGTATGTAAGAATCTTGAACGAAATTCTGTCATGACAACTTACGATTGGTGAATGGTACAATAGTCCGCGAGCTTAGTTGCATATATTTGTTCAAAATACTGGCATGTGTATTCCGGGTTTTACTAATCGTTTTATGGATGCTCGACTGGACATCGATAGATCGCCGGTTGTGATCGCTTTGGGCTCAAAGCACGTTTGAGAGGACTGCTTGACGAGCTTTGATGACTTCAAGCTTGTGAATCGCTTTGAAATAGTTCACAGACTTCAAACTTGAAAAGCGCGAAACAAAAGCTGTACGACACTCGAAATGCATAAAATTTCAACAGAAATTGAAGTTAGTTTTACGGAATGTTTCACAACTGTAGTTTCGAGGAATTTTCAGAGAAGTTCGGTTAGCTCGTGGAACGAAAAAATACTGTTTTCTTCTTCAGTATCTAGGTAACGTTTACAGATATCTAAACTTGGAACTGCCAGTCAATATTCCATCGACAAGCAATAACAACGCCGCCATTTTCTTTTGAATTAGTAACAGCTCTGGAGGTATAGACGGAGCGGGTTGTCAATATGGCCAAAATTACAAAATCTAACATAGGAGTAAACATTTGTAAGAAATTGTTAGTGGTTTAATGAAGAAAATGGGTATATATGTATATTTACACCAAAGATAATGAACATAGAAACAAAGTTATAACTAGATGATGACCACAAATACAGCATGTCTACTTACAGTCTTGTTTTTCTGTTATCCGAGATTAGCATGGAAAAAGTGGAAAGAGAACATTTAATAAGTGCACAGACACAGACAATAGCAAGAAATAGCACACATATGGTGAATATAGACACAAATGGAACGCAATTATGGAGAATATGGACACAATAGAATGCAAATGAAGAAGATGGACACAATTAGAATGCATATGGTGAAGATAGGCATAATAAGGACGAAGCTTAAGAAGTGAAAGCAAAATCATTGCATCAAATATTAGACAGTTCAAAACAGAGTGAAATATCTTTAAAATCTCTGAAAAAAAGCAAAAGTCTTCACAAAGATCAGAATGACGATAAAGTCTTTCGACGCATAAACATGTTTTCTTGAGGTCGAAACTAATCGGACAAACCCAAAATATATACAAAAATAATGTAATATTTAGAAGGAATTCAGAAAATAATTATTTTGCTCAAATTCTGCTAAGTTTATAATTGACGTAGATCAAAGTTACTATTGACGCAGCTATCAAGGACTCTCGTTTCTGGACGCAGTGACAAGAGCTATCGAATCGAGTCCGGTGACGCAGTTATCAAGGACTCTCGTTTTTGGACACAGTGACAAGAGCTATCGCATCGAGTCCTTCGACCCGTCCTAACTGGCTACTGGCAGAGAGACGACTAGCTGAATGATCCTTGATCGGTAACAATTGAGGCATGATTGTGACGAATTCGAGAATAGGTTTCAAGTGTCAAGTATGCGACAGAGCTAGTGCAGAGCAGTGTAGTCAATCAGCTGTTTAGTAATCATCATCATCTGACCAGCTTTTTCTCAAAAGTTTGTGCCGGCTTCCAGTCTAACCGGATACAGCTGAATGCCGGATTTTTCAAGGACCGACTGTCAGATACCTATTTGGCAGTCGGTTCTTGACTGCTTGTCACACTTTCGGACTTCAGGTAACAATTATCAAAGATTGGTTATATGAGTTGATAACTCAGCAAGTTAAGGAATCGACAAGGTTACTGCTCATGCTGGTCCATTAGTTACTCTTTACCAGACCATATCTATCATCATTTACTACATCGAACTGATTAATGCAAGCTGTGTGTCTGTTCTAGTGCCTCGACAGCACATGAAAAATCATATACCAGTAATTTTGTTCGGCTAAATTAAGATTTTCGCATTTTTGTAATCAGTTCAGTTTTGTAATCTTTGTTCTGAAATTCGCATTTGACTGAAAAACTGGATACGTATAAAACGCTTAGCTCGTTCGAAATGGGACAGCTTTCCGAATGAAAGACTCCGAACGTTTCTCATATGAAATGTGCTACGTTTGCCTCATACGAAGTGTGCCGATGTGGGTCACACGGAGGTGATATTTTCCGATTTTTCCCGACATTTTTATATCTGCGAACGCTTTTGTTTCGTGATGCGATATTCAACAGGCATTCATTTGTAACCTTCTGTGAGAGCCAAAGGGATTATTTCAAAAGATGGGAAGAACAGCAGGTGCCTCCCGATGTTACATACCTACATATTTATAAATTAAAGTTGCTTTTCGTTCTCTCTGTGTGGTCGCGTTATATTTCTATTTCGCACAAATTTAAATGCAGTTTTCACCATAATTTAGACAATTTAATCGCGTAACGTTTGTGAATAATATCATTAAGAAATCGCAGTTTCGTCAAGTCGTAAAAACCAGGATTCGAATCAGGTGCAGGTCACTAGTTATGCATTGAGTTACGTAATACGATCAAGATCTCTAAAACCCTATATTAGATGTACACCTTGAGGACCAAAGTTGGTACATCCTGAGCAATGAAAACACAACGTCCCAAACTCTATTTGTTACTAAACAACACATCGCTAAATTCTCCAAATTCGGGTGTATGAAAGGAGCCTCCCCGAGCGGCGGTAACATAAACCGTACTGCAATTCAAAATGGCATACCCTAGACAGCCAGCTCTCGGTAATACAAATTCTATCTGACCAATCCTTTCACCACGATGGTATATACCAAATCAAATCTCCAGACCCAAATCCCCTATATGTACTAACCTGAAACCAATACCACAGTCCCACAGTTCTAGTCAATACACATCATATGTATGACCAAACAGGAAGTGAATCCCGCGACCGCACACAAGCCGGAGCTTCGTGTAATCCGGTCGATTGATCCGGACATCCGGTAACCGAGTGAGGGGGGAGGGGTGGTTATGAGGTTCTATTTTAAACGTATGAGGGTGTCATTCATTAGGTGTGAATTGGGTTGTTTTGTTAATTCAGTATTATTGAGATTTAAATACGTAGGTAGGTGTGATAAATTTAGGTCAGGGTATTAAATGTAGGTCAATATGTAAAATGGAGGTCATTTGAAATACGTTTTTCAATTTGACACGGCCTTCGATCCGGAACTGCGAGGTAGCTTTTTGTCGAGTTCAGATAAGTAAATGAAGCTTGAATTAATTTTCTGTCATAATTAATAGTATAGACATAACATCTCGCTTGTAATTCCTGAAAGGTTAGGTAGTTGTCTGCGGACACCTACCACGGATTCTGGATTTGTGTTTGGTTGATGACAATAAGATTACTCTTTACAAATTTTCTTATGGTACACCTACCCCTTGGGGCATTACATGATGTTATGTTATGTTATATCAGCTCATTTACAATCGATTTGTTAATTCATAAAATGTTCTGAATTGGGCTATTAATCCTGTCCTTTAATTTCCACTCTTAAGCGAATTTGCTTTGCAAATTATATTAAGTTGGTCATTTCCATGTAATCATAATATACCCTACTCACAACTGATATCATTCCCTCACACGAACCGCCTGTAAAGTTCCACAAAGGTCAGGAGTTTCAGTGCCCTTTTAGTAAAGTTTTATCAGACCGTTGAAGCATCATTTATAACTGCTAAAAGGCCTGAAAGCCTGCTGAAAGCCACTCTCTGTTTACAACTTTTACGGCGTCGGACATCAAAATGTATGTACTCAACTCCCGACTGGATTGTATACCTTCTTTCGAATAAAAAGAGAATTATTTTAATGCTCTTGTATAGTAGAACAACATAAAGTCATGCCTGTAATGCCCGAAGGTTTAGGCAGAGGTGTAGAGTATAGCACACCTATATAATACTAGTTATATCTAAGGGAATGATTATAATTCTGGGAATAAATTATAAGTGAATGATGTCGTCTCCTATAATTGGAAGCGCACACTTGTACTTGTCCCTGTTTAATGTATACTTGCATGTCATTGTATACTTTCTGTTGGAGATCCTATAAATAAATAAAGGGCACAAATCTAGACGCGGAGCTGCTACTGAAAAAATCCTGATGGGAAAACCCAATAATACTTTGGCTGACCTGGGATTGGAACCCAAGATCTCATACTCAGCAGTAGATCTCGCGACCATTATGCCAACGAGGCAGACAGGAAAACTATCTATTTATAAAAATAAATAAAAAACAAAAATATTAAGATATTTTGATAGATTGAGACTGAGATCCGGTAAAGAAATGAAGCCTCTGAAAATAATTTCTAAATGCCTAGTTTAGTAATAAAACTTTACCTCAAATATTTTCTAAAAGGTCTTCCGTTACAAAGAATTAACTGACTCAAGTTAAAATATCAGAACCTTAACCCAATCTCTTTTGTCTGTAACTAAGTAAATAACTTAGTCTGTAAACAGAAAACAGACTTTTCTACTTAGCGACGGAGACAGACGTATTTATCTTTATATACTCAGACATCTATCAGCCGAAATTAAGAAAATTGAATCAAGTACAGAAATATGCTCGTGAAGAAAATTAAGGAAGATTTAATAACGAGCGGTATCATTTAGAAAAATGCTAAAAGTAACACATAATAATTTTGGGAAATGGCTACGATAACATTGCGACGACGACGCGACGTAATTCCGCACGGAATATAAAATTCCTTGAAATTATGTGACTTTCGCGCTAAAGCTCCGTTCACGGCCTCGGGCGATGCCACTTGCAACGATACTTGCGAAGCTAAATGCGCGTGTGCCATTTGTTTCCTCCGCGTGAGAAAATCAGAATCAAAAAGATTGATGTATAACATCTTTAGAATTCATTTGATTGTCTAAAATTTTTCTGCTATTATTTTGTATCAACTTGTAGCCACAAAATGTATTACACACTGGGTAGGTACTTAATTGTAGCTAAACATTGTTACAATATAACAGTTTTTAGATAGTCAATTGAACTCTTATCGGTTTTTACAACTTTTTCAAGCTAGCTCTTTGCAAGTGGCGGTGCTGTGACTTGTGCCATGGTCTTCTTTAATTTATTTTGTCAGCAGTTGCTGTCGCCAGACGTGTGTCGCTTAATGTTGTAGGTCGCGGCCAAGAGGTAAGCTTGGAAAGGGAAACGGTGCTCGAGTTACGGGAACGAATGTGTGGTCGTAGGTATTGATCGAGCGTTGGTTCTAGACTCAGACCGTTTGTGGCGCCCGGGAGTCTGAATTGTTTAAAGGATGGTCTGGTGCTTCAGTTATGATTCCAATTTTAGCTGTGCTGTAACTGAACCTTTCCCTTTAAGTATTCAATAGCATTTGGAATGTGACGCAAATTAGTCCCCAAGTAATTGTTCTTTTATAATTATGTACGTTTTGTGTGCGTCATATTACGATTTACGCAGTGTGAATAATATATGTTTTAGTTTTTCTTTTTTTTCCTTCAAAATGACGTTTATAAAAATGCGATGTTTTAGAAGGTAGGATCTTTTCTTTTCTAAATGACATTTTTTTTAACTTATGTATTTATTCCAATCATCATTACAGGATATCTCAAGGCCATAGGGCCTTATAATTATCCTTTTCACACTAGAATGAGCAACACCAAATACTTACATATAAGAATTCCCATTAATTACCTACTACTATCAGCTTATCCTCTTCTTACAAAACCTTTGGTGTCGTAAACCCTCTTGAAAGTACTCGAGAAGTCCTCAATATCATCGAACATTAACTAGACTACTTATAACCGAACAAAAGGACTCTCTAGGGCTCAACGGCTCGCACAAGATGGCGTCTGGACGAATTGGAAATCAAGTTATAAATATGTTATGAGTTCAGCACCTGTGCTGTGAATAAATATGTACGAGGGCGGGTCAATAAGTCCTTGACTTTTTGAATTTCTGACCACTTTACCGAAACAGCAACACTGCTCCTGTCAACAGGCATCTGTCAGTTGACTCCTGTCAAAATTTAAACTTGCTGCGTCAGTTAGTTTGTGTTTGACAGCTATTTTTATCAGACTACTCACTAATTTGAGGAGAAAATGGAAAAAAGTGAATTTCGTGTGCTTATTAAGCATTATTTCTTGCGAAAAAAAACCATTACCGAGACCAAGGCTAAGCTTGATAAATACTATGGGGACTCTGCACCATCGATTTCAATGGTAAAAAAGTGGTTTACTGAATTTCGTTGTGGCCGTACAAGCACTGAAGATGCCGAACGTCCTGGACGCCCAGTTGAGGTCTCTACACCCGAAACAATCGAAAAAATTCACGATATGGTGTTGACCGACCGAAGATTGAAAGTGCGAGAGATTGTGGAAGCCGTAGGGATCTCGCATGGCTCAGTGGTTTCAATTTTGAATGATCACTTGGGCATGAGAAAGCTTTCCGCAAGATGGGTGCCGCGTTTGCTCACAGTCGACCACAAACGCAATCGTGTAACAACTTCACAGGAAGCTTTGGCGTTGTTTAATCGCAATATGGAGGAGTTTTTGCGCCGTTTTGTAACCGTGGACGAAACATGGATCCATCACAACACACCAGAAACCAAACAACAGTCAAAACAGTGGGTTTCTAAGGGTGAATCGGCGCCAAAGAAGGCCAAGGTGGGTTTGTCAGCCAATAAAGGTATGGCGACTGTTTTTTGGGATGCACGCGGGATAATCCACATTGACTACCTTCAAAAGGGAAGAACAATCAATGGGGAATATTATGCCAACTTATTGGACCGATTCAATGACGATTTGAAAAAAACCGACCTCATTTGGCCAAGAAAAAAGTTCTTTTCCACCAAGACAATGCAAGGGTGCACACATGTGCAGTTGCCATGGCAAAAATCCATGAATTGGGCTATGAATTGCTCCCTCATCCGCCCTATTCTCCAGATTTGGCTCCGAGCGACTACTTCTTGTTCCCAAACCTGAAGAAATGGCTTGGTGGAAAAAGATTTGACTCCAATGATGAAGTCATCTCGCAAACAAAGGCCTATTTTGAGGACCTCGACAAATCATTTTTTTTGGAAGGGATAAAAAAATTGGAGAAGCGTTGGACAAAGTGTATAGAGCTCAAGGGAGACTACGTTGAAAAATAAAATTATTTTTTTATCAAAAAATCTGTGTTTTATTCCAAAAGTCACGGACTTATTGACCCGCCCTCGTATAGGTAAAGTTTTATTCGTATTTTTGTTTTGTTGCCTAAAAACTTGGAGAACAAGTTTTTAGGGAAAGTACTAAAGTAAGTATTCAGAATATGGACATGGTAGGAAATCTAGTGGATAACATCTACGTTAGAGCAGAATTATAGACGACTGTAAGCAAATGCAATTGACAAGTCAGAATAGAAAAATAAACGGGTTGCGCTGACCCCAAACGACATGGGACAAGAGAAGCATTATATTGATTTGAAAAGTACCAGGATCGCAGCAAAGACAGAGACGTCGCCAGCACATAATGTGAAAAAATATAGATAGTGTTGTAATGGGGATGGGGCATTACTCAAAATAAACAACGTGGATTGCTACTCATTTATGTTAAAAAATGTATACCTAGCAGACTTGCTAAAAGGGTAAAGCCTTTAGAACTAACATTAAATTATATTTTCCACTCACAAAAGTGAGGTGAGCTTTCCTTCACACAAAAAAAAAGTCTTTTATGTAACTAATCAATAAATTCAAAAGGGCGAAGAAGAATTTCATAAAATTGCGCCTTTTTCTAGAACTTTCTACAGAAAGGACCTTTGTGTAAATTAAATTAATGACCCAGATCTAGTCCAAGTCTTTTAAATAGAATTAATGGGTAAAAGGACTGGAGAAAAATTGGTTACGTAATCCAATTTGTTTTAAAATGGGTTTTAGGTTCGTCAAAGAATGATTTGACGTTGTTAGTATTTTTAAATTTGACTTTGATTTTACTTGATGGCACTGAGTTTCAGGCTGGGTTTACAGATTTAAAACATAGGATGAGCTGAACGGATAATTTGAAACCCCTTATTTTTTCTTATTTAGAGGAATGAGGAAGAGGGTGAAAAGTCCCTCATCCTCTATCAAGACTCTGACCACACAGAGTGATCTAGGGTTTTACATTACGTCAGCTACATTGCTTACTTCATAATGGCGGCGAATATGCCGCCACATTCGGGTTAAATTCATATTATTCAAATTCTAAGTCTCTTCACGTGACCAGAGGACTAGCCTTTTTTCTGGCCAAAGAAACAGCATAACCATCCAACAGCATAACCAACAAATTTTTTGCCGCCCTGTTTCTTTTCCAAAGTCAAAGTCAAAGATTTATTTGCAGAAAAATTCCGATTTTGAAACTTGTGTTATTATTTTAGATATTTTTATTATTACTTTAAATCTACTTGTAGTTTGTAAATAATAAACATAGTAATGAACAAAAACAATCTAAAGTGACCCCAATTGGGTCAGTTGCAAATTCACAGTCGTAGAATTACACATTTATCCCAGTATTAGGGTCAATGTGGTGCTTTGTATAGTCATAGACGAACTGAGTCTGTTCGATAGAACAACTCTGAACCCCTTTGAGGATTAAAACATGTCGGTACCATAATATTGAAGCAAATTGGGTAAAGTTGTATGTCCATTTATTATGCGGCGCCCCCGGATTGTCCCACCCACGAGGCGACATCTCGTGGCCCTGGCAAAGGGTGTTTACATAAAACGGCAATTATCCCTTTTTATAAATCCTGGCCATTTGAATAAAAAGGGAGGAGATTGGTAAATGTGTTAATTCAAACATAAACATGAAACAGATTTAAAATGGCGTTCATGCCTTGTCACTAACTAGACTACCCCCCAATAAAACCGCGCGGCTGGATTTTCGAACATCAGCTTGGTAAATCCAATAATGCTTTCTGCCACCGATGATAAAAGCGGGCGTGGTCGTAGATAGGAAACAGGCCGAAATAAAAAGGGAATTATTTTAGTTTGAAATTATAGTGAACTAGGTTCTGTCCGCGACTTCGTCGATTTCGACTATTACTCACAGGGCTGCAAGAAGCTGGACTATTGAAAACCAAAAATACTTCTATGACATTACAAGGGGTGTAAAAAGACCCCTAACGAAACCGAGAGGCACTTGCTATCCCCGTCGCTGCGGTCTTTTTTTGTTCTGGCTCACACCTGGGAACCTTTTAGTAACGGAGATATTAGACGTCAAAGTTCTAAACTTTTCACACGTTTTAAAAAATACCAGTTTCAATGTTATAACTATACTTTAACAACCTCCATGACCCCTGTTCTATTCAATGCATCCATCAGCACAATGTTTTGTTTTACATCGAGTCCTACTGTCAACCGTGTTTTTTAACCCAATAAGAAGTCGTTTCCCAGCAATAATATTTGTGTAGAGTTACTTAGTTTGATGTACAGAATGCTTGGTTGATGGGTTCGTGAAGGGTCCGCTTAAACCTTGTATGTCAGTACGTTGTACTCGCAACTGGTGTGCGTATATGCTCAGATGTATGAACGTCGATGAAAGAAATATGTGGAGATCGTAGCAAGTGGCTATCTGTAGTTTCTGCCCACTGGGAAGAAAAAGGCGTGACTTTAAGTATGTAAGACTACATAAGTATCTACATAGCAAAAGCCAAAAAGCCATTAACCGCACACAACGTCAAATTGTGTCCAGTTGACACTTTTGGAGCACAAACCCAATAACGTGGCCCGATTTGGTTCGAACCCTCATTGACCTACTTCGGTGAATAAAAGCAGTTGAATTAAAAACTGACGCAAACGCCCCCACTTCCATTCGCCCATTTAAATATTAAAAAAGCCAGGTACGACAAACATTGTGTAACGTTGCAACTATTCACAACATACAAGTTACAAAGCGCTTTGTATGGCCGCCATTTCTAACTCGCTACCTACAAACGTACGTCACTCGCTATTTTCATCCAACACTGTTATTTATACATAAATACATTAAAATGTCAGCCACTGACATTTTGTGGTCAAGTTGTATATAGATGTAGTCGGGTAACTATTTTCAAACAGGATGGTGAAAGAGTAAGGAGACTGTGCAAAGGAAATTGTGCAGGAAGGTTGAACAATACAAAGCCGATATTAATAAGGTAGTGGGCAGATGAAAGGATGCTGAGGCGTAAGACAGCTACGGCTTATGAAGTTCACCAACAAATTAAGGTCAGCTTAGTAGGCCTAATCTTAGGAGGATCTCTGAAATAATTGCGAGAGAAAAAAGGAAACACAATGAAAGCAGTTCCTGTACGTAATAAAGTGGTGTTCACTAGAAGCACTAGTCAGTGTTTAGAATAAAACCACCAAATTATCAGTAAGTCTTTAAGGGTACGTGCACTCGCTGCCCGGGATAAGTGAGGACTAGTATAAACGGAACCGTAAAGCGTCACGCTACGTTTATTAGTATATCACATCTATATGTTAACAGAACTATCGAATTAGGGCAACCTGATCAAATAGATTTAAGATGTATTAATAGATCAGACACCAGATGATAACATATCTAACCTATTTTATATAGCCTGTACTACTTACTCTTTAAAAAGGCCCCACCCTTTTCCACACAATTCTGTTATGTCTGATAAAGGCCAAGATGACAAGACATACAATAAGTCAATGAAACAGTGAAAATAACTTCGTGATATACAAAGAGAATCCTGAACATCCTGAAACTAGATAAACCTAAGTAATGAAAAATGTGAGAGATGTTAGGAGCCGTATTTCACAACTCGGTGAAAACTGCGAATGCTCAAACGTAACATGGTCCACAATTACACATCCTGCTGCTGTTATATCTTTGTCAGGCTTATACATTTATCTACCTTGTTAGACACTGGAATTACACTGTAGTGGAGTATAATGAGGGATTGTGGTACATTAAAATAATTCAGGCGAGGTTTGTACAACCTACTTGTAGTTTTAGAGAGAAAATTGTTCCATATTTTCTATTCGCATCATCATCTAGCCTTTTCCCAGCCATGTTGTGGTCGCCTTCCAGTCTAACTGGATGCAGCTGAATACCGATATTTTACATAGAACGACTGTCTAACTGACCTTCCCAACACAGTTAGTACTAGGTAATACAATACCCCTTGGTAAGACTGGTTGTCAGACTTTCGGGCCACTGAATTGTAACGACTGTCAAAGATCTACAAATTACAGCCGGGACCAACGGATTAACGTGCTTTTCGAGGGCACAGAGGAAACTCGGTAGGTAATGGGTGGTCACCCATCCACGGACCAACCCAGGCAACCGCGGCTTAACCTGAAGATCGACCCGGGCGGCTGTTATTATTTATCCACGAGCTCCTCCATATTTTCTATTCTCTGACTGTTTAATTTAAATCTTAATAACCATTCTGTGTAAATCTTAATAATAACCCATGTCAAGCGTCGCGCTATTATTTACTGTAATCTTTATAAAACGATTTTTTTTAGTTTTAGTACAGAGTAATCAAATGAATCAGTTAGTGGAAAGGCCCTCAGATACCTATCATCTCCTGGTAACTTTGAGAAGACACGAACGGAAAAGTTGAAGCTCAGGAGAGCACAAATCAAGACTACGAAGCATGAAACCAGTGAATCCAATAACACCACTAATCAAAGCTATCAACAATGCAAGCCTTGTCAGTAACACACGTACATTCACTATAGCGACATCACCATCGGAAAACGGCGTGTCGACGTGCCGAGGTAAACCAAACAATGCATCTGAATAAACAAATACTACACGGACTGTATCTGATAACGTTTCAGCAGAGAGAATTTTTAGCAAAGAATAAATATTGTTTGTGTTTGGAGGGAATAAAGGACAGACAAATGTAACAAATACTATTGTATTTTATACGATTTTATGTGTGGATAAACAGGACTTAACTTTATTATCAGACACGGTTGTAAGTCATGACAGAGAAATCGTACATGACAGTCGAAAATAACAACATTTAAGATTTAGGGCGAATTTCACTACCACACAAAGCGATCAGCAAAATTATCTAAACTGTCTTCAATAAGTGTAAATGTTCCATAGCATTATTGATCATGAACACGGTACGAAACAGACCATTTTAAATAAAACTTCAAATATTTCCTACTCTAAACCATAAAATTAAACAGTTCCCAAAGGCAAAGCTTTCAAAAATAAGAGGAACACTTCAAGGAAATAAGAAAAATAATATCGTCCTCGTTATTAAATCAAGCTTAGGAGAAATAGTTCACGTAACCCCGGTGAGACTGGATCCTGAAGCTGCGAATGGTGAGAGAAACGTGAGAAAAATATTAAGAACAACTTTAGGTGTTCATGCGAATATAATTCTTGCATTATGCTGGTGTAAAGGTAGTATTATTTATTATAAACATCGGTGTAGTTGGAACAATATCTACGGGGAAAAATGAGGATGACCTTGAGAGTATTGGCACTTTACCATGTTTAACCACTGTTGTATCTTCTTAGAGACATAACATTACGCTTGCAATCTTTAAAGGATTGGGGAGAGAAGGCCCCATAGGGCATCTACATTTTGCCAGTTATATTTAAGGCCCATGTTATAGGGGGCCAGCCTGAAAGTCTGAAAACTAGTCTTACCAAGGGGTATCGTAACAACTAGTACTAACTGGATTGTGGAGGTCAGAAAGGCAGCTCCATGTAAAATACTGGTATCCAGCTGCATCTGGTTAGACTGGAAGCCGACCCCAACAAAATTGGGAAAAGGCTAGGCAGATGATGATGACGCAATAGGCGGCACGCCTATATCAACCGGGCACTAATAGACTTCATGATCCGTAATACAATATTGATCGGGATGAAGCTAGCCCAGGAGCGTGATGATTTGCAAAAAGCCAAGAGACCATTGCCGTGTAGCGGGTGAAGTCGGCCTTTAGAGGATGATAATGTTGGCGACATCTCTTTCAATTCACTATTCTGTTTCCTTCATCATCAGTCAGCCAGTTCTTAGCGGACTATTCAAAGATACGAACATGTAGCACTTTTAGTGGAAGCTATTTTAACGCACGAACCACTATTGATCGCAGTAGACCGTTTCAAAGAACAGCCTTGTTTATGATCGCATATGTTTCAAGACAGTAACGAGCTTTCCGTCAGCGAATTGACGCAATTTATAGTCAAGGTTAAGGCTTTTAATGAAGACATAACGGTGATAGGTCCCAATAAACGTCTTGTATCAGGCACTTTCTTATTAACGTCGATAGATTTAAACGTAATAGTAACCAAAGACTACACAAAGCACTTAGCAAATGCCCTATTATAAAGACTTTTTAATATGTCGCTTTCTAGCAAATCTAATGTTCTTGTACTTTTCAATATTTTTTTTCAATAAACCTAATGATGAACCACTCTACTCTTACTGTACCTCCGATGTTAATCCATACCTTATATTATACAGCATGTTTCAGAAAGGTGTGGTAACAAAAATCCGCTGTCCATACATTTGAATCGAGTAGGTATTTAAATGTTGAATGGGAAAACTGTTTTTTTTTTGTTGCGATTACGATGGCAGTTCCATGGAGATAGTTGTTCAGTTTGGTGGTCTGTACCACATCCTTATATGACCACACCTTCTTGAAACATGTTGTAAATGCGCGAGTAACTCTGTTGATTACTTTTTTATGTCTTAGCGGGTGAACGAATTCCGCACACAGGCCTACAAGAGTGCCAAATTCTACCCAAATCCCGTAAGGTCATGGTCTACCATGACATAGGATATAGGATACTTTAAATCCCGATACTACATCCGCTATGATAATTTCCGATTTCCACGCGAGCGAAAGATTAGCATTGTACAAATTAATAATTTTAATCAACATTACTAGTTACATTGGTACTTCATCCCAAAAATATCTAACGATATTACGTTTCATATAAGTGGTCGGTTTTTGTCGACAGAATTTAGGCCTAAATAAATATTCCCGTTAGTGTTGATACACGCCTCAAGCGTGGGGTGGTGTTAGATTAAAAAGGCGTGTCTGTACGTTATCATATCAATTTCTTATTAACTTTCCAGCGAGCGACGGCGACATTCTTAAGGTAGTTATCTTTCTATCGAAACTCATCAGTATTTTAAAAGTGAATAAGGTTTTAGGAGTATGAAGAAGTAGGGCACGACATCATCATCTAACTAGCCTTTTTCCAAGTACGAGGGCGGGTCAATAAGTCCGTGACTTTTGGAATAAAACAGATTTTTTGATAAAAAAATAATTTTATTTTTCAACGTAGTCTCCCTTGAGCTCTATACACTTTGTCCAACGCTTCTCCAATTTTTTTATCCCTTCCAAAAAAAATGATTTGTCGAGGTCCTCAAAATAGGCCTTTGTTTGCGAGATGACTTCATCATTGGAGTCAAATCTTTTTCCACCAAGCCATTTCTTCAGGTTTGGGAACAAGAAGTAGTCGCTCGGAGCCAAATCTGGAGAATAGGGCGGATGAGGGAGCAATTCATAGCCCAATTCATGGATTTTTGCCATGGCAACTGCACATGTGTGCACCCTTGCATTGTCTTGGTGGAAAAGAACTTTTTTCTTGGCCAAATGAGGTCGGTTTTTTTTCAAATCGTCATTGAATCGGTCCAATAAGTTGGCATAATATTCCCCATTGATTGTTCTTCCCTTTTGAAGGTAGTCAATGTGGATTATCCCGCGTGCATCCCAAAAAACAGTCGCCATAACTTTATTGGCTGACAAACCCACCTTGGCCTTCTTTGGCGCCGATTCACCCTTAGAAACCCACTGTTTTGACTGTTGTTTGGTTTCTGGTGTGTTGTGATGGATCCATGTTTCGTCCACGGTTACAAAACGGCGGAAAAACTCCTCCATATTGCGATTAAACAACGCCAAAGCTTCCTGTGAAGTTGTTACACGATTGCGTTTGTGGTCGACTGTGAGCAAACGCGGCACCCATCTTGCGGAAAGCTTTCTCATGCCCAAGTGATCATTCAAAATTGAAACCACTGAGCCATGCGAGATCCCTACGGCTTCCACAATCTCTCGCACTTTCAATCTTCGGTCGGTCAACACCATATCGTGAATTTTTTCGATTGTTTCGGGTGTAGAGACCTCAACTGGGCGTCCAGGACGTTCGGCATCTTCAGTGCTTGTACGGCCACAACGAAATTCAGTAAACCACTTTTTTACCATTGAAATCGATGGTGCAGAGTCCCCATAGTATTTATCAAGCTTAGCCTTGGTCTCGGTAATGGTTTTTTTTCGCAAGAAATAATGCTTAATAAGCACACGAAATTCACTTTTTTCCATTTTCTCCTCAAATTAGTGAGTAGTCTGATAAAAATAGCTGTCAAACACAAACTAACTGACGCAGCAAGTTTAAATTTTGACAGGAGTCAACTGACAGATGCCTGTTGACAGGAGCAGTGTTGCTGTTTCAGTTAAGAGGTCAGAAATTCAAAAAGTCACGGACTTATTGACCCGCCCTCGTATATTGAGGTCGGAATCTTATCTTACCAGATGCTGCTGAATACCAGTATTAAACATGGCGTGAGTGCCTATCTGGCAAGACTGGTATACCCCTTGACAAGACTGTTGGTCAAACTTTAGGGCTGTAGTAACGACTGCCAAAAATCTATGATGATGGCCTCGGAAATGATGGTTTCTTTAAGCACTCTAGTGATATAGCTGTTACTAGTAACACTATACCACATTCAAATAATCTAACTAAAGAGCTTGCAGCACCAATAAATTACACACTCGTCGGAGCCAGTAATTCTACTTAATAGAATCAATTATACCTCGGTACTAAGTGCATATATTCAAATACTACCACGGTTAAACATGATAACCGAGTTTCTACGACATATTCGTGTTAAACCAACGCTAATCCGATCATGTTCAATGGAAGCCTGCGGAGATATCTATATCGTCTTAATTAATCTGGTATTTCAAATTCTGTGGAGCAAAACGTTCATTACAAATTCTAAATTGCGTATAATAGAGTTCCTCTACAGGTTTCTGACGAAGTGAAAAGGATGTGAAAGGATTTTATACTTTACGAAAAATATTCAATTTGACCAACATCAGAAAGGAAATTTTTTGAAGAAGGCTAAGAATTTTTCGGCTAATTTATTTTTGTACGCGCAAAATCTTAGAAAAATAGTTTTGAACTATCTATACAGCAGTCTCATATTTGTAAAAGTCTAAAAATATGTTTATAAAATATCTTGAAAAAAACAAAATGTTTTTAAACAACTATTAATTGGGGAAAGCCTAAGCCTTCGGTAATAACAGGCGTGATGTTATGTAATGTAACATCTACCAAGGCAAACGAATCAGAAACAAAATAATCTAAATCCAAATTCAAATCTGTCCCAACAAACCAGGTTCTAAAATAGAATGTTTCACATTTTTAACGAGTCACCTAATGTACTGTGAATCTCCTGAAACCGCTGAATGTGTGTCGTTAAACTCTTCATGATCACCAAAACGTAACACATACATTGTAGATTCAGGACCAGCCAGCGGAAAACGGTTAAATTATCATAATATCGCTGTGTTGTTAACATCTTTATCTCTTTGTGTTTTTACAATGTCCATCGATTTATTCTGTACCAGTGATAAGCTATTTTCATGACATAACACCATGTCATGAAATGAAGAAGACTCAATCTTAAACTTAGTTGTACACTTTTCAGTAAGGTTGGTGGTGGTGCAGTCCCATCTTTCACGATTAATGGCTCACCATTTTAGCTATTAATTTTTGTTTTTCCTCAGGACTTTCTCAGTTTTCAGTCAACAAGACTGGAGCCTGGTTGGTGACAATAGGGTAGCACCCTACGACATGGGGCTTAAACATAACTGATAAAATCTGTGTGTACTATAGTTCCTCTGTCTAACCCTTCGGGGATCTCAAGCAAGTTGTCCATACTGTAGTTACAGAAGACGACTCCAATTTTCCAATTAAGATAACTAGGTCACTGCAATGATTGCCTTATTCTTGTATCTGCAAACTACTATTCCCTGACTGGAATTGTGATTTTATTGCGCAACAGCCTTAACGATGTTTCAGTAATTAAAAGATTATTCGATATTTGTATTACTCTTGTTTTTTTATTACTACATATCTTGATCTAGAATAGCTCATCATCATTATAATTTAGGGAGTCAAGCATTGGATGTCTTTCGGTTTCTTCTTTCGTATCGTCTTATCTCATTTTTGGATCCAATAGGTAGCCGTGTTAATCGAGGCATCTGTGGCGTTTTGTAAGTCTTCTTCGTAATTCCTTTTGACTAAAGTCCACTGCTCACCCAAAGCTACGCCACATTGACAAGTCCTACTCTTCATAATTATGTGTAGCTAGAATAACCCTCGTCGTGGTAAAAATATCATCCAGTCTGCTAATTTGGGGTATGTAAGCCAGACGTATATTTTAGTTTTACTACTACTACTCGTAAAAGCTATTTTAATAATAAAACTACTACTCTCCTAGCCAAACCTAACCTCGCTTTACATCCCCGACCAAAATAACATATTGAAAAGCCTAAGAGACGAGTTGAGCTGAATAGTGAAGTCGTAGAAACATCTAGAAAGAAGGATTCATGGCCCATTACGATGTATAGACGTAAGTGCAAGCTAGCAGTCGTAAAACACCTCGAACGTAAGTAAGGTCCTTGAGGGAGGCTTGCTAGAGTGCACTGAAGAGGGTAGTTTATGAGTGGTGTTGACTTCTGGCTTCTTGATGCGAATTTGTTTTGGAATGTTGACGTATTAAACGATGGATTAATTAAGAGATAGGAAATAATATAGTTTAGAAAGAGGCTCATCTTGTAATCTAAGATGACGGTTAGTGGATATGTGTGGAGGAAAAAGGAACACGGCGCCGACCCCTAAGCTCCTAATTTACTTAGGATAGGTACAATAGAATGGATGGTCTGTCAGCAGTATACTTTACTCAAAGTAAAGCATGTAGCAAAATACAAATCACCCACAAAATTATAAAAACGAAGCATTCACTTTACAGCATTCAAAACAGTAGCCCGTCTTGGTTTTAAAAAAAAGTACATGACGTAACAAATTATTGTCACAGACAAAAAGTCTCATACCCTACATTCATACACATCATAAAGATCAACGATTGTATCTTTTCAAGTACAGTTACGCCTAGGGAAAAAAACTGCAAAAAATAATACAGTTTTCTTGCTTCCTTATCTTCAGATATATTGTGCATCATTTTCTTTCTCGGGGCAACAAAGGTAGTCATTATTTACTGACGAAATTACATGAGGCAGCGTATTTTTTGGATGGAGCTTATTGTTAGTTAATCAAGTGGTGTGAAAGTGTTGATTGTAGCATCTGGTAGGTATAGAAAACTTATGAAACTGGTAAATCAGGTAAGTGTATTTCGTGGATTTCATGTGTGCCTTTTACAGTCTACTTTTGACTAAACAGTTTAATGACGAAAAAACAATATAGAGATAGTAAAGGAATAAAGACACTACAATTAATAAAATTAGAAGATAACAATATTGTAAAAGTAAAACAAAATATGCTTGGCTGTTGGTCAATATGAGATAATGATGAAAATGATGATGACGAAAAAAAATAACGTCAACTGCAGCACCTAATACAGCATAGAGTCCTAAAACTAAAGCTAACTAAAAGAATAATCCAGAAAAAGAAATCGTATACGTGGAAGTTTTAATTGCAATATCAGACCAATAAAATCTCCGAGAACCAATCTTCAGCTACCGACTGTACATCCTCACATACCCTACTTTTACAACCAGCAACACAAGTACTGCTCAAGATAACCATAGCTGTATCTGAAGCGAAGCGTTGTTTAATAGCATACAGTTTTATTGGTGTTCCTTTATCTGGTCGTTACGTGACCATCTTTATTGTTCCGCGCAGTAGTCGTAAATGGCCGACGATGGCTATTGATTTAATTGTGATGGATGAGCCAGTGCTTATGGTGGAAGTGGTTTTTTTCATGGTTGTTTGATAGAAGGTCTTTATAAGAGGGAAGATTTACTTCCCTATATTGACTTCTTTTCAATTTACGGCAGATGTAGGATACTTATAGACTGTATTGACTATTTGATGCTAAATTTAGAAAGAGAAGACTTACTGCTAAAAATCTGAACACATACACGGTGTAATCGGACCCTGCACGAAGCCGTCAACCAAGCATTCTGTACATCAAACTAAGTAACTCTATACAAATATTATTGCTGGGAAACGACGTTTTTTGGGGTGAAAAATCACGGTTTATGGTAGGACTCAAAACATTGTGCTGATTGATGAATTTAATAGTACAGGTGTTATCAGATTACCATAAGTCTTATTAGAAGGCAAACCAACCAATACAACAACCAGCTAATATACCCTACATCATGTATGTATACCCAATACTCAATACTCAAATTTTTATTGCATTCCATAAGTATTACATAGATGGTGTAACAAGGTAAAAGATCATTATGGACCCTGTCGGGCACAGCAACATTAGGAGAGAGAAAGAGGGCTAAGCAGCAATTCAATAATATCATATAAATTCATATAAATTATTAGAAATTAAATTAAATTAAAATTTAAAAATTTAGTTAAATTACCTAACCACAGACACATAATATACACAGCGTAAAATCACTATATTCCAACGACACAAGAATATATTTTCAGTGTCAACGCCCAAATTACCATAATACTATGAATTTGCTTACTACGCAGCTTCTCTGTCACAACATACCATGTTGTCATGATTGGAAGACGTTTTTAAGTCGATTTGACGGAGAATCACTGATATGAGATCAGACGGCTCAGGGTAATATTAATAGGTAATGGATACGTCCTTCGGGAGATATGGTACGTGATTTAAACTGAGTAAGTGGTCTTGATAATGGTATTTGAGCGATAAACATAATTTATAAGGTAATTATAAACTATGACGTGATTATAGTCGGAGTTTCGAGAGGTTTCAAAGTAGGTTAATTAGGTTTAAGATAAGGATCATACTAGCTCTATGGTAAAAATGACATCCTGAAGAAAATTTGCTGTTCACTCGACCATATCCTTCAACATAATTACTGAAAATTTACTTCTTCCCGTCGATTTTATTATTTTATTTTATAGATGCTTCGCCAACTCTAAGTTTATCCCAGTAACTAAACTATCCACCCTTAACTACATTCATATATTAGAACAAGACATAAATAAAGCAGTAAGACACCACACGCTAAAGGCAATACGTACGAGTATCTATTGTCACTTCAGCACCCTAGGGAACGAAGAGTCGTGTAGTGTGACGTAGACAATACGACACAACGTGAAAATCAAAGGGGAGTAATGAGAGTCAGGCGACAAATACCACGTAATAGACAAAAGTGCATTTACATGAAGAGATACCGAATCATCATCATCTACCTAGACTTTTCCAAACTACGCTGGGGTCGGCTTACCGGATGCAACTGAATACCAGTATTTTACATGGAGCGACTGCCTATCTGGCCTCCACAACCCAGTTCGCACTGGATAATACGATACCCTTTGGAAAGAATGAAGAAATACCGAATGCAGCTGCTAAATCCATGTAAGCTGCATTTGTAGTTATTTTACATCCTCGAACATTATACATATGAGATCCCTCAATATACATTGAGACTAATCTGCGACAAAGTGACAAAACCATCATCCCTAACTAACTAAATACATACACATACTATGCCATAACGAAAACATAAGCTACAGGCACCACGTATGTAACTATTAACACCTCAGTAACACCAGTATACACCAGGGGGAGAAGAGTTTTACCACGTGCCGTAGACAACACGGCACGACGTGAAAACCGAAAGGGAGTAATGAGTAGGCGAGGGGCGGGGGATAAATACCACGCATTAGATAAAAGTACGTTTAGATAAAGAGACAGTATATAGATGATAAAATAATTTAAGCTATATTTGTAGTACTTTTAGATTTCCCGAACACAACCCTCAATGTTACTAATCTAGCTAAACTATCTTCTCTTATCTACATACATATAGCGATGTGCTATGCCATAAAGAATGCATTCAGAGATCAAACGTCAAAGCCACCACAAACGTAACTATTTTAAATAATAAATAATAATAAAATGTAAATGTGTATTTTGTGTGTACATAAATAAATAAATAAAATGCTTTTTATTCAGACTAAGTCCATTTGGTTAGTACAACACACAACTTAGAACTAAAACAAAACAATTATTAATTATGCGCCACTTATTATCACTTCAGTACACCCTAGGGGATGGAAAGTCGTATCGCGTGACGTAGACAACACGACGATGTGAGAGCCGAAGGGTGATAATGAGTAGGCGGGGGTTGGGGGATGAATACCACGCGTTAGACAAAACTACTTTTACACGAAGAGAGAGATGTATGCTACACTTAAAGAAAGTAGCTGCTAAAGCAATTAAAGCTTGGTGTGTACTTTTGCAATGTCTCGAAATAAATTGGAAAAATATTTCGGATATTTATTTTGACTGATTGATGGCAAAAGGGGTAGACAATAACACGGAATTTAAACTGGCAAATGTGGGTGTATTCGTTGTATAGCTTAACCACTACATGAACCATAGATATTTATGTTAAGCATGAAAGCTGACAAAGAAGAACAAAGATAAATATGACAGTTTAAAAATTCTAGCAAGATTTAAAATAATCTCTAGCAACATTCCAGAGGACATCGTTTCATTTTAAAAGAGGGAACGACGACGACTAATGAGTGCGCCGAGTAGAGTTATGAATGGCCAACATTAGCTGCAAATGGGATGAAATATGTACGCCGTAGATGAGATGCAAATTCAAATCTCAGGCTTTACCGCTTTATTCGATTTAGGAATAATGAAATTTCTGCCTTTATACAATTGTGGCGTGGATAATGACTTATCTGGTCAGGAATAAAATCTTAGTGTCCATGCAATGAAAGCAAAAAAAGACCTGTATTCTCGTCTCGATTTGAACAACGCGACTCCACACCCGCTGAACTAAATGCGACAAATATGGTGAAACATGAACGATTCAAGTCGCCATACAAACTAGACAACAGAAGACATAATGACTTAGAAGACTTGAATACAGACAAATGTACAAAAGCTGCCACAATTTCAGCTGTCAAAATTACAGCGAAAGCCAAACTGATGATCACAGCTACAAACACATACCTATATGCCATGTTTGATATAGGAAATGGGACGTACATACGCGAGGGAGCGACGGGACCTAATGAGAGAGTCGAGCAGCGTGATGAATGCCTGGCATTAGCTTCTAATGGCATGAATCATGAACGTACACATTGTAGCTAAAACTGTAAATATTTTGGAGCTGGATTTGTTTAATTTCCGGCTCAAGAGTTTAAGTATTGTAAATTTATAACGTTGCTTGGTGAACAAAGGAAATTGGAGGATTAAATTGAAAGTCTCGACGTTTTGTTACTATCCATTGAGTTTCCAAATCCTTGGGCAAAGTTCTATTATGATAAATAGTATAATCTAATTTCACAATACAAATTCAGAATCATTCATTAAGAAGCACCTTTTCCTCGTTTTTATTTCATTACCCATTAACCTTTCTCTAATTAGCACTTAAGCAGCACATGTTCTACGCTTGCTAATAAAGATATAGCTTCTTTGCTCTAATCCCCTTCCAGCACCACTTTCCTTAATAGCCATAATGCAACTTTACTGCCTCTTAATCTACTTGCTACTAGTGGATTACTGCTATCATTGTTACTACAATTGTAAGCCTAAAATTCACATTCTCATATACAGCCGTTAACATTAATCACTCAGTTCATCTATTTTTGCATCGGTAGCTTCCTTGATAAATTTTGCAGAAAATATACCACATGCTTCATAAATATCAACTACGTGAGTGCTATCAATGCCAGCTTTTAAATTTGGATTTCATAAACAGACATTACCATTACGAACATAAACATTCGACTCATATATTAATACACCAGTAGCTTCCTTAATTAATTTTTGGGTACACATACCATCCACATCATAAATATCTACTGTGCGGGTAGTTATGACAGCTTCAGCGGTCAGACTTAATGCAGCATTTCAAATTTCCGCCGTTGTAGCGTGTTTCACATTCCCTAAAGCCAATGCAGAGCATGCGCGTAGATCATGTGTGGACGTGCATTTAATCCTCTGTTGGCATTGCATAATGAACTTGTTAGGGCTTCTACTGACATTGCTCGACTATCCGAATGGATTCGGTATTGATCCTGAGATGTCATGTTCATGTACATGTTGCTTTTATTGATTCATGTGTACTAGTTTATGTAGGTGTCTGTTTCAATCTTTCAATGTAGTGCTTGATGAATTAATTATTTTGAATAGCAGGATTTCAATTGAATTTAGCCTTGCTCATTACGACGTATGAGTGACATAACGCCATCTATAATATATTATAGTTTTTAATAAAACTATTATCTAGGTAACTATCCTAAATATGTAAATAAATTCGATATTAAAGATTATAAACACTGCTCTTCCGAAAAGGAATTATTTTCACATCCAAAGTTACATTGCAAAATCAATAGCCAACATTCCTCAAATATTCGGGAACTATTTGGGACATCGCAAGGCTCCAACTTTTTCTATCAAACATTGCGTGACACAAAATATACGGTTGAATAGTATTATTGGCGGGCCATCATGGGTAATAGCTCGTAATATTTATGATCTAAAAGATGTATACAAGCTTTTTCTCGCGAGGATATCACGCTAAGTAAGGGAGGTAACGTCAAGCCACGTTTTACGGCAAAAGCGGTTCAAAATGACGAAAGAACTTTTTGGGTCAGTATATGCTTTGTAGTAATATGAAATATACTGAGGACAATGTCGAGTGTCTGCTCGTATTTTATGCTTTCAAAGTAGAATTTTAATTTCCTCCAAATCGTGTTCAAGAAGACAAAAGCGAATACGAAAATAAAACCAGGTGAAGCTCTTAAACTGAATTTCTGTAATGCTTAAAATGTGAGCTGTTGAAAAATTAAGTTTAAAAACTTAATTTTTCAATACTACAAGAGATGTAAAAATATGATAGCCCACATATTTGCTAGCTACACGTTTAAACAAAACCTAACATAAACCATGAACACACAGATTTGACCCATTTAAAGTATAGCAGCATCATCAATTTCGCAGGGTCGTCAGTAATGCGGCGAATAATTCAGTATTTGTGCTTAACAGTGCGGAATGTAGCTATGTAGCTGACATGCACGCCGATGACGTACACACAATGGTAGCTAATGAAGTGAAACAGTGACGGTGACGTCACAGCACGTTGCGTCGAGAAACCCAGCTAAGAACAAAATAGCGACTGGGAATATACAGGATGTTTAGAAGACGGAACGACACAATTTTCTTAGATGTAAGGGGTGGCATATCCTAGTTTTTACCCACAGAACCTATAACTTAAGTGTCACGGTAGTCGTATTTTCTTTATTTCGTGAAATTACACCTCCAAACCACCTAAACATTTTTGTTTGAGGATCTACTAGAACCCAATAATTTATGGTGTTTCCAACAATGTGCATTTCTTTTAAGAAATAAATATATCAATATATTTTAGTATTAAAAATATCATACTTCATTTTAAGATTTAGGAAGCACGTACAGTAGAGACCATAAGTGCAATAGCAGTTTCACAAAACGATCGCATCAAAACAAGTCGCACTTACGACCTTTTTCCATAACAAACATTTTGCACACATACACGATCTCGTATATCGCTCTCTTTCATAATTATCTAGTCAGAAAGAGTGCGATATAATGATATTTGCCTTAGTGACAAGCCTGTCATGTCGCGACGGAGTATTAAGTTAGTGATATTTAATTTCAAACTAACAATTATGTGTCTATCTGGCTTAGCGGTTAACGCTATAGATAAAATGTCTCACACGGTGGAGCCTGCGTTCGAATCCAAGTGACACAGTTACACTTTTTGTGTTTTAATTATAAATGATACGTTAGACCCGATGAGATATGTTTTTCAAAATATTAGTTGGAACTTATTATTAACAAAAAAGATGAGGGTGAATGTGAAACAAAATAAACTTCTGGATTGAACAAAGTAGTTAGTTATGACGTTGTTAGTTGGTGAACTTTGTTTCGAGCGTTTGTGTTATTATTACGATTAGCGTATTGTTTGATTGTCTTTATTCAAGATGCAAGCTAATATTAGTATTGATGACAGGGCAAATATTGTCACTTTGCGTAAAAATGGGCTTAATATTTCTCAAATTTCAACTGAAACTGGCTTAAAATGTGTAAGTTATTTTTAAAAATTATAATTATTATGATGATAGTTGTGGTGTGTGATTTTCTTATTATTAAATAAATTGCTAGTTGCAAGTGTGTAATCATATTTTATTTTTTTTTTAGAAATTCTGTTAGCCGTTGGGTAAAGAGGTTTGAGGAAGAAGGTAGTCTGAAGAGTCATCTAAGAAGTGAAAGGCCGCCGCTTATTAACCCGACTCAGCGACGTTTTATGGTGGAAGAATATGAAACAAATGGTTTCATTCCAACTATAATGTTTGCAGAGCAATTGGATACTACATTACAGACTGTTCGCCATGCAGTCCATGCTGAAGGTTTACATCATGGGAAGCCAGCTAAAAACCATTTTTGACACAAAACCACAGGGAGGAAAGACTACGTTTTGCTCGAGATTATTTAGATTTTAACTGGGAGGTGACTGTATTTTCTGAGGAGAAGACTTTCAAGTCTTGACAAAAGGAAGACTTAATTTATGGCGAAAAAATAATAATACTTAATTTAATAAGTAGACCGGGTAACTAAATATTTAGTAATATTAACCTAACCGTAAATAAAAAAAATAAAAAATTAAGAAATAAATTTTAAATTTAATGATCTTAAATTGGGGTTTAGTTTCAATATTCTTTTCGTCAAGAAAATGAACACTTAAGCTATAACCTCAATACATTCAATGTGACGTTACATAAAAAAAACACGTTCATAAAGTCTAACTCATATATTAGTATTCAATGAACTCTGCTGAATACCTATAATAAGCGGGTATCAACAATTATTTTTGTGTTATTAGAATATCCTTTCCGTGTTATGTTATTCTTATTATGAATTGACTAAGTGGGTATACAACAAAAAATCTTATGAACGGTGATAAGAGAACTTTTTTTTGCCTAGGTAGGAATGTGACGTCACAATTCTCGTAAAAGTTTGTTAATTTTATAAATAAATAAAACGAATAAACATTTTTGTTATCATTCAGCATGATTTTTTTATTTCCAACTTCCAACACCGAAAACATAAAATAAAAATCAATTAATGAGGTTAAATAATAATACAATAACTATCTAATATTTAACTCCTTATAAAAAATAAATAATAAGCATGACTACATTATAAATAAACATAAATACCTAACGACTTTCTGCTTAAAATACAAATATTATTAAGGTTTCAAAGAAACAAAAAACAGCCACACATTGTAATAACATGGATTCGAACTTGGACTTCATTGATCGTGAACCCATGCTCAGCCCAAACAGCTACCAACACATGTTAATACTACGCGAATTTTAACAATGCAATGGTAAGAACAGGTCATCGCTATGAAGTGTATTCTAAATGCAACAGAAATATAATGCTATTTCGCGTAGTGTGACGACAGTTCATTAGTGTGTGATATGTGTGGAATGTTGAGACATCACTCATACACGCACACGCACACACACTGCTGCATCGCGCTCGCACAGTTCATAGCAATATAATCTTTAGCATGGTAGTGCACTTTTGAGCGTCTACTGTACATATATTTCTTAAAAGAAATGCACATTGTTGGAAACACCATAAATTATTGGGTATATTAAAAAAATAATGAGCTAGTAAAAGACGTTTGAGATATGGTGATACCTTAAAAACTTGTCCTTCAAATAAACACTCTGTATAAGTGTCTTCTGTTCCACGGTGGCGTGGGAGGATCGTAAAGGAGGGGTGAGTAATAGTGCGCTTATGTGCTGCACTTTTGTATCAAAGGACTGTTTTGAAATAGGACTGTCTTGCAAGTAAATGACAAATGTAAGAGAAGAATTAAATTGAAAATGAAATTAAGTTTATATTTTTATTCTACTAAAAATATCACGAAGAAAGAAGACGTTACTCAACAAGACCGCAATGTGACCTATAAATAAAGAAGCAACAGTCTCCCAGAAAAACTCGCGATATTTTTAAATGCGGGACGTTTGAGGCAAGAACTAATTAAAAACCAAACGAAGTATATATTTTCCTAGGCGAAATGAAAAACTCGCTGAACAGAGAGTAATGGAAGCAATTACTGAAGGGAAAAAGATACTTGATATAGTGCGACAGGAAATGGGAAAAAACACGACAATAATGCTGAAATTATGTTTGTGGTATGAACTACGCACAAACGGTGACCACGAATTAAAGAAAACAGCTAATCCATACATTTTGGTTGTACAGGAAACAGCAGACTTTTTTAAAATTGCCATTGAAAAATTTATATTTATTCATTTGAGGTTCAGGATGATATATACTGAATAGTGGTAACCGTTTGTGTGTCGGCGTCCCTTCCACATTGTATGTAAATAAAGCATCATCATCAGTCTCTTGCCCGCACCTCAACTTACGGGCTTGAGGGCCGCAGCATGCTTTCTTCATACATACTTCCTTATTGGATCTCAATAGTCTCTCCCACTTTTTAGACATGCCATCTTTCACACAATTCATCCATCGTTTCTTTGGTCTCCCCCTACTCTCAGTCTGAATAAATATAATTTAGATTTTAATTCAGAAAGTTACGGCCAATGAAATTACCTAATACTAATTAACTTAATTAGAATTTACAATATTTGGTCAAGTAAATTACATCGTAAACTACGTTCGTAATAGGTTTTAATAAAGGTATAAAATAAATCAAGGCTTAATTAATTAGACCAATTTTATTAATAACTACCAAACAAATGGAAATCAGAAACGTAATTATTTACTTAGACAAGGGCTTAATAGATTCAGTTAAAGCTTTGAAAAGGAAAACGATAAAATTAAACCTAAGCATGAGACATAGATATCAAAGAAGATTTCAGACTTAATCACGCTAATGAACACATCACTTATTGACTCAACAATGAAGTCAACCCTACCAACATAACAAATAAGGCAGATAAATGTCTCTATTACCAGAAACATTTCCAATTAAACTATTACTGAAGCAGCAAAATATCTGCCAAACCCAAAACTATTTGTAATTACACAGTCCAAAAGTAACAACATCGTACAGTTGAATTCTCAGAGCATGCAAACGATAAAATAAGTTGCTAGCTTTAAATTACCGAAGGCAAACTACCCTCGTTACTGGAAAATTTTAAAGTGAGTACAAAGTGCTAACAAATTGGCCTACATCCAAACTGTGGAGTGCTACCTTTACATAAGGAGGAACACGAGTTTTATCGGGTAGATATTGATCATACTTCTCGTGTGGCTCAAAGCCCAACTTTGGTAGTAGTAATTGAATTGTTTCAAACTCCTGAACAATAGTTTTGCGACGAAACTAATAGTAATAGTAAAAAGCTTGGCAATGCAATCACCAGCTTGCAACATGCACGATAGAAACACTGGCGTAATTAAATTTCCAGTTTCCACACGAGATACAAATATAGATAGAAATAACTTTACTGGTGTGTTTGCACACAAATATTTCTATTTAATTAAACCTGCATCGTCCATTCAGACAGAAACGCGAGAGGATACTCGCCTCACGTAATAAGTTCGGTGGAACTTTATATCTTCTCATCATGACCTTTCACTTCGGCTAACTTACTTTTACGGAGAAGTTAATAAGTCCAATGTTTATCTTCTACATCCAAATCAACAAGGAAAAAGCCATAAAATTCTGCAAACAAAACAACGTTATCTGTAGCAAAATTGAGTGAAAATTAAGATCTTACTGCAGAGAGTGTGGCAAATAAAATTTCGTGAAATATTTCTGAGAAAGGCGAGAAGGGAGGGTTTATGACAGATGAAATAATTATCATTTATAATAACTGTCTGTACAAAGGCCTAATAAAATGTTGAGGTTGCTTGGGTCACAATGTCTGGTTTTACGAGTCCTTAAAATGCCTCAACTCGTAATTACGAGTCGTATATTGGCTACTTAGACGGCTGGCATCGAGGAGTGAATACAAATGTAAGTATTTGTTACTTTAATTTGAACTTATCGTTACTGGAAGGACCATTGGTAAACCTAACTTCGAATGGTTGCGTGGTGACTATTAGGAATTATAATACCATTAATAAGAAAACTTCTGTGATCCAGAAATAGACAGGAATAAATCAGGAACGTTAATTTAATAAGAGAAGACTAAATTATGTTCTCTGAATACAAAAACGGGCTAATATAGTAAACCTAGGGCTAATATAGTAACGAAGGAAACTTCACTTTTCATCTAGCTAGGACAAATCGTAAGTCTACTAAGGAAAACGGATTACAAAAGCATCTTAGAGGCTACCCCTCTAATCCGTTTTGCTTAGCTGACGTTGACTTCGTTTTACTCTCTGTATAAGGAAACAAAAGACTAAGATAAACTTATATGAAATAACTTCTGCTCTTGACGAAAAAGTTACCACAACATCGTCCAAGTACGTCAATCGGGGTACAACTGATGATAACCCGGACCGTAATCCACCGAGAATTCCCAACCTTTAGCTCAGAATCTAATTTAAAAATATCTACTTCGTTACGTAGTCTGCACCACCTCTTCGTCCCGGCTTATGGAAAGTTGCGAACTTAAAGCGGATTGGCTACTTCCCCTGGCGAGAAAATTTCTACGTAAATAAACTTTAATGTAACTAGATCGTACGCTACTTACATACGAAACTACATTTTTTATTAGTTTTCTTTTTCCTCTTTTTTATTAAGCAATTCTTATTGAGAGATCGCAGGGAAAGTTTGAAATCAAGCACAACAAAATTATGAAAGGTTCTGCGTTCTTGTTTTCTGTTATTTATGTGCCTTGACGACGATCCGCTAAATATATATTTTTTCAAGGTTTCCTTAATAATTTACTAACTAACTTCATGATTCAAATGGGTAAATATAGTTGACGGTATGTTGTTTACATTTATCAAACGATTTCAATCAACTTCCACAATAAACGTCAAATCTATAAGCCACCATGTCATCCACAGCCAATAGCGCCACAAGCCACAAATGCGTCGAACACAAAAGACTTAATTAACTGTTGCTACCGTAACTCCGACAGTGGCAAATATATACCTACCTACCCTACATATTGGCTCAACAAAGCCTCACAATTTCTGACTACCCGCAAGGTCGATAGAACAAACGTGGGAAGTTTCGCACACCGGGAAGCGACTAAATTGCATGCACGTCGGCGGCAATTGTGTGTTATAATGTACGTTACATACCTGCTGCGTTCAAATTTAATAAAGTTTCAGCGAACCGGTACAGTTTCTAACTAGGTGGTGTAATGGTGAATGTTCTTGAGTGCTTAACATTTTAGAATAAAGCGCTACAAAGTTATTTAATTTTGATGGAATTTATAGTGCTCATTAAATTTTAGTTACTTTGAAAAATACTCTGAGTACCAAGACTCAAATACAAAAACAAACACTCTAAGTCTCTGGCACAGCATTTGCACTTAATTCTAGATCCTTTTTACATACAAATTCTGTATTTTTTACAAATTTTGCAACCTTTGTTCGAAATCCCCGGGTACAATGGAAACACCAAGTCATCTAAGTAAACTTGAAGGGTATGTTTGCACAAAAACAAGACAATAAGATCCAGACATTGCAGAAACTGTCAACATTAGTCTACCAGTTGAAATTGAAACATTAAGCGTCTGTAACAGTAATGTACAGGCAGGCGGCGCCGACGATAGCCACAACTTCGCCAACTCTTACGTAGCCGATGGTACCTTTTAGCAAGATCCAAGCGGACATAATTATTTATGAGAATTGTATCTCTGTCCGGAATATAAATGATATTCAACCGTTCACCAAACTGGAATATCGCTGCTATTGTTTTGAATTATAAAGGATTTATTTAGGAAGTTAAAAAATGTAGCATCGCTTTGTGATGCAAATATTTCAGTTTTCAGTTAATTTAGCGCTTTCGTCGTCATCTTAATTAAGAAGCATAATAAAATCAGAGAGGTTTTCATTACGAGAGTGCTTCACAGTTACTATTTATACGAGCGCTAGTACACTCCTCTGAGAAAATAAATACCGGGGAAAGCTTATTCTGCTTTTACGAAATTTCTGTAATTAAATTAAAAGTTATCTCGCACTAAAGTGCCTGAGTCTGTGCAGGCTGGAGCATAGTTCAGAACAAAATGGCGGAGCTAATAGAAGAGACAAAGAGAACTATTTAGATCCAGAAACTTAAATTACATTAGCGTTCAAATATAGCCTTTGAAGTCAACAAATTATCAAGTCCACTAAGTTAGCTAGCCACTTTGATTACACCCCAACTTCATCTATTGGTTACGCAACCCATTAGAGACTTCGGAGAGGGACAGATTAGGTTTATAACTGGATGAATTGGTATCTACCTACGTATAACAGTTGTTTGCGTTCGTTTATTGTCTCTTGTGTTTATTGGTCTCCCGTCTGCCGTCGGAAATTATCCCGACGGCTGCTGATAACATCCGATGTCTTTCATGGAGGTAAATAAAACATATTTCAAGGAAGGACGTTATCACACAAGGTTGGAAAATGTTACACGTTCCGTGCCTTCGCCAGTAGAAGATACAATTTCGAAATGTAACTGTAAAACTTGTTTCTTATCACTAGTAGTAAATTCCTTTCCAATTCGGCTCGGGGCATGTAGCCAAACAACGATTCCTAATAAAACCAATACGAAACCGATTATCTATGCAGCTGAATCTATTTAACTATTGATTCTATTTTCCGAACAGTATTCATGTCGAGTTTTCGAACTATGAACTTTTCCCATTATTTCATTCTGGATGAGTTTAACATTCCTTTATGGGTACTTATTGTAAGAGAAAGATTTCATGCCACCATCAAAACAAACTTAAAGCTCAGTTTAACATTAAATACTTCGCCAAGCATCATCTAAGCAGTTCTGGTCTTCAAAACTGCCATCAGAGGCCCTGGCAAACAGCACTTGAAGTGTTTAAGAGCGTCGTCACAGACAGCCGTAATTGGCTGCGCCGTGTCAGGGTTGAGTATATCTCTGAAGTGGAAGCTAAACTGCCTTTACGACGTAAGAGTTTGTGGTTTACCTACCGTGGTGTGACGTTACGTTTTGATGATGGTGATGTTGGAGAGTTTTAACACTTACCTGTAACAAGAAAATGGTTTGTTAGAACATTGAAATGAAAACATAACATCACGCCTTGTCATCGCAGAGGGTTAGGCGGAGGAGTACCTAACAGTATACCCACATTTCGCCAGTTATGTTTTAGTCCCATATAAAAGGGAGCGGGCCTGTTGCCATCAGCCGGGCATAAATCCAGACGCCGTGGCTGCTACTGAGAAATATCTGATGGAATACCCCAATAGCACTTTTCCCGACCCAGGAATCGAACCCAGCACCCTGCACATGCTCATCAATGGCGCTTGCGACGATTGGACCAACAAGGCACGAAGCACTGAAAAGAAACAGTGCCTGCAAATAAGTGTAGAATCTATGATTAACAGCGTAACAAGTCTACGACTGAAGTTCCTAAAAATAATCCTCACATTTATATTTTTAACACCCAAATAACTAAATGTTAGAAACAACGACTCTTTACTACATTACACCAATGGATTCATAAAACGCCTTTCAGTCTCAAAGCGAAAGAATCTCACTAAAAATAACAAAGACTGAAAGTAATTATGAAGCACGACAATAAAGTAAATTAACGAACGGTGTCACGACCTAGAAATACACTTGAAAGAAAAAAGTAATTCTCCCCCATTTCCATAAATAGAAGTGAGTGTTACACAAGCAAATACATTAAGTCAGGGTGATTATATGGATACTGTTGCAATAAAAATGAATCATTTTGAAGTAAATGGGTCTCGCCTAGGGCCTGCGTAAGAGGTTTTTTACGAGAATGCTAAACGTGCTTGCGATCTAGTTTATGTAAATAGACATACATAATCTTTCAGAGTCGAAGATTTTTGTTACAAAGCAACACAATCACAAGACGTATTAATAAAAAATAGCAAGTATCTCCTTACTCAGGTCTCTGATATTCTATATCTCATTGGAAAAGAGGTAGTATTCGGAAGTCCTAAGTATGAATTCAAATCGGCTAAAGTTCCATTAAAAAATAAATCATGAATATGAAATAAAACCTTTCGGTACTTAAAACTTAATCAAAAAGAACCTCGAACCCAAGTATAAACCGGGGCGCGGTTTCAGACGTAGGCAGATCTAAATTCTGATTAAATGTACGAGAAATCGGTTAAATTACTTTGGGACCGATATCTAAATTGTATTGGGACTGTGAGATCTTTACTGGCAAATGCGATCAATTCTGTATTGGTCTGACCTGTCACAACCCTCGACCAAGATGAACAACCGTGTGCTCATGTAATTTAGAAGTGGTTCTGTTTACATTACGGAGAAAATAACGCTATCGCAGATACATACTTTGTTGATGGAACTTGCAGCAAGTAAGTTTATATTGGTAAAGGATGAAATTGGCAAATTGAGAAATGTAAAATATTGGTTTCGACAATGCCTCATTTTTGTTGATACATATCAGGAATGAGGCATTATCGGAACCAATATTTTAAAATAAAATACGAGACCGAACCTGACCACACAGCCGTATCAGATACAACTTTTATAAATTGCCAAAATAAATCATAGTCAATTACGTATTTTTTGCACCAAAATGTTAGCAGTATAATGCAGGACAACGGTGGCGGGACATTAATACCGTGTTATTCAACGTGGAGGTCCATTTGTCATTAATCTTCATTACAACGACGTTGATGGGGGCAAAAAATTTATATAAGCCGATTTTGTAGGCGTGTAAGGGTAATTTGGAGTTAACAGTGATCCAGGTTTTGTTAGCAGCTAGGTCACTTTCAGCTTTGTTCATTGTCGTCAGCCTTTTCAGTGTATTTTAGAAGATTCTCTAAATAGCTCAATGACTTTAACACTATCAAAATATGGCTACGCAAACGGACCTTCTCTGATTACTTAAAGTTAATAAGACTCCCACAAAAAGTTTATAACATAATTAAGAAGTCCTGCTTTTTTTGCAATAGGTACTTTTTCTGCCAATAAGGATGACTACAATACTGGTATTCAGCTGGATCCGGTGAGACTGCAAGCCGAATAAATGTGGGAAAAGGCTAAAACAGATGATGATGAAGGATGACAACAATACAACAGCAGAATTCATTCTCAATCCTCCGCGGGAAACAGCTAACAAATTAGATAGTCTCAATAAACAATACAAAGCCACAAGATTAAACGAGACGAAACCTAGAGACGAAGAACAAAGAGGATAAATCCAGAATTGATAAGCTCCAAGTTTCAGATATTCTATTATTCAAGATTTCTATCGCCTCTCGAATCTTTATGGAAGACGGACATTTGAATACCGCGGAGTTAAGCCTCTGAACGAGCATGATCGTGCATTTTTCAAAGGGTAGCGTTTTGATAGAATATATTTTCCAATATTGAGGATTTTGTGAAGATTTCCTTGACTCAGTGTAACAGGGGTTATTGTGATTAATATAAATCGGATTATCACAGTTGACATAACTTGTTATTATCATACACAATTCTAAGACATTCATTTTCTTTAATTAAATCCTATTGTATCGTCTAAAAGAGAACCTTATCCTTCGTTATGTGCTATAAAGATCCTTGCCTCCAGCCCTGATTAATGTGTCAAAGACGAATCGGATCAAAGACAATACAATCACCAAACAATATTATTGGAAATCAGTTTCCTTCAAAGACATCTTATTTCTTCCCGATGTGCGAGATCTTATTTCCTGACAAAAATACGCCGAGATACAGAATTGGAATTCGATTCTTCATAAAGAATGGTTTGACATTCGATATATTCACGTTCTGTAAAATGCATGATTCCATCGGCAGGTGGCGCTATTTATAGCAGGTCGCACGATTAGATTTAATAATTGATATGAGGGGTGCTCTCGGTCGTAAATTGTTCGTAATATGCAGCTACCCTCATAGCTACGTAAATAAAGGATTGAGCAGCTTTGGTTTCCCATGAGTCTAATTTTGGAACGGTTTGATTACAGACTACCCTATCCTGATTACTAAAACAATAACTTTGATAGAAATGGGAATTTCATGCTTATTGAAGCTGAAAATTATCTCGTAACGACAATATTTTCTAAAGTTGACAACAAACAATGAAGGACAAAAATAAGATTTCGTAATTTTAGCAAACAATTCGAAGTTCCAGTGATACAAAAGCCTGCAAAATCCTCTAATTTGAATCTTCCATTAGAAAGTTGGTATCAGAAAATTCTCGCAACTAATTCTGTAAAGCTACAATGTAAACTCATCGTCGCCGGAAACGCAGCTCCCTAAACTTGTGTCGGATGTATGGAGGAATGGCGCCTGGAAACAGAGCAATATCTCCACGGGAAAATAACCTCTACAGATATGTGAATAGGTTAGATAATAGCACGAAAGGGTGTTGTCTGTTGAGGCGGCGACTGCTTGGGTTACGTAACGCGTCTCGTATTGATCGCGCCCCCCACTCCGCGCACTCGCGCACGTCGCCAGCCGACCAATCACAGCGCTCGGTTTAATTTTAATTTGATAGCCGTTCGGCGCGAGGCGGTCTCTGATTTGTCGGCTCGTTACGCGTCAAGACGATGCGCTATAAGGTATTTTTGTCAACGCACGTGCTTTTTGTCGTTTGACACCGTACTTGAGTTATTTAAGAGGGCCCAAAATATATTGAGAATTTGAGACTGTTTTGCTATTGTCTCTAAAACTCTTTTAGGAACATCCGCGACGTCAGTATTGTTGAAATAACATTTCAGCAGTTTTCTAAAAGCTGTACTTAGATAAATTGTCCTCGGGTAGAAACGTGTGAGTTAAAAGGTAATTTGATCGAAAATAACCTTTGAGTCACGACTCATGAGGTAGTACTACGTGCCCTATTCAGAAACCCACGCGTTACTTATTCGTAACAATTGCGTTAACCTTTTTCTTCACTTCTCTTCTTTCACGGGCCTCTATTATTTCAAATCGTCGCTCAGGGGCTAGATTTAACTTTGAGGATTTTACATTCATTCTGGCATTGTCTTGCTTATAATTACTATCCTCCTCCAATTCCTTATGTTTACTTTAAAATCTAAACTTCTGCTATTTCATCATCCACCTCCACCTTTATACTCGACTACGGAAAGCCAAAAGAAAGAGTTATCATTGTGGTGTAGTATCAGTATTGAGTTTGAAGAACTCTCATCTTCGTAACTAGACGGGTTTACATGAGGCCTGATAATTTACGAGTATTAGCCACACGCCCACCGCCTACTCACACGAATTATGACTTCATAGTCTTCAGGCTTTTGAAGTAAAAGGATGCTACATAAATAAGGATCGAATGTGATCCAGAATAGGTTTCGGGTTTTTTGAACACGGGTTTGGTGATTCCTTTCTATTTTTAGCGTTATCCATTTTAGATTTAAATATTCATAAGTTTGAGATTTCCATCTAGCTTTGATCTCAATGCTAGGTGCGATTTTACAAGAGCCTTGTTAACTTTCATGATAGACTATCCACGAATGTAGACAGTCTTCAAAAGGACATTTCGAAACTGATTTATTCTTGAAGTTATTGAGTTTGTGATTATAGTCAGATAATACATTTGGGTGATTTTAGGTACACCTCTGCCTTGCCTTTCAGAGATTACAGAAGTGATGTTATGTTTATGTTTTAAGGTGCACTATTACCAATACTGTCTTTTAAAATTATTTTAAAGTTTTCTTTACGCCACCAAAACGTGGGCAAAGGGTCTGTCTGCCCTGCGGGACTGTTCGAAAGAGATACCGTGGCCCTGGAACACAAAGGGCAAAGAAGGAACATGGATGGGTTTTAGTCAGTACAAGTCTGACACTCCCCTCCGCTCCGCCCAGAGTGGGGGGGTCATTTGATGATTTCCCATCCGAAAAAGAAAAAGGTCTATCTGCCCTCTTTCTTGTGACAAATCACACACACTACCAACAGTAGCAATAGGAATCATTTTCTCTCACCAACAAGTATTTCAAAACTACGCGACCTTAATGTTAAAAGCAAAATTTTATATGACATTAATTATAACTGACTTACAAACTTATGAATAATCGATCATGAACCTCAAAGTAACGAATCGGTAACTAGCAATCAAACTTTTCGGTCAACTGGGACCTCTCATTAAGTATTCATAAACTTCACCCCAAGTTTAATAAATGAAACCCTACCATTGAATTACTTGATCTACTTAATAATATTGATGTCGAAGTCAAATATTTTGAGATGCATAACATAATTTGTATCTAAAGGTATAAAATAAGAACAGAAATGATTCACGTCTTAATCGAGAAATCGAAATTCATACATTTTGTTAAGGAAACACTGCCCCAATTGCGTAAACAGATCAATCATTGATATTTGTGGGTATAGAAACAAAGTGTGCTGATGCTGGACCTTCTCAAATAATCCTTATAGTCACCACATCACAAGGACAAACACAGGAAAAACAAAGACGACCTTTTTCAAACAAAGTACACACGATACGACACAACCGTTGTCAAAAGATAGGCCTGGAAAATACATGCCCAGATTTGGCAAAAGAACTTCATTTACAACAAAAGTGCTGGCTTTAAAAATCTTAAAGCCATCTCCGCCTATCAATTGCCATTAAAGACGAAATTAATCTACGTCGATTCATTTCACCGCTTCCCCTTAAGTATCGAAATTCTCGACGCGAGACGAGCCGACGTCAAATACCGACATTCAATATCAGAAACTTAATGTTCCAGCGAAGAATTAATATCACGAGATCGGCAGCGATCGGGGATCAATAGGGATCAGTGTCGTGTGAACGGGCACTAAGAGAAGAGAAAAGAGAGAGACAGAATTTGAACTAACTCACGAAGACGTAGACAGTGAACAAAAGGAAAGTATTGAACAATCTGTGACTGTAGGAGTTAGTTTACAATTCCTATTTATCTTCACAGCAGCGACGATTTATCTAGAAGTCTTTCCTCGATTATAGCACTAGTGTGTTTAGTGTATTTTTCTGTGTAGTGAGCTGGTCGATACTCGCGTTGGCGCAGAGCTTGGCCGTGGGATGGGACAGTAGTAATTAGTGCATTAACGATCGGGTTCGTTTCAGCGAGAGTTTTTAACGGCACGCCCTTGCAAGTGATTAATTTTCGCAGCGATGCAATCTGTTGTTGGCTTTTAGCATTCACTTAGGCTATTGGTTTTTTAACCACTTTATAATATAACATCTTGAAGCTCGTTTACCGAACAATTCAGGGAATTACTTGTACTGGTACATTCATATCTAACTATAAAGGTTGTAAATAGACCCTTAACACTTAACACACTTGTTCTCCCCGTCTTCGCGATATTTTTTTTGTTCTAGACCATACCTGGGAACCTTCTAGTTACGGAGATATTGGGGGTCAAAGTTCCAACTTTTTCGCAAGTTTTTTTTTAAATACCTGTTTTTAATGTAAGATTTTTACTGTACACACCTCCACCCCCGTACTATTCAATCCATCCATCAGCACAATGCTTTCCATCGAGTCCTACCGTAAAACGTGATTTTTCACCCTAAAAAAAAAGTCGATTCCCAGCAATAATTTTTGCGTAAAGTTACTTAGTTTGATGTACAGAATGTTTGGTTGACGGCTATGTGAAGGGTCTGTTTACACCCTGTATTCATCCCTAAATGGTTCATCATCTTCGTTAACATGTGTATGTTGACGCTCTCATCTTCACCCACTGCTGGATAGGTCTCTCTTTACTTTTGCCAAGCTCCACCTTCCTGTGCCAGAGTTATCTACATGAGAGTCTCAAAAAGTTCTGTGTTCGTGCTATAGACATGACATAATATTTCCTACCCTTACAACATTTCTATAACTCCTTCATATTTTACAAAAGCCAAGCCAGCCGTGTGGGCATGCTATCGTAAGTCACCACAACTCATTGCGTGTGAACCAGTGCACAGATTGAGGTCACCGACTTACGTCTTTATATAGGCGACGACAATATTAGGAGCTGACGTTACGTAACGTGGAGATCAAGTATTCACATATTTTTTGGTATTTTTATTAAGAGATCTTCCGACTAAGGCCGTCATAAACTCTGTTTTCGTATTCTCATTTTTCTGTTTGCCAGAAAACTGGGTCTATAAATCTATCCTCCGTGAAGATTATTTATCGTTTCTGATAGTGAATATGTATAAATGATTCCAAGAGCTTTTGATTCTACCATTTCATTTAAAAGCGAATATCCGGTGGAGTTCCATGTACTAGCTAACTCTTCCAATAATTACCTTCATTTTGATTAAACTTTGCGTAAAAAATATATTTCCTTGGACTCCTTTGCCCTAAAACGTAACGTAGTCATTAACTTCGTTAAAGCTTCTACTATTCTGATAAAGTCATCCCCTGCATATTAACAAAAAATATCTCTTCTCTTCAATCCCTCATCTCCGTTTTGATCAAGGTTTGATCTAAACGCTGCTTGACAATTCCCATTTCCATCGATTCCTATAACCATAAAGTTCTACATAGCTAGAAACTGTTCAGAGTCGTCAGTAATATCCTATTGACTTTACTGAACGTTCTAGTATTCCACTGACAGTTTAGTCTCGCATTGCTTGCTAGGGTCGATAGTTATATTGCATTCGCTATCTCCCGTTCCCGGGGCGACTGTTATTGGTTCTATGTTCTTGACAATGGTATGCTTTAATATGTCGTTTGCACGTTTATATTTGATCGGTTACAAGGATTATTATTTGAGAGATGTTTTACTGAAGTGGACCTAGCACGAATATTTTATTTTACACGTACAAAAAGCTAGCTTCCTAGACATTTTCATGCGCAAAATTGATTCCGATTCAGTGGTAACCAAGTAAAAATAGTCTAATGAAAAAGCATTTGCTCGTATTGATTCCTAGCAAAAATAAAACCGTTAGAAAGTTAGTCTATAAAACCACAATGCAACCAAATGCTACAAAATAACATGTTAAAGCTAACATACGAATCAACACGAGAATTCGTAATAAAAGTAAATATCTACGGCAACGTATAGCAGATAGAGAAATAACACGCGAGGATGCGATTTGGGGAAATACTCCGCTTAATTGAATGGCTGATAACGATATAGCCTTCTGCAAACCTTTGGCACTACGATATAGCAATTTTATTGAGCATGGACTGCTGCCTTTATTGGGTCAAGGTAATGTCAACGAATATTACATCCGGTCAAGCATAAAGTATCGACGATCTCATAACATCACGCCTGTAATCCTCCAAGGGTTAGGCGGAAGTGTACCTAACAGTACACCCACATTTCGCCAGTTATGTTGAAGTCCCATATATAGATACTACTGAGATTTCTGAACGAAAAACTAAGTCGAACCCAGGTCATCATGCTCAGCAGTAACGCATGCGACCACTAGAGCAACAAGGCTGTGAAAGAAATGTCATCGAATATTATTTCGGGTCAAGTAAAAAGTATCGAAGATGAGTACATGTATTGCCCTATTTTATACGCTTCTATCTAAGAAGCCGATCTAGTAGAGTGCCTGAAAATGGACACCTACGCGGGAGATAACGATGGAAGTTTTGGGGATATTGGATCCGACGGACTGACGAAGTATCTCGAATCACATGGTAAGTACCCAAAAGGCTATCGATCCAAATAGACATAGGGTCGTAGGTAGTATACATTTACTATTACGACCCAATATTGAGGAATGATCAGGAATTCACAGCTAGACTATTAAGAATACACTAGGAAGAGGTAAAGGGCGGGAGTTTTGGGGATCTGTTTTATGTAATTAAACACTTCCAAAAACTGCTGCAGTTTTTTGATTAAGACGACATTGCGAAAAAGTATTTTTCAATTGAAAACAAAAAGAAAATCAAATCTAAGGTCCGAAAGACCATAACAGCATTTGTCTAATAGGTAACTACCCAATCAAAATCCATCAGAATTATACCTACATAATACCACTACAAAGCCTGAGACACAGCAAGGTGTTACACATGTAAATCCAGGCGTCAAACACAATCATGTCTAGATATAAAGCAATTACACGGTTCCTCCGTGTAATTGCTTTGTGAGAACCTGGGAATATTGGGGCTTTGGACAATGGAGCGAGTGTTGATGAGCTTGCTAGAAACTAGTCTCGTGAGTAATAACTTTGAAACTGTTGCGGAGTTTGTAGACTAGAAATGCATCTTGAGTAAGCTTATAAGAGAAAACAAGAGGGATTTTAGTATATGAACGGACAGTGACGGAGTAAATGTATGAAACATAGATTCTTGAATTTGAGTTAGTAAACGAGAAATGCATGTTGAGTAAGATTATAAGATTCAAATAAGAAAACAAGAGCATTTTCAAGAAAACAGAGGAAACTGTCGCACGAAATGTCTTATATTAATAACCTAGAAACTGAACTTGAGCTATTTAACGAGAAATTGAAATGCATTTTTGCCAAGCTTATAAGATTCTTACTAAATTCAGAACATTTACCGAAAACAAGAGGGGTTCCAAGAAAAGAAAAAAAACTGTTGGAGAAACTAAATAATGATAGCATAGAAACTGACTGCCTATGGCATTAAGCCCGCCTCTGCACTTTTGTGCTTGAAGTGTTAAATAAATAAATAAACTGAGCATGATATAATAGGAAACGAGAAATCATCATGCATCCTGACTAAGCTTGTAAAATTCTGACTAAATGCAGAACTATAACAGGAATAAGATAGGTTTTAATAAAAAAGCAAAACTCTTGAAGGTACTGGATAATAACATAGAAACTAAGCTCGAGTTAGTTAGTAGACGAAGAGTTCACCTTAACTGAGCTCATAAGATTTCTAACAGAAATGAGAGACTGAAACAGATACGAGTAGTTTCACGAAACGAGAAAAACTGTTTGCTTTTGTTTGAGAAAGTTGGTATGCTTGAGAACTACTCTGCTGATAAATCTACGACAAACTAGTAGCTCAGTTTTGGGCTGACACAATTTAGATTGCCATCGACACGCTAAGAGAAGAAGAATCTAATGTGAGTTCCTTTTGTTAATTTTGTGTTTCCTTCAGAGAATTGCATTTACTTGAGGAAGTGCGCATGTCCTGTTTGCTAAGCGTTTCTTGCTTCGTGTTGGTTGACATCAAAGATGGCGGCTTAGCACACAAGATATAGAAGCACTAACTAATTGCTTTATGTCGGAACTGTGTGTGCTTGGCTTAGAGGTATGCGAGCTATTAGAATTATTATATTTCTAGGATTCTAAGTCAAGAAGACTGTATTTTGGTCGTTACGTAGTTTTCGGGCTTGTTGTCTAGGAGGGGTGTGGATAAAATGCTTTTCTTCGTACAGTTTACTCATGGTAATTTAAAATAGATCTTTATAAATGTTCTAGCCGTCAAAACCAGCTTGTCAGTCATACTTAGTCGTATCCTCGAAATATCCGTTAGCTTCGACATTAAGAACTTTTGAATAAGTACTTGCAGGCGTGTCGATGACAATCTAAATTAAGTCGGCCCAAAATTTGGCACCAACAGCATCCTTGTAAATACATTTCAAATCCAAATTCCTAAACTCTGAGATGTATATGGATTTCGATCTCCCACAAATTACGTCATTAGCAGAGACGCCCTCGTCTTCAAATAAGGTATAATATGTCTGTATAAACAGGGGCGGATACCAGAGGGATTTAGGTTAAATCCACATTAAGTTGGTGACAACTCTGCTGACTTTGATGAAGGTTATTAAATGTAACCTAGACACGACACGTTTATTGCGCGCTTTTAAGTCGAAAACGAAACATTGAATGTAATTAATTATATTTTGGAAACTAATGTGGAGTGTGATTAAGAATGTACAAACTAAACCATTTATATCTGTACACATTATAAATTAAAGAAGTCACTTATCGTTTCTCTCCCTGTGACGTTGCGGTGCGTTGTACTTTTCAACAAACGCGGATTTTGATGCAGTATACACCATCATTTACACTATGCTATTTACTCAAGGAGGTTTATGCAACAATACATCAACATTAAACTAACATGTTATAAAGAAATCTTTATGATTTCTCAAGTCGTAAGTACCGTGTGAAGCCGAAGTATTATATCCTTTCACAAAACAAAACCAACTTCATTTAAAATCAAAAAGAATCCGAAAGAATAGCAAACGCGTGAATTGAATTCAAAAAGAGGGAGGTACTTTCAAACTTTTGGCAACTTTTGCAAATAAAAACTGCCATTAAAGGACTGATTCTTTCAGGCCTTCGCATTCATAAACTGAGTAAGCTAAATTTGGATTCAGAATTGTATAAAGCGGTGGGAGAATATATATTTAGGTCGGTAGAAGACTAACAAATATAGAATATGAGAAAAAGAAACCTAATTACGTAGGTGTCGTGTTTTGAGTTACTTCTACAAAAAAAAGATCAAATTAATACACACCGACGAATAACATACAAACTTGTATAAACTCGCGATAGGCAGAAAATACAAAACGCCACCTTAATGTTCCTTTTGCTTCGTCTACGGTTGGTAGTCCTACGCACCTGACCTTTCTGAAGAACACAATAAGGTCTATGTACGTACATTTCATTATAACATGCCAACTAAAAACATGATTTGATTCATAAAGGTCATATTACGACCAATCAAAACCATAGAAAAACACAAGATCGAAAAAGAATCTGAGAACAAAGAAACAAAAATATATTTCCACTTCAAAAGGAACCTACTCGTACAAAGGCTCTCAGTCGTTAGATCCAATATATTCAGCACTGCTTCATTCTCAAAGGTAACTCTAAACACTGTCACAAAGGCACTCTGGACCTTATTGAGGACAAAGTTGGGTAACAAGCCGGATGGCTTGTTAACAATACACAAGTTTCCAAACTAGAATATTTATATGCAAATATTTGTAAGGAAATGTTCAAACTTCCTTGTGTTTTCAAGACAGATGTGACTTTTAACTTCCCCTCTCTGGAGAATACTGACGACCACTTAGAAAATATAGAAGAGTTATATTCTAAGGATTCACATTAATAAAACTTCGGGATGGCAGCGCAAATAGCTTTTTCTGTCTTACTTACGGAATAAATTGTGTATGTTAAATAGGAATGAAAATTATTCTCGGGTGTTCTCATAAATCTGTGAAAACAGATTATTCTAAGAAAGAAAATATCCGGGCTTATAATAAAACTGTACTCGGAAAAGTTAATTAATATTGAAGAGAAACGAAATATCCCGTCAATAGATTTCATCTGTGGGACTTATCGGGATCAAAATAACAACGAGACAGTCAGATAATATTCCTTTGAGCAAAATTTAATAACGTTACCTTGGTTCATTAACGGGGAATTAATTAAAAAAGGCTAAGGCTGATAAGACTCCACACAATATATTAAATTAAAGTATGAGAAGTAATAAAAAAGAGCTCACAAACTATATAGGATACATGACGACGGTGTTGCCCAAATCAATCACATTATTAATTGCCTCCTAGCAATTTCAGTCATTTCTAGGTATTGGACTCTTGCCAACATTAGCCCGGATCGGCCCCTGGGATTAATACCATTACCAATGAACTAAAAATGATCAAAATTGTGACTACAGGGAATTCCCTGGATCTAATTAATTTTTGTTTTCTTGTAGTAGATAGAGGACCTCGTGGCTAAATAATAACAACCGCTCGGGACGATCTTCAGGTTAAGCCGCGCTTGCCTAGGTTGGTCCGTGGATGTGTGACCATCCATTGCTTACTGAGTTTCCTCCGTGCTTTGGAAAGCACGTTAAGCCGTTCGTACCGGCTGTTATTTGTAAATCTATGACAGTCGTTACAGGTAGTCAGCGGAAAAGTCCGAAAGTCTGACAACCAGTCTTACTAAGGGGTATCGTATTACCCAGGACTAACTGGGTTATGGAGGTCAGATAGGCAGTCGTTCCATGTAAAATACTGGTATTCAGCTGCATCCGGTTAGACTGGAAGCCGACCCCAACACAGTTGGGAAAACGCAGATGATGTACAGTGAAAATACAAATAAGGACAAGCCTTGATCGGGGCCTGCTTAGGGGCCTACGGGTACTAACTTTACTTATTATGACATTATCAGTGCATACAGCAGTCTACTGCTGGATTATGTCCATTTCAATTGCACACCATTTAGTTTGACATGTGCTACACCTCTCCAGTTTCTGCTAGTTATCCTGTGAACTGAGAAGATTGTGGATTCGTCAAGCTTGAGACCGTCGTACCAATGTAGCCATCTAACAATTCACCTATGACATTAAGTTCGCCTCTGTATATTTGTTTGCTTAAAGTTTTAAATTAAAATTAACCTTTTACAGAAGCCCCAGTACTCAGTCCTATACAAAGACTATTCACAACACGTGTGATGTGCTCAATATCATTGTATAAAGGCGTACATTCGAAGCGTGGGCTGTGGCAAGCGGAATTAAACCCTACGTGTGTAACGCGCCTTTGAACATATGCCTGTCAGAATATAAATTAGGACGATCCCAAATTCGCTTTTAGGAGTACTAAGAATTCATAAGCAAACGCTGATTTAATTTCCCATTTGACTTATGACATTATGATGAATTTTGGTAACAAAGGGGAATCAAAAACTTTCATGACAAAGGATTAAACACATATTTGTCATTTCCGAGAAAGCTTTCACCGAAATAAATAACTCCAATATTTCACACATACATAATAATATGTCTGACTCATACAGAGTTCTCAGTAAGTATACATCAAAGTTAAATAAACGATTTATTTATATATAAAGGTGTTTCGTCATAATCCACAAATAAAACAACATTATAACTTTGGGGCCCAACTTCACAGCCATTTTCTCGGCAGCCATCTTAGTTTGGTCTTTAATGGCGACGACGCTTCCAAAGACAAATGTCAACCGAGAAGTCAAACACAGTACATTTACTTTTAATACCCTTTTTCGCCGCAGTTCAAGATATACTGGTTCCATAGAGTAAAGAACATTGTTCGCGTCATTAATCAAAGTTTCTGAACTCAATCATCGCTGCAAAGAGGTTTTGTATCGTTTTCATAGATTTTCGAGACTCGTTAGTGTGAGTTAATTGTCCGGTGACCGTTACAAAGCCCTTTTGATGCGGTTTTCGAAAGGTTTTATTGTGCTTTCATTTTTCTTTTTGTGGTAAGGATTACATAACAATATTTTTTGGAAATAGAGCATTGGTTTTAAGATTTATAACATAATATAATATCACGTCTGCATTTCCCTTGATAAGCGAAGGTGTCCCAATAGTACATAAAGATTAGTTGTACCATATAACAGCAAGCGAGCGAGCCTTTTGCCATCAGCCTCTGTGCTCCTACTAAAAAAATTTGGATAGATGAACCCAATAATAGGTACTGCCCGACCTGGCAATTGAACTCAGGACCTCCAGCTCATCAGCAGCGCTTAGGACTAATAGATCAAGATTAATTATAAAGGTTAGATGTTGCACAGATCATTATGATTTTCGGAAGGGTGACGAAAGTCAAAGCTTCACACACAAAGGTGCACACATCACACCACAATAGAGAAGGTAAAGGTGGGTTCCCGAAGGTACAAAAGGAAATCCGTACCATTACTCGTCATAAACTTGGAAGGAAGTTGATTTGTAACAACTAACAAGCACCTTCCTGTCCCGAAAAGGTTCTGACGTCAACTTGACAGTGACAAACAAAAGGTCTCTGACCCCGAATGTTCCCGACACCCTCCGAAGTCCGAACGTAAAAGAAAAGAAAAACAAGTGCTTGTGGATAAAAGGGAATGTTTTTGTTATCACCCTTTTCTTGTCAGTATATCGTCTAACTCGACATTTTTGTATCCCAAAATTGGGGTCTAGTCTACATTGAGATGTCCAGCAAGTAAAGACAATTAACTTAATCTAAGCAGACATTTTTGTCCAACATAGTTGGGGAAAAGGTTAGGCTCATGATGATGATATAAGGCAACCAATGAGCTTGATGGGAATTCCTATTGGTAATAATGTCGAACCTCCATACAAACTTTCATCTTCAATATAACTCCTTCAGGGGATGAATTTTAAAAAACCTTCTTTGTGGTCACTTTCAGCACATTAAGAATTCTTGTGTAAAATTTCATGGTTCTAGAGTGTGAATTTAGGATTTTTATTTAAGAATTTAAGAAAGAATAAGGATATTTGTAAGTCGAGAATAGATGCCAGAGACATTTAATTTGTATGCGAAATGATGTGGCTTAATAAAGCTCAAAGGTTTATTATATTTGCTTAATATAATCAGAGCTGACATTCAAAAAGGCTGGAACAAAATTATATCAGATATTCCAAAAAATGATTTCATGAAAATCTCAGCATTTTCAAAACTGACTATTAACTTACCCAAATTTACACAGAGGCGAAGACAGTAAAAATATCTTTAAGATAAGGGGCTATAAATCTTTAGCACCGTAGCAAACAAATTGGGGACTCTACGAAAACAAACAGGTTGGAGCAAGCACTTACATTCAAGGAGATACGGGCAAAGATCCATTACAGTCAGGAGTGATAAAAATGTGAGCAAGTTTGGGAGAGCTTTCGGTCGAGGGTCCCTTCGTGTCTCGGTGGCTGAACATTGACTTAGCTACAATCACACGTAGGAAATAGACACGACTATAGAAGAACCTTATACATTGTTTCGTCTCGATAGACGATTTGATAGATTGATGGCTCTGTATTGCATACAAAAGAAAGGTAATAAAACAAGTTTAATAATTCTAGATCTTCAAAATTTGAATTTTATTGTACCTTGATTTTTGACAGCGATAATTTTTTTTTATCACTAGTTTCTGAATTCACCTCGTTCCTAACCTTATTGTCGACACCTATTTCCAAATAGAGTAGCGCTTGTTTTCTGAAAATTGCGACATAGTAAAACTATTCTATTCTATTACTAGTAATTCGTGACAAGGGTACAATAACGCGATGAAAGCAGTGCCAGTACCAATAACCAAAATTAACGACCCAACATTTTGACACATCTAGTCGCGGCCATTTTGTGTCGCTTCGCTTGTCTTAGCCTACGTTCACACGGCCGCTTCTTTGATGGGACGGTTTTCACCACGCACTAGTTTGCCATATACTTAGCACTACATATGTTGGATTCACAATGTTTGGCTCAGAATTAGGAATATAAATTTTGATGGGTGGAGAGGGAGAGGAAGACCAAGCTGATAGATGGATGGATTTTGTGAGGAATGATATGAAAGAAAAAGGAGTAAATGATAGCGTGACGGTTGACAGAGGAGATTGGAAGAAAAAAACGTGTTGCGCCGACCCCAAGTAACATGGGACAAGGGCAGGAAGATGACAATGCTCAGCTCAATACTAAAGAGAGAAGAGAGTGAAAAATCGTCAGTACGACTAAAAAGCCATGGTATGCAAGCGCCCCTGCGAACGCTGGCTAACACAGGGCGATGGTCGAGGGACAGTTTAATACGATCCCTCTGAAAGTCAGAGTAACGACGTTTATTTCTGCCGACGGCAGACGAAGGGCGGTAATTGACTAAGTTAGTCCTCCGACCCTCCCTTATGGAGGTACTTTGTAAGCCCAACGGCCGGGAGTGACGAAATCAATTTGGACCTCATTAATCTGATTTTTTGTTCTAATAGATTGGTGGATGATGGATTTGTACCCGGATGATAGCAAAAGGCTCGCCCGCATTTCATGTGAGTTAAACAAAACAGGCAAAATATAGGGTGATGTTATGTCAAAATGTTTTGTTGTTCGTCCGGGAAAATTAATTAACGTTCATATGGGTTTTATGTAAACTAAAATTACTGTAAAAATTAACAGCATTGATAGAATTATTGCCATAATTGCGACGCTTCACAAACGGCAGTAAACCCGGCACAACGATGCAAAAAAATCTGTTTCTACATCCTTTTATTATTTATTTAACGCCTGTGTCGTCTCACTACGGGGCAAAGGCCTCCCTCAGGCTTCATAATATTTATTATCATGACATATACATGACAACACTATATTATGAAACTAACAAAGTCAGAAGCAGTGACGTCGTGACGTGTCTTCAGCTCATTGGCTCCGGAATATATTACCCAATATCTCTTAGTTCACTGCACAATTGTGAAAAGAAGCTGTGACGAAGTCAGGGCGAATTTTACCAATCAAAATGAACGCAATTAATACATCTAAACGGCGTTCAAAGGCTGACAATAAATTGCTGTGGAATATTCACACTGACAGGTCTTGAACGTTCAGTTTCATTATCAAAATCCGCTCTTAGTCTACTATTCTAAAATTAACTTGACCTAGGCCTAAAACATTCATGAAAATATTAAAGTTCAAAAATAGTACAAAATTATTCTTGTTCCGAACACAATTCATAAAACATTCCGGCGCGTGGATGGAAGTTATATTTTCATATCATTATTACCAAGTTGGAACGATACGCCCACACCTCCAATTTCGAATAAAGAGCTGGTTTAAATTTCGCTCGAAGTGACGGCGATATTACCCGAATACTCGAATAAAGTCAGTTATCGAAACGATCGGGAAATTTCGCGCGAATCGATTCCGGCGCCAGAGGGCCGAAGTCGTAAGTGTTATGATTTTTTTCATTACTTATTCATGATTATGCCTAACGGGTAAACGGAGAACTTTTTCGATACATTTAATTCGCTTGGAATTACATAGTACTGAATTAGTTTTGCTTGAATAATTGCTCAATCGTTATTCTTGTTATTTATTGTACATTACATAAATTACAATTAGGTACGGTTTAAGTTAGTTTAGTTTACGTTATGTCATTGTATAGTTATTTATAACCTACAGGGGGGAAATCGATCTCGGCGATTGGGATTAGAATTGGGGATTGAGGCTTTACAGAAACAAATTCCTGATGGAAACAGGCAAAGTCATAAAACAACTGTTATTTATATGACGAGAAACAAAAGAAAATGCGAGGCTTTCGACCAACTTCTGATAATAGAGGAACTGCAAGTAGAACAAAAAAGTCTACTGAAGGTAGAGGTGATCAGTTGTTGATAGGAAATTATAACATCTTGAAAACGGCCCATTGACATCTCAACCTAAAAAACCACCAGAAACTCAGAAGAAAAAGGCTTCCATTTTTAGACGCTTACAGCCATATTTCAACGACGCATAACTAAACCTGCTATAACTACACCATCTTACTTATAGCAACTGCAATATATATTCCACTTTGGTTGCCCATCTAACATCATGCCGATCATATTTCACGGAGAAACACCAACTTATAACATTTTAGAAGCCCGAACTTCCACGATTTATATAACTCAGTGAGCGTTGAATATTCTAAGAAAAGTGGGTAGTCGAACAAAACCTAACATCTAAACTAGGTAGAAGCGAGCACCTGGGACTGGCAAGTCTAGCAACATTTTACCTGCCTAGGTTAGTAATAGATTGTATTATCGTGCAAGCCGCGGAGCCTGCTAAGACTTTAAGCCATTTAGCCGAGACATTGAAATGAATGGGTTTAGCATTGGGATAGATTTAGAATTTATTGAATTGGCGCCCAGCGTGGGGCCGTTAAGTACCCGGGAACGTTTTGACAAAATTCTGTATTTGCGAAGAAATCGTTAAAAGAAAATGAACAAATGTCAAGCTTTTATTGTAACATAAGCCTGATGGGGTTTCCCATAAGCAAAAATGACGAACTTCCATCACCTATTCTCACCTTTTTGGGAATAAATTTTAAAAAAATCCTTCCATTCAATTCATAAAGAACTCTTGTACAAAATTACAAGCTTCTGGACTCAACAGTGTAGGCTGTCCGTTGTTTGTGAGTAAGAGTTTTTTTTTTATTGCGTAGATAAATAACAGTTTTTTTATAACGATTGGACATACACACCTTGCATCCTCTAGAGACAATTTCAATTAAAATCATAGTACAGCAAACACTTCTGAATCTCTCAACGAATATTTTATGTAATACAACCCCCTCTTACAAGGTAGCCACCCCAGGGAAATCTTTTCACAACGACAAAACAGTAATATTAAAAAGTAAACCTGAGAAAACCTCGTACTTTTTGGGGGCATTAAAAACTTAATGAAACCAATTGAAAGAAAGGCCCCGAAAATTGAGGAAACGCCATAATGTAATGTTCTTTTTACAAAGACTTACAATGTCTTTTGTGTGAAAAAATCAAGGATCTTAATTGTGTTGAATATTGTATTGTTTTGTGAATCTTTTTTCCGGACGGAAGCTAATTAGAGAATTTATTGCTATTGCTATTGTTAAGTATTGGAAAGGAAGCATTAGGAATAATAGTTACGGTAGTTTGGGCACACATCTACATAATCACATCGCGTGCTCCAGAATTTCTTCCCATTAATTATGTGATTGATAATGATTATTTCTATTATTTTAGAAGAAGTAATCTAAAACGAGAATCAAGTTGAGTGGTATGCGATTGAGGAGGCCTATGTCCAGCAATAGACTGCTGTAGGCTGATGATGATGAATCTGAAACGACAACACCATACTGCAGAAAGTGAAATGGGGCAGAAAAGGTGGCAAACTTTCTTCTGGAGTAATTTTTAAAGATATTGACCGTGGCACGCCTTCAAGATCTAGAAAAAATGTTGTACCACAGATTTTATTTAAGCTGTCTTTTACCTTTACACTAAATGGGATTACTTTTGGCCGCAACTCGTCTGATGCGAAACGATGATGCGGCCTAGGGTGGACCACGCTCGCTTAGAAGAAATCGTCTCAATCGAACTTTGAAGAGATCCAGATTATAATGCTCGGAAAGCAGAGAAGCCGGCAGTGAATTCCACATATTCACATTCCTACATAAAATGATGACTCTAGGAATATTCACATCCATTTTAAAAAAAACACTCGTTAGTGATAACGAATCAAGCGCTATTAAACTGGCAATTGGAATACACTCGTTTAACATAACACCAGCTGAATCCAACCAATCAAAAACATTTTCACACAAAATTTATTTATTTATTTATTTAAAATTATGAAATAACACCTTTACAGCTATAACGCCAATGCGATGTTACCACCACCAAGATACAATAACTTACATAAGCTAACAAAAATACAATTAAAACACAATCAGAATACATATCAAAAAAGAAAAATATTAAAATACCTACAATAAGCACGCCTCTAAATATTTTCAATGCACTTCAGTGCTACTCAATATAAATTCACCTTTTATTTTCTCTCCAGACCGCGACGAATTGGCGCTTCAATGATGACGATCAATAGCTGTGCGTAAGTAATTACTTCGGAAACTGTTATTACATGAGTTTGGCGATACATTATGCCTGAAAACTTTTTCTTCAACCGTTAAGTTTCGGGTGACTATTTGGATGCTGTTCAATTTTTCGATACTGCGCAGTAATGATACATCACTAGTTATTTGAACTCTTGAATATAAGAAGACCCAGTGCAAAGCTGAACTTCTATCTGTACTATAGATACTTCTCTTCTCGTGTCTCTCTGAGTGACCGCTTAGATCTTCTCAACTACGCAAAAGGTTTTGATACGGTTTTCACAGCCGTTTAGTGCGTTTCTTCTGGAAAGTTTATGCGTATAATCCACTGTTATTACTTAGATATAGCACAGAAATCTAAATTTTTCGACTTGTCGCCTTTGCATCCGTGCGAAACAGGGACGGTCAAATTAAACCAGAGTCTAAAAGTAACTAAAAGCTCGCACAGTTAAATCCTGCTTCCAAAATGCCAGCCCTTTCATTCAGATTACATTTTCCACTCCTAATTTCCCAATCCCATTCATAGTTCGCCATGACAACACATTAACAATAACAGCTAATAGTTTGCAACGAGGGAAGAGACAGAGCAATTTCACAAAGTGCTGTTCGAAAGTTAGTGTCGAATAAATACGTTGAATTTATAGCTTCAGGCGAGGGATGAAAAGTGCAGGGAAGTTTGTTAATTGAATTTTCTCTTAAAATCAAGGATATATTTGGAATTGAGTCGCTCGAAGCTTCGCCGCAAGAGAGCGCTTAGTGTTTTTTGTCATTTAATTTGAGTCATTGTGAATGAAAATTAACCAATCGGCGACAATTCAAAAACTGTCATCTGTCATCTCGCGTTGAAGTATTCAAGAAAGGAATCGAAGGAATTTAATAATCACTTAGTGCCATCTGTGCGGAATTAATTTGACAATTTTCATCCCCATTGACAGCGGCGACATCTTTTATAGGTGAGGTGCGACGTCGATACAGAATGCTCCTATCTTTTTGAAATATAACAATGTGCAGATGAGAATTTCCAATCCGTATAAAAACCTCTTTTCTATACAACATACGCTGCAAAACGGTTTTCATGAATTAAACTGTATTTAAAAACCTGTGCCATCCACAAACGGTAAAAGCAAGCCAGCCAATTCAGCTAAAAAATAACAACATTCAAAAACCAACGTAGGAACTGGAAAAACATGAACCTATTCCATTTAGCCGCCACAAAAATAAAACTAGACGCCTTATAGGTGCTCCAGCAAAATCGATTCTCTCTCCATTCCATCCATTATGTATCTGGGTCGTATATTCTCTAAATCTCGAAGTACTCTTCACCCAACTAAGGTCCATTTAAAAACAAGGTCGAAAGCTAAATCGGGGACCTTGTCGGGGACTAAAAGCTATTCGATCTTTCTGATAGCCTGGTACAAAGGCTTGGTGCATTGAAGCGAGATGGACCGAAAAATTAAATAAATATTCATCGGGAATTCAATTTGTGATATTGAAACAACGAGAAGAGGTCGAACGTAAACAGCATTTCGTTCGACCTCTCGTTTAAAATTTACAGTTTGTAGTCAAATTTACAGTTTAAAATTTTACTGTCCATTGAGAAAAACCTTTTAACAATGGAAATCATTTACAGTATTTTTTCATTCACACTGTTGAAGGCTGATTAAGTTTCTGCTAATACATGAATACATACATTCCAACTCACACTCATATAGTCACACATAATAATGCTGATAGGATGATTTATGTAATATAATACTGCTCGACATTCTCGCAGAGCAGTTGGTCAACAAATTCCAACAACTACTCATTTGTTTCCAACTCAGTCATTTTGATGTGCAAGTCTGAACAAGCTCAGTTTTTAACAGAATTAATTCTTTAAAAAAAGACTAAAAAACGAGCGCTTTCATAAAAGTTTTATTAAAAAATAAATTGACAATAGACAACTAATTCATTCATTTCACTCATTATCTTCGACGTTATTCCCTGAATCAATAGGCCTATAGGCCCTAGAGAGTCGTACATTTCCTTGTCACCAGCCCTACGGCCCGCAATGCGGCAGCCCACACCTGATCCGTCACCCAGCCACTAATCCGGGGAGATCGATCGGTTGACTTGTTATCTATTCTGTCACAGATCTAGTCTGGATGTGTCCTGCCTCGTATAGAAGGTATGCTTGTGGATATGGCCGATACGGTGGCAGTGATACGGAAATTGCTCAAAAATTAATTAAGACCTGATTTGGCGTGTAGAATGTTCTAAATTCAATTAGTTTCATTTCGACAATTGTTTATTGAAAGAAAGAAAAACGTTAATTACACACAAGGAACATAATTGCGACTTTACCGTTATGTAGAATATTACAAACATCATGACGCAATGGATAAGGAATCTTCATTCAATCCTACGGATTGTATAGTTTTTTTGCTCTTTCCCTGATTATTTAAACAATATGTATAAATGTATGTGTGTATTTATCTTAATAATGCTACCCCACAGACTGCCTACAGTATTGTTCCTCCTCTTCCCGTAAATCCATCCAAATGTTGTCTTGAATAGATTTCTTCTAGTCATAAGACTGCCCTTTGTGACAGATATGACACCCTATTTGTAAGTTCCACATAGATTTACCTGTAATTGTATAGTTTACATAATAAACAGTATTGTATCTATCTATTGTAAAATAGAACATTTGTGAGTTCCACATAGTTTTACCTGTAATTGTATAGTTTAGAGAATAAAGAGTATTCTATCTATCTATTGTAATATGGAACATTTGTAAATTCCACATAAGTTTTACCCGTAATTGTATAGTTTACATAATAAAGAGTATTCTATCTATCTATTGTAATATAGAACTGTGTTGCGCAATTGGGTAGCTGGGACAACTTGGTCTTTTCAAAGGCATTCGATTAAGTTTACCTCACAGTATGCAACGTCAAGAAATGGTTTTAAATCCTTCAAAAGATTAGCATTATTAAAGGAACGGGATAGGAAATTCAGTCTAATGCTTTCACGCAAAAGTAAATGAGCATTTAAAGTATCAAGTGAAACTCCGTTTAAAGAAAATATAGGATGTCGTTAGCCTTCTTAAAAGAAAAGGATATCCTTTCAAAGTTAAACGTTAAAGCTCTGAAGCTAGATAGGGCATGTAGTAAGGATTTATAAGCACGGGTTGAAACAGCTATCTGTTCTTTACGTTCTGGCAAGCCTATTTACAAAAACACTTTTAACAGTTTATAGATGCCGCATTGCGTACTATAGCAACTAAAAATGATATAGCAACAGTATAAAAAGATGAAGACCGACAAATCTTAGGAAATTGAAACTCTGATCTCTGAAAATGAGGGCTATGATTTTAAATCGCCTGTGGTTAGTGTACTCGCAAGACTCTGTAATTACACAACTCACTGGGTTTTTATCTAATGCCACGGGTAATCCTAAGCTGTTAACCTTCATCAAAGTTATGTATCAAATTCTGAAAGAGGGTCGTGAGGTCAAAAAGTTATATCAATATAACATCACGCCTGTAATACTTGAGGGGTTAGGCAATAGTAAAACCACATATCGCCACATAGTTTTATTGTAACTCTTTTAAAGAACCCGATTCTCGTAATTCTCGAAGTTCTCTCAAAGCTCTATTTATGAGAACTTCGTGAAGCGGGTTTTGTAAAGGTAAAAACGCTAAATATGGATAAGTCTGGAAATCCGTAAATAAAAAAAACTGATTTTACTTTAACCAACCGATTTCCTTTGTCTGTATTTATTCCGCAAGTGTACTTTTAGATTTCACGGTCGTGATCAAAGGTTGAAACCGGTCCTAATCTCAAAAATAACATTGGGAAGTTCAAAGGGCCCGATGGGGATATTCTAATATGCCGTGTTTTTCTACGTGGTCCTAAGATAATCCTGAAGTTACATGAATAAGGAACCAGGAAAACGGGAGCAAAAAATACAAAATCTTTCTATTCTCTTTCACATAAATCACAATTATTTTGTTCATGATAGTCATATGTCATATTCACAGACACACCGTACAGCTACCGACACGCACACACACACACTACAAATTTTAATGCCAATTAATTCGAGCCACTCTCGGCTAATCTTAATATTTTTTGTGTACTTTATAATTAGCGTAATGTTTGATATAATAATTTTATGTCAATGTACTAAGGATACGCAAGAGAATGATGATGTACTGTCAGCTATGAAGCTACCTTTCATAAAATAAAAACGATAAGTTGACTCATTTTCAAGTTTCCTAATCTCTGCAAGCTATGGTTATATTTCATCTACCACAATTAAAAGTAACTTATTCAAACTAGGATGAGAATAAACTCCTTTTGCCCAATTAAGTACGACAGTCTTCAGAAATTCCTTGTGTTTTATTTTGGAGAAGAATTGGCGGGACAAATTCTTCAGCATAGTCTATTAAGTTAGAAAAACTCAATATGAATTCAGAAGTAACTTTAGCTACGACATAACCATTATGAAAAACAAAATGGCCGCTGCACCCCAAATATGGCCGACAACATCCATTTAACAGCGGTTAACTTCCCCAGTTTAAGCCAAAAGTCAAAGCACAGGTAAAATATATCTGGCACACCAGAAAAGGCCATAAAAAAACGATATGCGGTTCCTGACAAGGGTCAAAAAAGGTCGAGAGATACCGGCAAGGGGTAGGCACGATAAATATATTGAATTTTATTCATTGGATACCGGTATCCATGATCTAATATAGAGGAAAAAAGAGATTTTCCTATAAATCAAAACCGATTTCAGGGAATCGGCAATATAATTTGGATATCGATGTATGTAAATCTTTTTATTCAAATGATGTCTGTGAGTATAACATTATCACCGGCCTAACAAGGGCCATCTCTATCTAAGTCACTTCAGAAGCTTATATTTTCCTGGTAAATAACTACAGGGCAATATCTAGAATACCTGGTCCGGGCACAAATCCAGACACGGAGCTGCTGCTTAGAAAATCCTGATGGAAAACTCAGTAACACTTTGCCGGATCTGGTATTTGATCAGAGTACTTCATGCTCAGCAGTCGCGCTTGCGATTACTAGACCAATGAGCCAGTACCCTAGAAATATGATAATAAGACGTCCGATGTGTTAAAGCCACCTCCTTTTACCTGTGTGAAGCCCTAATGCAATCAGCCAGGCATAAACCCAGACTATAAACTGCTAATAAGAAATATTCCTCCCTTCCATATCTAATAAGAAAAAGTCAAGTTTCTTCGAAGACAACAATGCAGTTATCTAAGCACTACTGAACCTGACGGTAATTCAGTCATTCCTGTATTCATCGTGCCTTCATTAACAAAATCATCTAACTACATATTATTCCAAGTCTTTCTTTGTTGCATAACCATCAATTCTATTTCCTAGGAACAATTAGTTTTCCTACAAAAGCTTACGTCATTGACGCAATCTTACGTCAAATGTTTCACGGTCTAAAAATCACGATCATTCGAGAACATTCGGGAACGTTCTAGACGTTACCCGATTTTTCTACAACGGAAGGCATATAGTAGAATTCGCTGGGGAGTATAGGAATAACGTTACCTCGGGCATTGTCAGTTGGTAGGTAAATTGAAGATGCGCGACGACATTTTAGACGAAAGCCTTTGTACTCGTATTGTGTCGGAGAATTTTATATTCCATATTTTATGATAAATACTTCAGGTTTTCTTTGAATTTCAGGTTTCATGTGTGTTGTTGCTATGTGGCTTTGCTAGAAAGCTCTCTAACTGTCATATTCTGTATGTATCATATTTATCAGTCTTCACCAATCCAAGAGATGCGTTTCCGATGAAAAATGAATAAACTGTTATTCAATACAAGTTAGTGAGATTTTTTTTTAATTTTTATTTATGTCTGGCAGATATTGAGGTCTATAATTAAACTGCATCGAAGCCACGAAAAGCTTCCAGCTGCATTATTGACAACATGCCAGCTATATGGCTAATTGCCATCATTACCTGTGTTATCCTGGAAGTTGGGAGCGTAAGCTCTCGTATGAGCGCAGGGCATGGATTCCGAGCAGCGTTTAGAGACGGTACTAATTAAACTCGTTTCGTGAAGCCGTTGTTCTAAACTGACAGTTTCTATAAGTCTGCTAAGCTTATTCGACGTCCTATCCTTTTCTGAGAACTATCGAGATGACCCCATCATCTACATCATTGTCCTGCCCTTATCCCAATTCATTTGGGGTCGGCACAGCTTGTCTTCTTCTTCCATACTTCTCTATTACTCTTCATCTCAGCAGTCACCTTCTTTCCAGCTATATCATTCTTCACACAGTCCATGCATCGTTTCTTTGGTCTTCCTTTACTCTTATAGCCATCTACATTCATATTCACACACCATCAGAACAAAAAAAAAACATCAAAAGCGGTCAAGTTTAGGAGGAGAAGAATTATGCACACACGTAAATTGAATTTTTAAAGAGAAGATATGTGTGGTAGATCGAGCAAACGATGAAGCGTTTGGTTTCAATGAAAAATATTAAAAGTACTCTAGAAATGCCGCCGATTCCAGCAGTCGAGGCTCTGTAACGCGCGAATTATACAGAAATGGTTTAAGGTGAATGCGCGGCGCAGGCGCAGCGCAGGCGTAGAATTTATAACGTGACCAAAAAACGGCGTGCCTACGCTGCGCCGCTTGAGTGTAATTCACGACACGACGCCTAAGTACATTTTGTATTAAAACGTTTTGAAGCGGCATCATGCCTGTGCTGCGCCTGCGCCGCGCCTTACGGCATTTCTGAATAAATCGCGACTTAGGCTACCTGATGAAATTCAATTAGAGGCCCCGTTACTGGGAATGCGTCCACTGAGACTACTCTGGTTTCTTGTCACGGTTTGTTAGCTATCTGGGTAATAATGTGACCCCTGTGGAGTTGAGGGTTAAGTAGTGGAAAGGATGAAAATGTATTTCTGAATTGGGGTTAATTCTTTTTGGGTTGGAGAACTCTTAAAGAAGGTTTTTTTATTTGGTTCAACTCTTTTTCCGTGTAGTAATTTAATGATAATAGTGTCTATTGAATAGTAAATGTAAGCTTGAATAAGACCAACATAATATATCTAGTTTTCGGCATAGTTAAATATGGTAAATTGATCTAAGCAATATATGGCAATAATAATATCGGTGCTTATAAATCTAGAATTAAAGGAAGAAATGTTTTTATTAGGAATCTCCGAAACTATTACTACTAATCATCTGCCTAGCTTTTTCCTAACTATGTTGGCGTAGGCTTCCAGTCTAACCGGCTGCAGCTGAATACCTGTATTTTACATGGAGCTACTGCCTATCTGACCTCCACAATTCAGTTAGTACTGGGTGTGTAATACGATACCCCTTGGTAAGACTGGTTGTCAGACTTTTGGAGCTACTGACTACCTGTAACGACTGCCAATGATCTACAAATGACAGCCGGGACCAACGGCTTAACGTGCTTTCCGAGGCACAGAAGAAACTCGGCATGTAATGGGTTGTCACCCATCCACGGACGAACCTAGGCAAGCACAGCTTAACCTAAGGATCCACCCGAGCGACTGCTGTTATTTAGCCTCGAGCGCCTCTATCTACTACAAGAAATACAAAAATCACAATACCGACTAAAAAAGAAATCAATTTCCACGTTGTTCAGAAATAAACTGAGAGAGTCCAAGTGTAATCCGATCAAACGGTTCCCCCTGAAGCCTTTCTGCGAAAAACGACGCCTTTTACCGCTGGATATGAAAATGAAACAATATTCTATGGTAAATGAAAACCTTTGAATAAAACACGGTGGGTAAAGCTGTAAGGATTCTGCGGTGACGTCATTCAGTATTTTATATTCATTAGAGATTTCATTTAACTTTTTCGCTGACGAATTTTATGTAAATGGAAAATAGTGGTCTATATTAAGTGTACAAATGAAGGCAATTCTGCAACTATAACGGTAGAATTATGAATAATACTTTCTATGTGAAATAAAACTTCTTAAAGAAAGAACAGTCTGTATTAGACAGAACAGAATAGAACACTTAGTATTGTATTGTATTGTACAACGGGCTGGTGTCCGCAACTCCACGTCCAAAGGGCACAAAGCCGTCATCCAAGCATTTTGTACATCAAACTAAGTAACTTTACGCAAAAAATATTGCTGGGAAACAACTTTTTTTTTTGGGGTGAAAAACCATGTTTTACGGTAGGACTCGATGGAACGCACTCAAAGCATTGTGCTGATTGATGGATTGAGTAGTACAGGGGTCGTGGAGGTGTTTAAAGTAAAAATCTTACATTAAAAAAATGTATTTAAAAAAAAAACTTGTGAAGAAGTTGGAAATTTGACCCCCAATATATCCGTAACTAGAAGGTTCCCAGGTGTGGTCTAGAAGAAACAAATGTTTGCAAAGACGGTGAGAACAAGTGCCTTTCGGCTTCGTTAAGGGTCTATTTACACCCTTTATATTTCTCATTGCTTAACGCATTTGTTCAATCACAAAATGAAGGATTTTTAAAGAAATTCCTAATCCATTGCAATCAACTGCGTTCATTATGCAATAAATGTAGCGGAATTTTCTAATTGCATGGCATTGCCAATTACCCATACCCGACTTTTCAGTGACAGGCGCCACTTTCAGACTTCCTCTTATTATTACTATTTGACGAGAAAGCCAGAATTTACCGGCTGCGAAATACTTTTCCAATCCATTATTGACTCTTCCTACTCAAAAAAAAAATCAGGACGATCTAAAAGCGAGCAAGCAGTGACTAGACAAACAAGACACAAAGACCCGCGACATTCAACAATCGTTCCAATATTTAACGAGTAACCTTTTGTCCCGCCATCTTTGTCTATCCGTCTGTCACAAAGCTATAGGGGTACAAAGACCCCCTTGCGTCATACCCGCATTATGCCTCGCCCTAATTCTCCCAGACCTGGCTCTAGGCCAAATAACACACTCATGCTTTCCAACTGCTGAGGAATTCACACTTTCTGAGATTCCGCTTCAGAGAGATCTAACACTGTGTTTTGTGTCAACTGTGTCTAGTACTTCGATGAAAACTCACTTGTTTTCAGGAAATGTCTCTTCTAATCACTTGGATTGTCCATTTATTCTAAACTAAGACTATAATGAATTTTAAAGTCAGTTGATTTTAATATTTACTAGTCTGGATAGTTTTGGTACATTAGTGTAGTTTTATCGTGCAATGAAGTCTTCAGTTTTATTTATTTATTTATTGGCCTGTCTACAATTGTTACACTTTTTATCCTAATGCTACAAGCAATTTGATACAAGCATAGTGTACAATATAATGCGATAGACACAGCATGCACAAAAAAATTAAATTATTACATAAAAAAAAAACTGTAATAGTGCAGAAATAAGGTATCAGGACACTAGCGCGAAAGACATTTGCGCGAAGGACACTTGCGCGAATCCACATACGCGAAAAGACATATGCGCGCATGGACTTTTGGGCGATTAGACTTTTGGGCGATTAGACTTTTGGGCGATTAGACTTTTGGGCGATTAGACTTTTGGGCGATTAGACTTTTGCGCGAATGGACCTTTGGGCGCATAGACAGTTGCGCGCATAGACACTTGAGCGAATGGACTTATGCGCGAACGGACATTTACGCACAAAGACACATGCGCGAAAGGACTTATGCGCGAATGGTTAGGTTCGGTTAGCTGTAGAGTAAACATAACACTGAGGTTCTTCTAAATCGGAATCGATTGATTAATCTTTTTAGTACAAAGTAACAAGAATGTTCTATACATCAATATACATTTGTCATAATAGACATTAAAACAACTGTATGACCTTAAAAATCGACATTAATGAAACCCAAAAGCTTGAACAGAGAATAAAATTATTTTGTTCAAAATCGATATTGTAAATCGATTAAACAATAATTATATCTGGCAACACTATTCATGGTAGATACGAAAAAATAATTTGACATGTCTCTCGGGCAGTGTTGCCACTTCTCTCGCTCTATCTCATTGAAAATAAGAAATAATATGATGTTATGTTTACTCTACAGATTAACCGTAGCCAGTCGCGAGTAAATCTAGTCGCGGAAGTGTCCTTTTGCGCAAAAGTTCATTCGCGCAAGTGTCCATTCGCGCAAGTGTCTCTGCGCGCATGTGTCTATGCGCGTAAGTGTCTATGGGCGCAAAAGTTCATTCGCGCAAAAGTCTAATCGCCCAAAAGTCTATGCGCGCATATGTCTTTTCGCACAAGTGGGTTCGCGGAAGTGTCCTTCGCGCATATGTCTTTCGCGCAAATGTCCCAGATCCCAGAAATAACACTTTCAACAACAGTGGGTAGTTTTAGAAACACAAATATGACAAAAAAGTAAAGAAAAAAAGTCAATATGTTGGTTAGATTTGATGGACTTGGCGCTTGAATTTTTTAAGTGTTGTGGAAAAAATATCTATTGATTCGTCGCAATTATTAAGAAGCCTGCAAATTCTGGGGATGGGAGAGTTGGATCCTGAGTTCGATTCTAAGTGAATGTATTTCGGTCGAAATTGCACCATTGTCTTAACAACCCACCCGGCACCTAAACTAATGAGAAAATCTTGTTCAGCTTGGTTTGTCCTTTTTATCGAGGCGTCATGGTGTTTACATAAAAAAGAGTATTCAATTCTATACGTGTAAATGATTACCACCCAACTGTGAACGTTTATGAGCTAACATTCAAGCCTTTCATATTCAGAGATAACGGGACGTGATAACGTGAGTGCAGTAATCCACCGAACTTTCCTAGATAGGTGGATTACGGGTAACTAAAACTAACGCAGATATTTGTAGCTTTGTAAAAGAAGACCAAAAAAGGATGGATGAACTGTGTAAAAGATAATATGGTTAGGAAGGACGTGACTACTGATTGGACGAGTAATAGATACGTAGGTACGAGAGAAGATATGCTGCGACGACATTAAATAAATTCGGTCTTCCGATAAGGACAAGGGAATGGTCTAGAAAGTGCCTTCTGGAAATTATTTTAAGACTCCTCAAAAGTACTCCAAAACAATCTTCCAACGACCCATCAAAAAAACCCCGCGAACTGATCTCCGATAACTCAATTCTAGCTTCGAAAGTAATTCAAAAGTTTTTATCTCGCGACGCACTCGTCTGGTCTCAGCCTCCGTTTTGTTCCCGTTAATGACTTTCTTATCTAACTTAATTAATGGACGCTCTTTCGGCAAGTTCCGTTAACTCTTCTAGTTTGTGTTCAAAGTTAAACATCATTAATGTTTCTGAAGTTATATTAGTTACGGGTATTGTTATAATTACCTACATAGTTATGTCATACATATAGTGATAATACTTCGGTATTATCACTATATCGTCGTTGAAGTTTTAACATAATATAGATAAATAATAAAATTTATTGGAACAACTTAAGTTATACAGGTTACACAGGAAAAACGAAGTTAGCTACAAAAGTAAAATACTGTGGCGCAGCTATCAACGCCCAATTCAAAATACATAGAATAAACATTGTTCCAGATTAATCTGAAAGAAGTTAAATTATAAATTAACAAAACAAAGGGAATGAAAATAATACAAAAAAATATAATAATCTACACTGTGTGGTTACTGTGTTGTGTATATGTAGAGTGGAGGTGGGGATGAGGAGTGTTATGGTTTGCGAGTGTATACCGCACTTACGCGTCCACCATAGGTTGCTCAGTCTCATCATAAGAAAAGCACTTAAGCCAGTTGGTCACTTTTCTCTTCAGTACATTCTTAGTCATAGGGTATATTTTATTACTTTTATTTAAGGTATTATAGAGTTTAGAGCTGGTGTGAGAGAAGTGGCGAATGACCAACGCTAACCTACAGCGTTCAGTCTGACAGACTCTGTCGGCGCGACGGTTCTTTGTAAGGGACTGAGGGTCGTAAAGGAGAAGTAGGTGTTTCTTCACCTTTCCTTCGCTAACCTCACTTAAGTCTAAAATAGCAACCTTACAGGAGATTGAAAAAACTGCACGATTATACCTAGGTAATTGTACAACACCATTTTATAATTTGTGTTCACTTCAAATTAGATACACAGGTTGGTTATTTATGTGATTGGCTGAAACAACACGTCTTCCGATTCTCTAGCAAACGGCATCAAAGATCAAAATTTCAAAACTGCTAAAATGACTTTCGTGGTGAAAGAACTTCAACGACGATATGTCATCATACCGCCAACTTCCGAACCACGGGCTGTTTCTGAGAAATAGTCATTTCTCAGACACATTCAAAAAAAAAAGCCACTGCTCCTGCGCCTGATCTCTCTCCAGCCGGCTGCCGATTGGCCAATCCAATCGGACTATGAGACTGGGGAAACAGAGTGCCAATCCCAACATACTTGGAATAAAATTAGGCAGATAATGGCTGCCAGCCTACCTTCCGTCAAAGAACCCTGGTAAAGTGCAGTAAACTCTATAGATAATGCACAATGCTATTATTTAGGATAGAATACAGTTTAAACAAAGCAAACACACATTTTGTAGCTAACTAAAGAAGTGTATTTTCAATACATTGAAACTACGGTTGCAGCTGTTTCTATTATATTTAGAACAAAGCTTGATTCCGGCCAGTGTTATTCAACTTTCTTTGTAAGTATTTCTTTAAAGGAGCCTTTTATGTGACTCAGAGGACAGGCGAGTGGCCATTTACTAGGACATACTGATTTAAAAAAAAATCCAATCGCCACAAGAGTGCTAATATGGTGCTGATATAGTTTCCTGAGTGCCCTGATGCCTACACGCTACAGGAATGAATGGATGTGATACAACTAAACTCGTAGCTAATTTCTGGGCACCTCAATATAGATAGCCATACGCTAAAAAGAACGTAGGGCAAAAGCCCTTATAATACTTTACTGAAGCACAAAGGCCCTTTTTCTTCGTCTTGGAAATAATCAGCATTAATTAACAGCACCTACTTTATGATAGCTTATTCCTACTCAAGTCCAGAGACTGAAACCAGTCACACACAGCACGTCATTATTTAGCCTAACGTCATCTCGTTATATCCAATGACGCAATCAAGGCTAATGGTAAACCACTATACAGTAGTAAGTAGATGTAACTCCGGTCACTCGAGACACGTAACTATTTATAAAGTTCCATTTAGGTTCCAAAAAACGTAAGCAAACATCTAACAACTAGCTAAGTATTTGTAAAACTAACTTTAAAACTTCACGCTCGACCACTTCAAATTCTCAAACATCAAAATCGAAAAATCGTACACGGTTTGATGATATATATTTTAGTTTCCTGCAAATATGTCGTTGAGGTGTCTTAAATAAATAAAGAAACAATAACCATTCATTCATTCATCATCATTCTCTTGCCCTTGTCCCAATTCATTTGGGGTCGGCGTAGCATGTCTTCTACTTCCATACTTCTCTATTACTCGTCATCTCAGCTGACACCTCCTTTCGTGCCATATCATTCTTCACACAGTCCATCCATCGTTCCTTTGGTCTTCCTCTACTCTTAACCCCATCCACCACCACAACCACTAGTCATTCTAAACTCAATTTAACTTTCACAAGCATAAAGATTATTTTTTAAGTGAAAGTAATATCAATTGGAACAAGGATGTGACTAGACTGTAGTGACGTTGCCAATAGCAAAATTCATTGGCATAAGTAAGTTGTCTACTCACGCCTGCCAAAATACTTATCCGAACAACTTGCCAAATCTTTGTAACTTGGCTATTTACAGACATAAATGAGAATTATGTGTCTGTTCTAATCTGGCCTACGAAAACCTATTTGCATTATATTAAAAGCGAAAATTCCTTTGTCTATTAATCTTGTCAGGTTACGTCTAGCCTACAAAACGGCTGAACAAATGGTAATGGTGTTGCGTAGTATGCCAAGACTGGAAATGAAATTAATATTCTACAGTAGCGTCTTTGTCATAATAATATAAGAAAGCTTGTTATTAATATTTGTAATTTTCTTGTCAATGAACGGCTGTGAACTGCACTTATTTACGAACCACAACAACATTACTCGTATTATAAATGACTTTGACTGAACAGATTTCGATGAAATATGACCGGTAGAGCATGATCTGGGTTAGGACATAGGATAACTTTACGCCGGTAAGTTCCTATGGGATAACTTGACAAAATCCACGAGGCAAAGCTAGCGATATATATACAGTGTATCTTCATGAATGACAAACCTTCATTTGTGTAATTAATTACGCTACAATAAAACCAAATACTTGATAAAACTGTGAGCACTTGGTCTCATAGTACTTTTAGGGTACACAAATAAAATATAGCCACCACTTATCCGAAGGACCATTTGGTCAAAGCCTCGAATAAAACCTAACGTCCTCAATGAGCCGGCCTCAATGGCGACATTAGCGGACGCATAGTAACACGCCTGCCCTGTAATCTATCGAGATCAGAGCAATCAACCCGCTTTACTTAGCGAAACAACCCATAGGCCTATAATCGCACCCTGGGGGACCCCATTGCGGATTTCCATACAATTCTATGGAAATAATTTAGTTGGTTTTACCGACACGAGGAAATTTTCCACAGTGAAATTGTCCTTTTGTTTTAGACAATCACGGGCAGTTGTAGTAGTTTAAAATCGATGTTAAACGCATAAAAACGAATCAATATTTTGATATAGAATTGCTGCAGACAATGGGTATTTAATCGATTAATTAAACTATTTGTGCAGACAATGTGTGGTGCTGCTTTAATCAGCTAGAAAAATACAATTTTCAAAGCACACAATATTGACAACTAAGGCAGACCAATCTGCTTATATTATTTGTTCAAGGCCTTTGATATTCTCAATGATTAAATATTACTTACTTACCTTACTTATCATAATTATTAACTTTTACTATGAGATGAACACTGATTCGCGAAAAAAGTAAGGAGCAACTAATTTTTAAGTAGATTGACCAATAGATAATATCGAAATTGGACCTACTGGTCCTTAAGTGCTAATTACTCACGTTTTCCTCGACGGTCTTCTTGATCTTGGCGCTGGCCTCGCTGACCTTGGCTCCAGCCTTGTTCACGGCAGAGTAGAGGAAGTTGCCCAGTGACTTGGCTCCAGCAACTGCCTTAGTTGTCACTGTCGAAATGATAGACGTTGAAGATATTATAAAAAGATATTGATTGTGGAAACTATTCTGGTCCAGATACGCATCTTTACGGTTAGAATGGATTCGAAGGCGGAAGACAGGGTGTTGTGGTGCAGCTTGGGAGAGGCCTACGATCAGAACTGGACTGCTATAGGCTGAGGTGATTGATTGAGAGAATGTATTTAGCTTAGTTCTCTTTATTTAATGAGATTGCCAAAGAAAATACTTGCTTGTATCAGTTTAAAACCTTTTGTGCCCTTAAATATACTCAGCTACGACGTTCTTTTTCACCGCTGCGCTGGGACTCAGGCCTCCTCTTTGCGAGGGGGAGACATACCCCATACTTTGAGAATAAAAAATATTAAGAATCAAAGAAAAACACACACAAGCTTGGAACCTAGAATAGGAATAAGACCGGAACAAGTACATTTAGACTCTAAATGTACTTAAGCAACTCTAAATTTAAGAGCTACTTTTGTAAGAGCTACTTTTCTTCGTTGAAATGTTTCTTGAAGAACGAAAAAGGGATTCAAGATAGTGTTGACTTCTAATGGTTTTGCAAACATCTCTTTGAGAAGACGAGAGGCAATTTAGTGACGATGAATTTAATTTAGCACTCGTTTAAGAAAGATTTAGACTGTGCTACAGACCGTTGCTTCTTCGAATCTTTTTTAAAATTTTGCTTTGTGAAATAAAAATAGAAATAAAACGTTAAATAAAAGATTGAAACAAAACTAGTTTTATCGTCACACAAAACCACACCTGATGAAAAATGCTTGAAAAATGGAATCCGACAACAATAGGCCTTAACCGCACGAACAATTTTTCAGCTTTGCATTTTGATCGTTTAATTTCAAGCCAAAAAATGTACCACGGATTTTTCAGCACAGAAAAACAAAATCTGTATTCTGTAACCGCTAAAGCTATTTGGGTGTCAGTAAAACCAGTTTTATTTCAACAAAAATAAGAAAATAAAAACAAAAAAATAATTACTAACACTCTTGCATATCAGGTACTTCAATAGCATCAACTGTGAACAGTTTTCTACTCTCGCTACCTGGAAATGTGTGAAATAAAAAAAGGAATAAAACAAAATTAGCAAAACTACAAAATAATATTTTTTTTAAAACATTCAATTAAAAAGGTAACATAGCTCGTGGCTAAATAATAACAGCCGCTCGGGTCGATCTTTAGGTTAAGCCGTGCTTGCCTAGGTTGGTCTGTGGATGGGTGACCGCCCATTACATACAGAGTTTCCTTCGTGCCTCGGAAAGCACGTTAAGCCGTTGGTCCCGGCTGTCATTTGTAGATCTTTGACAGTCGTTAGGTAGTCAGTGGCCCAAAAAGTCTGACAACCAGTCTTACCAAGGGGTATCGTATTACCCAGTACTACCTGGGTTGTGGAGGTCAGATAGGCAGTCGCTTCATGTAAAATACTGGTATTCAGCTGCATACGGTTAGACTGGAAACCGACCCCAATATAGTTGGGAAAAGGCTAGGCAAGATGAGATAATGAAAAAGGTAACATAGTTTTGGGCAAAGGACCAGAAAAAAAAAATACAAAGTGTCTTTGATATTTTCCGGAGACGTCCAATTGACCCCTAATCAAAATCTGTCAAGTGGTACATACAGCAGTCCCTTTATTATCTAGTACTGAAAATACTCAGTTACAATATAACTGGATTCGCCGAAGGTCTTAGTGAAAGGGACTACTTACAATAATACTAGACCAGTCAAGTCATTCTACCGTGTATTTTGCGTAGACAATTAGATTTCTTTGCGAAACCTTTTGGGACATATTTGTGTTGCCCTAGTTGGCATAAAGATTATTTAAACAGATATCAGACGCTTAAATTTGTGTTCATTATTGCCTTTTATTCGGCACATTTCATCTGAAGAGAAACGTCTGAACACAAAATGAATAAAAATTAATCTATTAGTGAACCGATCTAACGATAAATGAAAAATAACCGAAAGGAGCAAATGATCGTTCCTTCCTATGTTATTTTATCGGTGTCATGTGAACATGGAAACATAAACAGCAATTAAGTCTCCAAAGTAAAGCATCTGGTATCAGCATTAGAAATTCAATTCAAGGAAACGATGTTTTAAAAGGATCGAAGAAAATCTAGCATTTCATTCACGGTTGATCTTCTCGACGCACACGACTCTACTTCTTCCAACTTATACAAATCTAGCAATATCTACGAATACATACCGTTCCCGACGCCTCCAGGCTGTTCCTCAGTAGGAGTGCCTCCAGTCGAAGCTGGCCTGCTGTCCGCTCCACCAGTGGCGCTGCGTCCAAGTATACAGTTTAGTTAACGTGCGTGTTAGGACCAACCCTGGGGAGTAGGGTCTTGGGAAGATATTCAAGGCGAGGAAGGGAGGGACTTATAGTAGTGTACTGTTATAGTAAGCTAAGCAGTATTCTTGGTCTTCCGATACGCATGGTAGTTTCGAGGAACCCTGATTCATTTCAAACAGCTGGCGAAGGGCAGGAGTTTTAGGAGGCTGTCTTTGCAATTGCAAGCGCTGATTCTTAGCCTTTTGAACTCGAAGACTTCTTAGAAAAAATATTCTGTCTGAGGTTTAGATTCCTCTATCACTAAAGAATAGATAACTGCCTGCATTTCATAGAAGATTGTTTTATGTTTTTTTAAAGTTCTAACTGCAGTCAGATCTGGGAATCATTAAAGAATTCTTAAAAATCTGTACAATTGAAAGAAACCACCAGCCATTACCCCGAATCACGAGTTGCGTGGAAAATCGACAGCACTAATATATTCACAGGTCCCCGCTCGATATATTTGCGACCTCGATCTGGCAAGCTAAGCACAAAGTTGAAGCGGATGATCCGTTTATTGCCCCCTGGCCCCTAAACTATTACGTAATACCTCCCTGGCGGAGAGGTCGATGGTTTTTCCGTGATTCATCGAAAGACACGCCTCTATAGTTTGCTTAAACACTAAAAACACTAGAAAGTGGTGAAGAGTGCAGTTTTGAGGGACTTCCTTAGTAATTTCTAGCGTTCAAAGAAGTACTTATTCTGAACCTGATTTGAATAAATGACATTTAACTTTCTTTAAGGAGACAACATAATTCTCCTGCCCTTATTCCAATCTATTTGGGGTCTGCGCGGCATTTTTTTTCTATCATGCCTCTCTATTAGTCGTCGTTCATAATTCCGAAAACTAATCTTAACTTGGTACCTACTTCAGTAATCCTAAAGAAAGAATTTTGGGAATAAATAAATTATGATTATTATATTCAGCCCTTTTTGACCTGCTGTTGAACAAAAGCTATTCTCTGAATTTTCCCTCCCTTCGCTGTTATTGTCATGAAATATAAAAGAGGAGCCTTTTCTACGGCAAGATGGCACAGGCTTAATTTTTCCCTGTAGTATATGAAAAGCTAAGTAATTTTCCTTACTCCTACAGTAATCAACTGATTCAATCACATTTCTAATTTTCAAATAATGCCGCAAATAGTTGCATCATATACACGCGTTTTCATGGTTTTACAGCGAGAGAATCGAAATTAATCGGTTAAACTAATGCGTAGTAAACTTCTTATCTAGAACTATGGAGACTTGATAGGTAATTTCTAGGTAACTTCGATTTACGAAAGAGATGGTTTCAATGGTTGATGTATTTTTTTTCGTCTTTTTATAGCGATATAGTCAAATAGACAAAGGCTTTAATACCACTAGGCCCCACCTAAATGTATGCCAAAATATTATTACACTGTTGGATTTGTACTTGAATCCTGCAGTGCACTTTATGCACGACGTTTAGCTGTCGCATTTACGTAATGTACTACGTAAAAGATGAGACTAATTAGGTATTAAACTTGGTTAAAATCCGAGAACAAGACCAAAAATATAGATTTTATCAAAAAAACAGTACACTAAGAGAATGCACAACAATGAGAAATTAAAAATGGGGTTTGAGCAGAATAAATGAGTTTGTATAGTTTGCGTGTGCATCTAGAAAAATATGTCTAAATTTTGTGATTTTCTCTAATTTGTTCTAAAATGTTTCAGTAATTTTAATGAAGTAAATGTCCCTGCACTATATTATGTAATCATTCTGCTAAAAACTTAAACATGATGTTTTTGTTTCTAATTTATGATGGAAGTGTAAACGTCACGAATTCAATTTAAATCGTCAAATTCATGTGAAGAATATTTGATGCAAAAATTATGAAATATTTCGAGAAATAAATATTGTTAAAGTGCTCGATAATTTCAATGTGAAATGTGCCGAAAAGCTGTGAAAATAAATTAGTGATTAAAAAAGCGAAGCGAATTTGTTCATATTACAATTTTGTTGTGCCATATCAAAAGCATCCTTGTGTCGTAGAAGGCTTAATAACAATATTCATGAGCATAAAAATTTTGTGTTGCAATAACTTGTAAAATTATATCAATATATGGGGTTGGTGTATTGTTACTGAGTGTTAACTCCCGATTGACAGGGCGTTTTTTTAAACGCGACGATTTCTTCGCGCATTAAAATTACGACGCACTCGTTTTGCGCCGAGAGATGAAAATCCGACAATGCGCTTTTTTGATTCTCAATTGTCGGATAAAAACCGAAAATTGAAAGCTAGTGCGCAAAAATAATCGTCGCTTAAAAAAATTGCCCGTGTGAACTAGGGCTTATTGATTAAAAGCACTAACAATCAAGATATTATCTCTTGCGTAATCTTATCAGTCTGCTCACTGGCTTTCTTGCTACCTTATGGTGTTCTGATAAAGGTAGTAATTAACTAATGGAAGGCTACTGCATCCAGTATTTAAAGAGATACTATGATGATTAGTAAAACCTAATCAAATATTTTAAGACTGGAAGGACCAAAAATTTAAACCAAGATTTTTTACAGAATTAGACCCAAAAAATTCTGAAGACTATCCTAACTCCCAAAATCATCAGTAACAACACACCAACCAATAAAACCGAAACAGAAAAAGCGTAACAGAACTCCGATCCAACTCATTACATCCGCCAACCCCTCGTACCTAATATACCTAGAATTATCATCATCATCTTTGCCCTCAGCCCTTGGTTCCGCAACCTCTGCTGGTTCCACTGGCACAACTTCTGGTTCTGCTGATGTAGGCTCCGGTTTCCTCAGGCCAGGGATAGGGATCCCGGAACCAAGCCATCCGGTCATCTGGGATTTTACATTGGTGATGAGGTCCAGTTTGCTGCCAGCTTTTGTGGGACTGTGAAAAATAAATCATGTTTAAATATGGAGTAGAGAAAATTTTGTAATGTCTATGGTAGTTGAAGACTGAAAATTAAAAAGATTTAAATTAATTTGAATATTTCTAAGTGTTATGTAATTTGGGTCTTTGGGTTTCTTACTTTTCATTGCATTATGTTCCTATTGGAATCAACCTAGATTCCAAGATAGTCCACTTTTTTAATTGCAGGTATTTGCTAGTATTACATCATTCAACCCAACCCTAACTCAGAGTTTAGCCTTTTGCTAGGTAAGCCAATTTTCGAAAAAAATCTAGAACTCTTTTTATTCCTCTTCAAAATAATTATTTCTATCATTACGAAAGAGAAAGAATTTGCAAAAAATCCGTTTCTAAATAACTTAAGAGTTAAATGAAGGTGCTCCCATTCCATTCCAAATGAAATGCAATGGTTAAAGTACTTGACCCAGATTAAAATTCATTGTATCTGAAAATCAATAATTTACGAAAGCTTTGTCACAAACGGTTTATTAAATTCTTGTCGTTAAAAACTGCGCAATATGCAACAACCACGTAAGAACCTGCATCTAGGAAAGTAGCAAGAAATCTTTGCTAATCCTTTAAAAATAAAAAAGTAAAGAATTTTGTTTCGAATAGTCGTTTGAATAAAGAATACGCCTATTAAGGCGCTATTGTCGGATAAAACCAAGGTAAGAAGAATGTAAACAATAAAATTCCATTACCTTAGCTTTTCGCCTTCCGCCACAGCCGCTGCTGCTTCGCCCATCGGTTCCTTCGTTGGGGTTGGGACTTCCTCATCTTGGGGTTCGCCCTTAGCAGCCCCCATCCACGAGCTAACCTGATTCGTAAGTCCTGAAAACATTTTCACTGGCACTAGCTACTCAAACAACTACACAACACAATCACTCAGCGATATTCACTACGCTGCGACAGATTCGCACATGACCCACGACACGGATGGTCTGCTATGCGGCTGTAGAAAGCGTGATCAGCTGAAAAACTAAATGGAAAACCACGATCGACCAGGGAAATTGAGGAAGAAACCACTGCGCATGAAAACTTGCGCTCCTGCGCTATTTGCGTTTTGTACTGTTCCCACACAAAGCAACAGAATTGGGAATGCCAAATTAGTATTTCAGCACTTGTGATAAGGGCGTAAATAGCGTGTCAAGTTTTAAACATATTCTATTGACTTGCGGGCTGTTCTGTTTACGTCAAAAATATGTCAATGCACAGATTATGGTAACCTTTAATTTCGTTTAGTTACTATTCAAGCAAAACTTAAATTATTCTATTGCCCCAAATAACTACAAGCTAAGTCCTTTAAAAGCTAAGAGAAAGGAACAGTTTTTTTCTAGCACTTTCCCAAGTTCTTACAGCATTTGTCCCTAACTTTCTATTCTACTTATGGTCATTTCAGACACTTGCTCGTTAAATGGAATAAGAAAATTACTGTAAGTACAATAAGTAAGTGTAAGTGGAATAAAAAAAAGTATTTCGTCTAGATATTTACCATATTTACTAATATAAATATGATTTTAATCCACATTTCATCTTATTAAAACATGGCATCGTTTTATAAATATTGTTGATAAATATGTAATAGATAAATATGGTTAATAAATGTTACAAAAAAGATGCATACAACGAAGCGTTTTAGTAAATTTTAATCTGTATTGAAAACTGGCAAATAAAAAAATACTTGACATTTTCTGATTTGATTCACAATTTTTGTTTGCAGTGAATTTTTACAACAATCTCTGTGTTTTATCTAACAAATGTAGGATTCCGTAGTCCCGGAGACTTAAAATTGCGGTAATACCTCGAATAAGACGTAAGGGTGTGCAAAATTTCATCATGACAGAAACACGAAGAATACAGCTTCACCTTGGAAAATGTATAGAGGATTTGGACCAATTACACAATGTACCAGATTTGAAGTCGAAAAGGGCTACTCTGTAAGTAATCTCAGCATTTTCAGGCAAAAAATCTCGCTTGTAACCGAAAATCCGTGTTAAAATGTTAGTTTTCTTGTAGGTTATGCAAAACTGCTCAAAAATTATTCGAAAGTGCGGAAGAGGCTCGCGAGAAGGGAGATGAAGAGTACTCTTATGTTTACTACATGAAATACCTTCGCGTGATAGCTTATATCAGCAAAGACAAGGATTATTTGAAGGACAAGTCTTATTTCAACAACATGTTGGGGGCTAAGAACCCGAACAAGGCAATAGATTATGCTGAGAAGCTCAAGAACAGCCTCATAGACAGGTGAGAAATTTAAAACTTTTGTTTATGATAAAAATTGTTTTGATTATGGATATATTTACTTTGAATTTGCATACTACTTTGCTTATCTTCAAATTGATAAGTATGTGTGAGTCACTATGTAAATAAAGTTCATAGTTTTTGTCAGAAAGACTGGTAATGATTATGTTTCTTTTTAAACATTGTAATTCAAAATGGCCAATTGTTCAAATTGTATGAGTCAAATGTATTATTGATACATCGTTGCACAAAAAATGATTCATGGCTAGAAAGGAGGTGTCTGATCAGATGACGATTAATAGAGAAGTATGGAAGAAGAAGATTTGCTGCTCCGACCCCAAATAAATTGGGATAAGGGCTGTAGAATGAAGGCTGATATTTTGTTGCCCTTATGAAACAAAATTTAATGAGACAGTACTAGCAATGGCTGTTATTTGAGATATATCCTAGTATTGAAACCTTAGGTATGCCAACATATCTGAATTCTTTTAAAATCTGTCTACGTCTTTTTGTTTTAAAGTAATGTTCAATCATTCTGTAATAAAATCTGTTACATGAAAACCTTGTTGAATTGGACTAATATCTCTCTTCTATTTTTATGTTGATTGGATAGGAATTCTAATAATAATATTAGCATCATTCTACTGTCGTTATCTTGATTTAGGCACATGTCACTATGTCTTCTTCCGTACTTAACTCATCATCTCAGCAGTCACCTTCCCAGCCATACAGTCCTTCACTGTCTGTCATGACTTAATTTGGTCTTTCTGTACTATTATGGTCATCATACAACATTCATACTCAAAACTTTCATCAGTACATTTTCCTTAATAATTGACTATACCAGAATATAATCCTTATTTTCTCAATTTATTGTATAAAGTACAGGTGTACTATACATAGTACACCCACGTTTAGCCAGTTATGTTTGTGTCCCGACAAACTGTTTATTTCAATGATAATTCTAACATTTTCCAACAAATTTGTTTTCAGTGTTATGTCTGTGGAGGTTTTTGTTACACCCATGATTATTTAACAGGAGATTTAAGAAAATGCAACAGAAAAATAGTACTGTAATAATTTCAGATACCAGAAAGAACAGAAGACAAAGCGATTGAATGACATAAAAGAGAATGAGCTGATCAAACAGAAGATTGATGAGAACCGGAAGAAGACAACAGAGACCACACCTGTCATAGAAGCACCTCAGCCTCTTGGATTACCAGGTAAGTTCTTAATAATAATTATTAATTGTATAACTTTATAAATTAAGGAAAGGTGAAACAAATCAGCTTTCCCTAATTATAAGGAAAAAGATTAAGGTTCAGAATTAATTTCTTGCATTTGGCAATAATGGTATAAATGCCTCGGTAGATCATAATAGTAAAGTTAGTTATTTATTTCTCAGTTACTCAAAAATGCTTCCTATTTTTGAGGGAAATAAATTAGTAACTTATTATTAAAATATCATCATCTGCCTGACCTTGTCCCATGCTACTTGGGCTAAAAATATCATAAGTAACCAAGATTTAAAATTGTTTTGTTCATCAAAAATTCTAGACTTTAGATAGGCTATGCAAGTCTTTTAAGCAATTTAGTTTAATGGCATATTAATTAAGTTCCTCTATAAATCACCTATTGTCCCTCTATCATTCTGTTATCAGTCTAATCATTGATAAATGATTATTAGCTTGCATACTTTGTTGTGGAGCACAGATATTAGAAACGCCATGTAAGTTACTTATATTCAGCTTTATCGGATTATAATGGAAGCCTACCCAACATAATTGGGAAAAGGCTAGGTGGATAATAGTGACCGCGCCTCATGTGGCTAAATAAATATGATGGTAGCTATCATATTTATTGTCACACATCATATACTTGAACATTATTTGAAACCTGGAGGAAATCCTCTAATAGCCTGTGTGTGTGTGTGTGTTTATTTTAGTGCCACAATATAACAGATGATCTATCTCATAAATTCATAATTTGAATTATTTTCTTTGGTATTTCAGAAAACATTAATATTTTGTTATTTATTCTCATCATTTACACCGAAATGAACAATAATTCATCGTTATTTTTATTTGAATTAACTCATTTTTACTTTCCTAAAACCAATGGACCAAACCTGAATTAATTCGTCAATTTTCCCCATAGGCATACCTTTTATTGAACTCAAGACTGAAAAACCTCAAATCCACTCTGCCTAAGGTGAATAAAACAATTTTGTCTATGTCATATTCTACCTTATTACATAATACTCTTTGGTCCCAGGTCCTGATGAGGTGACGATTAAGAGTGAGCAGTTGTACACAATTTTGAAGAGTGGTAAGCTGAAGGTTATGATCTTGGATGCGAGGCCTGGAAAGGACTATGTGGAGTCGCATATCAACTGTCCTGCATGTATCAGTGTGCCTGAGGAATGTATTTCTCCTGGGTAAGGGCATTAAATAACTTTTTAGAATCGTCATTTACTGTATTTCCGAAATAGTGCTTCCGATAGTTTGAACAAGTTAAGAGCGGATTGATCTAGTAATTTAATGTTAAAAATATCATACTAATTGAAAATGAAGGGTAAAAACGCGATTTTTAACTGGTTTTGGAACTTTCGTATGCCGAAGTGTTATTTCAATAATTAAATCACTGCTTCTGAATGCCAGGAAATCTTCTAAAAAATATAATAGTCTATCTGCAATCATCCACTAGGTGATAATACAGTCTTCTTAGCGTGTCGATGGCAGTCTATCGACACGCTAAGAAGACTCACCCAGAATTTAGCTACAAGCTGGTGCCATCACTAGCGTCCATAAATTCTTGTAGTGTGCAAACATCAGGTCACGCGACACGATATCAATCCCGTCACAATATCCTACATTGTTTGTGGAACAGCACCACATATGCACTCCAGACTAGAATCAGTAGTAATACAGGGTGTAAAAGGATTCAACACCAAACATTCTGTAGAAAAAAAATAAAATAAAAGTTGTATCCCAGTAATCATTTTTGCTTAGTTTGATAAGCAAAAATGATTACTGGGATACAACTTGTATTTTATTTTTTGCTTAAAAAAATATTGACATAGTGCAAATGTGATAAAGTTGGAACTGACCTTCAATATCTCTATAACTAGAAGGTTCCTAGGTATGGTCAAGTACAAAAAAAAACATTGCATCTACGGGAAGAACAAGTACCTCTCGGGTGTTTTACATCCGTTATAATGTCATTTGTTCACAAATGCCCTCTCCAATCCACAGGCAATCAGCAAACGTGCTAGAACAGAACCTCCCTTCTGCCTCCCGACCTGTGTGGGCAGACCGCGCTACCATGGAGTTGATCATCATGCTGGACTGGAACAGCACTGCAGTGATACCCGGCAAAACGCTGCATCTTCTCAAGACTATACTCCTCAAGGTACCTTCCATCATCATCTGCCTACCTTTTTCCCAACTTTGTAAGGGTTGGCTTTCCATCTACCGGATGTAAATGAACACAAATATGAGCCACCACCATGGCTACTGGGTACACTTTTGGTAATTTCTGACTCTGGCTTCTGGCTACCAATAACGGCTATCAAAGATCTCGGGCTTAACGAGCTTCCCGAGGCACAGAAGGATCTTGGTATGAATATTGGATTGATTTTCATCAATTTATTGATTGACTGCTGCAACCGTGGCGAATCGACCTTTAACCACACTTTCGATGCAGAATCGACTTGAGCCTTACAGAAAGAGCTTTACATCCATAAAAGCAAAATAGACGTCGCCTCGTCTTTGTTGCGCCGTCTCGCACATGCATCAAATGTGGTAGATACGTGATAGAGTCAAACGGCGCCGCGGCTGCTACGACAAGTGGGCTAGTGACCCCACCAGACACATAGAAGGATGCATCTATGTGTCTGTTACTACGAACCCCTACTTAGATACAACTTTATATGAATATAGTAAAGATAATTGTTTGTATTCCAGTGGGACGTAAAAGTCCAGTACTCGCGCCAGCCGCTAGCCCTGCACGGCGGCTACGAGGACTGGCTGCTGAAGTACCCCGCCTTCACCACCAACCCGCAGTGTGTGCCGCCTCGGCAGGACGACTTCATGGATGATATGCTGGGTACGTCGTAGTGGCGGTACTTTCATAAAAGCTTGATTTGCTTATTCCTACAGCTCGATTATTTAAAGGTTTCTGTACAGTCTGCTTGCCCTACCGTGCCATTATGTTAACGAACACTTAGCACTTCACTGTCATCATTCTCTTGCCCATATCCCAATTCATTTGGGGTCGGCGCAGCATGTCTTCCTCTTCCATACTTCTCTATTACTCGTCATCCCAAACACCTCCCTTCTTGTCATATCATTCTTTACACAGTCCATCCATCGTTTCTTTGGTCTTCCTCCACTCATATACCCATACACATTCATACTCAAAACTTTCCTCACAATATTGTCCTCATTCCTCCGCATCACATGCCCATACCACGACAACCGATTACCACACAACTTTTCAGTCACCGGCGCCACTTTCAGGCTTCCTCTTACATACTTATTTCTTAGTACTTCACTGTAAGTCAACAAATGTCATATTTAAGCCTTCGTTATCTATGAGTCTTCAAAATATTTTTATTATATTGTTTGCTGCTACAGAACCCTGTGTGCGTGTGACTACGACTTGCACTTGGCCGGTTTTTTATCTTTTTTGAAAGTTCGTTACAAAAATTTCTATATCTTTTATAGGTTATCAATATATTTTGGTCGTTTGGATACTTTTTGCTTATTGGTGCAGTTTGTCACGATTCCTCACACACCGCAACAATCCGGTCGTTATTCAAGGCTTAGTAATTTCCTTACGGTTGGATGCTTTAAAAAATAGCGTGTTAGATATTATAATACAATTAATTGAGTTAAAGTACTGAACAGCAAGATCAACTTATAATAGCCAATACAATTCATGAAATTTGGCATTTGTAATTTCAGTGCTCATTTTTCCGTAATTTGGGCGTTTAATTATTATAGGTATTGGTATTGTTTTTGCGCTTAAATCTAGGATAAGGAAAACCGCATCATGATCAATGATGGAGGTTTCAGCTACGTAACAAGAAGCTGGGATTCGAGTTTTTAATGCGATCTAAGCATGTATTATTTTGTGTAGGGAAGGTATAAGTCGGCAACATGCCTTGAGATGCTAAAAGGTTCAGGTAATGCATAGAATTAGAGTCTGTGTTGGTCTCTGTTATGTCCACATTTTAGGTCACCTATTACAATTAAGATTTTTTATCCTGGTGTTAGAAGTGAGAAAATGGTTAAGAGAGGTAAAAAAGTTTTTAAGGTTTTTGTAACCAGCACGTCGGTAAACTGCTAGCACGGCCGTATTTTGATTAATTTTGATCATTAGACAGTTACAATAAAAAATGGTAAGTTCTTCTATGCATACGGGATACGCCAATGTTAATTTGGCAGTAAATAACAACCCATGTTGTGTGCACAGATAACCAGCATTCCGTCGACACAATGAAGTCCTAATCTATTTGCGATCTCTGTAATAATGTGAGGAAACCTGGTGTGTAATGCTTCTAATATTTTGATGTATAACTATCAAAGATGGTCAGTTACAATGTTTTGACAATTGCCAATATTACTGGTGGACGAGCCTGCCACGGAAATAGTATTCACGGAATAGTACTACATGAGAGCAATTTATAAAACTTGTAAACAGCTTTTTGCATTCTCAAATATGTACTTACTATACAGCATCTGCCTCTCCTGCTAAAACAAGCACGATGCTATGTTTATGTGTTGTTCTCCTTGCAGGTGAGATCGACTACCCGAACTGGTCGGACCTGAGCCCTCCTGCAGCCGCCGCGCCGCCAGCCTCGCGAGGCGGCAAGCCAGGGGAACCTGTCGTAGACAGGAGTAGTAAGGTAACAGGTTCCATTTATACGAGTACAGTAAGAAAGAGTTCGAAAAATACAGCTTTGGGCATAGAATTCCATCAGTCCGTGTCCTTGTCGACCACCCTGGGTAAAAGCTTCCTACGCTCAGTTTATCCAAGACAGGCCATCTCAAGAACGAAGCCTGTTACGGCAAGAGAGGTGTTCACCACTTCACGACTTCGTGAAGCCCCAACAACCCCTAGCTCCTGGCAGTGTACCTCAGAGGCCTATTTTGAAAGCTTTGAATCGATTGCGTACCCAAGTTGACCTCTGCAAACAAAATCCGGCAAAATGGGGTATTACTGATTCCTTCAACACCGAGTGCGGCGCTCCGGCCCAGACTCTGCAACGCCTGCTGGAGTGTCCCAGGTGTCCGTTCACCTGCACCTTTGCACTCTGAATAACGCCTCTGACGCAGCAATAAATGTGGCCACCTCCAGTAGGTGTAAACTGTATAATTTGGAAGTATGAAACGGAAAGAAAAAGAAGTCTGAGTAAAAACAGCACAGGAAATTATTATTTTGGCTTGATCAACAGCACCAAAACTTAACATTTCACAAAACATTTGTTGATTTGAGATTCGTAGTATGTATTTTGCAATAAGATGGAGACAGCATTTCATTCTTGTCTATTGCAAAAATCTCGCAACATCATCATGTTGCCAGCAACACTGCTACATACCGTGTAGCCAGCAACAATTTTTTTCCCGTGACACAAGCTTTATGTAATCTTTACGGGGCTTACGAAGCTGCACGACGAAATATGATGTTTTTTTAACGTTGAGAGAAAAGCGTAAAACATTTTAGGGAGCCCATCTTTTTTCTTATTTTACCTCTGTTTGCATCACTGTCAAAATCACAGTGAGCTTTATTTTCGTTACGTTATGGCTGCTTTTGGTTTGCTACTGTCATAGGTAAAGTAAATGTAAGGAAAGACCGTACGTCCGCCGACGATAAATGTCGGTTACACCCAAGACCTTTGGATGCAAGAAGCCCATCGCAAGAACAAACTAAAACCTCCTTTTGAGGCAGTCTTACAAACTTTATTTTAATTTCCTTTGAAGTTCAGAAGACCAACAGTTCTTAGAGCTTTTAATCGAATTCAGCTTAATTTACTTAAAGTGTCCATCTTCTAACCTATCCCCTTGTTGCAGGCCGCAGCAGTGCAGGTGTACACAGAGCGCGCGCGCAACATGCAACTCATCTTAGAACAACAGGAACGCATCGCGGACACCTCGCTCACGCTTGAGATGCAGCGAATAGAAGCCGAACAGGTAAGAGAATACTAAGGACCTAGGGCCTATTTGCCGATGTAACTAAACACGATCAGCATATTTGAACGGCGTTCAAGAGCTAACAGTGTCAATATTATATAACAAATACTGAACGCCGTTTAGTGACCGCTTTCAATTTTGTTGGGGAAATTCGTCCTTAGAAGAAATAAGTCCACTGCTTGTTCTACACGCGGAGCATGACCACCGTAGAAACGGGTTTTGTCGACAGAAGAATCGATAAAATGACAGATTTCTTTTCTTTATCTGTCGTTTTGTCGATTCTTCCGTCGAAAAAGTAACACTGGTCATGCTACGCGTGCTGATGTACTTAGACCCATAAATATAGTCTTTGTAACCTTCCCTTGATCTTATCTAGATATTTTCCCAAATGACTTTAATAAGCTATCTATTTTCAAAATGATGGACCAAGGTTTCCTGTTTTCTCACCTGCCATCCTTTTCCTATTAACCTGCAGGACACATGAAAATACACTTTTAATTTGGCTTATAACTCGTCTTATCTTTCTTTATTCCTCAGGACTGGGAGAAAGTTCGAGAACAGCGAGAGGGAGAGGAACAAGATGACCTGCGAGCAATGTACAAGCTGCGTGAACAGGAGATCATCTCGCAGCTCATGCAGCTCGAGAACAAACAGTATGATATGGTGAGTATCTACTAGAACAGAATATAACACACAATTATATAGTAGACCTATTTCCATTTTACTAACACCGCTGGATTCTCAACGCTCGTCTGGGCGCTGAGAGTTGAATTTCCAACAATACAATAATATTTAAGCATTAATTTAGATGTCACACCTCGTTTTATGCTGGTTTTAGTAAAGTTTTTACAAAGTACTGCAGTGGCGAAGAGACCGATTCCTACGATTCTCTGTACTTTATTCGGAACACCAGCTTTACCGTCATGTAAAAATGGCGCTGTCTTTGCTACGCTTTGAGCATTTCTGATGCCCCGGATGCGGTTAATTTACTGTACGGTACTCTCATGCAGTTAAAGACAAGTCCCTTATGTAGGTAGACTAGTGCCAAATCCGTATCATGTTTGGCTGTAACGGCCCCAAAATGTTAGTCGAATCGAAAAGAAAACAGCTAAATCGACTTCTCAGGGATTGCAGAAGACTGTAAGAAGTACTAATATACTGTGTATCTTTCAGGAACAAGAAAATCAGAGTCTTCGCGAGCAGCTAGAAGAGTACCAGAGGCGAGAGCGAGACGAAGCGGAGAAGTTAGCTGATACTATCAGCAGCTCCACGGAGGAGACAGAAGTGGCGGATGTTGAAGGTACTTTATTACTTAGGTTGTGCGTTAAATAATATAATCAGCTCAAATGTTTCTATTACTGGGGCACAGGCTCTTTTTAGTGAGAAAAAGTGCTGTGGGCTCATAACAAGTTGTTTTTCTACAATATGCTGATCTTTGAGTTGGTCGACGATATTTTGAGACATGATAAAATAATCTGTGACAGACTTTTTAGCGTCACAGGACAAAATTCGATTAAGATGTTTGCTCAAAATTAAATATTTATGTGTGGACATATTTTGTCGATTGAATGCGGCTTAATTTTTTTTTTTATACTGAGTGGGCTTACTCTTGACCTCAATGTAGTCCAGAGGACATAGATGAGTTGGACGATGGAACGAGCTTACCCAAAAGAAGCCTGTTAACTCGCGACTTAAATAGATTGGGGTCATATGAACTTGGGAACACCGACGTAGGCAAGGAATTCCACTCCTTGGCTGTGCGCTTAGTAAATGATGTAGCAAAGCGCTTCTTGCGAATATGTGGAACATCGACAAGGTATGGGTGATAACCTGCAGTATGTCTGGACTTCCGATGGAAGAAGGGAGATGGTGGAATGAGCTCGTGGAGCTCTTGGGCACACTCACCGAAGTACAATATGTAAAAGACCGACAAACATTAAACTTTGCGCCGGTGGGCCAGGCTATGAAGCCTGGTACCAACCAGCTTATCGTCACCAATGAGCCTCTTGACTCTGCGCTCAACAGAGTCGAGTGTGGCTAATTGGTGTTTGGCTGAGCCATCCCAAAAGTGATAGCAATACTCCATGCCGGACCGAACTTGAGCTTTATATAAGACTAAAAGCTGTCCAGGCTTGAAGTAACGCTTATCCTTATTTAGGATACACAGCTTTTTTGCCGCAGTTTGAGCTTTCGACTCAATGTAGGCACCGAAGTTCAGATTCGCACTCAACTTCGCGCCAAGAAGCTCGAGGCTGTCGGTGACTGGTACACATGTACCCCGGAAAGTAGGAGCTAGATTGAACGGACTCCTTTTGGCGCTGAACAGGCACACTTGTGCTTTGGTGGCGTAAAAACAACCAGATTCTCATCACCCCACTTGGAGACAAGACTTAAGGTTGAATTTGTTCGGTCTACCATGGCCTCTCAATGAACGCACTTCTTCACCGCTGGCTTTTGCGCTGGATGCATAACTCTCCATGACAGTACTGTCGTCTGCGTACCCAACAATACCAGGAACCAGAAGGTCATTGATGTGCAGCAGGAAAAGTGTCGCGGAGAGAACAGACCTCTGATGAACTCCGGCATCAATAGCGTTAAGGTCAGAGGAGCAACCATCAATGACCACTCGGATCGACCGTTCACTCAGGAAGTCAGATATCCAGCGGCAAAAGTCAACGGGGATGTCGTATGCAGGAACTTTGCTTAGCAGACTTGCACGCCATACCCTGTCGAAAGCCTTCGAGATATCGAGCGAAACGGCAAGGGCTTAGCCGTGTTTCTCGATGGCCTCGCCCCAGCAGTGCGTAGCAAACACCAGAAGATCCCCAGTTGATCGTCTCCGGCGAAAGCCATACTGACGGTCACTGAGTAGGTCGTTTGCTTCAAGGTACGCCAGCAGCTTCGCATTGAGAACCCTTTCCATAACTTTACAAAGTATGGAGGTGATGGCGATTGGTCGATAGTTACTGGGGTCGGCACGACTACCTTTCTTGGATACTGGTTGTACACTCGCAACCTTCCATGCCTTCGGAACCGTTCTGGTTTTAAGAGAGAGGCGATACAAGCATGTCAACACAGGAGATAATTCAGGCGCACAGTTCCTCAAGACTCTTGCTGGTATGCCGTCAGAACCGCTAGCCCTGTTCACGTCTAGGCTATAAGTACTCTACGAACCTCTGTCATGTGTATTGTGATCTCCGGCATCGAAGAATCACAGTGAGGAATCGTTGGTGGCTGTTTTGAGTCAGTATCTAGACGTAAATTGCTCGCAAATAGAGATGCAAACAGGTTTGCCTTCTCAGTAGCGGAGTGAGCTAGCGACCCATCCGGTTTTTGCACAGGAGGTAATGTGGGCCGGCAGAAGTTGAGTTTCGATTGATTTGGATAGGGACCAAAACGGTTTACCATCAGAGGGGTAGGACGCAAGTTTAGCCCCTATACGACTGACGTGGTCGAAACGCGCCTATCGGATCACCCGCTTACGGGACTTCGCGGCAGAATTAAAAGCTCTTTTCTTCGAGCGAACCCGTCTAGCTCGAACTTTGCGGTCACGGTTCATTTGACCGGACGTCGCCACAGCTTTTTTGAAATATCACAGAACAATGTTATTCGATGCGAGCGTGTCGAGTAAACGTAGAAAGCTACATGAACGATGGACCTTAACCTCATACAATAAAGATGAGCCCGTGTCGGTGTGCACAGAGCGGCAGCGCATGGTGTCGGAGCAGGCGGCGGCGGCGCGCGAGCTGGCAGCGGCGCGCGCGCGCATCGCGGCCGTGCGCCTGCAGCGCGACCAGCTGGACCGCACGCGCGAGCTGCTGGAGGCCGAGCGCAAGCGCAAGCTGCAGTACGCGCGCGACAACAGGAAGCCGGACCTGGGGAAGCCGGAGCACGGGGTACGTATCTATTGTTTTTTATGAAGCACCTGTCTCACCGCCGACGAGGAAGACTAGTTAACGGCAAACTCGTGTAATACACCAGCGTTATATATAGCCTATGACACTCGGGGATAATGTAGCTTCCCAATAGTGAAAGAATTTTCGGCATCGAATCAGTAGTTTTGAAGATTACTCCCTCCTTACATCCAATTTTACAACCATATTAACTTTACTTCTTTATAATATTAGTAAAGAAGTATAGATATAGGTCCCTCGTCAATAAAAGAAACAGTAAATTAATAGTTCATCGCTACCTCGCCACTTGATTATCACAGCAAAAAGACCTATCAAAATAAAACTCTCTCAACGGCTATATACACCGTGACTTTTTAGCCGTCTTACAACGGCAGCCCACTTTATGTATCCAATGACTACTATACACTAAAAAAAAAATGGTATTTATGAGATTTTAATAATTTAAAAATAAAATTCAGTATTATGACGCACGACGAAGTTAAAACCCCCTGTTGCGAGCGATGGTGGCTGGGTGGTGACTGGACTCGAGCGCTGGGTAGGTATGTTTTGCCGTTTGACAAGTAAACATCATTAACAAGATGTTTCATTTTTTTTTTTTATTCTAATTTATTTATTTTTTTTCTTTGTACCTATTATGGTAGGTAAAAAAAAAATCGCGCCTAGAGCTATTTTGTGTCGGGTACATTGAGTGGACCACCTTTGTAAGACGACTTAAAAGTCACGGTGTATATGCGATATGACGCCGCCAGCAAGAGAGTGGGTGCAAGTAATCACCCTTAATACTCACCTATAACCCGGCGACAAATATATCTGTACTACACACTCGGTTCTCGTTGCTCTACAAGAGTAACTAGCTGTACTCGCTAATCCGTCAGCGTTGAGACAGGTGCCTTAGAGACAGTCACGAGTACCAATATATGTATAAACACTTTACAACTTCTAAAAGTGTTTTTCTCCTACTGTTCTGTTTAAAATTTCATGTTGTAACGAACATAGTATTCTGGAACCCATATTTTTATGAAAAAGAACCTAGCTCCAGGTTAAAATCGTTATTTCTCGCGAAAATTACTTTATATCTAGGAAAGTGTATACATATTGGTGCTCGTGACTGTACACTCGACAAAGTAGGCAGTTGACCACTTAAAACTTTATGCCTTTATCATTCAAACAAATTTGGTCAACTGCCTACTTTGTCGAGTGTACATAAATGTGGTTGCTTTTGAATGGGGAAACATTATGCTGGTATACTATGCATGTTTGTTTGCACCCTATGTTAAAATGTCCGTTTGTTCATTAAACATTTTTACACTACACTTACACAGTCGTCGAAACAAACAATAATTGAACACGAAGGAAGTATTTAAAATGTTACTAAGATAACGTGCAAATGAGCCATTCCAATACTGTTCAAAACTATAGAACTGATTTCTGTATTTTTAATTGATATTTTGTGCACTAAATAATTTAACAGCTTTATGCACACTAAGTAATTTAACAGATTTATGACAACTAAGTAATTTAACAGATATTTTGTGCGCTAAATAATTTAACAGCTTTATGCACACTAAGTAATTTAACAGATTTATGACAACTAAGTAATTTAACAGATTTATGACAACTAAGCAATTTAACAGATATTTTGTGCGCTAAATAATTTAACAGCTTTATGCACACTAAGTAATTTAACAGATTTATGACAACTAAGTAATTTAACAGATATTTTGTGCGCTAAATAATTTAACAGCTTTATGCACACTAAGTAATTTAACAGATTTATGACAACTAAGTAATTTAACAGATATTTTGTGCGCTAAATAATTTAACAGCTTTATGCACACTAAGTAATTTAACAGATTTATGACAACTAAGTAATTTAACAGATTTATGACAACTAAGCAATTTAACAGATATTTTGTGCGCTAAATAATTTAACAGCTTTATGCACACTAAGTAATTTAACAGATTTATGACAACTAAGTAATTTAACAGATTTATGACAACTAAGCAATTTAACAGATATTTTGTGCGCTAAATAATTTAACAGCTTTATGCACACTAAGTAATTTAACAGATTTATGACAACTAAGTAATTTAACAGATATTTTGTGCGCTAAATAATTTAACAGATTTATGACATTTAAGTAATTTAACAGAAATTTTGTGCACTAAACAATTTAACAGATTTATGACAACTAAGTAATTTAACAGATATTTTGTGCGCTAAATAATTTAACAGCTTTATGCACACTAAGTAATTTAACAGATTTATGACAACTAAGTAATTTAACAGATATTTTGTGCGCTAAATAATTTAACAGCTTTATGCACACTAAGTAATTTAACAGATTTATGACAACTAAGTAATTTAACAGATATTTTGTGCGCTAAATAATTTAACAGATTTATGACAACTAAGTAATTTAACAGATTTATGACAACTAAGTAATTTAACAGATATTTTGTGCGCTAAATAATTTAACAGCTTTATGCACACTAAGTAATTTAACAGATTTATGACAACTAAGTAATTTAACAGATATTTTGTGCGCTAAATAATTTAACAGATTTATGACAACTAAGTAATTTAACCGATATTTTGTGCACTAAATAATTTAACAGCTTTATGCACACTAAGTAATTTAACAGATTTATGACAACTAAGTAATTTAACAGATATTTTGTGCGCTAAATAATTTAACAGCTTTATGCACACTAAGTAATTTAACAGATTTATGACAACTAAGTAATTTAACAGATATTTTGTGCGCTAAATAATTTAACAGATTTATTACAACTAAGTAATTTAACAGATATTTTGTGCGCTAAATAATTTAACAGATTTTTATGCACTTAGTAAATTAACTGATATTTGTCCGTGACATCCAACCTCACATTGTGGAGGATTGTCCCTCTCACAGCGAGGAGTCCAGTGTCCCAACGGTGGGACTGTTATGCTATGTTTTGTTGTTTTTAGTGCACTTAGTAATTTAACTGATTTGTCGTGTTGACTCAATACTGACCACCTGCCCGCCGTAACAAAGCCATACTGTAACAGGACGAGGACGGCGACTCGTACATGATGTCCCCAGACAGTCCGGGAGCCGCCGGACTCAATAGGTCTCACTCCTCGCCTAATATCGCCAAGGTAACCATTACTACACTTCCATTACTTGTGTTGTTGCATGTTTGTGTGCGTGTTTGCATGGGTGTAAGGTGTAATAATAAGTTAAACTACTCTCAGGCAAAGATTTACATAGACTTAAGTTATGCAATCCAAGAGCTAAGCTATTAGTTTATCTTAGGTCGCATAACTGAGGTATTTTTATAGTGATATTCTTCAAAGTGTGTAGAAGTTACACAAAAAATATTTAGGTCCTAAGCTAAACCAACTTAGCTTAGCTCTTGCACTGCAACGGGTTTAGACTAAGCTCAAGTTAGAAACAGTGGCGCTTCATTCGAAAATAAAGGTGTTTGTAAATACGAATAAGGTTTATTTTCGGATGACATTAACTTAATAGTTAATATGCTACAAGCGTCTGTCATTAAGTATATATACGAATACAAACATTAATCTTATAGAAATATGCTTCAATTTTATATAAAACGCGACTGTTGCTTGAGCTAAGTCCGCCCATAGATCTACGCTTCAAAACGGTAAATGAAAACTTCGTGAGGTAACCGGCATGTCCTAGAGCCAGTAAATTCGAAGACGCGTGGTGGATTACAGCCCACTCCCGCTCATAGAGAGGAGGCCTGTGTCCCAGCAGTGGGAACATTTAAGGCTGATTATGCTATGCTTATTGCTGCGGTCGAGTGGTAACAGCAGACGGCATACATGTAATGCTATCATCAATGGGCATTCACAAGCAAAGCGACAAAAAGAAATTGCCAATGACTCGCGAAAAAGATTATAACAATAAGAGCCCGCGTATTGGATTGGTATGATTTTTCGATTCACATTTTCACGCACAAATCCGCATTTTCTTACATCTCTTCCCATTTCTGGCACTAAAATGAGTGGTCCGATCGCAAGTTAAAGTTCTTTCAATGCGAATGCGGATGCTTGCGACCGGACTTCCCGCTCCACCAAACGACGACTGTACGTGACAGATATGAGATCCGCGCGTGCTAATGTGATTTCACCCTAAAGACCTGCTTCATCTCACAAAAATGCCGGCTTGAGTCCCAGCTGTGGGAACTTAATAGACTGATCATGTGTCATCAATGGTGATCTTTCTTGTAATTTCTCACCCGTTCCCTAGGTGTCTTCAGACGAAGAGGAGCCGTGCGTGCCGCAGTTCGACCGCAGTACGAAGCCGCAGAAAGTGGCGCCCTCTAGTGAACTGCATCAGAGGGACTTCCAGCCTGTTTGGGGAGATGTGGTACGTGTAAGTTGTATTATCTAGTAGTTTTTACCCGACTGCGCTACGCAAAGGAAGGTAATGTGTTTATTAAATTAATGAAGTAACTTGTTCAAATTGGCATATTTGATTCGGTAGTATTTATTGTACAATAAATCCGGCCCGCAGCAATTTATTCAGGGCGGAAGGGACCACCGTCGCACTAACGGTTACTATTTATTCAGAATTTACCACTTCTATAGAATTTTTTCATCGAGAGAAACCTTTTTTTTTTTTAAACCGGTTTTGACTGTGTAGGTATTGCAGTTTTTTAGGAAACAACAGTTTTATTTCCACCCTGTATACTATTTTAGGACGCCGTTCATATCCTTTCGTATCGACGCGACGAACGCGCTCTCATACGTTGTGTACGGATAAACCGTCGAACGCCCCGTCGATCAATTGGTCTCGACTCTTATCCGATGTACAAAGATCTAACGGCCAGACTTACCTTACCACTTACCCACGAACTAGCAACACCGTCTGAGGTCGTGGACGGGAAGGCGAAAACATTCGGTTCTTGATGTAGCCATTTAATTTTAGTACTTGTACGCTCCGGGGTTGGAAAATATCTCTTACTGCTACGATATTAAGATCAATGCCAAATTGTACCTGATGTGCGGTTCGAATTCAAGTGACTTTAACCTTTTGACCACCGTAGTCACATATACGTGACAAGCACGCGCGTGCCCTGAAAATATGTGACAAGATGGTAGGTAAAATTGTGACTTGGCGTGGAGGGCACGCCCGTGCGTTTATGCTCTGGCGGTTAAAAGGTTAAACTTTCCCGATGAACTACATAATTCGTTACTCTTCAAATGTGTGAAAATACAGATATTTCTTCAACAATTACACATTGGATCACTAAGACAGGCGGTGTCATATTTTTGAAATACTATTAAAACGTAATTGTAACTAACAAACTTGTCTAAATATCTTTCGTTATTTAATGAAGTATAATTAAAAGCATACATAGAAAACTAGGTTCATTTGATACGCTAAGCCGTTGGACGCACGCTCTTTAATATGTGACTCATTACAACGTCAGTGCATTGTTTGTGACACACAGTTGCAGCGCAAACAGTAGGGACACGTAGCTTTGACATGACATATCTATTTCTTTCTAATAAGGAATTAATAACGACTTACATTAAAAACGAATGAAAGTGCCAACCAAAAGCATTTTTCATTATCTCGATTAGACTTTATAACAAACTAATGAAAAATCAAACTAATGTTTGAAAACAGGCAGAGATAGGATCTTATAACGTAGTTCAATCTATATATATAAAATGGTAAACTGACTGACTCACTGACTGGGTGATATATAAACACACAGCCCAAACAGCTGGTCCTAGAGACATGAAACTTGGAAATTGTGTTCTTTGTGAAGAGTAAGTATCCACTAAGAAAGGATTTTTGGGAATTCCACCCCCGAAGTCGTAAAAAGGGGGATGATAGTAAGTAATCGGATATTTTCCGACGTCTAGGCGGGCAAGGCCACGGGCAAGAGCTAGTCAGCTATAAGACTTTCACAAATGTATCTGGATCGCTTGTCTATTTAATTGCTTACTGTGATTATGAGAGTAATAGATAGCGCATCTGTGTCTGAGCAAACAATTGATCAGTATAGTATCTCCCGTGTCTATGGCTAGTCTCCACAAAATGTCCGCCATGGTCGAAAATTGTTCGGTATTCAGGTGCAGTTGGGCTGGAATCCGACCTCAAAATAGTAGGCCGCTGATGAGCTTGCTAACGGTAGAACACTTCTTTGACCGATGTTTCACAGTTGTGTATATCGAATCCTTTAATTCTTCTCACAAATCTTCGCTTAGTTCCTCTACTGCACCAAATGCACTGCTAGGCGTGGGCTGACGAGCATCGCAGTCAAGGCAAGGAATCCCACCGCGTGCGCTAATCCGCCTAACTACCGCAAACGTGCCGCCATTACACGCTCATCAATAATAATAAACATGGGTGGGACACTCATTTGCATTTAAAAATATATAAAATAACAATACGATAGTATTCTGCGATAGGGGTAGACTGAGGAGCATAGCACTCGTTTTGGCAGTTACACTTGATTGGCCTAGCCTATTACTATTGAAAAAAATTAATGAATAAACCCAACAAGTTTAATCTCGAAATAGAAATTTGGGACCCACAGTCAGATGTTCGGTGTCGGTTTAATAACAGGTGTATGACACATCTGAGCAATGGCGCGAGCGGCCTATGACTAAACAATAACAGGTAGTCAATGACCCGAAAGTCTGACAACCAGTCTTACCAAGGGGTATCGTATTACCCAGTACTAACTGGGTTGTGGGGGTCAGATAGGCAGTCGCTCCATGTAAAATCAACTGCATTCGGTTAGACTGGAAGCCGACCCCAACATAGTTGGGAAAGGCTAGGCAGATGATGATGACACATCTCGGCTTTGTCTTTGGAAGGACAATGCATACTGTCTCCAGTATTACAAATGCTCACAGGCGACAGTGACAACTTACCATCAAGTGCCCGCATGATGGCTAGTTATCAAACTAAACTTCGTGCCGCCTTTCTGCTTGCCTCCTCTTCCCAAAAACCATCACTTACCCCTACCGCACGTCATAACTGAGTCGCTAAACACGTCAAGACAAACGTGACACAAGTCGTGACCCGCTAATCCGCCCAAAGCGCAACATTCGATGTTCTCACATGACTTGGCGCATGAATAGGAACTCGAATTAAGGAGCTCGTACGAAGAAGTACTACGACCACTGGTTCTTCTAAGGAGCTTTGCTGTGTGTGTTTTAAGAGAACTGGTGTGATTGGAACTGCGAGCATTTGTTTACCTCTTTTCTTGCCGATATTTAAAGGCAGCGGTTATCATAAAGGTTATCGGTGTATTTAAAACACATGAGACACTTCAGCTTTGCCTTTGGGTTAGCAATGCACCCGTGAAGCATCTGGTATTGACGATGTCCATAGTCGTCGGTGACCTCTTACCATTTCATGAAAGCCCATAGCGACTTGCTGACTTGTTTGTAATATCACAGGAATCTCATAAGAAACATCTTTCTTGAAGGCATTCAAAAAGTACTAGTAATCGTCCTAATTTTAGTACCAATGGACTTCTGAATTTTCGCGGCAAACGAATCACAAAGTCCCAGCATAGCACGTCGAGACAAACATGACACGTTGACCTGCTCACACATTCACAAACATACACAATTACTCACACACACACGCACATACTCACACTCTCACACATATGTATATTTATCTAATTATACTTGATATGGAAGAGCGGAGTCTCCCAATACAGGCATTACTTGCTTAAAGGGAGGCTTCTATCACTAATTCTGTTGTAATATATTGAAGAAATAAATGATTTTGATTTTTTGATTGATTTTGACCTGCTAAGCCCGCCAAAACACCGGACACTCCATACAAAGGAGCTCGTCCAGCGAAATACTACCAACAAAGTTACTTCAAGAGCTAACAACCGTTGTGTTCGCTGTGATCTGGTTGAAGGGTGCTTGTTTAATTAGCACATTGCACATTTCAGCCTTCTGTATGGGATGGCAATTGCATTGTCTGTGATGTTGCTGATATCTCCATCGGCGGCGGTGACCATTTACCTAGCCTGTCATTACCAAGCAAGCACGTCCCTATGCCTATCTTGCAGGACTCTGAACAAAACTCATTTCCTTCAAATAGGCTGATAATCAGCACTTTTTAACGACAAAAAATCATAAGACTGTTCTCCAAAAACCACTCCGTCACTTCTTCCTAGTGTTTTAGCTGGGGAGGAAGAAGTGTCTGGAAGACACATCAGTTACACCTCAACACGTCAAGACAAACGTGACACGTTGACCCGCAAAGCCTGCCAAAACGCCGCTCATTCGATATGCTCACATGGCCCGTCGCGTGCATGCGTGTGTCTTGTACGGCTTCACAGCCACTCCAAATATTTGTAAGATTACTTGCTAGTGAACTTCACATGTTTGTTAAGCTGTCACTAATTGATTAGTTATGGAGTGATGTTTCGTTTGGATTCCTTGTCCAGTATGACCCTGTTACTCGACGTCTTGAAAGACGCTATTAGTAACATAAACAAATAAATCGAGGAGTGGCTTTCTTTCTGAAACTTGTCATGAGGTGGTCAAAACATTCAAAAAATTTACTAATAAATTCCATTTGTCATTTGAGTCCAGTTAATGATATCAAACTCACTCCTTTTTTTGTATTCTGGGGGAACCTTTAAATGGCGGCCGGTCTTTGGGGATTAGACGGAAGTTTGTAATATTTATACCTCAATAACGGGGTCGCATATTTTTTTGGCGAATTGTGAGTGTAACACTTTTGCTGACACCTCTGAATACAAGCGTTCTGCGATTCTGTTATGTTTAAACAGCTTAACTAAAGCCCCTATTTATATTTCCAGTTGAACTTTAAAACTCAATTTATCAACAGCCTCCTCTTATAGTGACTTATACACGTGCAATGTATTAAGAACCGTCTCTTAGTACAAAATAAACTTGAACTCTAACCTTTGAAGCCAGCTCCACAGTTTGTGGTGTAAATTCACGTATACCTTCAATTATGATGCCTTGAAATAATAACTGAAAGATTTATTGTGCATTGTGTTAGGTAATTGGGTAATTTGAACAGGTTAATTAGACAAACTATGCTGATGTACGTAGGTACTTGCGTCAAATTATCTTGCATTGACGAGGATGATTGACGGAAAATGTTAGCTCTGACACCAACGTTGACGTACAACTGGTTCCTGATAACTACAGTCGTTTATTTAAAAGTACAAAGAACCCTATAATATACTGATACTGTTAGCCTGCGTCATCCCTCTGCTGGGCAAAGGCCTCTCCCCATGACTTCCAGTTGCTGTGATCCAGGGCTAATGTGGGCCACTGGTCGTTTGTTTTGTCCAGCTCGTCCCGCCATCTTCTACGAGGTCAGCCGCGACGCCTTCTGGCTGTGTCAGGGCTCCAGAAATCGGTTATTTTGGCCTACAGCTCATTGGGCATGCGGCAGATGTGGCCAGTCCAGTCCCACTTCAGTCTATAATATGGCCGAGTTTAACAACTTTTTCTTCCACTTTAACCTTTTGACCGCCATAGTCATATATACGTGACAAGCAAGCGCGTGCCCTGTACGCCAAACTACACAAATATGTGACAAAATGGTAGGTGAAATTGTGGCTTGGCGTGGAGGGCACGCGCGTGCGTTTATGCTCTGGCGGTCAAAAGGTTAATGTAACAATTAAATGGTTAACGATTCGCCCCTTTTACCCATTTCACATTTTCCATACTCCACCTTTAATGCTGTTATGAGGCATCATCTTCCCTAGCCTTTTACAAACTATGTTTGAGTCAGCTTCCCGTCTAACGAGTGCATCTGAACACCAGAATTTTACATGGGGCGACTGTCTATCTGATCTCCACAACCCTGTTATTGGTTAACACGATATTATCTCTTGGTAGGGTTGTCAGAATTTCGGGCTTCAGACTAACGATGATCGTAAGATTTGCAAATGATTACCAGGACCAACGTGCAACGGCTCAACGTGCTTTCTGTCACCAACCTCGGGAAGACCGTTCTACTGTTAATAATAGTTAGCTACGAGCGCCCCTTTCTTTGTCTTGTGAGTAATTTATACAATATCAAAAAAAAGCTCCCCCCACATTAATAATTATGTAATTAGGACTAAATAACTAACGCCGATTAATTAGTCCGTCTACCGAGCCCCTAGGTAGAACAATAAATTCCAGTCAGCATGATTAATGTGCTAACGGGCACCGCAATATGTATGCGATTTAAATAATAGTGCCGACCTCGACTTTGTTGGAAATTCGACTATTACATTATTATAATAGGTGCAGGAATGGGGCAGTTAAAGGTAACTGTTATAGGTCAGTCTTATTATTAAAGGTTACCGTTTTTCGTGAAGCAAGGTGTCGTAAAGTTTGCATATAATTATTATTTTCGTGGGTGAAATTCTTTACTACTAACCAATCAACTAGTAAAAAGAACAGAATCTGAAAATTTCTTTTAAAACTTGATGTGTGACCAGGTAACTAGCATTAGACTCGCACCCATGAGACATAACATATGACTCAGTCTTAACGTTCTGACTGCCACGTGGTATCGTATTACGCTCCATGTAAAATAATGGTATTCAGCTGCATCCGGTAAGACTAGAAGCCGACCACAATATAGTTGGGAAAAGGCTATGCAGGTAATAGGCCTCTCTGTGAAAGGCAGCGGGTAATAATCCACCAAGCGGGCCCAGTAAGGGTTAAAGATGACCCCCACTTTGATGTGGAATGACAGCCGGGACCAACGGCTAAACGTGCCTTCCGAAGTACGGCGGAAACTCGGTATGAATGGGTGGTCATCCATCCACAGACTAACCTAGGCAAACGCGGCTTAACCTGAAAATCGATCCGAGCGGCCGTTATTATTTAGCCACGAGCTCCTCAGTCTACTGCCTACACTTTCCATATTATAAAGCCGTCGTGATTTTCTCATAAAAGTTCAATAGTCACACGCCATTCGCGTTAACTGACCAGCGTCAACAGATCGCGTGACAGTTTGACGTGCATGGAAGTCTGTACGTAATATATAATCCCTTCCTAGGCGATACCCACGTGGCGCACGCGAAGAGCACGGCTTATTAGCTACTCACTTATTAAGTAGCTGAAGACCACATCACTGTAAATTGCCTTCACTTTCTACTGCAATGTTAAATAATTAAATTAAATGCCCCTTTGGGGCTTGTGGCTATTTAGCCACTTTGAAGATCGATCAATAATATATCGACCTTATTGATTGATCTTCAAAGTGTTTGAGTTGTGAAGGTCAGACTGTCGTTCCATGTTAAATGATGGTTCTGCTGCTGCTGGTATATGCACCCGGTTGAACTGGAAGCCCTTACATAGTAGGGAACAGTCCCTTGCAAAGACTATTACAGAAAAGTGGATCCAAGACAGTTAAAATGTTTGTCTCGGGGCTCTTCTGGTGGTCGCCACTGTTGATTCTGGCTTTCAGGAGTTGCAATGGTTTATGCACAGTGTTTGGCTTGTCCCAAAAAAGAAAGAAAAAAGTACCTAGGACAAATTCAATTCAATTCAATTTATTCAGGAAACAATTCACTTTGTGTTTGAAATTATAATACTATAAATTAAAAATAATAATAAAATCACAATTATAAAACTAACACATTCATGGTACATACAAAAAACACAAAAAAAAAAACATAAAAACAAAAAATACAAAAAAAAAAAAATAATACATATAAATAAAAAACACAAAAACATACGAAAATAATACGAAAATAAAATAAAATTCAAAGGTCAGGTAGATGATGATGACAAGGATTAAGAATCAACTTTGTCGCAACAAAAGATACGTAACCAGTCGTTAATGTTCCTGTTGGACTAGGCTTTCTATTAATTCTTAATTTCACCAAAAATCACCAATCACTAAGAAAATCAACACAAGGCTTACTACTAACCTAACCTAAACCAGGTGTAGATTCCCGTGACTTAGAAGTCTGATTTCCAGTAGCACACAAAGCCATCTTTATAAAGGTAGACTTTATCCACCTTATGAGACTGTGCGGGATAGTTGTCGTTCATTAATTTATTTGATTGACTCTAAGATATACCATTTATCTAATGAAATACACTCACAGATTGACCCGAGATGGCGACGTAATCACGAAGATTACTCAAAAGTGCTTGTTGCCTAGTAACGTAAGAGTCAATAACTTAGGTTTTTGTTTGTAAAACCGCAATATTTCAAAAAATACATTCGTAGGTATTTATATCTACCCATATTTTTCTAGACGAAATCTTTCCAGAAAGGTTTGTTGTTCGCCGGTCGTGCCCTGTGCACACAGACCCCATCAATCACGCGAATGTATTGTTAAGCAAACAGTGTACACGCGTCTTTTTTATGCATATACTCACACGAAAGAAATGTGGACAGTCTAGGATATTCGTTGAAAAATATAAGATCTTATATATTCTTGCGCTAAAATATTTGTGTGGTTCGGAATTTCTCTCGATCCATATATTACATGAAACTTTCATTGCTAAAGTGTATCATATTCATAACTTTCAGTTTTAGCTTTCTCGTCATCTCGACGCTGGAAATTGTTCGGCATTAGCAACAAAAATTGAGACTTCTCATTTCTCTGGCCTTTTCTTAAACTGTATAGACATTTTGTAGTTAAATAATACTTAAATGTGTAAAATAAAAATCTCCCTGTATTGCATTATTAATTTAGCAAGGCAAATATTAACAAGACTATGGAAACTTTCATAAGATTTCTTGTTGTTTTGCACAATATAGTCGCAATGTTATACATCATTTCTCCAGCTTTGCATACTAATCATAATTTCATAAACAGGCCTAACCGAGCTAATACTAAAGACACTAAACTTAAAAACATTTACAAAACACAACGTACAACTTACCCGTACATAGACATATATACTTAACTAAAAATACTGAAGACAGCCACCCTACACCCCATCCCTTACCTCCGACAGAAAGTGAACACGTAAACTCAGTTCGTACTCGACTATGCTCACGACTACACGTGAGCAGCGGGCGAAAAAATATTTAAACAAACATAAAAAATAAATAAACGAAAGTGAAAAACAAAATAAACGAAAACAGTTTTGTTAAAGAACGTGTTGTGAGTAATGCTCCCGTCAATTTTATCTACGTTGTTCATGTTATATTTGTTAGTATTACTTATTCTAGTTTTTCCTTTGTCTAGATATACTAAATCAAGCCTTTTGTTTGGGTATGATAATTGAGTTTATTTAATTAGGTATTCTTTGAAGTTCAATGACTTGGTAAAATATACATTAGAAGTGTTTTTGTGATTGTATTGTTCAGTTTTTTGTGCATCGTTGAAAATATACTTTAATCTTGTTTGAATAATGTGTTTACTGAAATATTTTACAATCGCGTAAAAGAAGGAAGGTTTAATTTTGATAAAACAACTTTAAACACACAGTGTAAAATAAAATTAACATACAACGATGAACTGCAATGTCAGTTGCTTTAATTAAAGCTAAAAGTCAATAATCTTATGATAAATAGGACTTTGAAAACCAATAAACACAACAGTGTTGAGAAAATAATGTTTTAATCAAAAACACCAAAAAGGTCTGACGACGTGAAAACAGAAAATTCATTACCCAATAGTGCGATAGACCGACAAGAAAAAGCTTTGCAGTATCTCAATACTGCAATAAACCAACAACAAGAACCCACGTCAAACCAACTTCAGCTCTAACTCATCTAACTCTTAAGCCCTAAAATACCGTGCAAGAAGGAAGACCACGCTGCGATAGCGCTCACGAAGGGCAGTACTATCTTCAAGATTCTGCGGTACGAGCGGCGATGCATCCCGCTGGACACGGCCAACATGGTGCTCAAGGTCAAAGTCCGGCTCAAGTACTCACAGAATCATATCGTTTGGCTGTTTAAACGTGTAAGTTGTGTTTTTGGATAGAAATAAGACATTTTGCGATTTTCCTTAAGATTACTTATAACAACATAACATCACGCCTGAAATCCCAGAAGGGTTAGACAGAGGTGTGTGTCGCCATTTCCTCAGTCATGTTTAGGGGGCGAGCATATTGCCATCACCCAATTGAAACTCCAGTCTGTTATTGAGAAATTCCTAATGTAAACACCCAACGAGACTTACTATTCCTCCTTCCGGTAATCGAACTCGGGCAAGGACGGCAGTCGCATTCCCCATGACTACACTACCGAGGCATTCAGATTTATAAATGTTAAGTATAAGTTTGTAAGAATAAAAATAAATACCACAGATATACCTTGAAGCACAATAGCTCCCGCGCATTAGATTAGAACTGATCTTACTTTATCGAAACCTCTTCCTTTCTCAAGCTTTCTTTAGCCTGCTTAAAAAAATCCTTAAAAACAAATGAGCAGCCTATTTTTTTCAAATGGAAAAGATGCGTTGAAATAAGAAAAAAAACATCAATATAATAAAAAAAAACAATTTTTTTTTCCTCAAATCCAAGCTTATTACTTCTATGAAAACATTTCTCTAATAATCTTATACTTTTACCCTACATTGCCCTCTCAACACTACGTTTTAATTTAAGAAGTTACAAACAAATGGCATATCACACTAATAAAAAGTCGTAAACCGACATGAAACTTGTTATACGTCATCAAGAAACTGCACCGACCTTTTCAAATATTCACGACTACTACCAATCAAGTTGTCGGGTCTATATTAGGACCGCTCACACACCCATTTGATGCTAGGGTGACCATACTTTGTTATTGATTCGGACGTGTCCGGATTTTTTACCGACCACCCGGACTTTTCATTTGAGTGCCTCGTTGTTCTAGCGGTCGTGGGTTCGATTCCTAGAGCGGGAAAGTGTTATTGGGTTTTTCATCTGGAATTTTTTAGTAGCAGTCACGGTATCTGGATTCGTTCCCGGTCAACGGCAATAGGCTCGCTGTTTTACTCTTCGCAGATTACAGGCGTGATACAACAAATTATTTTCTATAGATTATGATTTTTTTCGAAAATATTGGTAAAAAATTAGCTGCCTTGTATTGCGCTAATAGTAGCAATCGTAACTGCTGGTCATAGAGTCCTGCGGGGTAATTGAATAACACACAAATGCAATGCCATTAATTTAGGCAATTCAACCACGTTCTTTACGATGTCAAGCAGACGAATTCTTCAAACATAATCTGATTGTTTGTTTGTTGGAGCTTTCCTAGATTCATAGATTAGATATTTCCTTATGAAAGTCATCTAATTTCTATGTTTTTTTTTTCCATTTCTTATTATTGATAGTTTGTAAAGCAATTGTTTGCTGGGTAGCATCACCCTCTAGATGAATGCAGGTGACCGAAAACACTACCATTGTCCTGTGGGAAACACTAGTTGGGGTTCGAGAATTTCGGTGTCTAGAACTCCAGATTTGTTATCGAGTAATAGCAATACACACACCCTCCATATGTGGTTGAAACATAACTTGCAAAATATCAGAATACAGTACAGCTCTATCCTCGAAAAAAAGTATTAGAATATTTTTTGCAAATCTCCAGGTTTTTACGACTTTTCCGACCTAGAACTGGTTACCCTACCCTCAGTAAATTAAAGTGAGTTGAAAACTACATTGTGCGGCAGTTTCGCCGTGAACTTGCCCTTGAGAGGCGCCCTCTGACCTTACAGTGCGATAGCCATCGGTCTCGCCGCAATGTGTCTTTATTTATATGTTATATGGCAGGGAAATGACCAGCACGGGCTATGTGCTAATTAATGGCATATTGTATTAAGAATGTATGGCGTTTTTTGCACTTGATGAATACAGTGGCGCCGGTAGGAATCGAGTTCTATGGAACCTTTCCATAGAACTCGATTCCTACGGCTTCCCTTTGAAAAATGGCACAGTCAGTATTCTATAGACTAATAATATAATCACATTAAAGATATGTACTCCGACTTATCCCTTACAAAAATTTACCCTTCACTACTGATGAATATTTTGTTTAGTTCGTAAGGTATTCTTAAACGAAGGTTCAGCTAGGTTCGATAAACTCGATGGCGATTGAGTCACCGGTATTCATCAAGAGGATGATGCTACCCATCATATTAAACAACCTCTGCTATTAAACTCATACCTGATTCGTAAAAAAAGACTAGTAGATTCACACCTCCTTGGCTAAACCGCCTCGCTGTATTTGACACGTGTTACTCGCGCGCTCGATCAGATAACTTTGTTAAATCATTAACTCTACTGAGAGTTAAATTCTTTTAAAAGTTAAATTAAATTAGCTGGCGCAACTTTACAGACGGGATGGTTAACGATATCTAAACACGATAAAACTTGGGGTTAACGATCGCACGTAGTGTAATAACTTAAAAATCTAAAAAAGTTATTCCTTGCATAAACTTCACTTTTTTCATTAATTTTAGTTTAATTGTCGGCGTAGTTTCGCTAACTAATTGAATTTGATATGAATATCTCTCCTTGTATATGAAGATCTCAGCAACAGGGCGTCAAAGTTTTATAAGTTTAGCGGTAATAAATTGGTTGGCACTCAACCAAGCTTTTAAAGGCTTGCATTACCGTGCGTTTGGTCCCTTTTAGCTATTGTCATCACGGATGTAAACACATTAGTTCTTTTAACGGTAACCTGAATATGTGTGAGTTTATACAAGAACATTCTAAAAAGCGTGCAAAATTTTCCACCAGTTTATAATTGGAACGATAGATCAGATTTCAGCCAATAAAGGTGAAGCAACAAGATCCCGTAAGTTTTCATAACAAAAAAGGGGAATCTGAGATATATGTATACATTGCTTTTGGGTTGACTTTGTTCTTCAACAAATAACAAATACTGCCAAATCGAATGTACCAACTAGAACAAGTGTCAACTTTATAAATAACTTGCTTCTGAACTTTGCTAAGTTAATTCATGCTGACTGACTGTACCCTGTAACTAACCAAGCTGTTCTACACAGGGTCGGGGGCTAACGGGCCTAAAGAACCTGGGCAACACGTGCTACATGAACTCGATCATCCAGTGCCTCAACAACACCGCCATACTCGTCACCTACTTCTGCAACGGACAGTACCTGGAACATGTCAACAGGTATAGCTTATTAGTATTCCACTACATTTATTTATACTAACATCTCAATATCATGTTTGGTGGGAGATATTTTTTTGTCATGATATTGATAGATCCATATTTTTCGTTTTGCAATATTGCATTGCATGAAAGAACATTAAAACACACGAGAACGGTACAAATTGGGGTTATCGATTGTTCACAAGCATCCCAGGTACCGCATCTGAAGATAAGTGGGCATCACTGTCGAAATATCTCATGTGCATCGTCACGTGAGATATTTCGACCTTTAACCTTCATTTACCTACCCTTCAAATCGCCCAGGACTTTGTAATACTAATTTGATTAAAATGAGTGTCCAAAAGAACATCCACTTCTGAACTCAGGGCTTCCCAATCACTGTAACAAGTAGTCCTGAGGTTTTAACATCCCGCAGCATTCACAAAGTCATCTTCACATATTTTGGAGCCCCACGAACGCTGCGCCTTCCGCTATGAAAGTTACAAGTTGTGTTGATTGTCCGCAGGTCCCACAGCACTCGCGGCGCGATAGCAGAAGAGTTGGCGGCGGTGGTGCGTGCGCTGTGGTCCGGACAGTACCGGTTCATCGCCACCAGGGACCTCCGGGTACGTATCTCATAACTAGATCATATCCTCTTGCGTATGAAGCTTGTCTTGTGTTTTCGGTCTCACGTTTTAAGTTGGGAAATCTTTATTTTTTCGTAATAAAACAACACGAGACTTCTTCCGGCCTCGAATTTAAATTCTGAAATTGGTAGTATAGAAATCTACAAACATTTTGTTTTAACTAAACATAACCTATTTAATGAGTGGGAATACAACTATCTATAATGTTACAAATGAGGTCAAATTCATGACCACTTGTTTGTAACACCGATGAGGCTGGGATGGGCTGTCTTCGATGTTTTCACCTATTTTTGTGTCCAGAACGAGGTTGGCAAGCACCAGCGCGCATTCCGTGGCTGTGAGCAGCAGGACTCGCACGAGTTCCTCACCATCCTCATGGACTGGCTGCATCTCGACCTGCAGTTCAGCATTAACGTGCCACCGCACAAGGTAGGCAGTTCTCGAGGATTACTGGCTAGGAGACCTAATTCTCAGATCTTCTTCTTGTAAAAGTCTGTAGATATATCCTCAAAACTATTGCTCCCTGTTTAGTTTTCATAGTTAACACCAGTGCTGCAGTATAGACCAAATCCTTACGGGTCACACTGATTGTAAAGAACCCAACAATTATAGGCTTCTGTCAATGCTGCTGGTTCTCAGCAAGGTTTTCAAAAAGTTAATGTCCAATCAAATATTTACGTCAGTTTAATAAAGACCTCATCGCAAAGGGAGTTGTACAACTGTCGCCAGTGTCACCTTAATAAAGAAAAGAATTTACTGTAAGGCGTTCGATTGCGTAAACTATGACACATTTCTACTGAAACTGGATCACTATGGGATTAAAAATATAGCTCTTGACTTGTTAACATCTTACCGAAATGATAGACAGGTTAAAGTTCCGGTAAACGGTATAAACTCATTATGGTCTGAAATGACAGTGGGTGTTCCTCAAGGTTAGATATTGAGTTCATTTCTCTTTTTAGTTTACATACATTATTAGCCCCAATTACTTCAAAAACAGTCAAAGATGGTATTATTGCAGATAATAAACGACATGAATGACTCATTTATTCTAAACAATATGGTACCTACCAAATTAAAAATATAAGTTTCATTCACTTTACCAAATGTATGAATTACAGGTGTAATGTTATCCTAAAGCCTGACGTTTAGTATAACACAAAACTCTTTCGTTTACAGGACAGTCTCGCGCCCTCGGAGAAGGCATGGCACGAGTACACCAAGTCCAAGGAGAGTCTCATCCTCCGCCTGTTCTACGGGCAGATCAAGTCGACCGTCCGGTGCACCGTCTGCGGCAAGCAGAGTGTGACCTACGAGTCGTTCTCCAACCTGTCGCTCGAGCTGCCGGCTAATGCTAATAGGTGCACGTTGAGTGTGAGTTATGCCAGTAAATTATTACTTGAAATCATCATCATTGAACTTTAATCGTTGTACATAAGTTTTACTTTAGAACCAAAACTGAAATCGTGTTAAAAAAATCAGTTGCTCCAAACATACTGTCGTTGTGAAGTTACGCAAAATCATTAAGTTTTTTTTATGTCGTCCTATTGATTAGTCTGCAACCATAACAAATAAAACACTTATTTTTCGTCCACAGGACTGCCTAAAACTGTACCTAAACGGCGAAACAATACCCGGTTGGAACTGTCCTAACTGCAAGGAAAAACGAGACGCCGTGAAAAAACTAGATATTTCCCGTCTACCACCAGTCTTAGTCATACACTTCAAGCGATTTTACGTCGATCCTAAAGAGTATATGTGTAATGCATATAGGAAGAAGCAGACGTATATAGATTTTCCTCTAGAAGAGTTGGATATGGGGCAGTTTGCACTGAACTGTCCGAGCAATCACTCGTATAACCTTTATGCGGTGTCTAATCACTATGGGTCGATGGAAGGAGGACATTATACGGCGTATTGTAAGAGCAGCGTTTATGGGAAGTGAGTATAATTTTTTTTTTTATTTGTTTAAAGATTTATGGGAGTGGCCACGCTTTTCTACTTGGCTTATGAATATGTGTGGTGTGCCTTTTTCATAAACTATTAGAGTCATTCTGAGGAATATTATTCTAATTTAATGGTGATCTAATTTTCGTCCGTAAACATATACTCTTGTTGAACGAGTTAACTTAAGTCGAAATAAAATAAACAGGTTTTTTGCATCTGTAATCTTTGTTTAAGTTTATTTCTGATACATACCTTGACAATATCTTACTTCAGAAAAGTACCTTTAGATCTGTAGCTCAACAGACAGATGTGTTGCTGGGGTGTTTGTTCCGCCACTTTCTCTTTTTAACTAAAACTCTGGGAAGTGGTGATGGGCGGCTGCTTTGGGGGACTGCCTCATGTAATTTTATCGTTGATTCTCTTATAAAAAAAGCTGATTCTCAGCTAAATTTAAATAAATAACTATGGAATTTGATCTAACATCTAATCCACCTCCTCAGATGGTACAAATACGACGACCACGTGGTGACAGAAATCTCATCAACCGAGGTAAAGTCGAGCGCAGCGTACATCCTGTTCTACACGTCGTGCGGAACGCAGCGCGCGTCGTGATGCGCGTCGTCGCTGCACAAGCGCAAGTACTCGGACATTACCCAATATTTCTGTGCTTGACTGTACCAGTGCCACTGCCCCGGGATGTGACTTTGACATGGTACGAGAGAAATCTTAAGTGCGGCGTGTGGTGAACGTTTCAGACTTCAGTGACATGGATAGTAGCGTTGTAACAATATTTATATTATAGTAATACTTGGCTATTGGCTCGACCCCTGGGATGGAACGTAACTAGAGATATGTGGCTGTACCTACTGTAGGTACATCTCTGCTTTACCCCTTGGGGACAGGCGCTATGTTATGTAACAATATACTCCCGGCTGCGGCGGCAATGAGATTGGCCAGAGATAAGTCTACGCAGGAGATATTTATGTATTGCAATATAATCCACTAATGTTAAACGATGATTAGATGTCGAATTTAGTAAGATTTGGATATCGATTGGTAAAAGACATCTGCCTATTTGTATGTTTATTGTAATGTAAAAGACATGGACGATTATATTTATGATATAAAGGGTGTTTAGAATCCACTGCAAACGATGGAAGCCAAACTTTTGTTAGTGTTTGTATCTCAACCCGAAACAGCTGATCGGATATGGTTAAAATTAGATAAAATTAAATAGTAGCAGTAGAATGTATCTATGATGAGCGCACTAATGAATAATATAGACGGACTGCAAGCCGACCCCAGCATAGTTGGGATGGTAGAATTCGCTATCGAAATACACATACAAAACTCGGTTTCAGTGGATTCTTAACCAAGACTTATAGGATCCATTGTATGTGCAGTATCCAGTCGTAAATATGGCATATCGGGTTTTGAAAACCTTTTCTGTCGCTCATACCTGTTGTCTCTTTCTAAACCACAATGCGTCATATTTACAACCTAGTACTGTATTATTTTAATATATAACTATAACAAATCTACATGTATGTCCTTTCAAATATTGTCTATCTATAAACAATGAAGGTTTCATTCAAAAAATATCACAATTATAATGGTTTTTAAAAAAAACCATGAAGCAAGCTTATAGATTTAATAATATGATTGATGTATAAACTATGCCTTGTACAAATAGCTTTTCCATGTTGCGATTACATAGGGTTAATATTTCATTAATTTATTGTAATATTTTTAGTTTTTTTTTTCTTTTTAATGTCGCAGTTGTTTTTTAAAGGCAGTTATTTCAGTATGTTGTATAATATGTATGTACCTTCAGAAGTGGCAACTGATTATTTTTGAACTTACAACTTTACTTACCCGAATTGGACAAAGCCCAATAAGAGGTAATGTGTTTCACATCAAATAAATCAGTCTTGTATAAAACCATAGTGGCAGTAGTTACTGCCTACCCTCAATAAGAACAAGGCGTGAGTTTATATGTATAAATTATATAATTTTATTTTCTGACACATTTCCATGAAGTAACATTAACTTTAAAAAATAATTGCGACATTTTTCCGCGGCTGAAGTACATTGTACAGTCAGCAAAAAAATAAAATTGTATACCAGAATATTGCCTGGAATTTAGGCTAACTGTACATGTCAACAATGACATTGACAGACGTCAATCGGCGTCGCAAGAGTGAATGATATTCGTGAGTGAACACTTAATGTTTATGAATGAAAGACTGAACATGATTGGTATTGTACATGACTTGCAATGTACTGGCGATTTACTTGTGCAATTAGAAAACAGCTAATTTTAATTATTATGACAGGGTTTTATGCTAACTATTTTCTAATATACTTGTAGCCTGAAGTTTTAGAGATTGGAGAAGATTTTTTAGTATATTTTCATAAGCGTGGGTATAGTCAAGCTCGTAATTGCTATAACATCCTAAAATTTAAATGTCACATGCACGTCAAAGTTTAGTTATTTGTCTCTGATCCATTTATTTTCAGGCTACTTTGGCCCATAGATTTACAGGGTGTAAATGGACCCTTCACGAAGCCGTCAACCACGCATTCTGTACATCAAACTAAGTAACTTTACGCAAAAATTATTATTGGGAAATGACTGTTTTTTTTTTTTGGGTGAAAAATCAGGTTTTACGGTGGGACTCAATGTAACGCATTCAAAACGTGCTGATGAATGGATTGAATAGTATGGAGTTCGTGGAGGTGTTTAAAACAAAGTTACTACATTAAAACATGTATTTAAAAAAAAAAAAGTTGAATCTTTGACCCCCAATATCTCCGTAACTAGAAGGTTCTCAGGTATGGTCTAGAATAAAAAAAATATTGCAATGACGGGGAAAACAAGTGCCTTTCGGCTTCGTTAAGGGTCTTGTTACTCCCTTTATACCTTACAGACTAACATACATAATTAAAACTATGAAAATATGTTATTAAACAATGATGAAAGCCCTTGTCCCTAGGGTCCTTAGTATAGAAGTAAAATTGAAAGTGGAAATAAGGAGTGAAATAATAACAGTGAGGTTAACCTAACTTAAGACTACCTTTTTCTTGACTCATGCCTTCCTTGTTCTCTTCTTTACGAGCTCATCAGTATCCGATTCAGGGTCGGTTTCGCTTTCTGATGTGTCGGTGTCCTCTTCCCTCCTATTCCTCTTACGTTTTTCTCCTTTGAGTATGGACTCTATCACTGCTGGATCAGTGTTACACCCAACAGACTGCAGCCACTCTTTATCCTCGGCTGACAGGGTCGGCATGCTCCTTGTGCCTCTAGATATTAGCCTCTTTGCTAAGTCTATTGACCTGTCTATGATAGCCTCACTACCGAAGTAATGCTTCTGAACTCTCTTGGTCTTACGGGCCCATTGTAATGTGATGGTGTACAGGTCCGGGTAGTGGGCATGATGGATATCAGGGTGTTTTCCACTGTCCAACAGCCTACACAGGGAGAAGTTCTTTCCTTCTTTCTTAACCACCTCATCATAGATTTCCATGAATGATTTGGCATCTTGCCTTACATGTGGCAAGATTAGAGCCATGCTCCCGATAATACAAAGTCGCGAATGCTTTCGACAGATTTGAGGAAGGCCAGCTCATACACCAGCTCCAGCTGAATGTATATAGCCTTTATTGTGGGTGGAACCAGGCCTATGTTGGATCTAGTTGCTAGGTATCTCTCCATAACAAGTCTTCTTGTCCGTTTTGGAGTAAATATCCTGCTTGTGCAAGAGTACTGTATTCCAGATAGTCTGCTTCAGGCCATCCTCCAAGTAATCAGGGTCAATCAATGTTCTGTGATGCCAGGCCAGCTTTCCATCTCTTCTTTCCAACCTCTGCATTCTGGGGTGTCAGCTCTTTGACATACCCTATCATTGTGCACAAGGCAACATAGGCTGTTGCCTGACGGGTCTTAGTGTTAACATATACGTCACTGCTTGACGGGATTGTGGCCTTCATATACTCAGCCTGAGTATTATCTCCTATGTTTAGGAACCAATAGACGGAACTTGGATGTCATCTGCTTTTATGACAGTATAGTGGTTTCCTTTCAGTCCATGTCAATGAAGGCTACTACATTGGTTATAATCTTAAGTTTAGTTTTTGTTATTAACATTTCACTTCGTTAAAATAAGGTTTCTGTTGTCGGAGGTACAGTAGGTATCCAAGATCTGTTGGAATGTATGAATGAAGCTTCAATTTACATTTATAAATTATTGTCAAAATGGGTAAAGCAATTACGAGATCGTCTATAACGTGGGACGTACGTTGGCGTTGACGTCACGTGTATATTTTGACGGATGCTTAAGCAGACTATTATTATTCTTGCTCCTCTGCTCGGTTTCGTAGATGTTTATTTTAACAATGATCTTCGACTTATTGCACAGCTAAATTGCCAGTATAAAAGTGTTAGACAATGTACGCATTATGCGACTAGAATAAACCATTTTAAAATGATGACTGTGTTTTAGCAATTTCCCTGCAATGTGGTTCTTGCTTTAAGCTTTTTACAGGCTAAGATCAATCGTATACTGCATACATTGTCTAACAAGGATTCGGCTTAGGATTTGAACACACAGCTGTAATCATGTCATTTTATTATTTTAACTTATCAAAAGTAACGAATAGCAGTGCCTAAATTATATAACAAACTTGCAACTTTCCCTTGCCGGACGAATGTGCCATTTCCGATGGTTTCCATTAAATAACACGATTTGGTCTCGAAAACATATTTTTTAGTTATAAACTGTTGTATGAACATTTGTATATAGCATACATTAATGGTTTATGTATGTAAAGGTAAATGTAAGACAAACTTTATTAAATTCTTTGTTAATATACACGTTTTCTTTTTATTTCTCTGTTCCCTCTGCAGGGACGCAGGACTGAGACATTTTAAATGAATTTCTAAAATTGTTGACATAGAGACAAGGTGATGCTAAGACATTTTAATAAGTAAAAAAAGCGGTATTTGTTTCATTATCAATGTGTTTAATCTCTTATTTCTCACCCTTTGTTATTTATTTATACAGTTACATCTAAACTATTTTATACTCAAATCAAACTGAGATGTACCCTATGGGCGCAAAGCACACGTCTATAGTTTTAAGATCACGCTCACTGCCTCGGGCGGCGTGAGTACCGAAGCTCCGCTCTGGGAGACGTGTCTCGGTTACCCCATGCCATGTACAAACAAGTTCGTGTCGACAACAATAAGGAAATTAAGGAAACTTTTCGCGCCCGTTTAAACACCTTCACCAGTTAGTTGACACAACAGTATTAAGAATTTTATTACAGTACAGCAATAATCCAAAAAATCACTTGTCATTTTGATAAACTTGTCAGTATCAGTAACCTAATAGCACCTTATCATTAGGGAAATATAGATCACGGTCTTCTGATAGTGTTGCAAAGTAACTATTAGATCTCTAGCAGCAGTGTCGATTCGGTATTTTGTGTTGTTATTCCTCTGCTATTTGCGAGTCTTGGAATTCATTAACATGTTCATTTCTATCTCCATGTCATCTTCTTCGAAGTCTTCCTCATCTTCTTCTATGTCAAATTCATTGAGTTGTTGATTGGCTGGAATTGTCAATGTTCCGTTAGTTTAATATAATTTTATAATACAAGGAGTAGGTGGAAACAATACACATGAAATTGTAAGTTCCACATTAATGAATACAGGGCAAAATTTTTCAAGTGGGCTTGGAGGTCAGACAGGCAGTCAGCTCCATGTAAAATACTGGTATTCAGCTGCACTCGGTTACACTGGCAGCCAACCACAGCATAGTTGGGAAAAGGCTAGACAGATGATTAGAGACACTACTGAATGGCATAATAGTTTTTTTTTTTCAAGTTCAATTCCTGGCTCTGAGTATTTTTAGCATGAGAATTTCAAAGGTTGATCTTTTCAACCTTAGTTTCTTAATTCAGAAAACAGTGTTAGTATCCACCAAAACCCTACGTAAAGATGATTTTTATTGCAATATTGTAAGTCTTGATATAATAAGTTTTTGGGCCTACCTTGGCCTTGTTAACAATGCAGTTTAAAACTTGGGTCTTGACCAACACCACACAAATGTAAGCAGAAACTAATAGCCTCTTTGGTCTAGTGGTCACAAAGCATGACTGCTTAGCATGAGGTCCTGGGTTTGAATCCCAAGTCAAGAGTGTTATTGGGTTTTGACGCTACTGAAAGTGCCAAACTCGTTGCCAAATATTGGGCAGACACAATTTGAGTGGTCATCGACATGCTAAGAACCATTCTATCAGGTATTTCTCAGTTGCAGTCATGGAGTCTGGAATCATGCCTGGTTGATGGCAATAGGCTCGCCCTCTATTGCATGTTACGAAAACCAATAGCCAATTATAAATAGCAGACAAAATATCACACTTACTAAACACAGAGTTGGTTACAGACAGATCTAGTTGCTCATTATTGATCATCTCATCATCAATGCCAGCCACTGGTATGTCAAACTGTGATAAAGATGTAACTATTCTATTTTCCTCCGGTGGAGCGGCCTTTTGTGGCACCTCGGAAGGCGGTGGCTGAGGAGCTGTCGTTTCAGAGGTGATTTGAGGACTGTCTGCAGCCACGTTATTGTTCACCACACCTTCATAGAGTACAGATTTTCGAAGATTATCTAAGTGAAATCTCTCGATCTGAAATTTTAATGACAACAGTTTAATTGATACGAAAAGAAAATCGGGATCCCTCAGAGATGGAAGTTCTGGCCGGATCCAGTAGTTTAATTGCGTAGCCATAACACAAAAAACAGTTTTAATTGATACGAAAAGAAAATCGGGATCCCTCAGAGATGGAAGTTCTGGCCGGATCCAGTAGTTTAATTGCGTAGCCATAACACAAAAAACAGTTTAATTGATACGAAAAGAAAATCGGGATCCCTCAGAGATGGAAGTTCTGGCCGGATCCAGTAGTTTAATTGCGTAGCCATAACACAAAAAACAGTTTAATTGATACGAAAAGAAAATCGGGATCCCTCAGAGATGGAAGTTCTGGCCGGATCCAGTAGTTTAATTGCGTAGCCATAACACAAAAAAAAATTAAAAAGTAAAATTCGCGCCTTGGATGTGGATTTGCGTAACCAGCCACGTAAATACAAATTAAAGTGAGTTAGTGACCAATGTCTACCAACATCCCTGGGAGTGTAGGAAACTGTTAACCAGTAGTTAAAGTCCATACACTAACCTGCAAACTATTTCTTTGCTGTTTCACTTTTCTCAGCGCGTTTATAATCCATTTCTCTTCAGCTAGAAGCTGTGATTCTTGGGCTATTCGCTGGCTCAGGCGCGCATTAATCTTTTGCATCATAGTTCTGACTTAAAGCGGCAACTTTTTATTTTTGACAAAATGAAAATAAAGCGATATCAACAGTTAATACACTCCAAAACAAACCTCAAGATCGTTGGTGATAATGACTTTGTAATTGACACTTGACAGACAGCTGACAGGATCACACACTACAGATTATGTAACATATTTTTAAACGTCCGGAATTTCCACAAAATGAGTATACAAACACAGTCAGAAATTATAATAAACTAATAAATTATGCTACGTAATGGGACACGTGGGAGGAGTGACATATCATCGCTACGGTGCCGTATCCGTTGGTAAGTCCGTGATAAACTTGCATTCATAAATTCCATGCATTTAAATTCTACAATAGACGTGGAACCTACAGATCAAGAGATCTAACCAACACTCATCATTATAACGAGAATATCACCCAGTCTTGTCTATGCTTGAAAAATTCCGTAAATACCGCCACCCGACAGCTTTGTTGAATTATTTTTAAATTATTTTAGTCAATATCGGTCGTCGGCACGAGTGGTCGTTAAAACTGACGAAACCCTTGCTCAATTTTTCTTTGATCAGTTTATTTTATATCAGTGGTACTTGATAGTTCTATCGTAATACAGTTTACGACAAGTGTATATTTACAATGTCTGATTACGATTCGGGTTCTGAATCCGACAGAGGGTATGAGCAGGTGTGTACTAGCGGTTCCTGCAGTAGGAACGCCGCCGCTGCTTTGCCCTTTGATCCTACGTGTATCGAGAATATAATCCTGACCATTAGCGATTCATTCGACTTCCGCGTGATTATGAGAGATGAGAGGACTAAGGGGGCCTTGCTTGTGACGACGGGGCTTGCGATAGCCGGGGGACTTATTGGTAAACATTATGGCGGGAAAATGGGGGCTGCACTAGGCGGAGCAGTTGGGGGTGCGTGCGGGCTTGGCATTGTTGGTGAGTTTGATTACAATATCTAATTATTATCAGGTTTTCATAATTCATGATTGTATGTGATGAACAAATAGATTTTCTGATTGTAGGGTAGATTTAGTCCTTTTTCCCTCAAAAATATTGTTATTTATCAGCTTCTTTAAACAAATATTTTAAAAAATAAGTAATAGCAATTAGCAGTAATTAGGTATATCTACTATTTTTTATTTATCTAGCTGAAAGTGTAATAGTTAACCAGTCACCCAACAAATGAAAGTGGGACGCTTCATGTTTTGCCAGCTGACCTTACAAAGGCTTGCATCATCAACTTTGTATTTATTACTGAAGCAATAATTTGATTTAATTAATTTCAAAATTTTTTTCCCCAAATTTTGCAACTACCCTCACAAAAATCCTAAACCATTTTTCTCTTTGTTCTAGCTGTTTCCATGAGAAGTATCTGGAAGGACATCAGGAACAAACTGTCAGAATTGTTTGACATAGTGTATGACTACCTAGCCGGCATGGGTCTGGAGGACTACCAGCGGGCAGCCATGTTCCTTACCCAGCCTGGGGACAAAACCCAGCTCGCTATGATCATCCTTAACACGGCTTCTGGTATCCTTGGCAAGAAGATTCTATCAAGCATCAGTGCTGCTTAATAATAATAATTTTCTTAAATTAATTTTCTTAGTGCCCATAGTCACATGAAATATATTGTACAGCTAATATTGAGCTTAGATATAATTTTATTACTTTCATTTGAATGAAGACAGAGTATTTAAATATAATAAATGTTGACTTCATGAATTTATGACATTTTAAATGTGACATACTTGCTAATCTTGACTAATTAATATGAATAATAATATTGTCATGTGAATTGTGATAGTAATAATAATGGAGTTCGACTTATTAGGAATTAGGTACATATCTAAAGTGCATAATATAATGGCTGGTCAATTATATAATTAGAATAAATGTTTATTGTTTATGATGATTGTTTTATTTATAAGTTAGACATAAGCGTTTTGTATAAGCATTGTATTTCTATTTTGTAAGCAATTTATAATTATGAAATAAATAGATAACTTAAATGTATGTATTATTATGTAGTATTGTAATTAAAAGATAATAAACAATGCCTCTAAATGTAATAAATAAATAGTCTTTACAATAATAGTTGTTTTTATTTAACTCAAAGTACATAAGCAGTTTTAATGCAACTTTGATGTTTTAACCTATGCCAGGTCTGCTACACAAAGTCAAGGAGAAGCCTACAGTAACACTAGCGACCGGCCCGGCTTCGCACGGCACCAGTAGCTACTTTCAGGTTGAAATCGGGGGTGGTTTCGGAGATAAGCGTAAATGAACATAGTGACACATGATTTCCAATTTTAAATTTTTCATCACGTCTGTACACAAAGGAATTAGGGTGTTTCCAACAAGCGACAAAATTCTCGAGATCTTTTTTATGCCACTGAGGACTGTATAGGATGATTTCCACCAATCGGCTCGCATCGCATCGGATTGGAAAGGATACGAACGGCTGCGGCGACGGTTCGGTGCCGTCACTTGCGAACCTGTTTCTGCGCCTGGTCACATAGTGTCATTCATACCTTGCTGACGTCATGACGTGTTCTAATTTTTGTTTCGATCCGATCGGATAGGTACGACGACAAGCGAGCGGAACCGATCGCGCGTCGCAGCATACTTTCGGTTACGATCGCATGTCGCGGAAGACGCTCACGGTCAAGCTTCTGCGCGCGGCTTGGTAATAAGAGTGTATACCTACTTTAAATACTGTGTACACGATTTAATATAATTATGTTTAAGGATTGTAAAATCCGTTCCGATCCGATACGATGCGAGCCGTTTGGTGGAAATCATCCTGTATAGTATAAAATTGTGTGCTCAGGCATCCTGGAGCACGTGTGAAGAGACGCTTCGTCGAATTTTATACTTATAAGCAATGCTGATACAGCCCTTTATTCAGTGAGATAAAAAAAGTGCGCGAGGATTTTTCCGCTTGCTGGAAATGGACAAAGCTTATTATACTATACGCAGTAATTTACAAGTACCTAGGTGCTTATTCTGGTACTTATTCAGTTATGTCATGTTACCTACAACAGTTTTATCAAACAGCTCCTCCCACTTACGTCTTGATATCGCCACCGGAAACAGGCGATACTAGCTGTACCTAATTCAGTGATTGAACGCCATCATTATCTCCAACACATCATACAATATAGGAATACTATACCTACTTGAGTTACATTTTCTGTCATAAATAAATAAGTTGCTTCCCCTCGTGCCATACACTTGAAAGGAAAAGAAAACGCTATCACTGCCCAGTAGCAGTGGTTGTCGAGGATGATACCAGCTTTTGGAAAGAATTTGCTTTCTGTAAGTATCTAATCTTCTGAGTATTTATTGTTCGGAGCTAATCTACACCACAAGGAGACATATTCAGACTCCAAAGCAGGACAGGAAACTGTAAACATGTATACAGGGCGTCATTGGTCTACTGGTCGCAAACGGTACTGAGCAAGAGGTCCAGGTTTCGATTCTTAGGTCTCTGCACTGAATTTGTGCCTAGTTGATGGGATAGGCTTGCCTCCTATTACATGGGAATATAACATAACTGGCGAAATGTGGGTGTACTATTAGTATGGACACGGTACACTTTTGCCAAACTCTTCGGGGATGACAGCGTGATTTTGTGTCATCGTTGGGAGTGTTAGGGCAATATTTTTATATCTTTAGACATTTCCCTTAAGTCGCATAGTTACTTACGAGTAAATAACTAAGACAGTAATACTCACATCATCATTATCATTACGTCATCGTAAGAACACTGGACCCTATAGCTAACAAAGTCTAGGTTTCTATTTATACTTGTTTGTGGTGGTTTACTGATAAAACGATCAGGAAAAACAAAGCCCACTCACTTGAACGCTTCGGAGTGCATGCACGTACTTTGGTAGGTACCAATACAAATACATTGAATAAGTTTTATTTAGCTCTACAAAATTTTAACTTTTACTACCTACAGAATATTTCATAAACTAATTATCCAGTAATTGCACATTCAATTACAGGTAACCACATTTTAGTAGTAATTTTGAAACCTTATTGATTTAGTACAAGAAAGAACTCAGCAAGTTTAGATAACTAAATCCTGTAGGTACCTACAGGATTTAGTTATCTAAACGTGATAAAGACACGAATACTGAAGCTTATCTAGCTGATTGGGGAAAACCCTGTTTTAATACCTTATCATGTCGGAAGTAAGGTTAATAACCCGTATTGATGTTTTTAAGGGAAATCCCCAGAACTTCTGTATTGTTGCCATTTAAAAAAAAAAAGGCATAACTAAGAAATGTAGCCTAAAGCTTTCATTAGCCATCTATGTGGTGAAAGCAGCCTACACCAAGGTTGACTGGTACAGATTGCCTAAAAAAGCATAAAGCATTAAGCCCGCCTCTGTACTTGAAGTGTTAAATAAAACAAAATATAGTTATTTTTCACCTTTTTGTGTTTGTGAAGACGGTTTTATCTTTTGCAAAAAGTTTTTTTTATTTTTCCATTTTTAGTTGTAATATGATTTTTAAATATTTGCTATGCGTTTATTTTACGTTGTTAACAATACATTTCATGGTAATAGGCTTATCCCCAATAAAATGGAAGTTCTGTACACATCTGCGTAACCCCTAAGAGAAAACAGGCATGATGTTATGTTATGATGTTGTGTAAACAATAAACATCCAAGTGATTGCAGCAATCACGACACACTTGCTGTCTTGTCTTTTGTGTCTATTATTGAAGAGTTCCGTTCCATATCTCCGAAGTCCATGATCAGATCATGATAATATCTCTATGGCATCAAGTTGGGAGTACTCTTTCAAACGAAAATAGTTAGGGTTATGGAGCCGATAACTGCAATAACAAATGCCCACGTGTATCAAATAACATTTTTAAATACACTTTCGAAGAAATAAACTAATAGACTGAAAAGTTTTTTTGACATTAAAATATTTAATTATTGAAATATTACTGTATTATTAAAGGAGCAATTATGAAAATGATACACAGCAGATTTTGTTGGCATTTTCACGGTTTGTGAAATGTTATTGTTAATAATTTCATTGATTTCACTGTTTTGTGTGTTAGTGATTGTTGGAGATGACGGAATATTGGAGGTGGAAGGGTATTCTAATTGGTCTTCAGTCTTTAGAGGAGGCGCCAAATCATTATTGGCATGTGAAGTAGAAGGGTGCAGTTCAAGGCAAAACTTCTTAGGGGCTGGCTCCAAATTTATTGCTTGTGTTATTTTGGCACCAATGTTTGTCTTTTTGTCTGTCAAGTCTTCAATATAAGATTCTGCAACTGTATTAGACCGCCATTTGCCTTGATGCTTTAAAGTCAATATGTTGGCACCGGCATTAGCCAGCAATGTAGCTGAAGTTCTTCTAAAGCTATGTCCAGTGTAAGAATCAGCATCTGGTAATCCTAAAAACTTTGCGATTTCTTTTGGCATAGCACCAAATTTGTTCACACCAATCGGTTGAGCCATACATTTACCCTTTTGATAATTTTGAAAAAAGCGATCATTTGTTGTTTTTGAGGAACGTAGAGCTTCGTATTTCTTTACTATGTCATAAAATGGACTATCAATTGTAAATGATCGTGAAATATTGTTTTTAGTATGGGTGATGTTGACTAGAAGCAATTTGCCATGATTGTCAATATCTTTTGTTGTTATATTACAAAGTTCCTGACGTCTACATGCACCATTTATCCCAAAAATTAGAGCAACCTGGAAAGAGATACAACACTGGTTAGATAGGTATAAATCGTTTAGCATCGGACGTAGGCTAGGATAGTTCAAGTACTGACCTTTGTTGCCAAATACTGACTATCCGGAGCTTCTTTCAAAAACTTTTCAACGTCATTTGGTGACAATACCTTTGATTTTTGTCCATTATAACCGACTGAGCGTCTTTTTAGAAACATAGTTAGGTTGGAATATGCTTTTAAATCAACACCGTATTTTTGCCGAACCGTGCTTTTTAACATGGAATGAATACTCCATAGCGTGTTAGGCTTATATTTAACGGCCAGTTCATTGAAGTATGCTAAGAATACTTGCTCCGAAAATGACGACGCATTTTTACTGATTTTCCACTGAAGAAAATTTTGCAAAGTTGCCATATATTTTAGCTTAGATTTAGATGGCAACAGGCTGTTGCATGCATTTTGTGCCTCAATCACAATATTTGGCGGCGACGGCGGCGTAGCATCTAATGAATTCTCTTCAAAACTTAAATTCGACATGTTTTTTCAAATAACACAAATTACTATGACAATTTGCTTTTTTTTCCGCGCTGCACCATCACAGGTTAAAGGAGAAGCAACGGTAAAAACTATAAAGCCGCTAAACAGCCAAGTATGAAATGAAAATAGAAAATTCTAATATTTTTGAGTTTAGAACACAAATATATGTTAATTAGTCCATAAAAGGTTTTTTTTTTTAAATAATCATGTTTATTATTTATAAAACATAATTTAAATATTCAAAAAATATTTAAGACCACAGGTAAAGACGCATATCTCTTTACCGAGATTAAAAAAAACAATCACCACCGAATAGAGGCATTGAACCAACTTGGACCCTAGTATAAGTGTAATATCCGTGGAAATTTTTGTTTCCGCACTCGTGCGGAAAAATATTGGAAATCCACACGTGTGTAATACATTCCATGTCGAACCTAATCGTAGTGCGATAAGAACCAGTTTTCGAGAAAGTGTATTGAAAAAGAATTTTCTAAATCTGTTCAGGGCTCTTCGTGTAATAGGTTAACATACATAAGATTCCGACGAATTAAGAACCTCTGCTCCTTTTTTGAAGTTGGTTAATAAATACATCGAGTTCAGGCTTGTTTTTATTGAATGTGTTAAAATGGTCTACATTATCAGCCAACCTATCAAAAAAACCTGTTCATCAAGCAAACTGCAACTCAAGAGAGCATTTTCGTAATCAGCACGGACATAATTATCAATTGGCTAACCTGGAACTAAAGTGGTCTATGATACAAAATAAACATTTTCTGTTATCAAACGAAACACGTTTGAAGTCACTATGTACTTATGAATGTATGTTAAGTTGCTGTTAAACATTTATACGATAGTTAAATGTATAACTTGGTTATCCATATGTAATTTTAGTGAGCTCGGATTCATTTATTGTTTTTAAGTACAAAAATGCTCATAGATTATTTTGCCAGATAGATTTTGCCATAAATGTTACATAGACCACTTTAGTTCTAGGCTAGCCAATTGGTGATTATAGTATGACGTAGAAAAAAAAGCAAATTTTCCTTTTTTCTGAAAATATAAAAAAGGAAACAGAAAGAAATAAAAAAAAGAACAGCTTTGTTCCGTAAAGTATGAAAAATTAATGAATGATGCTGTTTACTTGCATGATAGTAATAATAGTGAGTCAGAGCCAAGAACTTCAGTTATTTTAGATTTGTTTGGATATAAGCCAAGTCATATGAACTAAATAACCAAACGACCAAACCGAAGAATCAAACTTTTGAATAATTTACTATGAATACCGTACCAAAGTATTCACGAGTGATAACATTAGTCATTATGATTAGCATTATGTCGTTAGCAGGTTTTCAATCATTAACTTGATAACATTGCAAAGTAGAGACCTTCTTTCGGCCCAATCAGTCGGTTTTCAAGTGCCGTTCGGTCTAGACGACATACCACATCTAAACAAAATAGGAACGTAAATAATTTTTAATCTGTTTTATTTACGTCATAGGGCCCAGCAGTGACGTTTGTAATATTTTTGTTTACTTGCCAAGAAATTGTATTTTAGTTCGTTTGATTAATTTCGTAATTATTAACAGTATTCACACACGACAAATAATCATACAAAATGGATATGCAAATGGAAGCTTATATTGAACGTGAACTGAGATTTGACCGAGTTTGGATTGAACAGATACTTTTGCAAATTGGTAAGTAACGTAAAGAAGTAGGTAATATATTTTATTTTACGTTGAGTTTACCGTCGGTCCGTCGTACATTCACGAAGGTTACGCGGCCGATGTCGAAATAATAAACTTGGAAATACCGACCGTTGGTAAATAAAGAATTCCTTTTGTAACAAGTTGTCCATATGCATGAAAAGTAGATTATTGTCCGTTATTACTATTTACTTTGAGGTTCGATAACACATTCGATAATGTTACGGAGAAAGAAACAGAGCCTGCTATGTTATCTCTAAAATTAAGAAGAAGATAATACTTCTATTGTGCTTAATTTAGTAAGTGCCCTAATGCTATTAATATTATCTTATCATGTGGACAATTCCGGGACATATATTATGTTTGCAATTCGAGTTTTCAGAAATAAAATTATAAGACATTATAATAAAGTTGTTTGATGATAAGAAACTTTGTGAACACATGGGTACAAATGAATAATTATGTCTGTTACCAGTGCAACTCTTAATAACAAATTGTCTGTCTTTATAAAAAACTGTGACTTTTATGATTTATAAGAAAATCCCCCACATTTGCTTAGATTAAACTAAACATTCAAAATATTGGCCTAGTGGTTGCAAGTGCTACTGCTGAGTGTGATGTCCCGGGTTCTATTCCCAGGTCATGCAAAGTGTTGTTGGGTTTTTCCATCAGGAATGGTTCATTATTCATGATGATGCTGTAGTAATATTTTTTATGTCAATTATTCTTGATTGGTTGGAATTTCCTAGCGCTCATTCATTTAATAATTCTTTTTTTTGTACTTGTATTTTAATTTCTGTTTCTCTGCAGCGGATGCATTCGAAATCCGCATAGTATGGGACAATCATGTTGCGATAATGACAACTGCTCTGGCTGTTGCTGGTGGACTAATGGGCGGATATACAGCGGGAAGGCTCGGGGCAGCATTGGGTGCCGGCATTGGTGGAGCCACGGGATTTGGAGTATCAAGTGAGTAAAGTTCAATTTTTTAATAAAGAAAAACATGCGAGGCATTGACTTCTTTATAAACCTTTTCTCGTTATAATGGGAACTTCCATGCAAGTGCAAACAAAATAAGTATGGTGGTGACATCATATGTCGCTACCACATGTGTATGTATGTCAGATTTAGTGAATTCTATTACTTAAGGTACTTTTAGGCCTTAGATAAATAAAACAGGGACGTTATTCATTTTCCTATACGAATTTTATTAACCTGCATCAAGGTCCTAGAAAGGGCTATGAATTATTTAACTTGCCTGACATTCACAATTTCATTTTCAAAATAGCGGCCACGCGGTAAACGTGTCATGTTTCCGAGATATAAGCCATCAAAGTTACAATCTTTGCCATCAGCACAACATTGATAGCTTATATTTCTGAAATGTGACCGAAAACTTGTTTGTATTACCAGCTGTTAATTAATGTAGGTTTTATGCATGGGCGCTATTTTGAAAATAAAATAAAATGGTAGACAGGTAAAATCTTCTTACCCCTTCGAACCAACTTACATATTGTTTGTCAACTATTTTATAAAATCTGAATGGTTAAAAATTACACAGGATCATACAAAGTCAAGAGGCCAAGTATGCCAATCCGATGATTATTTCTTTGTTTATTACAGCGGCCATATCACTCCGAGAAATATGGGAATCTGTCAAAGAGAAGCTAACCGAGTTACTGTATATTGTATTTAACTACCTCCGAAAACTGGACCCAGTTGACTATGTGAGGGCCTCTCAGATCCTCATGAGGTGCATGGCAAGTCGGAGGGAACTAGTGTTCACGATCATAGAATTCATCGCAGAGAAGCTTGGCAAAGAAGTTTTATCTAATGTTGCGTATCAATGAAAAGGTTATTATTTTTATGTAGGTATATTTGTAGTTTTAGTAACAGATTCTCGATTTCATGGCCATGTATAAATACTTGTACATAATGTTTAATGCGATCAAAGGTGTATTAATGAAATATTATAAGTTATTGTTCCTTTTAGGGTAAATTATCAAGTCATTCTTTAAACTCTCGAAAACAGCATTTTGGACCACCAAGTTATATAAAACATGAAAATTGCTCTAATTCGTGTAAAATTATAAGCTATAGCTAACAAAGTTTTTACTTGAAGATTATTTTCTGATAGTAATTTATAATGGCTCTCAAATAAACATTTCAAAGCTTCCTTCTTTGGTTGCAAATAAGTACTTACTTATGAGCAGTAAGTACTTAAAAGTAAAAAGTAATTTTTAAAATAAGAATTGGTTGGTGAAAGAACTCGTGAAATACATATTTTCGGAAGAGCCAAATCAGCCGAATATACTGATATTATTTTTGAGTTTTTTATCATTTAGAAATTACGAACAATTCGAACGACACGAAAACAACAAAAATAATAGTGATCGTAAGGCAAATATTCCTTCAATGCATGTTTACACCATAATATCTATTTTAGTTTTTAATTTATTGAATGACAAACTCATATTTTTTAGATAGTTTTAAAAGTACACTGCAAACTATTGCTCAATTGCTTATAACAAATGACAATTCAATTTAGTTAACAATAATATTAATATGTATTTGTACCTATCAATATTGATGTATTTAGATATTCATAGTTAAAATGGGGCCTTACCAGAATGTATGTGATAAGATTGTATAAGTAGGGCAGCATAAATTATGATATACCCTCCCAATTAAATTGTAGTGTTATTTGTGACAATATTTATGCTAGATTATAGGTACCTACTTGAGCGTAGTTCTGCAAATATATGCAAATCCACATAAAAAAATTCCAATTTTGCGAAGTAAGTGTAAAGATTTTGGATAGTAAATGTTGATGAATTTTAAATCTATTCTGAGCATACTTTTTGGATGTTTATTGTACTGAATTAATAAGTGATTATGGAATGGTTCATTATGGCAGAGCTACGTCTACTTAGTATATAAACATACATAATTAGCTCAATTCTAGGTATATTATGTCCTGTTAATGGCAGATTATCAGTTTTACTGTACTTTGCACCAATGTGATAATCTTGTTAGGTATTCTATTCAATGTTTAAAGTTGTTAACTGGCTAACCTGGAACTAAAGTGGTCTATGATACAAAATAAACATTTTCTGTTATCAAACGAAACACGTTTGAAGTCACTATGTACTTATGAATGTATGTTAAGTTGCTGTTAAACATTTATACGATAGTTAAATGCATAACTTGGTTATCCATATGTAATTTTAGTGATAATTAGGAGTAAAAATAACAAAAAAATATTAAAAATAAGGAAAATTGGTATTGGGTATGTTACATAGACTACTTTAGTTCTAGGCTAGCCAACTATGGTTAACCCATCAGTTTTTCAACTAAAGTGAACTGAAATTTATTGTCTGATTTAATTCAATGACTTTTGCAATTAATTTATTTTTATTTAATGAATTGTAATTCAGCAAGAATCTGAGATAATTTATAAAATAATGTTGATTAAATAATTGTTAATATCAATTTAAAAAGTTCCTGTTAATATTAATTCCTAACGATGTTTTGCACTCTGTGATTGACTTTTAATTATCCACTTTAAGTAAGTACCTTAATTCTCGTTAATATGTATAAAGAATCTAATTAATTAATTGTTTTGGCGACGTTTTAAAACTTGGGTGGGTAGATTTGTTTTGAAACCAGGTAGACTAGAGAGTGAGGGTGATATCACACTTGGGCTGTCGCACGTACGTGCATGCCGTATTTTATTTACGTGTAGGTATTTCTCGTCTCATCAATTGTAGTCTTAATAGTCTGTGTATAAAATTATTCGTCCTAATATTTTTATTTTTTGTGTTAGATTTTCATTATGGTCTCAAGATGAATGTGAGTGATAATTTTATTGATATTACTAATTTATGCTTTGTTTCAAAGATACCTAATGTGATGGTTTTCTTTTAGATTAAGTTTGATGCACCTGTTTTAATCAGTAGTGAATTTTTCGTACAAAATGGTGTTGGTAAATAAATAACGTACTTTTTTCAACCGACTTTCATTTGTTTAGTTTACCCGATTGCCTCCGTGGTCGCAAACACGAGCCCAGGACCGGGCATTACACTTCTACGTAGCCCTTCGGATAAGGCTGCGTTTCCACTAGGCTGTGAAACGGTGCGCAGATGAGCGGTGCGAGGATGTGTAGCGGGCTCGTTTCAGATGCGAGTGGTAACCACACCGTCTAGTGACTGCTATTTTTTCACTCGCGTCCGTCCCTAGCACATATCCTTGCCTTGTTTTGTATGTACAAAAACCTCGCTCCACTGAGCCGTTTCCACTAGAGCTGCGCTAAACGAGGCTAGGTAAAGGAAGTGATTGAATTGGTTCTTAACAAACATGCCTCGCTACACATCCTCGCACATCTCTGGTGGAAACGCAGGCGTGTAGCGAGATGTTATCTTAGTTAAGTTTCTTGTTTCACTGTCAATAAGCAAGTCAAAGAACATTACCTCTCCTCTATACTGTAATAGTCTGGATATATATTATAGGTATATATTAACAATACAAGTATTTATTTTATATGTGTATATTTGTATGTATGTTTATTTTATATAGGTATAACTTTGTTTTAAGTTCCCATTTCAATTTTCCTTTTTTGTCTTTTCTACACACTGTGTCTACATTTCTAATCCTACTTTCCTCTCGCAGGTCTGCTGGAAGAGATTTCGTATGAAATAAGCAGTACCTTTGTGCTCTTCTATCTTAATGTAATGTCTTGTTAAGTATTTTGTGTGAACATAAATAAATAAAGTCGTGAAGGGTTATTACTTGAGGCGTTCAAAATAAAACAAGCATATTCTTTGTATATTTGTATTGAGTGCTCAGTTTACAAATCCAGGAACAATTAACTGTAATCTATCACATCTAGTAACATAAGGCAACTGATGACGATCACTCGGCAATGATTTATTAACACTGACAATAGTTAAAACATTCAGAATTATCAATATAAAATAAGTATCGAATTTAATATTAAAAGGAACAACTTTCACAATACAATAATTCATTATTATAGAATAACTAAGTAACAAGATTTAATTGTGTCATGAAATTATAATGTTACAATAAACATCACTATGAAAACAACAAAAGGCTGCAGTGTTTTTATAAAATCAGTTTCCACTAAAAAATCCTCGCGTACTTTTTTGATGTCAATGAATAAACGACTGTATCAGTATTGCTTTTAAGTATAAAATTCGATGCAGAAATAAAGCGTCTCCTCGCACTTGCTACAAGATGGGGCGTCTAATTTTGTTCGTTAAGTCAATACTATACTCTATAGTATTGAGGATAGTATTGACTTATAACTACTGCATAGAGTATATACAGCCCTTTATTTAGTAACATGAAAAAAGTGCGCGATTTTTCCGCTAGGTGGAAACTGGCCCATAGAGTTACATAGAAACTAGTGCTGTCGCTATGGTACGTCATTGCAGCTGGGGAAGTGCACCTTTTACGTTTGAACAAGAGAACTTATATTTATGTGATGTCATGAACAAATAACAGTTAGTTGTAGTTTCATGAATTTAGTTTAGGAATATAATTTAACAATACTGAGATTTAAATGCACATTATTTTGGAACAACACTATTGTTGATTATAATACTTCTCATTGTCAAAATTATAGAACTATAGTATTTAATAAGGTTTATTATTACACAGCAGAGCAAAAAATAGGAACATCCTGGGAAGTCAGCCACAGTTGCTGGTGGTTAATATAATTTTTGACGGCATACACCGACTAGAAAAATCCAGCGTGGTTCAAAACCACGCTGGATTTTTCTATATTTTCTATACGGAATAAAATAAATAAGAACACTTATTTGTCATTATTAACTGAAGATTGATTAATTAAATTGTTACACATAATTATTCTGCTGCCGTAAGCAAAAGAGAAACAATCAGATCGAATGCGGATAAATGTAAGAAAATAAAAATTACTGAAATAATAAGATATTAGTTATTATTTAATCAGAATTATGCTGATCTATTATTTTCGACGGCTTTTTTTAAACAAGTTATAATCATTACATTCAATGTCAGTATTAATAAAAATAAGCCACACTCATAATAAATATCACTACACATAGTATAGTTTAATCGACAGATCATTCCGTCTCTTTCACATACACAATGACAGACAAGGACGGCACACAATCTGAATCGTTTAAAATCACGGAGAATCGCACCAAAAATATTCTGAATAATTTCTATTAGAGATTTATTACTACAAGCGATTTTAAGTGAAAATTACGTAGGTCAACTTGTCTTTTAACTAAAAAATTCAAAGACTTGATATTAACCAACCTGCACTGGGGGCAGGTTCCGGCCCACGCAGGAGTCCTGTGTCCCAGATGTGGGGACATTTTTTAGAGTGAATTGTATCCCATCATTTTCGCAAAACAAAACACTTGTAAGATAAAACCCTAATTTTTATTAGTACAATAGTGTAATATAACTACTACCTACGTTATTGTCTACCCTGCAGGTGCTAAGCTTGAAAATATTAAAGTTTCGGTACAATCCATTGTCCAAATAGTTATATATTTAGTTAAATCTACAGGAATGTGTAAAATAGGTGCGCTATAGAAGGAATGCGGGGAAAATGCAATTCTTCTGGTCTTCCTAACGTTTTGTTTTGATTTACGCTTTGATTAAAAAAAAGAAGATTGTTTATGGCCAGAAGATTGTTTTGACCTGGATGGACATCTACCAACCTGCACTCGGCAAGCGTGGTGGATAGCCCACGTCTTCTGCCACTAGAGGCCTGTGACCCAGCAGTGGGGGGGAACGTTATCCTTTTGGCCGTCATTGTCACACACACGTGACAAGCAAGCGCGTGCCCTGTACGCCAAACGACACAAATATGTGACAAAATGGTAGGCGAAATTGTGGCTTGGCGTGGAGGGCACGCGCGTGCGTTTATGCTCTGGCGGTTAAAAGGATAAATATATCATAAAACCAAATGTACAAATTTTTAGGTGGTAATTAAAATTTTCTTTTGATAATGAAAGTGCAATAAATCTTATAAACTAATGCATTTACTTACATGTACCGTAGGCACCTAAAACTAACATAAGTTTCAAATAAATTATTAAAAACGAACACTGGAACAAACTGATTAGTCCCATATCTTAACCGAAGCGATCGTCGCGTAAATACGCGTTCAAATGTCACTTATTTGTTCGGAAAACTAGAAAGCGCCCTCTGTCGGCGAAACGAGTTTGATTTCGTTCGGCCGAACGAAATGAAAGCGACAGTCGCATGGTCGCGTGATAATCGCTTTGGTTAAGACACAGCCTTATTGGCAAAATATTGAGATAAAACTAATAAAAATTGTATTATACTAATATGATTTTTTTTGTCAGATTAAGAATAAAACAATGTCATGACAGATATGAGATTTCTAATAATCCACTGTAATATATATATTTTTTATTAAATAAATATATTTATATGTCGCGATTTCACTGCAGTCGTGCATCTTTTTTATATTTTTACACGTTTTATAATAAAAGATCCATTCTTATACATACATTGTACGCTTTCTATTTAGTACCTACATTTTAAAATTCTTGTAATTGTTACAGTGCGTATTTTTTTATTGTAGCAACGTTGTTGTACAATTATAGCTATCGCTACTTAGGATCAAATTGTGTAGCCAAAGTTTAGGAACGAATTTTGTGATACGCTAAAATAAATAAATAATTCAGTTAGCCTAAATGTATTTTAGGTGCTTTATACCTTCACCGTAACATTAATGTTAATAAACAAAAAACCATAAAAACACTGGAAAAGTGAATTCCACCAATCGCATTAAAGTTAATAAATTAAGTAAATAAAAACAAAACACCCAAAAGTTAAGTTTTAAAGTAAATATTTTTTTTTCTCACTAAAAGTGCATTAAACACGCGTTGCCATAAGATTATGAAAAAAAAACATTATTTTTAATGTTTGCAACCCCAAAAGTGAAGGAAACACTTGAATATAAATTAAGTTTGCTAGTTATGTAACATTAATTAAGTATGTTCTAATAAGATTTTGTACTACGCGTTAATATTATTAGTTATATAGGATAAGTACTTATAGTACCGACCTGCAATATGCTAGGAGGAAAATATACTCAGATATTTACTTATAGTTTGTATTTCATTGATGATCTATCCTCCGAGTCTATCTGAACTCCACAACCCAGTTTAGTAAGGGAGAATTCACATAAACGCGCGAGTCAACGTTTTTGAGATCTCTATCTCATTCTGTCACGTAAAACTGTTATATGGTGGAGGGAGAGGTCGCAAGCAGCCGCATTCATTCGGAAGTACTTTAACCTGAGATTGGACCTCTCACTTTAGTGAGTTACAATATTCTAAGTGACAAAAGGAAAAAACCGAGACACGGAGGGGTCTAGTTATAACTGCAAAGAACGGTGATACATCCTTGGACTAACCTCGGTAAGAGTTGCTTATCCTTGAATATTGTCACAAGTCACGAGTTGGTTGATAACTCATCAATAAAATACAAAATTTAAGTAATCCTAGTAAACTATTATCTAGATAAAATGACTATTATTATAAGTACATTTGTTTTGTTCACTAGCTTTAGCGGAATCATATTATCACTATAGTTTCAACTATTTTACAGCCAAATACGAACTAACACTAACAAATTTTGAGAAACACTAAATCTGTGTGACCAATGTTGCCATTGCAAAAATAAAAACCATGCTGGCAACATTGTTATGAATGTTTTAGCTTGTAAATAAATAAGTTACTAAGTTAGTAATTATGACGGACCAACGAATACTTCCGCGAACTCAAGGAATTCGTTAAGGGTAGCGCAAATATGATTGGGTCGCAAAACACAACGCATTGCGACCATCCTTTAAAACTTTTATATGTATTTACGCATGCGAACCACGCAAAGAACGTTTTTGTTTTGCAATGTGATGGGTTCCGGTGATATTGGCTATTTTTATTCCTTCCCAGAAATAACATGCGTAAGACAGGTTTATATTGCGTAGGTGACTGTCGACAGTCACAGGTGGCCAGAGTTCACTGGCGGTATACAAGTGTTTCAGTGCTGTCTGCCAGCGCTGGACTGGCGCGACAGTGACGCACTATGACTGTTTCAATATAAACCTGCCTTAAGAAGTGACACAGTTTGTTTATTTCTTAGACAAATACAATATAATCACTTGAGATCGCGAAGGCCTACCTGCGTCCTAACCAAAACGATAGGTCGAGTTCATGTGTCACGCATTTATTCGGAAAACCAGCCCGCCCTCTGTCGCAACCACGCGTCCAGGTTCGCCGAACAAAATGAACGACGATCACTTTGATTAGGACACGATCTTAACACTTTCCTATTGGCATGAAAGGCAATAAATAAATAAAGAATCCGTGTTAATTAACGTAAGCTGCTGGTATTGGGTCTCACTTGTCCTCCATGGCGTTCTTCAGCTCCATGGCCAGTTTGTAGCCCAACTCCGGCCGTCGGTCGCGCCCTTCTACCATTGCTATCACCTGTAATTTAGATCAATGTTAATTCGCAGTTCAGCATAAAACGGACTTTTGAAGTATGTTAATTGACAGATTGTATAGGTTAAAATTGTTGTTGTTATTGTTGTTGGTTGTGTTGTTCATTGTTGTTGTTGTTGTTTGGTTTGTTTGTAATCTCCTATTTGCACTATATTGGGTGCTTTGTTAAAAACTTGGCCAATAATAATTTAGGGACGCGTAGTACACATGAAAATAAACAACTTTTATTATGGGATCGAACATGAAATTACGAAAAAGAATGTCGGCTGCTCCATACATTATTGATTGCGTAACTTGAGAAATAGTAGGCAACAACAGACTTTTTACATTATTTTGATATGTACTTTAGTTTATTTCCTTACTTTATTGTGACGAGATTGAGGAAAAGAAGATGATGAAACAAAGTATCCTTTACCTCGTCAGAATTAACAATAACGCCGTTATTGTTGACGATGGTGGACTTGGTCTTGTCGATGTCGGCCAGGTCCACGCCGCGCGACGCGTCCTCGATCAGGATGGAGCGGTACCCGATGGCGAGGGCGTCGGCTATTGTAGCTCCTACACACAAAATAAAAATATCATTTTAACAATAGCGTTATGCACGTGGCTAGGAAATAATAGCCACAAGGGGCGAAAGACAGTTAATTTACGCTTTCTGAGGTCGGTCAAACACATAAATCTGACAACCAGTCTTACCAAGAAGTATATACCTAACTGGGTTGTGGAAAGATAATAATTAAGTTTAAGTTTAATTCTGTTTGGCTTACTTTACCTTAACTTACGTAATAGTATCGATACTGATGTTGTTTTTTTTTTCATTTGTATTTTTAATCAGTTCTTCTTTTTTTTTCATTGTTTAATTAGATATTTAGGCGCATAATATAGTGCATGTAGTGCTCTTCTTTAAGTAATGGGGCACTTAGACTTAAGTTTGCAATGTTTTACTTTATTATATGTAATAGTGTACTCATTGTTGAAGAGCTAAATAAAATAAATAAATAATCACTACTATATTACTTTATGTCATACTGGTATTCGTCTGGTAAGACTGAAAGCTTACTCCAACATGATGAGAAGACACTAAGCAGAGCAATAAAGTTACAGCCAATGGTCACTTAGTAGTAGAGCTCTTTTATAAAGGAGATGATCTTTCTTTATCAGAATTTTTATGCCACCCATGGGCCTCTGGATTGGCTTTACATGCCGTCGAGAAATATCTGTCAGGTATGCTGGGTTCCTCACGATGTTTTTCCTTCACTGAAGCAAGTACCTATTTCTAATGCCAAGAACCGTTGTTGTGTTCCAGTTCGAAGTGTAAACGCATTTGTCGCGACCTTCCAGCTTTGCCTTTATAATGACAAGGCATGCGCGACGGCTGTGGTAGGCTTGGTAAATGCTCATAGATGGCGGAGTGTAATACCCAACATTAGCTTCTTATAGTCATCTCCAAAGTTAGCTAGAATGAAGATGTGTAACTCACCCACACACACGTCATACGCCAGGCCGCATATGTAGATGTCGGAGGCTCCTCGCAGACGCAGCTGGTTGCTCAGGCTGGTGTCTGTCAACTTCTTGTTGTCCCAGAACACGGAGTAAGAATCCACTTCCGGGTTCGTCCCTTTGTAGATTTTTACTGCGCCTTCCATTATCTGAAAGGATGAAAATATTTTTTACTTATGCAAACCAGATGAAAATTTCCAAAGAAGTTGAGAACAAGCTGATGATTTATTTTAATTACTTTATTTTTTTTCATTGTTGATTTAATCTTTAACTCTGGACGCTCTTAATGTGCAAGTCTTTCTACATCGTTCTCACATATCTGTATAATCTCAACATGAATGATGTAACCAAGATTTTGTAACAGAAGAAGAGAAGAGTGTTCATGGAGTTTCTTGCCCATTCTTCTCCATAGAGATCTACGCTTTGGAATGTGCAACTACAGTACTTTCTCAAGTTATTATGCCTTGTGACTGTGACTGTAGCTTCGCTTCTTTTTGTTTTTTTTTGACATTCAAAAGTGCCTGTGATGGTCTAATTAAAATAAATGCTTTAACTTTGATCGGAAACTGATGGAAAGTTTAATGATAATTCGAGTAGCCATGATTAAGATGACCTACATGCATGGTGTCTGAAATCAACTTTGGTAAGTTCAGGCATCGATATGCTTTGTTGTACTCTCAGAGAAAGCACCACAGCAGCCTATTTGCGGTACGGAACCCTTTATACGCGAGTCCGACTCACACTTGACCGGTGTTTTACGTTCGTTTGCCCAACAAAAGAAAATTTATTTGTCAAAACTAAGAAGGTTGTGACCGGTCTTACCAAAAGGTATGTTATCGTATTTCCCAGTATTTCCATATAACTTCAACTTAGTTGGGAATGGGCTAGGCATATGATTATTTTAAGACCTTTCCACATTCCATTGTCCTCTAGAACTCCATAGTTCCTTCATGGTTGTTAACCAGGTGTTCAGCTACCTACCTTCAGGTCCTTGTGCAGCTCAGCCCCCCAGGTGTCCTGCACGCAGTGGCGCGGCCACAGGCGCTGCTTCATGGGCGGAGGGCCCGCGAACACCACTGTTTCATACGCCTGGGCTTTGTCAGCCGATACCTGCAAGTAAAGTAGAAGTAAGAGGCTTCTCGAAAAGTACATTCCTTGACGACGCGACAGTTCGTTGATTATATCAAACGTTCACGTTCTTGTGCCAGCCTCATCCGGGCTTTTCCCTCGATGGCCCTATGTCGTCTGCCCATCTCGCTGCCAGACGACCCACGTTTGTTTTCCTACTTCTTGGACGCCGTTTTAATCCACTTTAAAAACACATGCAAATAGAATTGCCTTTTATACTGTTTGAAGCGAGTAGTATTTTTTTTCTAGCCTTCTTATCTAATTAATTACAACAAACAACAACAAAATTAATTTATTTCCAGGCAATTACAGTCGCGGTACCTGATTAGAGGGTAAGCTACGCTTGCCAAGGTCGGTCTGTGGTTGGATCGGCTGACTATGCACAACACGTTAAGACGTTGGTCCTGTCTGTCATTCCAAGATCTTTGAGAATCGTTACGGGTCGTTACATGCCCGAAAGTCTGACAACGAAAATCTGACAAAGAAGAGACCAGGCAATGGGCGTGGGCGTCACTCCTAGACAATCTTTGGATCGAAGAAAAGGCGAGAGATACTGGTTTTCCAGTACCTACCAAGGGAGTTTTGTTGAGTTGTTCCGTCACTTCTTCACCCTAACCTTTTGTCTTATTTAATTTGTGATGTTCAAAAGGTGCTGATTAATAAATGATTATTACCTAAGTGTTGTACACCAAAATTCATACACAGCTCGTTTACTAATTGTGGCGTTTAATAAAGTACATTCTATAAACATATCTGATTCTCTGAGAATATAATGCATTTATTCTTGACTTGATTTTGAAAATATCATCGACACTAAATGAAAAAGTGGCACCATCCGAGTGGGACGTGCGTAAAATATCCGATTAAACCACCCCCAAAGCTGTTCCAAGTCGTGTCACTCTGACCGCGGTACTTCTATTAATAGCAACTAATAATAAATAACTAATCGAGTTCCAACGGAAAGTGATTCGCAATAGATATCGATTGATGACGATTGACTAACAAAGGGATGCGTGGATGCCAGGCGCTCGAGACTCAAGCACGCACGGCAGACGTACTCGTGCCAATGTGGCGTAGGGTTGGCTGGCACAAGAAAAAAATATGAAATGCTAGCTGTTGCCCGCGACTTCGCTTGCATTATGGTCGGGAACTACCCATAGGGAACGATTTATAAGACGCCTATGACACTCGGAGATAATGTAGCTTCTCATGAGTGAAAGCATTTTCGGAATTGGATCAGTAGTTACGAAGGTTACCTTCTACATTAAAGTTACAAACTTTACCCCTTCATATATTAGTATTTATAGCTATAATTGTTACTCAGCTCTTAAATTCACCGGTGACCTTTTATTCCTGCACTTAACCAAAAATTCAAAAAATACTATCTACTGGTCGATTATTTTATATTTTAGAAAGCCTCCCCGAAGACGTCCTATCTACGGTCGCTCACGTCGTATTTATAAGGACGACCACGCTACAGTCCCATGTTACTAGGGGTCGACGAAACAAGTTTCTATCTGTGTTTTGCACAATAATTGATCGTAAAAGCAGGATTATGTATCTGTCTATATCTGTTGTCACTCCCTCTTCCTGTAATTCGTCCTAAGGTTGTCTTAGAAAGATCGTTTTTACCGATAACACCGCCCACTGTACCAGCCTAATTGAAATGTCTTCTTTCGTAAATATTATAGGTAGGGTACTTTCATAATAAAGAATATTCTATCTATTTATCTATGTGTGCCCAGCGGTCTCTGTAGTAACAGGGAGGGGTCATTTTGGGGCCAGTTTCTTTTGTTACTTCGAACGTTTATAAAGAACTGGTTCTCAGCCTTATTTAAACGGGCTTATTTGGAATGGATTAACATGGGCTCATTTGTCCTAGTGATCCCGATCCGAGCCAATTCCATATTTCGATGTTTATAACCGCGCGTTGCATTAAGAAGTTTCGTGGAAAGAATTTCGAACGGCTCGAATTGAGGCGATGGAGAGGTGATGTGACTTCCCCCACACGTTTATTTTATTTTATAGTATTTTGACCACCATCATTCTCCTGTCCTTATCCCATTTTTTTTTGTGTCGGCGCAGGATGTCTTTTTCATCCGTACTTCTCTATTACTCGTCATCGTCTCTTTTACAGTATTTTGACCAAATAATGAAAATATACCAGAAAAGTATTTTTTATTATGTAAGGTTTTTAAAAGTGAAACCATAAAAACTCTTTTCGTATACAGTTTTATTTTTAGTTATTTGAACTAATAAGTCTGTTTCAGAGACAGCCCTTAAAGTAAAATCGAGGTCAAGTTCGAATTCAATCGGATGTCCTCAAAAAGTTTGTACCATTAAATTTTTATTGACATTTTTATGAAGACTTCGCTGAGGGCACAATTTACCACTCCAAGCTTTATTGTTTATTGCCCTGGTTTCAACCCTGAACTCAATGTTTTTGCAAAGAGGCTTTATTAATGACATAATGTCATAATGATACATTATATCTTTACCAAGGACCAACTGACCAACTTAATTTCATGAAATTCGCTTTGATAGTCTACTCTTGCAATTGTTTTCAGCTTGAATTGAAATAGGCTTTCTGTCATAAAATTGGGATAAGCCCGACGTTATGTATTATCATCTCAAAAATAAACAGGAAGACAAAATAGCTGTAAAATTGTTTCATTTAAAACTAACCACTCTACTAGATGCAATTGGAATTTTCTGTTCCCATGCCATGTCTATAAGTTAATAAGACACACTGATCAGCAGATGTTCCTATGACGTCAGTATCTAGGCCAATAACTCAACTCTTAAGACTAATTTATCCAATGCCATGCAGATTAAAATATTAACGATACTAGTTTACTACCGATTACATTGTCTAAACTACTAATAAAGTAAGTATAATCGTTTTACTTGTGTAGCAGGGTGGATTAACTTGTGAATTTGGAGCTTTCTTAGGCCTAATCTTTTATAGCACGAAATACTGTTGGCTTCTTAATGTGATACTAGCGGGATTTCGTAATGTATTTTTTAGAAATAAACAGTTATTTTACAACTCTATGAATAGAACAAAACAATCAAATCAGTTATTTATGTTAGTTTTACTTTTTGATAATTTACTAAACATTTACTAAACTTGGGAGCACAGGTTTTTCAACTGCAAAGGTAAGTTTGTTTTTTTATTATTAAAATAAAAATCATCGTTCGGAGGCAACTACGGAACCTTGCATTGTGCGTGGCCCGACACGCACTTGGCCGGTTTAAAAAAAAATCCCATTACAGGTGGACAGCGACACGACTTGATGGTGGACATCGGAATGAATGTTTTCATTGTTTTTTTTTTTCAGTAATTGTAATGAATCAAAAATACTTTTTAGACCGTCCATCTGATGGATGAGAGACACGTTGCGATGGAAGAAAAATTTACATCGAACCATATAGCTACCAAAAGCTATGCTATTTTCGCTAGACACACTGGCACACAAAGAAGAAAAATGTCTATGACTTACCGGGCTAGAAGGATGCAGCTCTCTCATGTGCACGTTGTCTATGAACGAGACGTGGTCGGGCGGGTGCCAGTCCAGCGAGTAGAACACAGCGTCGAAGGGCACGCTGTCCAGCAGACGGTTGATTGGTTCTACCACCTGCAAGGTAACAATGTGTTAAGTACATAATATGGTGTTCAGGACACGACAATAAGGAATCGCCCCATTGACATTCACTGGGTCCAAATCCAGATCCCTAGTACTGAGTAATTCTCAATCATAGTCATCTGCCTAGCCTTTTTTCCCAACTATTTTGGGGTCGGCTTACAATCTAACTGGATGCAGCTGAAGACCAGTATTTCGCATTAAGCGACAGCCTATCTGACCTCTACTACCCAATTAGTACTGGGTAATACGGTCCATTTTTGTCCTGTGTGAGTCTAATAAATAGTTTTTCTTTCTTACTTTTACCCCTTGGTAAGACTGCAAGTTGTCAGATTTTCAGGCCGCTGACTACCTGTTACGAATGTCAAAGATCTACAAATGACAGCCGGGACCAACGGCTTAACGTGTTTTCTGAAGCACGAAGGAAACTTGTATGTAATAGGTGGTCACCCATCCACAGACCAACCTAGGCAAGGGCTGCTTAACCTGAAGATCGACCCGAGCGGCTGTTATTATTTAGCTAAGAGCTCTTTCGAGTAATTCCCAATACAACCTAATATTTTTCGACCTGGAAATCAAACTGAGAACTCCCAACTAATTGAAGCACATCGTTTCAGTTTCACAAATATGAATAGAACAGAGATCCCAGCAGCGTGTAAGCTGTAAAGTTTATCTATTCTTTTCCTGCAAAAAGTGTCATGATGGCTAGCGAAATATTTGTTATAAATAACTTAATAAGGTATATCGTAATAAACGTGGCTAGGTCGTTACGTAAGACAATGGCATAACGAAACCAATTTGTCGTTGTAAGTCCTAAGACCTAACCTTCTAGCTAATGTAGGGCTGCCATACGTACCGGCACACCGGGACATGTCCCGGTTGGAAGCGTTGTGTCCCGGTTAATAGTCATTTGTCCCGGTCAATAAGTGTAAATGTGGTGCTGTACCACAAACGATGGGGCACTTAATATTGTGTCCTGTTGTTTGTTCATTACAGGAACTGATGGAGACTACTGCTACTGAAGGCGACAGACTAGTGACTCAATTCTAGGCCGACACAATTTAGATTGCCATCGACACGCTAAGAACAAGATTAAGTCATTTGTCCCGGTCCAGAAGTTAGGGCGGGTTTTAAAATTGTGGTTAAAAGAACCACAATTTGGGGGCTGTGGGTGGGTTGAGCTATCAGAACAGGTGATTTCGCTCTCGCTCCGCTCGCGTTTGTGTCGAAGTCACTGCTTCCGTATGTGTAACACAATTGAAAACGTGGCTGTTCTGCTAGCCTTAATAATAATAAAATAAAAAATAAAATTCATTTAATTCAGATAACTTGATCCATACACTGAAATTAAAATTAAATTAAATTAACATTGAACTGAAATCAGGATTAAAAATAAAAATTACTATCAAAATTAAAATTAACATTAAATCAGAATTAAAATAAGATACAATTAAAATTCATGCAAAATTAAAAAGATAAAACAAAACAATCAAATAAAATAAGATAAATTAAACATTAGACATTCAAATAAAAATAAAAATAAAATAAATCTATAAATCTAAAACAATTCAAATCACCCTCTTAATAAGCGTCACCCATAATGGAGAAGAGATCCTGTCAGCGAAAGTCTTCAGAATTCCGTTGCAGCTGCCTCGCATTCTGCAGATCAGGGAAACAGTTTTCTTGCGAATGACGGCATAAAAGCCATCAGTGCGATACAGCGCGAACATCCCCGATGCACTACAGAAACGAGGCAGCCCCAACATCATCCTGAAGATGTTGTTATATTGGACGCGCAGGACATCCAGCGATCTTTTGGTGTGCTTGACCCACAAATTTCCCGTATAAAAGCTTTGACAATATGCTTTAAACAACTTAGGCAGACGGCCTCGAAAAGCGTTTACCTTACTTTTATTTCAACTGTCCCGGTCGGCGTTTCAGCATTTAGGCAACCCTAAGCTAATGTCAAGTCTAATAGGCCGTTTATTTAGAGCAAGAATTCGCCATAATTTAAACAATTTCCATAACATATTACCTATTTAATATAATTCACTTTCAATCCATGATAATGTGGTTATAGCCTGTAGGCCCTGTACTCAATAATGCCATGTAAATTGATTACCGTTGTCGGTACCGAATGTTTAATACCTTAATGTATGGCAATGTAGACTGGAATACTGGCTACAATATAAGCTATAATAAAGCCTGTAATACAGGCTACAGTATAGGCTATAACACAGGCTGTAACTTGGCATTGAAACGGATATAAATAGGAATATGAAGATGTTTTGAAGTCAAACGATAAAGTTTTCGTGGATTATGTAGCTGCTTAGTTAATGGTTCTAGTATGTTTTGTCTCTTTCTTTTCGGTTGTATTGGAAAAGTCAGGAAGATGGTCTGCAGCTGTCGTATACGGAAAGGGCATAAAAAGAAATTGGTACTGGAAACCGTTCGAATCAATGGAATTATGATGACAACAGAATTTTGCGAGGATAATCAAATGGCCCAAAATACGAGAACTTTCTTGGTGGATATGACAAAAGGGTCTTAACTGTAAATATATACGAAATTTAAACGACGAAAATGAGCTAGAACTAAAAATATATAAAAAAGGACGTTTATGATTTCGGATTTACAATGACTCTCGTTTCTGAAGCAATTATTGCAAAAATCGTAAATATAATGTTTTTACTGCGCTCAAAGAAGATAATCCCGAACCCCAGAAAGATACCGAAGCTTTACCTGTGAATTTACTCCAAAATCAACAAATTGGAGAAAAATTCCCATCAAAGAATTCAACGTGGCCAGATCTTAGAATTGATCAGATGATGTGGCCGACCATTTAATGAGATTAAAAAAAGTTTTTTCAATTACATAATAGTTATCAATAACACATAATTTCGAGGTCACCTTTTAAGCAAGGAGATGCTTGTGTTAGTTGACTTCGGTCTTCCACTTAACATTGAACAATGTATTTAATTGAAAAAAAGAAAATAAAAATAAAAGATGGAACCTAACATAATAAGTCAACCTGCCACATCATGAAGTGATAAATTTTAAAATCGACTTAACCGTCAAACCACTAAATCACCTATCAAACTTAGCGTGCCCCACCAAATATATTGCCCACATCAAAAATGCGAATGACAAAATTAATCACATCGGGCTCCGAAGACATTCATTTACAAAGTATTATATACACGACTGGATCCAAATGTGACCTTGTGCCATTGAGGGCACCGCACCGATTAACTTACTATAAGATAGTAAACTATTAATTGGCTTCTACACTAAAAAAAAACCTATTCTATGGCACTCGGCAATAGTAAAGCTTACCATCAGTGTTTTTTTTTAAATCGTATGAGAAGTTTCAGAGATTATCTCCTATATCCAAACTTACAAACTTTATCTTTCTTTATAATATCAGTATACATACTTAAACTCACGCCTTTTTCCCACAAGGGTAGGCAGAAATTACAGGTCCCTGCTATGATCCATTCATACTCCTTTTGCCTCGTTCACGTTCATACGGTCATACACGCAAGCCGGTAGCGAGTTCTACGCACCTGACCTTTTTGAAGTACCTCACCAATAAGGTCAGTGTGTGTCCTTCTAGGGCGTTCCCTCCCGGCGTTGCCACTCACGTCTACCTTGTAAATACCCTTTTTTAGTCGCCTTTCACTCATCCTCACCACAGTATATATTGCAGTTTAGCTGTTTTTGAACTACAAAGTAGCTCCTATAGATACTAGTTGCTGGCTCACAAGGAAACCGCGTCCTCATATAAAAGCCTGGATCCAAATATGACCTTATAGTTCAAAGCTATTACTTACAACAATGCCGCCATCATTCGTGGCTATTGATGGCAAACCATTGTGGCACCACGATTGTTGATCGTATTTGTGGTTCAAAAGCCTGCTTTTCAATAGGATTAACGAAATTAATCAGTATTTATAAATAGGTGGAGTCCGGAAACGTTTTCAAAGCGATTATAATCAGCAAACACAGAAATTTAGCGTCGAATGCGGAAAATGGGCTTGGTAGACCGCTCCCTTATAATTATGTCGATGGGGTATCGTTTCCTAAAGAAAACAAACTATATGGTTTCTTGAACGACGGTCGTAAGGATAAGAATGTTGATACAGTTGTCTAGTGTAAATAGTCCTATGTACACCAGACAACCGTCAAATTTTATTGTGAAAAAAACATTTTTCGTAATACCAAATAACCACCACACACCTTGGATGTTTAGCCCCTCTGTCAACTTCATTGATTGGCTAATCTCTGTACTACGACATGAGCTATTGGCATACAGCTTGTGGCGATACAGTGATGAGCAATAGTATTGTATCCACTTAGTAAATTTCAAAAGCAATTTTCTGGAGAATTATCACCTCAAACTCTGAAATAGGCCTATTTTGAATGAGTTTCAGAGTAACTCTGGAACTCATTAAAAATAGGCCTATCTCAAAATGTGTTGTTACTAACATAGTTGTTAGTAACAACACACAACTGCATTCAATATTATAGGAAAAAAACGCTTTTAAAAGTTGCTGTGTTTGTGGGATTTCTTGAAATGGTAGCTGTTTATTTAAATAGTGAAATCAAGAGTTCCATTCTTGATATGGTTAGGTTAGGATAGATTTGAAAATCAGTTTAAATTATTAAAACATAATTGATCGTTAATTTGTAGAATACAACAATAACAATGGTTAAAGGTGGAATTACCTTTATATATATTGAAGCGTTCGTCCTTCAGTCACTGTCTATGAGAATGATACATTCAGTCACTGAAGGTTGTTTCAATGAGGGCTTTTGATGGAATTAGGTTAGGTTAGTTTTCTGTTCTATTGTATTGAGGTAAAGTCGGATTTCCTAATTAATCGAACATAATTATCATCACGCATGAGATCTCTGATTCTAGAATGAAAGAAATATTTATTTGCAAGAATATAGGTAGCTAACATAAGTCCTTAAGATCTATGAGTTTCACTATATTCGGCAACAACCGTACAAATATTTAGATTTTACATCTTGGTTATACTTACAGCATGCAGTGCACATTTAGTAATTAACAATACCATAAAAATACTAACAATAATTTAAATTTAGATTAGAGTAAAGGTGTACCTATAATACCTACACCCATATTTCGCCAGTTATGTTATAAGGGGTCTCATTTAGTCATGTATACTCGCCCCTAAAAAATGGTACTTAATAGTTTTATTAAGTACCGTTGTTTAGGGGCGAGTCTATTGTCATCTATAAACTACACGCAAAGCCAAACTCACGCCTTATTTTTTTTCATTCAAGGCTAGGTTATGTCACTCTTATAACAATTAACAACCCTCAAACCTCTTTTGGATCTAGGACAGAACATATGCGTAAATTCCTGACATCATTTAACCGGAATTTACTTTTAAACTAATCACAAGCTATGAAAAAACTAAAAGTTTAACTAACAACAATTTTAACATCCGGTAACTTCCCAATAGACGAACCTTTTAGTAATAGTTACCGAGCTTCGGTAACCGCACATTATTTACGCATTAACACCTTGGCAAATTGCTATTCCAGGCGATAATTTCCTTCAAGTCAGAGTGCTTTGACACAAAAACTTTAGTGTTAATTCATGGATGAAAACCTAATCGAAAGACGTCTGAAAAGGCGAGAAGCTGTTTTACATAAAGGAGACTTGTTGAAACTTAGGAATATATAATAATGTAAGGCATAACTTGGTTGTGTCAGCGAGCAATGGAGCGCAGTATCCTTGGAGTTAAACTTACTGATAGTATAAGGAACTCGATACTGCGTTCCAAAACTCAAATTACTGATGTAGCTCAGACGGCTGCCAAGCTTAAATGGAACTAGGCTGGCCACATTTGTCGCATGCCGGAGGAGCTATGGGCTAAAGTAACCACACAATGGGTCCCAAACAGTAGCAAAGGGCAACGCGGCAGGCCCAGAAGGAGATGGCGGGACGAACTCGACTCTTGTCACAAGGATTGGCGAATAACAGCACTGGATAGGGATAATTGTAAAGAAGAAAGGGAGACCTTTGATCTGGAGTGGGACAAAAAAGGCTAATACTATATAAGGCATAACTATAGGAAATCAAGTTAAGTTTCAAGCATGCCCTTGTGTTATGCTGCACTATATGATCAAAGGCAAAAAACTCCACGTACATTTCCTTTATCAAAACTTTCACAATTAATCAATGAAGCTACGTTCCTTCCGTACCAGATGGTGCATTTACTTCAATTTCCCTTTCCTGCAGTGACCTTGGCCCAACAATGCAGTTCTAGAGACACGAGGTATGCCATGAATCTATCGATTTCCTTAGACTTGACTTACTTTGGTTTTTTTAGGTGGATTTATATTTGGCAACGTGCCTATGCCTTTAGCTTCGGCAAGGCCTTGTCGAAACTATTATACATAGAAGGATGTTTGATTAAATGGAAGTTGGTTCCGTAAGAACTTCTTTTTGTTTTACGAATGTTTTGGGCATTGTTTTCTGAAATAAATTGTCATTTGCCAGTCTTGTAAGCATTCCTGGTGATTGGTTTGGATCCTTGTGTGAGACAGGAATAGGATATTTGTATTAAATCTTTGTTTGACTGTTTTCTCCAATACTTAGAATTGAGATCAAATTGACACTCAAAATTACGACAGAATATCTGAAACCAACTGGGGTGATTTTTACTAATGATGGCCGAATCCTAAGCAACCATCATCATCTGCCTAGCTGTATTTTACATGGATCCTAATCAACCACCGATCTAAATATTTACAGATGTCGAAATTACAACTGTCAGTTTTTCAACCCTCTAAACAAGGCCATTAAAGCCAATAACCTATCGCCATTCATACCTCACCGACAAATATCAAAAAAACCAATGTTAGAGAACCCAATTTTCAACGTTTAACCCTTCGAATGCGGTACCACCGTACCAGGCACGAGCATATCTGACTGATAGCCTAATTGCGATCCCGCGCTAGGTGTGAACTTCAAGCGGGCCCGAATTAACCTTTACAACATTATTTTTGGGTTAAGTCTCGAATTTGACAGGTAATTTAACAGTTCTGACGTAGTTTGGAGTGAAACTTGCTGGTGGTGGAGCATGATTACGTGGTTTTACAAGGAGAGGGTTTTTGAAACGGTTGAGAGATTTTTAATTGACTTTGGTAAGTTGAAGGGGGGAGTTTATAAAGTAGGAAGAGTGTTTTTAATAGGTTTTAAGCAAAAAGCAAACCATAGCGCTACTGATGGTGAGTGGTAAATCGGCCTCTTTAAAAACTATGTGTTTTGTGACGTAAAGTGTGAGCTTGTAATTTTTACGGCAACGACTATTCGTTAAGCGGTTTTACAACAATGTGTACTGATTGAGTCATTCTGTAGTTTCGGCATTTGGTTTCAGAGGCCCTAGCACGAGCGCAGGGTGTGATCGTTACGTAAATACGTCGATTTTTGAATCGTAAATACAATTATCCTAACACTTAGCACTCTTAGCACTTTAGTTAAATTGTTTGCAATAAGCACAATCAGTAACATCCATACATATGAATACTTTCTTAAAATTATGAAAATATTATCTGTGTAACGGGTAGTTTTAATTTTAAAATCGACGTATTTACGTTACGTTTACACCTCGCGCTCGTTCTAGGGGCCTCTGGTTTAAAAAAAAAAGGCTTTCCAAGTGATGGTTAGAGGTCACTGGAGATTTGCAATTTCAAAGGCATTGCAAGTGCCATCGCGAGTCAATGGAAATGTCTCATGCCTGTCGTACACGTGAAAATAAAATCCCACTTTTAGCAATATGAGGAAGTTCTCTTTATGATAATTACCTCTCGAATCTTGATTGTATGGACGTATGTTACATAGAAAAGCAATATTATAGCTACCTAAGTTTCCCAACACGAGTGCAGGAAATATAATGTAGTGTAATAGTAATAAAAATATATATTTGTGGTCTTTACAAACTGAAGTTAGTAATAACCATAGATATATTTAGACAATGCTATATTGTTGGCCGGTCCCATCGTAAAATATACTACGTTACAACTTTTTATATGTTTCTGAACTCATTTAATGGATACCTACTTACTAACAAAACAGAGGAGAAAGATTAATTAGATTATTGGAGGGTTCGATTCCCGCACGGAACAAATATTTGTTTGATCTACAGGTAGTTGTTCCGGGTCTGGCTGTTTGTGTATGTGAGTTTAAATGTTTGTAAACGCACCCACGATACAGGAGAAATTCCTAGTGTGGGGCAATGTAAAAAAAAAAAAAAAGAATTAGTGTAAAATAGAAAAGAACTCATTGCTAAATACTTCCTTCGGAGAGGTCGAGCACTACACCATTTAGAAAAAAGATGTCTTTGTTTAATGAACGAAAGTAAGTTTCGAAACGCATTCTAATATTTGCCTAATCAATGTCGAGCACATAAATCTCGCTAACTTTTTCAGTTTTTGAACGGGAGTTAGGTTATCTTCTTGGATCACATAATAGCTTAAAAACTCTTAGTTCTAGCTAAAGTGACATAATCACAAGTAAAAACATTTAAAAAATCAACAAAAGTTGGCATCGTCTATTTTCGTGCCAAGTTTCGAAGTTGTCTATCATTTGATTGCAGGCACGGGGTAGATACCTACCCTGTATAGGTACCCCACGACATGCAACCCTGAGTTACGACTCTATTCCACTTTTGTGCCGATTGGACTTCTATAAGTGTTAAATTGCTGCATTCACGCGATCTTTTTGGTCTGATAATATCTATAGGTATGATAGAACGTTTATGAGCTCGACGTAAACGACGGCGGCGTTGCGTCTTTTTCTCTCATTAATACGCTTTTATTAACTTCACCTGTAGGTAACTAATTACGTAAAAAATCTTAGAAGTTAATTTTGACCCTCTTGCCGTTTTCCAATTGAACTGAAACTTTGAAAACTTGTTTAGTTTTGATAACAATGCATGATTAGATAAATGGTGTCTTTCTAAGTCCAATACGGCGGACTCCCAAACATGGCGGACAAGTTATTTTTTATGCATTTCCATGATATTAGTATCTTATGAAAGGGCTTGCCGAGAAGAATACAAGAAATAAAATGACATCACTCTAAAGCGTGTTTTTTAGTTTTTAAAAATATAATATTATTATTTTTATCCGTAGTCGCCGTCTACGCGCCAAAAAAAGTAGAATAAGAAGTGCACCAGCATCATCTAGCCAACTAAAATGACGACCGATACTGGTTTCACAAGGTTATTTCAAAAAAATACTGTTTATGAAGATTATCAGATTGAGAGCGAATCGCAGAGACTCTCAGTTTCATTATTTTACAACAATGATGACATTGACAGTTCTTGAACGCGATTAAGAAATGCTGATCGCGTTCGGTTTAATTGGGGAAATTCGTCCTGATTAGGTAGTTTTGAAAAAAAATACGAGTAGTGAAGTTGTGATCATCATTGTTTTGGTTTGCAGTTCTACTAAAAAGTCTCTAGAAAATTCTTACATACATCGTAGCATACAATGATTCAGCCGGACAATAGCATGATGTCTCTGACTATTCACAGCACACATACTCTTTTTTATGACAACCTATAAACAGCTGCGTCATACATAATTCTACTCTAGGTGAACCGCGTGACTGTCAGTGACGCGCCCCGTGGGACACTCCCGCGCAGATTTACAGATGATCATAATGACGATGCGCATGAGTCGCTGTAATAGCTATGTTGATGCATTGTGTTGTAACAATTGTGTAGTCGTTTCCGTTATGTAAGAACGAATTTGTTTGTATGGATTATGCAAACAGATGCTTTATATCGTCGACTATCTGCCTGAAATAATATTATTTCGTTCATGAATATGCAAACCGACTCGTTGGTCTAGTGATTGCAAGCGCTATTGCTGTGCAAAAGGTTTTGGGTTGGAATCCCAGGTCGAGCAAAGTGTTATTGAGTTTATTTCCATCAGGACCTGGTGAAGTGTGGGTGTACTGCAGGGTTCACTTCACCCTAACCCTTCGGATACTACAGGGATATTTTTATGTTATGTAGGATTAGCAGTAGAGGACCGTACAGATACGCAAATTATTGCTTTGAATAGTTGAATTTGGCAGCGTCTTTACTGAGATGAGATCTATGGAGCGAACTTAGACGCGCTTTATCCCAAAATAAGCCTTATTTGTATAAAGTTAATATGCAAATTCCTCAAAATGATTGTAATTAAACGTATCATACGAACATATCATTTTATATAAATAAGTTTTATTTCTTGGTTTAAGTTTGAAGTAGTTTTTTTTTGCTTTTCTGTCGCAGCTAGAGCTGGTAAAATAACTAATTTTGGTTAATTCTGGTTGCTTCCGTTTTGAACAAACTTGAATTGTCACGTCAAAACTTAGTAACATTACTTACAAGTTACAATAAATATCAGAAAAAGTTACGTTTATTCACCGTTGCATGTTTACAGGAAATATTTTTGATAATGTTTGGACGGAACTCCATCTTTAACTGTTAGTGTCAAAAGATATATTTATTGAATAAAATTATGTCTTCTAACTTCTAATAAAACGTGCGGTGACCTTTGAAATATTAAATAGGTAAAAATAGGTTCATAAAAGCTATTTGTAAGCAAAATTCAACGGTAATAGTTTCCTCCTGTATACGTTGTCTTTCAAAATGAATTTTCTTACAGAGATGGAATGAGTTTTTTTTAAATAGATGTTGATGCCTAATAATTAAATTAAGTTTCTTTACGTTTATTTTGAAACAAGTATAAATAGATAACTTAATAGGTAGTTTTTAACGTTGCGAACTAGCGACTACTTACCTTCACTTACATTTTTTAACTGACGAAAAAAAAGGAGCAGGTTCTCCATTCGACTCGTATATTTTTTTGGATCGTTATTTTTAATGGCTTTAGTCTTGCTCTTTACAAGGAAAATGAATGCGGTCTGTTGTGAACTTGTTCCTAGATTAGGTACCTAGGTATATAATTTAAAATAACAAGTTTTCCTCAAATCAATGGTATTTCGTTTTGTAGATTATGTAAGTAACTTATCTATACTAATATTATAAAGAACGACTGCGAATTTTTTGAGTTTGCATGTATGCGGAGGGTAATCTCCGGAACCACTTATTTAAAAAATTCTTTCACTAAGTCATATGTACAATATTTCAGTTATAAGGCTACTTTTTATCCGGGTACCAAACGGGCGAAGCCGATAATAATAAAATGTGATGTTTTTGCGTAGTGCCCATATAGACAGGTTACAAGAACGATGTTGGGATGGGAAATACTGTGGATAATGGTGAATATTTCGAAGAATCATATAAGTTAGAAGCTGCGAATGATGGCAGACGGCTGCCGCTCGACAAAAAAAAAACTGTCATGTTTGCTATGGTTGCGTACTGGCTAACTTGCAACTCAATCCAAATCTACGAATAAAGGACATGAAACTATAGTTCCGAAAAGATGCTACTTTAAAAAAACTACCTGCGCAGGTTAGCACTAATAAAAAAATCTATAATTACATCATCTTTCCACGGTAATAGTATCGACCTAACAGCAGCCATTGATTAGCCGCGATTGGTTCGCGTACACAGCCGTGTGTTGCACACGTCACGACATGCGCCACCGACGCTTGAGGACCTCGCTAATCAATGTTCGAAGACTTCCAATCGTGTTTGTGTTGCCATGGTTACGCTTTTGTTGAGGGGGCTCTTGTTTGGTGTTGATTGTATTTTTTAATTATCAGTCATAGGAAAGGTGAGGCCTCAGACTGTCCGAAGTCCTCCTGTCTTTAGACAGCCTATTGCCCGGTGTCATTAAATTTCAGCAAATTGTTTTAGGACCAGGTCGACCGCGGCGAAGGTAGTATGAGGATGTGATCATGTTCGCGGGGAAAACATGTCCAGTAAATGTACGAATCAGAGAGGTTTGGTAGGAGAAAGGGGGTCTTTGCCCAGCACTGGGAAAAGATAAAGGTTATATAAAAAACCTTATAGATGACTCCCCTGGTTTTTGTTAGATGTTACTGACTAAAACTACTCGATCAGGGTCCAACTATCTTTAGTTGGGAGATATAGATAGGCAGTGACTCTGCTAATCACCTTAATTTACATCTTCCTTCATAATGTTTGGCAGTAATGTTTGCATGTTGCATGCCTAGTGCTGAATATGGTGACACTAACAACTTTCCTATTCTTCAAAAACCCACCTGTATAACTACCTATATTTGCAATAAATGAATTTGAATTTGAATTTGCTATGCTCGCCCCCTATTACATGAGACTAAAAATACCTTAACTGACGAAATTTGGGTGTACTACCTATTAGGTACACCTCTGCCTAAGCCTTTGGGGATTACAGGCGTGATGTTATGTATGTTCATAATTTTTGTCTACATCTTGTTTATCTTCCTGTAATCCATCCAAAGATTATCTTTAAAACATCGCTTTTAGAGGTAAGACCGCCCATTGCGTCACTCAGTGTAAAATACATTTGTATCTCGTAATTTATATGGTAGGCACAATACATATTAAAAAGTATTCTATTCTGATGTTCCCACCTACAATTTGGACTATTCTTAAGCTATATGATACAATAATTGTATTATCATCTTTGGACTTCGACGTAATCGATGACGAAAGAGAATGTGTGACGTCAGGGACTTTGGCTATAAATACTTGGCTCTGAATGAGTCAGTTTTATCGGAGAACGTTGACGGAAGTAAACATGACAATACGGGGATTAGATTCTAAGTGGGTGAGGGGAAATTGGAAGGCGGATTGGATTTACTCGCTTTCATAAAATTTTGTAAAACTTGAATTCATGGGCTAAGAAATGCGAGTGCTTTTTTATATACTTAAGGCGATTCTCCCACTGCACCGCGGAACGTCGCGTAGCGCGGAAATTTCATTATATTTGCGTCGGCACGCGTCAGAGTACAATGAATTTTCCGCGCTACGCGACGAAGCGCGGTGCAGTGGGAGAATCGCCTAAATGATCGTCAGTAGATGAGGTCTTATCCCAAAATTAAAAACTTGTGGATGCATTGTGGATAACGCGCGTATAGTGTGTGTTTTAAGTTATGTGTTCTTTCTTCTTCCGTTGCTATCAAATTCGGCCCAGAATTATTATTGCTACCAATTTGTGACATATGTAGGTACAGACTACAGACATCAAGCTACTACAATCTGTCAATTTTTTCAACTTTATCGCTGAAGCGTTAGGTTCAAGGTTGATTGGGAAAATTTGACATTATTGGGTAACTTGATGTGCTGGTGTCTATACATCAAATGCCTGCTATTCTACGCATCTACCAGTCACGTATAAGGAAGTAGAATATTCCGGTGCCTAATAATGATAATTTATACAAATGGGTGGCTCCGACTCACGGAGTCACAGCAGACGGCCATATATCTCGTCGTAAGTACCTCAACATGGGCGCGGTATCGGTATCTCTGGGATCGACAGAACCGTTCACCTGTCAGCTGATAACATCTGACTTTGAAAACTTAGTTTCCTTATAGGTAGTCGTGGGTTGGGAAATTAGGAAGCCAAACACGAATTACCTATACCTAGGTATATACATACTTATGTATACTTTTTATAAATAGTCTGTGCTAGTTTCTTCATTAGTTGATATGCCGACTGGTAGCTTTTGGACGCAGGTTAATTATTGACTGCCTCATGTCGTCGCAAGCGCGATTGCTGAGCACGAGGTCCTGGGTTCGATTCCCAGGTCGGGCAAAGTGATATTGAGTTTTTCCAGTAGGAATTTCTCAGTAGTAGTCACGGAGTCTGGATTTGCGTCCGGTTGATGGCAATAGGCTCGCCCCCTATTACATGGGACTTAAACATAACTGGCGAAATGTGGGTACACTTCTGCTTAACCCATCGGGGATTACAGGCGTCATGTTATGTTATGTTAATTATTATGAGATATGATTATTTGAATCCAAAGAATAAATAAACCGATTACATTCCAGTCCAGTTATCAATTCTATTTTATATATTTACTGGAACTTAGGGCGAGGATTTGCGGATAAGTACATGCTTTAAATATCGCATTCCAGGTTAGCGAGGGCCAAGCTGGTGTTTAAGAGGTTCAGACTGTCCGACATGAAAAGAACATTGTGGCCAAGCTATTTCCTGCCAACATCATCATCATCTGCCAAGCCTTTTCCCAATTATATTGGGGTCGGCTTCCAGTCTAACCGGATGCAGCTGAATAGCAGGATTTTACATGGAGCGACTGCCTATCTGACCTCCACAACCCAGTTAGTACTGGGTAATACGATACCCCTTGGTAAGACTGGTTGTCAGACTTTTTGGGCCACTGACTACCTGTAACGACTGTCAAAGATCTACAGATGACAGCCGGGACCAACGGCTTAACGTGCTTTCCGAGGCACGGAGGAAACTAGGTATGTAATGGGCGGTCACCCATCCACAGACCAACCTAGGCAAGCACGGCTTAACCTAAAGATCGACCCGAGCGGCTGTTATTATTTAGCCACGAGCTCCTCCAATTTCCAAAATTATGGAAAATACTTACACACTACAACTGCATCCGGTAAGACTGGATGCCGACCCCAACATAGTTGGGAAAAGGTTAGGCAGATAGATGATGATAATGGTTCGTCACAATCAATTAGTTCAGTAGTTTGACCGAGAATTTACTCATAGGACATTTTGCTAAAGTGACGTTTTGATAATTTAGGTCGTTTTGGTATCAGAACCATTTGCTTAGGTCGTTTTGATACGGAGGCAGTCCTCAAAAAAAAAACATAACAAAATAAGCATATTTTCAGATTTCAAACATCTGCGTCGATGGATAATATCCTTAACAAAGTCAAAATTTCCCAGTCTGTAAATGCCACTGGCAAATTTTCCAGTGCACCCAATGATTCCACTCCCATTTTCCGCCATATTAAGGCGTCACGCTACATTATACTAGTAGATGTGAGCAGCGTTCGTGCTAGTCCCCCATATCGACGGCATTAGCATATCGGGTAGCTGCTTATCGGAAATAATACCGTGACGTATTAGTGCGGTACGGAAATATTGAGGAAATTCACCTCTATGTACCTATGTGTTTAGTTGAGGAAATCGTGGTGCAGTTGGGTGTTTTGCTAGTCCACAAAACAATGGGTAAACGGGTAAGAAAGAGATGGAGGTATACGTCCATCATAGCACCATCTTTCCGCCACAATGAAATGTGTCCTGCGAGCCCTGATGCTTCAGTCCAGGAATTGAAGGACGCTAGTGATAGCGCTAGCTTGTTCACGGTTTCACAATAGAGACTGTGCTAAGGGCTAGATCGGATTAAGGCGGGCCGCACCGCATTATAAAAATCCTCTTTCGTCACTTTCGTACATTATTTCTGAACCATCGTACACTTCTGAGGCGGCTCGCTCTTTGGGCGAATTTTTGTGGACGCTGTCTTGTGTTAAAAAGCGGCCCGCTCAATTGGGTACAGGCCGTTCCATTGCACTGAGGCCCTACCACGAATTTACCGTAACTTTTTACATAAGTATACAATACAAGATTGATTGATTGTATATCGATTTCCGGGTTACTAATTACTCAGATAATAGGACTTTTTCGAGTTTACACATACCTAGAGTATAAGTAGTAATCATATCAGGTAAATGTATCACTTTTGTTTATCTCAAGTGTATTGTGGTATCGATGAATGAAATATTATATTTATCAGAGATATTTGACATACATATTCAAATTGATAAAGATGACCAAAAATTGATTGTCACTTGTTTACGTTCTGTTTTTCTGTATCGTTGTTTGTACTGTAAGGCCCGGACTCCGCTAATAGGAGATGAGATGTGCAGGATTCAACGAATCACAGGAGAGGCGAGAGATGCGAGTATATTTCAACCAATGTGATTGGTCGGTTTTCGCACACGTCTTCTCTCCGCTCCGATCCTCTCCGCATTTGTGGAGTCCGGGCTTTAACGTATAAACGACTGACTTAGATTCTCAGGTACTAGGACTGCTGAGCGTGGAGGTATTTGATTAACAGTAGATCGAAGTCATTGTGCGGTTAAAGGCAATCGGCTTACTGTAAAAGGGGATTACATGGGCCGACCATAAGGCTGCGTTTTTAGCAGAGATGAGCGAGGATTCGTAGCGAGGGATGTGTGTGGAACTAACCAAACACATAGCTAGAAAACAAAAGCTATATTATGCGTTAGTTTCACACACATCCCTCGTTACGCATCCTCGCTCATCTTTGGTGGAAACGCAGCCTTAGGCCCATCTAATCATTAATTAGTAACTAATGATTACGTATGTACGTCCTCATGTAATTACGGCTGTCATTTGTAAATTATTGACAACCGTTATGTGTAGTCAGAAATTTGACAACCAGTTTTAAACGGGGCATACCCTATCCCTTACACCCTACGGCACCGGTCCCGCCGCTGGCATACCCTATCCCTTACACCCTATGGCATCTGTCCCGCCGTCGAAAACCGCAAACTTCGCGAGGAGAGATAGCAACTAAGAACGAGTTCTTAGTTTCAGAGACCTCGCTGGCGCGGCGGTGTTACACAGTCAGCGATCAATTACATCCCTAGTATCTCTTTACTGACACGAGACACGTTTAATCAGCGTGAAAACAGTCGATAGAGAGTTGTTTCCAAGCGGTCTAACCTGTTCCAGCAGAGCTGGGAAAAGGCTAGGCAGATGTCATGTGAGATATGTACCGACGTAATATGTAAAGTGACTGACCTCACTGCCGTCCTGCTGCGCGTTGCACTTGCTGATGTTGAGGGTGCCGGAGATGAAGTCGTTCTGCACGTCCACGACCAGGAACGCGCTCACCGGACGCACGATCTACAGGCATAAACCGCTCATAAAATACCAGGATATCAACCAAATACATTGAAGTTCTGAGTTCTATCTACTTTTGGCGCCAATTCTGCATATCAAAGCTCAAACTTTTCATATCTTTTGTAATAATGATGGGCTTAGAATAACTCGGCAAGTCAAAAAGGGAGATTTAAACTTATCAGCATTGATAAAGAAAGGGTAAACTAAAGAGTTTCGGATAATTCGTTGATTACAAACAAACGTTTTCGCAGGCCGTCACACTTTCAAAAATTTGATGGAGTATGTTGCGCTACCTTCACTACTTCCCAATGTGTTAAATGGGAAAAAGCCCAGTTAACACACTGGGAACTGGGAAGAAGCCCAGTTACACTAGGAAGTGGTGAAGGGTGTGTGTTTTGGAGGACTGTCTCATATTTATTCGATTCAAAAGCCTAGATTGAATGAATGATTTTTGATCCTGAATTCAATGTCAATTCTTCGACCCAAAAATAGCGAGTCTAAGAACAAACTTGGTGAAAGTAAGTGATCTAAGTAAACTCACCACTTTGATCCAATGGTTCCAGCAGAAGGTGAACTCCTCCTTATCGATGAAGCCGTCCCCGTTCTTATCGAACACCTGGAAGATGTGACGCGCCCTCTCCTCGGACAGCGGGTAGATGTGCCCCTTGTCGTTCCGGAAGAGAGCCTTGCAGATCACGCGGAACTCGTCCAGGTTTAGTTTCCCGTCCCTGTAGGGGAGGGAGGAATGGGTTAGCTACGCTTTTTGGCAAAAAGTGAATAAAGAAAAACATAATATCATCATGCATGTTTTCTCCGAAAGCAGACAGAGATCCTACTGGTCAGAGAGATCTACTATTGGTAGCAAACTACCGCTAAACGTTAGGTTCAGGGGTGGACCCCAAAGTCAAGTCAGGCTAAGTGTTATTGCGTTTAATCATCAGAAATTTCTCAGTAGCAGCCCACTGTCTAGATTGGCGCCCGCTTGACGGCAATAGGCTCGCACCCTATTACCATGCGACTTAAAAATAACTGACGAAATGTGGAGTACCTACTGCACACGAAAACTTATTAATCCTGTAAAACTAATTATTCGGATACCCATCTTCGCATTCATAAGGATGTCCTTCCTTCACACAGCAACGGATCGACGTGATATTTTATCCCGAAAAAGTGATGATTCGTTTAGCTGCCTTACTGCATATTTAGAAATATTTCGACCTCTGAACTCAACAAAATGTGGTGAGGTTTAGCTTTTCAACTTTTTTCTTTCTTTAGTAAGAGAGGAGGAATGCTTATGAAGTTTTAGCTAATTGCAGAAAAGCGAACGTGTGAGTTTCTCAATAATTAGTAAAAGGTGAGCATTAGCCTGTAAACGTGACCCTGTTAACAGGATGAAAAGATTTAATATTTTTCCTTAACTTAGTTCAAGTTTAAGGAAAGTTAAAAAATACTTGGCGAAATGGATAAGGATAAAATAAACGTTTGTCGAGGCACGTGGTTATTTAGTAGGGCAGAAGCATTTATATACGGATAATTAATTAGCGTGGGTATAATCGTGTTCTCAATGCCTCCTATATGTGAAAGAGATGCGTAATCTACGACGCGGATTCGCGCGGTTGGTACGTATTCGAAGAACGCGATGTAAACGATTTTTCCTAAATATTTCCAGAACTAAGTACAACTCTAAAAGTGGCGATGCAAAATTAAATTAAAACAAAGCTACAAAGATGTGTGTAAACAATAGATATGCGATAACGAGTTCACTCGACGCCGAACTTGACGAAAATATCGATAAAGCGCGCGTAATCTGTCGATGCAATGTTGTTGTGACATCACCAATGCATGTTTGCCTTTGATTTGAATGAGGGAGCTGCTGCATTGTCTCTCGTTTTCCTGAAAGCGCTAAACGGATGGTGGACTGTTTCTCTGCCAGATGCTGATATAGAAGCATTTGCAACACCAACAGCAGATGAATGAAATAACAGCGCGGCAACCAATGGACAAGATTCATTTCTACGGTCATATCAACACTCTCTTAGCACTTAAGGCCCTTTTCACACAGGGTTTCCGCTGATACGGCGACCGTTCGCATGGCTGTAAAGCTTTCACACGTATACAGTTGCAAGCGGGTAGAATGGATGAGGCGTTCAATTGAATATCTCAAACTGATTCGACAGACGAAATACGGAAATCGTATGTATGTAAAGGGCCTAACTATGCATCGACGAGGTGAAGGTGCTGCGCGCTCGCGGAATCCCCGGCTAGGCGGCTACTACCTAGTATAATATTATCTCTGCCCCGGCGCACGTAACAAACACCGACTTGTTCTGGCCCGCATTATTTGCGCGCTCGCTCGCACTCTGGGCAAGTCCAAACATGTCGAGTAATTTTTCCGTGCACCGCGGATTCCGCATCCGCGATGCGCCATCACTCGTGTGTACTCACAAGGCGCACAAACACTGGGCTACACCTTTAATGCCATATAAATTATTTATATAAGCTGAACAAAATATGACAACAACATTGTTACATTCGTCTTTTTACTGGACTAGAAAAGAATAATCAACATTTCTTACTTTCTTAGTGTTTGCAATACACACTTGAGGAATTTAGTTTTTGAATAATATAATCAAAGTTATTTAAATGAGGAGAAAGTAGTCTTAATTGGATCTGCAGCAGGGAAGTAAACTTTTAGAATAAAATTGTGACATTGATACTCAAATTAAATAATACATTTTCAAGGAAAAAGTAGTAAGCACTATTCATCATCTGCCTAGCTTATATCAACTATGTTGGGGTTAGCATCCAGTCAAACCGAATGCAGCTAATTTATTTATTTACAACTAAATCAATTGATTTTATACTGGCTTGGCTTGCTTTATTTGTATGATTTAGTTCCTGAGTGCTAATTGAAACTGTTGAAGTAGGTACCTACAAAAGAAAATGAATAAATGAAAAATAATAATATGGTAATTTAATTTAAATTTACTACTCATCAGTCTTTTATTTGCGCATAAAAGTTAAGACAAAAACAAGTTAAGTAAAGTTAGGTACGTAATTTGAAAATTTGCATTACAAATGAATTAAAATTGTACCAAGTCATGTTCGTGCTATTCTAAGTAATAGTATTTTATATCATTTAGACGATCGTAGTAAACTAGTTTTATTATATTGAAGTTACTCTCAATCATAGTAAATGTACCAAAAACTTCAAGTTACATTTCAGGAAATGAAGCTTATTCGAGTTTTTAAATTGAATGTTTTTACCAAAATTATAGAGAAAGGAGACAGAATGCCACTTTCATTCATCAACCAGCATTTCAAGTTCACACGGGCAACAAAAACAAACAAATACAGCCAAAACTTTCACTGGGAAATTGAAAGTAAACTTTTCACAATTTCTTCTATAAAAACTGATTGCAAAGACTGTTTTAAATTTAGCACACTGGCCTTTAAATAACGGTGACTTCGAGGACTACTTTCGAAAGTAGCTTTCCTGAAAAAAAAAATACGAAAATGGTATTAAAAACATACCCATCTTTATCAAATGTTTCATAGCAGGCGTCCATGTCGCTGCAATCGAACTCGTCGACTGGCGTCCCGTTGCTATCCTCCAGCATTGGTGGTTGGATCGAAATGAGTCGCCAGTCCTCGCGACAACCGCTTATAAGCACCTCCAGCATGACTACCGAACTCTGCGTAACCTTTTGTGACCTATAACGTAAACAACACGTAGTTACGCGTTTAATCACAAAAAAACAACCACTTAACACCTAAATTTTCAATAGTAGCCAAGCTCAGGTACCTTAAAAAATATTTATAGCACTTTTGATTCACGTTTTTCCTAGAAAAATATTATGAAATAATTTCGAAATCAAATATCTCGCCGAAAGTGCAAGTATAATTGACGTGACGAATGGCATGGAAATGTCAATGTCAATGTCAATTTTCACAGCTGTAACATTCCTTTTCGCGTTATTGATGTACAATCCTCGTATGCTACAAGAAAATAATATTATTTTAATAAACTTAAAGTTTTGCTAAGGAAACCCTACAGTTACCCTACAACGCAACTTTACGCTGATTGCAAAGTACTGACGGTTCGGCAGCTCTTTATTCTCCAATCTGTCCTGAGGATACATGCCCGTTTACCACTATCTGATCCAAGAAAGCGTACATATGTTCCCCCAGGTGTACAGTACAAAACCTCATTTGCAAGACGTCAATTCTATGTCTTAATCCATCAAGTTTTTAAAAAATACAGAAAGAATTAAATATAATAGACCTAAATAAATTTTATGTCAAATCAAAAACCTCGAACTGGCTCATATTGCAGGACTATATCAAAACAGAATCTTTACTATCTTACATCGCTTGACATCATAAACCTCTACTAATATCACAAATACTCAAACACATATACACAATTACACACACACACATATACATCGGCACACACTCCCACTCCCTTCCCACACACCCATGTCACACACACCACACCTCAACACTCACAAATATTTTTTTTTTTCTTTCTGATTATTATTAATATGCATTATAATGGTAGACCGACAAACTTTCACTCTTGTGTTCAGTTTTACTGAATTAATATTTTTGTCCGATCTCTGTCTCCGTCTCTTTAAGAGACAGGGTTCATTATTATTTTTGTATGCATAGACTTTTTGTAGACTTAAATCTTCGGTGCACAAAAACTATCATTATTTTTACTGTATTTCTGCCACCTTGTTTTGAACTATGTGTCTGTGTGTATTACTCGGATAAATAAACAATTTTATTTATTTATTTTTAATTAATTAAAATAACCTAAATTAGCTAACTTTATAATAAACTAAAAATTGGCGTCAAAAAACTACTCAACGCTGTCAACTGATAATGTCCAGAAGAGACTAACGGCGTTGCCACGTTGAATGACAACGATTCAACGATTAGCCCACAGAATACTAATAACCTAGCGGGATTAGCCTCTCGCCAAAGTAAAAGACAACCCTTGGGTCACGGGAAGTGCAACGGGTAATGTGTGTGCAGGGGGCGTACCAATTGAAAATGGCGCCTAGGGCACGCATCATAGTTGCGCCCCTTCGTAAATTAATTATTCTTTCTTGACCCATTGTAGCCCTCAAATACGAAAGCATTAATTTCAGCTTACTAAAAAATCGCTCACAACTTGCGATGGTTACTGCAATTGTAAGCAGAATTTGAATAGAAATGCACAGATTTGGAAATACATTTTCATCCCCATACCGCACAATAAATTCACGTAGCTGTTCAGATTTCTTCAGGTTGACGTTTTTTCTTATCGATATTAGCATTTGAACATCCAATATGTCTTCGTAAACTATAGAAATCTACAAATTCTTTACATTTATTTTTAAACCGTCACAGTCGTCAGTGTTGTAACACCGTATTCTAACATCTAGAAGAATTAATCCAAATCTGGCGTCAGTTTAATGCAAATGAGTAAACTTTTCACTCATTTCACACACAATGCGATCCAGCCATCCCTTTATTACTTGTTCCATTTCTTCTTTAGCGGTCAACCCTGCGTTCGATGCACTCTCTTCAGCCAAACATTTTTTTTGCCTTCGACGCCTTTTCGTGGTTACATCCCATTCCTGGCAAAGATTGACTCTTTTTAATGTCTCATTAACTAATCTCTCTTTTATTTGAAAAATAGTCTCGTAGGGCTTTTATGCCCAAGGCAGCAGAGTGGCAGACGTGGAGTTGCGTACACCAGCCCCTTATACAATACAATAAAATATCGCCAAAAATATCGATATACTCGCGAGCTTGTGGCTCTCGAAGTCTCGAAGTGAAAGGTAGAGTCTGTCAAGCGAGTCTAGTCCCATGAAAAAGGCGGCAAATTCAAAAATCTTTCAGGTGTCAACACTGATATAGCACGCTGAAAACTTGTTGATACTTGAATTTTGATAAAAAAATTACTTGGGATAAATTAAAAAAAAAGCATTTCAATGTACGTATTTATTCATCAGAACTAAAATCAGAATCAAGAAATTCAATGCCTTCAAATGAGAAATCACTGTCAGTAGAATCATTACGCACAGAAATGATGAAGGGTTCCAACTCGGTTTCGGATATCCTGTCTCTTACTTTATACTTATTTTCGACACTAATAGTGTGATCTGTGCATTTTTTCCAATCATTGGCTGTGACACTATTAAAGCATTCTTTTATAAGGTTCTCCATTTCTTTACCTGGAATCTCTGAGTTTTTGCTGGCTATTTTTCTTTTAGCCAAACTCCATATGAGTTCAATTGCGTTCAGGTCACAATGATATGGCGGAAGTTTCAAAACCTCATGGCCATGTTGTTTCAAAAATTCTTCAGCTTCATACATTGGAGTTGTTTTATGTTCATTCACAAGGCACATAAGCTCAGCCTTTGTAAAGAATTCTTCATAATGAATTCCATTTTCAGTTAGCCATTTCTGAATGTCAGCCTTTAAATCATTCATAGATGGTGGCTTATTTATTTGTGTTACATGGTAGCTAGCGTTGTCCATAACAATGACACTGGGCTGACTTAAATTGGGTATTAATTTTTCACGTAACCATTTCATAAAATTATTTCTGTTCATATCATCATGATAATCTGCCATTTTTGATTTAGTACTGAATACCAATAATGCATTGGGAACAAAACCTTTTTCGGATCCAGCATGAACAACAATATGTCTTTTGCCTGACGATATTTTGTCAATTACACCGCTTGTTGATGGCCCTTGCCATGATTTTTTAACTTTATAATTTTGGTGGACATAGGTCTCATCAAGATAAACTATTAAGTTTCCTTGTTTCCGCTTTTCATCAATAGCTCTGAGATACCTATGTCGCCATGCAGCTAGTTCATACTTTTCAATAAGAAGAGATCTCTCATTTTTATTTTTTTTGAATTCAAATCCATTTTTGAGTAATAATTGTCTCAATGTTTCATGACATCCAGTAAATCCAATTGACTCTCTTAAATCTGCAAGCAAACTTCGTAGAGTTGGAACTTGCTTTTTCACACAGTAAAATTCATTAATTTTATTGCGTATGGCTGATAAGTCAAAATTATCCAGATTGGCTACAGTTGGCTGTCGTGGACGTTTTTTCCCCGGTGTGTTCCACTCGCCTTGGTTAATAGCACCTTCTTTTTTAATTCTTCGCAGTGTTTTCACACTTAAATCTGAAAGTTCAATATGTCAGTTCAGTATCAAACGCACAAATTTTATGATAATATTTGTAGAAAATGCAAACAATGTAAACAAATAAATCTGTACTAACCTGTCATAGCAGCAATTTTTGTCAAATAGTCTGTTTCAGATTTCATTTTTTTATTCTCATCTATGGCTATGACTTTCTTAACTAAATTATCAATTGTGCTTTTTATTAATTCATCATCCAAGGTGGCTGAAAAAAGATGACAACAATCTCTTATAATACTTTTCACTTATAGGTGCCCCATTGAGATTCAATGTCATGTATACGACGTCTGAATCTAAACCAAAACCGAAATCGTGATCACATCATAGTAAAATAAACAAAATTAGACAATTGTGCTAAAAGTATCAACATTTTGTAGCCAACCTACCTGTTGTTGAAACAATTTCATCCAAAAGTCGTCGTTTTTCTGTTAACACGTCATCAGATTCAATCTTTACATGATTATATTTATTAATCATTGTAAACAGCAGGCTCCTGACACTACTTTTAATAGGTTTTGGCATTATAACATTAAAAAATTCAACAAAAACCGGAATGCTTCGAGGTTAGAACAGAAATTGTGACAATCTGTTTGACAGATAATAGTATTGCCATTATAAGAAATCAGTAAAATGGTTGTGGACTCGACTCGCTTGACAGACTCTATAATCTATGCTCGAAGTGTCTCAAACTCGCTCGCGCACTGCCACAGATTATGTTATTTGATTATTACATTTCTTTCTCGCAGCGCGCGAGCGTCATTGAAAAATTTTCGGGTTTGCGTTTTCCATCGTATTTGTATCAAATTACGCTGAATTAGTTCTTTCAACAGGAATGGCGATTGTCGTTCATTAGTGCTAATTATCGTTCGTTTTTCTGTAGCTATTGAGGTTATCTCTGTTTTGCTACTTGGCTAAAGCCAACAGTTTAGAAAGATGGTGATACAGAAAGTGCATGGTATTCAAGCGACGGGGCTGAGCCTCCACGAGCGCTTCTCGTTGATGGCGGACACGACACCAGACCATGTTGTTACGCAGCGGACAAGACGGAACTCCGCGAGCTCTATAATAAGCCAAAATTACAACTACAGCAACCGGTTGATCCAGCAAGTCGCACGCCGGTTGGAGAAACGGGTAAATAACACGAGTTCTGTAATAATTAGTAAATAGCAAATATAACATGCTTTCTCAGGAACTCATGTAGTTTTGTTGATTTTTGTGTATATAGAGAACATTTTTCATTAAGAATATTTTACTTTTTTGACCTTGGCTTAATAATTTCTATCTTTGTTGCCATTATTTGTGTAATCTTTCAGCTATGCGCACTTGCTCTTTAATTTATATTTTAGAACTACCGGGCTACTGACAGCTAATATCTTAACATGGGTTCTTGTTTTCACATACTACAATATGAATTTGAAACCAGAAATTTGGTTACATGAATTTGGAACAAAAATAGACAATTTATCATTAGCTGTAAGCTGAAGATAGACCCTATGATAATCAATTACAGAAGTAGTTTGGTGATTTCAAAAACTTTACACAAAGAACACCCCGCACAACACCCTATGGCTTTGTTTCCACTAAAGCGGGGATGTGTAAGGGAAATGACAAACAATGGTTAAAATCCACATTGTGTCTCAGAAGGGTGTAATCACAGGAGAGCCTGCGATTGGTAAAATTTTAGACCTCCACACTGTCCTGCTAGTTTCTGATTTGCTGGAAATTGACTTTATGGGTCTTATTCATAGGTTTAAACTGTTCATATGAAAGAGTGCTCTCATAAGAAGCTCGTATTTCCTGGAGATGTAAAATTAGTTATGGGACAACTATTGCAGCTTTGATAAAAGACCTATCTCTTAATAATATGGGTTCCAAAAAAGGCATGCATAAAAAAGTTTTCAATTCTAGACTTGGAACACACACAACGGACATCTTTTTACATGTTAAAGAAGATTTATTACTACACTAATTTCATCTTCCATGTTATGTTTTTTATTTATTAAATTTTACTAAATTTTTTTGTCTTAGTTCTCCCTTTACGCATCATGCAAGGGCAGCCTGCGAAATTTATTTTTTCTGGCCTTTATGGAATTTGCAGCTGAGTATCAGTTTGTATTAAAAGTAAGATGCAAACAGTAGCAAATACTTACATAATAACAATCCTTAAAATGATCAATACGAGATGTATTGATGTATACATCATCAGTCTATTGCATTCTACTGCATGACAAAGCCTTCTCCCAAGTTGCACCACAACACCCTGTCCTCTACCAACACATCTGTCCCAGCCACCTCTTTCAAGTTAATGGTCTATCTTGCTAGAGTTGTCCCATGCTAAGCTTGCCTCCACTCTGGGACTTGTTTGCTTTTTACAAGATGTGTTTTATTAGCTGCTTAAAATTAAGAATAAAAACAGGCACAATACATAACCTGGAGCGGAAGGGAGTGTAAGACTTCTTCTGACTGAAACCCACCCATGTTCCTTCTTTGCCCTTTGTGTTCCAGGGCCACGACATTCCCGCAGTCCTGGCAGGCATCAGCCCATGCGGATCCCTACACGAACGCGCCGTCGACACGGCCTGTCGTCATAAGACGGCCGGACGGCGAGCTAGCCCGTAACTCGCCGTCCACAGGCCCGCGCCTACGGTGGCCGGGAGCTACCACGTGACCCCCGACGCCCAGGGCGTCTCCCGCGGTGGCTGTGACGTGAGGCTCTTTCCCTCTCACGTCCCGCCACCTCCTTCACTAGCATGACTGCTTCGCAGAAGAAGGTGAAGGCTTCCCATTCACCTCCTGCGAAGCAGTCATGCACGCTCCGGACCATGGCTTGAACCAGGGCCGGACGCGAGAGATCGCCGCCGCCAATCGCCACTACGAGGACGGTGCTCCGCTCAAGCGGGGCAGACCTCCACGGTGTGCTCCACCGTGTCCTCCGGACGATTCTCGCAATGGAAACACACGGGCGTTTCCTCCCGCCCGATTCTGTGCAGGAACCTCCCGTAACAACCGTGTCCGGTGAGGACCTGCGTCAGGCGGAAGGTGAGGGTGCCCTGGCGCCTCTCTAGCCACTCCTCAAAGAGGGGACTTATCGCCACTATGGTAGCGTGCCCTGCACAGGGTTGCAACAGTCGCTCTCTCCATGTCGCCATGATATCACGCCGGAGGTCTGTCCGCTGAGCGGCAATTTGCCGCGGCAGCGGAGTTTCCCTCCGACGTAGTGCCTCCGCGCGCCATTCATGCAGGCGCGCGAGGACTATCGCCTCCAGATCCCATGGCGGCAATCCGGCAAGGAGGCTAGCCGCCTCGCCGGAGATCGTGCGGTACCCCCGGATTAGCCTTATGGCTATCACCTTTTGGGGCGCGTTCAGGTAGTGGGCGGCTTGCCGCCTCAAAGAACGCGCCCACACCGGGGCCCCGTAAAGGGCCATGGACCGCACGACCCCCGCGTATAGCCTCCGGCAGGAGGCGTTTGGACCCCTCAGGTTGGGCAAGAGCCGCTTGAAGGCAGCCCCTGTCCGTTCCAGTTTGGGAGCCAAACGTCGGAAATGCTCCACGAAGTTCCGCCTGTCGAGGACGAGTCCTAGGTAATTCAACGTCGACCCGACGCCGATGGAACCCCTCTTGACGTCAGTAAATGAAAACACATGGCCTCGGACTTGTGCAATGCCACCTCGAGACCCAATTGCCGGATCCTCTCCACGACTATCACAACGCCGCGTGTCATGTTTTTTCCCAGTCGTAACCGATGTTCCACAAGGCCGGCCCCAGAACCGATCCCTGTGGAACAGTGCACGACATCTCTCGCCAGTTCCATTCTCCGCTCCGACAGGGGTAGATGACGGCCCTATCCGTCAGGTAGTCCCCAACCACACGATGAAGGTAGGTCGGCACCCAGTGATACCGGAGTGCCTCCCTAATGCAGCTGCAGGGCATGGAGTTGAAGGCGTTGGCGATGTTAAGAGTCAACGCCAAGACGACCCCGCCCCAGGACACCGCGTGAGGGCTCTCACGCGCATGATGGCAACCACCGTCGAGCGCCCCTTGCGGAAACCAAACTGATGTTCCGCAAGATCCGGCCCATCCCCGCAAGGTGCCCGGCGAGGCGGTTGGCTGCTATGCGGACGGAGAGTCCGCAGGGCGCCCTGGCTTGCGGATGAGGACCAGCTTCCCCGTCTTCCAACGAAGCGGGAACTTTCCTCTCTCCAAGCATGCGTTTAGGCCCTTCCAGTCGGGGCCCGAGACCCTCAGAGGCCAGGACCCAAGCTTTGCCAGGCAATCCATCGGGTCCCGGGGCGGTATTTCTGGTTTTCAGCCTGCGTACCGCCACTCTCAGGTCTACCCCAGTCACCTCCGGAACGTCGTCATCGTCATCGGTGTGGTCCGCTTCCGGCACCGCAGCGGCGGCGGGGCCATAGGCGGGGTAGGCTCTGCAATTTAAAAGTGCATGTAAAGGATTTAATCAAACACATGTTTGTGATTTAAAAATTCTCGATCAGCCCAGAATTAGTTTTATTAATTCCTACTCGTTAAACTACAGAACGCTATCTGCTACTATCCTTACATACTCCTTTCGAATTTTCATCTGTTCACATACTTTGTTTGAAATGAATAAATGTGATCTCTTCAATTATTTGCAGCAAGCAATGAGGGGGCGGATAGGTTTCCAGCAGGCGGGTGGAATGCGCCGCTCCGGCAGCGAGAGTAACCTGCCGGGGCTAATTAGATCCAACAGCTTCGGCAACTTGAGCCAGCAGAGTGTGAGGAACAGAGTGAGCTGGCATCAGTCTAATAACAATCTAAGGTTTGTACCCTGAAACAATATCTTTAATCCTTTTTTTTTTTCCTTATTGCAACTGAGCCGATGTCGCCTATTCTACCAGAATCTTTAATCTGTTAAATAAGCTTTAGTTAACTCGGCAGTGCTGGCCCTGTAGTAACGGCTTTGACTTAGTTTCATAGGCCGTGGGTTCGAACCCAGACAAGAACTTTACTTTGCGTAGTTCTTTTCATCACTTCTGTCCTCAAAACGGTGAAATAAAAAAGAAGAATACATAGTGTACTGATTAGATAAAAATATCGAGTTTATGTGGTATCCACCAACCGCCCAGGACCCCACGTTCAGCAGTCCCACTTGCTGCCATGAGAACAACGAGGCAGATTGCCGTCCCATCGAACTGTGAGAGTGAGGGAAGAGTGCACCTGTGTCTGCACTCACATTTGTGCACTATAATATCTCCTGCGCCGACGGCTAATCTCTGCTGAGATTTACCTCCTAGACCTAAAACCGTCAGGACTATTGTTATGTGTCTCTCTTACCGAAAAAAGGCCTGTGTCCCAGTATTAAAATAAATTACACAAAGTAATTAACCTGCTTTGGTTCGAATGCGAACCCATGATCCACAAGTCGTAAGTCGGGACCTGAGCCACCACTGCTCTCGTGAATATGAATTTGTTTCTAAATGCATTGAAACTGATAGTTCCTTTTCTCCTCTCAGCGGAACAGCATCATTAAACAACGTGTTAAATCTCGCGTGGCGCGGGAAGGCGCTGCGCGGGTACAACCAACGAGCATTGCGCGGACGATTCATTCGGTAAATATAACACGTACAACAAGACTACATACAAGGTGTAAACGGAGGGTCCGTTCCGGAGGTTCCGTCAGGAAGCCGGCAATCAAGCAAAACAGCTTTTTATGAAACTAGCAGTAATAGTTTCATAAAAGGCTTTGCTCAGAAATCGGCTTCATTTTACAAAAAAATAAAATGCAAAAAATAATAAATAATGATTTTTCAGGATGAACAAATTCCAAAACGGCTTTCAGCAACGCATTGGTTTTCAACAACACAACGGCTTTCAACAACGCAATGGCTTTCAACAACGCAGGGGGGTGCAACAACGCAGGGGGGTCCAACAACGCAGAGGGGTGCAACAGCGCGTTGGATTCCAACAACGCAGGGGAACTCAACAGCGTAGCGGAACTCAACCGCGTGGGGGAGCTCAACAGCGTGGGGGGGCTCAACAGCGAAGAGGTACACAACAGCGTAGGGGGGTCCAACGTAACAACCAGCAACAGAATAATGTGCTGCAACAGAATAATGTGCAACAACAGAATGCTGCCCAGCAACAGGACAGTGGAGCTCAAGCTCAACCGACTCAAAGGCCTCAAGTGGCACGACGTGGAGGGCCCAGAGGACGGGGGAGAGGTAAATATACTTTATCAAAATTAAAAATCATTTATTACATTTAGGCTGCAGCACTTTTTACACCTCACAATTTACATGAGGCGGTCCCTCAAAACGCCTGCCCTTCGCATTTCGTTTATGTCAAGATGTAGTAAATGTTAAATAAGAATTTTAATGAAGGCTTTGAAATATGAACCGGCTAGTAGCATGTCTACTCTAATTATGTTCAATGAAATTAAGTATTGTAGATGGTCCGAACCGAACAGAATCGTATGCCGTGTTCCGCTGATGTGTAGTCTTTTGATTGTGTAGTCGCGCGGATACCGCGTCGATAAGAATAGAATAGAATATTCTTTATTATGTGCACCATACAAATAACATTTACAAAAGAAGACATTTCACACAGGGTGACACAATTGGCGGTCTTTTCGCTAAAAACGATCTTTTCAAGACAACCTTTGGAGGTAGTGTTACGATAAGCGTGGCCACTTCCTTAGTCAAGCTGGACAACTCTCTCTAAGTAGAAAAGCGAAAACCATGGAGAGTGTAACATTGCATTTTATAGATCAATTAATTGAAATGGCTCAGTGATAAGCTATCGTGTCGGGGACCGCTTCAGTTAAGCTACTCCAATTACGCTGTATCGGGTTTCCAAGAGAAACAGCGAAAGAAGTATTAATGCGCTTTCCATCGCTGTTAGTGAATAACAAAAGCTCAGCTAAAAATGGATATTATATTGATGACGAGATATCCAAAAATAATGCCATTGAAAGTTGTGCTTTGTACAAACTGAGGTTATTTCTTTACCCTGTACACTTTTAGCATCACTTATAATAAAAATCGTTCCATACTTTCAACTCTGATCCACAATGTTGTACTAAATCTATAGTAAAAAATTAATTACAATGTCCCTTCTACATCATCTGCCTAGCCTTTTCCCAACTATATTGGGGTCGGCTTCCAGTCTAACCGGATGCAGCTGTAATACCAGTATTTTACATGGAGCGACTGCCTATCTGACCTCCACAACCCAGTCAGTACTGGGTAATACGATACCCCTTGGTAAGACTGGTTGTCAGACTTTTTGGGCCACTGACTGCCTAACGACTGTCAAAGATCTACAAATGACAGCCGGGACCAACGGCTTAACGTGCTTTCCGAGGCACGGAGGAAACTCGGTATGTAATGGGCGGTCACCCATCCACAGACCAACCTAGGCAAGCACGGCTTAACCTAAAGATCGATCCGAGCGGCTGTTATTATTTAGCCACGAGCTCCTCCCAATACAATGTCCCTTCTACAATGCACAATATTTTATGCTAGGCTTTCGTCCTATTCCTCTGTTTGGTCTCGGCTGTCATTTATAGAACTTGGACAATTGTTACGGGTCAGTCTTACCCCGTAACTGAGTTTTGGATGTCAGATAGGCAGTTGCTTGATTAAAACGCTGGTTTTTGTATTCTGATTAAACTGGATGCCAACCCTAACATAGTTGGGCAAGGCTCGTGAGATGATCCTCAATTTGTCTCATGACTCAATAATTCCTCCGCAGGTGCCATCACCAGCAGCCAGTCCTTACCCAAGCTGATGTCAAAGGAAGAGCTGGATGCCCAGCTAGATCAGTACATGGCCTGCACAAAGGCAAAACTGGACCAAGAGTTAGAAGACTACATGAAGAATGCGATGGAACTGGAGTGAAGTGATCTAGTGGATAGTGCAGTGTTTATAAATTTGAAGAAGAGATCGGTGAGAGTAACTTTGCTGTTCTGGACTTGTGTCACAGGATAACTAAATATTACTGTGTAAATAATTAGTAAAATTGTTCCGTATTGTTGGAAACTAAGATTGATTTTTTGAATAATACGAATTCATATCAGGACTTTTCAAGGCTCGTATTTTTACGAAAATTTGTCTCAGTTTTCAATAAAATGCTAGAATAATGCTTCAATGCTTTGCCCTAGGATTTTTCCGGTAAAGCGACTACATACAAAGTTTAATTGTAATAACTGGAAACCTGAAAAGGGTTTTCTATACAGCAAGTCGCCAATCAGTGGGAACAAAACCAATAAACCGACCTCAGATTCTATTGAAACTCGCTGTTATGCTAGTGTAGCTCCAGGCCAGTGTTACTAACAACATGAGTCATATTATTAACCTTTTTTTCAATCCAATCCCTAATATAAAAACACGAAGTAAAGTTATACCTAACTTAAATTTCGAAAAAGGACAATGGGCATTTTTCTATGAACTCTAGGCGTAAGACCAACAGAATTAAAATATATCTCAAATCATCATCATCTTCCTGCCCTTGTCCCATGTTACTTGGGGTCGGCGCAACACGTTTTTTTCTTCTATTCTCCCCTGTCAACCGTCACGCAATCATTTACACCTATTCCTTCATTAAAAAATATACCTCAAATATTAGCTTATAATTAGGAAGGACTTCACTTCTTTCTATTACAAGAAATACCTAAGCCGTCGGAGAACATAAATAGAGCCACTTGCAATATGATGCCCTTTTCTGTACTGTGCCAAAGATTTGACCTATTAGTCAAATGTCAAATCATAAACCTACTTTAATTAGGGGACTCCGTAACATATACTCAACAGTTCTAGGTCGATTCTAGGACCTTCATGGCCTTACTCAGATTAATTACTGTCATCATCTGCCGAGCCTTTACCCAACTATGTTGGGGTCGGCTTCCAGTCTAATACCACTATTTTACATGGAGTGGCAATAAATAAGCACATATTTATTTAGTATAGTCTTTTCAACATGATCTACATTGAAAACAAATGACTGCTGTAGTCAAATCTTCAACATAATACAGAAAAATGTAACATTAATTGGTTATAGCTCTGGTCTCCGGTGACTTTGGTATTTTTTTATATATTTCAATTCTGTTGAACCTAAACTCATTTGCCCAAGACCCTTTATGGTTAAAGGGAAGGTTATACAGGTTGTAACTTTTCTTTGTACTTATTTGAAAAATAGGTATAGATATTTTAGGGTTATATAAAAGGGCACTAAAAGTACCCTAAGCTACTAAGCAGCAAAACTTAATCAAAATGTGTTTAGTAGATTATGAGTAAAGTCTGTACCAAACAGTGATAAAAAATTCACTAAATTTTTTATACTAAAAACAAAATTGTTACCTGTGAATAGATATAAGGTTGTCCCTAAACATGCTTGTACTTCTCCTTAGTTGATTCATGCCAATACTTCAGCAAGTGGGGCTCGAAGTGACTACCTCATTCTAACCAGTTTTGTTCACTAACCACTGAGCTATTTAAGAGTTTTTTTTTTTCTAATCGCGTGTATGATGTATGAAGTGAGTTTATGTGTAATTGTTTTTCTAATAACAGCAAACTATAATGGGTGTAAAAACCTTATCGAAGCCAAAAGGCACTTGTTCTCCTCGTCATTGTGATATTTTTTTTACTTGGACCATACCTGGAAACCTTCTAGTTACTGAGATATTGCAGGTTAAAGTTCCAAATTATTCACAAGTTTTTTCTTTAAATACAAGTTTTTAATTTTAAAACTTTACTTTAATTACCTCCATGGCCATTTTAACTTTCAATACATCGATCAGCACAATGTTTTAAGTGCGTTACATTGAGTCCTAAGCCGTGATTTTTCACACCAAAAAATGTTTCCCAGCAAAATTTTTGCGAAGAGTTACTAAGTTTGATGTACAGAATGCTTGGTTGGCGGCTTCGTGAAGGGTTTGTTTATACCTTTTAGCACTAACGTACCCGTTTATATGGCACGAGTTTCAGAAGTCAGGCTTCGTAGAGCGTCGACTCGGTCACTCGTACTTGTGTGGCGGTTATCACACGACACCGCGCGGATGAGCGGCGCTCACCGATACTCCGCGCGGCGCACCGCCCATACATCCGCTTCGCCACGTCCGCCCAACCGCGCGGACGAGCGAGAGAATTGCCCAAGACAATTCTCTTTCGAAAGCGTTTAGTACTGTACTGTCAATTATAATCTTAATCATAAAAATTGTGGTTCCTTTTCATCATGATTCTTTCGAAAAACGCAACAAAACTAGATTTTGTGGCTAATATTAAATAGTGGTAAGGTTTTTTTTGTATGTTTGTAAGTAAAGTAGTCTCAGTGTTAAGGATGATTTTCACCAAACGGGTCGCATCGCATCGGATCGGGAAGGATGCGGCGACAGCCGATCGTGCCCGGCCGGATATCGACGCATACGCTCAGCTCCGTACCGTCGCTTGCAAAGTGTTCCTTTCTGCGCCTAGTCAAATACTTTTATTCCTACGGTGTTAACAACCGAAAGGATCCGATCGGATACAACGACTGGCGAACGGATCCGATCGCGCGTCGCGGATGACGCTTGCGGGCAAGCTGATGTGCGCGGCTTGGTAATATAGACTTTAAATACACTGTGTACACGGTTTAATATCGTTTAAAGATTGTAAAAGACGTTCCAATTCGATGCGATACGAGACGTTTGATGGAAATCATCCTTTATACTGATGCTTTTATATAAAAAATGGGTTCGCCCTATCACATATCGCCAGGTATTTTAAACCGACTTAAAAAAAGTAGGTTATGTATTCGTCGCCTTGTTAACGTCCCTTTCCTGAAATACCTGGCGAAATGTTGGTGTGTTATACACCATTGCCCCCCTTTAAGGGATTACAGGTATGATGCTACGTGTGTTATTTTGGTTGTATTTAATAAGCTGCTTTCGACGAATACTATAGAAAATGTTCAAATAATACCTATGAAATAATAATAATAAAGGGTGTAAATAGACCCCTTAACAAAACCAAAAGGCACTTGTTTTCCCGTCTGCGATCTTTTTTTGTTCTAGACCATACCTGAGAACCTTCTAGTTACGCAGATATTAGGGGTCAAAGTTCTAACTTTTACACAAGTTTTTTTTTTAAATACATGTTTTTAATGTAAGATTTTTACTTTAAACACCTCCACGACCCTCGTACTATTCAATCCATCCATCACCACAATGCTAACACGTGATTTTTCACCCCAAAAATAAAAGTCGATTCCCAGCAGTAATTTTTGCGTAAAGTTACTTAGATTGATGTACAGAATGCTTGGTTGGTGGCTATGTGAAGGGTCTGTTTACACCCTGTATAAGACTCCTGACTAGTTTAAAATTTGTTATCACTTATAATTATCTACTATTAAAATATCCATTAGTTTATGTAAAGAAGTACAACATTTTGATACATTTAAGGTACAATTCGGAAGACTACTGGCACTGCAAAACACCTTCGGTATTGCAACATTATTTTCTAGAATGAATTCACACAATCTTAAATCAAATTGCAGTAAAACAATGATTTTTCCAAAATTTCACATGTATTTTGTATCTGCTAAGTTCAGGACGCCCGTACGGTTGTATCATGTAGGGTTGTTTTTCTATTGACAGGCTCGGCTAAGATGAGGGTAAAATTACATAAATTTTAAGCATGCATTTTCCAATTGATTTGTCAGGGTTTCTCCAAAGCTGAGCGGTGAGGAGACGTTGAAGATTTGACCAATCATCACAGGACAGATGCGAAATGCGATGTGGTTTCAACCAATGTGATCAGTCAATTCCCTCTCGTCTTTTCTTGTCTCTGCTATGGTCCTGAGCCTCAAGCCATACATTTTACTTCCGTCTTTGCCTTGATGGTAAATCTATAACACAATATCTATTGTGTTGCTTACCATGTTTTAAATTTATAATATTTTGTAAACCAACTATTTGCATGCCCATGTGACGGCAAAATGTGGAGAACATTATTATAAAAAAAAAAAAACATCTATGTACCTATTACCCATGTTTGCAAAGAAATAAATGATTTGATTTGATTTGATTACCTTGTTGTTAGGGCACCTAACATTGCCCACAAAAGATTATCGTTTTTGTGTACATTATGTTGCTCAGTGAATACTCGTACCTACACTTAAGGGTAGGGGGTTTATTTCTCAACTATTGGGTAGGTAACTGTGACATATTGGCGCTAGTATAGCTTGTACCAAGCAAACTCATTGGTTGAAAGTCTGTCAATTTCATTTCATATTTCAAAATAGCTTGACCTCATTGGTCAGATTGGGACTAAGCTATGGTCACGCCACCTATAATGAGTCTTAACTAGCCTTCCCCTTTGACATAAGTATATGACTGACCAAAGTCTGTAGTGATTAAATTGTTTTTTTTTGTTGATTTATATTGTTTACTTTTCAAAATGTTATCTTGATTCTTGAAAGAAAAACTCATATTTTAGAACATAAAAATCGAGCATCAATTTATCATTAGGAAATTATGATACTCGGTCAAATCGACTAAAAATCATTTATAAAATGATTTGCATGTATAAAATTAAAATATCTGTTAAGGTACTTATAATACCATAGTCTTAAACAGTCATTTCTGCCAGTGACAATCGAGGTTTTTTTTTTTGTGTTTGTTTTTTTCTGCCTATCTTAACACAGTCGACTTGTAATAAACAAGTGAATTGATATAAAAAGTGCCTGTTTTTCTGAAAATAAGTTTAAAAAGAAAGTGTATAAAGACCTAACATCTTACTTTTCCCATGCATCCCAACCAAAGCGATCCGTCACGCGATACATGATCGTCGCGTTCATAATCCACTCATTTGTTCGGAAAACTGAAATATCTATCGGTGCGACCTCGCGTTCTGGTTCGCCGAACAAAATGAACGCCTCGACTACCGCTTTGGTTAGGACGCGGCCTTAGTGTTTTGCATCATCAAATTAACTTTTCACCTCATTTATAGGGTTCCGTATCTAAATGGCAAAAAACGGAACCGTTACAGACTTTTAATACTCTGTGACATTGTCGTTATAAGAGATACCAGGTAAATATTTAAGTGTAAGATAAAAAAGATAGCTTAAGATGTGCATAATAAAGTCAAGAGAAGTTTTATTTTGTTTTCTTTTATCCATGATTTTTATCTTGAATATTTCGTTTAGAAGCAAATCTCGCGCTCCGAAAGCTCAAAAACGTGCCAACGGCTTCTGGGCGCCCAATCTGGACTAAACCATTCTTTGGTGAAAAGCTCGAACTCGACGTCATTTATCTAACTAAGAAAATTATGGTGTGTATGATTGACGCGGACATCACGCGTCGCCTCACGCATACTAGCGAATCGGCCGCACGCCTCCCTCGCGTATTCTCTGGAGTCCTCGAGGATACCCGAGATCACGCGAGCACGTTCTGACGTTGTCATACTACCAAATTCCAGTGTTTTTCGTCCTCGCGCTGTCTAGAGCTTTCTCTTTAATGTCGCACCAAGCGCTCTGTACTTGGCGTAAATTGCGACTAGACGAGGCAGAACGGAAAAATCTTTTCCGTTCAACCTGACCTAACTCTAAAGCAAAGATAAAAAGTATGCTACGCGTTGATATCTTTTGTATGCAAGCTCTAAAAGTTGTCCGAGGCCATGTGTTTTCATGGGCCTCGGAATGCGCCACCGTCGGGATCCCTACTGACGGCAGGAGGGGTTTCCATCGGCGTCGGGTCGACGTTGAAGTACCTAGGACTCGTCCTCGACAGCCGGTGGAACTTCGTGGAGCACTTCCGACGTTTGGCTCCCAAACTGGAACGGACAGGGGCTGCCTTCAAGCGGCTCTTGCCCAACCTGAGGGGTCCAAACGCCTCCTGCCGGAGGCTATACGCGGGGGTCGTGCGGTCCATGGCCCTTTACGGGGCCCCGGTGTGGGCGCGTTCTTTAAGGCGGCAAGCCGCCCACTACCTGAACGCGCCCCAAAAGGTGATAGCCATAAGGCTAATCCGGGGGTACCGCACGATCTCCGGCGAGGCGGCTAGCCTCCTTGCCGGATTGCCGCCATGGGATCTGGAGGCGATAGACCTCGCGCGCCTGCATGAATGGCGCGCGGAGGCACTACGTCGGAGGGAAACTCCGCTGCCGCGGCAAATTGCCGCTCAGCGGACAGACCTCCGGCGTGATATCATGGCGACATGGAGAGAGCGACTGTTGCAACCCTGTGCAGGGCACGCTACCATAGTGGCGATAAGTCCCCTCTTTGAGGAGTGGCTAGAGAGGCGCCACGGCGCCCTCACCTACCGCCTGACGCAGATCCTCACCGGACACGGTTGTTTCGGGAGGTTCCTGCACCGAATCGGGCGGGAGGAAACGCCCGGGTGTTTCCACTGCGAGGATCGTCCGGAGGACACGGTGGAGCACACCGTAGAGGTCTACCCCGCTTGGGCGGAGCACCGCCGTGTCCTTGTAGCGGCGATTGGCGGCGGCGATCTCTCGCGTCCGGCCCTGGTTCAAGCCATGGTCCGGAGCGAGAGGAAATGGGAAGCCGTCACCACCTTCTGTGAAGCAGTCATGCTAGTGAAGGAGGTGGCGGGACGTGAGAGGGAAAGAACCTCACGTCCCAGCCGCCGCGGGAGACGCCCTGGGCGTCGGGGGTCACGTGGTGGCTCCCGGCCACCGTAGGCGCGGGCCTGTGGACGGCGAGTTATGGGCTAGCTCGCCGTCCGGCCGTCTTATGACGACAGGCCGTGTCGACGGCGCGTTCGTGTTCCACGCGCGCCTCAAAGAGATGTCAGCAACCGAGTAGGGGTCCGCATGGGCCGAGCCTGCCAGAGCTGCGGGACTGTTCGAAAGAGACACCGTGGCCCTGGAACACAAAGGGCAAAGAAGGAACATGGATGGGTTTTAGTCAGTACAAGTCTGACACTCCCTTCCGCTCCGCCCAGAGTGGGGGGGGTCATTTGATGATTTCCCATCCAAAAAAAAAAAAAAAAAAGCTCTAAAAGTTCGCTGATATTTTTTAATATGCATCATTCTAATCAACCCTGTGTCAACCGAGTGAGTATATCGCTATCTCTGTTAATAAACAATAAGAAAAACCATTGCCCTACGAGGGCAGTCCCAGAAATACCCGGCCTAACTAAGAAAACGCAAAAAAAAAAAACGGAGTTTTATTTAATTTATTCCTCTACTGCGTAGTCTTCTTTTAACTCGATGTTCATTTTCAAAAATTCGGCTCTATTGCCGTGAATTTTCGCCGAACACTCGACTGAAACATCGTAGCTAGTCTTTTTTCACCATTTCTGGCGTAATCACCTCATTTGATCGACCACTGCGATGTTCATCTTATCAGCTCATACTACCTCATTTAAACTCGGTCACCCAATATATTTTCATTGTTGTATTCAGACTCCCCTAGAATAAAATCCCTTGGACAGAAGTTTATCAAATTGAAGTTTTGGATCACCTAACAGCAACATCTTGTAACAGCATTGTAACAGTGTCCAATTTTCTCCAGGTTCAAAAATTCAGTGACAGTGTTCACTATTTGAAAGCTAGTCTCTAGTAAAGACATTATTTTCAAAAAACAACTGCCATCTATAAGTCATTCCGGGAATAGTACGACCCCTTTAAGTGTGCAGTTCAATGAGGCGTTGCATGTCAAGAAAATTTGCATTGCTATGTCAAACTTGCTACATTTATTTTAGTTCTTTGTTTTCCCGCCTGCACAGATAAGTTGGTTGAGGTGTAAATTAGACTGCCTTAGTATAATGTTCAAAAAAATGTCAAATGTCAGGCAGAGGTGTCTACAGAACAATTTATTAGTACATTCATATTTGGTGGCTTGATATCGGAAATAAATTCAACAAATCTTTATAAATCATTACGTCACTCAGCTAACACACTCATATTTTATTTACATATCAAAACACATCCAGAACCGATGATACTTTTATTTTATTGTACCTACATTTTATTCATAACGGTACTTCAGGACGATGAGAACCAACTGTAAAATCTGCGTGCCATTTATAAAGTTATATTTAAAATGTGATATTAGCCACAAAGTATTGAAATTATATCAATGCGTGCACGCATGCCTGCGCGGGCGCATGGCAGGCAGGGAGGGGCGAGGAGAAGAGGGGCATGCGTGGGACGGTGGGACCTCCCGATGAAAGAGTTGAGCCGTAATGTGGTTGATATCAGTGATGGGGCAAAGAGTAGGGGTGCAGACACGTTTATTCGTTCTGGGTATGACGGAGGGGTAGATCAATAGCTGCTGTCTTTAGCTGATAAGTGGTTCTTCTTCAACGTATAAATGTGCTATCCTACGTCGAACCCTTAGACAGATAACGGCTCATCCCTTCTCTTGTTCGTCGATCCCTTCTGAGGATCGTGTTCACAAAGGGACTGCTCGGTACAGGCTACCTTCGAACCATGTAAGCCTTTGAAAAAACTGAGGGAACTCTTGACTTCTGACATATTGCAAATATCAGTTTGGTTACAATAATTTAGTTCCTAAGAACAGACTTCTTAGCTCCCATAGCGGTGCATGGTATTAGTGTCAGTCTTTTCAAAAAACAAAATAGCGACTCGAGAAAGGCAAATTAAATAGCATATAAAATCAAAACTTTATTAATAGTATTAAACCTCTATCCTTTCTACACAATATTCTATGCCGGCCAGTCAGTCTGCCAAGTCCCGTTACCCCGGTGGGAGTCCACAAGGCCGCAAATTAACGATCCGTCGTGTTTTGACTCAGCTGCGCCGGCGCACGCCGATATCCTCTGCTTTGAAAGATTAATGGCCGCTTCAGCGCTTGTAATACACACTCGTGATCCTTTTATTGGTCAATGAAATCTTGAAATATGGCGACGGGTTTTGATTTTTAAATGTATTTATTGCATGGATTGTTTGTTTTGGAGATATCACGTGTCATCAGCACATTAATGTTGATTGCTGTACCTAAATTGATTCACCGGTGGTGAACTGTTTATGTTCTTAGGATTAAAGCAGATTGTCGTAATCACTACTTACCACGCTTGCTCGGAGGATTACTGATAGCTGAATCTTGCTATTAGTGCCCTTCATGTACTTAATACCCTCGTTCCCGGCAATTTGAGGGCACGGTTGGGGCAGTGGCTGAGCAACAGGCTGCTGCGCCGCGTATCGCTGGTTCGATCTCAGCACTGAATAAATATTTTATGGCCTATAGGGAGTTGTTCCGGGTCTGGCTGTTTGTGTTTGTGAGTTTAAATGTTTGTAACATACAGGAGAAATTCCTAACGTGGGCCAAGTTATTTTTTTAAAAGAATCATTTAATTCAGCCTATTGCAGTCCACCGCTAGTGATTGTCAGATAACATCACTACTCCTACTGCTAAAGCGCCGATAGGAAGTGGTTTCTACAGTCATCGTTGAATCTGTTGCCAAGCGTAAAAGACAAACGTCGATTTTATTTAATCTAGAAACTGTACCTACTCTTCTACTGGCATATACGCTACGACGTTACCTTCTTACCTTTGTCTCAAGAGAGAAGGGGTGAAGAATTTAGAGAAGTGAGTGTTTTAAACACCTGCTTTATGTCGGAAGTAATTTTACTAGCAAACTAAGCCGTTCGATATCATCTTTTTATATATTATCGAGTCGAGAAAATTGTCTGTGTAATTTCATATTAACCTCCTAGTTGAAGCCGACCCCAACAAACATAGTAAAAGTCTAGGCTTCACAATTACGTAGTAAGGCAAATACTTCAGCATTCGCCAGCTGACCGCCGAGACAACTAACTAAACGTATGGTGTCCAAGAAACTTTCTCTTCTTACTACTAGCCGTTACCGTCACTTGTTTTAGTTTACAGTTCTAAACAGGTCTGCCCGGAGTCGAACCCACTGCCCGCTAGCTAATATGTACCGTAATGTCCACATAATTATGCTTATTGGGTGAATGATTTTATTCTGTGAGTTAGGTTTTACTCTGACTTCGATCCTATAAGGAATTTCATATTAAAATGCCTATTTATTTACAGAAACTGCTTCGAATCGAAACAATTGAATTACTCCCGACTGCATGTATCCTAACTAGGTGTGTTCCTGCACTTACAACCTAGAAGACCACAGCATGCATAATATAAGAAAGCTTCTAAAGAACCAAGATAAAAACACTGATAGACTTGGGAATCAAACCTCTCCCGTTTAGCGGTGATTAGCGACTGGTAATTTTAACCCGCACTGGGCCCGCGTAGTGGATTACAGCCCATTCCCTCTCATGGAGAGGAGGCCTGTGTCCCAGCAGTGGGAACATTATAGGCTGCTGCTAACTTAAACCAGTACTTATGAATTAACCCCTAATCACTAAATAAACCATAAACTAATTCCAAAAGAAAGTCTTAATCGATATTGGCTATTCCGAAGCGAGATTCCAGGCCATTTCGATTATCTAAAAGCGCAACATACATAACATCAAGTTGTTGCGCTAGGTTGAAGTACGGCTATCGACCCACTGGTGGGACTATAAATTGTAGCCTGGCCAAGGAGGGACATCTCTACTATAACGTCATATTTTATTATACGTGTCTATTTATATTGTTATACTGTTGCGTGCAGTGGTGGGCAACGAGGGAACGTTATACGCTATTACGACAGTGACTCCACGGTAAGTTGTCAACGGCGCCTCCATAGGCGCAGTTGACGTCGTTCACGTCTGCAATACCGGATGACTACAAGTGATTAGCCATCCCTGAGACAAGGCTGAACTCTCTATTGTTGTCATACTTACATTTGCACCGCACCACACTTGTTATGGCAGCTCGATCACGCTGGTGATGGAAGTAACTGGTGCTTATAGCACAGGAGTCCTCTTAGTTCAAACCCATTTGCACTTGTCTTGTATCTTGCCACTAAGTTATAGTGAAATTTAAGGTACAATAATTGTAAATAGGTTTAAGTCTTGAACAAATAAATATTGTTTATTATGTACGTACATGTATCTGTTAGAATAATCTTTCTTTTAATTATTCTTATTCTTTATTGCACACAAAATTAAAAGATATACACATCAAAGACATCACATTACACACACATAAACATTAAAGCATCTTTATCATATTAAGACCATTACCTATTATTCTAAAATGTTTTCTGTGTGCAGTGGTTTGGACTGTGCGTTATCTAATGTTCTATCAGCCGCCATGTAATAGTTGAAAAGTCATCTGTATATATTGCGTTTCTTGAATTGTACTGACAGAAAGAGAAACAGAAAAATTTGTATGTACAAAGTTGATGCGTCAATTAATCGATACATTCTATCTCTGTCCACTGGTGGACATAGGACTGTCCATCCACATCCAGTCGTAGTTTCAGTCTCAGATGTAGCCACTTTTTGACGTGGACTGGGGGTAATTCCAGTGTCGGAAAGAGATGGCGCTAGACGACCTGTATAGTTCTCTTTTTCCCTCACTGGAATTACTCCTGCTTTAAGACGTTATAGTAACCCAGAAATGCGATTAAGACAATTTGATTGTACTTTGCGTGCTTTATACCTCGAAATGTATAATAGATATCGGGAATTATACCATCGTTTTAGGCATATTGAACCCAAACGGAAAAGTACCGGGTAGGTGACCTTGACGCTCGTGGGCGTGGCCTAGCAGCATCTAAAAGCAGACGCCAGAAATTCCCTTCCCTTACATACGAATTCACGGAACAGCAACGGCAGTGTCGCCCAAAGGGTCACAGACAGCCATCGTCGGTCCATCTAGCTGCAAATCCCTAGCACCCCGCTACGTTTACCGGTTATTCTAAAGAAATCTCTTTCAGAATGATAAGATGCCGATTAAATCCACTGCCCTACCCAAACGTTCGTCATCTTACATTGAGAGCTATCTCTCCTAATAGGTGCGAATTACCGACGCCGCTCAGTGTGTATGACACGACAAATATTGACCAACTTACACTCACTTTAAAAGTAAAAGTTGGTGATGTAGTGTAGTTAGTTGCTGTTGAATAAATTGTAATACATTACGGTCTTTTGTCAAAATTGCACAAGCGTTCGCCGTTAGATGTTTGAAATTAGGAGACAGACGTACGGGACGATGCTGATCATATTGCAATACTATTATTAATATCCCATTTATGACAAAAAGAAAAGCGTGAACACTCACGAACAAAAATAAAACCCCAAGAAGAAAATAATTCAAGTACTTAAGCCTCGCGAAAAAAACTTTACAGGGAAATCAAAACAAATCATTTATTTTTACAGAAAACACTGTTACAGTGGCGTTATAAAATTTACATGTTTCCAGTAATTCTACCGTAAGGCATGCAACCTTAATTCAACCTTTGCTGGGAAGTCTAGCTCCAGCTCTATCTATAGTTCAGCTTCATACATGAAGAATATGAATTATTTATAGTCAATCGGTATTGTAGTCGACAGTGCTTGTGTTTATTATTATCAAATCCCAATTTGCCAGTTTCAACTTAAGTATGAGGAAACTTACATCGGTTCGCTGAAGTCCTAAGGTCTAGGAGGCGTTTAATGAACTCTCCACACACTATCCAGTTGTAGAATTTCATTATTTATTTATTTGCTCTCATGCACATCACACATTTTACAATATTACTGTCGGTTTTTGATAATGAACCCTGTCAGGGCACGCAAAGCACAATGCTGTTTGCAATTAGTTTATGAACATTAAATTAACATAATAAATTGAGTCAAAACTTATCAAAACACAAAATACACACACACTTATAAATAGAAGGAGAAAGAAAATAGTTTAATATTTAAAGCAATTAGCACGCCAAGCATAAACATTTACTACTTTAGTTAGAGCTTAAGATTAGATCGTAGATTGTTGCTGTACTTTAATAGACACTAGACACCAACGTATATCTATTGATCTATGAATTATATCAAGGCTGAGTTCCCGCGAAAGTAGTCAGTGACAGCTATAGGGACAGGGGACAGGTCCCTCTGGGGTAAACGACCCGACGCTAGGCACTGCGTAGACGCACCTTAGATGGATGTTTACTTGTACTTACTTACTTGCGAATAATTGTTAATTTACCTTCAAATTGTTGCGGGAATATTTATTTCTAGCATCAAAATGGATAAAACAAAGTTTAATTACAAATTCAAATCAGAGTTTTTTTTTGACGGGCTTAAATGTTCAATGTGAGGAACTGAGGATAGACGAATACTCTCCGTCAAGACGACAAAAGTCTACTCATCAACACAGTAGCCGTTGCATTTCGGCAGATTAATCGTAGATGTGTACGTGTTCCAATAGAGAGTTTAATAAAGCCTTCAATTAATTTTAAAAATATAGTTGAACAAGTGGAAAAGGAGTCTTTCAATGGATAATAAGTAAAACATGACACCGAAGGTAATATGGCATTGGTAATAAAATTATAAACATTTTTTTCATTTAAGATCACACGGTACATACAGTACAGAGTACCTAGCAGAATGGTAGGTTCCTTTTCTACGACTGGCATAAAAAGATTTCGGTATAGATTCAAAAGAAAGTACTTAGTCTGCTAACCTGCTGCAATCAAATTCGCCAGTCAAACATCGCAACATTCAACATACAACACATAAATAACATCACGAATGGTTTGCAATCAATATTCTCCAATCAATATTTATTTACCTATCAAAAAAATCTATGTCCTAACCTAACCCAGATCATATTCTCTACGTGTGCCTCGTCGAAATCCGTTCAGCCATAAAAGCTTGACTGAAAGGCTTACTTTTGTATTAAATAAAATGTATCAAATGACGAGAAGAAGCAAGAAGAATACTTGGCAAGGAATAATGTTTCTCAAATCGTTTTACACACATACTCTGACTATGGTCATGTTTGGTGTAAGGAGCAACCCCACAGAGGTATACTATACTACACAATCATTGTCGGGTACTACGTGGTCATTAATTGGCTACACGTAGTCATTCATGGGCTATCACGTGTCCACGTCGATGGCACTGCTTGCAATAATATCGATCCGCGGTAACCAGCATTTGCCGTTAAATGATGCTAATTTGGTCAGAGATTATAAATGTACAGATATGACAGACCTAGTTTACAAACGTTTCTGCCTATGAGCCGTTGGGTGTGTAGTATATTTTTGAGATATTTTCTGTTATTTAACTTAGAATGAAAAAGCTGTATTTTCTACGTAAATCGGCCAGTACCGAGAGCGTTGCTCAGCTTCTGGACCTATTCTGCCGATATCCGAACGATTTCTAATTACTGAAGTAACAATAGCGGGAAAATGAGTATTTGCTCCTCAATTTTTTTGTAGTATTTACTTATCCAGTAGCGCCCGGGTTACAGTAGCTTCGGGAAAAATAAGCTTTTGCTATTTTATTCTCCATTCAGCGGTAATTTAACATAAAACTCATGAAAATCAGAGTGCAGCCACGTAAAATGCTCCTTACTGTGAGTGTTGAAATTTGGCTCCATGTGAATACTTTGCCTATGTAAGTGCACAATATTTGAAAACTGTGGTACTCAGAGTCACTTTTAAAAGCACGAACCGTCGTCGCATCTGTCCAATTGCTCACCTCACTGACCTGCGCTTACGCACCCAAACACGTTAGTGGTGGTGGAAGACAGTGCGCGCGCGCGCGAGTCGGGCAGTGGACGCGCCATGCGAGACAGTGAAGACAGCGCTATCTGACAGTGCAACCAGTGACCATGACAGCGGCACGCCTCAGCGTGGTCATGCTGGCCATCGCGGCCATAGTGCCCCGCTCCCACGGCCAGGAATCCTTCGCCAGCTCCCTGCTCTCCGGTGAGAACTAAACTAAATAGGTCCCGGTTTTGGGTCAGTGTGTTACGGACTTAACTGAACTATCATTGATTTGTGATACTAACTACTGCTTTTAGAGTTTGCCTCGGTGTTTCTTCTCAGAGTATTCAGGTAAGAAACACCGACTTCGTCTAGTTTGTATAAAAAAATAACGCGTGTTTGAAAAACTAATTTACAGAACAAACATCATTTATCATTTAACTATTTGTGCTAATTTTCCGTCCGTCTCAAGCGCAACTAGTCATGTTAGAAACATTTTCTAATTTCCTACAGCGCCATTTTCTATCCTATATGAAAAGTTTGTAATACATTCCGAAGCAACAGTGTCGTTGGTTTAAATAGAGAGAGATATTATAAAAAGGTGTTACCAACAAAATAACGGTACGCGGAGTATTGAGACTTTCCAAAAAATTATATGACGGACGTATGTTAATGAAAATATCAAGTAACAGGTTTTTGATCTAACAATTAACTGTTCTGTGCGTAGAGTTGATTAATTTGAGAATATTCAGTGAAGGCAGAGACGGAAGAGTAATTAAAGAAATGTGTTTTGGTAGCGATAGCGTTGAACTTTGAAACCAGACTAGCTTTCGAACTGAGAACAGTATCGCACGGCCTCACGCTAGGTCAGTAACAGGGTAGGTAGAAAGATCTCATCGCATCTGCGGCGGCTACGGTCCGTACACATTGTTTTAAGATCGTCTGCAAACTTTCTTGGTCCACATCCGTCATCCGGGGTACATTCTACCTATTAGACAAGGAAACAGAGCATTAAACTGACGAATTACGAAGTACTAACTATACTTAAACATAAATATGTATACACAGACTGTCGTAGGGACTTAGGTATGCACGTAGAGTAGTTTGTGCAAGTCCGGGGAGGTACCATGATCGTAAAATCTGTGGACAAACGGTTTTAAAAGTTGTGTTCCGGTTTCAAAGCTACCGGTGTAATAGCTTGAATATTTACATCATCATCTACAGCTGTTGCCAACAGATTACAGTAAGCAGTCTCAATTTAGAGATTCCAATCGATCCAAGTCAAAGTCAATCTTTACAATGATTTCCGGACAAGAAATTATATTACGTACGTAGTAGTACGTAATTTGACCTATAGTTTACTCTACAAATGACTAATTCTTTTCGTGAGTTATCGGTATTTTGGTATTTTTCTTCAATGACCATTCCAAAGACTTCTCCTCGAACACACTCTTCAGAAAACACGACAGATTGTTCGTCGTCTTCTTCATTTAGTGTCAATTGGCTTACACTCAAATCTCTAACCAGAAGTAACACGCACATGGTTCACATACGCTTCGATCAAATCCAGGAATGTGCAGGTGGTTACGTGTTACATCATGAACAGGTCTCCCATTTGGCCAGATTGTTTCTACAGTGGCAAAACAACTTCACCGTGCCAAACTACTGTGTTCTTGGCTTGATCGACTTGGATAAGCAATATAGGTACCTACCCAGAAGTAATAAGGTTTAATCTATCGGTTAGACTATCTTCCTGTGGTCGTGGTTGCGCAGACGAGGTACACAGAGAGATGTTCGGTGGGCCTTTGACTTCCCTGAGGATTGCTGTTTCAGCGATGTGCCTTCATTTCTGCAGGTTGGAGACGTTGCGAGTACACTGGAACATGGTGGACTCAGTAGTTTTCTTGATCAGGGCAGTCCAGCGAGTTGGTGATCGGCCGCGTGATCTCTTGCCCTCCACTTGGCCCAGAACCATCAGTTTAGACTACAGTTGAATCCTAAAGTTTTTATTCTGGTGTATATAATTGGGCATAGTCAAAAACGCGTTCGGACCAAAAGACCAAATGCTGCAGATGATTGTCAACAAGAAAATTCAACACAAGTGGGAATTCTTGTGAATTACAGTAAGAAAGATGATATCAGATAGGCAGTCGCTTCTTGTGAAATACTGGTATTCGGTTACATCCGGTTAGACTAGAAGGAAAAGGCTAGGCAGATGACGAGTAAGATTGTCAGATTTATGTTAATTACATTCTTATTTGCGGTGAATATTGGTATTCTAAGCCCTGATTCTAATGACTTACCTGACCTACCACAAGTTGTGCGAAAGTATATTCTTAGTAATTCTAATTGCTAATGGTTGGTGGCACAGTTCCCAAGACACGCCCCTGTACTGTATTGTAGTTTTGTAAATACTTATATTTTAATTTCGTGGTCCACTTAGGTTTACGTTCATATATACTCGTACCTATGGATGTGAGTTTACTTTTTAGCCGACTACGGCGAAGCCAAAACGACGGTTTATGATTTTAGCAGTCCAATAAATTTAAATTAAAATTAAAATTTGTTTATTTCAGACTAGGTAATGTCCATATTTTGTTAGTAACACATTAATTCTCTTTAGAATAAGTTAGTAGCATTTATGTAGGTTGTCCAGATCAGATGAATACGGATTAAAAAAATTAAAATAAGAATAACTTGACTAAGAATATCTATGTATGTATGTTTGTATTTACGTATGTTCCTCCGTAGCGCCTAAACTATTTATCCGATTTGGATGAATAAGGTGTCAATCGAATCGTTATTACGGTTCGGGTAACATAGGTACATTTTAAACGACTTCAACAGTAGGAGGAATCGATTTTACCTTGTAAACCCCGATTTTATAAGAACGTGATTTATCAGTAGTCTGGTTTTTTAGTTGTAGTATTCCACACAAATTCTTGTAAACATAGTATGTAGCTTTATGGAGGAGAATGATGATGAACTTATCTACTAGAATCTGAAACAACGTTGACTTACGGTGAAGGAAAACATCTTAAATAAATACATTCCTTGCTTCATAAATGATGAGAATTAATTTCATTTATCTATTCACCCAAATAGGACTTATTCTTAATGTTCTAAGTGATCATCTATTCTGTTCTCTTTGCATAGTGCTTTGAAATGGAACAGTTACATACAGTTTTTTTTTTTTTAAATAATTTTGCACATTTCATAATGTTTGAATATTTTATTGAACGAGTGGGTGTTAATTTATAGTTGTACATATTTAGTAAGTTGAATGACATCGTTTGAACCGTCCGTTTTTTGAGTTGAGAATACAAATACATATTTAGGGCATTGTCCACAAACGATTCAGTTTACTTAGTTTGGCTTCGTAACAGACTCGCTTAAAAAAGAAAAGTGTAGCTTAGATACATTTAAAAATATCGTAATTATAAAAACATTATCAGCTGAAATGCAGTAAATTGCTGAACATAAGGCGATACACACCACTTGAGCTCTATTCTCTGTAATTAACCTAAGAGCGATTCTACCAATCTACCCAGCACGGCGGGCCGTGCTGGCGCGACAGCTATAGGTGCTCAAAACCTCAAACGGCGCAATTATACAATAACTTAATTGGTAGTTATGTGTTTAAACCGTTTGGGGTTGAAACACTAGGGCCTTGGGGTCCGAGTGTATCGCCAAACGATCTTTTTTCTTTATCGTGTGGTTAGTGCCTAACCTGGTGACACAGTTTTCATACCGCCCAAGGGCCTCTGACTTGGCTTTTACGTGCCCTCGTGAAATATCTCTCAGGCATACTGGTTTCCAAACGATTGGTCGGCTCTTCACGTTACCAGAAGGCTGACCTTGGTCTAACAATCATCGTTGCGATTCAACGTGGCAATGCTGCCAGCCTTCAGGACACTTTCCCCGTAGACAAAGATGCGGACATACTTTTCTCCTTTTGATAGTTCAACATATTTTTGTCTAATTGCTATAGTTTGTAAATAAATGAATACATACGCAATGTAAATGAATTAGAGCGATAGTAAATATTACTCACCACTAATAATAAAAATATCTTAGTGATTATTATCATTTAGTTTGCCATAGCACGCTAAGAGTGAGATTACTCTCTTACGTTATTTGTCCTGTTATTTTGGTTAGTGAAATACAGTAACAAAAGAAAACTATTTATTTCCTACACGTTTTCATAGAATTTCGTGCACCTTGCTACAGTTACAAGTAACTTCCTCTTTTTTGTTCGAACGGAAACGGAAAGTATAACTAATTGATTGTACGGAACCATCTGTGTTACGTTGTCTTCGTGTTCTTTGTTTTTACGATAGTAATGTTCTTCAAGAGGATATATTTTTATTATTCATACAGTAAGGTCCACTTTTAGAGCATCCCCATCCATCCCCCCAGCCTAGCCAGCCCGACCATCTTTGACTCAGTCTGGCTGTAGAGATTACTACCCTGTATGATGCAATTTAAAGTTGGAATTACCGTAACTTCTTATTCCTTTATCAACATTGTCATCTTTCTTATCAGCCACAGTCAAGTAGGCAACCACCCTTTTGTGCCTTGCTACCCTCGTACGAACTGTTGGGCTATGGAAAATACAGCGATCGCCGTGTCTGCTGCTTATGTAACTATTGATTTAGTTATTTTCTAGGATAGTTGTATTAGTTCTCTTCTTATAGCAACTTTTAAAAGGTATATATCACTCGATAATGCAAGATTTTCATCATTTCAGCTATAGTGATTAAGTCCTGTACGTCGATTCTGTAAAATTCGAACAAAAACTCGCATCTCACATCGCTATTCACTCTCACTTCGCTTAAGGTTCAAAATGACCTTGATTTTGCATTCTATAAGCATCACCTGGTCACTTGCGAAGTGAAGTGAGCTTCGAAGCGACCAATATTGTACTAGTGATTACCACACTCAACAAAATGTTAATCTAGTTTTATCGATACCAGTTTTTTGACACAATTGTTGAGTTTTTGGCACAGAATTTTAGCTAATATGATGTTTAAATTATTTTTATTTTATTTTATGATATTTGAGGCAACTAATAAGTAAAAAAAAACAGAAAAGTCTAAATTCGTGCCATGAATATTTATGCCTCCATTACGAAAAAAAAAAAAGTCAGTGTCAGACTGACAATATTTTGATAGTGTGTTGCGTTGTTTTGTTTTGTTTGTGTTTGATTTGATCGTTCAGTACCGAAAATAATTTATGAAATAATCATGAAGTAAGTTTATATTTGTGGTTGTGGAGTTTAAAAGTTATATTAATTAAAATAGTATTTGTTTTGTTTTCTAATCCAACAATAATGTTCCAGTCTAAATGAGACACGTTCCTGTCATCCATCGTCAGCTCAGGTTGAAACTCTGGTAGAGTTTATGGAAAGAAACCCTGGCATGGCGAAGGGTTTCTTGAGAACTCAAAGTGCCAGAGAGCGAAGTCGACGCCAGTGGGAGGAACTAGCCGTTCTTAGCCGCTTCCCCTTCTCGCCGCCCCAGGCCAAATATGGCTCATGCTAGGCGAGGTGCTGGTTCCGTGTGTAAGTACAAAATAAAAATAACTATCAAAATTTCATTTTTCAAACGAATGACAACGAAAAGTTCCTAATTAAGATTTTTTATTTACGCATCATAGAAATCGGTGTTCTGTTTTCAGCATCACGTCACACGTCTTCAGTTGCTGGTCCTCCACCATCTCAACGGCGAACGGAATTCTCCACCACTACTGAGAGATTCCTGAGGGTGGAAGAACAGCAGCTCGAATTACGACGACTAAATGCACAAATCCTGCAGTCCTTTCTGGAGAGGAGTGCGGAAAGAGAAAGGGCCATGGATGAAAGGAGTGCAGAGAGACAGGATTTTAGCTGAAGCTGTGGCTGCAGTGGGAAAGGACTGCAAGCATTGGCAGAAGCTAACAATAGAGATAGGGTGTAGTAATTTAAGTTAATATAATATAAATAAAACACTTTTAAACGGATACTAGTGTTTTTATTGAATTTATTATTTTGTCCATTGGTGATTAGTTAGGATTTGGTTTGATTTTAAAATTTTGCCGATGTGCTAAAAATAGAAATTTATTTAATCTACCACTATTTCACAAATTGCGAGGACTCTCCGAGAAAGAAATGGCGAAAGAAAACTTGGAGAGGGTTGGAATTTAATATACTTACCATTATCAAAGCTGACGACCCCTAACCGTAGCTAGCCGCAAGGTGATGGCCAGCATCTTTAATGATTTTTTTGCTTCTATTGGGGAGGCTAAGATAAACTCAACTGGCGACAAACCGAAAGGATCTCCCGTTATGTCCCCTACAGAAAACACTATTTCTGTCAGTCCAATTGACCCTTGTGAGGTAAATTCATTCATAAAAAACTTAAAAAATAAAATGAGTCATGGTGTTGGTGAGCTTCCACCTACTTTATTGAGACAGTGTGGGGACGAATTAACCCTACCATTCTATAAATTGCTGAACCAATCCTTTGAGAAGGCACTTTTCCCAATCTATTTAAAAAGGCCCTCATAAAACCGATTCATAAGAAGAGTTCAAAAACAGACCCGAATAATTACCGTCTCATTGCTCTATGACCGGCTGCTTCAAAAATATTTGAAAAAGCTATGTGCAACAGAGTTTATGAGTTTTGTGAAAAATACCATATATTCAACGACTGCCGAAATGGTTTCCGCAAATCGATCCACAATCTTAGCTATAGGTACTTATATAAATATATTCAAAAAGCCCTCGATATTGACGATAATTATTATTAATAAAAAACAATATGCTACATTATTGCTTTTGGATTTGACAAAAGCGTACGACAAAGTACTATTTCAAATATTACCAAATAAATTATACAACATTAAAAATAAATCATACAATTAGGCCTTTGCCCTGCAGTGGGACACAAATGGCTGATAAAAAAAAAATTAAAAATTATACAACATAGGACTCCGTGGCAAATGTTATGACTGGTTCGTATCTTATTTAGAAAATAGAGAACAATTAGTAGAAATAGAACATTACAACTATAGATAACAATAATGAAATTGAATTAGATCAGATAGTAAATTAATCACTGCTTCAATCCCACAAGGCAGTGTAATAGGGTGTTTCCTATTCCTCCTTACGTCCACGATCTCCCTAACAACATAAATGAACCCTGCGTCCTATTCGCGGATGACTTAGGTATCTATACTAACTTCATGCGAAGACAATACCAATATAAATGATAAATTAAATTCTATTCTTAACTCTATAATAAATTGGATGACTGAACACAACCTGGAAATCAACTTCGATAAGACTAAATTAATAACCTTTCACCCCCGCCAAAAAACAATATGAACTTTAGTTATAACAACATTAAATTAGAAGTAGTCAACAAATTTTCCCTATTAGGCTTAGATATTGATACACATATAAATTGGAAGTCGCATATTCAAAAACTAAAAGCTAAGCTATCAAAATTTTCATACGCCCTCCGCGAGATCAAAAAACTACAGACCTTAAAACTGCTCTGGTAACGTACTACGCGTATGCCTACGCGTGGCTCAAATATGGTGTCATCTTATGGGGCAACAGTACCGACGCACCCTCGTAATTAAAAAAAAAAAAAACTAAGGATTATCCTACTAATAATATAAATGCGAAAGTTTGTATGTATGGATGTTTGTTACTCTTTCACGCAAAAACTTCTGAACGGATTTGGATGAAATTTGGTATACAGATAGTTTATAACCTGGATTAACACAAGATACTTTTTATCCCGGTATGACGTTCCCGTGGGATAATTACCAAACTTCACGCGGGCAACGCCGCTGGCAACAGCTAGTAGTTAATATTGAAGAAACTGACAGTTGTAACCACTTTCAAGAAATGTATATTCTTTCCCTACCCTCTCTCTATATTTTTGAAATTTGCAAATTCGTCCGTAGATATCCAGAATTCTACACCAAAAGGGAAGACATTCAAACAAAAATTACTCTTAGACATAAAACAGGCTCAATCTACCAACGTCAAGATTTAAAATGCGCTCCACCAGTGCCTCCGTTATGTCTATAAAAATATTTAATAAGCTGCTAGAAATTTAGATAAATATAATATTCATTAATAGATTTAAAAAAATCGTAATAAATAAATGCTACTATAGTGTAAATGAATACTTAAATGACAAATTATAAATGCTTAAAACAATCTCTAATCAATAAACAAAAGCTACTATACTATTTACGAATACTTTACACAATACCTCAGTTTTAGACAATACCTATATTTCATTTTAAAATTTAACTTTGAATCTAATTTTACTATATACACAAAACCACTGTTGATTTAAAATGAACATATTAAACAGTGTACAATTAAATACAATATCATTCTATGACTCAATAAAATTGTAAATAAGTATTTGGTTTATTATAATTTATTGTGCTAGTAAAGTAAATCGTGCAATAACTTGACAACCAAGTATATTAATAATTAGGCACCATAAAAGCAAATGACATTAATTTAACATTTTAATTTTCTTTACACAAGCGCCTTCATCCTCTCTCCTATTGAAAATTAACTTTGCTGTGCCCGGCAGGGTCCATAATTGATTTAATGTTCTAACATACCAACTATTATAATGTACACATTATGGAATGCAACCTACGTCTCACGACACCCGTTCACGAGCACGACGCATGAACCAACCATCGCATGCTGGGGAATGTAACTACCCGCCTCAGACACTTATAAAAACACACTGAAAAATTAATTATTATGTGAACGCCATAGCCTATTTACTAAGTTTCGCCTATGTAATTGCCCAAGAGCTAAATCGGCGTTAGATGGCAAATCTCTAGTTTGACTCCTTTGAACTTCAGCAATTGTTTGGAGCTCTTCTAGTCTCTCTTCCTCTGAAATTGTGAACGCTAGCATTCCTGCGCGATTGCACATGTTGTGCAAAACACAACATGCAATAACTATTTTTGCTACTACATCTGGATGATAATTGAGCACTCTGTGGACTAACAAGCACCTAAATCGTCCTTTTAGGAGGCCAATTGTTCTCTCTACTGGATTGCGAGCAGTTAAGTGTCGGTCATTGTAGTATGCTTCTGGGGAATTATCTTCAGCACCACTAATTGGCGTCATAAGGTAGGCGCGCTGAGCATATCCTGAATCACCTGAAAAAAATAATAAGTTGTATCAAATCATTATGTAGTTTTATAAGTAACTAATTAGGCTTATATTCTGAAGTAGGGGTAGGGTAGTATTAACTAACCGAGCAAAACAACTTCTTCACCAGCATTTGTTAATGCCTCTAAGTGGGCTTTTATAACACCATAGTTAAAAATGAAGCTATCATGAGTAGCTCCACCATATGTTGGATCCACATTTAAAATATTTAGGTCTGCATCTGTTATCTGAAAAAAATAAAAAGAAATATTAAGTAGACTAATTGAATAGCTACCTAATAGTAATAGATTACAAAATTGAAATCCATTTTACCAATTGCACATTTCTTGCATGGTAACCTTTGCGGCAGTAGAAACGTTCTTCATTCTCTACTGGTTTTTTCAATGCCACCAGAGTGCCATTGACACACCCAAGAGCCGATGGAAAGCCAAACTTTTTGTAGAACCTGCAATTTAACTAACATTATTAACTATCACAAAAATGTAAAAATCAAAGAAGAGTCACTTTAATTATAATATACCTACTAACCTTTCTTTTAACATTTGTCTTTCTTGTATATTTTGAGGGAACCTTATATATTTTTTTACTATTGCTGGATTGTTAAAAGCTTCCACTACTTCATTTATGCAACAAAATGCTGATGGTTGCGATAAATATGTCCTTATGTTTTCTTTTATTATGTTCTGGTAGCTACCATTAGCCAAGAATGACAAGGTGCATAATATCTGTGAAACAATAAATCAATAAAAACATTAAGTAATCGAGAGCTAGTCAAAACAAAATATGGACCAATATGGTTATTACATGCATAATAATACCAAGTAGGTACCTACCTATAACTATATTAATATTATCCTTAGACTAACATGAAAACATAGCTAGCAGGGAAACAACTTAAAGGGAATAGTACTCCTTAATATGAAGTGTTTTCATGAGTTCTAACGATAAATTATGTTGGTGTTCTTATTTACAAATCTATTAGCTATAAACTGTGTAAATAAATACATATAAAGTAACTTTATACTTAGTTTGCTAAAATGAAGCACTTACTTTTACACGAGTTGAAAGTCCTTTGCCTCAACGTTTTGTGGGCTTTATCAGAGGCAGTAACTCATACTCAAGTTGGTCAATTAGTTCCTTTGACAATCTATATACGCTCACATAGTCGTCATCTCGGGTTATTAAAGATAAACTTCGAATTTGGTTAGATTGTCGACGCTTTTCTAGTTTATCCAAAGCATGAGCCTCTTCTAATAAAGATTTAAACAAAAACATTCTTGCCATCGTATTCACTTTACACACAAACGTCCAAAAAGAGTTTTTAACCACAAATTAATAGTTATTGTACTAATTTTTAACACTGTGCCATAAAAATATTATTTTAACACTATTTTTACAGGATTTCTTTTAGTTTCACTCATAAAATAGATGCTTTTTATTTGACACTTTGAATCGGGTTCGAATGCGAAGTGAGTGTCGAAGTGATGGGGGAATTACCTTACAGAATGCAACTTCTTACGTCATCTCAAACTTTATCTGTCAAAATCTCACTATTAATTTAGTTCAACTCGCTGACACGCTCGCAAGGGTGGCGCTAGTGTAAATTCGAATTATCAACCGAGTTTTTAGAATGCCAATCAAGAAACTCACAACGGATTCAGATTCGAAGTTTAGAATGAGGTCTTACAGAATCGCACTGCTGATGACATGGTTTGCCAATCAAAAATCTGCTAGTAGTAGTAGACTTGTCCATGAAGTTTCATTTAAAATCAGTATTTAAAATCATGGCTAACGTAATTTCTGAAAGAGACCTTTTTGACATAGCTTTAGTCAGCTTTTAACATAGAGTAGATCAGATACTAACTACATTTTTTCATAATTCACTAAGATTGTTTTTATCTATCGTTTTCTTTCTTGATTTAATGAAAACAGTCTACTATCACGCTGCGATAGTAGCTAAGAATGGCTGCGTGGTATATGGGGCGCGCGTAACGGTGCGTTGCGCGAGCGCCGTTAACATGCGCGGGCGCAGACACGCACCTTATCACTGATAATGATTGGAAAACGTTTACTTCTACAATAAACTTAAATTCCCGAGTTCTATTTCCTATACTTTTATAGAATTTGAGAATTGATAAGGATGAGGCTAAATTATTGGTAACTAAGTAAGAACTAAAGTCATTACTGTACAAAATCAATTGTTTAGTGAGCAAGATCAGCATCCAGGGCAAGTTTGCCGCACTCCTAATGTGAAATACTCATATGTAAAGGAAGAGGGAAGGCTTTTTTCATCATTTTTTTTATCAAGGATGATTTGACCAGAACCTACATTGACCATTGATAAAATTAAACAATATTGAGCTCTGTTTTATAGGTAAGTAAATGAAAAACATGTTTTACGACGAACTAACGCCATAATAACGTGAAAATAATTTTATAGTTAGAGTTCTATACCCCAAACCGCTCTCCGATAGTAGATTGCAATGATCACAGACTCGCAGTCCGTTACAGTTTCGGCAAAACAATTACAATGAATGCCACAATGTTACTAGGTTTATGGCATTCTTGTGCCAATTCTGCGCGAACTCTACGCGCGTACAAAAGACATCAACGCGTTCACGAGTTCGATCAAATAATGATTTTCAATCATTGATTACAGAATAAGATTAACAATTTTTATCTATATAAACCGCTAAGCTTTCCTAAAATTGTATAAGAAAGTGTTCGTTATTGAGAAACTAAAAAATTGCTACATTGCGGACAAAATGCCATCTGTGAACGATGAAGATATTAACGGATATTACCTACTACTATACCTAAAACAAATCAATATACTCATTTTATAGATTAAAAATAGTTTTTCCTCAAGCACGGATCGGGCTAGATAGGTAAATACAATACTCTTTATTCTGTACACCACAAGAATTAAAGAGATTAATGTAGAAAATTGAGGCTAAAAAATCAACTCATTTATTTATATTAATCTTTCATAGAGCACTACTCATTCCGGAATTTTAGATGAATGAATCGGAAATGCCGAAGAGGTCGTCTATCTTAGATTAATATACATAATCCGTTGCTAATCTAACAAATATTTAGGACAAGTACGACGAAAATAGCGACACAACTCATCACCCTCTTATTCACACAAAAACTTTTAACAAAACATCCGCAAACATCCAATTTCTGAAAAACCGAGTCACCCATCTGTTTCGTAACCGCGGCAAGCAACAGACGAAAAAGAAAGCCTCTTCGTCGGCCGGTTAATTAATCGGCGTACGTTTGACACGCCGATATGTGCAGGCGCATGATTCATGCGAGTCGAGGTGACATTTCACTTCGTTATACATTCTGTGGCGAGAAGCATAGATATTATGCTGGTATAACAATTATTGTAGACTAATTTATGCCCGCGGCTTCGACCACGTGGAGTTCGGTAATTGTCCCAAGTCCCAAGGGATTATACTACCGGGATAAAAGTAATCCTATGTTTTAAACTAGTATTAGGTACTTTTTGTTTTAATCCAGGCTATAAACTATCTGTGTCCTAAATTTCATCCAAATCCGTTCAGTAGTTTTTGCGTGAAAGAGTAACAAACACCCAGACATCTATGCTGCCTTACAAACTAACGCCAGTAACGTTTCAGTTCTATGAAAAAGGGGCTACAGACCGGGTACATATTCAGACTCAGGGAAATTCCTGATCTTCTTCTTCTTCGCCGTGTCAATACCGTATAGGAAAACGCAATAGTACTGCTCAGTGCAAGGTGTATTATCTGGTTTATGTTCAAATATGTTTATATTGATATTTTTAGATGTACTCTGTACGTATTTTAAACAATAATAACAATAAAAAAATCAATGCAAAAAAAGGTTTTTGAACTCCATTTAATGTTATTAAACAAATAAGATGTAAGAAAATTATTGAGCAACAGAAACACAAATCTATGTGCTTCTGTGTGTTCAGCGTGTCTGACGATAACTATTCTCTTACTTAGTCAAAAAACAAAAAGAAACACAACCCATAAATTCTTACAGCAAAACAAACAACTACACAGATTACATGACCACCTTTCAGCTCCATACAAAAACGCCCAAATCAACCACAAACCACAATCATCATTGATAAAAAAAGTATAAAACATGACGACGCTGCAATATAACAGATTATTCAACCTCTATCACATTCAGTGTCGCGTAATCTCGCAGCTCTTGACCATGGAGGGGAAAGCAGAGGAGGGAGGGGTGGGGAAGAGAGAGGGGTGGGTATTGAGGAGGGGAGGTGGGGGAGGGGCTGTGAGAGAAAGTCCTGCAGACGCGACGACGCCGGACTGTGGTGGGTGACCAGCGCTCCCACGATCGATTACCATTGAGTGTTGACAATCTGGTTTTATTGTATTTTGCTTTGAGTATGGGAATCTTTATTTTGGGGTTAAAAGGTAATTGTAACGCGATGGTAAAAAGTAGTTTATGTAATTATTTTTGATTTAGTGTAGAATTATTTCTTGTGGTTTGATTTGAGTTTATTTTTATCATATTAGTCACTAGCTTTAGCACGCGGCTTCGACCTCAGTTTGGTCAGAAATTATCCCATAGGACTGAACTTTTTTTTTTAATATAGCCTATATATTTCGGGGATATTATAGCTTCCCTTTAGTGAAATAATTTTAAGAATCATGGCATTAGGTACGAAGATTACCTCCTACATTCAAACTTTACCTCTTTTGTAGATAAAATAACAACTTTCTCTTACTCTTAGTACTATAATATTACACTTTTATCTGTAATTTACTAAAACACATTACATCACACCAAAAAAATTCAATATCATATTAAAACAAAAAAAATAATAATAAAATAAACTATAATGCTCAACACAAACATCATTAAAATAATAGCCATATAAAAACTGAAATTGCAGAGTATCTCGTGCATGTTATTAGACTGACATGTAATTACTATTTCGCGTTGCTCTGAAACTCGGTGAAAACCTCACGCGACCGGCTGAAAGTGAATTAATATGTAAAACATGGCTGCGAGGCTACACAATGTAATGTACTAGCATTTAGTTATTTGCTCAGGTGCTATACTGAGTTTCATTTGTAGTTCCGGAATATTCTAGCTTATTGTTTTCTTTTACAGTTAGATTTGAAGTTATTGTAAAACAATGTTGGTATTGAAATGGATTTAGGTCATGTGTATTATTCTGTAGTGGCAATACTTCAAGAAAAAGTCCAAGAAGTCATTGTAACTAGAAGCTAATTCGTCCTGAAAAAAAGCACTTTTCACAAATCTATAATTCCCATTACAATTGAATTCCATCAATTTGCTTTAATTGTAAATCTAAGCAACGCGTTGAAGTCTTTTGTTCTCACATTTGAGACTCGATGTAAACTTATTCCTATTATTGTAAATTAGTTTATTTTCTCTGCAAAAAGGCTGTAAATCTTGAAATTGTGAGGTATCGTCACATGGAGTCACCGCGCAGTTGTATCATAGCCGTGGCACCGACTTTCGCGCGGTCATTCACCCCGTAGAAAGCACCCGCTTGCTGATCTATTGATTATTAAATAGTTATCGGCTACAGTTTGTCTATCCTTAGTTAATAATAGATTTGAAATCAATCATTAATAGATAATTATAGTTATAATTGTATTTTCTCAATGAAAGAGTCGTCTTAAAATTCGAAAACGTTTTGGAACTTGTGGAACTTGATGACAGTTTTACGATTTTTTATCTTTTTGGTTACAAAACTGTTATAAAGCCAAACAGTTATAGCCTACATTGATTTATTCAAAAATAAATCAATGTAGCTCATGAAATGTAATGATTATTCTGTATGGCGGGATACCAATGATGCCGAAAAAGAATAATCGTGACGACAATTTCTTAATTTTGGGGACAATGTCATTCGTGACTGCATTGGCAGGTTGCCCACACATTGTTTACAATGTTTTGCCCGAGATTATGCTGATCTGATTCTGATGCTCATTCCAAATCTTTTTCCTTCTATCTAATTATTTTATATTCCTTTAAGAAAAGACATTGAAAAGTTTTTACTATAACTACATAGGTATAACTGAATGCCTCGTTGGTCTAGTGTTCGCAAACGCGACTGCTGAGCACGAGGTGTTGGGTTCGTTTCCAGAGTCTGGCAAATTGTTATTGTGTTTTTCCATCAGGAACTTCTCAGTAGCAGCCACCTCTGCCTAAGCCTTCGGGGATTACAGGCGTGATATTATGATAATGATGAGTTCTAGTGTAAAGTATCAAACTTCGCAATTATATAATTTTACTTAAAGCCTTTACTGAAACAGGAGATCATATTTTTTCTGATACTTCGAAAAACCCAACCACATAATACATATCAACGAATTAAAAGAAACATTACACAAATTGGCTAAGTGGTTTTCGAGATCTATACACACGACAGATAGACGTTTCGATTAATAAATCTAAGGATAATGAACTCTGAATTAAAATAAAACTACAATATGTCAATCAATAATATTATTAATATCATACTGATTGATTTACGGTTTTATTTAGGTACCTATTTGAAGTTCAATAATCCTATATATTAAAAAATATATTGAATATCATAATGAGAAATGGATTATGTGGTTTCAAATATTAAGTGTGACTTCAAAGAGATAAATTATTGGTACTTTTTCTGTTAGGGAAAAACAACAACAAAAACAAGTGGCCTTTAAAAATATTAAGGTTATTTAAGGTCATTTTTTGCAGATGGGTAATCCCATTGCACACGGGCTTTCTATCAATATCTTAGCATCATATCATATTATGTCATTGTATGTGGTCTTGTTCCACTAAGGATGTGGTTCTTAATTCCGTGTCATGCGTGTCCTGTTGTTTGTTCATTAGAGGTTTTGATGGACGCTACTGAATGCGCCAAACTCGTTGCTCAGCTGCGCCGACACAATTTAGATTGCCATCTACATGCTAAGTTGGAGAAAATATCTCACTTGTCCACAGGTTCCATGATTCTTCTTAAGTTTTAAGTTCGTTTAGTAAATCCAAAGGTTGTCTGGAAGATATCGCCATCAGCGATTTACTCATAGATTTAGCATTATTGTAAAAAAGCTCATATTGATTTTGGTGTGCAATAAAGTGGTTATAATATAATTATTCTTTTTGGCCATCTAATGGGTGTAAAAAGACTTTTAACGAAGAGGAAAGTCACTTGTCCTCCCACGGCATTGCGATATTTTTTTTTGTTCTGCAGCATCCCTGGGAACCTTCTAGTTACGGAGATATATTGACAATCAAAGTTCCAACTTTGCTATTCAATGCATCCATCAGCACAACGTTTTGAGTGCGTTACATATTGAGTCTTACCGTAAACTGTGATTTTTTTGCGTTGATTTACTGAGTTTGATATACAGAATGCTTGGTAGACGGCTTCTTGAAGGGTCCATTGACACCTTGTGTCTGTCTTCTTCGTTCTTCTCCGTCATCAGTGGCGCTACCTGCCGCCCTTTCAGCGAAGCCGGCGTCGTCCGGTGTCGTGCGCGCACGCATGTACTTTCGTTTTCGGCGCTTGCGGTCGATTTCACCGCCCGCCGCGCATTAGGTCATCGGGTAACGGTTTGCCACAAGAAAGAGGCGTAATTCATGAGAGAAAGAGAGGAAATAGTGCGGAATTAATAGTGAGGGAATTACGAATGGAATGGAATCACGTTTGTTTTCTTGTTGTTATAGATATTTTTTTACGGAAAATTGCCTTTTGCAATAAAAAAAAATTGTAACATAAATTGGGGTTGGCGTTTTAATTATAGTCAGACATACTATTATTAGTTACCGTTAATGACAGTGAGATGGGAGACGGAGAGGGGATGGGATGGGAGGAGACGAGGGTCTCCCATTTTACCAGCTCCCCCGCTGGTGTTTTCTGATTAACCCGCCGAGCTTCGTTGCCTCGGCTCTTATCTCTTGGTCACCACTTTAGAATCAGACTCTCAAAGCACTGGTGAGCTTGTCCCAAAAGAAAAAGGTTCATACCTTATTCCGTATTACGAAATGCAGGGGTATCGTATTACCCAGTACTAACTGGGTTGTGGAGGTCAGATAGGCAGTCACTCCATGTAAAATACAGGTTTTCAGCTGCATCTGGTTAGACTGGAAGCCGACCCCAACGTAGTTGGGAAAAGGCTAGGTAAATGATGATGAAATGCAAGTGACGACATAACATATCTAATACACCTGACCAGCATACTTCTTCGTGGGATTCTAGTGCCATATTATGCTCTATTCAGACGACAATTAAATCCAACTACAATGTATCACCCGCTGCCGCTTATCAACGAGGTCGTCGTCTGTTTTCCTTTCATTTGGCTCCGACTAATTCTGTGTCAGTGGCTTGAGGTCGCTGGGCGGCGCGGGCGCAGGCCGGGGGAGGGGGGTGACGGTCACCCATCCATCGGCCGGGAGGAGCTAACGGCACTGAGTTGTAGAGCACCATGGGGCTTGAGGAATGTCGCCACACGGGTTCAGGTGATGTTATGAGATGAAACGAGATTAGATTTGTTGAAGATGGTTCGAAGTTATTTATTGGTTTATTGAAGAATTGGTGAAGTAGTAAAGGTACCATTACTTTCGATATTTGTGTTGGGTAATAATTTGGTTTGTTTCATTTTCTCACATAACATATCAAAATTATGAATGAAATGTCATGAAATGAAATGTTAATAGTCTTCTGACACTTTTGGAAAAAAATGTGGTACTTTTTAAAGATGAAACTTGAGTTGGCAATAGGCTCCAAATAGACGAAGGAATATAAATACAACACAAGTAAATTAGTAGAAATAGCAAGTAACTAACTTAAGAAACCAATGATGAGAAAAGAAAACATAAAATAACATTATAAAGAAGTCTACAATAAACCTAAGCCTTGAGCCTTTAGTTTTAAGCCTTGTTTTTTAACACAAGTTTGTAGGTAGGTACTTACTTTATGCACGTTAGTTTGTTAAGTATTTATCCATGGACAATCATTGTAGCCTGAAATAAATGATATTGTAGATAGATAAATAAAGCAGTTAACGCATTTTTTTCTGATTGATCTAGTTTAACATAACTACAGATAACTGGACTGTTCACCCCTGATACCAGCACAAAGTCACCTCGCCTCATACAGCACACATTCGTACACAACAGCCGCTAGCCAGCGCCGGCGCAGCGCGTGCACAGAATGCGGACGATACTAACGGACTCGGCGCAGGCGCCTGCCATTTCTGTAAACGGCGGCAAAATACGCGGAAATTAGGCCTCAGTAATTAAGGACGATGACCCAGTTAGATAGCGGTCGAGGTTAGTCTACGACTTTGTGTTCATCGTGATAGGGATTAATACGTTCTAGGGCAAACGGTATGTAATCCAATATCACAGTACGAGAAAGTAGAATTTAAGATTGTTATCAGTGAGACATATCTCGGGGTTCAATGGGAAATGAAGCGTTGGTTCATACGGTTGACAATACATGAGGCCTTTACTCGATCTTATCACGAACGATAAAACTATTCTTAATAATAGCATAGCATAATCAGCCTATTAATGTTCCCACTGCTGGGACGCAGGTCTCCTCTCTATGAGAGGGAATGGGCTATAATCCACCACGCGGGCCCAGTGCGGGTTGGTAGATGTCACATGTCTTCAAATTTTTGTTTCTGGGACATGCCGGTTTCCTCACGATGTTTTCCTTCACTGTTTTGAGAGCAGTGGTGATGAAATAAACTTACACAAAGTAATGCGCCTGGCTGGGTTCGAACCTACGACTTACTGCTCGTAAGTCGGGGTCTCTACCACTGGGCCACCGCTGCTCTCTATTCTTAATGTTTCAATTTAATTGTCAGTGGATTGATTTGGGTTTCCAAAGTTATATTTTCTCAGAAAAAGAAGTCCACGTCAGTTTTATTGTATGGAAATAAAGCTCAGGCCAGTTTTCCACTAAAGCAGAGACAAGCGTAACGGAGAATAGACGTTGTGGATGTCAGAAAATGAGATTCGTGGATTTCCGCACGTCTCCATTCCACTCCACTCATCTTTGGTGGAAACCGTGTCGTGCTGACCGACTCAATTCAATTCCGTGTTGAAAAAAGTGGTCATTCTCTTCGTCGCTCCACTATTTATAGCTATTGCCTATTACTTACTCAGTGCGAAAAGCTTTTCTAACCTGCAATTCCTTTCCCAGGTCTCCTCGACACGCTGGACACGCAGATGGAGGCTAAGAACTGCCCGGGCACGTGCATGCACACGCTCGCGGCGCTTCTCTGCAACGAGGTTCTGGAGGAGGTGGAGTGCCCTAGCCCTTCCATGAAGTGCTGTGCTGATGAGAATAATAGTAAGTTGCATTTATATATTAATTGGATTTAACAGGAATTTTTCAAAAAAAAAAAAAGATATGAAAATATTTTGTGTAAAGTTACTGAATTACTGAATTAAAACACAACGAGGACAAAAATTATGGAATCTTTTATACACCAGTATATTCGATGAAATCGGTTCTCTAATCGGAAACTAATGTAGGGTTGCCATACGTCCGGAATTACCAAAAATGAGAAAAGTAAAACAGTATTTAATAAAAATAAAATTGTTTCTAATAACATTAACGTAGAAATCAACTCGTAATGCGAGTACGCAGTATGTACAAGTTTGTACAGTTATGTATCAGTTTATATAATTTATAATTTAAGCACCCGGCCATGTTATGCATCAAATCTTTCCCCATTAATGATATGTCATTGCAAAATATAATCACTGAATAAAATTAAATATATTTAAAGGAAAGAAAAGTCCGCAATTTTCTTCTAATGTCCGGTATTTCCTGGAAAAACCTTTTTTACACACTTGGGAACTCTAAACTAAGGTGAGTTTCTAAAATTCTCTCGGCATTTCACTATGTGCTGTACGTCTGTCCTTCTGAATAGAAGGATGAGGATCTCGCTTATCGTCCAAAGCCACACTTTAATGTAAAAACCATACTAAAAGTATTGTATGATTATAAAATATCAATTTCAGACTTATTTGTGATACCAGTATGATTAATATCAGACAGGAAACACTTCTAAATGCTACGTGCTATTAGGTACCGCACACAACAGCTCTTGTCCTACAAGCCTATTATGTTTATCATCTAATCTTTCAGACAACGAGACACAGATGACGACGCAGCGTCCGCGGCCGACGCGGCACACGACGGTCGCCGACGACGACTACGACGACCCCACCACGCAGGCGCCGCAAGACAAATACAAAAACAGTGGTAATTATTAGGTACACCCTATTAACTATTAGGATTAGCATAATCAGCCTATAATGGGAACATTATAGGCTGCTGGGACTGGGACACAGGCCTCCTGTCTGTGAGGAGGAATGGGCCGTAACGTAATCCACAACGCGGATCCAATGCGGGTCACAAGTTCACAACTTCGAATGGTTTCCTCACGATGTTATCATTCACGTTTTGAGAACTGTGTTGATAAAATTATGTACCTAAAGTAAAGTGCCTCTCTGCCAAATAACAGGCTTATATTTTGCTGCGGAATTTGTTCTGCTCCTTCTTTTCACCTACTCAAACACTAAGTGGTGAAGAACGGACGTTTTGGGCGACCGTCTTACGTTATATTACTTATACACCGTGACTTTTTAGTCGTCTTACAAAGGCCGTCCACTTAATGTACCCGACATAAAATAGCTCTAGGCGCGATTTTTTTTTATCTTTCATAATAGGTACAAAGAAAAATAATAATAAAAAATTAGAATAAAATTATGAAACATCCTGTTAATGATGTTTACGTGTCAAACGGGAGAACATACCTACCCAGTACTCGAGTCCAGTAGATCATCACTCGCAACAGGGTGTTTTAACTACGTCATGCGTCATAATACTGAATAATATTTTTATTTTTAAATTATTAAAATCTCACAAATACAAATTTTTTTTATGAATGTTTAGTATTCATTGGATAAATGAAGTGGGCTGCGGTTGTAAGACGACTAAAAAGTCACGGTGTATGTGACATTCAAGAAGCGCTGTCTCTCAACCTAATTTGAATGATTTTATTTGATTTTTATACTTCCAAATGAGCTTTTTTAATAACTTTAACTTACCATCGTCTGGCGCTAACCACGCTCCCTTCACTGTTACAGGTAACATCGCTTGCCCAGGAGTGTGCGTGGAAGCCCGCCTGTCCCAGTACTGCGAGGCCTACCTGGACTCCCCTGACCTCTGCGTCAAGGGCCGGCTCTGCTGCGTCTCCAAGGATAACTACGGAGACAGACCCCCTCCGGACCTCGTCGTGCCGAATGAGAAGAAGTACTCGACTAAGAGGCCGACTACTGCGGTAAATATTTACTTTTGTCAAAATAATCAAGTGATTTATTATAGATAGATACAGTTTCTTGAAAAATCTCACTGAAATGGAAAATATTATCTTCCCATTTAAAACTGCTACTGCTACTGCTGCTTATTCAACACATCAACGCTATGAGTTAGCCATAGACTTATTGCTATTATTTTGTAAATGACGTCGATTTCTCATCATCTACCTGGCCTTTTTCCATCATACTGGAATCGGTTTTCAGTCTGACCGGATGCAGCTGAATATCAGTAATTTCACATAGAGCTAATGCCTGTCTGACCGCCACAACCCAACAACTGTAACTGGGTAACAAGGACTAGTATTACGTGCTTATTGAGACACTGAGTGGTTTCGGTATATTATAAAAGGCTACCCATCCACCGATCGACCTCGACAAGCGTAGCTTGACCCTCAAACATTAATAACTCCGTTTCTCCAGCTAACAACAACACCAGCTCCAAAACAGAGGCCCGGCCACAAGTGCCGCGGCGAGTGCATCTCAGGGCTGTTCTCCCTGCTCTGTGATAACGTGGATGAAGATGCAGTGTGCCAAAACGAGGGGGTCTGCTGCATCACCGAGAACAAGGCTGCTGAGACCACCACACGGAGGCCCGCAACGCATCGACCGACTAAGCCGGTAAGAGTTCGTAAGGTTCGTGTTTGAGTGGAGAGATATTTTATTCATCATCATCATCATCTTAGCTGGAAGATGGCCATTGTTGAATATGGGAGTGACTTAAATTCCCAGATTGTATGGACATTAATCTATTTCTGACCGACATAAGCCGATGAGTGTGGTCATTTCCTAAATTTACCCAAAACTTTGCCAGAATGACTTGTCTCCCGCATTTTGCGGCAAACTCTGGAATCTCATCCAGCTTTTCGCGAACGCCACACTAAAACTTTATAGCCTCATCAGCACTGTCTGCGAGTGTTGGGCTATGTCGGTAACCTGTCTGAGGTTTTTTTTAATGCAACATGAAAAAGTGCACTTAGCAATTGCACTTGGACTAAGCAATTTAACTTTGAAATTGAAATAAGTCCTAACTGTTTTAAATCCTTTCACCACATAAAAAATAACTTGACGATCCACGAAGAATTGTAAGCCCTTGATAACGATATGGACCTGTGTTTCCAGCCCCCTCTCCCGCGGTGCCCAGGCCACTGCATGCACAACATCATGGCCGCCTTCTGCAACCCCCCGGCGGTCATCCTGCAGCGAACAGAGTGCAGCACTGAAGGATACGTGTGCTGTGATAATACAAGGTATGTAACAATTCCATCCTACTTGTGGAACATGTAACTGTTCCACAAGTAGGATGTGCACGGATAGATTTGCCACGTTGGCTTAGCTATGGCCACGCTAACAAATGAACCGCTCATTTGTTAGCGTGGCCATAGCTCGCAGTGGACGACCCCGTGTACATTTCCATAGAAAGTCAGCAAAGCACACATTGCGTACCCTAGCCTTTGGCTACTATAGATGTACGTGGTTTTGACTTGTGAACAGGAGAGTCACTTTTACAAAGAGATCAAATTAAAGAACCACTGAAAATATTAACTCAAATACAACCTGTATGAAACTTTGAGATCTTGCTGCTAACATAATTTGCTCAATATAACAATAATCATGTTTATGCTCGTTTTCGTCGAACAAGATATATCAAATTACGTCTCGCAGATTCTGCAATTGCTATGAATACTCTTCTTTCATTACAGCTCTGAGCTCAATCTAAACGAGAATGCATATGCAACAGTATAAAGGTCAACTACCAGTCAGTAACTTGCTAGCGCGGTTCACAGCTATCTTGACTTTTCGCAACAGGGGAACCGCTCAAGAGTGTATCGTTAATGTAAGATTTACGTTTCACCCCCAGAGTACCACCCCGCACCACGCGCCGTCCGACCACGACCACCACTACCACCACCACGACTCCTGCACCAGCAGACCCTCGCCCCGACTGTCCTGGATCCTGCATCGTGTCGCTGCTCTCCTTCACTTGCTTCCGTGAGTATTGAGATGCTGCACAGCCATCTCTTCGGCATGGCATCACTAGAATCATTTTGATTGGCCCATGGTCCGGTGGTACCTTGACGTCTTAAAGCAGTATTGTTTATCAGCGTGTCATTTTCTCACACAAACCTTTTTTTTTACAGGCAACGCGGAGATGACAGACGTGTTCAAGTGCAAGAAGGCAGGCACCCAATGCTGTGCCCCCAAGTCCAAGGTGCTTGAAGTGGTGGGAGGCCGTCCAGCCAATGACACGGCACCGTTGCCGCTGCCGCAGCCCTCGACCAATTACCAACATTACACCACGCTCGCAAACACACACACTACGCCTATTGGTGAATCTCAAAATAACGTTCTATTAAGTCAAATTGAATGTAGGTATTTGTTTCTGGTTGTAGTGGTAAAAATTGCTTGATTTTAATATTAGATCCCTGCTTAATAATGCTGATTTCTGGTGTTAATTTTCCTTTTAGTCAATAATCACACTTCGTGACACGGAATCGGCATGAGCCGGTCAGAGAGCCTTAGACGAGACGCTTCGTTAAAGTTTGAAGCATCCGGCTTCTCGCCGCATCGGAATATTCGCTTTAATTGCTTGGAAATATAGCTCTGTCGGATCTGCTCAAGCTGATTCTGTGTTGACCAGTATGGTTACTCCCTTAAGCAAACGAAACTAGAAGACCCTATATCAATAAATGGTTTATTTAAATACCCCCATTACTAATATAATAATACAAAAATATCGGACACTAGACCTAAATGTTTTTCTCCTTGCATTTCAGCACCGTACGATCCGAACTATGGCACGACGCTGTCTTCCACTGAGAAATACAACAAATACGTGTGCGGAGTCAAAGGTAACTTATCAAAATGCTTTCCGTCGCGCCGGCTGCGACTGTAGGCGCCTTTATGGCTGTACACAGATATTTTAGCTTTTGGCCAAAGACCGAACTAACGGCACCATCTCGTTTTTTCAATACAATTTCAATATCCATGATTCATTAAATAGCATGGTTATTTTGGCACTTGAATAGCAGTGACAGAAGGAAAATTCCTGATGGAAAAACCCAATAACAGTTTGCCCGACCCTGGAATCGAACCCAGGACCTCATGGTGAGTAATCGCGATTGCGACCACTAGACCAACGATGCAGCCACGGAGTCAGGATTTGTGCCCGGTTGATGGGGTAATAGACTAGTACTAAAAAAAAAAAAAAGAATTGTGTGGTTTTATGAAACCACGGTAAAAGTGAAACTTTTTTTCACATTATAGATATAACAATATTAACAATAACAATAACAACATTTACATTAAACACTGACAAAAAAAAACAAACAAATTAGCGTGGAGCACTGGCACAAATGAGTAATAGTCTATACACTACACGGTCAGCTGATGGAACTATAGACGCCGCCATATTGGCCTCGGCTGCTCTGACGAGCGCCTTTCACTTTATCCCTAACCCGCGGCCGACCGTCACGCGACATGTGATACACAGACCAAAAAATTTGAGATCGTCTCAAATTTTTGTAATAAAAGTTTCACTTTAAAAACTAACAATTAATTGTTATTGGGTTTTCCATCAGGATTTTGTTCAGGAATTCCCTTCTGTCAACGTCATTCAAGTGTCAAAATAACCATGCCCATTTATGGCGGCGTTAGTTCCGATTAAGGCCATATGTCAAAAGAACCACACAGCACTATATGTATTTAACTATCGTTGTCTAGAATGTTCAACACCGCTCCCTTATTCCAGGCACGACATCCCGCTCAGCGCGCCGCTTGGGCCGCGTGATGGGCGGCGAGGACGGCGAGCGCGGCGAGTGGTGCTGGCAGGTGGCGCTCATCAACTCGCTCAACCAGTACCTCTGTGGGGCGGCGCTCATCGGCACGCAGTGGGTGCTCACTGCCGCGCATTGTGTCACCAAGTAAGTAGCACCAATAATATAAGGTGGCGGTTTAGTCACCGGTAACCCTCAAAGGGATTTTCTATTCATCTCGTATTACTATTTTACGCGAGCGCTTCAACTGAGCATGAGGCCCTGGGTTCCCAAGTCGGTCAATGGATTTTTCCATCAGGAAATTTCTCAGCAGTGGTCCTGAATCTGAACTTTTCCCGGCTTATAGGTCACCCTTATTACATTAGACTTAAAACTGATTGTCGTAATGTGCCTAGTTTTTCGGTGGAACATATTACTTGGAGGTTGACGTAATAACCCTTGATACTAATTTCCAAAACTTTCAGCATCGTCCGCTCGGGCGACGCGATCTACGTGCGTGTTGGTGACCACGACCTGACCCGCAAGTACGGTTCCCCCGGCGCCCAGACCCTCAGGGTGGCTACCACCTACATCCACCACAACCACAACAGCCAGACCTTGGACAATGACATAGCGTTGCTGAAGCTGCACGGGAAGGCTGAGCTAAAAGAAGGTGGGTAGTTTGGTAGTTAAACCACAGAAAAGATAAGAAAGAATATATAATTTCCCTGTGTTGTCTATTGTGTGTACATAAATAGTAAAATAAATAAAGAAAATGAACAAAAGAACATTTTAGGAAAAATATGCGACACATCGTTGGGCTTAAGTATTTTTTTATAAGCGCAAGAGTAAATACACCGTTAGTCTGTCTCTTAAATCTAAAAGTATTAAACACTAGCTTATGCCCGCAGCTTCGCTCGCTTGGAGTCCGGTAATTGTCCCACGGGGTCGTACTACCAGGATAAAAAGTAGCCCATGTGTTAATTCAGGTTATAAACTATCTGTGTGTCAAATTTCATTCAAATCGGTTTAGTAGTTTTTTCGTGAAAGAGTAACAAACATCCATCCTCACAAACTTTCGCATTTATAATAGCAGTAGATGAGACACGCGGATAGACTATGAGTACATTAAGACGTAGGATACTTTTTGTCTGCTTCCACGGCCTACACGGCTGACATCGGCCTCCACGCGGGCGAAGCCGTAGGTAAAAGCTATGTTAGTTCATAATTTTAATCACAATCCGTGCCACCGTGGTGTTAGGTCTCATTGACATACAGGCGTTTTTGATGAAAGAAAAATATCACTATTTTCATTGTTCTACAGGAGTGTGCCTGGTTTGCCTACCGGCTCGAGGAGTGAGTCACGCAGCCGGCAAGCGATGCACCGTCACCGGCTACGGGTATATGGGAGAAAGTAAGTATTGTTTATATATTGCCGTCGATGCCATGCTTTTAATAAAGAGGTAAGTGCTATCCTATTAACCAAACTAAGGTGAATCCCGGCGCGGGACGCGGGATATTCCATTCAGGATTCGTTTAATTTTGATCATTCCATTGCCGGATTTTAACACAACATACTTTTTTATTGAATAGGAATTCGAAGTCGATGGATCCAATGCTACATGATAAAATTAGCCACATGAACTTCCTACAGGACTAATGCTAAAACCATTAGACTTGTTTTCATGAAAATCCGTCTTAACTGACTTACCCTCAATTCCCAGCAGGCCCCATCCCTCTGCGCGTGCGGGAGGCTGAGCTGCCGATAGTGAGCGACGCCGAGTGCATCCGCAAGGTCAACGCGGTCACCGAAAAGATCTTTATCCTGCCCGCCAGCTCCTTCTGTGCGGGTGGCGAGTCCGGGAACGATGCGTGCCAGGTTAGTAGCTGAAAAGTTTTTTTTTAATAATGGTTTAACATCATTGTCCTGCCCTCATCGCATATTATTTGGTGTCGGTGCAGCATGTTTTCTTCTAGCCATATCATCCTTTCCACAGTCCGTTCACCGTTTCTTTGGTCGTCCTCAACTCTTATAACCATGTATATGCAATTATAATTGGGATGCGCGTTTGTCGCAAGCACCAGATATTTTTCCTTATTTTTTAGCGATTGGTACTTTTTTATTTATATTTAATCAACAAATAACAGTACTCAAAATGTTAGTAACAATACTTCTTAACAACTATGTAAAGCAGCGTCCCCACTACGAGCCGCGAGGCTTTTTGGGCCACGCGGCTCGGCCTCGCGAGACTTTTCTATTTTTTTGCAACGCGTCCACATTAAAGAGCCGCGCGGCCCACCTTGCTCTGATGCCACAGACTATTTAGAGATATAACCGGCAGTTTCTTTTGTTTGATGTACAGACGCAAGCACATCAAGCTACCCGAAACTGTCAAATTTTTCCAATCAACCTTGAAAAGTTTGACAGATTGTAGTAGCTTGATGTGCTGGCGTCTGTACGAAGAAGAGGACGTTATTCATAATAAGCACCACTGCGCAAATAAGAAATAAACCGCGGCGACGACGTTCTTGGCTCTGTCTCTGTCTGTCTGTAACTGTGTCGAAACATGACTTATAAGTCGAAACTGTTCTTTGCTCACTTCAAGAATGGTGGCCATCTCCAACAGGGCATCATTTCTTTTGTTTTTATTTTTATAAAAACTACTCCCACAGTCCCATAACACCGGGCACTCCCGGTACAATTCAATTAAAAGAAGTGTTTGCTCGTCCGTCCAATCCATCTTGGCGCAAATAAAAACACAACTCGATGTAGAGGCGGTCACTAGCGCACTGACAGGCCGCGCGGCTCTGGGTAGAGGGGACGGGCCGCTTTCTTTGGAGTAGACCGACAAACGTCGGGTTGCGCGAGGCCGGCCGCGTGGCCCTGTTAGGCCGCGCGGCTCAGGCCTCGCTCACGTCCACACTCACGTGACTCGGCCGCGCCGCTCGGCCTCACGGAGCCGCGCGGCCTTAGTGGGGACGCGGCTTTAGTAAACTTAACCTACACACTTTACCTAACACTACCTTATAGATATGAGAATTCCTGCTACAAGCTCAATACCGATGTAGAAAGCTTGTAGCAACGATTCATTCAAAAACAGTCCAGTCTGCTAGCAACACACTGCAGTATAATGTTGGGGCTGGCCCGCACCCGGCGCACCAGGGAAGCCCATCTTTGCCCACTGCGTGCGGCTGGCTCGTAATTGCCATAAAACTAGGCACTAGTCTTCTTTACATGGCTGTTCAAAATCCTAACTCTTGACATCTGTTCACAGGGTGACGGTGGTGGTCCCCTCGTATGCCAAGACGATGGCTTCTACGAACTAGTGGGTCTCGTGTCCTGGGGCTTCGGCTGCGGCCGGCAGGACGTACCAGGAGTCTACGTGAAGGTGTCCTCATTCATCGGCTGGATCAACCAAATCATATCCGTGAACAACCTATAGTGCAGCGAGTAAATCTAGGGTTTCTAAAGTAAGGCTCGATTATGTTGGCGATTTTGGAAAATAGCCGGAGTTGCTAGTGTGTTTCGGCCTTTATAATTTAATTGGAGATTTTTTGGAGTTGATACAAAAAATACTATGAGCATAGGTGAGATTCTCACTCTTTTTGCATTGTGGGCGAAATTGGTGAAAGAAAAAAATTTTGGGATGTGAATATTTTTGTATGGCAACTCAGTCATGCCAGTTTTATCGAAGTGTGTAGCAGGTGCTTTTTTGATTTCGTTAATAAGTATACATTATCTATGAGTACAACTAATAATCTATCATTTTATCTGGTGAAAACAACAGAAACACTGAACTTGTTATAAAGCTGTCTCAAACAATATTCAACCTTTTTGGTTTGAACAGTAGCCCCATTTTCGTTTAAAAGCACAGATTAGGACTCACTTTTACTAATTTTTGAATCTTTACTAACTGAAGTCCACATAAAGTAACACGCTCGTAGAATTAGGACTTACTATAATAAAAAATGACTGTATATCTGCATTTAAATAATATTTATTTAAAATTATTACTATTTATGCACAGTATTTGATTTAAGGTTCAGTCAAACAAGTTCAGACAGACTGCGGACTGGCCGTGGACACTGACATAGACATTGACAGATACACTGAAAGTATATTGTCTGTCCGGTGTCCGGACCCGCGTCCACATAATGTCCTTACCGGTATGACCGAACTTTTATTCTCGACTACGCTGTAATGTAAATATTTACAAAACGTCTTGTTTAGTCTTAAGTTATTTATTTAATTTATTTAGTATTATGTTATTTATTTTTGTCGGCATTTAGACATTCTCCCACCATCTCCTCAGTCAAGGTAAAGTCGAATTTATTTTGGATTTTTTTTCGAAATTGTACTGTTTTTTAGACTTGGCAACTTTTTATAACTTTATTATTAGAAGTTCAGAACACGGTTTAAAGTTGGTTTAATGGCGTTCTACTTTTGACACACAATTCGCAAGACTTTTAAAAAGTTCTACATATAAACTTTCAATTTTTTACCAAGCAGTATCGTCAGATTTTACAAAACCAGGGCATGAAAAATTACATAACTAAATATCTCTTAACACTGAATAGCTATCAAAACACTTGACGCCCCATTTCGGCGTCGCAGTCGGTTAAGAAAATCCCTTGGTTTATTTTGAAAGACCTGATAAAAAGTTGCAATACCTGTATTTGGTTAGTTAGGTGTCCTGTGGATATTGTGGTCATTGTAGAAAGCCTTCCCTGAACAAAATATTTATTGATAACTTCTCTAAACACACATAAAAATAATTTATTGTTAGTAATAAACAGATAATCTTAGTTGTAGTACGAAAAACCAAACAATACCTATTATTTATATTATTTACATACACAATTAGTATATCTAGTTGTTTATACATACTATCAAAGATTTAAATTGCTAGATGTGCCATCAGCGTACTTAAGTCGCTTTGAGAAGAGTGAGGTAGCATATCCCTAATGGAAGACAAATACAATTTTGAGCATGAGTGAGCGAAATAGTACCATTGAAATTCAAACAAAAACGCAAACACTTTTTGATGCGGCAGGGGCGAATCTTGCATTTTAAATCTTTGTATTCTACATGGAATAAGAGTCTGTGCACTTATGTAGTTTTGAAAATTATACAAAGAAAACAATTCGTTTAAGATACTTTTTTCAATATTGGATCTAATCGAATTTTAGACATTGGATATCAGTTTTTTTTTTTCAAAATATTATACGTGTCAGAATCTCTTAATTATTTATTTTTATTTTAAACATAAATGGCTATGCTGTTAAAAATACACAACAGATGTGTTTTTCGTAGAGTATTCAGCCATAATTGTCGGATTATAAAATAAACTATTTATTTTTAGTTTACGCCTGATTCCACCATTGTATTGGAGACTTATTTACATTCTGTTCAAATTTAATTCGTGTCGATGTGTAGTCGACCTCATAATAGTTATATCAGAAAGTCAGTAGAGGAGAGATGCTTACATCGAAGCTCGGAGATCAGAGGCTACTCGTGCCCAGTTTAGCGGCCGACACACGCCGTTCACGTCTCTTCTCGTCTCTGCTGTTCCTTGCTTGGCCTAAAGAAATATGAGACATCTCCGCTCCTTTCTGCTCAACCGTTTCCACTAAAGCTAAGCGGAGACGAGATGTAACGATATACCTACTATTGTTGGTTTACAACACGTCTCCACTCCTCTCGTCTCGACTCCGCTATATTAGAGTTGGAGCCTTACAGCTCTTTCACACTACTTCTGATAGCAACTTTATTTTACCAAAAATAATAATCATTTTGATATGAACCGCAAACTTGTCAGTGGTAGCTATATTGAAAAACACAAGAACGTAGATCATTGTGATTTTATCAGTGATGCCAAATTAGAGGTAAAATAACCAAATGTAAGGTCTGTAAATGCAAAATATTTCTCGTTGTATGACGTGCAAGTGATATTCATCCTTAGGAAAATAAATATGAGGTCGACTTTACTGCGTATTACTTTTATTTTTTTTGTTTGGTGTGTTGTATTGTATTGTATATTGGGCTGGTGTCCATAAGTCCACGTCCAAAGTGTGTGTTCTGTATATGAGTAAGTACACAAAACTTCATCAAATTCTGGTGGAATCTGGTATCTCTCCTTGTGAGGTTGTAAATATTATTGAGCGCATGGATCAGGCTGATTTGATATTTCGCGAAAACACAAATTCTCAAGATTTTTGTCAAATTACAATAACCGTAGCTTCGGGTCCAGTCAGTCGGGTAATAAGACTTATTTGGCAAATACATTAGAATATAAAGTAAAAAGTTTTAAAGAATCGTTACGGTTATATTAGGTGTAGTACAGACCGCGAGATACGAATCAGCCTGTTCTTAGTTCAATTACTTGTAAATGTAGGTACTTCATAATATGCTAATAAATACGATAAAATTATTCTGGGTTTTATTTTCAGTTCATTATATTTCTTATCTTGTTCCTCGAAGCGTAGATGTGTTTAATTAATGGCAATACGCTCGCCCGATATTACATAGGACTTATTAATAATTGACAAAGTATTTATTTCAAATAGACCAGGTACTGGTACTTTTAAATTGTCAAAAACAAAAACATGAAGCTACATTCCAGCCAGTGTGAAACTGTTAACAGTTTTTAGAAAAACTACTGTAACAACTGAGGAGGTATTTTTCCACAGATATAGATAAGACCTAGTTTTCATTGGATAGTATTTAAACGAGCGAAAATAAATTCAAATTAAAGGTGTCAAAAATATTGAAAATGGGCTAATGGAATACTATATAATGATTTCAGACCCCGCCATCCCTTCCGAACCTAACCTGTCCGAATGGGTGCCACAAGTCTCTCTCAGCCTTCGCTCGCTCTTGCTTCCTATATTCTCCTTGCCGCAATGACCGGATAAACAGTTACTTACTTGGTACAATAGTCGCCTATTCAGTATATTGGTCGCGAATTAAATTTTTATTCGCCCGATTAATAATTTCCCTTTTTCATTATACTTAAGAATTTTTGAATTATATTTTCAAAATAGAGTCCTTCTGAAATCAACTTAGTTTACACACTAGCGTAAAATTGATATTCGTTCAAATTGAAATAACATCATCTATTGGACGCAAGGATTTCGATAGACTTAAAATTAGGTTTGGTGTAAGAAATGAAAACTACACATACTTATATTAGTAAATTATATTTTATTCAGAGCTTACACTCACGTGAATACAGAAAAGCGTTGTAAACTAATTTCGTATTAAATATATCAAATATTTGCTTCATTTTATACATGAATGAGCTTGTATTAATTACACACAGAAAAAAAACTTAAGACTTGGCTTACCAGTAATATAAAACTCAATACTGTCACAGAACAGAATTTAACACATTCCATTCTGTTCCGTGACAGTGTATGGTTATGACCGCGCTATTCGACGCGGATCAGAAAAATCTTAACCTTTTGCACGCCAGAACATAAACGCACGCGCGTGCCCTCCACGCCAAGCCACAATTTCACCGCAAATACCTAACCAAAGAATAGGGATTACAAAACTAGATAATTGTTTATTATTCGTGTTATAGTAAACCACATTTTTTGTCACATATTTGTGTCGTTGGCGTACAGGGCACGCGCTTGTCTCGTATATGTGACAATATCGTTCAAAAGGTTAATATCCGTGCAATGAAAGCGAACAGAATAAAGGCGAACGCCATCTTTTTCGCTGTGATTGCACGGACATGAAGTTTCGACCGACTCCAAGTCGATTTCGCGTTGGTATTTAGTAGAGTCACACCCTTATACATGTAGCCTAGTTTTAATTCAGAAATAATATGCCTGACGTATAGTATGGTACCTAAGGCTGTATTGTAAGGCCCGCTTTCATCGTAAATCACGAAAACCTTTAACGTTTAGCTATGAGTCAGTATTCGCCCCATCAGAATTAATTTTAAATACTTTTTAAACATGGTTAAATATCAATATATTTATTTTTTTTTTCTAACAAACTATTCGAATTATCGATACACATTTGATATGTGGCACACTAAATAATATAATTATCTAAAATAATATAGCGGACATTATAAATCTTAACGTAATAATAGTGACAATAAAATTAAAACTAAATTTATAAAAAATAAAGGAATAAAGGTGTAATCGTTTGGAAATTAGTTTAGAATATATTAAAATGACGTAAATGGAAAATAAATTCGAATTCTGCTTGAAATGTAGAAATTATAAACATCACGAGAGAGTATTATTACAAGCGATAAAAATCTACACTAACTTTCGACAGTTGACATAATAATTTTGTCGTTAGACGCCCGAAAGTCTGAGAATCAGTCTTACCAAGGGGTATCGTGTTACTCGAAACTGGGTTATAACGGTCAGATCGGCAGTAGTTCAATGTGAAGTACTGGTATCATCTGCATCTGGTTTAGACAGGAAGCCAACGCCAGCAAAGTTGGGAAAAGGCTAGGCATATGATGAGTTGAGATAATAACTTGGTTTCAGAATATTTAAGATTTTTTTTACACTGTGTGCAAAATAAAGCATATTTTCATTTTATACAACATTCGTGTTAATAGATTGTTCGTGTAAGTCTCGCCTAACGCTATCATACAATTTTTTTTTTTTTTTAAACTACATAATGTTTTATCTTCGTCAATTTGTACAATTTGTCAACTGTCCCAATATAACTAACTATGAATACATATCGACACACATAAGCATAGACACACGGAATACATATTTACTTCTTATAAAAATGACATATATCTATCCAAATCCGTATATCAAATCGGTGAGATTTTTCAAAGAAAATGGCGAAAATTGTCGCATAAATAGTCACTTTTTCACATTATTTAATGAATTAACACTATTGAGACCATTTTAAACCAAAACTATTTCAATAGTACGAAAAAGGATTTACTTCAAGGGCCAAGCGTAACTAGCGCCTCTATCGGCAATAATTCGCGACTCATATTGAACACAATATCTTCACGCCGTCTAAACTAAAGGTACAGAACAGTATACTGGGGTATATTTACTGTCATCAGTTGGCGTTCCGTTCCACGAGAGGTTTCTTGTGAGATGAGGGCGCCGGTAATTTGGAAGGCTTCTTGTTAGAAACGGACCGGTCTGCGTTCTCTTTGGCGTTTTCCTGTTGTAAAAGAAAATTAGGAAATGTTGAATGAATTTTGGGGTAATATAACAGTGCATCAAACTCATACGTATTGATTGTTCTAGTAAATGATACATTTTGTTACTCGGTAAAGTGATAATAGAATTGCTAAAAACGTGGTGAGTGGTTTGTTTATAGATTTAGGTTTGAATCTAGGAACTCCAATTTCATTATAGATCCTAGGTATCAATGAAAAACATCATGTATTACTTAATTTTGTAATTGATTGAAAAATGTAGCAAAGATTACCAGAGGTTAATTTGAAATCTTTAATACGAAATGCATTAGTACTGTTAGTTGAGTGGTTGAGCATGTCTTGTGGCATTAGGTCCGATTATGCATGGTTACAAACTCAGCTAAACTCAAAAGCGAACGATTACAACTTATTTCATAATAGCATGTGTCCCCAAATATTATGTTCGTAGGAGAAAATTGTTATTAAATGTTTCTAAGTGTACATATTTGTACATGCAGTTTAAATAGCTTTCAATCATAGTTTTCTTCTTAGCTTTTGCCCATATTCTAAAGATATTTTAAATGTAGTTATCGAGTGTTTACCTTTTTTATAGTATACAGTATGTCAGTCTCAGAGGTGCTCTTGACGATGTGCTTGTTCCTGGGCGCGGGCGCGGGTGCGGCCGCGGGGAGGGGCGCGGGGAGGGGCGCGGGGAGGGGCGCGGGGAGGGGCGCGGGGAGGGGCGCGGGGAGGGGCGCGGGGAGGGGCGCGGGGAGGGGCGCGGGGAGGGGCGCGGGGAGGGGCGGCGAGGGCGCCGCGAACACGGCGCAGTCCCCCAGCTCGCAGTCGCGCTCGCTGGCCGCCGGGCTCTCCGCGTCCGACTCTATCACTACGCAGTCCTGGGCCAGAAAGGGAGATAAACAAACATAAACATGTAATCCCCGAGGGGTTACGTTTTTAATTGGAATTCAGTACCTCATGCTTAGCTGTTGCACTTGTGACCAACGTAGCAGTAAAACTTAATTAACTAACTATAGGCTTTTTACAGTTCTTTACTTCGCCTTCGCTTGTTTACAGCAGCGAGATGGCGAAGGGTCAAAATTGAGTCAGGGGAAGCCGAAGAAAAAAAAATAGTTTTTGATGTGAAACATCTATAGCCGCACGTAAAACCGATTTCTGGCGTGGCGACGCATGCCGTGGCGACGCCACGCTATATGATGGTATATAATAGATCTTTACCTATGTAATTGGAGATTTAATAACCAGCATTTTCAGATTTAATTGTCTGTGGATTGGCGCGCAATTCGAAATTCAAATAAATTTTATTCGAAAGCCGTGTTCTTTTAATTTCAAATTCAGTTATTTGTTTTTAGATAGTTTTTTGTTTTTATGAAATTGTGGTAGTTTTTAGCGCCATGGATAAACTGAAAATTCATACAAATTATTTTTCTGATAATATAATGTCTGACCGTGATAATTTAGAGAGTGTTACCATCGACCAATTGTCACAGTAATACCGTCCTCAGAGGCAACATCGAATATAACTATTACCGAAGTCACTGATTAAACGAATCACGATTTGAAATAAATGCGTTAATTTTTGTATTTAATGAAAATAAATGTTTATTCAATAAATAGTCATCGTTATCTGGAAAAAAATCGTAATATTTTATTTTATCATTATGACATATTTAGTTCCTATCACAATCTGTTCTTTTCTGCATATTACTTTTACAAAATAATGTCGATGTTTCACATCTGCCAGGCGTCCCGTGACGGCTCACGTTTTTTTAGTGTTTGTATTTTTTTTTTTATTTGTTTTGACCCCATTTTCGTTTTCAGTGACCCCGAAAACCATGAAAATGATCCATGACTTAAAAATCGAAAATTTTAGTCGGCGACATTTCGGATTTTCATTTTGACCTCATTTTCGATAACAGCGACCCCGAAAACTACGAAAATAATCCCTGACGAAAAAACCGAATATTTCCGTCGGCGCCATCTTGGATTCTCATTTTGACCTCATTTTCGTACCCAAAAAAACACAAAAATGACACCCATTACGATAAAACGAAAACGAAAAAAAGTACAGAATGAAAAGTAGAGGAAGTTTAATAAAAAAAATATAAGTGACTTTGTGTAAATAAGTCAACAAAATAAAAAATATAGTTGTAACCAAATACGATATCGACCATAACTCATTCTATCTCGTTCTCCTCTACATACTTTCTTTTTCTGTCCCTGTCGTAACTCGATAATCTTCGGCTTACCGGGCTCCCTACGAAACGGTACTGCCAGCCGCGAAGTCACGTGTACGCGGCCGTACGATTTTAGTTCTGAATTCTGACACCCAAGCACCGGCTTATTTGGCGCCACCTGTTGCTTTGTTTGTTAACATCAAAAGTGTTGTCAATTTCTAAATGTTTTCAATCCTATGATGTATCAGATGGCTGTACTAGTACTGTGAAGTGATACCCACAGATGTGTATGTATATGTACTATTTGCTATTTTTTATTTACTACACTAGAAACCTAGACACTAAGTAGAGTGCCTTGATCCCGAAGGGAAGCCGGCAGAAATCGGCTTCTTAGGTGCCTTCGGGCCTGGCAACCAAGAAGTAACTTTACTGTTGAGAAAGTACAATAAATTAAAATAACTTACATCATCACTGTTCTGCCTCATGGTGCGGAACCTGGCCAGCAGTCGGTCGTGCGGCGACGTGGCCGCTAGCGTGCGCGGGTAGCGGTACTCTGTGCGGGACGGAGTCTTGCCTGGAACGATACATTTATACGGATTAGTGGTTTTACACAAAAAAATGGTATAGCTAACAGAAGTATCCCTGTCGATGAGTTAGCATCTTCAGTAGCGGAGGAAGTAACGACTACTACGCTAGTGACGGTACTGAACTCCCCGCCAAATTCTGAGCCCATTCAATTTAGATTGTTATTGTCATGTTATGAAGAAGACAGACTTATCTTTGGAGTTTTGGAACAATAATTTTTCCGTCATTAAAAAATAATGTCTTCTATTGCCAAATAAAAATTTAAATAGTTTCACTACGGGTATTAAAGATGATAGCAAACTGTTGTGCTCGGATTACTTTTACAACAAAGGCAGACAAGCAGTTTATTAGAAATGTGTGTTCAGACCCTTAAACTGAGCAACTTTCTCCAAAACAATCAGTTGTTATATTTAAATCTATGGGTCACCATTGATGACTCCAGGTAAGTCTATCAACCAAACTACCAGTTTACATCATTGTGCAAAAAAATAAAAAAAAAAAAAAAAGGTGTAAACGGACCCTTCACGAAGCCGTCAACCAAGCATTCTGTACATCAAACTAAGTAACCCTACGACTTTTGTTTGGCGTGAATAAACACGTTTTACGATAAAACTCAATGTAACACAGTCAAAACATTGTGCTGATGGATGCATTGAATAGTATGAGGGTCATGGAGGTATTTAAAGTTATAACCTTAAAAACTAGTCATCATTTCAACCAAAAGACGTCCACTGCTGAACATAGGCCTCCCCCAAAACAAAAAAAAATTGGATTAAAAAAAAACTTGTGAAAAAGTCGCAACTTTGACCCCCGATATCTCCGTAACTACAAGGTACCCAGATACGGTCCAGAAGAAAAAAATAATCGTAATGACGGGGAAACAAATGCCTTTCGGCTTCGTTAAGGGGCTATTTATACGCGTTATGTACAAAGTTCAAGTAACCTGTAGGCGAGTACACCTTGTACTCCTCAGTGAGGTACCGGCCCTCCAGCGCGGCGTGCTGCGCCAGCGCCGCGCGCAGCTGTGCCTGCAGCGCGCACACCTGCGCACGCGCACGCTCGGCGCACAGGCACTGCGCGCGCAGGTGCGAGCGGGACAGCGACATCAGCGAGCCCGTCGACGCGGAGAGGGACGATAGTTGGGAGATAGCTGCACTGGAGTTTGACTGCAAAAAAAGGAGACAGGTCAGAATAAAACTAGTACAGTATGATTCATTGCTAACGATCATTTCACTTGACGCGATTGAGGAGGCCTATGTCCAGCAGTGGATTGCTGTAGTTTTTTTGTTGTTTAATGAAGTGCTGGCGTTGCTTCAAAAGGACATGTGCCTGCGTATCCTTTCGCGATACTTGCGTTTTAAATATAAACGCACAATAGCAATCTTATGTAACTTAAGGTCTTATTCATCAAATTGTTGCTTTTTTATTTGTAAATCTATAAAGATTTACAAATAAAAAAGCAACAATTTTTATTGAACGAGTTTTGACAGTATGGCAAATAGCAATGTACTCAAATCTAATTACCAATCCTTACTATTATTTATCAGAAATTTCTCAGTAGCAGCCACAAAGTCTAATTTTTGGGGCCTGTTGGTGGCAATAGGCTCTCCCCCTCTTACATTGGAATTAAACATCTGGTGGAATATGGATGTACTATCAGGTACACCTATCTAACCCCGGGGATTACAGGCGTGATGTTAGTGAGCTTACCTCAATGTTGCTAACAAGCGCGTCAGTGAGCAGCTTGGTGCTGGCCACAACATCGCTCAGAGTGCAGCCGACGTCCTGCACGAACTGCGCGCACGTCGCCTCGTCCGTCGATATCACGTTCGATACTTCTTGCTGTAGAATAACATTAAAAGATTTAGTTCGGTCTTGATAAAATTACACGGGGCGGCTCTGTAGGCGAGTGAAAGATAACGAATCCAACATCGTTGGATCGATTGACTAATGAATTATTTGTTTGACGTTTGATTCAATTTGTATTCAGTGAAAGATGCCGAATGAACGCCAAGACTGACCAAAAAGCGAAGCGTCTGATATACTAGTTTAACATACCTCAACTTGTACTCTTGTCTGCTCCAACACCCTGAGCATCTCGTTATTGATGTGTTCCACAACTTCCACCACGTTCTTACTGAATATCTCCATGTCCACGCTGATGGCGTTGGTGCCTGCAAATTAGACATTTAGGACATCAATGGCTTATTTAAAAGTCAAAAACATTTTTTTTGGGAAAAAAATAAGGTACAAAAAATATGGGAGTTACAGGTCACTCATGAGTTTTCCACTTTTGTCTTTGCTAAATTTAAATTAAATTTCCCACGTAAATAAACATTACCGGAATTTATATGTTGCACATTGATATTTTTTTTTAAATCAATCGAGGAGGCTATCTCTATCTCGCTCGCTTTCGTTACGCCAAAAAAAGATAGACATACGACTTGTCGAATCTAAGCGTTTGTGAATAGCTATGTAGGACTCGCCAAGCCGTCTTGAGCAAGGGTGATCAATGCTCATGCCTTCTCTGTATGAGAAGAGGCCTTTGCTCAGTAATAGGCTTTGGGACAGTAATAGGCTGGTATTATTATATAATCACTATTTTATAACATCGCGTTATGAAGCCTTGGCTAGCATACGACAGGGAGAAACTAGACAATTCAAAAATATCTAGCTGTTTTTCAAAGGCTCAAGGTTAGAAATTTTCGAAGAAAAAAATATATTACATACCTTCCTCAAACTCCTTCCCATACTTATTGATATCTTTAGTGCACTCTTCAATCCCATTCTCACTCTCTTGCAAATCTCCCTCCGCCATCTCCAACTCCTCTCTATCTGCTTCCGCTTGTATCTGTTGCCATTCCTTATAGCGCTCCATTCGTTCTTCTAACATCTTCTTCTGTACTTCTATTTCTGTGACTTTCTTTGCTAGTCTGTCCTCTAAAGCTTGTTTCTCTGTAGCCACATGTCTCGCTATTTTTTCTTCTAGTAGTCTGCGTTCCTCTTCCATCCATTCCTGGAGTCTGTTCTCTGTTTGTTGTCGTTCAGTTTCGATATCAGTAAGTTGTTGTGTTATGAGTTTTTGGACACATGCTGATTCCTCTTCCATTTCCTGTTGGTACAAGCTTTGTGATGAGTTTAAGTATTCGGTACTAATATATTAAAGAGTTAATGTTTGTAAGTTTGTATTTAGGAAGTAATCTGTAGAACTACTGATCCGATTTCGAAAATTCTTTCACTAATGGGAAGTAACATGAATGTAATAAGCTATATTTAAAACATTGCCATGGGATAATTTTCGATCATAATGCAACCGAAGCCAGAAAAAGCTAGTTTTGAATAAATTGTAATATGGGTTTTTGTCAGTACTGGGTTAGGTAGGCAGTCACTCCATGTAAAATACTGGTATTTAGCTGCATCCGGTTTAACGGAAAGCTGACCCTATTACAGTTTGGGAAAAGGGGAGGCAGATGATTTACAAGAATAAAGGCGTAACATACCGCTCGACACGCCTGCGCCTTGCTAGCGCGTCGCGCCACGTGCGCGCGCCGGCTGTCGCGCAGTGCGCGCGCCGCCTGCACGCGCCGCGCGCGGCCCGTCTGCGCGCGCGACCTGAACGTGGCGTGGGCGCGCTCTACTGAGCACACGCGGGCGGCCGCGCCTACGTACTGGGGAACAGAAAGCCACCGTCAAATGGAGACACAACTGCACAATGTTACGTGACGTAGATGGTGAATTCAAACTTTGAATGATGAAATTAGTAATCACTAATTTCATCACCATTGCTCTCAAAATGAAGAAGCAAAACATCGTGAGGAAACCAGAACATTCTCCTACACGCACTGAGCTCGTGTGGTAGATTATGGTACTCCCTATCTATGTGATGACTGCCCCTGCAGTGTCAACATAATAACTAATGCCTATGCTTGACAACTCACCCACTGCTGCACGAAGGCCGCGACGTTCCCCCTGACGTCGGTCGCGTGCGCGTGCTGCAGTGACGTCACGAAGCTGTGCAGGAAGGCCGCCAGCGTCGCCTGCACGGCGGCGCAGTGTGACGTCACGGATGACTGTAGCGCGGAGTGGTGCGACAGGCTGGATTGGACGAGATTGCAGTGGCTCTCTGATGTTGCGGATTTTATCTGAAAACAAGAAAGAAATAAGGTTTAAAGCTGTCAAAGATCAAAATGGAATTGGAAATCAATTAAACTATTATTTTTATGGTATGCAAGTATAAACAGCTACAACTACAAGTTCAGGTTGGCCACTGTAGAAAAAATCTGGCCTATTGGTGTGCCGTCAATTCTTCGCAAATACAATGCTAAAGTTGAGTCCTATCACACCGTATATCAGTGGTGAAGGTTCCACACAACTCGATTCCTACCGGCTTCCCTTTGAAAACGGGCGCAATCAGTATTAGACAAATAATAAAATCACATTGAGGACATGGACTCTGGCTTACCTCTTAAAAAAATTAACCCTTCGCTACTGCCGTATACGCATCATATTCTTTCCTGCCCAACTCACCCAATCTTGGCTGGGCAAACGACATAGTTCCAGGTCGCTACGTACTGGTCGGACAAAATAAATGTAAAAACAAGAACAGAGAAAATAATCTCACCTCATTTATAGTATCAATGAAGGTCTGCACCAAGTTCTCTAACTGTTGTTTGTTTTGCTCCTGCGTCTGCGTACTCGAAGTTGTGTATGTATCTGTAAGCATTGTTAATTTTTCTCCTTATTTTCTTACTTTATAAACTTCCCAATATTCCATGCCTCTGGGTTGGTATGGACACTTGGATATGTGAAGACTTGATGAGAGATAAAAAGCATATAACTAAAAGTTTAAAGAATATGTGAAAGTTCCTAATAATCTATGTGATATTAGATAAAATAACACTGTCACTGTCATATTTTTAGCTTTAAGTTATCTTGCTGCGCCCTAATAGGGTCATGTACCTACTCACTAGTTTTAAGCCTAGTGTGTAAAATTAGTTGTATACATTGTGCATTAAATAAATAAATAAGAGTGAGGAATATAAATGTGGATGGATGGAGAAGATCACAAAGAAAAGGTAAATGGATTGTGTGAGCAATGATCTGAAAGAAAAAATGAGTACATGGAGTACGGCTGACAGGGCAGAATGGAAGAAGACGAGTTGCGCCGAGTCCGAGTAACATTAGGACAAGGGATAGATGATAATGATGGTTATATTTACCGAGCGCGCTCTGCAGGTTGTCGAAGGCGCAGTAGACGGTGTCGGCTAACTGCGTCACGCCGGTACTGATGGCACCGCGCTGTAGCTCCGACTCCTCGCGGTACGTGCGCGTTATTTGCAGGTTCGTTGACTCCACAGTTCTAAAGAAGATCAGTTACTTAAATTACTGGCTACATAGTCATTAACTCACATCTTTTTCCCATGGAGGTAAGCAGGCAAAAATGAATGCCTCGTTGGTCTTGAGGGCGCAAGCGCGACTGTTGACCATGAGGTCCTGGGAGTGAGTCCCAGGTCAGACAGTGTTATTAGAGATTTCAATCAGGAATTTCTCAGTTGCAGCCAGAGTGATTGGTTGATGGCAATAGGCTCACTATTAGACCCTGACCCTTCGGGGATTCCAGGCGTGTTGTTGAACTTACTTGCGCTTGTCCACAGTGTCGTGTAGACAGGCGACGTGTGTAGTGGCCACGTCGGCAGTGGCGAGTAGTTCCCGCGCCTGCCCAGACAGAGCTACCTCAGTGCTGCAGTGAGCTGATACCAGCACCTGTTGTTCTTCGCATGCTTGCTTTGTGCGGACCAGTTTCTGGGAAAAAAGATGGTGATTTAAAGAAAATATTCTTGGCTGTCAACTTTCATATTTATGAAATCTTAATTTTAAGGAGTACTTACATGACTCGTACTCGCCAACTCCTTCTTGGTTCCCTCAAGCTGAGTGACCGTGCTAGCCAGCTCATTACTCTTCACCTCCAGGGTCTGGTTCAGCTCCTGGAACACAGACTCCATGCGATCTTTCTCCTCCTCCATGGCCCGCTTCTTGAGGAGCAGCTCTTGAATCTCCTTGCGTTGTTCCTCTTCTTTTAGCGTCATTTCTGCGTATGTCTCGCTGGCTAGGTATACGCCTAAAATAAACGGTCAGTTTGAAAATCCACAAACAAGGTATTAAGACAGATAAAATAGTTTTTTAACCGTTTATTGGCTGGTCCAATGGCATCTCAATGATGATTACAACTGTAAAATGGCTATAGGAACGAAACTTTCAGTCTTTCAATCATCTTGATTTCAGATTAAAAACGTTGACTCTAAACATCGCCACATCGATTAAATTTGTAATAACTTGAGGATATTAAGGGTTGCGCCACATCTAGCAGGACGGGATCGCACATTTCCATGCTCCTATCCTTTTCTGTCGCTTACAAACCGTCATTTGCTAGACCGAGAAAGCTGCCGCGTGCGATATCACTCGCGCTCTGTCGATTTAGCTCTCAATGATAATGATAAATTCTAATGTATGTACAAAACCCATCACTTAGTGTCACTAAGCAATCTTTGACTCTTTGTTAAGGCTTTATTTATTTTAATGGTGATGGTTATCAAAATCAACAAAGATAAAGCAATATTACTGCTTACCATTCCTATCTCTTGAAGCTTGCAAATCCCTCTTCAAGCGATCAATCTCCTCCGCATACTCCTTCAATATAGCCTTCTTTGTCATCTTCTGATTAACTTCCGGCTTATTCTGTATATTCTTGGCGCGATGGGCATACTCCAGGGTGCTCATGGTTTCCTCCAGGTCCTTGTGTCCAGGGGAGATGGTCGCGATGATTGAGGTCTTGGTGCGACCGCCCAAGGACTCTTGAAGGATACGCGTCAGTTTGGATTCCCTTTGAAGGAGGTGTTATAATTTAATGTTGTGATATGGTAAAATATTTTGGAGTGATTTAAGATCAGTGGTGAAACTCGTTAAAAATACGTAAGGACGGGTCCAAACAAAAGAGATTATCCCGCGAACATGTTACCGTTGCGTTCAATCGGCGAAAGTTTGCCGAACAATAGAATGAACATGTCGGTGAAGACGCAAATTTTAAACAGATTCGTTTAATCTTTTACAGTCATCTCAAATGCGACTAAATTGAAAAATGTGCGAAAAAATACTATCTTTGTAGACGCTTTGTCGTCAAGATTTCACGCGGTTAGTTAATAAATCCAAACATGACCAATAACATTAAGTACACGGCGGCAAATGAAGTAGTACACATCCAGTATAACTTGGCCTCGCTTTGTATAGATTTCCAATACAATGAGAGATCCGTATAAACTGGTTTTGTATAGCTTGATTGGCCGTCGTGCGTACACTTCCATACATTTGTGAGCTGAAAGCAATAAATACATACCTGTAAGGTATATGCGGATGCCGCTCTACAAGCGCAGTGATGACCCTCCCAAGCGTCAACAGCGACTGGTTGATGTTCACACACTCCCTCGCGCGTTCCTTCTTCGCGGGATTGTCAGAGCCTGCCTTGCTGATGTTCTCGGACCCGGCGAGGTCCACCAGGTTCAGCTTGCCGATTTTCATCAACTCCTCACCCTCGGGGCTGTTCTCTTTCATGTGGACTACGATTGTGAAGACGGTGTGGGAGCGACTGGAAACAAAGGGTTTTGCTGATTGAAGTAAAAAGCGCATACATTTATTAGTAGATGTTCTTTTGTGTGCCTGGGTGAAAACGTGCGTCATATTCAAGTAAAACCTCCGTCGCTCAGCATAATGCTGTGCCACTGTGCGACAGAGACACAGTGCTTGTTTTCAGCGACCGCGTGTGGGTTTTGAAAGCCGTGCCACAAACGTTTGAATCGGCCTTAGGTAGAAATATACAGAGACGGCGTAAGGTGAAGGTGCGGCGCAGGTGCAGCGCAGGCGTGGAATTTATGACGAAACGAAAGGACGGCCGTGCCTGCGTCGCGCCGCGCCCCTTGAGTGTTATTCACGAGACGTCTTTTTATGAATTCCTTTTGAAGCGGCATCATACCTGCGCTGCGCCTTCATCTTACGCCGATCCTGTATAATTCGCGCCTTAGTCGGCAAAGCCGAGGTAAAATCGAATATACCCAAGGGAATAAGCCGCTCGACTTAGCACGCTGAAGGTAAATGCCTAACGCAGTTTGCCGATCAGCATGCGCCGAATAAACCGGTGCCGAGTATGTGTCCGCGTAGCTCCGGGTCGGTATTGGCACACGAACCCGAACATGTGTCTAGCACCCGTTGGTATTGGAGTGACGATTGTATGGGTGATACATAAGTGCGACTAGATGTTCCAAGCATGTATCCTTCCCGTACTGTAATTATAGCTATATATTGAAGCTTATGATTGGGTTTTTGATACTCCACTAAAGCGTCTCAAAATCTCAACTTAATAGAAATTACTAGAATCTATTTACCAGCTAAACAATGCAAATTACATATACATATTCTAACTTGCAAAAACAAAGCGGTACCGTGTAAGGGAGAGGGTAGATCGCTTTGTTTGCTCATAATACAATTATAAATAATACAAATCATTTATTTTCTTTCACAAGTTATGTACTACATCTAGTGGTTGGAGTGACCTTTTAGACAAAAATTGCCTGTGTTAGGTCACTTCGCTCTTGCGAAGCTTAAAGTTACGTGGTGTACCAACAATTTTGAATCTTATTATCTTACGAATACATTTCAAACACGTTTCTCTTTCTTTTTGCAAAATGAAAAAGATATGCCAAATTTTGAATTTACATAATTAAGAATAAAAATGTACAAAAGCAAAATATGTGCTCATAAGTACCCGCCATACCTTCCGTTTATCTGTGATCATGCCGTTGCCAAAATATCGGGAACTCGACACAAATATCTAGTAAACATTGTAAATATCCAATGGTAAGTGTTTATGATAGTGCTTAAAACAGTTACTAAGAAGTTTCACTATACGAGGTGGTATACACCGACGCGAAAACGGTTATCACGTATTCAGTACATCATTATGAGCCAACACACATAGAAATTTTTCATCGGTTATTAAAAATAACAGCTGTTTCAAAAATGCAATGCCTACACGGTCAAAATGTATGGATCAGCTGTTTTTTAAAAAAATAAACCTTCACAATCTAAACAAGAGCTAAACTCTACTAGATACTACATTATCATGTTTGATCATGCTTCCTCAGCATATCATTGCAGTAACCAACCCAATGAACAAAACAGTGATCATGTATTATTGTTTATAAACAAAAATATGAAGAAGCATAAACAAACCATGTAACATTGTTGTTATATAGACTTAGTAGACTTACAATATCTTAGTTTTGCCATTGGGAAGGCTGCTGCTGTATTAAAGAATATTTATAATTAATTAAGAAAAAGAAAATAATAAGGATTCAATAATAATAAGTAGGAGAATGAGAGATAAACTTTGAGGTCTCATTTCTACTTTAGTTTCGTTATTAGTTATGGCTGGTTAATACCCATGCCCCCATGATACCCCATGTCCTAATATAAATTAGGAAATTGGGTATATCAATGAAAAGACAAGCACAATGATTAGGAAATATGCCAACATACCTTGATTGAGCATTCATTAGTGTAGAGGCAACCCTCTTCCTCTCCTGTCCTTGCGCCATGATCTTGTACACCTCATTTTTGTTGTAAACCTGACACAGAATTAACACATAAATAACATAACATCATGCCTGTAATCCCCGAAGGGTTAGCAGCGGTATACCTAATTGTACAGCCACATTTTGCCAGTTATAATCCAGACTTTGTTACTGCTAATTTAAACAAATCCATAAAAAAAGAATGTTGCCACCAAAAATTTAAAGATCCAAAATTTGGGCCCAAGTGGTGTTTTATATAGCCCTCTGTCTCATAGAGAGAGGTGGCCTGTATTCCAGCATTGGGAATATGTCTGACTCTAATAATGCGTCATAAATATTAGCAACCGACTGGTAACTACTAATTACGTTGCGTAATTTGGCACATTATTAACCTATGCATAGTTACTAAGACCGATTTTAATGCTCTATAACGAATTTTACCCTTATGCCAAAACGCGACGTAATTTTGGGCACATCTTATCAAATAATCCATATCTAGGTCGCGTAGTTCCGGCTAATGAACTCCAGTAAGGCGAGCATTCGATTGACTATTTTGTTTGTGTGCTCAGAGCTTAGTGGTCATTACACATTGAGAGTGTTTTCAGTAACACTTACCGTAATCTCCTCCAACCCATTAACAATATTGGACCCCTTCCTGGTCACGTCCTCGTAGATCCTGAGCTTGGAGTTGTCCTCTGAGCCGGAGAGCAGGTCGAACAGCTCCTCGTTGTACAGCTCGAGGTAGGACACGCGTACTGTGTACTCTGTGTTAGTGAGACGAAGCTCGTCGAATAGCTGGGAGAGTGCGCGAGGGATTATGCCGGCTAGCGGGTCCTGGGGAATTACGAGAAAGTGGTTTTTGTAAGATAATGCAGTAGTTTTGGTATACATAGTATCACGCCTGTAATCCCTGAAAGGTTAGGCAGCTGTGTACCTATAGTACACCCACATTTTGCCTGTTATATTGAGGTGAAGTTGTGAGGTGGTGTTTTTTTTAAGTTAGTCCGTATTGTCCCACTCCTGAGCAAAGGCCCATTCCTTCTACTTCTCACGTTGGTGTGCTTCTTCTCGCCGATTCACGAGGAAGCCATCCAAGACGTCCTGCCATCTTCTTTTCGGTCTACCGCGACTCCGTCTAGCTGTTTCAGGGGTCCAGTCTTGCGATATTCGGGCCCACAGCTTTGTATCCGGCAGACAAGGCCTACCCAGTCCCATTTTAAACTCGCAGCTTTATAAGACACGTCGGCATTTTGTGTTCTGGAGCGCAGTGTGATGTTCCGTATCTGGTCAGTTATTTTTATATTCAGTATGCTGCGCTTCATCGCTCGTTAACAAACCTTGTGTTTGGACTTCTAGACGTTAGTCAAAGACCAAGTCTGTGCACCATATGTCAGGATGGGGAGAATACACATGTCTATTGGCTTGATGTAGAAAAGTTTAAATAAAAGTCATTGTAGAATGCAAGAATGTTCCAAAAAGTTATAAGACAGTTTCCTAGGAAAAAATACATTCCAGTGTTCCAGTAGCTGGAAAGTTAAAGACCAAACTGGCTGTTGAAAAATTCCCTGAATGGTATTAACTTCGTAGTCATGCCATGGAATAATCCACATTCACAATAAGTATCTTGATAATATTTTTACGACAATTTTGCCGTTGTAACTAATACACAAGTAACTTCAATTACTGTTTAACTAACGTTTGAGGGCAGAATATGTATAAATTTTCTGTATACTCACATTCTGCCAATGCGTGTCAGTCCCAGTATGCTCTCCAACCATGGTATGTGTCTTGCCGGTGCCAGTCTGCCCATAGGCAAACACTGTACAGTTGTAGCCACTGAGTACCTCCTCTATGAGAGGGCTCACCACTTCTTGATATACTTGGAGCTGGAAACAAAAGGAATATTGTTAAAAATGAATAGAAACCAGGTTGTCAATTTCACGGAAAACACACATGAGGGAAGCTTGGAAGCAAGAAGTAAAGCAGAGAGGGGCTATACCCAGGAGTAGGTGATTCGGGATGAAATGATGGATGAATTATGATAATAATATTGAATAGGTGGCTTTGAGCATGGAAAACCCGTATTGAGGTATGGACTATTCTGCCAAACAAAATAGGTAGATAAAATTAAAGTTAAACTTGCTCTATGAAGCTCTTCATAATTGTATTGCTACTGCTAACCTGGACCTGCTTTGCTGGCAAAATTCAGTCCTATGGTAGGTCAGATTATGATTTCGAATTTTCCTGAAGAAAACCTTATTTTCCTGAAAACACTTTTGAATAGCCTATAAGTAAAATAGACTAATTAAAAGTAATTTTATGCCCATTAATTCAGACTAGAAGGGCCAATACCTACAGTCTTAACTCACAAAGAAAATATTAAAAAAGGGACCACCATATTTCCATATAAAAAGTCTAATACATAATCAGCTTATAAAATTGTCGCAGCTAGGAGACATGCCTCCTCTCTGTGAAATACCAACTTCATATTACCATACCTGACTAGCATTGGGCCCGAAAGCCCGGTCAAAGGTGAACTTCTTAGTGTGTGAGGTCTGCTGTGACTGGCGCACCACCACCTCCCGGTTGTTCACCACCTCAATCACTCCCAGCGACTTGATGTCCTTCTCTCTCTGGTTTAGGGGTCTGCCGAAGAGTATTACATAAAGTCATAACATTATCAAATACATAACAGAGAAGAATGTTTCTACATCTATAAGTTGTTGGAGTCCAGTCTCCTTGATTGAATAATTAGTGATAAAACATACAATGGTCGACTTGAATAACTAAGTGTGGAAATCAATCCCAGTAAGATAATTAGATATTAAATCATTTCAAGACTAGGCAAGAAGTTGGGACTGCAAATAAGAAGTCATTTTCCTTAAGGAAGATGCTCTAAGGTAGCCTGTGAAATTCAAATTTTCTTACACATATACAGAATTAATAATCATTAAAATCATCAATGACTATTTCATGAAAATATCATTCAATAGGATTAAATAAACTTAGAGGGTTGGTTTTATTGCTGATTTTAATGATTATAATACTGTAAAGCCATATTTGTTAAGGTTGCGAATAATATTATGTTCAACATACAGCCTGACCTGCAATAAACACTAATTTTGCGGGCTACCCGGGCGCTTCCCCCGTAACTTACTTAAGCAAAATTATATGAGTAGGACTTATGCAGGGTGGAAGAGTCATTGGTGACAAAACCACATAGAAATTTTTCATTTATAAATAGGACAGGATTTGGTTAATGGGTCATCTTAGGGGCGGAGCAATCAAGCAATTGATGGCCAATTAGCCACAATTGACTTGCATGGTCACATTTTTTAAGATGTGATGAATCTTCAAAAGAAAGATGCTTATTAATACAATCTAGATTCCTGGTCCATTCTTTGAAACCTCAGAAATTGTTGAATAAATAAACTGTTGTAAAACTATAATGTTCTTTTCTTACTCCACCAAAGTCTCATGGGGTCATGATTACAGTACCATCATCATTCCTTGCCCTACTCCCAATACATTTGGGGTCGGCTCAGCATGTCATCTTTCATACTTATAAATTAGTCATCTTCTCAAGAGTCTCCTTTCTGGCCACATCTTTTACAAAGTTCATACTACATTTCTCCAACTCTTAAAGCCAGTTTGAAGATCTCCATGATACCATTATTCATACCATTATGTTATTGACCTACTTAGGCCACACCTCATGACTTCATCAGTTATTTAAAAACTAATTTACTTGTTATTTTCAGAAGAATGGAGACTGCACTACAATAATTAGTCCACATTACTTGGATAAATTATTGTACAATCATTCAGCTCAATATAGATTCATTGTGGAGTGGAATTTATTGAAATAATAGGGGTATTTGTTTGTTTACATTTAAAATAATGATCTAGTCATGACAGTTGGACTTACTGGTAAAAGAATCGTGGACTAAAACGACTGAAAATTTACGGTTTTTTAAGTCAATTGCTTTGAGGTCATCTAGTTTTGTCTTACTTATTTCAGCATGACGAGACGTGAGAATTACACAAGTAAGCAATAAATGCATTCCTAAAAAGCAGATTTGAGGAGTTTCAAAGGAATTATGATGAAACTCAACGAATAATCCAGTGAGTCATGCCGTTAACGAAAAATTAGTTCAACTGTTTAAGTTTTACTTGGTTAAATTTACCTTAAACGTATCGAAACCTGAATGTTCTGATTCTTGTCCTTCCGAATCTTATCGGTCGTCATCTTGACACAATCCAGAAAAATATTCGTAAATAAACACTTCACTACAATTGTTTTTGAATAATTTCACTAAGAACTCGTCACTTTATTTGAAATTGTCAGAAAATCCGTTGAACGGTGCTTGGCTTCAAACAAAATTCAAATGTGATGTTGATATCCAAATAAGGGTACTAGACTTTTGAGACTTGTCAAAAAGTTACGTTTCGTTTCCGAACAGAAATAAATGACTTCCAAAAGTATTTTTGTGCAAGGTACTATTTCTTTATATAATAAAATAATACTTAGAGATCAAATAATATGGCGCATGGAAAGTTTTTTCTGGGGTTCTAGCAATCGGAAGGTATTACCCGACTCCTCTCTATAGTTTCTGTTCAGAATTTAAACCTAAATGTAAAAATACATAAAAGAAGATGAGAGTAGTTATGAGGTGATGATTGTGATGAGGTGGATTGCAGCAACATAATACAAATCGGCATATAATCTCTTTGGCGTTAAGACATAAGGTTTAAAATTATTACAGAGCAATGATGAAACAAAATTGAACAAAATTAGAAATCCTATCTACACAATTTTATTCATTCTAGCAGTGCTTACAAGTTACTACCGTAATATTGTTTTCATGAGACCATTCCTAATCGTACGTAAGTTTAATACAGCACAGAATGCACAGTATCATAATGTTCACAGCACGTGAGCACGCAGAATCTGCTTGGAAAAGGGGGAATTTGTTGAGTTCGTACTTGTGTCTCGTTTATATAAATAAATATACCTACGTCTGTAATTCATAGCTAACATAATGGTCTAACAAAAAAAAAGGTAAACGTAAAGCAGTAAAGCATATCTACGACTAATTGCTAATGATTTACATGCAGGCGTTTTTATCAGCATTCATAATACTTCGTCATTACATCATAAACTTTTTTAGGTTTTGTATTTTGTAAATGTAATACCTAAATTAATTTAAATATTTTATTGCCGCTTTTAGGGGTGGACATGACATGTCTTGAACTTAACTTTAACTTCGGATCAATAAATATTATTTATCTTTGTCTAACAAGATAAGACATCAAATAGTAACTGTTTATTAATTATTTCTGTAGATTTTCACTTAAGCCTCTGTTATCGCTACCGTAGATAAACTTATTTCCAGACGATACACATGCAGCTTCTCTTTTTGTCTTTATATGAAATGTTCCCATTTTCATTCAAATTCTTCTGTTTAAAAACCGAATCCCACGTAGACATTATTTTTAATTTCAAGTGGTATATAAGTACCTAGGACTTGATAAAAACTTGTGTTGATTTCAATAACTTGTACTTATAGTAAAAATAAGCAGATGTCCTGACATAAGTTTACTCTCCATTGAATTATGTAAATTGTTCATCAATAAAAAGTTTATTTTATGCCCTTGTAAATTCTTGAAAGTTTTTTTGAATAGCTCATTGTAAGTATGGTAAGTAGATGGTTCCTATTCCTATACTTTTTCATATGCTTATACGTTAGGTATATGTCATAGGCCAGAAGGTAATCTTAACGTTTGGCTTCCGGTAAACTAAACACGGTCACCCAACCCTAACCAATCATCATTATTATTCAGCTGAAAGACATCTATTTTCGGAAGGAAATATAAACAGCCTCTTAAAATCATAATTCTCTTCAAGCTTTGCCGTAGTCAGATCAATAGGTCTCACCCATTTATCTCCACAGCGACCAGTCCTGCGACTACCAGGAGTGAGGTAATCGCAGAGATGAGGGCAGAGGACAATAGTGACTATGTGTCTGTGAAGTGTCAGTGCCACTGCGTGGCAAAAGCTTTTTCCCATGACGTTCAAATCATCTGATCCAATGAGTTGTGGACCAAAATAGCCACTATGTGGATCCCTGATACAATTAGAAGGCGTTGCGGCAGACTTCAGAGAAGATGGCGAGACGAGCTGGACATAACCAACGGTCAGTCCTAGATGCGCATCAGCCCTGAATCGAAAAAACTGCCTGTCATCTGCATAAACTAATTCATCTGCATCTAGAAAGAGTGGAAAAAAAGATATTAGTAGATAGTCATTAGGTAGCCCTAGTTATTAATGCCTTCAACTTCGTTTGCATTAAGTTGATATATCAGTTTCGTTTCCAATTCTGATAGCATCTGTAAATAATTCGTACAAGAACCAAAACTCTACTCCCTCTTTGGTCTAGTGGTCGCAATCGCGATGATGATGGTCCTGGGTTCGAATCCCGGGTCGGTCAAATTGTGATTGAGTTTTTTCATCAGGTATTTCTCAATAGCAGCCGCGGCATCTGGATTTGTGCCTGGTTGAAGGCAATAGGCTCGGCCCTTATTACGTGGGACTTAAACATAACTGGCAAAATGTGGGTGTACTATTGGTACACCTCTGCCTAACTCCTCGGTTATGTTATTAGAACCGAAACCTCGGATTTTTACCAATACAAGGTATTCAAATATCTACACACAATGGCTACACACACGCATGAGATAGGCAGTGCGTAACCATCCCATAATTGTTATTTTTTGGCCTTCAAGCACATAAAACCACATTGAACACAGAATGTAAAATTTAACAACAAATAACACCATGCAGCCACCACAATTGATTGCTTACATACAATCTGTTCACATTAGAAATGGACGACCATTATACGCTACCGTTTCTTATTAGATCCAACATTCTTCAATCGTGTCTAATAGGAATGAGGCTTTTAAAACATTCCTATATTCACTTTTTACATATGAACCAACAAGAACAGAAAAATAAACTGGATAAATGAGCTACGTCATTATACAGATAGTTTTTGCGTCTGGCAACACTCATTACCTACACCATTTCCTCCCGCGCTTTCTTGAAGAAAATTAAAGAGTCGCCGCATTAATTCTATCCGTATGTCGCAACGTTTTTGCGTCGGTTAGCAGCGTTATGGCGGCCCTCGTTTGCTTTTTGCACGCGACGAGAGTTGCCGCCGAGCGCTTCCCAGACTCCGCAACGCGCAAAAAGTCGCCTCGTCGCCACCACTGGAATCTACACAAAAACATTAACCCCGCTCAATAACTGGCGACGTCGATGAAATACTATGAGTTCCTTTCAGTTTTTACCGCTCGCGAGCTTTTTCCGCGCGCAATTTGCATCGGACGCACGCCGTCGGCCATTTTATAGTTTTTCCCGCGCAAACGATTCGAAATGATGGTCGCGTTCCGAAAATTGCGGCCTGATAAAAAGTTACCGATGAAATTCTTGTTTGGAGAATGGGCGTTTATGTATAATGATATTTTTTATAGCTGCTTTAACCCTAATATTATAAATATTTCATTTTGTATTTAATTTTGACGAGGCGTGTAAAAAGTGTAAAGAACCGAGTTAATTCAAGCTGTTGGCTGTTACAGTTTATTAAAGTTCTTGCAAGGAGGTATGTAATGTAAAGTATCTTGCTATTGGATGAATTGCATTCCGATCATATCAGTCTCATTACTGCCACGCATGCCACTTGATTAAAACTCTCGACTCTACAATGCAGAAGTTTTCATTCTTCGCTGTCAGGGGTTTTTCAATCATTTACTTACCACCAGCAATTTTTGTGAAGCTTTAGTATTCTCCTGCCCTTATCCCAATTTATTTGGGGTCGACGCAGCATGTCTTCTTCTTCCATACTTCTCTATTACTCGTCATCTCAGCAGTCACCTCCTTTCTAGCCATATCATCCTACACACAGTCCATCCATCGTTTCTTTCGTCTTGCTCTAATTCTTACAGCCATCTACATTCATACTTAACATTTTCCTCATTCCTCCGCATCACATCTCTGTCTCATCATCTGTCTATAAGACGATAACCGATTAACCACACAACTTTTCAGTCACCGGCGCCACTTTCAGACTTGCTCTTATGTACTCAATCCTTATTTTATCCATTCGCGTAACACCACACATCCCCCTTAGTATTCTCATCTCAGCCACATGCAAATGACTTTCATTCATCCCTTTTGCGGCCCAACATCCTGATCCATACAAGACAGCAAGTCCAACCATGGGTTTATAAACCCTCCCCTTGCCAAGTCATCGTATCTACATAAAAGAAAATGCTTTAACACTTTCTTTTTAAAAACTAAAACGAAAGATGTTAGAAATAGCACTCTGTACTTCGCACTTCTTACAACCTTCAAACCATTAAAGTGACCAAAAAAAATGACTTGCTAGCTAGCTATCCTACTATTGAGCAAATGTTTTCCTACCCTCATTCCTCTTTTAAAGTCCAGAGCTGCTGATGATTTTCATTAAAATCACGAATCTAATTTCGTCAATCCGCCTCGACATTTTCCATCGCATTTTCGTCATAACCTCTCACGGTGACAAGTCAAGACAACTAATACCTTTGCCTATCTCGTCTAGAAAGCACCAGTTGGTCCTCGAATCTTTGCCTAACATATGAAAATGTTCAGCGAGCAATGTGTGGAATTAACAGCTAGTATGTAGAGAAGCGAGAGGCCGGTCAGCGTGAGAAAATACTCATTCGAGAGTGTCTTTACTGTATACGCGGGCCAAGGAAACAGCGGGCCGATGGGCTGAACGAGCAGCAGTTTTAGCAGTTGATTGAAACGTATTCATGTGCACAAGTCTAATATGCACTTGTGCAATAAGTAAGTAGTTTATTCTAGACTATTGGGCGTGTCCTTGAATTATAAGCCTAAGAGGATTATATTCTAGGTGGTTTTCTACGTCTATCGGATTCGACTAGGTGGATTCTTATTTTTCTAATTCGGCAACCAGCCGAATTTTGGTTGTCTTGTTTACTTTTCTAGTTAGAGCCACATAAAATGTAATCCGCTGGTAATAAGTTAACATTCTCCTTCAGATTTCAGCATTCGCTTTTTTTTGCTTAAGGTGTTATTATTTGTCTTAATGACTAACTTTCTCGAAAAAAAAACCTGGCATTGACTTCATAAGCCACCCGCTGTTTTCATGACCTCACTTTTTCTGTAAATAATATCCGACCGACTCTTAAGGCAGTGTAGGTTTTTCCTTGAGCCGGTGAAAGGTTGTCGCAACACTAGATAGCTAGAAATATGTCGATATGATGATAAACTAACGGCAACACTGTGGGAAAACTATGGTGCCACCTTTTTGTAGGCTCGATGTGAAAAAGGCTGAATACATGACTTCCTAGAGCGGCGAGAAAACTTGACTCTAAAAATATTTTATTTTTGTCTCTGCCTCTTTATGACCAAGGAGGCCGAATTATTTAAGTTTGTTTTTAAAACTTACAGCAAGTAAGTAATTAGAAGATACAATCGTTTTTTATAGGAATTTGTTTATTCATAAGCTATTTGGTATTGCAGAACGGTACACAAGGAACATACATACTCTAGGAGACGGTACAGCATTCGTTTGATCTCAGCAAAGCGTGCGAAGTAATGAGATCGTGTTCGAAATACAAAAAAATAAACACGAAGACACAAACAAAATTATACACTCGGCCCATAAGCCCACAAGAAAATTATATTAACCCATATACCAAAGGCCTGTTAACCCGAAATATAGGATTTTTTGCAACATCATCCGTATACCGTTGTTGGGTCGGCAGTTTTATGTATTTTTTACGATTTCCGAGAATGGTCCGCTTTCGTATCTCAACCGAATTAAGCTTTTGCAAGCTGATTATCATTTTTAATTTGATACCGACACGAAACATTCTGTGGGATATTTTTTCTCGGCAGATAGAAGTTTGGTGAATTGTTTAGCCTTTATCTACCTGATTTTTTTGGGGTCGATAGTGTAGGCTTAGGCTTTTGGTTTTAGATGACCTATTTCATGCTCAAAGTAATATCAAAGTTATGGCATTATTTGGTTAAGCCAATCCTGCAGTGTAGAAATTTGTCCTGAAATCAGTGTCGTCTGCCTTTCTCATGAATAGCAATTAATTTGATTTTCTGAAGGTACCACTTTAACATGGATGGCTTAAGTATTTGACGTCCAGGGCCGCGCCGGAGGTAAATATGCTCAGTAACACAAGAGTTTATGCCTTTTTTAGGACAGTGCAGCCTACTTACTATCTTTTAGTTATTTTACTACCTGTCTATAATCATCTTCTTCCAAAATTCAAAGAACGTGTATGTAAGGATACATTTTCCCAAGTCCCCAACATTGCATAACTTCACTCTCTCGAAGCATTCGTCGCATTCGATCATCTCCGCCAAACCTAACCCTTCGCTTTCTATTCCTTTCACTATTATTATCGCGTCGGCTCCAAGTATTTGCATATTGTGAACTTCGCTGTAGTTGAATCATTCCCCTATGTATTATTATTGCTTCGCTTTAAGACGTACAATGCGAATTGTATAGTCCTGCAATCGTTTTTGTTTCTTTTTCTAGCATATAGATAGGGATGTAAGTTTCACGAACGACGAAGTAAAGATTTCTCTTGCTTTGAGTCGAAATATTATTATGGAAAGAAATAATGTACCATATTTGTGATTTATTTCGTAATAGTCTTAAATAGTGTGGTGTATATATGACCGTTGCTTGAACCCTTAGTAAAATTAACTTATTTTTAAAAGAATCCCCCTTATTTCATTGACAACAAGCAAAAATTGTTTTTGAAAAAGGTTTTACAGAAATATGTTGGTAACATCTTTCTCTCAACCAACGCGCCGTCTTCAAAATTCTTGGGGTCAATTAGCTCTGGGCCTTAATGAGGCCCATTTTGCTGCATTTAACTCAAAAGCCCACAGTTTGCGAGTGAAGCCGTCGTATTATGTCCAAACTGAGCATTTTATAAATAACTCGTTTCCGCCGTCCGTTGATTTACTCATACAGCTTATACAGCTTGCGGAGGGCGATGTGCCTTCAAATATTATGTGCCCGGTTTTTTTAAAGGGTTTTTATATAACCGTCACGTAGGGCCTAACCCTTTGGACAACTGTGGGAGTTTAAACCTAGGGTAACGCATGCATAACCGACGGGCAAATGCGTGCGATCATAATCCGAAAAGTATCGGTCTTTTGCGTTATTCTGGTACATGGATTCCAGTCAAGATTTCATCAGAAATATTCGTGGATGGGACAAGATTCCAATTTCGGACTATGAATTCTTCAATAAATGACCACAATACAGCTCGTTCAACCTGCAAATCGATACTAGAACCTCAAAATCATCTCTTGACGAGGTACAATCCATCTTGCATTAATGATACGACCTGTGCGTTACAGAGTCTCTTCTATCATCAAAGTTTCTAAGACATGTTTTGTTTTCCCAATGGCAGCACTGTTTTATTTCTTTTATCACAACACATGCTTAGAAATCCAGACAGCTCTGACACTGTCGGCACTTCTAAAATCTTCGCCTCTCTCTAAATTCTTTCAATATCTTTCGTACTTAAACCTCCCGTAAAGGCAATGACTTATACGGGTAACTAATCAATGTAATTGATGTCTAATTTGTACTTAACTAATCTTCCTCGTTTTCTTTACCAGAAATGGTAACTTGTAGTTTTAATCACAGCAGTCTTACCATGACCGAAAATTTAAACTTAGCACGATCGATAAGAACAAGACTGATTAAAAAAAACACAATAATGATCACCCGTCGACCCTCAAGTCATACCCTTTCGGCCCCTTTGCCGCACACTAGCACAACGCAAACACACACTCACCAAATTTAAGGCCTTTATGTTTTTTTACATAAGCCGAGGGCAAGGAAAGCGTGGGGCCACGTGGAGGGGTCGCGTGGGGTGCTGGGCGGGGCGATGCAGCTGCACTAGGGCTCCGCCGGCGGCCGCCAGTCGAGGCGCGCGCGTCATCACGACACGTCACGGCTACCCTTTAAACTTTACCGCCAAAATCGGAGTTCGTAACGCCATTGTTCCAATATTCATAATTTTCTTAAAATTCGAACTGTGAATATCAGGCTTTTTATCTTTGAAATGTAATTTTTTTTTTCGTAAAAAGTTGCCAATATTTTTGTGAAGTTTTCGAATTGGCGGGTGTCGGGTTGATGTGTGCGAGCGAGAGGTGTGACATGGAAAGCCCGGGTGAGGATACGGGACGGGTAGTGCCCCCCGCGCCGCACGCCCCCGCCGGTCCGCAGCCGAATGGCTCCAATAAGATCATCGGACGAAATGTGAATGGGACCAGTAAGTCACACAGTGCAATTAATTTTTTAATGTTTTATATTTTTTTGCGCAATTTTAAATGCCGTCGGCACTTTTCATCGTATTTACGGGTTTGTTTGATGTGGACAGAATTTTATATGACGTTTACTAAATTGTCAGGAATTTTGTATGAATTTAAAAGTTTGCGGCAACCTCAAACTTTTGCAACAGGAGGCAGCAAATTATGGTAGCGACAAACAATTCATTGAGCACTTTACCTTTTAGAAAATTCCTAATAATACAAATAAAATAAACCTCCTTTTCAACTCGAATTTATTCAGGTTTCCTAGATTTAATAAAATGGATACAAAGTTTTGCACTGTAATTTAAATACCAACTTATTAATTACGAATACCTTCGTTGGCTTTGCTTTATTTATGAAAGATAGTATCTACTTATAAAAATAAATACATCAGAAGGTCAGACTTACTGAAGAAACAATCTAAAAAATCCTTGTTGAGTGTGTGAAAAGTTTTAAGTTTTAATTAGTTATTGTAAACGTTTTTCAAACAATTGTGCTCAAACACCGCCGGTGGGCAAAACCATCCCCCTAGAGCTTTCTTTAGGTAAAAAGTATCGGATTTATTAATAGTAGTCCCTCCCTGATTAATCACAACTAACCGGACATTGTTACTAAAACTCGCTTCTCCGTGAATAATTTCATAACGAAGGTTTTATGACATAACCTTCACCAGAAACTGAAATTCATAGACCAGTATTTGTTTTGGTACTGTGGGCCATGTGGTACAGACCTTAGAACCAAAACAAAAAATACTATTTATTTTCCTTTATGAGAGAATACTTGAATTTCTAGGCGATCACCGATATGTTCTATCTACACAATTTAAGACAATAATAACTAATTGCCGTATACATACCCCCAACAATAAACGAAAAAGAAATTCAGGAAAACTAAGTATTTTTGTGTCAAAAAACATCTAATCGCCCGGGTCTCCTAATTAAAACAAGACGTAAGTACAGCAAGAACAATCGTTCACAGCCGTGGCCAGTTTTTCTCAGTTCTCAGTGTGAGCGTACTTTTTCCGTCGTTTCCACGGTTTTTCCGACATCCATGCAACTAGGCGTTTTTGTGGGCTGACTCTAGATGTGCTGTGGATTGATATGTCTTGATACTTGTGAATTTGACATTTGAGTTTTGTGTGGTTATTCAATATTGTCATTCTTCTTCTTCTTTTTCGTGTTGCTGGCACGGCAGTATTTTTTCTTAACCCAAATCTTCGTCGTTTTTATATTAATTAGGTCTTTCGCCTTTCTTGGTCTTTATTCAATTATTCACTTAGGTGAACAGATTAGAATTCTGATAAGATTTTAGTGTGGTTATCCTTACAATCATAATAAAAATATCTTGTGTAATTATAAAATACCTTTAAATTTTAAAATAATCACACTACAGTTAAATCTAACGTCAAATAAGCAATTAAAAAAACAATTTTTGTAGTGTTTTTAAAATAAGCTTTTCTAATTTTTAATATTTTTATACGCAAACCCTGCGAACCCTGTCACCGTAAGACGTTATTAATGGAACGAAAATTTCGAGTGCTGTGAGCAGGGTGCGATGGTCTAATTGGTTAAGACATCCGGTGTACTGAATCGGAAGGTCGCAGGTTCAAACCCTGCTCGCACTAGAATTTTTCTTTCCATGTCAAAACAGCTATAAGCTTTTCTATACGTCAAAGCTTGTAAGTACAGAGTATAATTACTTATCAATAACATATTGTATAGTAGGAAAGATAGGCGGCTAGTTCCTTTTCTACAAATTCATGTATCAAGCATTACTTCGTGGAATGGGACAAGAAAGCTGATCACTCAATTGGTTATGAAAATATCGTTATTTTACGCTCCTAATTTAGACATAAGAATGTTGTGTGAACGTTGGTATTTCTTACAATATTCATATCTAATAGGTACTAAGCTAAAATAAGTGAGAGAAAAAATAATTAATTTCACGTCAGGTATTAAAGGTGCTTGGTGTCTTTTTATTTCAGTTTTTGAATTTTAATCGACTTCTAAAAGGAATTGGTTCTCAATTTGTTTGTATTTTTACAGTTACAATTTTTTTTTAAAAGATCAGACTGTGTTGAAGAAAACTCTAATTAAAGACAGAGTGTTGAAACTTTAGATCTAAATATCAAAATAAAATTGTTTAACAACTAACCAGATTTTCAGCCAACACAATTGTTTTTTGTGTGTGTGAATAAGTACCTATAACATCACACCTGCAAGTGTACTGAGAAAAGAAGCAAATCTGAAAAAAATAATAACAAGTATTTTAATATAGGTACCATTAAATCCTTGCGTTGCTTTTCTCAGGCTCCAATCATAGCAACTATCAAAACTTCATAACCGCGCTATACCCATCAAGAAGCGAGGCAGAGACAAAAACGTTCATCCCAAGACAAACCGACGCCAGGCTTGGCACAGAAAAACGCAAATTACGCGACGCAACGGGTTCGATTCCCATCGCGTGCGTCTTTGAATATCATACGTTTTTGTCACATTCTCATTGGAATTGTAGTTAAAAAAAAGCATTTATTATTGTGAGGAGTAGTTCTGATATGAATGTTGTACTTATGTTTTGTGTTTTTAATTCGTTTTTGTTCGATCATAAATAACTAGACATAATCTTGATAGTTGAGTAATATTAATGAGCCTGTTTTATAAGTCAATTAATCAATAATTTAACTGTACTGTAGTAATAGATTATTTTGTATTGAAAGTTTGTGATACAATAAATGATTAGAAATTATCTTCATACTTTAATGTGAATATTGAATTTCTTAAATATTGGTAATTAGGAGATCGCAAGTATACTGAGCTATTTAATTCAGTGCTAAAAATGACGTGAAGAGAAAATGAAAATAATTGTCATCATCACCATCCTAAGCTTAAATTCAAAAGACAAAGCGACTTTTCCTCCTCAGTTTTCCTCAGTCTCCGGCTTTTAAGAACATTTTTAGCCCAAAACATATTAATAACAATTTGCATGTACTCTAATCCGCTGAAAAACTGTATCACATTGCGGGTGAAACGGACCTACAAAACCTAATTTGTTCTACAAAAGTATTATCAAGTGTCAAAATTATTTTTCGTTTCGGGCAAAGAGTGGTGAAAAAAGGGCATTATGTAAAATGGTTCCATAAAAATGCAAGTTAATAAAAACAAATCTTGACTGAATTTAATCCGTTCGTAATAAAGTATAACTATGTCTGCCGTGCGCCTGAAAAACTAAGCGAAATGAAACAAAATGGTTGGTACGAAAAAAATACGAGTGTTGGTTTAGGTTGGGGGTTCCGTAGCGTCTGTTTGATAAACTGATAAAAAACTGTTGGCGTCGTATGTAGTGCTAATTAAAATAAAAAACGGGATTTCTTCCGAAGTCCGAAGCAATTATGTTTTCAGGAATATACCACTGGGAACATTACCACTGCAGAATTTTAGGTATTTTCACATAAGTACAAAATTCACAGGCGGTAAATGTTTATTTTATCAAATAAGCAACCCAACTGAACTTCAAGAAAAGCCGGAAAACATAAGTTTCTAAAATAAATTAAAGTTATCGTTATAACTACGACTACGAATGTTAGTTATTTATACTCTTTTTATTAAATCTGATATGGGCTGTGTCAGCCATGTTAAGATTTGTTTCCAAATATCTTGTTACCATTTAAAATCTCTTGACATTACAATTTAAAATATGCATCTGCCATAAATATCCTGACTTCAAAACAAGGAAGGTTAATCAAGTAGGGTTTTAATCTTTTAATCTTCATCCCTGAGCGTTTTTCTTCGTCTCCGCGGAACCCTATTAAGGCGCGGTGCAATACTTTTATTTTTAGCGAAGTTTTTTCCGTGGGCAGACGGGACGGAGCCGGGCCATGCCTTGCCTTGCTAACTAATGTTTGTTAAGGAGGAGTTCTGTTCTGTGGAAGTCTATGGAGTTTTAGCTCTAATACGTCAAAGAGTTTACAGTTGCTGAAGAAATTAACTTCGGTAAAATTAATTTGGATGCGTTTACGAGTTATGGAATATTTTTTCTATGAAAGTCTATTCTTTTCGAAAAATCTCTTTTTTATGAATATTTTGTGAAATAAATATTAATTGTCAATTATGATGAATTAAAAACAAATAACGACATGATTTAAAAATTTGGGATGGAACAGTTTCAGAGGAAAATACACGGTGTAAGTAGGTACCTAAGAGCCATCGTCACACAAACTATGCAGTTAGTCCAATATTCTAGACCCCCAGTCGTCAAATGTGCAAAACCTATACGGGCACAATATGTGGGACAGAATCCTGTATAAAAGTTCTAAGTCGCGATGTCCTTTCTATCATACACAGGGTAACTCGGCAAAAAAAATGTTTATCCAAGTTCTCAGGTCTCGCTAACCATGAGAGAGCCTACCTTTAAGCAAGCACAACAAAATCTGCATATTATGTAGATGCGAACCAATTTTTACGAAACTCTAGCATGCATGATATCATACATAATATTTTAAAACATACAAATGTATGCGCCGCGGTACTTACGCTTCCTTTCTTGAAATAAAAACTTTTGTTTTAACTGGATTCAGATGAAAAATGTGCCGGATAAGCTGTCACATTTTTCCATTTAAATAGAATATGTAATAAGCCGTTTTTTTCTCGTTTTACATGTACTTATGTACATAAGCAACGCCTTTTTCCCATGGTGTAGGTAGAGGCTACAGAACATCACCTGTTATGGTCCTTACATACTTCTTTGACTCGATTTGGTCCTTACGCATACGAAAAGATCACTTCGATATTTTCAGTAATTAAGTATGCTATTGAAAAAGCATGGAATTATATGACCTAGCTTTTGCCAGGGAGATCGGAAGTAAGTAATCCCGCAAGAATGTACTTAGTCCGGGATAAAATAATCGTCTGTGATGTAGCGTGATAAAAGAGAGAAAGACTGTAAAACAGAGTTACTCTTACATAAATTATAATATTCATAACGGACCCACCGTTGGTACACTGATTGATATTATTATCTTGTCATTCTAATAATCATTTTGAGTGAACAATTAATTAAACTTAAAGTGGCTGAAAATAGTCGTGTTGGAAACTAACTGGCCTTCGCGAATTGGTCCTTTAGCTTTAGGTCTTAAAGACCAATATACGAATGGTAGGTACTCCGTCAACATGTTTTCTTAATAAACCTCCAGTCATTACTTTTATTGGCTCCGTTTAAGGCAATATAGCGAATGGTCAGTATATATTGACATACTACGAATTCTTTAGTTTTTCGGCTTGTGTGAAATATCACGCCACTTAAGCGGTTGACATGAAGACTTTTTTTTTCTTATAACAAACTGAGCAGAGTTAAAAGGTCATCTTAATTAATTTCTTCCAATTTTTTGTTGGCAACATTGTGCGGATTCGTAACGGCTTGGTATTAAAGGACAATGCTACAGATGTCACTACTGGTTGATTAAAAAAATACTTTAAGCACTATTAAAGAATTCTTTTTATTATAAAATGTAGTTTTTGTTATAAAGCTACTGTATAACTAATGGGGGCTGCACTCTAACTTGTAGTTTATTTATATAACTCCTGTCGCTAAGCTGCCTACTTACCTATGTCTTGCTATTTGTATATAACAAATATTTAAATCAATTCAGTAAATTTAAAGACTTTTAGTCGTTTGGTTTACGTCTTTTACTTTCAACTCGAGCTACTTATTTTACTTTCCTACAATAAAAGTGTTGCTTATAGAAAAAACATCTTATTTCTGCGGAAGGACTAGAACTAATTTTATGATGTTTTCTTACATTTCTAGTTCTTCTAAGTTTTTAATAAATGATAAGTGAAATAAAAGAACTGCAATTAGTAGGTAAATATAGAAATGTTTAAATTGTCATGATTGAGATAAGGGCACCGATATTGTGCGAGCGCTTTTTTCTGCTCCTGTTAGCACACCCCCGCTCAAACAATGCCTTTTCAGTCATACAATTCGAATAAAGAACTCGGTTACGCAAAGATGCGTTCGAAAACAGCGAAACGTATTTGAAAAAAAGCCTCTTTTTTTCTCCTTTCATTCGTTGAATCAGCTTATTTAACAATACCGCTGTGTGAATATGCAAATCGTATAATTGTCTTGGCGTTTTTATAATTTTTTGTCCGCGACGCTACTGTCCGTTGACTTAAGTTGGAATGACGCATCTGTCATTTCTGATATTATAACGCACCGCTTGCCACATACGTAAAACGGCACATTATAATGACTCTGGTTTTTTGTCGCATAAAAATAAACGCGCAACTGCAGCGATGATGTATTTTTTAGTCTAAGATGTGATGAAATATCTCGAAAGGAATGAGGTCCGATGTTTTTCAGGGCCACTTGCTCGGATAATGCGTCGCTGAATTTTCATGAGTAGCAATATTTATCGTGTTTGACGCCATTACGGCCGCTGTCGGTGACTGGCGTAGCGCCCGCAGTACCCTTTATTTATATTACAAAAACTGTTCGCGACAACGCCTATATACTTTTATCGAATCGTGTATTTTTTTACCGTTGTTAATTCCGCAGATAATGGTCAGAGTCAAATGACCGGGCGGCGGTAAGAAACGGCGGGAATTTCAGCGATGCTCGCGCACTCTTTTAAGCGTGTTTTTTGTTTGGGACGGGTTCGGGCGGCGGCTCACGTTATTTTTTGCAAGTCCACCGATGAAAACCGTAATGGCATTTTATCGTGCATAAGAGCGGACGGAATCATTAATTATTTATAATAAGTGGCTAGCGCCGAATCGCGCCGTCCATGTTTATTTTAGTCCAGAAACTTGAGCATCTGTTTTTTTGGCGCGCTGCGGCTATTTTCGCGCGCTTTGGTTCGCGACCACAGATTATCATCATCAAAGACTTCGGCTTATAAATTCCAACTCGATGTAAAAATGTTAAATGTTAATAACTTTATTAAGAATCAAAATAAAAATAATTATTATGGCTAACAATAAAATGGCATTAAGAATACCGGGTTAATTGTTCATTTTGCTCATTTTAAGTTTCAATTTCAGTTGACAAACGCTCATAACGAGTAATTTACTCTCTTTTCTCCACGACAGTTTTTTTTTCGTTATACTCGAAGTGAAAAAGTATCAGGACCAAAGAGTTTATATGGGATACTTTTTTTTTTCAAGTTAGGGCACGGCTTCCACCTACTCACACTGGGCCCGTGTGGTGGATTATGACAACATGGGGATGTTATAGGCTATTTTTTGTAAGGCACGATTCCTGAAGCTTCAGGCAAAAGAACCACAGAAGCGAAGCCACGAGTAGAAGCAAGAATAAAGATCTACCTACGGAACCTCACAACCACAAGTCACAATCAAACAGCAACATTTATCAGCTAAACATTTACAATCTTCCATAATGTCCACATTAAATCGCCTGCAATTGCCCCGATGTTTTTGTGCTCAGTTGCCATACATAAGAGAACGATTGTTAGTTTTTTTGCGAGCTCGAAAGTAGGTTACTCGTGTGCTTGAGATCGTTAACGATACTGTGCCAATCACAGCAGCTGCGGTTTGTGCGTACTCACGGCTTTTTCTAGGAGATTGACAGACTTTCGAGTTTAGTGAAGTTTCAACTGCTACTCGGGGTAACCCAAGTAATTCTGAAAAGGTGAAAGATTGCCCCGATTTTACTATATTCTTTAGTATAAGTAACTCTGGAAATACGTAACATAACCCCACGCCTGTAATCCCTGAAGGGTTAGGGAGAGGTGTACCTAATAGTACACCCATATTTCTCCAGTTATGTTCAAGTCCCATGTAATAGCGAGCGAGCCTATTGCCATCAATCGGGCACACTTCCAGACTCCGTGGCTGCTACTGAGAAATTCCTGACGGAAAAACCCAATGTCAGTTTGCCCGACCTGTGAACCGAACCCAGGACCTCATGCTTAGCGGTCGCGCTTGCGGCCACTAGACCAATGAGGCAGTCACACACTCTGGAAGTTTAATTTATTTTATTTTTTTCACCCAAATTTTGATGTCAGCCAAAGATAACCTTTTTTAAAGATTACTAACTTAAAAAAGCTTATGTAACAGTGCCTCCAATCACAATGGTAGCCTGAAATAAAAAATAAGCAGATTAAATCAAAATAAAAAAAATAAATCAAAATCAAAGCATTTATTTCTCAAGTAGTCTAGCACTTTTAAACTGTCGAAACAACGACAACAATGAAATGCAATAGAATTAATAACCTCAAAACAATAAAAACTTTTAAATACATAAATGTAATTAAAATACTTGCATGTTGTATAATTTATCGTCAGGGTAATGAATAATGTCAACATGTTAACTTATTGTTAACACGCAGTAAACACAAGTAATATCTTATCTTGCATTCATTAAGGCTTACTTTGGTATTTTTACACGGCGAAAGTTTTTAAAAAGCTTTTTAAATTTACTTTCGATCGATTTATAGAAGCATGTTTAAAACATACTGGGGCATGGAACTTTTATCGCTTTCGAAGAAAATCCAATTAAACGAGATCAGCATTATCCAAAATTAAGTTTAACAGCTGTCAGCGTCAATATACCACAACGTTGACGGCTGATAGTTCGTGAGCGCAGTTTTGATGCGCTGATGTCTTTCAATATCTATGGTGAAATTAGCCTTTAATGACATTGACACCCACGGTGGTAAAATTTTGGTAAAATTGACGCAGGAAATCACAGGATTATGTATTGTAATAACATACAATATAAGAATAGAATAAGAATAATTTATTTAAAAAGTATTACAAAAAGTGTACATTTAAGCGCAGTAGTATTATTTCTCATACTAATTATAAGTACTTATAAGTAAACTATAACTAAAATATATTCTACAGTCGCAAGTATTCAATAGTTCAATTTAGATGTCAGCGACCTGCCCGATCTAGGTTTATTTAAACCTGTGTTTCAGGCCATCACTTTACCTAGCACAATTCAATAAGGACAATAAAATTATAAAATTAAATTAATCTATTAACAATTATAACTATGCATCAAGTTGGTATAAAAGAAAAACACTAAAACTAGCTTAAGTAAATATGTACAAATAGATACGATAACATAATCAAACCACAACTTCTAGAAGTTTTTCTGTGTCTGTGTAATTAAGTACCGCTAAATAATCTGACATTACCAAACTACATTTTATATAACTTAAACTGTAGAAGTTTAGTATCTTGTTGAGTCTATTGTAAAGAAAAGGTCCTAAAAACACATAAAATCGATTCGCAAACGCATGTCTAGTTTGAGGTTTTGTGCAAACTAGGTCCTTCCTTCTCCTATCGGAAGGAACTGGGTGATAGGGAAGTGTAGAGTGCTGGTGCAGTATTATGTGAAGAATAAATAATTGCCGTACTGTAAGTACATTACATGTTTTGTAGAGCTGGTGTGTAGGGAATCTAAAAGGACGGAAGGTAGCAACTTTAAGAATTGCTCTTTGAGCACGTTCTAGAGGGAGAAGAATTGAATTTCCCGCGCCACCCCAGGATATTATACAATATGTTAGAATAGATTGACACAACGCTAAATAAACCTGTTTTATCAAATTATAGTTAGCTACATTACGTAAATTCTTAAAAACATATATTAATTTTCGCACTCTAGTACACAGTAACTCGATATGTTTACGGAAATTTAGATTGGAGTCAATAGTGACAGATATTTCAAGTGGTCAGCTTTATCTAAAGTAGGGCAAGAACATACAGTGTCAGCGAACGTGCTACAGTTATGCGCGTAAATGTTTAGATTAGTAAGCGGTGTGTTAGTATTTCTCATTGTAAATAAAATGTATTTTGTTTTTTCAGCATTTAATGTAAGTAGATTATTCTGGAGCCAATTAGACACAAAGTTGAAGCCATTCTGAGCATGTTCATAGGCCTCAGCTCTAGTTTTAACACCATTTTGGAGTGGCAGGCAGCAAAGGTCATTAATATAGATTAAAAATAATGTAGGGCCTAGAATACTGCCTTGTGGAATTCCGAAACAAGTATTAGAAAGGTCAGAACTTGTATGCGAGCCAATTTTTACAGTTTGCTGTCGATCCCTTAGATAATCTGACAATAGTAGAAGCTGTGCTCCTCTTACTCCAAGTGTTTCAAGCTTTTGCAAAAGAGTAGTGCAAGAAATAGTGTCGAAGGCCTTGGCAAGGTCTAGAAAGATGGCAGTGCTAGTTCAAAGTTTTCGACACGTATCAAAAAAACCTTGTTTAAAATATAGACCAGTCTTGCATTTCTTTTGTTTTATGAAATAAAAACACAATTTATTAAAAGAAAACAAAATTCTTATAAGCTTTTCTAATCTTAAATCTAACATAATCTTTAATCAACTCTAAGCCGTTGATATTCTTTTTTTTTACTCGAAGCTAACCCTTCTTTTGCCGCGGTGCGTTGATTTTTACCGGACAGGTCCGATATGATCAGCAGATGTGGGGCAGATGTTACTGCCTCGGACAATTCTAGCAGTAGAGTGTTGAACGTAAGACGGATATCCGAACGGATAATTGAAATAATTGAATTTAATTTTGTGTTTTAAGGGAATTTAAGACATATTTTGGGATTTTCTTTGTAAATGAATGAGCTTTTTGCAAAGAATAAAAGAACTCGAATTTACTTTTCTAAAACTTTCGGTCTTTCTATAAAGTCATGAATATTGATAGCTTATACTTATACGAATACGTATGATACATATCCGAAAAAAATGTACTGGGCTACGTTACGTTCCACAAGTGAAAATGAACCTTGCCTTTGAAATTTAAGGATTGAATTGGTACGATTTGTTTGTGATTGTACGAGAAGGGTCAAAGACCTCGGTTCAAATGTTTGTATTGGTACAATTACATATTTCTGTATCGACAGGTGTTGAAGGGGATGTCAGTCACATTGTTGTGACTTTTAATATTGAAAATAAAGTATGTTCTCAATGTTATTATACGTTTTGGTAAATAAAATAACTTTATTTCTTGAATTTGATTTTTTTCATTATAAAACACATACCTACAGATACATCTTAGAAGCAAGATAGATAACATGTTTAACTAAATATTTCCATTAATTTCAATAAATGTCACAGTAAGTCTGAACCCTAAAATGCTGTCTGATCTGTTTTTTAGAAATTAACATGAATGAATGAATCATCTTTTAACTATAAAACTTAGACTTCTCGGATATTATCTTAGAGATTTCGGTTCGTGACTTAAACTTCTCGGTTTGTTACATGTTTAATTAAAGTATTATTTTATCAAACCGCAAATATTATTAAAACTACGACCACAAAATATGAAAACTTATTTATTACTTTGCTAGCTTGCTAGTCACTTCACAAGTATTACTAGAATCAGAAAAAATCAAAGCCAACTGTCGTTTGACCCAAATGACATGGCTGTACCTAATCTATTAAATGGTTCTCATATTAAAGTAACATTTATGCGATTATCAACCTTATTCCAAATGAAATAAGGTGACGGTCGACAGGCGGTGTGTATAAATGTTTGTAATTATTATAATGACAGGATATGAAACGCGAATCGTTTTGTTTGTTTTGGGAAAAATGATTTTTAAAGGACATGTTTTTTAAGACTTTTTTGAGGGGATAAGATTTGGATGGCTTGATTTTTTTCGTCGTTGTTTTAGTGCTGTTTTTTTTTGTTAAAATAAGCATATGATTAAAATACGTACCTAGAGTCCTAGACCTACCTATGTTGGAGCGAAACAAGAACAGTTGTATTAAAGAAACAATTTAGTTTGATTCCTAGATTACCAAAATTCTGCCTACAAATTCTGCGTTTTATTAATTGATCCTCTCATCAAATACATGTCTCTAATTTCCTAGGTGGGTACATAATTGATTCTTCCTTCGTTGTCATTATGTGGATAGCTTAGGAGTTATCTAGTAAACCGTATCCTCAGTTGACCTCCAGACATTACACGGGATGTCAAACAGCTGACTCACTCGCTTTTTCCTTCTTTCTCATATTCCAATAGACACAGATTTATTTTTTATGAACGGCAGTGACTGTGGCCTAACTCAAACAGCCTGGCTGACATCACAAAAACATTATCACACCTAGAGCGTAATAAATTACATCCTTCATTGCCCATTCGATTTCAATATAACTAGAAAAAATTACCGCCCGCGGGAAAGGGGTAACTTTCAATTTCTCCAGTAATTAATTAACGTACCTAACACATGTTTAGACGTACTATTTGTTACGCTTTCTCTATAGGCATTGCATCACTAACCCTTTGCCACCTGTTGATAAAAAAATGACAACAGTTGTTTCCCGCCACGATTTGTTTTATTTCTTTTTAATTGTCGATCTGAGACATTGGTTTTTCGGATGCGTTTTAGGGTTAAATGATTTTAATGGCCGACGCATCGGAAGTGACATGTGTCGATGTGTTCGTCATTATATTTAATTTTATTGCTCGCTTCCAGTTTTTTCGGTCAGTGGAATCGAGTTGTGGACAGACAGACGGACAAATTGTATTCGCATTCTAATTCATCTTCTTATGATCTTACATGTATAATTTTATTATGTTATGCATAATATTATGCAATAATATAATAAATAATATATAATATTATGCATAAAATGCATGAATAACATTATGTATGAATAAATAATATTATGCATAAATAAATATAAAATAGAATGACACCTTTTCAAGATGTGTTAATTTTCTGGACTATTTTTATTAGTAAATTGTTATCGACTATAACTCAGAGCATTTAATTTGTGCTTTATGAACCTGTCGTCAGTCTCATCATGGTCAGGATAAACAACAATAGTTTCCTACAATTGTAATTAGGTAGTATACGACTACTATTTTTTTTTCTTAATATCAATGAAGACCAATAGGGTAAAATTATTTTAAAATGTTTTAAGAGATCCCCCTTTAAGTTTAAGGTTTCTTTTCCCATAGCAGCTTACAAGCTAATAATAATACATCCCTATTAATCATAATTTAAAACCAAAACAATTAAAACCTCAATTGAAAAACTTTTGACGCAGAAAAACGCGAGAACTCATACGGACGTACAGTCTATTATGGTTAATGTTTTTTTTTATAACGACACCTGTAGGCGAGGGAGGAGTGCCTGACTGCCTGAGGATGAGAGCCAAAAAACTAGAAAAAAAACTTAATAAAACGAACGTGAGAATGAATGTTTGATATTAAAGAATGGCGGTTTAATTTGATAAGATAGGGACATGTGAAGTTATTTCTGGAATAACGAATTTAGTCGTGCAAAAATTAATTTGGGAGTTTTGCCTTACACTCAATTGTCAATAGTGGACTTAAACATAAAGGAACCAAATCTAGTGCAGGGTGATGAAATGTTGACCGATTTTATAGGTGAATTAAATTTCTCAATAATAAATTTCAAAGATTTCATTTACAAGAGAACATTTTTACAGTAGTGGGGTCAAGGGTTTACATGTTACTACTATTCTGAAAAATCTTTTAGCATAACTTCTTTTTTCATTACCTGGTAGCAACAGAGATCGATAAAATATAAAGTTATTAACAGCCATAAAATACCCAACAGATTATTAACTATTTACACATCATTTAAATCGAATACGTCCATCATTAAAATAAAACGCAACATAAAGCCACCTTTACATTTTTAAATCAGATAATACGCCATCAAACCTATTTATTATTCATTTCTAAGCCAGAAGTTTTTATAAGACAACTGTCCACTCGCCCCCATTTCATTTTTTACGGCGCACTTTTTCTCTATGGTCATGTTTGACGTTCTCACGGAAGAGGCTGAATGGACTGGTGTTCCTCGGACTTAAAAAAACACGGAAGGGTTGCTAGTATTCAAAATTATTAGTTTGTTTTTCGTGTACGTAAGGTGCTGTTGGTGGGAATAAGTGACCCTCGGAATTAACATCCGGGAAGATGTTTTGAGGTTTAATGAGAGGATATGGACAGATAAAAAGTTCATTATTGGGTGGACCGTGAGCGTTTGGTTACGAAATGTTTCAAAGGGGATGATGTGAAAAGGGTTGTATTGTCGAACGGATCTCATGGTCAAGATTCTACAGATCGGGTGCTTATCTAAGTATCAAATAGACATCTATACGAAGTGTATGCTTTCTTGCTACATTAACGGCTTCCTTGCTAATGGACTCTATGCATCTTTCTTGAGGTCATCTGTGTCATTCGATCGTGATATTGGTATTCTTTAATAACTGTGGAAAAGGAACATTCTTCTAAAGCTTTTGTAAATAGTCTAGCGTGATAAATATTTCCATGTATTTACTCAGAAATAATTTTAGGAGTAACAACTAAGTACCTTGTTCCTCGAAATTAGATAAATTTCCTTCAACTTCATTTAACTGCCATCCATCGAGCATTTCAGAAACATAATATCTTGAATTGAAAAAATTCAACTTTAAACGAATTCTATTACTGAATGGCATTTTACGAATCAAAAGTCAAAGATATTTTGTTTAATATGTTGTAATAAAATGTTCCACTGGAAATTACAATCAACAGGCAATGCACTTCATTTAACACTAAAACGTATAAATTAGTAGACCGTGTCAATAGTACCCAGTGTAAACACGCTCGCCGTTGAAGGGTTAACCCGCGCCTGTCACTCACTGACAGATGGCTAGCCGCGAGACGGATAGGGTTGCCAGACATTTTAATTTTTTGTTACATATTCGAGGCGATGCGGAAGTGAATTTTTGGGTTATTATTTTTATTTTGACCTAATAAATGTTTTTTTGAGTTGTGGTCTTGTGGTTTCGAATGTCGATGAAATATATATATAATATATAATGCTTTTTGGATTTGAGATTGATAAAAATAAATAACAAAGTTAGACGTGGGACAAAAGCCGATTGTGATAATGTGTTTTGAAATGCTTATTGTGAAACTGAATTCAAGTCCGCAAATATTATCCACAAAATATTTTAAGAGACTAATGCTCATTTTTTCCAATACTAAACGAACCTGATCGCAAAGGTTTCATTACATATTTTAGGTTTTCATTTTAGTAGCGCCAAGAATTAGCTAAAACGGACCAAAGACAATAGATACTAGACAGCCCTAATTCCTTGCATAAATTCAACCCTACCACAGTCAGTGGTCAAAAAGAACGTTAATTTTTCAAAACGCACTTTATATTTATAAAAAACCGTAGAAAAAGTCCTGACCGTAGAGGTGCTAAATACGAAAACCCTCAGGCCCTAGGGTATCAAATTAGACGCTTTGGGTAACAAAGAAACATGTGTAAAAGTCCTAAGTGGCGCTTGGGGGTAAAAACTTTTTTGTGGCTGTCCAATTTATTGCCTTTTGAAGTTAGAACAAAGGAAGCAGTGGTTAATTGATTCTTGATAGGTGCAAGATGGGATAGATAAATGCGATAGAAAAATTATTTAAGACAGTGTGTAAGTATAACGTTGAATTCGATTAGTTAGATATCCGAAAATCAAATAATTAATTATTGTTCTTGATCCTGTGGTTGGTGACACCAGCCCCCGTAGCATGACCACCGTAGACAAGGATTTATTTGACGGAAGAATCGACAAAATTACAGATAGTGCAAAGAAAACTGTCATTGTGTCGACACAATCTGTCATTTTGTCGTTTCTTCCGTCAAAGAAATCCTTGTCTACGGTGGTCATGCTACGGGGGCAAAGGGTAGATATCTTCTTCAAAGTATGGACGCACTTAAGTTCCAAGAAAACCTGATTAGTTATTCCACACTTCAGAATGTGCAAACATTCTTAAAACTATTTTCCTTGTATTCAGGAATTTTGGTGTGTGTGTGTGTGTGTGTGTGTGTGTTTCATTAACCCGGAGATTCTAATTCGTACTTTAGTGTTATAATAACAATGTCTTCTTTAATTATGTGCGTTACTGGTGTAGTACCATAATTATATAAAGGTTGCTTGTATAAAAATACCAACGCTAAATATGTCTCTTACTTGTCTTTCTTTAGGAATTACAGTTACGGACACCACAATACAATAAACTTGTATAAAAGCGCATTTGAAACACATCAGTCTTGTTTCATTTTGAAAGACAGAATCATTATATGCCAAGCCTTTTCCCAACTACGCGTATGTTGGGTTCGGCTTCCAGTCTTACCGGATGCAGCTGAATACCTGTATTTTAAATGGAGCGACTGCCTATCTGACCTCCACAACCCAGTTAGTTACCTACCGATTAACACGAAACCCCTTGGTAAGACTGGTCGTCAGACTTTCGGGCCAAATACTAGATACCTACGTTATAGGTAGACTACCTATAACGACTGTACTGTAAGAGATATAAATGACAGCAGGAACCAACGGGTTGACGCTTTCCGAGGCATGGCGGAAACTTGGAATGTATTGGGTGGTCACTCGTGCACGAACCAACCTAGGCAAGAGACACATCGTGTTAGTTAATAGAAAGGTCTACTAATCTATACGAATAGATTTATTAGTAGCTCTGACTGACGACAACTTGTATCATAGTTGCGTAATAATTAATAAAAGCTACTACAAAACTAAAATTTCTTCCTATTGATCCCTTTAACTGAAGAATGTTCCATAAAAAAGTGTACGTGTGTATATAGTTCAGTGGCGCACTGGGTCATTTTACAATTTACTTAGGGGTCGACTCAAACCTGTTTTTTTGTTATGCGTTAGTCAGGATGAGAGCTCGGTTTAGTCGTAGGGTTGTCTAGTCAAAAAGTAATGCAATTTAATCATTATTAGTTGAGTTTTGGTCAGTAAATGGTAAAAAAACCAATTTTGTCATGAAAATTTGTTAATTGCTACGGCGTAGCGCGGCGTAGTCAGCGTACTACGCGAGCTACGCCAAGCTAGCCGTAGTACTTTTTCACTTTTATAAATTTAATTTAAAATCGTAATTTGTTTGCATAGTAAAACTTGTGTTTTTTTTTGTATTCCTTATGCTCTGTTAGGGTTCCGTAACCAATGGTACCCTATTACTAAGTCTCCGCTGTTCGTCCGTCCATCCAGTGTCAGCGGGCTGTATCTCATGGTTACGGATCATGAGATACAGCCCACTAAATTTCACAGAATGTGTATGTCTGTTGCCGCTATAAAAAAAAATAAAGAAAAAAAAATTAAAGGGGGCTCCCCTAATACGATGGGTACGGAACTCTTCATGCGCGAGTCCGACTCGCACATGGCCGTTTTTTTTTTAGTAGGCGTCATATTTAGCAAATTATACGTAATTATTTCTTTAATCTTCTAGATTTTGGTGAAATCTAGATTCATTTCAAGTATACGTCAAGGTTTTATTAAACAGTACTAAAAACACACTTTAAAGTATTTTTCTTCCAACTTACTGATATTACCCATATCCACGGAACTTCTTATTCTCGTGAATACCCTACACTCAGACAAAAAACGGGGTCGAATCAGCATAAAAACTTTTGGGTTAGCGATTTATTGTCAATCTCGGGCGGTCACTGCGATAGAGTGAAATATTTCCTCGATAGACCACTGATAAACTTGTTAACATACGAGAAATTAGATTTATTGGTTTCTTTAAGATAAGACTAGATTATAAAAAAGTTACTTTGTCACCTGGATAGAGAAACGAGATAATTTTCGCTGACTCTCTTGTAGACAAAAAAATGTTTGAATGAAACTGAACAAGTTTACGTAAAACTTAACTTACTCAAGAAGCCGTCAACCAAGCATTCTGTATTTCTGGGAATGACCTTTTTGGGGTGCAAAATCTCGTTTTCCGGTAGGACTCAATCTAACGCACTCAAAACATCGCGCTGATGGATGCATTGAATAGTACGGATTTAAAGTTATAACATTTTAAACTTGTATAAAAAGAAACTCGTGCAAAACTTTGACCCCCAATATCTTCGTATCTAGAAGGTATGGTCCAGAACCAAAAAATGATCGCAATGGCAGCATAAGTTCCTTTCTGGTATTTCTAAGTGTTATTGTTTTTGCTAAGGTCAAAACACAATTTTCTATATAAGTGTTTTCTTTTTACTCGTCTGACTATTTGATTTAAACAAAAAAGCACAGTGGACTATGTCAATAAAATAGTTAATAATTATAGACAAACAGTATTGTGAAACATTTTATGCTATAAATTCAACTCAGACTCAAATGACGCTGTTTTGTAGCTGTTTAAAAATACCAAATGCGAAGTAACACATTTCATCTGAAAAACACGAAAATACTCAATAATTTAATTAATTACTAATAATTACTCCAAAATTAAGTCTCAGCGGCTAATTTAAACTGCACACCAAGAAAAACACATGCCGGTCAAACTAATTTCTTTATTATATTTGATTAACCCTTCAAATGCGGCCGGTGGGTCGTAATTACCCAACAGATGCAACACTGATTAATTACTAGAAAAAGCGTTTGGGTCAGTGCCACCTGCCCGAAAATTCTCACTTTCGATCGGTGGAAAAGATTTAAAAACTGATGAGTTGGATGAGACATACTCTAATGTCGATGGTTCTGTATGTTTTTGTGAAACATAAAAGAAACCGTCAAACCGATATTTGTGTGTGACTGAAGGCTAACTTAATAGTTATAAAATTCTAGAAAGCATTTCTACCATCTTTGCAAAGTAAATCAAGCTTTAACCATTACACAATGTAAATTAGACAAACAATTTTGGCAACATGATAGTATTTTTCGATATCTGATTGTGTAGACTACTAATTAACTATACATGTTTAATCGTAAGTATACTTACTTCCAATTAATCGCCTAACTCTATTTGCTGATTTTCGTTGTATTGTCTATAGTCTACAGAATTGAACAATGTTTAATCAGCTGACGTCGAATTTAACTTTTACTGGCTTCGCAGCCCTCTGTGGAAACTCCAACAAAGATTCGTTTTTATCTTTTTTGTGTGGAACCCCAAATCGTATGAAGAAAGTTTTTTCGGTCTAATCTCGTATGTAAATCGACCAGTCATTGTCTTTTGTCGGTTTTTTCTTAACCCTACGTCAGCGGAAGTCATGTGGGATTAGAATTTTTATAATCGAGATTTTTTTCATAGACTGTCATTAGGTTTGTTTGGTAAAACAAATAAAAACTGTGATTGTTATTACTTTAATTGACAAAAGATAGAAAATGCGACTTAATGAGGTTGATGTGTAGATGCATAGTTATGCATTGATTTACATGGAAATTATTTTTCATTATGCAGATAGCATTACATCACACAATTAATTCACCAAAGGCTTAGACAAAAATATACCTAATAGTACACCCACATTTTGCCAGTTAAGTTTAAGTCACAACAAGGGTGATGCTATTTTCATCAACCGGGCACAAATCCCGACTCCTGCTCAGCTGCTACTGAGAAATTCCTAATGAAAAATCCAATTATACTTTACCTGACCTGGGAATCAAACCCAGGACCTCATACTAGACCAACGAGACCACTAGAACACTAGATCAACGAGGCCGTCAGAACAATTATGAAAATATTATTCGGTAATCCCTTTTACATCGGTTTTGGAATTGATTCCACAAGTTAAAATATTGTGTCAGCCACATAGGTACCGAGAACTCATCACAGCTGATCTTTGGTTACATGGCAGCAAAAACGTAACATTACACCAACATACTTCTTCGAATACCTATTTGTAAAGACTAAAACTCCTACAGATTGAGACACTACACTCTGCCTCACCTATGCACGATTAAATGTAATTGGTTTACCTCAATTAATCAGATTAAGAGAAACGTTTAAAACCTGTCATTTAGTTTTTATTTCCATTTTTGAGTAAACCGTAAGATTGGCAATTATATAATTAAAAATATAATATTAATCTGCTATGTTTTAAGCTCGTACCGTGTTGATTCATACGTTAGTCATTATGTTAATAAAAAAAAAAAAAAAACATACCGGAGCATTAAACTTTTAACAAGATGCACAGACAGACGCAAGCACAAAATTCGCACGGAAGTTTACCACCAGAAAAAAACGAAAATTAAAAAAAAAACCTACCTCATGAACCCAACCTGTACAATACCGCATAAATATTCATAAATCAGCACAATATTACGCATATCAATCACCATGCAAGTGCTAAAAAGGATCTAATAGCATGCGTAAGCACACCCCGCCATTTTGTCTTCGGCTGTCATTAGCGCCTTTTCATAGCGAATCTCTTTTTGTGTGGCTTATTCAAATTCTTGACAATAGGCTGTTTTTGTTTATCCGTTAATCTTACGCATGATAATGTGAAGACGTTTTGTAAGATGTGTGAGCTTTGTGAATGGTTTTTATCATGTATTGATGATTTGTTTGAGCTCATAGCAATCATTATAACCTCTAATGACCGCAAAGTAATGAACCAGGTCATAAAGAGCTTCATGATCATCCACACCCTGGATTTACCCACCCATTTTTTGTGGGTATAGGAGGCCTCTCTTTTCTTGTGCCAATCTCCGCGGTCCTGTGCCTGCCTCATCCAGGCTTTTCCCCGGTTTTTATGCTATGCTTATGTTTATGCTTAGTCCACCTGTCACCACTGTGGCTAGCTAGGTGTCCTGCCCAACTTCATTTGAGTTCCGTAACGCTAAAGAGCTTACTTTGAAACAAATCATCAATATTTTCCAATAGGTAGGGTAGGTAAAAGTATTTTCCTTTGTTTATTCTAATAACAATAATGTTTTATTGTTTAAATCAAGCTTTTAGTTTTGAGCCAGTAAATAATAAAATAACTGTCGTGATTTTTTTACTAACAATCTATCTAAACCGTAAAAACAAAATTAAAAAAAAACGCGCAAAATAAGCAAACACAATCATACCGTCCAAATAAAGATGCGTTCAAATTATGCGCGAGCACACAATATATAAAGGATTAAGTTTTTTTCGATTCCTTTCGATTTAACCCTCACAAGCTAATTACCGTATTGAGGAATTAGTTGTTATTTTCGCACGGTGCGAGATGCACGTGTATGTTGCGGTAACCGAGTAGGTAATTAGATAGGAAGTTGTTTGTTATGCTAATAATTTGTGTTTTTCTTGAGGGAATTAGTTTATTACCAGTTATTATGTCATTTGATATTAATTTGGATTTTTGTGGGATCTTAATCTTGTCTCTTCATAAAAAACGCGCAAACTTAATTGGAAATTTCATATTGAGCATGTTTGCAAAAAGCTGGGACAATTTTCATATGCACTATATAGATTAGGGAAAATAGCGAATCAGAGTACTTTGCTAACAGCTTACCATGGTTACGTCGGCTCTATTCTCAGATACGGTGTAATATTTTGGGGCAACAGTACGGAAAAAGAGCGCGCTTTCATTGCTCAAAAACGCTGCATCAGGGCTATATTTAATTTATGCGGAACTGACTCCTGTAAGCCATTTTTTAAAAACAATAAATTATTAACACTGCCATGTATCTATATACTGGAGGCTGCAGTATTTGTTAAAAACAATATCCACATGTTTAGCTATTACACGCGTATACGGCGTAAGGACAAATTACGTACAGTAGCCAGTAAAACTCATCTAATGAGAGCATCTTTTGTTCAGCTTCTCGCATCTTTAATAATATACCGGGGCCTATTAGAACAATTATGCAAAAGGAAAATTTTAAAAGGACTCTCCATGATCTGTTAGTAGACAAAAGTTACTACTCTGTAAAAAAAATTCTGTCCGACAAGTCTTTGCTTAAACATAGTCTCACCCAGTCATGATGTGTTCGATGACCTATAGACTTTAATTAATTTTGTTCTCTTCAGTATAATCTATTTTTTGAATTTTATGTATGATTTTTACAATTTGACATTTTAATTTGTTATAAATAATTTAATTATTTTTTTTGAATTTTATGTGTATAATTTGACATGTTCCTATCTTAATTTGTTATGTTTGACTTTAACTTTTTATCTTTTGAGTGTTAAATGTAATTTTATTTTCTATATAATTTGAATTTGACATTTCTCTAAATTTGTGCCCTTTTGGTTTTTTTGTTTTTTATTTATTGTGCTAGAGGGAAAATAATAATAATTAGTAATAATGTTAATTCTATCGAACAGTAAATTTCTGTGTGATTATTGTATGCCCTACGGGCGGGACATAGCTGATCAAAATTTTCAACTATTTAAGAACTGTACCTACCTATAATCCACAATAAAATATTATGAATTTGAATTTGAAAAAAAGGGCTCAGTAATCAGATTTTTTTTTTATTTTAGTTACATAAATTTCTCGTTTTATTTATTGTTTTCTAGTTTTTCGACCGAATCTCTAATCTTCAAAAGAATAATACTTCTTAGACAATAGTTTCATCCAGTTCTCCTGGTATTATGGAAACAAAACATTGCGTAATTTCATAATTACTACTATCATCATACATATAAATTAAGAAATAATTAATGTCACAATAAACATGGCTAGAACCTAAAACATAAAACCAACCCCTATAATATAACTAGTAGTACTACTACTATGGAGTACCAGCTTTCCTCACTCGTGCCCATTCCGACCCACCTTTTCATTTACTCGACTCTATTTGCATGCCCTTAATGATCAACGATTTGATAAAAAGGACCGGCCTGCTACCATTTCAGTATGCAAATTTACAGGATTTGCTTTGGCGTTTTTTGTTAAATTTCTTCATACCAGAATGTTTCAATTAAGCGAGAGCAGAACTATCAATTACTATAAATTAATTTAAAATAACTTTGTCCATAAAGTTGTTATCTAGATCTTTCATCCTAAATGATATGTTTGAAATGTCATATTGGCATCTGCGACAGTGCTGCCACCATGGTGATAAATTTTCCAGTAAAATATTTGATAGTATTCCAAATGAATAAATTCATACCAATACCAGAACAGCGTAAGTAATGGCAGATACGAAATAGTCACTAAAAATAAATATCAAAGACAAAAAAAAAAATCAAATCAGCAAAAACTACAAGTAATATAAAAAAATACTTTCCATTTCTTCTCACGAATGAGTACCGCACGCTAATTAAATAAAGGTGCACTAACAAACTGGAGACAAGAAAAAAGTTTTTACTAATCAGCAAAAAACGTCAAGACATCGTGAGAGATGCATAAAATTAACTTGTAATACTTACATACATGTATGCAAATGTCTACGTGACCACTTTTTAAAGAGAAAAAAAAAACAAAAGTACGCACTGTGGTCGCAGCTACCCCTTCGCTGAATCAAATTGAAATTTGCATACGACTATGGCGATTTTTTTTACTCAAAAAGATTATGTTAATGTGTTTTTTGGACATCGGATGAGTGAGAAATACTTTTTTTACCGCTAAAAAAGTGTGTCGAAAGAGATAGGGTTGAGTTTTGAAGAAATGAGTTCTCATACTTTTCATGTGAACTTTTTTTTTGTTTTGTGTAGAAACATAAAAGTTTGAATATGTAATATTGTTTTTTGTTTTGAATAAATCGATTTATTAAATGTCCTGCAATTATATTTGCTGTTAATCGAACAGCTAAAGTTCCTGGACGAATAATATTTCTAATAGTTTCAATTAAAACCATAAAATGTATTAAAATAGTTCCTTGGGGAATTATGTGAATAAATATAGCCTTTTTTACAGTATTTCTTTTGGTATTGGCACTAACATAGTTTGTTGTAAGAGGGTATTATGAGTTTAATTAATTTAGTAATTTTAATTACTAACATTAATTATGCAATAGGATGACTGTTTTGTAAGTATTAAAATACGTCAGTGTTTTGCCAATCGTCGTTTGTCACTAAATTCGAAAGATCTTTAAAGACCTCGAAACGTAAACGCAAATACTTAACTGGGTTTTACATTAAAATACAGTAAGGTAAAATCTAGTTAGGCTTTTGTATTTCGTGAAATAATAATAAGGAGCTTATTAAGGGTTAAAGATAACACTTAATTTATCAATATATCTAACTCACAAGCACTGTACTACATAATAGTTTCTTACATAAACGAATATACAAACGTATTTAACGACAACCCGAAAATTTTTTTCAACCATTTTTTTGGTAGCACATAATTTTTTTTTACCTGCGACCCGGGGTGGAGTCTAACCACCCCACATATTTTTTTTAATACACAAAACCCAATAGTGCACTAGTAGGGGTGTCAACATTTTTTTCGTAGCAACCCTGATCGATATTTTTCCCGCGCACACATTGCATTGGTTAACCCGTCTGCTAACAAAGGAGTCTTTATGTAAAACTTATTCATTTATTTTTATTCCACTAACGGTCTTTCGTTTCTATACTTTTCGGTAATGGCAGGGGTTGTATTAAAAGGGGTTATTTTTTATATGCGCGTCTCCTCACGCGATTTCTGACTGTTCAAATTGTTTGGAACACGCAAATGATCAGGCTTTATTTTCTAGAACATTTTGGATTTGTTTTTTGGGTTTTACATCGGTTTTGAAAGGAAGTAGGTACCAACTTTGACGGCAGTTTCTTTGATAAGCTTACTGCCAGGCTATCTTATACTTTTAAAACCATTAATCAACCGTTTATTTCGTTTTATTAAGTATCTCGGTTTTTACAATAAATAGGCAACGCAACTCATGTTCCTTTGGTCAAAATTGTTGTTTTGCAACAGCTAAACTAAATATAATTGTTTTTCACGATATCAAGAAGCAGTTGCGTAACTTATTCGTTGTACTACAAAGTTTTTAACGCTCAGAATATTTGCACGAGTCAAACTTGACGCCATATTCAAACAGTGAACTATTCAAACAAAAGACCTCCAATGTTGTCTATGACTAACAGTCTATATTGTCTATTCCAGTGGTGGTGACGTCAGCTCCGGCTAACGAAGCAGAGCTGCAACTGTACAGGGTGATGCAGCGAGCCAGCTTGTTGGCTTACTACGACACGCTGCTGGAGATGGGTTGGTATTCATTCTTGTGATGAAATGATTGGTAGCTTTTGTAAACGTAGTTTTTTTATTCACGTCATTAAAAGTCTCGAATACGGTGACACGGCAAAAGCAGACGATACAAGCGGTGCTACAGTTTGGCAGTCAATCCACTTTTATTTCCGAATCATTTTGAATAAGCTCAAAAGATACAATAAGATCAAAACCATTTCCCATTTATTCGCGAGAATCAAAATGTCATAAGATTGGGTAATAAATATAGCGCAAATTGACCAAGTCTTTATGAATGGGCTACATAATGACACAATTACCCAGATAGATAAATTTTTGCAGATGAGGAAGGTAAAATTAAATTTGTATGGCTCTTAATCTCAAAAGACTATTGTCGACAATTTTGCTTATAGATTTTATTAAGTAGAGTACATAGTACAATTTCCAAAAATGTAAAATGAGTGGTTAAATGTTCAGAAAAAATATTGCTGAATACTTTTATGGAGCTTTTAATTGAAATGTTAAATAATAATGTAATCATAAATAATCCAACATCAGATAATCTACAGAAATTATAAAATGAAACAAACAAAAAAAAAACTATCAAAAGATATTAACATATCTCTCCATACCAAACTCAAGATCATAGGAACACAAGAAAAAACACTTTCTCATATCGAAATAAAGAAAAAGACGTAAAAAAATCTCGACAGAATCTCCATATTGCTAAAAAACGCGCGCTCAGCGTCGACATGCAAATTACTTTTTTAATCTTTTACTTTTTTAATACCGCCGATTACTCGAGCTAAGGAAGGGTTCGGCCAGTCAGCCTTATCCTTTTGTTTTTTTTTTCTCGGCGCCCCTTTGCAAAATGGTCACGTAGGTATTTGCATATTTGCCTAAATTAAAACTGGTGTGTGAGCTCTTATTTTTTTACGGTATCTCACGTTTTTGTTACGAACAATCATAGCGAAATGAACTGGTACCACAGCTCCGCAAGAAAGTCTTGCATATTAATGTTTATGGGACTAATCTATCTGTTTGCAACAATGGTCCAGTTTTTTCTGTCATGTGAATGTAAAGAACTGATTATCGGAGTCCGTTTTTTTGGATTCTGAGAAATAATTATTCTTCTCGTGCTTTCTTGGATCGAGTTTTTTAAATAATGACTTGCTGAGTTCCTTCTGTTTGCTTATGTATGTATACGCAAACCTACATTCATAAGTTATTTGTAAGTATTATATTTATTTACGGAAACTTACATTGTTTCTTAGCTTCTATTTTACAATTCCAGGTGGAGACGATGTACAACAGCTATGCGATGCTGGAGAGGAAGAATTCCTTGAAATAATGGCCCTAGTGGGCATGGCTTCCAAGCCTCTCCACGTCAGACGTCTGCAGAAAGCCCTCCAAGAGTGGGTCAACAACCCCGCCCTCTTCCAAATACCGATCGTTCCTAACCTATGCCCCTCCGAGAATCCTTTCATCCAATGTAACCAAAGACTCCTCAATATGCCCCCGTCTATCCCAAACGTCTTACCAAGGACGGTCGCCTCTCCAGAAAGTTCTAGACCAATGTATAGTCCGTCTCCCGGTGCCCCTGACAACAGTTGTGGCTCAACTGCCTCCGCCCCCAACGCCAGTCCTGTTCACCAAGCGAATACGTTCACTAAAATAGTCTTACCGCCATCCCCCGCTCCCGCAGCCCCTGTAACTTCCACCGCTTCTAGATCCTTCTCTCCACAAAGTGCCTGTCCTCCTGCATCAGCTGGTTCAAGTCCGAGTTCCGTCACATCACCAGTTCAGTTGACACCTGTTCTCTTAGATGTTCATGTTCAAAAGTTGGCGGCGGCGGCTGAGAAGTTGAGCAAGCATTTGCCCCAGCTGGAGCCGAAGCCACAGAACACTAAGAAGAAGATGTGCAAGGACCTGGAGCTGGTGATGATGATGCCGGAGTCGGATCCGAGGCGGATGGAGGAGATCAGGAAGTACGCGGCGATATATGGGAGGTTTGATTGTAAGAGGAAGCCTGAGAAGCCGTTGACACTGCATGAGGTTAGTATCTTCATTGATCGGTTATTATATTATTTATTTGTCAAAGTTATCATCGACCCGATCAAAAGCCACAGTAGCGCCATCGTTTAGTTAATTCAAGCGTAGTTTAGCGTAGTTTTCCAAGCGTAATTAAATTCTGTTTATAGGCTAAAAATCGAGAAAAGTTTTAATATGATTTTAATAAAAGCCTAACTAATCTAAGTCGTTATTATCTCGTATCTTATAAAATAATGGAGAAAAAAAAAGTCGCCGTAGTCTGAACTTGTGTTCGATTAATGGCAATAAAATCACTCCCTATGACACGCGACGACGTGATGTTATATGTATACAATTAAATATGAATAATTAGCAACAGTCTTTTTCCAGTTAATAAATTACTCTAGTATAAACATTTGCCTGTTACAGTCTATTTGAAATAAATCCTTTAATTATTTTTTAATAATAACCCCTTCTCTCTTCAAACCCCAGGTGATGGTAAACGAAGCAGCAGCCCAAATCTGCCGCTGTGTACCAGCACTCCTGACGCGGAGGGACGAGCTGTTCCCTCTAGCGAGGCAGCTGGTCAGGAGGGCCGGCCTGCACTACTCTAAACACGGGTGAGTCTAGTCTTTTGGTCCGGGAATTATAATAGACTGAATGAAGATAGTATATGACGGAGGTGTGAGTAAAAGGAGGCGTACTGTCACGGGCACTTATTACTATTGCAATTTTGCGATAAGATTTATTTCATAATAGCAAAGTTCTTAACAATATACAATAACAACCAAAACAGTAGGAGAAAATTACTTTCAAAAGTTGCTAAGTGTTTAGTGTGGTCGATTATTAGGTGTTATTTACACCATAGCTAGAATAAGGTAACGACTTTTTTTACGTTAGTATCTACTAGGTAAAATTATTGCTTATATCTGTGTTTTGTTTTGCATCGCTTAGATTAGCAGTTTATAAGTCATTTGATTTTAATGGTTCAATAAAAGGATGCTCTTTATTGAGTCTTGAATTGTTTCGATGGGTGAGTAACCAAATGTAAAGTTGCTGTGTTGGATAAATATTTCAAAATGCAACTGCAGTAGCCAATTATTTACATTATGTACGTCTATCTGTGGTTTTCCTTAGAATAATATTTATTTAATGATCAGATTCTGCAAAATCCGCAATGGGAACGTGCACAAAATTTTAATTGTTACTATTTTGTGTATCTGATCTGTGACTAATGAATTACAAAAAGATTGAAATAATGATGACCTATATAGGAAAATATAGAAATATAGAAAATCAAATAATAAGAACACATACATACTCAAGAACACAGAGAAGACACATGAGATAATTGTATAAATACAGTCTGTTCCATCTGCGTCGATTAGTATTCTAAATATGAAAATACTAACGCGTTAAGAGAACGATTAAAACCATATCGTTCGTTTGTGACAAGGATATAAAATTGAGACTTTTCGATGTTGCTTGTAGTTGAATATAAAACTAACGAAAGTAAGTATTTTAAATAATGAAATACGTAAATTAAACCTTCCACCTTTTGATAAAAAAATACTGGCACTAAAAAAACGCTGTCCTGTAATACATATTTTAGAGTATTATTGTCGCGAACAAGCGAACATATGTTCCTTCTTCGTAAAATAATCAAGTCGGAACTCAATTACGTAATTTTCCTCTTCTTAATAGTGTAGATTCACATTAAACGTACCTCCAGGATTGCCTTAAGTAATAGATAAAGTGGCATTCCAAGATTTCGTTATTACAATAACTGAAAGTCTAATAGTTCCATTTTGACACTTCTGTGGTTGCCAAAGTTAGAAGCATGGCTACCGATCCTGTGAGATATCAGAGCCAGCAAAATTTGAAATTTTCTAGTCAGTAAAGAGAAAAGAAACCCGTATTAATTTCAATTTTGTTTAACTGTATCATTCTGTCCATGTTACCTACGAGTGCTTGTACTTACAAAACCAAAGAGATTTAAGATGCCGTGCTAAGGCTTTCAGACGGATTTTTGTAGAAACCTGTGATCCCATAATATTTCTCAGTAAAGAAAATGACTTTATTGCTTTTATCGACACTGACCGTTGTGTTGTCGTAGTTGGTCATTACAATTAGATTACGATGTTGTTTGTTTTGTCCTGTCTACTATTATGTTGGACGGTACTAAGCTGCCCTTAGCCCAATTTATTTGGAGTTGATGCAGCATGTCTTCTTCCATGCTTCTCTATTAGTCTTCAACTCATGAGTCACCCCCATTCTAGCCACAGCATCTAACCACATTTCTTCTTTTCCTTTCCAGGCTCTTACCGACAGCGTCAACAGGCGACGAGCGCGACCGCGACGAGGACGAGACGCCTGCGAAGCGACCGCGACAGGTGGCGCCCCCTACTGTAGACCTCACCGACTAACACTAGGGGCTATAGCCACAGTCACTAACATAGGGGATAAAGCCACTGACTGGCACTAACACGAGAGGATATAAGTAGATGGGACGGTTGGGAGACGTGGGTTGTGGATTTTTTTAGACAAGACACGAGGGAATCCGTATACTGGTTTAGGTTTTTGACACTTGCCCTTCGGTAGCTAAAGTATAAACTGTATACCAGGCAGGATAAACTGCTAAACGACCTTATTTCAGTTCAAATTATTGGAGGCATCGTTGAATAACTCTCGTTAGAGAACTACTATTAAACTAACTTTAATACTATCTTGTGATTTGGTTTAGGGAAATTCCTTTTTTGTTGTAAGTAATAATAGCGTTATTAGTAATGATGTGTCCATTTCAAATGAAAAGATTCCATAATCCACGGTCTAGAATCGCAAAAACAATAACATTCTAAAAGAGAAATTGTTACTGACTGGAATGATCGTTTTAAGTACTAAACTTGTTTCTAATTAGAATACTATAACTCATGTTATCAGTTTCTATAAGAAGTTCAGACCAAAAAATATGGCATACAAGTAAAGGGCCAAAAGCGTCCCTGGGGTACTCCAAAAACTTACGGCAGCTTTTACCATAGTTGCTAATAATCTCTTCTATTTCTCGGTATTATATGAAATTATTTATGTTATTTGATACATTCAAAATGTTATATATACTTGCATTTACTTTTTATTTGCATTCTTATAGTTAAAGGTAAGCATGACTCAATCAAACGCCTGTTCTAACTCTTTTAATGTTGTATGCACTGTAGTATATTTTGTTTTAGAATGGTAATGGAAAAATACTGATCCGGTGAGTAGAAAATTTAATATTTAACATTTTAAGTTTGCACGGTATGTTAAAATTATTTTTGTTGCTTATTACTTTCATTTATAACTACTCTTCCGCGTTGACTGTTTTACAACAATGATGGATTTGAAAAAAGATCTAAGATAGTTTTACAAAAATTAAGATTATTAGAAATAGTACATCATAAATAAAAACACAATATTGTTAACATAAGTAGTAATAAAATATTTTGTTATTTTATGTAGGAAGGCGACGAAGGCAACGGTGTCCGAGCAAGTCCTGACGCGGCCAGAAGCAATTCCAACAGGTATCTTATTTTTTCTAACGAGAACTGTTCATTTTACAAGATAGTCTTTCTTCTCTATAATCAGTATTTTAAATGGTCCAATAAAACCCGTATCTTGTATCGCTTGATCGAATTTTATTACCTTCTTCTATATTATCATCTCAGCCTCACCGAGATTCTATCCTCAACAATAGTGTTATTTTAACTTAGAAGAAGAATAGTGTTATAATTGACAGTTATTTATAATTAAAAGTTAAACTTTATTTTCTTTGTTACCAGCTGGTGGGGCGTGAAAGCTGAGAGTGACGACGCTGACTCCAGGTGTTCATATTCCAGTACTAGTACTCCGCCACCAGTGAGCACCGTTTCTAATCAGTAATCATTCATTCTCCAGGAATTAGAATTAGTGGGCCTAACATTTACCTATTAAAAATCTTCGTCAAGCATTGATTTCCATGTTTTATACATATATTTTTTAATATCTTCTCATTTCTTATAAGTATCCTACTGTTAGCCACTTTGGGGGTCAAGTCTAGGGTACTTATTGAAAATTCTTAGTATTATTTGAAAAACATGCACCTTATGTAGAACTTATCCAATCTTATTTAATCAACTATTATTTATTGTATATTTCACCAACTAGGAATGTCAATACATTTCCCTAATTGCAGGATGCCGACGAATCCCGTCCTCAAGTGGTAGCGGCGCGAGGAGACAGCATCATCGCCGTTGCCAACCCCGCGCTGCACCCCCCGCACCACTCCCCGCACCACCCCCCGCACCCCGCGCACGCGCACCTCCCCCCGCACTCCTCGCACACGCCGCACCCCGCCAGGAACCACTCCAACTGATCATCAGTACCAATGGCTATAGACGACAGGCAAATTACAAAGAAAAATAAGAGTGCACGTGTTGCGTCGTCCTCAAGTAACATGGAGTATGACTAGAAAGAAAATGATGACGAGAAGACAAGCAAATAACTTTAGAGCACATGAGATGATGATGCTGGTTTCTTTAAAAGCATTACAGATGAGGAAGATAGTGGACCGAAAGTGAATGAAGAAATATATACAGTTATTGAACTATGATATCAAATTGAGGGAGTTGTTTGATGGGACTGACGAAAATTATGTCGTTTGGGTCAAAGTCATACTGAAGTCGCTTCATAAGACATTGAATAAGAAGCTATTCGTGGCAAAAAATATACTTTAAATTAAAATTAAAGGCCTTGATAATTGTATTATATCACTAAAATACAAATACTTAATTAAACACAGTCAAGTCATTGCAGAAAAACCTGCAGCCACGAATAAAATAAGCGACAGAATTACATAATTGATAAGTTGATAACAAATCGCAGTTTACTGCTAGTTTCCAAAATTCAAAATTAGACTAAAAATAACAGGTCAAGTATTTCGTTTACCTCTAACATTTTAATGATAAATCTTGATTCATCTACTATACAAGTTTTTTGATAACGGAATATGAACAAAGAACTGCATCGTAATTTTAAAACCTTGAAATGGGACTTGGGAGTTTCAAAGTTCCACTTGAAGGTCTTAAAAGTAATCCTTATGAAGGATGAAGGCATAAAAATCCTTTGTTCGACAAGGAACTAAATAAAACTGACACAGAGTGTACAAAATACATTCCACCAAATATAAAACTAATTTATATAATTTTGTAAATATGTAGGTTAGTAGTTAAGAATAAGTAAAGCCATAATATGCCTTGTAGTCATTATATCTATCAATTGGTCTTAACGAGTGGGTTGCACTAACATATCGTTTTTATGTGTAAAACTGCACTTTGTAAAAATAAGTCATCGCATGGATCTTTTGCCTGGCTACCATCAAGTAAGCATCAATCACATGGAATGAGTACTATGTGTTTATGTTAATACATAATGGTTCTTGCATATAAATTAAATATACTGTGGCTTATTATAATGTCCTTACAAGATTTAATGTGACCCTTAGGTCGTTTATAAATCAAATGAGTTGTCTATTTAGATGATGTTGTGGTTTTCGAAATTGATGAACATCATGCTGTTCCTGTTACGAATAAAGCCAATAAATGTGAGTTTTGAACGTAAACTAAAGTTTACGTTCAAAACTCACATCCATGATTGTCTGCCACTTTTAACCCTCTTACCCTTTAAGTAATAAGGTTGAAAAGTTGTCAACCGTCAGTGAACCTAACACCTTGTTTTGTTGTTGAGATTCATTCTTATTAAATGACCACATAGTAAGTACCTACAAATAGATGGCTTGTCCAACATGTCAAATAATTAATATTCTTTCAAATAAATATTTATGTCTTTATTATGCAGATACTTTAGTTATGGTAAATATATAAATATTTTATTTTCATTAACACGCCATCGATTGCACAACTAAACAATTTGCATCAAACGAATATATTTTATTATAATATATGTTATTTATTAATTGCCTTCATGCATGTGACAGTCATACTATTAATTTTAAAAAATGAACTTCAGTGCAATCCACTTGCGATGTCTTTAAATGTTTTATTTTTGTAACGTTGTTTGCATGACATCCCAGAAGAAAAACCAAATCTTAACAGTAAAGAAATCCAACAGTTATATCTCTGAAGAAAACCCACATTTAAAGACAGTAGTGAAAAAATAAAGGCCACCATGTTTAATAATGTTCTACATATTATACAGGGTGAAAAGGACACCGATGCACAAACGCTTACCAAATATTCGGTACATCATTTTGAACCTTCTCACATACTATTCATGGGTAATTTAAAAAAAATCGGTTGTGTCCTACAAAAGTGCAATACCTACACGGTCAAAATGTATGGAACGGCAGATTTTTATTTGCGATGAATGATGATGATGGGTTCAGAATGATGTATTGAATACGTGGTAAGCGTTTGTGAATCGGTGTTCCTTCCACCCTGTATTGCGGGAGACCTAACTTTTCTTTCAAAAAAACTATTATTTGAGTCCATATAGGGTGACTGGAAATTAGTGACCGATACTTAAACACGTGATTGTACTCATGATAACAAACAACGCGACTTTCATTCGGCTGTTGTGTTATTGTGATAATGAATGAGTAAAAAAAAAATTATTCTTTGGGAAAGTATCGTTGACTAATTACCAGTCACCCTATATACAACGACAATACTCTGTCTACACATAAATCATTCCAATTCATCAAGAAGTCATAAAAACGTGGACACAATACAAATACTATGTACTATATAAATGTGTAAATAATATATAAACGTTAGAGTTGAAGTAACTGACCATTGCGAGCCATAACGTGTTTAAATAGTTATCATGTAAGGAAAATAAATACTATGTTTATACCACACTGTGTTTTATTGAAGATTTGAAGGTTGTGTTGTGTTCTATGTCAAAAACTTGCAGATGATTGTGTTGTAGAAGAAACTGGTTTTAAGAAAAATATATCTGTTTACTTATCTTCAGCATAGTAAGATTAGTTCATGGCTAAGTAACAACTGCGAGAGTCGTATGAACAACCACTTCGTTGCGTTCTTAACATTACGCGTAATCCCCGAAGGTCCTAACCCTTCGGGGATTACAGGCGATTACCTACAGAGGTGTACTTAATAGTACACCCACATTTCGCCAGTTATATTTAAGTCCCACGTAAATAAGAGGGGAGCCTATTGCCATAACATAGGTATCAGATATTATTATTTAGGGGTATTATTGTTATTCATTAAAAGAAAAAGCCAAAGAAACTAAACTTTTGTCCTGAGGGCGTAGACTTAAGTGGCAAATTACCTACTTGGCAAACACTTTCATTCATCGTCATCATCTGCCTAGCCTTTTCCCATCTATGCTGGGGTCGGTTTCCAGTCTAAACTAAAAAGGTAGACCTTTGCCTGACCCTTGAGAATTACAGGCGTGATATTATGTGTGTTTGAATAACAATAAATACAATCATCAACAAACTATCTAAACCTTCGGGGTAATACGGCGATGATTAACAAAAATGCCAGCTCTTCATTATCGCTATATTACACAGACATCTTACCTTGTGAATGTGAAGATTCACGCTTGTGACCGGGCGCTAACGAAGCAAGGGTAAGGTCAGATTTTATAATACTTTCAACAAACATCCGGTGCATTCAAGATCGAATTATACCAATGGAATTCTATTTTATTGCGTAAAATACTCTCAAATGTATCATTTTCATATTTATTTTTGCTTATATCGAATTGTGGTTAACTACGGCATAAAATTGTTTGATCATCATCATCATAATTTCAGCCGAAAGACGTCCACTGCTGGACATAGGCTTCCCCCAAGTATTGCCACATTGACCGGTCCCGTGCGTCTCGCATCCAGCGGATCCCTGCAACCTTTACCAGGTCATCGGTCCACCTAATTGTTTGATATCAATATTAAAATAATAAAAAATATTTGAAAACTGAGGTTTTTAATTTAGTTTCGTTACTGACAGTACCGTACCAACCAACACTGCAATTACACAAGGAAAATCTTTGGGTACTTGGTACAGTCAGAGAGACTTTCAAAATTAAGGTTATTGGGATTGCAACTATGTTGCACCATATGATTAAAGGCTAAGCAGGAAAACCACTTGCTCCTGAGTCCATAGTGAATGCAACTACCATGTGTAAACTATGATCTGGTTAGGTTCATGGCAAGATTTTGTAATACCAGTAGACCACCAATCGATATGCGTCATTTGACCATCATTTATTTGTTTGGTCATCTGTTCTTTGGATTTTCCAAACTATCCGTGATTTGGAATGCTCTTAATTTAACCAGCAAATAAATCGATTTAAGAGACAAACTACATTGACCACGGTTTGGGGAAAAACCAGTAGTTTACTAAAGAGGCTTCTAAAAGGGCCACATTTTTACTGCAATACAGTTGCCGGCAACATTGCCAGCAATTGCAGCCAGATTATGCAGTATACGAAAATATTTTGAATACACCCGGGCCATAATGCTACACGTTTTGGTATGGCCAATGCATTTTTATGTGTTGCGCAGGTTGCAGGACCATCGAATGGGAATCGAATACGGTGACATTGGCCGGCCAGTTCTATTGTTGTTTAGTGGAGTGGCATACATTTTGAAACCTGTGTTCAAGAATAAACATACGACCCATACAAGTTCAAACATATTGCCTGGATATATATTTTTTGGACATAATGTTTATGTGATGGCCGGACTATATTAGACTTTATTGTAGCTACAAATTGCACTAAAAATGTTGCCCGTTTAGAAGCACCTTAAGATTTTTACTTAACGTATAAATATTTTACATTCGAGTCAGATTGTGAGCGGTCATCTGGTCAGGCCCTGACCTCATTGTAAGCCGCTTGAATCACTTATTATATGGCCGCTAACTGATCAATATATACACGCATGCTTTGAATATACAAGCTGGTACAGATTGTTGATAAGGTCGTCATTTCCGAAATGACTTCATTTTTGATCATCATTATCCAAAGTCCAACTTCACCCATTGCTTGACTAGCCGACTTCATTTTTAGTGAGGTCCTATTTGGGGTTCATAGGGCCAATTTTTGTAATTTTTGTGAAAATAAGGTCAGTTCCAAAGCTCCTAACGGGGCACCAACTGCCAGGGCCCACTTGGTAGACTCTAAATCGACTTCGAAGCCAGGTGGGCTTCTACAGGTATAACTTGGTCCGGTGGGGTATACCGATCACGCTGAGTGCACTTGTGGGAGTCTCTTCCCAAACCATGGGCCACCTCCTGACCTGCTCTTTGTGCAACTCTACTGCTCCTGCTGAACCTGTCCGAAGCCACTACCAACGCCGTCGATGTGGCTGAGTTCTGGTCGAATTAAATAACAATGGGAATCATCGACATAAAGAAGATGTTAATTTCAAAAGGTCATAGATTATTGATCATCGTAAATTTCTGCTTACGATGGTGGTGTTTGTTATTTGTAGTCGTTGGTATGCAGATCTAAGAGAGTTAGTAAAGAATCGACATGACGGATGTGCGATCAGGGAGGCGTATGTCCAGCAGCGGATTGCTATTATGATGATGATGATGATGAAATTCAAATCTTTCTCTGTGAAGTGGGGAGGGCGGGTAGGCCGTAACCAATCTCGAGGGCCCATCGCGGGTTGTTGGATGTCATGTGGCTTCGATTGTTGGTTCTAAGATGTATCGGTTTCCTCACGAAGTTTATTTCACCGTTTTAAAGGTTGTGATGATGAAGTAATTTACACAAAGTCTGCCTGAGTAGGTACTTATGTCTCATTAGTCCCGGCCGTCTCGGTAGCCAATGCTCTTATAATTGGTAATCTCACAAAATTCTCAATTGAAATAAATCCTCCAAGCTTGAGTCTGATGAGAAAGTTCAGTCTCCAAATCCCCCTAGCAACGTCCTCCGACCATCGACCGATGATCAATAAAAACAAACTCGTGTAATTATTACCGAAACCAGTTGAGTAACTTTATAATCACAAAGGATGTATAATTTTACTAAAAACGTGTTCTTTTAAAATCCCCGACTGTTAAAAAAACTTGTTTTGATATCAAATGCGTCTGTTTTATTATAAATTCTAGTGAAATATTGACGTGGTATGACAGCAATGCATGCCTGTAGATTGTATGTATAAGTAGGTAGGAGGTACTTGTAAAGGAAAAACTTAACGTAATTTCACAAGGCGTTTGGTGGATACACTTACTCATGTATTACGCACAAAAATTATATTATTGAACACGCAATTTAGGTTAAGGGTCGAGGGAACAATGGCCTTGCGTTAATTTTTGAACTGATAAAGGAATACCCGAGTACTTACTGCCAAACTAGCTAACTTAGTGCCCGCCTCGTTGCTCTAGTTACTAGACGCACGATATCGCAACTGCTGAGCATGAGGTCCTGGGTTCGATTCCCGGGTCGGGAAAATTGTTATTGGGTTTTTCCATGAAGAATTTCTCGGAAGCAGCCACGCAGTCAGGATTCGTGCCTGGTTGAGGGTAATAGGCTCGCGCCCTATAACAAGGGACTTAAACATAACTGGGGAAATGTGGGCGTACTATTAAGTGCACCTCTGCCAAACCCTACAGGCGTTATGTTATGTTAGTGCAAAATCTTTTAAGTTTTTTGGACCTAATAAGTAATTAATGATGCTGGACATAGGTTTCCGCCAAGCATTGCAGGTCTGGTTCTGGATTTGTGTCCTAATGTTATTGGAATTCGACAACCTATAAAGAACCTTAACGAAGCCAAGAGGCACTTGCTCTCCCCGTCATTGCGATAATTTTTTTGTTCTAGTCTAGACTATAGCTGGGAACCTTCTAGTAGATAATGGGGTTCATAGTTCCAAATTTTTCCCAAGTGCTTCGTGAAGGGACCGTTTACACCCTGTATAGTTGATGATAAATTTTAAATATTACTAAAACTATCCATCTAGGAAACAATTCCATGATCTAAGGTAAAAAGAGACGACAGACCACAGGCCCCAGACAAGCGGTTATCCCTTTCAAAGCGTTTTGTATTTCCACATCAAGACATACCTAAGCATTTCGGTAGGCCATATCATATACAAGGCCCCCAGGGCCGAAGAAGCCGTCAACCAAGCATTCTGTACATCGTACTAAGTAACTTTAACCGATGAATGGAACCGATTTGTTTTATGGAGTGAAAAATCACGCTTTACGAAACATTATGCTCATCGATGCATTATATAAGTAGTACAGGTATAAAGTAAAGTTAGAACATTAAAAACTTGTATTTTTTTTTTTATTTGTGAGAAGTTGGTTTCTAGATATGGTCCAGACCAAAAGAAAATATCGCAATGACGGGAAGAATTAAGTTAAGGGTCGTTTTACACCCCCCATCATTTATACGGTCAGTCCCATATTTGTTGGATTTTTCTATCATCGTAATCTCTATGTCTAGGCCGTCAGCTTTCAATATCAATGATTCAAAGTCAAAGTCAAAGTTTTTAATTGTTAAACAAAGGTGTAAAAGATGTAAGTAAATATAAAGAGATAGCTGTGTTTTTCCGACAACGGCGTACAAATATTGAAATTATGCTATAAATTATTCTTAAAAACTATGTTAACTATACATTAAAACCCACATTCGCTTGGCTCCAGTTCTTATAAACTACGAGCTTATAAAGTCGGAACTATGTATCAAGAGTCGGAATGAGATCACAAATTCAAGTCTTACATACAAATAAACGCTGACCGTGTGGGTTTTCTTAACGGATGTCAGTTTGAAAACTTCCAGTATTCCGATCTGAATAATGTGATAAGTTTTACAAGAAATCGTAGAATAAATGAGTCAGTAAATTATTTAAATGGTTTTTTTTAATGTCACATGGTGGCCGGGAATGCCATAACATATGTTAACGCCATAAATGACAAACTTATTCACCTTGCTTTTTAACAGTATTGTTTCTGATTAAAACATTGTTTCTAATGGATTTTATATCTGCCTAGCCTTTTTTGGCATCAGCTTTCTGTCTAACCAGCCTTGCTGACCTCACAACACAAATGGTTCGGAGTATTACGATACCCCCTAAGACTGTTTGTCAGACTTTTGATTGTCTCAATACCCGTAGGGACTGATAGCCGAGACCAGCGGGTTAACGTGATTTGTAAAAGACGGATGTATTTCGATATGAACTGGATGGTCACCCATCCGACTACGCAAGCATAGCTAAACGTACAAGGATCCTCTGAATATTGTTTCCACAAAATCCAATAATTTATCAATAGCATCCACTTCTTGACGTTTTTGATAGATTACTGAATGGCTGATTCTTTTGCTGCTTTGTTTTAAAAGCAAAACATTTAAGACTTTCCAGTTAGTAACATGGGTGTAGGTGAGCTAAGGCGTCGGTAACCATTTTATAGAATAGAATAGAAACTTTTTATTTCAGACCAGGGTCCATAGGGTTAGTAACAATTTTACTTAAGTTCTAGTGTTAGTAGGTTACAGACACAGATGAAAATATACAAGTTAAAATACAGCATGGAGCCGCATCCACCTTCGCAACATCGGGGAATCCCACCGATCTGCGAACACACCGAGAATACTGTTGGTGCTGCCGCGAACACGAGTAATCAGGGATGCACATCTATTTCTAATAATGGCGGCAAAACCATCAATATTATTATCTGCAAACATCCCCGACGCACTACTACGCCACGGCAGCCGCAGCAGCACTCTCAGTGCATTATTGTATTGAACGCGTAGGTCGCTGTATGTCCGCTGAGTAAAGTTGACCCACAGGCTGCACGTGTAGAAGGACTGGCAGTAAGCTTTGAAAAGCGTTACTTTAACTGGCTTCGTACAACGTGCAAACCTGCGAGCCAGCATGTTACAACGGACAGCCAGCGACCTACGTTCCCTTTCAATGTCACAATTATCTTTAAGATCTTCAGTGACCCAGTGGCCCAGATATTTAAACTTGTCCACCCTTTGCAGTGGTTCTCCACAAAGAGCGACAGTCGGAATACATGAATATGTCACATTTCCTGCTTTAAAAACCATTAGTTCGCTTTATATATCCTTTGTGATTATAATCACTTAAAATTCTTTTCACGTATTTTTCTTAGAAGATGAGTAAACTTTGCCGTGTAGCTACGTCAACAGATCGTAAATTAACGACTGATTCATTAAATAAATACCATGGTTACTACGAAACACTGTCAGGCGTTAGAGATTTGATAAAACCGTAGCCTGATTGACCAATAACGAATTTTGCAGCCTAAGGCTGCATATCCACTGACACGAGGGCCAAAATACAAGGAATCGTGCCGTATACCAATAAACTAATCAGAATATGAAGGCGAATAAGATTGAAGATTTCTCGGATAGTCGTCTTTTTCTTGTACCGACTCTTTAGTTGCAGCTTGGTCGTTAGATCTTCAAGTTTAAGCGACGAGCTTACAGGACATTTATTTATTATTTATTTATTTAAAATTATGAAATAACACCTTTACAGCTATAACGCCAATGCGATGTTACCACCACCAAGATACAATAACTTACATAAGCTAACAAAAATACAATTAAAACACAATCAGTATTCATATCAAAAAAGAAAAATATTAAAATACCTACAATAAGCACACCTCTAAATATTTTCAATGCACTTCAGTGCTACTCCTGTGAACTTCATCAGACTGCAGTGAAATATATCTACCTCATCTGAGATAATATTTAACAGTCTTATGGCGCGTGACAAGGGGGCAAACTTGTTAAGGTTAGTCCTAGAGGATGGCTCCAGTAGCGTAGGCGTGGGGCGACGCGCGCCCCCGCAACCGGGTGGCGCGCGCAGCCCCAGCTCCGCTAACAGATCGGGGTGGTGTAGCCAGCCGCGCAGCACCCGAAACACAAAGCTACACAGAGCGACGTCCCTCCGCACCGCCAGCCTGCTGTACCCCACCATCCCTATTACGAAGAGACTCGGGTACATGAGCGGGAAGAAGGGATAGACGCCGTACTGTTTAAAAAACAAAAAACGAGTGAATTTATTTTGGATTCTTTCCACCATGACACTGTATTTAGCCTCATGAGGGTTCCAAACGATCGCACTCGTTTCAAGATGGCTCCTTACCAACGAATTATACAGGATTCAAACCACTGCCGTATTCTGAAAGTCTTTGCACTGTCTGAGTATAAATCCAAGATTTCGGAAGGACTTGCCGCATATGTCTAAGATGTGCTCACGAAACATTAATTCTGGAACCATTTCCACGCCCAGGTCCCGCACATGCGTGACTCGTGACATGACCACGGCTTCCATCTGATACTGATGCAGCAGAGGTTCGCGCGCGCGAGTGTAACTCATTATACCGCTTTTGGAAACGTTAAAACCTAACTTATTATCTAGACTCCACTGCAGTACCCTATCAATATCCTGTTGAAGCCGTTCACAATCCGAAGTGTCTGCTACCGACAGGAACAACTTGAGGTCGTCCGCGAATAGCAAACATTTCGCCTCCTTTACAACTTCCGGTAGATCATTGACCATGAGTATGAAGCCTAATGGACCGATATTGCTACCCTGACTCACCCCCGAAAACGTGAAATAAGGCTTGGAGACGTATCCACCATATTCGACGTACTGCCGGCGATCGCCAAGGTAGTTCGCGAAGAATTGCAGAAGGTGCGGCGTAAAACCAAATGCCGCAAACTTAGCCAACAGCACATCGTTGTCGACGGTGTCGAACGCCTTCCGAAAGTCGAAGTACGCAGTGTCCACCTGCCCCCCAGCGTCAACAACTGGCGCCAGGTATGTCATGAAAGACAACAAGTTACTCCCCGTACCTCGACCAGTCCGGAAACCGTGTTGAGCGTCGGTCAGGCGAGAAGTTACTTGATCTGAAATACACTTGTGCAACACCGACTCAAATACTTTAGCAAACGCCGACAGCACCGCCACCGGCCGGTAGCCACTAACGTCGGTTCCCGAGCCTCCCTTCGGGACTGGGATCACTCTAGTGATTTTCCATTGGTTGGGATATTGACCTAATTTTAAAAACAAATTTAAAATGTGCAGTAACGGCTTTTCAAACACCGCGCTACAGTCTTTAACTATATAAGGAGGTATCCCATCTGGTCCCGCCGAATACTTGGGCTTGAGGCGGCGGAGCGCGGCGCGCACCTCGCGCAGGTCGAGCTGGCCAACATGCACGCGCGCCGAGCCCGCGCTCGCGCCCGCCGCGCGCTCCGCCTCCGCGGGGTCCAGCGCCGGGCGCACCTCGTTATATACCGAATGAAAGTAGGAAGCCAAACATTCGGCACACTCTTCGTCACTCAACTCCTTTCCATTTTTTGTGACTCGAGTTTTGTTGCGCCTAGCACGCTTGCTTCTAACAAAATTCCAAAACGATTTAGGATCATTTTTAATATTCGATTGTAGCCTACGCTGGTCATTGTCATACTTTGACGCTAATTTATATTTAACTTGGGTTCGATAGTAAGAAAAGCATTCATAGTCGCTATTGGAACCAGTCATTTTAAATAATTTATGATACCTCCACTTTGTTTTGATGTCGTGTATTAAATCAGATGTGTACCAGGTTGGATACACAAATTTACATTTATGCTCACATTTTTTTTTCGTCGGTGTGCATTCACTAATGGCTTCATTAACTACGCTGTAGAAAAACGTCAATGCCTTATCGGGATCCAAAAACTCATACAATGCCTCCCAATCTATTGATTGTAAAATACGATATAGTCTGAGAAAGTCACATTTGATAAAATTCCATTTCGGTACACTATTTAATACGGATTCCTCCTCGCAATCCGAACTCGGTTTGTGTACCGTCATTAAATCGACCTCCTAACTTGGCTGTAGCTATCAGTGGAGGATGCTGAACGTCAATATCCACCAACGGTTCACCCGACAGTTCTACCTCCACCTCACTCGCCAAAAACGTAGTCAATACTAAGTCCAAAGTACGATTATTTACATTACACACATTATTTACCTGATGAAATCCACAGAAAGCGTTTACATATTCCAAGTAGCTGTGCACTTCCACTGATGTAGATGGCATATTAAAGTCACCCAACACTAATACATTCTCATAATTTACACATACAGTTTCAACAATATTAAACAATCGCATATATTCATTACTGTCACATTTTGGTGGAATATAAACTACACAACATAAAAACAAACAATTATTTCCCAGGTGCACGGTAGCACATACAATTTCAAATAAGGCCGAGTCCACATTTGCGATCGGAACGCACTTTAAATCAAACCGTGGTGATGTTGCTAAAAACACTCCTCCTTGTTTGCGGCCATCTGCTCGATCACACCGTAGTATTTTATAATCCGGTGGAATAAGTTCGCCATCATGGATTGAATCATTAAGGCCCGACTCTGTGATGGCAAAAAGGTCGTAAGAGGATGCCAATAGATTAGTGAAGAAAGTCTTAGTTTTTGTTCGCAAACCTCGAACGTTCTGGTAATACACTCGAATGCATTTATGCCTGGCTTTGGTTCCCTTGTATTGGTTTACGGGAGTTCCGAAACCACACCCATTGGTTGAATTGGGCGTTAAGTGGCCAGCTATCTACATTGTTCACTTTCTCAAAAAGTGATTCTGGGACTCCGATCCTAAATGACGCATAGTCTCTTTTGCTTTTCGGGCTTATCTTCTCGACTTTAATATCGTCAGTACCACAGATTCCCGCCACGTGCTCACATATTGCCTTTTCAGATGTGTCTGGATGTAGTGACCATACATGCAAAAACCTTTTTGTCTGAATTGCTTGAATTGCAGCAATTTGTGCATTTCCTCCCTTTTTTATGGCATTAGCAACGACTTTCTTTGCATTCTTTTTGTTAGTGACTACTTTCCATCCTTCAGATGAGAAGTCTTTCTCCAAAGCTATCACAGGAGTTTCCAATAAACACTCGGCGGTTTTCTGAGGTATGGACGCAGCCTTATTCTTAGCTCGCTCTGTTGCACGACGCGCACGATCCGTCTCCTTTCTTTGCGGTTCTTTGGCAACAGTCGCAACACTTGCCTCGCTCCCCCGCTGTGTAGTTGGTATTACGCTAAGTTTATCCATCTCCCTCTTCGATGTATTCGCAGACATTAGAACTTCGAGCTTCTCAATTTTGGTGGATAAAACTGAAAGTACCCTCGTCTGTTCGGTAATGGTGACGAAATAATTTTCAATCTGTTGCTGTTGATCGCCTATTTTCTTGTTTTGCGACTCAATCACAGCAGTTTGGGTCGTGATTTGTACAGTCAACGCTGCCACTGTCTTTAATAGATCGTTTAAAGCAGTTTCAACGTTAAAGTTGGACATTTTTACCGGTGAACGGAATAAAAAACACGGACTTAATTTAAACGTGCCAACGTACCCGTACCGATTTTTGAGTCACTAGAATAGGGACATGGATGACCATACACGGAAAGCAACTTAAGCTGTTAGTCCCGGCTATCATTTGTAGATCTTTGACAGTCGCCTAGTCTTTACCTGCACCTGTTATGACTGGGCGACTGTCAAAGATCTTCCCGTCAGACTTTCGAAAGTCTGACAATCAGTTTAACCAAGGGATATCGTTCTACCCAGTATGTCTATTGTGGAGGTAAAATACTGGTTTTCATCTGCATCCGGTTAGACTAGAAGACAACTCCAACATAGTTATGAAAACGCAGGTAGATGACGAGTTACAGGTTATGATACAATACAACAGGTTTAAACAGAACCAAACATTACAATATAAAACTTTTAAACACAAGGATTTATTAATAAGACGCAATACTTCGCAAATATTGTCAAGTGCCATTACTAAGCAAAAATCCTTATGTACATAAAATACCGGTTTTACGCGTGTGGGTGTACCTTCTAGCTACTCATTAATGGTCAATTTTGATTATCATATTAGAACAGTGTGTCATATGGCAGTCATTTTTAAGTTATTCCGTTCTAAGAAAGGTTTGTGAGTGTGATACATTCAGAATGGTGACATTTCCTTGCATTTGAAAAGGATTTATAAAATAAGGTTACTAATTGTCTAGCTACCTCGTTAGTCTAGTGGGCACAAGCGATGAGGGTCGGTTTCGATTCCCAGGTCGGGCTTAGTGTAATCACATATTTTCATTTTCAGTAGCAGCCCGTGTCGGAATTTGAACCCGGTTGTTGGCCGTCAGTTGGATGGGACTTAAACATAATTGGCTAATTGTGAGTGTACTCTTGCGTCTATCCCTTAGGCAGAATGTAGGCATGGTATTGTTATTTTACGTTACTATTTGTTGCGTAAGTATAAGCAACTATGAATTTACAGGCAACATACCAATAGGGTTAGTGGCTTTGCTTTGTTGAAGGGTTTTTCCTTTAAGCGAGTCCTGTGCACGATGGGATTTACCCATTTGCAAACTGACAAACCTTTCCTCCCGATTAGGGTTGAATTTTGGAAATCCACTACGGTATAAAGTTATGTAAGTATCTGTCAGGTCGACACAAAAAAAAAACATGTTGTTTTAAGTCGTGCAAGTAATATTCAACCTTAGGGTGTCAAAGCTATTACGAAGTTAACTATAATATATTTTACAAAGCATCTAGATAAGACCCCGGACTCCACTAAAGCAGGGATGTGCAAGCAGAGAGGAGAGAATATATGTAAAAGTTAGGGTATCCACTGAAGCTGTGCGGAGATGTGTAAAGCGGAGAGGAGATGTGCACAGCGGCATGTTGCTCACAGCAGTAGGACACCGCTCACCGTACGCCGCTCACAGCACACAGCTCACCGCATGCCGCTCACGTCTCTTCTAGTCTCCGCTAGCCTAAACAATTACGAGACATCTCCTTTCCTCTCTGCTCAACCGTTTTCACAAAAGCTAAGCGGAGACAAGAAGAGTAAATAATGAAATTCTATTGGTGGTTTACAAAACATCTCCGCTCCTCTCGTCTCGTCTCTGCTTCGGTGGAGTCCAGCTCTTAATTATCAATCAACATCGAACAGACTTGTATGTCACAACATGTTCAAGATTGTCAACATCAAACCTTCGAGCGAGAATGGGCGACCGGACGTTAGTGGGCAATCAATCAAAACGTATCAAAGCTTGTCGGAATATGAGTCAACTGCAACTGGCCTTGTTTTGTTTAAGCTAAAAAATGTTACAACGACGTAGTAAATAAAATTATACATAAATCAAAGTCTCTTTGATTTCATTTTTAGTCATGCCTTCAGAGTGTTCAGAGGAATGACTAAAAATAACACGGGATAAGGTCAGCCTTCATCTTTATCTGCTAAGACTTTTCCCAATTATGTTGGGGTCGGCTTCCAAGCTAACCGTATGCAACAGAATACCAGTATTTTAAGTAGAGCGACTGCCTATAAGACCTCCACTACCCAGTAAGTACTGAGTAATAAGATAACCCTTGGTAAGTGTGGTTGTCAGACTTTCGGATCACTGACTACCTGTATCGACTGTCAAAGATTGGGGATAAGGACAGCCTTATCCCAATTTATTTGGGGTTGGCGCATGTCTTGTTCTTCCATACTTTTCTAATGTTCCTCATTATTTATTTATGCCAATTTCAGTTAGTACTAAATGTTTTAATGACCATGCTACAGTAAGTAAACCAGTCATTTAAAAAAAGGAAAATTGACAAATAGTTGTTAAGAAATAACATTGATTACTGACTTTACTGTTGTATGTATGTCGCTAGTTCTAGTAAAAAAAAGAAATAAGAAAGAAAGAAAAAATATTTATTTGTCGCAGGGACATGATGTGCATCATACAAAATTACAAAAAAACTAGTGCTAGTGCTGAAAATTGGGTCCGGTTTCGATTCCCAGGCCGTACAGAGTGCAGTTAGGTTTTTCCATCAGGAATTTCTCTGCTGCAGCACGGAATCAGGTATGTGCCCGGTTTATTGCATGGGACTTTACAACATAATTGTAATGGCATGTCACCAAAAGAGTGATGAATTCAAATGTTGATGGCTGAAGTGGGAGAGGAGTACCAAACAAAAGATGGATGGAGTGTGATGTGTGAGGAACAAATATGAAAGCGTGACAGTGACCTCTGGCAGGAAAGAATGGAAGAAGAAAACGTGTTGCGTCGACACCAAGCAGAATGGGACAAGAGCAGGAAGATGAATGAAAATGCCTATAGCATTAAGTCCGCCTCTGTACCTTGTACTTGATGTGTTAAATAAATAAATGAGGGGTGGTTAGGTTCGGAAAATAAACCGAAGATACCCTCTTGTTTTGTTGAGTGGAAGTTCATAATACTTCGCCAAAATACAAAGAGGCCTGTGCTGAGTCAACAGTCAACACCATTGACCTTGCTGGATTCAAGTAAAAAACTTCTGTATTCTCAGCCGGTACCAAACGTTTTAGCTAAAAAACTCGAGATGAAAACATAATGTTAAGTTTTTGTGCGTTTGATAGCGATTTCTTGGAACTTTGCGATTTGTTTAGCTTGGTAGTTAATATTCTCTGTTATATCATCTTTATTGCCACTTGTGTAGGCACTATCCGAATATGTCACGCGCCTCTAATCTCCGAAGGGTTAGGCAAGGGCCTCACATTTCACCAGTTATGTTTAAGTCCGATGTAGGTATAAGGGGATAGTGCCATCAAACGGACACACATCCAGTCTCGGTGGATGTTACTGCAGACTCGCTTGCAATATCAAGAATTCTAGAGCAACGAGGCCGAATGCAAGGCTGCAGTTTTGACGACATTACATAGACCTATTGAATCTGTCTGTCCGTCTTGTTGGCTATACCTATTTTAGTGATTAATTTTCATCAAGTCACGATTTGCGTAACGTCATGTTGTCGCTTGGTTAATGTTAATGACACGTATACTTTTTTCAACTTCTACTCAACTAAGTACCACAATAAGGTATCGAATGATTAACCTGAGTAAATTAGCGCGATATTAGCCTTACCCCGCCTTTATCCACAGACAAAGATAAAGACAAAGTAAGTAAATATCATGGCTGCTATTTCCTTCAATCCCTTACCATTGCTGGAAACTGAAGTGTCGTAAATAAGTATAGCTGCACATATACACCATCATCTTGTTTTTTCAATGTACTTTCCACTGATAATTTCGCGATGTTTTACTAACCTTTTAATATCATTCAAACGCCAAAACAACAACATCCTCCAATGTAAGATTTATCGAAATCAAAAATCATCAAAGCGTTTATTTCAAGTATGCCAGTTACAGGCACTTTTGAAAAGTCGGAACAAAGATAACAATAAAATGAAGCTACAGTAACACCACCCGTAGTTTAAGTCGTGGACTGAACTTAAGTCGGGCTTGACACGCCTACTTTCCACCCCATTAGACATATTGACAGCTACAGTTTGTTTATAATTTGACATAAACGCCCACTTTTCAAGAGTTTTGTAGTACAAGAATCTTTTGGCGCTCGAATGAAGCTGACAGGGGGGCGCTGTTGATAAACCTTTTGTTAATTGTTTTGTAAAAAATATTGAGAAAAGAAAGAGATGGCTGCGTTAGTTCCGATGTTTGCCCGCGCCAGAAGATCCTTGAAACCGTGAAACTTACGTTATGGCTGATATATATACCTACTGAAATTCAAGTGAATCGACGTGTCTAAAATTGTTTTCTTTTTATAGCCAAAGCAAGATGAATTTTGATGAATATGTCGATTATGTATACGATACGCCATACAATTATATATCGTGACCCGATGCCGACAACCCGTTAGAATGTTACAACAATAAACAGTTCCAAAAACACTTTCGATTTCAGAAGGAAACCGTACAAAAATTGGAAAGCCATGCGACAGGTCTTTGCCCAGCAGAGGGACATAGAGGGCTGATATTAAATAAAATAGGGAAGATACTGTAGAAGAAAACACTGTTCGTTTTTGGTTCCAACGTTTTCGTTCTGGAAATTTTGACCTACAGCCCGTGGACGGCCATCGACCCTTGTTGATAAAAACTATTTTCCATCGCCTTTAATTTCGAAGCCAGCTAGTCTGTAGTCGGGATTATTAATGAACTATTATTAATATTGCGAGCACTTGCATTATCCGTGGTAAATATATATTAAGCACGGTTTCTTTTTCAAATCGGTAGATATTTGGAAATGTTCATTATCGTGGGATTGTTTGAATTAGTAATTAAGATCGCGTAAATAATAATTTGTAGTCGAGACAAATAGTCGTAATATGAAGTATCGTACACATAAAAGATAATACAAGCTACGTGATATTTCTAAAGCATAAGAAAACTAACGAACCATTTTGAATCTCAGACATTAAAAATGGTGCGAATGGTGCTTATGAGCGAGCTTGCCCATACTCGTGTTGTTTTGTTTATACCTACGATACCACCAAGTCGCTCTTATCATCTATCTATACTTAAAAAATTCAAAGTCCTGACTGACTGACTGATATATCAACGCACAGCCCAAACCGCTGGACCTAGAGAAATGAAATTTGGAGGGTGTATTCTTTATGAAAAGTATGTATCCACTAAGAAAGGGTTTTTTGAAATTCCACCCCCAAGAGGGTGAAAAAGTTTCACAGAAAATTCAACACCCGATGGTGTTGAATTTTCTGTGAAACTTTTTTATTCTCGGAATCGATTGATTTGGAAATTGGTGTACACACTCTTTAATTAAAATTATGAGACAATTATGTATCACAGTTTTTCAAAATTATCCCCCAACAGAGTCAAATAGGGCTTCGAAACTCACGTAGACAGGCCATGGCGCACAGTGTTGCGCAGGGCGTGCGGGGCGCATTTACCAATTAGTAAGTAGGAGGAATATTTCTGAGGTAGTCGTGTCTGTAAATATATGTGAAAACCCGATTTTCGCGTTGGCTCGTGATACACGACATTGATATTAAATATTATGTAAAAGTATTATGTCTATATAGATTCCTAATGAATCATTTGATTGTCGTCACCGGTGTCCAATCTCAAACCAGGTTATCAATATTTCACATATGTAGAGTAATTAATATTACAATGAACAAGTTATAAGTAAGTACATGTAAGAAAAACGCAAGTGTGTCTGTATAGCTCAAATAAAATGAAATACTTACATTAACTATTATTTATTACCTATTCAACTTTAAAAGTAAAAACTTATAAATCTTATATAACTATTATAAATGCTAAAGTTTGAATGGATAGATGTTTGTTACTCAATCGCCAGAACGGCTGAACAGATCTGAATGAAACTTGGTACAGAGATAGATTATAGTCTGGTATAGGACATAGATAACTTATTATCTTAGAAGTAAGATCCCGTTGGCATTTCCCAACCTCCACGAAACCGCGGGCATAAATTAGTTGCCAATAAAGCGATAGTAAGGGGTGACTTACCCGTGTTACTAGCAATCCTACTACCTGTAATAATACGGGTAATCCCATTGCTTTTGCGGTACTATCGCAGTTGTATAGATCTTAAATAGAAAGAGAAAGAAAAAAATACAAATTTGATGCAACCAAGTTGGATGTAGCGCTCGCCGGCCGCTGTAGTGGCCAGTTTCTGTTATATTGCAATAATAAAATAATCAAATTGAATTCTTATTCGCTGTTGCGTTAGGTGTTTAGCCGGCTGATCTTAGGTTTTTTTTTCAAATGATACGGGTAAGGATAGGTGTAAGCTAGGGCATCCCCATCAAATGAGTTACGTTATGTTAGAACTGGGACCAAAACGCGCTTAAAACATGAGCAGGCGGCTTGCTACTGTTAAACGGAGGAAGAGAAAGGCCGATATGAAACACACCATTATGTTGGGTGAACGAATCCAAAGAAATTCAAGGCTACTCGGTTCATCGTCCAACTGAATTCTTCCCTCAACTCTGGACGACCGGAACCTTCTAATAGAGCGAACTGGCGAAGAAAAGCTCGAAGCTTACTGAGCTCTTTTATCACCGCTGGGTTGAAGAGACCACCATGTACCCGCGACGGATTAGAGGCAGCAGGGTACAATTTATTAAACATTGCCACGCGACCACAGTCATTCATCCTTGGCAATCATCCCTGGCAAAAATGGAATAATAACGGTAGTGACGTAGCCACTTCGGATGCCTTATTTCTTCAACAAACCATGTAGCTTGTCAGCTTTCAATAATCGCGGACGAAGGTCATGGGCAACAGCTAGTATGTTTATAATTGTATGATGTTCATATTTATATTTTTGATCTCTCGTTGGACAACTAGTTATAAGCGCCACTGCATGGTGTGAGGTTATGGGTTCGATTCCCAGGCCATGCAGTGTTGTTGGGTTTTACTAACCTAGAGACTGGATCCAGTCTAACGTAGTCCTACGTGAATAAAAATTAAAAATTTCCTTTGCTTGTCAATAAATGTGTAATTTAGATAATTTTGTTATTTGTTATACGTGATACTACTTTTAAATAAAATAAAAACCAGTTGGCTTGTATAATAATAATTTCATTTATTTTTTCGGCCTCGTCCCTTGTAACCTCGCTGAATCGAAGTAGCTGGGCGGCACTCAAACGTTCGAGTTTTGCCTTTTGGTATGCTTCTTCTGCTGCCTTCACCAGCCACTTTTGCTCCTCCATTTTCAGCAGATGTAACTGGTTGGGCTCGCCTAACCCAGCGAGCCCAAGCACATTTTTTCGCTGATGGGCTGCCCGACAACGTGGTATTTTGATGGAGATTGTGCTTGCGGACAAGTTTCTGTACGCACGACTTTTCACCAGCCAAAAAGAAAATTCTTGATGCCATTATTTTAAGTGAAAATCTTATAAATGACCACGAAAAAATAAATATTTATTTTCAAGTAAAAGTTCTTTGACAAATGATGTCAACCAAGAGCATTCGGTAGAACATCAATTTATGATAACTCTAGCATTGTGACGTATTTTAATATAACATTTTTAGCATACAAAGCAGCTTGCAACCTTCATGCAACATACTTTTTTGGGTTTGAAATGGACAGCATGTTTTTGAGGTAGATTAAGGTGAGTACTCATATGAGCATTTCCACGTATTGTAACATTGGTTGATAAATTGAGGAATGATATAATGCAAGGTTGCGGTTGAAATGATGAGCAGATGAAATGATGATGAGATGTTTGGATGGCTTGGTCATGTTGAGAGGACGAGTAAAAGGCGACTAACAAAACCCGAAAGAGAACACCCCAGAAGGACAAACTTTATTAGTATTGTTCTTCAAAAAGGTCAGGTGGCAGTGACCAGATGTATGAACGTGAACGAATCAAAAGGAGTAAGCCGGTGGTGTTCTTTAGTGACTGTCCTTACTGTGTGGCATTTACTCTTCGTTGATATGTTGAACTTGTAAGTCGCGTGTGCTGCAGTTTATCTTGATGAGTTATATTAAAAAAAAAAACTGACCGCATTAGGAGAAGAAACGACCAGCACGACCCCTCAGTCCACGCACCTCATTTCATGTTGTACGATTAGCCCGCGCTCGTGTTTTTGCTCGATGAAATGTTACAAGCAAATCAAAATCAAGTTTTAACAAAGTGTCAAGTGGCTCATGTCTTGTTACAAATGCAACTTCTAGCTAGTCTGTCCTCACCTTAGGAACATCATTGAGTGGGTGTTGCTGATGCGGTGGTGGGCGTTCTTCACCTGTTGCCATGACAACAAATGTCGTTTTAAGTTCAAAAATGGACTTAAGTCGGCTTCTGGAATACGGGTGTCACTTACACTTAAGCACAGATAATATAATACTACGACTTTAGTTAGGCAGAATAACTGTGAAAGTACTGTAGTTTTTCATTCCAAAGCGTAGATCTTTATGGCGAAGAACGGGCAAAAACTCCATGGACACTCTTATAAATCAGAATATTGTTACAAAACATTGGCCATCATTCATGTTGAAACTACAGAGTATATCTATAATCAAACTTATCTGTCGGTAGTAACTTCTAAGAAATAGACGAGGTTTCGTGAGAAATCCGATTTGCCGTGTCAAAATCCTTGACGCCTAACAAGAAAAAAGTAGCTACAAGAAAAACCTGAACAAGTCACTCAAATCCGACTTCCACCTACTCACACGCACGTTCAAAGAATCTTACAAATGTCAGATAAATCGAAACGGAATTCCTTACGTCGAGAATTTCCATTTTTATAAGTTTCCAGTTAATGTCACAATAACATAAAAATAGTAATTATTATTGTTCTCTCGTCTGACTAATCCATATCCATACTAATACAATGGGAAGTAACTTTGTCTATCTGTCTGTTTTTCACCTTTGCACGCGTTAACCGCTGGACAAACGTCTGTGGTCACAAGCACTACTGACATACACGACTAACAAGAGTTCCTGGGTTCGATTCCCAAGCTGGGTAAAGTGTTATTGGGTTCTTCCAGTTGATATTTCTCAGTAGCAGCCACAGAGTCTGGATTTGTGAATGTTACTGGTAATGGGCTCGCCCCTAATACAAAATGGAACATAAAACGTAACTGGCGGAAAGTTGGCGTACGACACCTTGGATTGATTTTCGACCACCACACTGGCGAAACCGTAGGTAAAAGCTAGCAATGTAATAATTTACTATTATTCTCTACTGACTAATAGGATATAAACCAGACATAGTATCACTTGAAAGTTAGGTATAATAAACAAAAATGTCTTTAGCAACCTTGTCCTCTGACAGTGATAGATTAGATTTCCGTGTCAGCCATATTTAATATCTAACTTTAAACTACATTGACGGTTTACTAAGAGATTTGGTTTGAATCTTGTATACTTAGCAAGCAGTGGATGTTGAAACTTACTTTAAGGTATTGTTGTATTGTGTCGGTTGAAGCTGACTTAAGATCAATGTTAGTTGTGATTCATTGAATGCGTTTCAGAACAAGTGAATGTGTTACATGTCAAAGGCAGCTTTGGATAGACCTACTCCCAATCTCCTTGTGTTTGTCATGACGTTATGAGGCCCAAAGAAGTCCATAATTGAGTCAAAGGAGATATCATCACCATCAATTTCTTGCACTTATATTAATACTTATTTATACATATATTTGGGGTAAAAGCAGTAATAATAGGCGATTATGAGCGATTATTTTCAGCGTTGCCAGTTTTTTTTTTTGCTAAGTCGGGATTTTGGAACTTTTCGAGTGAAAAAAGCGGGATTCTTTCGTCGAAAGCTCCCCATAGTAAAAAAATGTATATAATTAATCAGAAGTTTTTAAATATTTATCTTTTTATTTGACTTCAAATTACGCTTTCGTGACAATAGATAGCAAAAATAGCCATAGAAAATGTATTTTAATAAAAGTGTAATGTTTTAAATCAGATTTACCCTATCGTTAAATAGTTGAGTCTTATTCGTTTTCTAAATAAAAAATAAAATAAAAAAACAGAAATCAAAATCAAAAAAGACCGTGCGTGACTAAGCACGCTGCACGCACATTCGAGTTATCCCCAAAAAGCGGGACTGAGCCTGTCCCGCGCGGGACATTTAATTTTGATTTAAAAATTGGGACGTCCCGCCAAAATCGGGACGTCTGGCAACGCTGATTATGATCATCATAATTGATAAACGAATAATATGTGGCCCTGGCATTGTGTGCTAAATGCCCTACCATAAAATTCCAATACCTTAAACCACCATCTACTAAGCTAATGAGCTACGCTGGCCTGTGGACGGCGAGTTATGGGCTAGCTCGCCGTCCGGCCGTCTTATGACTACAGGCCGTGTCGACGGCGCGTTCGTGTTCCACGCGCGCCTCAAAGAGATGTCAGCAATCAAGTAGGGGTCCGCATGGACCGATGCCTGCCAGGGTTGCGGGACTGTTCGAAAGAGATACCGTGGCCCTGGAACATAAAGGGCAAAGAAGGAACATGGATGGGTTTTAGTCAGTTCAAGTCTGACACTCCCCTCCGCTCCGCCCAGAGTGGGGGGGGGTCATTTGATGATTTCCCATCCGGAAAAAAAAAAAAAAAAAAAAAAAGCTAATGTGCTAAGTAAATATGTGTCCATTACTACGAGAGTGGCGAAATCTAAATACCAATTCCGAATTAACACGGTTTGTCACAATCATACAATTTTTTTTTCGTCCGCATTGCCTGTAACCGCCACTGTCTACCTTAAATTCAACCCTAGCTGCATTTACCTGTTTATTGTACCTAATTAGTAGATAAGTTAATATCCTTTCCCTTGAAGTAATAATTACTTGCTGTAAAAATTGTCCTGTGGTCAAACGTTGTCATTAAGGATAAAGGTTTTCCTTACCTAGTTGGATGTTTCTCCAGTCACCAATTCGGTGACAAGCAATTTCATAAATCATACATAAGTAATCATAAATCAAGTTTTTGGTTTTACATTTACACTTTTACGTGCCACATTATGTTATGTTTTAAAATTAGATGGGGCCGGTGTGTCGTATCTGACTACTCTAAGAAGAAACAGCCGAAACAAACTCAGAGGTTGTCGTCGTCTTGATTCCTGTTAAAAATTAGATGTTGTTACGAGGGCGGGTCAATAAGTCCGTGACTTTTGGAATAAAACACAGATTTTTTGATAAAAAATAATTTTATTTTTCAACGTAGTCTCCCTTGAGCTCTATACACTTTGTCCAACGCTTCTCCAATTTTTTTATCCCTTCCAAAAAAAATGATTTGTCGAGGTCCTCAAAATAGGCCTTTGTTTGCGAGATGACTTCATCATTGGAGTCAAATCTTTTTCCACCAAGCCATTTCTTCAGGTTTGGGAACAAGAAGTAGTCGCTCGGAGCCAAATCTGGAGAATAGGGCGGATGAGGGAGCAATTCATAGCCCAATTCATGGATTTTTGCCATGGCAACTGCACATGTGTGCACCCTTGCATTGTCTTGGTGGAAAAGAACTTTTTTCTTGGCCAAATGAGGTCGGTTTTTTTTCAAATCGTCATTGAATCGGTCCAATAAGTTGGCATAATATTCCCCATTGATTGTTCTTCCCTTTTGAAGGTAGTCAATGTGGATTATCCCGCGTGCATCCCAAAAAACAGTCGCCATAACTTTATTGGCTGACAAACCCACCTTGGCCTTCTTTGGCGCCGATTCACCCTTAGAAACCCACTGTTTTGACTGTTGTTTGGTTTCTGGTGTGTTGTGATGGATCCATGTTTCGTCCACGGTTACAAAACGGCGCAAAAACTCCTCCATATTGCGATTAAACAACGCCAAAGCTTCCTGTGAAGTTGTTACACGATTGCGTTTGTGGTCGACTGTGAGCAAACGCGGCACCCATCTTGCGGAAAGCTTTCTCATGCCCAAGTGATCATTCAAAATTGAAACCACTGAGCCATGCGAGATCCCTACGGCTTCCACAATCTCTCGCACTTTCAATCTTCGGTCGGTCAACACCATATCGTGAATTTTTTTGATTGTTTCGGGTGTAGAGACCTCAACTGGGCGTCCAGGACGTTCGGCATCTTCAGTGCTTGTACGGCCACAACGAAATTCAGTAAACCACTTTTTTACCATTGAAATCGATGGTGCAGAGTTCCCATAGTATTTATCAAGTTTAGCCTTGGTCTCGGTAATGGTTTTTTTTCGCAAGAAATAATGCTTAATAAGCACACGAAATTCACTTTTTTCCATTTTCTCCTCAAATTAGTGAGTAGTCTGATAAAAATAGCTGTCAAACACAAACTAACTGACGCAGCAAGTTTAAATTTTGACAGGAGTCAACTGACAGATGCCTGTTGACAGGAGCAGTGTTGCTGTTTCAGTAAAGAGGTCTGAAATTCAAAAAGTCACGGACTTATTGACCCGCCCTCGTAGTGCCTAACCTGGTGTCAGAGTTTTATGTCTCCCATGGGCCTCTGACTTTGCTTTACATGCCGTCGAGAAATATCTCTCAGGCATGATGGTTTCCTCACGATGTTTTTGATTAGATTAGGCAATATGTATTATCGTTTATTTAGTTAGTTTATTACTTAGATCGTTTGTCGCAACGATCATTTAGGAAAACCAATAAACATTACATATTACATCAGAACAAAAATAAATCCAACAAAATAGAAAGTTGCCTCGTTATTTTTGGAAACTCCAGATCATATTGATATCAAACAGTAACATAATCACCATTACACTATGACAATACCCAAATACAATAACTTATAGTTTTAAATATGTCATTTAGAACCAACTGATGCATATCCTTACTCAACACACAAAACTGTTTTACGAAACAAATAACTACTGATCGAATGATAACCCAATTTTGGTGAAATCACAAAAAAATCTCAACTTTCAGATCAGTTTTATTCGATATTCCACCAGCGGTACACCATGACAGTCAAAGAAGGAACTATTTGTAGTTTAATCCAGTCTTTTCCCGTGTTTTTAATACTGGCACAAAATGCTCAGAAGTGTATCAAAACGCCTTTAGTGTATAAGCCACCGAGCCCTACGCATTCGCCGGAGTATTACGAAGCCCTAGACGCGTTATTTCAAAGCTTATACGGCAATGGTTACCATGGAAACGGAGGCAACGAGCACAGTTATCCTGTGTATCAAACTCCGAGTGTGTCCAGCTGCCAGTATTCATATGGGTATGGGAAAAAATGGTCTAGCTCTCCTTCATACGGTGGGTCAAAGCCCTGCTACCAATATGTGTATACTTCAGGAAATAATTACCATTCCTATGGCTCCGGGCTACAAGGCTACCCAAACTATGGGGCTTATGGGCTGAAAAAAGGCAATATTTACTCGCTCAGTGGCAATATTAGCTCCACAGGATACGCGCCGACTCAGGTTTATAATACCAAGAATCGGTACCAGGTTGTGGTGAAGAAAACTAGGGTTGGAGGGAGGAAGAAGAATGGGAAAATGCAAGCAGGTAAGGTTTTATTCAATTGTTTATTTTTCTTAACAACAGTGTTCTAAAAAAATAAAATATAGTCAGTTACAGCACAGATAAATGACAAATAAAACCCGACTTTAAAAAAACGACTCCCGAAAGTAAAGTTTTTTTTTGCGTCAAAAAAAAAAACCTTTTAATATATACATTGTGACCAAAAGTTATTATGATGTCATCTAATAACTTTTGGTCTTATAAGCAAAAAATAAAAAAATACGTAAGTCGTAAACTACTTATGCAAAGTGAATAAAATTACATGAGACTACCGCGCGAGCTTCCTCTACCAAATTAAAAAATAATCACGTAAATCGTCCCAGGAATCACGGAGCAAAGATGACGGCTGATTACATGACCTCCTCCTGTTTTAGAAGTCAGTTAAAAATAAGACAAGGTTGCAGTTGGGTTGCGCTCACTGACGAATCTGTTTATTTATTTAAACTTCATGTACAATAGTGGTACATAGGCGGACTTAATGCCACAAGGCATTCTCTACCAGGCAACCTTTGGGTTAAATAAGAAAACATTGTGATAGGGTACAAAATAAATATATAAAAATAACTTCTTGCTATCGAAAATTTATATAGGCACTTATAAATTTTCGATAATCGATGTTGTTGTTTTTGATTTTCGATTTTCGATCTTTATCTGTTCAAACCACAATGAATTTTATTCTGGTAAAAATAAAGTTGCTGCTGGGTAAAAGTTTTTAGCTGGTGTCAGAGATAAAATATCTGAGAAAGGGTGCTTAGAAGCGCATATTTCTTTGAATACAATGTCGGTAAAGAATGCGGATGTTAAGTTGCAGGCGTTACGGTCAGTGCGAAATTGAAATCTGTCATAATCCCCTGAGCTCATCATCATATCATTCTCTTGCCGTAATCCCAATTCATTCGGGGTCGGCGCAGCATGTTTTCTTCTTCCATACTTCTCTATTACTCGTCATCTCGTCAGACACCTCCTTTCTTGCCATATCATCCTTCACACAGTCCATCCGTCGTTTCTTTGGTCTTCCTCTACTCTTACACCCATCCACATTCATACTCAAAACTTTCGTCACGAAATTTTCCTCATTCTGCCGCATCACATGCCCATACCCCGACAACCGATCATAACCCCTGATCTACTTTACAATATTACCTTTATTATAAAGTAGATCAGAGGATTATGACTGGTTCCGTTAAAGGTAACAAGGACACGCCCCGGTCAAGTGTCCTAATTCTTGGGTGCAAGTCGCCTAGGTAGGTACTACCGACTCCGGGCGACGGTCGACCACTTTTCAACCTTATTGTTGAGTACATAAAGTGGACGTCCGTCAGTGACCTCGGTAGTACCTGCCCGCTTTTTTGTATAATCTTTTTTTTTAATTGTTTTCTTACTTTGTTTTTTTTAAAGTTCCGTACCCGAAGGGTTACCAACGGGACCCTATTACTAAGTTTCCGCTGTCCGTCCGTCCGTCCGTCTGTCAGCGGGCTGTATCTCATAATCTGTAATTAGGTAGACTGTTGAAATTTTCACAGAATGTTTAATTCTGTTGCCACTAAAACAACAAATGATAAAATTATATACCGGGTGTAAACAGACCCTTCACACAGCCGTCAACCAAGCATTCTGTACATCAAACTAAGTAACTTTACGCAAAAATTATTGCTGGGAATCAACTTTTTTTTTGGGGCGATAAATCTAGTTTTACGGTAGGACTCGATGGAAAGCACTCATAGCATTGTGCTGATGAATGGAATGAATAGTATGAGGGTCGTGGAGGTGTGTAACGTAAAAATCTTAAATTAAAAACATGTATTTAAAAAAAAACTTGTGAAAAAGTTGGAACTTTGACCCCCAATATCTCCGTAACTAGAAGGTTCCCAGGTATGGTCTAGAACAAAAAAATGATCGCAGTGACGGGGAGAACAAGTGCCTTTCGTTTATGTTAAGGGTCTATTTACACCCTTTATATTATTAAAAATTGAAGGGGGCTCCCCTACTACGATGGTACGGAACCCTTCATGCGCGAGTACGACTCGTACTTGACCGGTTTTTTTTTAAACTTTTGTCCAATATACGACGGCACGTTTGGCGCAGTGGCTAAGCGATTGACTGCTGCGCTGCGTGTCGCGAATTCGATTCCCGCACGGAACAAATATATGTATGGCATACAGGTAGCTTAGTTGTTCCAGGTCTGACTGTTTGTGTATGTGAGTTTAAATGTTTGTAAACGCACCGCACGTTTAAAAAAAAAAAAGCTAAAAAGAATAAAAAAGTTCAGGAATTTGGTTGTTTGAATACTTGAATACAGTGCACGCATATTTTCAACTGCATTTAAAAACCTTAAATGCGTAGATAGTTTTTAAAAGTGACACAAACGAGAAAAGTTTAGGCCAAAATACAAATTAAAATTAACTTTATCTAATAGAATATTATTGTATCAATTTTACCCTAGCTGTTTTCCTACAATCAGTTTACTCAGTTTAAAAATAAAACACGTATTTATTTACGTTGCAAAATAATAATGATATACATAGTGACGCTAATATCTGACGGATGACCGCAATTATAGTAATCTAGCTATTTACCATATATGTAGATAAACACTTGATTATACAATAAATTTTATCTGTCATTAGTGTAACTGTAAACATTTTATGGTGTCATCATTTACTTTTAACCATGAATACCTCCAAGCCAAAGAAAACTCTGATCTCCATAATACCGGATGACTGCATTCCTTGAAATGCTGATTGACTTAATGCGCTGAGTCCTGGTTGACCAGATCAGGTTAGATCTGTCTAAACGACCCAGTTTGGACTCACCAAATTATCGGGGTAAAAATTGTTGCAAATTTGGTCTAGTCTCTATTATCTCCCATTTCAAGGAACGCACCCAATTACTAATCACCCTGTATAATCCCTGGGTTACCGGGGTACCCACATTTCGCCAGCTATGGTTAAGTTCCTTGTAATAGAAGACGGGCATATGCCACTTATCGGGCATAAAACAATGCGATGCGCTGGCAATTGCCACATGTATGACGGAACATCACTGGACGACGGCTCGACCGATTTGACTTTTTTTTTTTTGTGTTCATTGTCAGGAAAAGGCTTGCATGAAAGAAAGTTTTTTGCTACTCCCACTTCTCATTTTGATCATTATAAAATTACACCCATGCGAAGAAATTACACCATAGCTAGATGGGAACAAGAAATTCTCTTTCCTATTTATAGTTACCATGCTTTGCAGATTCGTATAAATCCATTGTTACGGGATGTTGGGGTGGGGATGAATATTCTGAAGGGTGCCTCAGAATATTCATCCCCACCCCAACATCCCGTGACGTCACAAGTTAGTTCCGAGTTCGTATCTAGATGGCGTTGTACGGTCAGGTCCATTTTCTGAATCGCGGTGTTAAGATTCTCCGGCGTCGAACGACCCTCGCGGCGTTCTGTAGTGAATTCATACTTACCTGGCGTAGGGGAAACCGTGATCAAGACGGCGGTTCCCCCAGGGCGAGGCCTACCATTGCACTGCGGTTAGGTTGACCCTTGCGATTATCCCTAATGTGGATAACTCGGACGCGTAATTTTTGGTAGTGAGAGACTGCGTTCGCGCTGTCTCTCTCAGAAACTTGAAAGACGTAGTGACGAGTGCTTCTGCTGTAGTGGTTTTGAAATTAACCTGTAAATGAGGAGCTTCGACAGAGAGCTATGTGGTATCTCACCGAAGCACTTCCTTTTACGAGTAACCAAGCAGTGCCACTACCAAGAAGTAGAGTAAAAGGCGATTACTCGGTATGCGTCGTCGGAAGGATTATGTCTAGAGGGATGCATCTTCAATTTAACTTTTAACGGACGCAGCGATAGCCCTTAGAAAGAACCTACGACGTAAGAGCGAACGAAGTGGGCTCGATTACTGCAGCATCCCACCCGGTCACATTTTCTTTATAGCAGTAACTTATTGAACTTCTTACTATCTATACGAATATTATAAAACTGAAGAGTTTGTTTGTTTGGTTGAACGCGCTAATCTTAGAAACAACTTTTTCAATTTGAAAAATTCTTTTAGTGTTGGATAGCCCATTTATCGAGGAAGGTTATAGGCTATAAAATTTCACGCGGACGAAGGTCGCGGGCAAAAGCTAGTTCTATTATAAATGCAAAAGTTTGTGAGATGTTATGGATGTTTATTGCTCTTTCACGCAAAAACTACTGAACGGATTTGGATGAAATTTGGCAGACAGATATAACCTGAATTAACACATGGGATACTTCTTATCCCGGTAGTATGGTCACGTGGGACAATTATCGCATTCCACGCGGGCGAACTGGCTGATATAGTAGCTAATATTAAGGCTGAAGAATTGTTTGAACGCGATAATATCTGAAACTAACAGAAAAAATATTTTAGAATTTGATAACCCAACTATTCAGGCAGGTTAGCCAAGGCAGGTTTGGCCGAGCGCCGGCAAAACTGCAGGGCACAGTTAGTTACAAGATAACTTCACTGTAGGGTAAGGTTTGTAAATGACGAAGCATCTTTAGCACCAATAACCGATTCTCACGTGTCAATTCAATCTTCACAGTCACCCGTATGTTGCAAGCTAATTTAATGCACCAACACGGTGAAGAAAACCATCGTGAGATAACCTAATAGTATCGATAATCAAGCAGTTAGCAAGTTAGAATCGTGTCCATTTTTGATGTGAAACATCTATATGCGCGCCGATGCAGTAAAACCGACTCGTATGCCTTGACGGGAAATGGTATGACGCTGTCATGGCTTGACGCTCGCTCTATGTCACGTGAAATCAACCTTTTCACATTAAAATAAAGTTTATTTTGGATCGGTTGTTGATCTATTTCGTTTTTGACAGTTCCTGTGGTTCCACGCTACTCAATTAGTGATTTAATCGTTATACAGGATGTAACAAAAAGGGTACAGTCATATGAAAATGCTGCAGACCATCAAACTGAACAACTTCTTTCATGTACAGTGAGTGATAGCAATCAGCTGACCCAGCTTTGCATATATGGTTGAGATTTTTTAGAAAACGAATCGATAGAATTTTAAAATTCTTTTATATTTTATTTACTTTGCTCAAATAAATCAAATACAAAAGAATTATAAAATTCAATCGATTCGTTTTCTAAAAAATCTTAACCATTTATGCAAAGGTGGGTCCGCTAATTGCTATCACTCACTGTACTCGACCCAAATGTATGGGACAGCTGACAATTTTTTCACATTTACGATATTGGACCCATGGAGGAAGTTATTGTTCGTTTCATGAACTTGCACTTGGCCGCTTGGTGGATCACAGCTCACTGCCTCTTACAGGTAAGAGGTCTGTTTTCCAACAGTGGAAACCGTATCATCATCATCATCTGCCTAGCCTTTTCCCAACTATGTTGGGGTCGGCTTACAGTCTTACCGGATGCAGCTGAATACCAGTATTTTACATGGAGTGACTGCCTATTTAACCTCCACAACCCAGTTAGTACTGGGTAATACGAAACCCCTTAGTAAGACTGGTTGTCAGAGTTTTTGGGCCAGTGACTACCTAACGACTGTCAAAGATCTACAAATGACACCCGGGAAAAACGGCAAACCGCGGCGTTGGAAACCGTATATGCCTATTTATTAGTTAAGCATAATCATATATTATGCTTATAATCAGGGTTCGAAGTGATAAAAAGCATTAAATAATGATTTTGTAAACTTCACGTGTATCCGAACGCGATTTGCAGTTTCCGCAAGTATCCAAACGCATTTAGTATCAACTTAACAAAAAAAACACCGGTTACCAACACAACATTGTGTTTATAATTAATCAACAAACAGATATTATTTGTATATTTGTGTTAAAACTAAAAGAATAAAACAATTACCTAGTAATTATAAATGTCTTTCTTTAAATAATCATTTAGTAACGAAATTATCATTATTAAGTAAAAACTGGCCAAGTACGAATTGGACTCGCGCACCGAGGGTTCCGTATAAACTTGTTGGTATTTTGTTATTAAACTACAGGTTTACGGTTTTCAGTATTTTTCCTTTACGCGTGCTGTAAGACATTACTTCTTGACAAATTTCATGATTGAAGGTCAACAGAAAGTACCCAGAAAGTAGTATAGGTTTTGATTCCCTTGTGAATTCGCAAAATATGCGACATAAACGGTCATATATCTTTCGATCGCGTTGACTTACACGTTTGATTCACTGCTCCAAGGGGAAGACTTGAGTATTTGGTATTAATTTTAGCTTGATACCTCCACGTTCCTAAGAAAACAGGGTCTTGTCGAACAGACAGTCAGACGGACAACAAAGTGATCCTATAAGGATTCCGTTTTTACCGACTGAGGTACGGAACCCTAAAAATATTCAAAGGTCAGGTGGAGGAATCAGAATTGATAATTTCCAGCTCTGTTTATAATACCACGAGTATAAGCGCTCTTTATTTCGATGCTCATTATTTCTACGCTCTTTATCATGAACCACCAACCTTGACGACCCCGTCAGTAATTAAAACACTGTCAGTACCACAAACTACATCCCCCGTTCCGGATAGCGTATGAAAATACCCAAATATACTCACTGTTAATGAATTTCCCTTTAGTTTAGTGACGCAAGCAATCATTATGCTTATATCACATCAGACCGGCCGTGAAGTTCAGTCTTCGTTGATTGTCGGTAACAATCGGTCGTTGCTGAAGTGTCACTTGAGTCTGAGTGGTCGTGAGAACACGACGTATGTGAAGTGATGATGGCTAAAGGTTTTTGTGCTTTTCTGTGTCTATGTTTAAGTGTGCAAACTGTGGTGTGTCAGTTTGGTAAGTAAATTCTGCTGATAGTAATTTATTGTAAAAAAAAAAGTCTTAAATTTTTTTGTTTTGAAATTGATTGAGTTGAATTTACAGATGCCCTAAGACGACCCACTGACCGATACTTGTTTGTAAATAATAAGTTTCCTATCTTTTTAAATAACACACACATCTTTATGAGTGACCTTACACAAAACTGCAAGGTTTTATCAATAACATCAACATCTCGCGATTAGTGCAAAGAAAAAAGTTAATTACTTGTAAGCTTGATTCGATTTGCTATAATAACGATCAACATTCTGCAGTTTTTACAAATCATGTAGCAGAACACATTCATTAGTTTGTTTCCTACATTTTGAATACTGAATTCGATATCGTTCGTTACCAAGAAGGTTACGCTATATCAGTGAAGACCTGATTAGGAACAACGCGAATATGCCTTCGTTTATTTTCTGGTCTGAAAACCTAAGCTAGAACATTATGGTCATGGAGCATGCATTATGAATTCTGATAGTATGCATTGAGTTGAATTCTACAAAAACAACATTCAATGTACCAACGTAAATAAAATTAACAAAAATACAACGGAGGTAGACGAATAATTTACTCAACAATAACGTACATTTGAGGCAAAAACGTGAAAAAACAACATCGGAGTAAAAAACTTGGTATTATGTGTTTAGCATGACTATTTCAGATGATGTTATCGTAAGATCAAAAGGTCAATGGTACGGATGTGAAGGAGGAAGGGCTTCCCCTTTTCATCAAGTTATGATAAATATTGATAACACACTTTTAAGACGTCACTTGAACATTACGTCAATCTTAAAAAGTCTACTAGTTAAAGGTGACGGTACGGTTGGCGCAGTGGCTGAGCGATTGGCTGCTGCGCTGCGAGTTGCGGGTTCAATCCCCTCACGGAACAGATATTTGTATGGCCTACAGGTAGTTGTTCCGGGTCTGGCTGTTTGTATATGTGAGTTTAAATGTTTGTAAACGCACCCACGATACAGGAGAAATTCCTAAGGAGAGGCAACATCTTAAAAAAAAACGGCCGATTTTTCAATAGTCAAATAACTTGACGTTTAACATATAACCATCGCACTTATTATTTCCTAAGGGTGCGGCAGAAGTATATACCTGTAATACCCCACATTTCGCAAAATTTTAAATCCCATGTAATAAGGGCGAGCCTTTTGCAATCGACCGGGTACAAATCCAGACTAAGGTACAATTTTTGGTTGATTGGGCATGGTTTCAAAATAATCGTTAGGTCTTTTTTGCAAATTTTGGGGATTTTTAAACATTTCTGGTGTATTTAAATTATTTTCATAATTATGCATCGTGATGAAACAGTGTTTATTATACTTATATTCAGTGTCTTATTTATTATAGAGCGAATCCCCTTCAACGAACGTAGACAATAAAAACACCTTTTTTGTTTGAGAATATCACAAACTGCCATTATGTAATCCCAAATTAATGATTATGTCTAATAAAACACAGAATCATAGAAGCTTAACCTTGACCTCCGTGTATCGGGCTATGAACCATACTTATTGAACTTAATTATGGCAACTCCACCGCTAGACACGGACCTGTGTAAATTATCTTAGTACGCTCATTGTATTCAGTCATTTTCCTCATGGAACGAAAAAAAGCGCGTAGTTAGCACCTTTTGAGACCGCATCCGGCATTTTTTATTTACACAGTAATATTTGTGTATGGGTATAATGATCTAATACGGATTTCAAAAAATATAGTCAGACAAATTAATTTGTTATGAAATTGACACATTCCGTCCTTTTTTTCCCTGTTATAACCATTTCATACAGTACTAAATGGGTTATGGAGTCAGTCGCTACATGTAAAGTACTGGTTTTCAGCTGCATTTGGTAAGACTGGAAGCCGACCCCAACATAGTTGGGAAAAGGCTAGGCAGATGATGATGATGACCCATTTCTTCATTCAGAACTGTGCAATATAAGTTGTCATAATTGACGGTGGTTACGGGTAATCTTCTGAACACCTGACTAAGTGACTGATTTCTAGACTGGTCCGAAACCCAAAAGTCTGACAACTAGACTTCATCATCATCATCTGCCTAGCCTTTTCCCAACTATGTTAGGGTCGGCTTCTAGTCTAACCGGATACAGCTGAATACCAGTAATTTACATGGAGCGACTGCCTATCTGACCCCCACAACCCAGTTAGTACTACGTAATACGATACTCCTTGGTAAGACGTCCGGTCGTCAGACTTTGGGCCACTGACTACCTATAACGACTGTTAAAAGATCTACAAAGGACAGCCGGGACCAACGGCTTAACGTGCTTTTCGAGGCACGGAGGATCTGAAACTCGGTATGTAATGGATGGTCACCCATCCACAGACCAACCTAGGCAAGGACGGCTTAACCTAAAGATCGATATAAAACACAGCTGCATTCGGTTAGACTGGAAACAAAAGTGTTGGCAGATGATGAGGCGATTTATTCTCCGACTAAACTATTAATTGTCCTTAGTTGACATGAAAAACCCCATGTGTTGATGTCTGTTTGTGATTCCCCCTTTGATCGTTACGGCTGAGTTCCTCCAAAATATTGGAATTATGGCCAATTGACTGGTCATAATTAGCCAAGTGTAAATGGCCACGACTCGACTGACCGATACTTTGTTGAATCATACCAACAGGCATCATAAAGAAACAGATTAGTAGCTGTATCATTGCAATGTGATTTCTGTTTGAACAAAAAAGCTGCACTCAAATGACTTTATACTACCTACATACATTCACAACTCAACTATGGAGGTAGTAAGTACCCACTTAAAATAATAAATAGTTTTTATTTGATTTTTTTTTATTTTTAACTTACGATAAATTTTGGGTGAATTGTGTGAAAAAAACATTTTGTGCCGGTAATTACGAACACAAAAAAAAATTATCAGATGAACTTTCATACATGATGCAACTGAATTTTGTATAATAGATATATTTTCATTAAATTGCATTCATACGTTTGCAGAATCACATTTTGACATGGTGACAAACGTGATGTCTAAAGTAATGGCCATCAATGACGTAGGTGCTATAGTAGTAATTATTGAACCTCTGATTACTGGCACTTATACGTTAATAGGCTGTATATGTATGATTCATAATCATTTTGGTAATCTTTAGAGGCAACAATGGTAGCCCCTGCCGTCTGGGCAAAGCTCTCCTTTTTCCGCTTTTAACTTTTAAAGACAGATCTGTGTGGAGGACATCCTGCCATCTTATTCTGGAAGATAGAATACACAATTAGAAATCTTGAATCAATTATCCGACAAGTTTGACACAACCTAATTTAGATTTTTACACACTCAAACATTTCACTGGAAATTAGATTCAAATTCAATATAGCTGGAAAAAAGTTGGGCGGATGATGATACTCAAACATTATTACTCCCAACCCATATTGTGCCACAATCAACAACGGTCCACCCCTTACCCTGTCACAACAAACAAAAACAAAAATAATTTAAAAAACCATTTTAAAAAAGCAATCCAAAAGAATTACAATTAGTAATACTAATTATTGTATTGCGCGTAATCATAAACCTGCTATATTTCCACCACTATCACTGAAATAACAATAGTATAGTGTCAAAATTAAAGTTAGTATACATGTCTATGTAAATTATAACATGTTCTATAAAGTTAGTATACATGTCTATGTAAATTATAACATGTTCTACTCGCTATAAAAATAGCAAAATGACTCCTCAATGGCAATAAACGGTGCCAATTGACACTGAACATAACGACTTATTATGTAGACGGCAAAAAACCAAGTACATAGTAACCTGCGTGGAAATACCTCATCATATGGTTGGGGTATAGTTTGATAAAGTTTACAGAGTAATTTTCATAAAAAATCATGTAGTCATACAGCTCGATCATACTTATCGTCGGCGTCAGTGTAGGACCTTGCACAACACCCTTTTTAACGGGAGAAACTAAAAACTGTTTTCAACCAACAAGTAGGATTAATCAATGAAGGAAAATTCGTCTGATTTACCGAACGTGCTAGCTGACTTTGTTTCTGTTTATGTCAATGTTTTGCCGCTATATGGCAGGCTACTTGATTTACCAATTTTGATGAAAAAGGTATTTCGCCAAAAAATGTAGATACAAGGTCCTGCACTGACGCCACATTGTGTATTTGACGACGACATTGTGTATTTGGCGAGTACCTAGTAAAAAAAAGGATGGAAAGAAAAAAGGCCGGCTAAATAGTAGATTAGACTGCCTTACTTGAAGGCGCACGATCTTCAGCATTTAGGGAACGACATAAAAGAAAAAGGGTTAGATGTATAGGTTATGTGATAGGGGATGCACACTGAAATCTTGGTAATCGAGATGTAAGTGATCCCCTTTTATTTAAGTAGGAGTAAGATAAAGTAGATGATCATGTATTTTGACTCGAAAGAGACTAAATAAATGTCATATGAATAAGCTTCAGAACAATTACTACAACAATAAGGATACATAAAGATGTATAACAAAAAAGTACATGTGAAAAAATATTCAATGTTGGTAAATTCGGGTCGTTCCACAGGTAATCCCACAATTTACAATTATATCTCAATAATTGGTCCACGACCAAAATGACACTGGTATTTCATATGACGTCAAAAAACCTAACCGGTCAAACCTATATTGTCATAACGTTCTTGAAAAGTAGTTAAATCTGGAACCAGTATTTAACCGGAAAAACGCGTCAACCATAGCAAGAAATAACGTGATTTTTATGCTGTATGTAGTTGAGGATAAGTATCTATAAGATAATTATGGCAATTTTTTTTCTGTAATCGTGAAATGCGGTGTTGAATCAGCTTGGTACATCGGCAGTTTAGCATCATTCTTTATTCCAGCTACCTGAACTTAGACTGTCTTTCGACATATTAAGTGTAAGAGACAACGACGAGCGAACTGATACCATAAGTTCAGTGTATGATTCTAGACCCACCAGCGTTAAAATTATTCGTGGGTCATGATACACATGGCCGCGTATTTTTGTATGATACAGAAGACTGTTAATGATAATTAATACCCAACGTGTCAATTTTGCTTGGGGGTCTTTAATTCTGTGCACAATTCATGTTACCAATTTGCCCATCGATGTCTCCCACACCGTGTAAAAAGATGTGTATATCTACCGGTAGGATCATTTGATTTTCATAGCTTAAGTTTAAAAGGGTTCAACGAAGCTAAGTCTTTTACGTGGTACTCCTTGAGTTCATGATCATAGCACATATTACATGCTCCGCTACACCACTAAGCTCTGGTGGAAGAAGGCATTGTTTCGAAGCTTAGCTTTATCGCTTTTTTACCTGGCATATCTCCGGAGGAAAGGCAGCCTTAACGCTTTACATTGATCCAGTATTTTGCAATCTAGTGACGCTGGCTCGCCATGTCGACCAATTGGGCTATGAGCGGCTACCGCAATGCGTCAATTATCAGCACCAGCAAATTTAGTTCCAGCATATGGAATTCAGTGCTGGGATAAAATACTAGATCAATGAAAATCAGTCTTTATAAAGCAGAAACATGATACCAAAACAAATGATCCAATTCCAGTTTTCTTCCACAGGTTTCTTCCCTCAAAGAGAAAACCGTCACAATGGCTTCCAAGGCCAGGGAAGGAGATTCAGGGACAGACTATCAGGCTTCTTTAACCAGCAGCCTAACAGACCAGCAGTCATCAATCCTAACAATCAAGAAGACACTATCTACGTAGTGGAAGTTCCTGAAGGAACTCCACAGAACGACTACACTAACTATAATAATGGACAAAACTTCGGAAGGCCAATACCTTTTCCAACAAACGCTCCAGTTTATACTGATAATGGACAGAACAGCGGGAATGTGAACTTCCAGCCGGACCCAGCCAATGGTAACTTCCAACCGATTTATGATAATGGTGAAGTTTATCAGCCGCCTCAAGATGAAGCCAACGGTGCTTACCAGAATGAGAATAACCAGGAGAACAACGTGAGACCAAGTGAAGGTAATATACATTTATTTTTATCATCGAGTACGGAGGCGGGCTTAATGCTATAGGCATTTTTTACTAGTCAATTTATTATGGTTACATAGGTTTTATAGTTTAACAGCTAGCCGTTGCTCACGTCTTTGTCCGTCGTATTTTGTATTTTTGCATGCATATTGTATATCCAAGATGAAAGAAGCCTAGGTCCTTCTCCAGGTTCAATTCTTGCTATCCCTTTATCTTACAATCGGTTCAGTACTTTAGGCTTGATAAGGTAACAGTCAGACAGAGTTACTTTCTTTTATAATATTATTAACATGCATTGTTAAAGTTCAGATCCAGTAAATGATAGCGGATAGATTATTTTAACTTGCATAATCACTAATGCAGGAATTAGTTTTCTCTCGAATTGCGCCATGATAAGCAATATACGTCTATATGCCACAGAAGGATCTTTCAACATTTGTTCAACATTGTGTTTAATAAAAGTAGTTAACTTTATTGAGTTCTCGAGATTGTAAGGCAATTAAAAATTTGAAAATTGTTCCTTCAAATAGGACGACCGGCCAAACATGTCTGTTAGGAAGGTGTCCATTTTAAAAATGATTTTTTAATTATTGGTTGAGGTTATTAACCTTTTGACATTACGTGAATTTTATAAAGTCATTGACCGTTACGTGGCTACGTTTTACGTATCACCTTTTTATTTACACGCCATTTGACTCGTAAAAACTGTTTATTTGGCAATTATTATGAGTATTATTAAGCTCTTTGTGAGACTTGTCCGGGGAAGTACTGCCACCATATAGCTGTACCATGGATCTTTTATGGCGTAGCCAAAATAGGAACAAACACCGCCATCTTGTTTTTTCACCAATAGGGCCCTTCTGTCAACGTTATTTGAGCGCCGAGCTTATTTCTGCGTTCCAGTTTAGAGGGTATGAATGCCCCGTGTAAGTGAAGTTACAGGCACATTAGACAAGACTTCCTTACAACTCAACTAACTTATCTGTGCAAAATACAGAACTCAAATAAATGTACCAAAGCCATATCGATGCATTTTTTCTTGACAAGCAACGCCAATTTGAACTGCAAACTTTAAGTGGTCGTACTGTAGCTGAATCTGCGACACCTCTGGAATTGCAGGTGTCATTTATAGAATAGGTCATCGAATTGAATGTCATCCAATAAAATAAAGTCAATGCAGCAATCACATTAAGTCCCCAGTTCACAAAAAAAAAATGAATTATTAAGCTTTATTAATATTTTAAATACTTTTATTTTTAAAAAAAGTGACCGATGTTGAAAGTCAAAGTCAGTAAAGCAATTATGATTTAATTAATTCATAACTTGTTCATTTTATAGGTCGTTGAAATTAATAGAAAATTCATATAAAACGAATCCACGATGATTTTAGCATAGGTCACATTGCTTGATTTTTTCCTGTTTGGTTTTAATCAGATTCGATTAGTATTTTAACTTGACTTGAATCATAATTTATCTCGAATACTAATAAGAATATTACTAAAATCTGCTTTTACCACAAATCACTAAATAGTGTAATGATGTTTTAAATATTATGTTAAGTGCTAAACATATTTAAAACACTTCAAAATAGTGACAGAACTGCAACGCTGTTATTAATTGCTCTACAATAATAATAAGTAGTATGTGCAAATAGGCTTATAAAGACAAAAAAAAGAATTATCCTAATTTCTATGAAACTTTCAACAGATACCGGAACGCCAGCAGAGAACGACGCAGTAAACTTTGACGATATTTCAAGTGCACCACAAGAGGGTACCACGTTACCACCTCTGACACCAGTACCACCGACTGTCAACTCCGAGTCAAGAAATAACTTTAACTTCGAATCAAACTCAGGACCATTCGGTAAGTTAATAATAACAAATATATGTGTTTTTAACAAAAGACGGTGTTTTTTTTTATTAACTTTTTGTAAATAACCCACTAAACTTACTGGAGAACGCCTTGGTACTTGTAAGGGGTTCCCCAAGGTATTTTCGATTTTACTAAAGCTTTCGACAGTGTTGATCACAAAAAAGTTGTCGAATTTGTTGCGATTTTTGAAAATGGTTGATTGATTACTAATTTGTTTTAAACTAGAATAAATTAACGGAACTTAATCCTATCAAGTATGATACAGAGAGGCTTATTTGTTCTCATTTGTTTTGCTAATGGACAGGTCAAGAAAAGATAGATGGATTGTGTGATGGATGATATGAAAGATAAAACATATGATGCCGTAATCCAGGGCTGCGGGACTGTTCGAAAGAGATACCGTGGCCCTGGAACACAAAGGGCAAAGAAGGAACATGGATGGGTTTTAGTCAGTACAAGTCTGACACTCCCCTCCGCTCCGCCCAGAGTGGGGGGGGGGGGTCATTTGATGATTTCCCATATGAAAAAAATAAAATAAATAGCTTATGATGCCGTGACGTCTGACAGGGGAGAATGGAAGAAGAAAACGTGTTGCGCCGACCCCAAGTAGAATGGAACAAGGGCGGGAGGATGACGATTTGTTTAAATAACAATAACAATGCTACCAAAAGGTACTAAACTAAAAACTCACTCATATCAATACTCTCACTAGCATTGTGCGCCTATTTACTTACCACAATGCTCTTGTAATCAATCTGTTATCACGTCTCTACTATGACCTTTCCTCATCTGTACTTTATATGTAGTCGACCATCTGTCAATGTTTTGTTATTACGTGAATCATTCTATAACCTTCGATTTTTACCTGTAGGGTCAACTACATGTCCATGGTAACTATTTCACTTTGAGAGCATCTTAAAATCGTAGCATTTAACGTGGTTTTCGTAGATCAACTATCTGACCATATTATGTACGTATATAGCAAACCTTTGTCAGATCAACGAGAAATATTTTGTTTTGATGATTATCTTTTGTTATACCATATTTCCCAGCAAATGTGTACACTGACTAACAGGTCCACTTACATCTGTATGGTTCTTACCTCAAAAGACCATTAAAGACACGAGGATTCGACCATGATTAGGTCTGAACTTTACAGCAGGAGACCTTTGAGTTTGTCTACGTGTCATCTAGTTTTTGTGTTTGTTACAAACAGAAATAAAATATAATTTATCAAAATAACATTGCACTTTTACGTATACTTTACACTTTTGAAAACAGTTTAGGTGTTTTATACCTATATGGTTTCCTTTTTGTATACTATTCTTTTTATTAACACTCATTGTTCAGATAAGTCTAAATATTTATTTCTCGTTTGTCAAAAATGTTGCCAGTCTTAAAGCTCTTATTATTCCGTCTTTAATCTTCAAAATCCCGTTCAGTGTGTCACGGCTATCGGGACGGGGACGGGCAGGTCCACCTTGTGCAGATGACCTATCAATCTTCACTGATAAGCCTCATTCATATTTTTCTTCATCATAACTTTTAAAATAAGTAATGGCTAACTTTGCCCAGAATTCAATTTGTTTTTTCCTTTAAAATCCTGACGGTTCCATATTTTTTTTAATGTAGGTACTAGTTTTACTCGCGGCTTCGCTCACGTTATGGTCGCTGCGCCGGGAACATTTAACACATATCTTATGACACTGGGTGTAATGCAGCTTTCCAAAAGTGAAAGAATTTCCAGAATCTAATCAGTCGTTCCGAATATTACCCGCTACATCTATCTACTTACAAACATACATGTTTATAATATTAGTATAAATATATCGCATCTTACGGACTAACTAAAAAAAACAAAGAGGGTGTGTAAGGAACACTGACGAACGAACAGTTACTATGAATTCAGGATAATGTCTATTTAGACATGAAAATAATACCCATACACCAATACTAGATAGATACGATTAGATTATTTTTTTAACTAGATTTAAAACGTGATGACCTTAAAGCTAGGCCTCCTGCTGCTGCTGCGTGTTCTGACATGTCCGCTTTGTGATCGGAGTTTTTCGGCCAAAGTTGGGTATGCTAGCCACTTGAGAGCACATGATAGAACAGCACACCAAAGCTCTCGACCACCTCCCTAGAAAGCCATCGAAGGCAGTCGCTGTGGCCGAAATCGGCTAGATGGCACCATTATTATCAGATAAGATTAAAATAATACTGCTTCAAGAGGTCATAGGTAGGCTACCAGCTCATCAAAAACATCTATTTGCTACCGTGACATTAATCCTAAAACATAACATAACATCGTTTAGTATATTATGTTGTTGAACGTTGTCCGTCGCAATTTAAAGTTGTGCCCTACCTCTATAGATGGCGTTGACGTCGAATTAGATCTCGCTATAGTTTCGACACCACCCCGCATAATTGTAAGGGTCAGCCTTTACTCAGACAACTGTACCAGCGCAACTCATAAAAGCAAATTTTGACAAATCGAAATTTTTGGTTCGAATTGATTAAAAATGTATACATAACCGTAGATACCATTCGATGCTTACACCAGGCCATGTCTTTTCTTCTTGTTTTTTTACCAGATAACCGATACTGACTTATTATAAGACAAAATCATTAAATATTAGTCATAAAAATAAGCACACTCTGCCTAACCCTTAGGGGACTACAAGGCGTGATGTATGTCATGAACTGCCGAGCCTTTTCCCAACTATGTTGGGGTCAGCTTACAGGCTAACCGGATGCAGCTGAATACCAGTATTTTACATGGAGCGACTGCCTATCTGACCTCCACAACCCAATTAGTACTGGGTAATACGATACTCCTTGGTAAGACTGGTTGTCAGACTTTCGGGCTACTGACTGACGGTCAAAGTTCTACAATTGACATCCGGGACCAACGGCTTAACGTGCTTTGCATGAAGTTAAATGTAACAATCATAAAATAAAGCTTAGAATAATGCAATAACAATTAGTACCTACTCACTTGACACGGATATAGAATTAAAAATAAAATGTGTCCGTATCAAATTAGTTAATACTACGATCATGTGTTTTTTCTAATAATAATAAAAGCATCAAATCAAAGGTATGTCTTTATGTTTGTTACTTCAAGGTCGTCAGTGAGTGGTCAAACTTTTTGTAGATCTGTGGCTTTTTGTGATACCGTATTGTAACTATTTACTGATATTCAAGCAATAGGAGACGGATGCTGTTAAAAAAAGGCAACATTTTGATTAAATTTGCATTGTTAATGCGATTTGCGACACCAGAAGAAATCACATGTTTACAGGAAAAATAATACCAGTGCAAAAGTCTAAAAACTAAATATTAAATCTTATTCAAACAAATTTTCGTTGAAAGTTCATTTTACGTTTCACAATTTTTCAGAATTTTCCGCCTCTTGCTTTAAAAATTAGAGGGGGGCCCAATTTTTACTTCTTTAGAAGCGACGAATATCTCATCAACCATTGTCTTAACAAAGATAGAATTTTAGGAACTTAGATATCATTTTTCAAGAACTGTCGTAGACACCCATAAAGTACGTAGAAATATTTTTCCTTCAGTTACACATACATATATGGAGGGTCACCGCTATATTTATTTTACATAATTTCACATCACTTTTGTGTAGCAGTTTATAACGGGTGATTTTTTAAGAGGTATAGGATTTGATTTTCAAAAAACACAAAAAAAATTAAAAATTTGATGAAATCTTTATTGGAATCGATAGAACGATCAATATAATTTAATGTTTGAAGATGATTTCATGCAAATGCTGGCCGCGGCTCCGGTTTAGATGGCCCATTCGCAAGGCCCAATTTCGGCACACTCTCTCCAACATATCAGCCGGTATATCACGAATAAATGCTTCAATATTGCAACAGTTTATCTCACGTTTTGGGCCCGTCGTTTTTTTTGAAAATCAAATCCTATACCTCTTAAAAAATCACCCGTTATAAGACCTACTCTCCAAATTTCAACTGTGCAGGGCCTACAGTCTTGGAGTAAAATGGCTATGACAAACGGACGGATAGGACAAATCTATGAGGGTTTAAGGGTAAAAGTTTTCTGACAATCAAGCAAAGGATTAAATTCAATAAAAATCGGCGTAGCATGATCCAAGTGACATTTAAACAAGTATGTAGCATTAAGATCAAAATAAATAAGAACCTACCGAGGTACTAGAAGACGGATGTTGCATTCAAATGGACTCAAAATGTCAAAACGTCCTTGCTATTGATTGATCACGTAAGGTCGGGTTGTCAAACGTACTCTATACAGGGTGCAAAGAACATCGACGCACAAACGATTACCATGTATTCAATACCTACTTCATTCCGAACCACCCCATATACATTTATTCATAGGTAAAAAAAATAGCTTATGTTATGAGGAAAAGTTCTTAATGATGAAAATGGTTACCACGTGATCAGTTACTGAACATTTGTGCGTCGATGTTCCCCCACCCTGTATACTAAAGTTATTTTGGTAATCGAGAAACTTAGTACAACAGAATTTTCTTCAAACCGTAGGAAAAACTAAATACGTTCGTCAAACCACTTAGCTTCAAGTTTACATCAATAAACACTTATTTGCTAATTTTTTTAAGAAATAATTTAAAAAAATTGTAATAAAAAAAAACAGCTGTTTCCTGCAAAAGCGCAATACCTTCACGGTCAAAATGTATGGAACAGCTGATTTTTGGTTTAATTACCGATGAAAAAAATATATGTGGGGGTTCGAAATGATGTACTGAATACGTGGTAATCGTTTGTGCGTCGATGTTGGATTCCATCCTGTAAATTTCTATAATAGATGCAGTCGACCGCATATCGTTGGTAACACCTAGAGATTGACCTGGCCTAGCGTAGTACACAGTGTCCTTAGAATAAGGGTCAGCCTCAGCTTATAATTTTTTTGCCACTGATGTGCAACCCACTGTATCTTTTCATTATTAAACGATCTCTGTACTTCTTTAGGTAATTAAATACCAGTACCTACCTATATTGTCACAACAAAGACTCGGAAACCGGTTTTCTATGTTAATTTACATACCTCGTTATGTATTTATATCTCATCATTTACCTCATAAAACGAAGTTGTTGAGTTTGTTTGTATATTTGTAAACTTGGTAGGGTTGATATTCGTTCGGATAAGTTTGGCTTATCATTTGTCCAGACTTCGCGACTTATGGGAATATTCTTTAGACAATCAAAAGTACAAACAATGAATACTGAAACAAGAAAACGTCAAATGTAGGTGTATTTTATCGGGTGACTGGTAATTAGTAACCGATACTTAAACAATATGATAACAAATAACTTTCTCAAAGGAACTTTTTTTATACTCGTTCACTTTCATCCCAATAACACAACAGCCATATGCAATTAGCGCGCGGGCGCCGTGACCTATCAGCTGTTAGCCGCGTGACGCCGTTCTGTCTCCCACTGTGCTCTGCCTACCCACTGTTCCACGGTACGGTAATGAGACAGAACGACGTCACGCGGCTGTTGTGTTCTTGGGATTCCGATAAAAGTGAACGAGTAGGTATAAAAAAAAAGTTTCTTTGGGGAAGTTGTTAACTGTCATGAGTATAATCACGTGTTTATGCATCAGTCACTAATTACCAGTCACCCTGTATCGCATAGCAATAAGTATCTATTTATAAAGCTCAAAGGACTTCTTCGTCAAACAATATTATATCGTTATACCAAGAGCATTTTAACCGCGACATCTAGAAAATAAGAGATTCTTAATTCGAATGTTACGAATATGAATGTTATGTTATGTTGTTTGTTGTGTTGTTGTTGTTATGTTGTGTTTTCTTTTTTTTTTTACGTTCGGAAACATATTTAGGATATGAGCATCTATAATTTTACAGAAGTATACACACACGTTTGACAATTATGGTCCATCATCTACATATGTTGGTCTACGCATTATCCTCAACTGCTCAATGGTCGAGAACTCGAGACGTTGAGCAAATACTTCAGATTGAAGAAAAAAGTTGTAAGCTGACTCCACAAATTATTTACATGGCCGATTCAAATGTTAAGGAAAATGTCGCGTAGTAACTAAAAGAGAAAAAAAATACGCATACAAGTGTAAACCTAAAATCTTGAATGAAACAAGAAAAGTGTTATGATTTGTAGCTAGATTTTAAAGTGTTCCATAGTACACTACCATCGTGGTCGCAAGCGCATCTCTGCTGGGTTCGGTTCCCGGGTCGGGCAATTTCATTGGCAATTTCTCTAGGCTGTGACCGAAAACAGTCAGGAGGACTTTGATTATTGTGACTACTATACGTGACTAAAAACAAGACAACAAAACTAGTCTTTTCACCTTCAAAACAGAGACGGTCTACCTTCACATCTTTGTAATCTCCAATCTAAAGAAGTCCTCTCTTTCCAGCGGAGACCTGTCAGACGGTGGACGGTGGCGTCGGCAGCTGCATCTCGTTGCAAAGCTGCCAGCCGTACCTGAGCGTTCTCCAGGAGTCCAGGACCAATCCTAATGCTGTGCAGCTGTTGAGAAGAGCTCATTGCGGCTTTGAGGGAACTTCTCCTAAGGTAAGGCAAATGCAAATAAAACTGCTATTCAAACAATCGCGGATTAGATTTTTATACCAGGGATTTCTCAGTAACAATTGGAGTCTTGATTTGTATCCGGTTGTTGGCAATAACCTCTAAAAAAAACCAATAAACCAAAAATAACCAGGGAAATTTAGATATAGAGTGGAGTTCGGTAATGTCCCACGGGATCGTACTACCGAGATAAAAAGTATCCTATGTGTTAATCCAGATTATAAACTATCTATGTGCCAAATTTAATCAAAATCCGGTCAGTAGTTTTTGCGTGAAAGACTAACAAACATCCCTCCATTCATCCCTCCTCACAAACTTTCGCATTTATAATAATAACTAGGATATATAAATCTCTGCTGACCTTGTTGTTGTGTTTTTGGACGATTGGGAATTGTTGTTGAGTGCTTCTTATCTCTAGGGGTTAAATGATAATTTTTCTGCGAGATTAAACGGTTATCTGACCTTAGATAACCGCCATCTTCATCTTCTCTCGTTTATCTTCGAAATATATTATTACCAAAGTATATGCAGGTTTGACCAGTTCCAACGATTTTCATTCTAAGCTAGTAGTATAACAGTACCAACTTAAAGAATCTTTTCGTCGTCTGTACGCGATCTCGCGAGGTGTAACAACTTTGTACAAAATCCGGCTCAATCAGACGGATCTGATATTAAAACCCACCCTGTAAATCACCCTTTAGGAAATCTTTGCTATAGTTAAACGAATTTTTCTCTTAGGTATGCTGCCCCCGCCAAGGTTTACCAGCAACTCCTGCGCCGACGCCCCGCCCCACTCCTGCGCCGACCCCAGCCCCAACTCCTGCCCCTACCGCAGCACCCAAGACCAGTGATGGAGACTTTGTATCAGAGCTCCCCGAGCCCCCCGTCTGCGGAACCAGCAATGCTACCTTCAGCAGAGTCGTGGGAGGAATACCTGCTAAGCTAGGTAAGACTTAAAAGCCGAAATTGTTTTTGCTATATCTTTCTTGTAGTTTGTCAGTTGTGTGACAGTAACAGAAATAATGCTATACCAAAGCACACTAAATAGTGTTTCTTGGTCCAAGGTCGACATATACTCATACTTTACACTTTTCACGTACATTGACATTATTTCTGTCACTGTCAAAGTGTAGTGACAGACCAGAGAAACGACGGAGAAGATGTGCGGAAGATGCCTTATAAGTTAACTAGAAATGGGGTGACTACTGAGATAACGGCAAACAGAGATGTTTGGAAGAAGACACACTGCGCCGTCTACAAAATAAAAGTATATTCAAATTGGGCTGACAATCAAAACTTTAACGGCACGGCTGGCGCAGTGGCCGACCGATTGGCTGCTGCGCTTCGTGTCGCGGGTTCGATCCCCGCACAAAACAAATATTTGTATGATCTACAGGTTGTTGTTCCGGGTTTGGCTGTTTTGTATGTGAGTTCAAATGGTTGTAAACGCACCCACGATACAGGAGAAATTCCTAGTGTGGGCAGGTATAAAAAAAAAATAACATGACAGTTCGCCATAGTGCCCGCCCTTTTGCCACTTCCTAGTATTTGTACCAGAGAGAATATGTGACGAAACAAACTCCTCAGCAAAAGCAACTTATTGGGAAAAGGACAGGAATATTTTTGATCTAAAATCGATTAAAGAACCTTATAAATTAACAATAATTATGTCTTTGCTTACTTCCTTCAAAATTATTAACAAATATTTGTCCACCAGGTGACTTCCCCTGGATGGCTCTCCTGGGTTACAAGAGCAAGAGGACCGGTGATACCAGCTGGTTGTGCGGGGGATCCCTGATCAGCTCCCGGCATGTGCTCACTGCTGCCCACTGCATCCACAACCATGAGGAGGACCTGTAAGTATTTTACATTTTCTTAGGGCCAGTCTGCAAGTACCAGCTTCCATCCTGGGCGCACGTGACAAGATTACTCGTCAAGATTATTTCAATGTGACTCATCCTTACCTGACTTGGGTAACAGAATGAAGGGTTTTTGGCACAGTTATGTGTAGGGGCATCGGCATTGAGTTTTATCGTAGATTATCCTATACCTGTGCCAATACTATGAAAAAAATATGACTTTGTTTATTTGTAATCACGTTCTCGAAAATGACTCTAACGATTTTGATGAATGTGGCAGTGTACCTACCGGTCATGTGATCTGGGAAAATTCGTTTTCTCTATTTTCACCCGAGCATAGCTTGCTGGGGGTCCACACATCAGGTGAGTTGCGGCCAATCGTCGTCAATTAAGTAACCTGCTTTTATTTTAACCTGCTATGTATTTATTAGACATTTTGAAACAGTCACGCCTCTCTCCACTTATTTATGGCGGATTTAAATCGATATATAATTTGCACAAACAGCAATGTTGACGATACTTCCGCGAGGTTATATTTGCACATAATGATGCGCAGGGGCACATTACGCGAAATTGTAAAGTAAATATCACATATTCTATTCATAGAAATAGTTATAGCAATCATGCGGAATTCCCAAGTAATTACTTAAAAAGAATACCTAGTAAGCACAATAACATCTTCTTGTCTGATTTTTACAAGTGACAGGATTTCGTTGATTATTTCTGAGGATTTTAATCAAATCTATTCTGAATAGCTGCATACCAAATACAGCGGAACTTATTTAACAACATATATTGACAAACACTTTTTGAACCACAGTTTGTGCAAACGCCAGAACATCAAACTACCCACAACTGTCAATTTTTCCCAATCAACCTTGAACCTAATGCTTTAGCCATAAATATGAAATCTTTTAAAGAAATTTGACAGATTGTAGTAGCTTGATGTGCTGGCGTCTGTACCTAATTCATAAATAAAGAAAGCTGGTGAAAAGACAATTCATACCACACCCTCCAATATTTTTTCCACTTTGCTAGTTTATCTTACCTTATCTTAATGAAGATGGTAACAAAAGTAGGTGGTACCTAGAATGGCTAGAATCTGGCTGGCTATTTGTCTATAACCTATTTGTCTATGCCCGTAGAGAGGTGCTAAAACAATATGTCAATAGTTTGCGGTTAACTCATCAAGGTTTGTGCAGTTAGCAAGTTTGCACTACAGGTGTGCAGTTATAATAAACCGATAAACCTACATGATTATTTCTTAGTTAACATAAAAAATTACTTATTTAAAATCTTGATTTCACCGACAGAACACGCACAATTTAAGCAACTGGGACTAAAAGCATGATATTTTGCAAAATACTTAGTTACTGGGTTGTAGACGTCAGACAGGCAGTCGCTCCATGTATTCAGATGCATCCGGTTAGACTGGTAGCAGACCTCAACATAGTTGGGAAAAGGCTAGGCAGATGATGATGAATTAGTTACTTTAACAACTAAGGTAAACAAACACTAAAGAGTTTTTGAAAATTCTTTCCCTTGTATCATTAAATAGGTTTTTTTTCGATGGGAAACCGAAACACTGTAGAAAAATCTCTTGTAAGATCTAATACTTCCTGGATCTACACAAAGCTCATGCCCAACGTTTGGTGAGTGTTTACTACATATCTCTTGTTTACATGTGCCGAGTACAGAAGCGAGTCAGCACCAAGACACAGAACTCGGCCTAGTGCTTAAGAAGTGCATGCTGTCGACTGCACTGTGTCTGCTCTGGCTTTGCCCTGTCTCGCCACTGTAATCAAAACTCGTGTAAATAAGGCAACTTTATATCAGTGCCGATACAAACACAGGTTTTGACTTTAGTAACAATAAACAATAGGTACAACTAGTCACCTTATAAAATTGACACCATCATGAAAAACTCATGAATGGTTGTCGTTGATACGTTACAATTACAACGTCATCTTATTTTCCCACGCGTTGTGGGGTCATGGTGAAAATCATTGTTTATCACGCCTGTAGTGCTAATACAGTGAGAATGTCAGATCAATGTTGTTTCCTATATCAAGATAAACTGCCTATGTACTTTGAATTTTGCGCCCGAAGCAAAGGCATAAACAATTTTCTGGTCAGGAGCATAATAGACAAACAGCTCCGTGCGAAGCCAATTGCTCAGAATGCACAAAAGTTCATTTTTAGCATCTTCCCCTGAGGTAAAATCATCCACACTTAGCATGTTCCCTCTACTGACACACGACACGACACGATGACACAAGTGCCCTCTCTGTGGAAGGGTTAAATCCGTCACACTATTCTCAAACCACTGCAACTCTTGAAAGCCTGAGTCAACATTGACGACCACCAGAAAGGTGAAGCTTATGAAGCTCGACGAAGTCCCAGAGAAAAAATTCTGTCTTGGATCCCGCAACGACATTAATCAGAAAAGAATAGCGGAGGAGTATGAAAAACATAATTTCCACTTCCCTCCATATCAGCAGGAGACTGAACAAAACAAGGCCAATGGCCAATAGGCACAAGGGGGCGTTTACAACTGTGGAAGAGAGTGAGCCGTAATCCACCACGCAGGTCCAGCGCGGATTGGTGGATATCATGTCTTTGGCATTTTGGTTGTACTACACGCTAGTTGCGCCACGATGTTCCTTTGCCATCTTGTGAACAGTGAACAACTAAACTTTCGAACCTACAGCATATGACACTTAGCGGAGGCCAAAGTCACGGGGGGTCACCACTGCTCTTTCAATATATCCAAAACTCATAAAATAATGTTATCGAGACATCTCACAGAACCGACATTCTTCGACCCAATTTTTCTTATATTAACATAAGCAGTACCTGAACTGTTATCAACCAGTAACTGTTACCAACTGTTATTACATCGCACGCTCATTACATACGGCTTCCGATTTCCGATCCATGTAAAAAAAACAGGTTAACACATAAACGGCTATCGGAACTCATCGATCGTCAAGTTCAGACAGAACTACTACGTTACTACATCAGAGGCAAACCGGTTGTTATTTGTAATCGAATTGAGTAAGATGCGCGCGCGCACACAATGTGACGCACGTATATAGAGGGTGTTACGTATTCTTAAATTATATGAAGATATTCTCGTAACAAATATGAGTTCGGAAATCAAATCTTGGGTCTATAAAGAACATAACACAATTACATTTACAGTTATCGTAGCTTGAGATCGTTTTGGAAAATAAGAACTCGAAAACTGTAGAAATGAACTGACAGTTACTAGCTGTAAGCACAAACATCGGTAAACTAGTTCTGAAAATACTGAAATCAAACCGGTAGTTGGTTTCGTTTCATTATTTTCAGTACTAGTGATTGATTATATGTTTGACAACAAAATATAATTCAAGCAATAAAAGTATCTAAGTACTTTTATAATAGGTGCTTATTTCAACAACAGACCGTATACTGCAAGTACATAAAACTCACACGCGCACCGCCGCAGTATATTTTTATATCCCAGTTGTACTTGACCAACTGCGTAACGTATGGTCCCACTAAAGGACACAGTACATTAACTCTATTTATAAGTGAACTCTATAAAAAGGCAGTCATAGGCTATAAAATGACATATCGACCGTAACTGAAGTCATTCGGCTTTATAATAACTCTTGCTAAGTAAGTAAGGACAAAAGTAGTAGGGACACAAATTCTAAAAGCGTTGTTTTGGCTTCTGTTGGCTCATAAGGACAACCCATATCCTTTTTTTTTCAATATCTTCAATGTACAGACATCGGCCTATTACAATTTTATTATATGTACTAGCTTTTGACCGCGGCTTCGCCCGCGTGGATGTCAAAAAATATTAGATTACTTACCTTCATCTTTTTAACCCTTCCGGGGTAGGATTATCAAAAACGCTGAGATACGTATAAATTAATTTTCAATCGTCAGCCTAAACACAAAATTTGAAGATCCTAACTTCAAAACTGACGGACTTTCATATAAACTTCCATCTCCTATTTTCCCCTTTTAGGGGTGGAATTCTCAAAAATCCTTTCTTAATGGATACTTACTCTTACACAAAGAACACACCCTCCAATTTTCATGTCTCTAGGACCAGCGGTTTGGACTGTGTGTTGATATATCACCCAGTCAGTCAGTTTACCATTCTATATATGTATAAATCTTATTTTCCAGCTACGTAATCCGTCTAGGCGAGCTAGACCTAGCTAGAGAAGACGACGGCGCAACTCCAGTAGACATCCTGATCAAGAAGCAGATCAAGCACGAGCAGTACAGCGCCACAGCCTTCACCAACGACATCGGGATCCTGGTGCTGCAAAATGAGGCTACGTTCACGGGTAAGACTTCTTCACTCGTATTGGCAACGTGGCATCCCCTATAGAAAAGGGAGGATCCTCCGACCAGACGGGTGTTGTGTCTGGTGGGCTGCTGCCCGACAGTTATGGTCGGTTATGGTCTTAACTAGCGGGTATAACTTCATTAACGCGATTTAGGTTTTCGATGTTAGTTCTTCATTTGCGTCAAATATGGCGCTGCAGTACTTTTTGTACTATGCCGCTATAATGGGGAACATTATAAGCTGATCGTGCTATTGGTGGTTAATAAGTATCAGGTCTGAAGGCACCTAAGAAGCCGATTGCTGTCGGCTTCCCTTCGGGAACAAGGCACTCTACGTAGTGTCTAGGTGTCTACTGTAGTCAAATAGTATATTACATACACATCTGTGGGTGTGTGTGTGTGTCACATTACAGTACAGACATTTAATACATCACAGGATTGAAAACATTTTAAAACTGCCAACATTTTTCATGTCAACAAAGAAAGTAACACAAATTACAATTCCGTATTTTTTTTCTACGGCTTCCATTGCCACGATTTTGACCGTTCGCCACTGATAAGAAACCCATTTACCAATTGACCTAATAGGCAGAAGTGCTTGGTTGAAGGCTCCTTTCAAAGGTGATCCTGAGAAGAAATCTAAAGTTAAAAGGTTTTTTTTCTCTTCCACGATAGGTTTACAAAAGTACGTGCTTTAATGGGATAAACACTGAATAGCTTTATTTTCCACATTGCAGACCTGATCAAGCCGATCTGCATCCCGAAGGACAGCCAGCTGAGAGCCAACACCTTCGAGAACTACAACCCTATGATCGCTGGATGGGGACACACTGAATTCCGTAAGTTTTTTCTTCTGAAAGATAAAACAATATTATAGTTTGAAAAAAACTAAAATAACACGGTTTAGGGTGACGTCATTTTAGTTTTCATATTCTTCTCAGCAAACTCTATCATTTGATACCAATATCATGGGAATGCATAAAAAATTACTAGTCCCCTCCATATTGGATTTAGAATGACATCTCTTAGCTAACCATGCATTGTCATTTGTCATCCAAATTAAACATGAATGCAAAATTTCAGCTCAATCGTAAACCGGGAAGTGGGTCCAATTTAACTTCTAAGATTTTTTTACATAGTTACAGGTGAAGATAATAAACGCTTTTCCTACAAGTTGACTTACCACTACTACGTAGAATGTGAACGCAGAGGTTTGCCTGAATTTGTACCTTGCACTGCACGGGGTCCGCGTTGCCTCAACTTGAATCGTTCGGTATTCTTTCTATGAACCTCAATATATTGCAGTTCAGCGTAACGGCATCACCTCTGCTAGTATCAATGGGGTGAGGCTGATGTTGATCCTCTGCGATGCTTATAATTGTACAATGAGTTTTATTAAAATCCTGTTAAACATATAGCTCTCAAACCCTGTTTTAAAGGACGGTAGATCTCCAAAAATGCCATTCACTTAAAAGCATAACCTATTACTTGACATCCATTAACTTCATGACCTCATTTCTTACTCCAGGTGGTCCAGCAGCCACGCACCTGCAGGTCCTGCAGCTGCCAGTGGTCGGTAACGATTACTGCACGCAAGCCTACAGCGCGTACAAGGCGCAGAAGATAGACGAGAGGGTGCTGTGCGCAGGGTTCAAGAAGGGAGGCAAAGACGCCTGCCAGGGAGACAGTGGAGGACCCCTGATGCAGCCCGTTGTGAGTACCTACTATTACCACTGACAGTTACGCTCTCAGTCTCATTGGTTTAGTGGTCAAGCAGCGACTGCTGAGCATGAGGTCCGTGTTTTGATTCCCTTGGTTTTTTGTCAGATAGTCGCATTGTAAATCCAGTCCTATGTTCTCTGGCTGGATAAAGCTTCTAAATAAGCGCACATCTTGGGAGAAACAAAGACGTTTTCTCTTTCTTCCGTTAAAAATATGTTGGTCTACCTGAGAATAAAATAAGCTAACTGCTGGTGAAACTTCCAGAAAGAAGTTACTGTACTCTGTTAGTTAGGTACTGTCAACTAAAATGAGCCCTCTCTTTTCCAGTGGAACCAAGATACCTTAAAGACGTTCTTCTACCAGATCGGCGTGGTTTCCTACGGCAAGAAGTGTGCAGAAGCGAACTTCCCTGGCGTGTACTCCAGGGTGACGCACTTCGTACCGTGGATCGAAGAGAAAGTTGTAGGATACTCGACGTAACTGTGATCGATTGGACTAATTTGATTTAGGGTTTTAATTTTAGACAGTTTTATAAGCTCCTGACGAGGCTGCCTCAATTTTTTCAATATTATTTTTTAGTGTTAACCGACATCAATCGACTGCTAGGCAAAGGATCCCATGATTTCCAGTTCTTTTGATCTAGGCTGATGTGCGCCACTGGTCGATAGTTTTGTCCAGTTTTATGTGATAATTTTGCATCGTCTTTTGTTAATTTGCCTGATGTTACGAGGGCGGGTCAATAAGTCCGTGACTTTTGGAATAAAACACAGATTTTTTGATAAAAAAATAATTTTATTTTTCAACGTAGTCTCCCTTGAGCTCTATACACTTTGTCCAACGCTTCTCCAATTTTTTTATCCCTTCCAAAAAAAATGATTTGTCGAGGTCCTCAAAATAGGCCTTTGTTTGCGAGATGACTTCATCATTGGAGTCAAATCTTTTTCCACCAAGCCATTTCTTCAGGTTTGGGAACAAGAAGTAGTCGCTCGGAGCCAAATCTGGAGAATAGGGCGGATGAGGGAGCAATTCATAGCCCAATTCATGGATTTTTGCCATGGCAACTGCACATGTGTGCACCCTTGCATTGTCTTGGTGGAAAAGAACTTTTTTCTTGGCCAAATGAGGTCGGTTTTTTTTCAAATCGTCATTGAATCGGTCCAATAAGTTGGCATAATATTCCCCATTGATTGTTCTTCCCTTTTGAAGGTAGTCAATGTGGATTATCCCGCGTGCATCCCAAAAAACAGTCGCCATAACTTTATTGGCTGACAAACCCACCTTGGCCTTCTTTGGCGCCGATTCACCCTTAGAAACCCACTGTTTTGACTGTTGTTTGGTTTCTGGTGTGTTGTGATGGATCCATGTTTCGTCCACGGTTACAAAACGGCGCAAAAACTCCTCCATATTGCGATTAAACAACGCCAAAGCTTCCTGTGAAGTTGTTACACGATTGCGTTTGTGGTCGACTGTGAGCAAACGCGGCACCCATCTTGCGGAAAGCTTTCTCATGCCCAAGTGATCATTCAAAATTGAAACCACTGAGCCATGCGAGATCCCTACGGCTTCCACAATCTCTCGCACTTTCAATCTTCGGTCGGTCAACACCATATCGTGAATTTTTTCGATTGTTTCGGGTGTAGAGACCTCAACTGGGCGTCCAGGACGTTCGGCATCTTCAGTGCTTGTACGGCCACAACGAAATTCAGTAAACCACTTTTTTACCATTGAAATCGATGGTGCAGAGTCCCCATAGTATTTATCAAGCTTAGCCTTGGTCTCGGTAATGGTTTTTTTTCGCAAGAAATAATGCTTAATAAGCACACGAAATTCACTTTTTTCCATTTTCTCCTCAAATTAGTGAGTAGTCTGATAAAAATAGCTGTCAAACACAAACTAACTGACGCAGCAAGTTTAAATTTTGACAGGAGTCAACTGACAGATGCCTGTTGACAGGAGCAGTGTTGCTGTTTCAGTTAAGAGGTCAGAAATTCAAAAAGTCACGGACTTATTGACCCGCCCTCGTATTTCGTTTGTCACAAAATTGTATCTAGAATAATTGTATTCTTTGTTATTTACTCTTTCATTTTCCACTGTGATATTTTATGTATTATGATATTACCTACTTAATTTTGTATAGTATGTTGTGTGATCATTTGAGCTTTTGACTCGAACCGAGGCAGCCTCGTCACAAGTGAAACATTTTGACGCCACGTTAAGTAAATCTCAATCAAGCTCTCACCTTAACTGTTGTAAGACTTAAGTTATAATTTACTTATAAGTATTGATTACTGTTATAATTAATGTTTATAGATCTAATGGTATTTGTAAGCGTAGTTCTTGTCACTAAAATATTTTTGTACTCTGAAGACGCAACCAAGTGATTTTAATTTAATAAATGCTCACGTTGAATTTTGTACCTTTAATTTTACTATTCCTAAAAAATTTGGTCTTAAAATGACGTAAGCTCACTTACCTATAATTTGACATACTTTAAAGGTGTCTGGCTATGGGTTTTCACCACATAAAGTGTCTGGCAGTGGAGGACTACATTTCAATAATAAGGTTGCTAAGAGAATTCGATTTCGATTTATATGAGGACATTAGGACAAATAAATAAATAAATTTGGGCCTAGACAAGTCGCAATCGTATTAAAAACATTTCGTTTTCTACTACGACTCTCAACGGGATTTGACATATTATTTAAGCTTTTCAGTAGCATATCATCATAATCAGCTTATCCCACTGCTGGGACACAGGCTTCCTCTCTGTGAGAGAGAATGGGCTATAATCCACCACGCGGGCCCAGTGCGGGTTGGTAGATGTCAAATGTCTTCGAATTTTTGGTTCTACGACATGTGACAGTAGCATATATCAGTCTTTTTTTTTGTGATTTCCATTTGTATTCCATCATCGTTGCTGCTGTCATTACAAACACAGGCATAAACTCAAAACTCAAACTCAAACCATTTATTTCAAACAGACCCGTTAGGTACAGGCACGTTTGAATGGTGAAAAACAATAAGGATACATCCTACAGTCCAGCCACAGGTATAATGACTGTGGAAGGACTATAGTTGCAAATTCCAAAGGGTGGATCTCATGGAGAAGAATTATAGAACAATAAAAACATTATTACTCTATGGTGGTTAAAGGTATGAGAGATAAATAAAAATACCCAAATAGAAACAAACAAACAAAGGATGGTAGGTACATAAATTCATAAAAATGTCGTTCTATCTATTTGATTCCGGCATTTGACGTCATTTTATCCGTGTTATCATCACAAAGTAATGATTTGAAACTTCGCGATAGCCGACTGATAACTTGAATTTGTTTAATGGATAACCGGAGCTAGTCCACGATGATATCTGGTGCTGAACACGCGCACTTTAACAATTTCGGTTTAGCAAAAAATTCTACGAGTTTTTTTGATGTTTTTATCAAATATTATCTAACGGTTAAATTATGCTCCAAACGCAAATGGTTTGAAGTAAGTTAGATTAATTTTATGTTTTTTATTACTGTGATATGATAGTATTATTTTTCTAATAATGATATGATTGAAAACATTCTTGTGAACTTATTTACATAGATTTTTTAAATAGTCTTTTAAAAATGCTGTTGTAAATTTTTGTGAAGTGTAACAAGAACAATAGTGTAGTGTAAATCAATAGAGCTGATCAAAATGTTGATGTTAGAAGGAAAAACGAGTAAGTATTATTTTCTATTTATTTTTGTTGTATTAAAAATACTAAAATAAACTAAGAAAAAGGACTAGACTAAAAAAGTAAAAGTGTCTCGGCCGAGAGCTATTTCTATGTCTCCCGACACATCTCTCAAAAGACCGACTCTGGACAGAGAACACCAAAGCTAGACAAGTGCACTAAATACACCCTCGCACTTGCCCTACCTCGGAGTGTCTCTGCAAAAGTGTACAGCCACCATAATAACAGTGACAGAGATTACGATTACCATGGGCCAAGCGGGAAACGTTGAATCATAGACTGCTTGGACGCCTAATCTCTGTCAATGTTCTCCTGAGTGGTTGTATATTGCATCGCGCCTTCTGCATGTGAATATCGGTGCTGGTGGCTAAATACCGCACGGGTCGAAAGATAACCCATGCTTACCGAGGTCAGTCCGTGAATGAGTGACCATACCTCTATGAGCCTCTGAAAACAAGTTAAGCCGTTAAGCTTGGTCGTCATTTAGATTTAGATCTGTCTTTTAACCAGGCTTAGGTATCAATGGATACCGTACTATAGTTCAGTTCAAACTTTATGGCGGCTCGGAAGTTAGCTGCGTGTGATGGTCTGCGCATTATACAGTCAAGACGATGCGCCCTCTGCGCTGATACCTAAAATTGTGTTCTGCGAAGCTTTACGTTAGAGATGTTCCGAGCCGCCATAAACTTTGAACCGACCTTTATCCAGTTACTCGGTTGTAGAAGTCAGATAGGCAGAGGGGACGGGGAGGGCATTCAAGGCATAAAGTGTTTTGCATAATATTTTACTGAATTCAAAGTACCTAGTAACAAGGTACTTAAAACCTACCTACCGAACCTAGTAACAAACACGTGCTTAGATTGTATTATCCTTAGAATACTTAGACTGTTTTATCTGTAAATAAAATAAATACTACTGGAATTTATTTGCCTATCAAAATTATCGCTGTAGAATGATATGAGAAGAGTAATGAATGCTAATTATTTATTAATCCGTATTATGTTGATAAGCCGGGGGGCAGTGGGAGGCGAAGAATTGAGATTTGGTAGTTTACTTCAATTATACAGTGTGCAACAGAAAGGGTATAGCCATAGACAAAAAGTATTGAGACTATAAATATCGACCCAAATGCATGGAGCAGCTGATTATTTTTTGCAAAAAATTTTGATCCCATGGAGAAGGTGGTTCAGTTTGATGGTCTGAATTACACCCTGAAATATGACCACACCTTCCTGGTACACACGGCGGCACATAAAGCTGTATATTTCCAGTATAACTTTGCCTCGGTTTGTACAGATTTCCTATACAATGAGAGATCCAGATAAACTGGTTTTGTATAGCTTGATTGGCCGTCGTGCGTACACGCTATAGATAGGTAAAATCCTATTTTGTACCTAATGATAGTAGGTACCACAGACTAAGACTACAATATAATATAGGGTAATAGGTATAGGTACCTTATTTTAATCAGGCAAGCTTCCTCTTACAGATTTTACTTTTTTGGATCTTCAAAATCTCACATTTAGATCTTGTGAGCATTTTCTCCATTAGAAGTAGTGAGCATTTACTCACTACTTCTAATGAAGCATCGGTTCTGGAAATATTTTAGGGTATTTCCAGAACCTAAATCTGGTTCTGTATATTCTACCATGAAGGAAACTAAACGAGTATTTAAAAGTAAATTGAAGTGGTGTCAAGAAAATAGGGATCAAATAAAAATGAATATCTTAGCATGTTGCCACGACAGAAAGGATTTCAGTAAGTTTTGGAAACACACTAACCAACTGAACGGCAGGTCGAGCCTTCCTGCGAGTGTTGAGGGTGTTAGCGAGCCTGCAGTCATTTCAAACTTATTTAGGAATCATTTTACTGTGAAGTCCCCGCTAGGTGCAATGGGAGAGGCCTCGACGGCTAGGCAGCCCGTGAGGGAATCTGTGTTTAGGGTTTCAGCTAAGGAAATACAGGCAGTGTTGAGAGGCATGAAGCGCGGGAAATCACCTGGGCATGATTCTTTGAGCATCGAGCATTTACAAAATGCGGGTGTTCATATGCCCAGAGTACTGTCGTTGTTTTTTAATTTATGCATCTCACACTCGTACCTTCCGGTCGACTTAATGAAGACGTTGGTGGTGCCTATCATTAAAAATCGCACTGGGGACGCTTCTGACATAAATAACTATAGGCCCATATCGTTGGCTACTGTAATTGCGAAGGTGTTGGACAGTGTGCTGGACAAGCAGTTAAATAAACATCTGTCGCTTCACGACGCTCAATTTGGCTTCAGAGTTGGTCTTTCAACTGAACACGCTGTTCTGTGTCTCAAGCACACTGTTCGATACTATACGGACAGGAAAACCCCTGTGTATGCGTGCTTTTTGGACTTATCAAAAGCCTTCGATTTGGTGTCCTATGGTGTTTTGTGGAAGAAGATGTATGATGAGACAACGCTTCCAGGTGAGTTGATTGAGCTGTTTAAGTTTTGGTACGGCCATCAAGCCAATATGGTGAGGTGGGCAGGCGCGCTATCCGATCCGTACGGGCTGGAGTGTGGGGTGAGGCAGGGCGGCCTGACCTCACCGAAGCTCTTCTGTCTGTATGTGGATCGGCTGATTCGTGAGCTCAGCAGCACTATGGTAGGTTGTTCAATTGACGGAACATTTGTCAACAACATAAGTTATGCCGATGACATGGTGCTGCTGGCCCCATCGATCAGCGCCCTCAGGACACTGTTGTCGGTTTGTGAGCAATATGCGGAGGCCCAGGGCCTTCGATATAATGCAAGGAAGAGCGAGTGTCTGATGTTCAATGCAGGCACTAAAAGCTAAGATGTACCACCCATTACACTAGGGGGGACCGCTCTAGAGTGGGTCACTGCTTTCAAGTATCTGGGGCACTGGGTCACTGCTGCGCAGACCGATAATAGTGACATTGAGAGGGAACGTAGGGCGCTGTCAGTCAGGAGCAATATGTTGATCCGTAGGTTTGCAAAATGTTCAAATGACGTTAAGGCGACTCTGTTCAGGGCATACTGCCAATCTTTTTACACTTGCGGCCTATGGGTCGACTACACGCAGAGGGCTTACAGCGCCTTACGAGTCCAGTACAATAACGCATACAGGGCACTGTTGAGGCTGCCTCGACACTGCAGTGCATCAGGGATGTTCGCTGAGGCACGTATAGATGACTTCTATGCAATCATACGAAAGCGTGTCGCTTCCCTGATGTGGCGGGTGCGGGGCAGCGCCAACAGTCTCTTGATGACTGTGGCGGATAGGACTGATGGCCTCATATTAAAACACTGGACGAGGACCCAAGTGTTGCCTACAAACCGTGCCCAGAAATAATGTGTGTCGTTTAGTTGCTGCTGTGTGTTATTATTATTATTTTTATTCTGACATTTATTATTTATTATCATTATTGTTTTCTGACATGTGTATTGAAATTTGTAAATGTGTGAAATTATGTACTAACAATAGACTGTAAGTGTTTATGTTCTTACTAACCATATGGATTGTACTGATCTGGCAAATAAATCATTATTATTATTATTATTTCTATATGCATTTATTTTGCTCGACTAGCCGGGTAGCCGGGAAATACTGATAACACGGGCCTAAGCCAAGTGATTATCAGCTGGGTTAAGAGTTAAAGAGGTAGTAGTAGGTACAATACGGTTTTGCGTTGTAGCTTGAATGAGACATGAGGGTATGTTAAAGTGGATAATTATGTTGGTGCGGGTTGTCTGATTCACATTGCAGGAACTTCCTCACCAGTCTACAGGTGTTTAGTATCACTGCCTTCTGCAGCAGGTGGTAGGTGTTAGAGGGCAGGTTCAGAGAAGTAAGGGACTGGTGGAGTTGTTTTGGTATTACTCCTGTTGCGGACAGCACTATGGGGACTATTGTTACTTTTTGCAGATGCCAAAGGCGGGTTATTTCTTCTTTTAATTCGGTGTACTTAGATAATTTTTCTGCAATCGTAGTTTGTAAGTTGTGTGTATTTGGTACAGCTATGTCGATGAGATATCCAGTTTTGTTTGTTTTATTTATTAATGTGATGTCTGGTCTATTAAAGTGTATGGTTCGGTCTGTAAAAATCCCTCGGTCAAAATATAATTTTGTCGAAGGGTTTTCCAGCACAGTTTCGGGGATGTATTTGTAGTAGGGCACTATGGAGTCTACTAGTTTGTATTGGTGTGCTAGTTTCTGATGTATGACGTTAGCGACTTGGTCGTGTCTATGTTTGTAGTCTGTCTGGGCTATTGATTTGCACGCGCCTGTAATATGCTGGATGGTTTCTGGTGAACTATTGCATTTTCGGCACATATCAGTGCTTAGGTTTTTTATAATGAACTTCCTATAATTTTTAGTCTCAATTATTTGGTCTTGTATTGCGAGCATGAAGCCTTCAGTCTCCGGGAAGAGTTCGCCTCGTTTAAGCCATGCGTTCGACGCTTCCTTGTCGACATTAATTTGACTTAAATCTTGGTAATGTCTTCCGTGTAAAGACTTCTGGCTCCACTCAAGTAGTTTGGTTTTGTTGTCGGTTACTTTTTCGTTTTTCTGTTCGGATTTGTCTTTTAAATTTAGAGGAGTTAAGTGGTGGTCGTTGTTTGCTATCTCCTTATGAAGTATAGAAGACTCTGCCTTGGTAAAGAAATATTGTCTAAGGGTTGTTACCTGTTTATTGTGTAAGTTTTGAATGTCGATGAGCCCCCTACCTCCTTCTTTTCTCGGCAGTGTTAGCCTTTGCACACACGATCTTGGGTGATGCTTTCGGAATTTGGTCATGGTGGTATTTATTTTGCGTTGTAGGTTTTTTAGGTCTGTTTTTGTCCATTTGATAATTCCGAAAGAATAGGTAAGTATTGGTATTGCAAAAGTGTTAAGTGCTTTTATTGTGTTTCTTGAATAAAGTTGTGTTTTTAGAATAGTATTTAATCGGTGTTGAAACTGCTGTTTTAATTTTTGTTTAGTTTCTTTATGGTTTATCTGCCGTGATTGGTTGTATCCTAAATATTTATATGTATCATGTTCGTCTAATGGCTCTATGTGTTCTCCTGTTTCTAATGTGTATTGGTGTTGGTAGTATTGTCCTGCTCTAACTGAATTTATTTTGCACTTATCAATACCAAATTCCATTCTGATATCGTTAGTGAATTGTTCTGTAAGGTTTGCTAGTTCATTCAATTGGCTCTCACTTTTTGCATACAATTTTATATCATCCATGTAGAGTAAATGATTTATGGCGTTATTTTGTACCTCGGGCTGTCCGTCGCTGGCTATGTATTCTAAGGGGAATCCGGTGCGTGTTGAATTTAAAATGTTTGATAGAGGGTTTAGGGCGAGGCAGAACCACAATGGGCTCAGTGCATCTCCCTGAAAGATACCTCGTTGTATTTTGATTGGGTAGGTATCGGCAGTTTCTTTTGAGGTATTGATTCTGAGGACAGTAGACCAGGTTTCCATGATTGTTTTCAAGAATGTGATAATTGTTGGGTGTATTCTGTAAATTTCTAAAACTTTTACTAACCATGAGTGGGGAACTGAGTCGTAAGCTTTTTTGTAATCAATATACATACTGTAAAGATCAGTTTTGAATTTTTGAGCCTTTTTAAGAATTATGGAATCTATGATCAATTGTTCTTTACATCCTTGACTAAACTTTCGACATCCTTTCTGCTGTTCGGCTAAGATGTTATTAGTGTCGGTGTGTATATATATTAATTCCGATAAACAGGATGTGATAATTTTGTACAAGGTCTGCAGACATGTAATGGGCCTATATTTTGCCGGATTAGAGAGGTCGTTCGGGTCTTTTGATATCATGTAAGTTGTGCCTGATGTTAAATAAGATGGAATTGATTTAGGGTCTTGAATGAAATTATTTATGTAGTTATAAAGAAAGCTATGAACAGCTGTGAATTTTTTGTACCAGTAACTGTGAATATGATCAGAACCGGGTGCCTTCCAGTTATGTAACCGAGCTAGCACTCCATGAAATATTTGTGGCGATATTTGTTCAAATAACATTGGCTGAATGTTCGTGCTGCTATTAGTCAGCTCGGTTTGTATCCATTCAGCTTGGGTGTTATGCTCGATTGGATGTTCCCATATTCCTGCCCAAAAACTTTGTAAATCTTCTGGGTCCAGATTGTTGTGACTATCTGCATTATTGGTGTTGCTATTTTGTACATTAGTGGACGTCTGTCTTAGATTGCGATAAAAAAGTTTTTCATTTTGGATGAACTGGTTGTTTTGTTGTTTCCTTTGGGTACACGCTTTATATCTTTGTAGCCGGCCTGTTACAACTGCGAGTTTCTGTTTTAGTGTGTCTAATGTGTGTTCTGCCTGTGTATTTGGAGCTTCGTGTATGGTGTGGATTTCATATTGTTTCGCAATACTTTTTACATGTTTTATTATTTTACTGCTTCTATTGCCGTTAATAAATTGTGTCATCCTGCCTATCTTTGATCGTAAGTCTTTTAGTTTTCGTTCTAAACGTCTCTGCCAATGCGGCATGTGTATCTTTTTTGTATTTGTGTTTATATTCATTTCCCTAGGTTGGAGTGTTAGCTTTGCGCCGTTGACTTTAGCTGCGGTCCATGCCGCACTGTATATGGCGGTCTGTAATGTATGAAAGTCAGTGTCCTTATTTACGTTTTCAGGGAGTATTATTTTATTGATGTAGTCTACTATTCTGGCCAAATTTTTAGACGGTTTTTGTTTGGGGATGTAGATTCTGTTTGTAGGACTAGTTTCTATGTAAAATTGGTGTGTCTGTTGAAAAGTTTCATCTATTAATAGGTCCCTATCAAGACTTGTTTGAGGATTATGTAGTATATCTGTTTCTATATCTGCTTGGCCGTTATTTAGTGTTTGTGCTATTGGATTTTCTATAGAATATAATCCTATGTTGTTTGCGTTTGATTGGGTATCAATGCTGTTGACATCAACTGTGATTACTATATTATTATGGTTGCTATTTTCTAGTTGTAATTCGTTCGATATTTCTAATTTTAATGAATTTAACCTTTCAGTGTTAATGTATTTGTTGTTAACTATTGCTCTCCTTTGATCAGCGATTCGTTGCTCACTTAAATGAGCAAGTGACGGGAATTTTCTAATAAAATCTTCGTGCATTAGTTTTCGATACACCGTTTGGTTGGTCTCCAAAGTTGTCACTCGATAATATGACCGCATGATTGCTTCATTTTGTTCATTGGTCCATCTCATTCGAGTTTGTGTTTTATTATGTACCCTAGGTGTTTCCAGTGTTGTAGCTTGTGTTTGTGAAGTTGTGACTATTGATTGAGTATGACTAGTGGGGAATTGAGTTTGCGCACTTAATTGTAATTGATTTAATTCATCTCTCACTTCGGCTTCTATTTCATCTATTGTTTTTTGTGGTAGTAGTTTGTTATTAATTATGGCTCGACGTTGGTCTCCTACTCTTTGTCGGCTGACTTGCATGTTAGGGTATTTCTCTATGAATTTCAAGTGGAGCGGCTCAAGATAAGTTTTTCTATCTGTGTCTAATGAGGTGAGTTGAAGATAAGTACGCAGTATGAACTTATTCATTTCTGGCGTCCATCGTCTGCGTGTTCTAGGAGCGCTTGTAGTGGGTGCAAGCTCAGAGTCAAGGTCGACTTCTTGCACAGCACTTTCAAGCGTTGTAGTGGTGGACAAGCTAGTTGTTCTTCTTGTCATGTACGATGGGCGAGTTGAAGGGATGGATGAGAATAAAGAAGTGGTATCATCGCCCGTGGAATCGGCTGTAGCTTCGACGTTGTGAGCCCGCCTGTTCAGCTCACTACGACCAGCTGTAACTATTTTGTCGGTGGGAGCCCGCTTGCTCAACTCCTGACCGCCGATGGTTCGCATGCTGTGGCATCCAGCATCGGCTCCGGATGCGCCCCGGCGCTCCCCGGGAAGCGACCGTAAATTATATATTCTTTTACTCATCTCCATAAAGGGTTACCCTGCCTTGTTAGCCGCGTAAGTTTTTTGTACCGCTGTACAGTACGCGTGTCCGCCCCCCACGTGTGCTAGGTGTTCAGCTCGGACGTAAGGTTGGATTTTAGGGGGCTTATTATTATTATTATTATTTACTTGGATATAAATAGGATTGAAAAGATAACTGTAGCATAATCAGCCGAAACCGATTTTAATCAGCTACTGCCCCCTAGAATAAAGAGATATTGGAAAGATTACAAAAAATAGTCTTATATATGATGGTTTGGTCACGTTTAGAGGATGAAGGAGAGATAGATGTTGAATGACCTGGATGATAAAGAAATTATTTGGGCACATTATATACAAGAGTAGATGTGTGGTGTTACGAGAATGGATAAAATAAGAAACGAGTACATAAGAGGAAGTTTCAGACTTCCGGTGACTGAAAAATTGTGTGGTAATCGGTTGTCGTGGTACGGGCATGTGATGCGGAGGAATGAGGAAAAAAACCGTGAGAAAAGTTTTGAGTATAAATATGGACACGTATAAGAGTAGAGGAACACCAAAGAAACGATGGATAAACCGTGTAAATGATAATACGGATAATATGGCAAGATAGGAGGTATCTGATGAGAAGACGAGTAATAGAAGTATGGAAAAAAAAGACGTGCTGCGCCGATCACAAATGAATTGGGATAAGGGCAAGAGAATGATGATATACAAGAGCATAAGTATAATGGCATCGCCAAGTCAATCTCCAAGGTTTAGCAACGCTTGCCAAGGTCGGTCCGTTACGCGCTTCGGTAAGCACGGGTCCCGACTGCCCGTTATAGATATTTGACTGTCGTTTCAGGCAATCAGTGGACCGAAAATCTGACAACCAGTCTTAGCAAGGGGTACCTGTTGTATTTCTCGGTACTAACTGGCTTGTGAAGGTCAGATAAGGAGTTGCCCCATCTAGAATACTGTGATTCAGGCGTATTCGGTTAGACTGAGAGCCGATCCTAACATAGTTGAAAAAAGTCCAGGCTGATAATGAAGTTGGCATTAGTATTAAGCACAATAGGCCATCATACACCTCGAGGGCCCATTGCGTATCTTCGACATTTTGGTTCAATGAAGAACACTTAATTTCTATACACATTTTGCAATTGACTGTACAAATTTTCGTAATGTCCTCAGTCTTCCACAAGCTATGGTACTTCCTGCGGACGTACGTATTGATGCTGAAGACCTTCGACCTGTTCCTGCAGGGCTCCTTCCTCATCGTCATCCTGCTGGAGAGCAACGTGTTCTTACTGCTGAGAAGAGATGCGAATGAGGGATATCACTCTGTGCTTGTGGAAGGTAAACTCTTCATCCGGGTTATTTTTCTTAACGGGACTATTCGCCTGTAATGTTATAGTTCACATTCGATCATTATATCAGTGAGTGACGAGAACCGATCATTACAGTGCGCAACCTGTAACATACAATTTGTAACAATCACTTGGTTCTTTACAAAACCGAATCTTGAATTGCTACATTACAGGCAAATGCTCTGATGAGTTCCTTTAAGGTATTGGTACAGCATCATTTAAGGATAAATCTGAACTACTTTCTTCACCATTGACCACCATTGGGACAATCATCGTAATCGCGAAAAAAAAAGCAATTCCCCATATAAAATTTCAATACCTACTCGACTCAAGTCAGCTGTTTTTTTTTTATTCGTGGGTACTATTTTTGTCCCATGGAGAAAATTGTGCAGTTTGGTGGTGTATATCTCCCTCTCATTCCTTTTCTTTCCTTCTGATACACGCTGTATAAGTTTCCAAGGCTTGGACAGACACGAGTGTTTGTTACGATGGAGCTGAACTATGCGTCTAAAATGCTGGCCACTACCCTTCGGTTGGTTAGCCAAACTTTTCTTTTGGTCAGACCTTATGTGGCCAAGATTGCGGATTGTCTCCAGTCATGTTCGTGGTGCAGTCATCATCTTCCTACCGTTGTGGTATACTACTTTTCTTCCATTCTCGCCAATTAGCCGTCACGCCTCTTTCACTCCATGCTCTTGCATATCATTCCTCACACAATCCATTCATCTGTTTTTTGGCATTTCCCTCCGTCTCTATTCATCAATACCTCTTTTTACTCACTATCACTAATCAATTGTAATATATTCCAGACTATGTGATGCTGGGCGCTGCAGGCGCAGAGTTTGTCCTGGGTGCTGCAGTGGCTTGGTGGGGTCGAGGCCGGAGACAGCTGGCCCTCTCCGGCTGGCTGGCAGCCACGTCGGCCGCAGGACTAATGGTGCTCGCCTTCCCCTTCGCTAAGTCTAACCCTGCTAGTGTGGGTAAGTTGGTGAACCTACTGAACCCCTATTTTTTGAATTAACACAGAGTATTTTTTTTCCTAGATTTGCATTTTGGTTGGCAGGCAACCGGGAGTTGAGACTTAGGTGAGACTTATGTGACAGGGCTCAATTATTGAACTGCGCGACGATAGGTCGAATGGTTGTTTTTTCTTCTTCTGCGTGCCGCTAGCACGACAGTACTTAAATTTTTTCTGAACCAAAATCTGCCACTTCTGCAACGTCGTCGGTGGCAGTTATGTTTTGGGCACAAAGGACATGGAACATAGTTTGCGACACCGCTCCACTCCCATCTGCCGTTCCATCGAGGAAGCACCACTTTACGAGGACGGAGTTACATCTTTCAACTTGGGTTCGGGAACGGTTTATGACGGGATGTAGTTTATTGACTGAGTTACAAGAAAGAGCCTCACTGACCTATTACAATCTCTTCCAGAGTTGTGTGGCGAGCAGACAGTCATCAACGTTGCCTCAGACAACAACGTAGCAGCCAGAACAGCTTTCCTGGTGATCACTGCGGTACTGTGTGCGCTGACCAAGCTCAGCATCTGGGCCCACGGTCTTACGTACCTAGATGACCATGACCCTCAGAATGGGCCGTATTTTTATGGTAAGTGTGACACAAAATAGATAGGTAGGTACACAAGATTGAAGATTGATAGAAAATTCTCCCAATTAAATTCTTCTTACCAAAACTTTCAGGAATCCTGATCTCCATCCGCCTCTCATTGGGTCTGAGTGGCAGCAACTGGTTGCAACCCAGCTCGGAGCGCGAGGACTGGTGGGAGGCTCACCTGTCCATCTGTATGCTGACCTTCATGTTCGCCTTCCTCTTTACTTTGTTCCCCACTAGAATGTCCTCCTTCAAGGGCTTGGAAGAGGGGAGGGATTCTGATGTTGACAGTGGTACGTGCTTCTTATTCTGAACTAATTTTTTCCAATCTTATACCAGAATGTGGAGCTAATGTTTAATTTGATCCTTAGAGATAAGAAGCACAAAGAAGGGAAAAAAAATAAGGGGGGAATATCTAGTGTTCCTGTGAGCGCTAAACCTTCTGTTCTCATGACACGCTCTAAGAAACTCTTTACATTGGTTGTCGCTGTTCCAAACGCGTGTGGCTGAGAGTGCACCTCGTGGCCAAAGGGATCTTTGGCCACGAGGTATCTATAGTCCCCCTTCGTTTCTATTTTTGATGCGAATGAATATTTTTTTAAGTAGTATTAGTTGGAGATTCCAAAATAAATAAATAAAACACGATTATGATGCCTTTCTGACAAGAAAACCAATTTCCTCAGGATTGTTGCCGTCTCTGGGTCGGCTGGTGCGCAACAAGGCGCTGGTGACGCAGACGTTGGCGCTCTCTTGTCTGAGCACTGCCGTACTGGTCTACGTGTACTACGACAGGGCTTACGTTCAGGTGATTATCAAACTATTAAACGACCCAATCAACCCGCCCATACCAAAGAGGTGTACTGAGAAAAAGGCTCTACGTACTTGACCCTAGCCAACCGCCCCACAAGCAATTAAGGCAAAATTCTAACAGCCGAACGGGTCGATCTTCAAGGCTAAGCAATGCTTGCAGAGGTCGGTCCGTGGACGAGTGACCATCATTACGTACCGTATTCAGTTGACAGTCGTTACGAGTAGTCAGATGCCAGAAAGTCTACCAAGGGGTGTCGTGTTACCCAGTAACTAGGTTATACAGCAGTCGCTCCGATTAGACTGGAAACCGACCCCGACATAGTTTGGAAAAAGGTAAGGCAGATGGTGGTGTCCACTTGTTTATAAAAGGCCTTTTAGAGCAAAGAAGCTGAAGTGGCGGTAGGCCGACCATGTGTGTCGAAGGTCCGACGTCCGGCAGGTCCGATGGAAGATACAAATCCTGTAGTGGAAACCACGTATCGCCCCCAGCTAGATGGACAAAATACCTTAAAAGGTGACTGGGTCATACTGAATACGGAAGTCGGCGGACGTGTCGTGACGCTTAAAAACCTATGACCAGCAGTGGACATAAGTCTCTCCAATGATACGCTAGGTTGATTCTGTAAGGTAACCATGGGACTACCATCGAAATCGCGATGGTTGTTCAGTCTGATGGCCTGAATCACACCCTTAAATATGACCACACCTTTCTGGTACACATCGTATATTGAACTGAGTAAATGACCTAGATATCTATGACCCTATAGGATTACAAAGACGACCAATGAGATATATTTTATTTCCAGGCGAGGTATCGTGTGGAGTCGATTCGGCAGGACCCTCGGACCTCGCGAGCTCTCTCTGACATATTCCGAGCTCTCGTCATCATTTTCTTCGTTATGGTAAGAACACTAGATCCCTAACGTGAAATATAATGGACATGGTCTAACTAAGAGCGAATTTCACCAAAGAAACTGACCGCGATCGGCAGATCTGAGCGGCGTTCAAGAGCTGTCAGTGTCAATATTTCATTAAAATAATGACTCTGACAGACTCTTGAACTGCTGTGGTTGGCTTTAGAGCGTGAATTCTCCTTTACATTATAGAATGAAGTTCTTCTAACTAAACATACAGCTGCAATAAGTGGTGAAGTCTTGGAAAAGAATTCTCAGCAACGCATTGCAGGGAAGTTTGTTCCACTGCTTCTCTATAGGATACTTAGCCTACTTTAACATGCTTACTAAATATTTTAACTTTGAGTATTTTAATTGGGTAACATTTCACTCAACCGCAATTATTATCCATTTTTTGCAACAGTACCTGTCCAACTCAAAAACTTGGCATAATACTAATCTTTCCACCCAGATCTTCCGCGTCCGTTTCTCGGCGCGTCGGCCGGAAGGTGTGAAGTCCAACACAGCCTCCCGCGTCGCTGGAGTGATCGCTGTCTTCGTGGCTATCTTTTTCGTGGTGATGGCTGCGGTGGGCTGCGACACTGGCAACATCAATGGGCTGCAGTCTGGCAGCTACCATCAGCCTTCTTGCAGCAATACCTGTGGGTAAGTTCATGCCTTTTCCCCATGAGGGACGGCAGAAACTACAGAACGCCATTTGCTACGATCTTGTGTCCTTTTAGGGCGTTCCCTCCCGGCGTTGCCACTTACATCTGCCTTGCGAATAAAAAAGTGCTTCGTAATATTATTCGATTGCACTTGTCGGTTACCGACTGCCTCGTCAGCCTAGTGGACAAGCACTGCTACTGCTGAGCAAGAAATCCTGGTTCGGATACCCATGTCAGGCATGTGTTATTGGTTTTTTCCAACAAGAATTTCTCAGTAACGCAATCGTCGCCCTTATCGCCCGGTTGCTTGGACGCTGTTCACGAGGCTGGTGGGCAGATTTTTATATTTTTAAATGTTTTTTTTTCGTATGCCATTGTTATTAAAAATGTAAATAGTATGTAAGAAGAATAATAACGTCGTTACAGGTGCAACTCTGAGCGCTACGGCTACAGTCCCGTGTGTGCGCTGGACACTGGCATCACGTACTTCTCTCCCTGCCACGCCGGCTGCTCAAGTTACGAAGACCTCAAAGGTTTCCAGTAAGTCTTCTTATCCACCACTCTTCTAATAGCGACCGCAACGCCAGTCAATCGCAATAACAAACTATCAGGACATGAAATGCTGCTACGGTTTTAATTCCGAACGCGGCGTCATACCTTTGACGGCAGCGGCGTTTCTCTTCTTTAGTTAGTTAGTTCAGTAAGTGTTAGTTAGTTTTATATGATTTTTTAGTTCCGTTCATCTTCTTAGCATGTCGATGACAATTTGAATTGAATCAGCCCAGAATTTGGTGACGAGTTTGGCACTTTCAGTAGCGTCCATCAGCTCCTGTGATGTGCAAGCAACAGGACAGGTAGGACACGATCAACGGGACAACACCACATTTACACTCCAGCACGCGTAGAATGACCTCCTTAGAATCGGGTTTTGTCGACGGAAGAATCGACAAAACGACAGATTTCATTTGTTGCCAGTGTAGCCTCCACCCGTTTGATTTTCACTTAACAATTGGCGACTGAATAAAAAACGGGGGTGTATCTTTTAAAAGTGTTTAATTAATTAAACCAAGCTAGATAAGCTGGACGCACACAAATATTTGTAGGTAGTGGGCTACGGACGTCTGTTGTCACTCCTGCAAGGATAGGTACTCCCCTGTAGTTGCAGGCGAAATGCCGCTGCTGGCCGGAGACGGAAGTAGGCCGAAGTTCAGTGCTGTGCTGTACGGTGACGCCACAGGTAGATAAAACGCCGCGGCCGTCTGACTTCCTCAACACACCAGTAGCGAAGCGTCGAAAAAGGTATTCGGTCCGTAGAAAGCTGGACGCGAAGCTGTTGCCGTTGATGGCTTGAATTAAAACATGAAATGAAATGATTCTTCCGGTTAACAAAATCCGTTTCTACAGTGGTCATGCTACGCGTGCAGGGCAGAGTCATCTTTGAATCTCCATCTGAACAGGTTTTCCTTGCTTCGGCCTACACGTGTCCTTTAGTTTAGTTCCGTTAGTTCCACGAGAGTAATAAAATAAAAAACTATTTGCAAAAATACAACCGGCTTTCAAGAAAACTTCATAAAGTGCAAAATAACCTTAGTTTCGAAAGTGGCTGACTTTTTGTACTTGTTCGTTTTATCCGCAGACAGAACTTATTTTGCACTTTTATAACTTATTTGGCTGTTCAAGTCATAGAATGACGTCACATTTTAAATCATGCTGGTTTGATTTCCTCACGATCCGGGATGTTTTCCTTCACCGTTTTGAAAGCCATGCCCTGAAATGTTCACTGATTCGTTGCAGGTTGTTCCACGAATGCTCGTGTGCCGCTGGCTCGCAACGTGCTGTGCGCGGCTCGTGCACGCTCGACTCGTGCATGCTCGCCTACTCTGCCTACCAGGTCGTGTACACCGTCATGCTCGCAGTTTCTGGTGAGTTTTCTTATGTGAATGGAATTTTCTATGTTCATCATCAACCACGCTAGCCTTTCCCCAACTATGTTGGGGTTGCGTAGGCGTACCCAGCATTTTCTAAGGGGTGGGGCAGGAGTAAATAAAGTAGGAAATTAAAAATGCTTTTTATTTACTGACTGATCTAGCTAAAATTTCGTTTTCAAATTCACGAGAAGTTCGTGTATTAATTCATGTGTATTTCTTGTTTTAATTCAGGGGCAGTTTGTGTATTCAGTCATGGTTAGTTCGTGAAATAAATCATATTTGTAATTTAACTGATTCGAACCGTTCAGTTAATTCTTGAACTAGACTGTTTCCCTGTTCATATATTAATCTTCTACACCCATACAGTAATTTAGATCTACATGGGCAATTGTATTTGGATTATTATTGCAAGATGTTTGTCAATGCAATTTCAAATGGTTTAAAATAAAATTGCAGTTATCGTTTCTTTGACCCTTAGCCGGTATAGTTATAGTTCGGATACGCCTTACCCGTCAGCTCCAGATTAAGCTAAGTACATATGGCTAAATAATCACAGCCGCTCGGGTCGATCTTAAGGTTAAGCCGTGCCTGCCTAGGTTGGTCTGTGGATGGGTGGCCGCCCATTACATACTAAGTTACCTCCGTGCCACGGAAAGCACGTTAAGCCGTTAGTCCCGGCTGTCATCTGTAGATCTTTGACAGTCGTTTCTGGTAGTCAGTGGCCCGAAAGTCTGACAACCCGTCTTGCCAAGGGGTATCGTATTACCCAGTACTAACTGGGTTGAGAAGGTCAGATAGGCAGTCGCTCCATGTAAAATACTGGTATTCAGCTGCATCTGGTTAGACTGGAAGCCGACCCCAACCTGGTTGGGAAAAGGCTAATCAGATGATGACATATGGCTCCATTCTAGCAACTAGAATTCGTTTGCAAGCTCAGCAGTGTATGTCCACCGCCACCGCATTGGCCATGGCATGTACGCATTGTAAATCGACAGTAGCTATCTACGTCTTTAATGTTTTTTATCCGCAGTTAAAATATTTTTTTTTTCACTAATAGAAAGGTACATTATTCGTGGGTGTTATATATCTATATATATAAAATGATAAACTGATTGACTGACTGACTGACTGGGTGATATATCAACACACAGCCAAAACCGCTGGTCCTAGAGACATGAAACTTGGAGGGTGTGTTCTTTGTGAAGAGTAAGTATCCACTAAAAAAGGAATGGATTTTTGGGAATTCCACCCCTAAAGGGGTAAAATAGGGGATGAAAGTTTATATGAAAGTTCGTTAGTTTTGAAGTTAGGATCTTCAAATTTTGTGTTTAGGCTGACGATTGAAAATTAATTAATACGTCTCTCAGCGATTTTGATAAGTCTACCCCTGAAGGGTTAAAAAAGGGGATGAAGGTAAGTAATCGCATATTTTTCGACATCTACGCGGGCGAAGCCGCGGGCAATAGTTAGTAGGCTATAAATTTACAGGATGCAAGGGACACCGACACGAAAACGGATACCAAGTATTCAGTACATCATTCTGAGCCCTCCTACATAGAAATTTTTCATCAGTTATTTAAAAAAAAACACCTTTTTCCTACAAAAGTACAAATTACACGGTCAAAATGTTTGGAACTGCTTTTTTTTTTCATCATTCATCTAGCGATAATATGTGCTTTAGTACCTACAGCTATGCCTAACCTTTCGGGGAACCTCAGGCGTGATGTTATGTACGTTTTGATGATAAATACATATTTGATTGTTTTCAGCGTCGAGTTTCCTGATGCAAGGGATGGCGGTGCTCCGCGCAGTACGGCCCGGGGACAAGGTGACGGCCGTCGGGAGCTCTCTGGCCGTGGTGGCGCTGCTGTCCTTCGTGCTCGGACGCCTCATCTACATGCTCATCAGTCGTAAGTACTGCCCTTTGTAGGAATAGTCTAGGGATACCATGTGTCCTCAAGTGACCGACTTTTTGCCTTCCGCCCGACCTTCTCGATATGGGGAGTAAGAGAAAAAAGCCCTTTGGCACCTGTCTCCTTGGAACGAGCGACTAGCTAGCGATTTCCAGGTCGGGCAAAGTGTTATTGGGTTTTAAATATAATTATTATAACTAGAAAACGGGATATTTACCATGTTTATATCCCGTTTTCTAGTTATAATAATGTTAGTGACCATGGTAGTCTAAAATCTTTTAAATATAATGTCTTGCCAGCGATACTAAAAAGTAGATATAGTACCTACTTAAACATACGTAACTGGCGAAATGTGGGTGTCTTTCTTACAAAGTGTAAACGAAGACGCCAACCAAGCATTCCGTACATCAAACTAAAGTAATACTGCGAAAAATTTAGAGGTAGGAAACGACTTTTTTATGCGAAAAATCACGGTTACGGTAGGACTCAATGTAACGCACTCAAAACATTGTGCTGATGGAAGCATTGAAGAGTACTGAGGCGATGAAGGTATTTATAGTAAAGTTACAACATAAAAAACTGCTTGTATTTAAAAATTCAACTTGTGAAAAAGTTGAAATTTCAACCGTACTATCTCCGTAACTAGAAGAGAAGTTTCCTAGGTATGATCTAGAACCAAACATAACGGGGAGAACAAGTGCCTTTCGGCTTTGTGAAGCGCGGGCCACACCGCCAGCTGGCGGGCGTGCGAGCGGGCGAAAGACGCATCGTTTCACCTCTTTTCATACTTTGGTTCACACCGCGAACTATCGAAAGATACGAACGTAGTATGAAAAGGGCGTCGTTCGCGTCGCTCGCCCGCCCGCCAGCTGGCGGTGTGTTGAAGGGCCTTTTAAATACATTAGGTACAACACTGCCTATGTAAGAAGAAGACGTGCTGCACTGATCCCAAATAAATTGGGATAGGGGAAGGAGAATATATGGATGAAGAGGTACAACTCTGCCTAAGCCTTCGGGGATTACAGGTGTGACGTTATGTTTTCCAGATCTAACATGCGCACACTCAGCGAACGGCGGATGTCTGCTGCATGCGCCTACGTTATGGGTCGCCTGCGCAGCCAGTGCGCTGCTCGCAGCAATGGCGGCCGCCGGCAGCCTCGTCGCCAGCCGAATGCCGACGGAAACGCACGAACCCACCACGGAGTTATGATGACACATAATCCACTCTTATATATCGTAGTCTCAACAAACTCAAACTCAAATTAAAGCTTATAGTTATTTAAAAACTATGACAGACTTTAATTAAAAAGTACATACTATCAAAAGCAGAAAAGAATTAAAAGGTCAAAAATGAATTTTGCCCAGAGGGTTGGCAGCATTGCCGGAGTCGGATTCCAGTCTAACCGGATGCAGTTGAATACCAGTGTTTTTCATGGAGCGACTGTCTATCAGATCAGACCACAACCCAATTAGGTACTGGGTAATATGATCTAATAATAATATTTCACTTTTATATGCCGTAGTCTATAGAAGTGCTAATATTAAAAACTAGTCAAACGCGAAAATTCATGCAACAGTTTTACAGGTTTTTGTTTTAAGGTTAACATTTGGATGGGTGCGCATTCCGCAGTGCAAAAGTCCATCTACAGGGTGTAAACGGACCCGTCACGAAGCCGTTAGCCAAGTATTCTGTACTTCAGTTTAAGTAATTCTACGCAAACATTACTGCGAGAAACGATTTTTTTTGTTCCCGTGCAAAATCTCGTTTTAAGGTAGGACTCAATATAACGCATTCAAAACATTGAATAGTACGGAGATCATGAAGGTTTTTAAAGTAAAGTTATAACAATAAAACGTGCATTAAAAAAAAGCCACAAATATCGCAATGACGGGGAGAACAAGTGCCTTTCGGCTTCGTGGGTCTTTTACACCCATTATACTACATTCGCAGTTCAGTTTGCGCTACGATTTCAAAGTAAACAAACAGATACGAGATGTGACGAAAACAACTTTTATACTTGTACTTGTATAGCTCGACCAGTCAGTTATATCATTAATTCTTAGATTTTAAGTTATTTTTAGTAAAATTTTGTTACGGTGTAAAAATATGAGGGAAAATTAAATTATTTACTGTTAAAATGCTGTTTTCATTCCCACTTGTTGAAATAACAACTAGTTCTTGGGTTTATTTTTCTGCGAGAGAGAGCAAGTTACTGAGTTTTCGGGGGTGGATGTTACTACGTGTCAGAATTAGCTTTAGAATTAGGTGTAGGTACATCATTATATGTCTAGTTTTTCGCAACTATATTGGAGTCGGCTTCCAGTCTAACCGGATGCTGCTGAATACCAGTATTGTACATGGAGCGACTAGACGACTGCCTATCTGACCTCCGTAAGTCTGGCTGTCAAACTTTCAGGCCACCGTATACCTGTAACGACTGTCAAAGATCTGCAAATGACTGACTGGGACCAACGGCCAAGCACTGTCCAACCTTGGCAAGCGCTGTAACCTTGAACATCAACCCTTGCGGCTGTTATTGTTGAGCCAAGTTGGTGTACATAATCTAAAAATTAAATGAGCATAATCTAAAAACGAAACAGCACTTCATCAAAAAAAACTGTCGATCTACAGAAATTGCTGTTATGAATAGAATAGAATAGAATAATTTATTTGTGTAAAACATGGTACATTAAGGTCTTATAAATAGGTTTGTGAACTTACATGTTTCGCCATAAAATGGCATACAAATTTTTGAACATCTTAAACATAGAATTTTATTACAACAACAATTATTAGTGTATATATTTATATTTTTATATGTCTAGTTAATAAAAATAACAACTGAGTAAAACAAATAACAAATGAGGTATATACGCATTTAAAGTTTTTTGTGTGCCATTCCGTGGTTTATTTTCGCAGTCTACTTATGGTGGTTTCATTTTTCATTTAAAGAGCAAGGATAATTTGAAGTTAAGTGGGGCATTATTTTAAAACCTAATATTTTTGTGTTTTGGCAGTTTTCCAGAAGACATGCGACATGTTCAAATATTAAAGAATACATGACCTCCTCATCCTACAGGAGTCTGTTAAAAAAATGAATTGAATTTAAAGACAATGTACACTAAAAAAACTTTGAAAAAGTCCCGATATTTTCAAAAACTACAGAAACGTTGCAGGCTTTGTTTAATTTAGAAAGAAAGGAACTCAGGGAAATTTTTTCGGGAAAAATACGTAATTCACGTGGACAAAGTAAGTTCTAATTTTTATAATGACCTTTTTAAAGAATGGAAAAATAAAACATACTTTTTTAAAACATAATAATATTTATTACAATTACAACAGTTTGACCTACGAAGTTAATGGCACTAAATCTTAATCTAATTAAATAATGTATTTTTGTGTTGCAACCAAAAAACCTTGTTTTTAACTCCAGAGTTTAAAACAGTTCGGTTACATGTGTACCACGAGTGTTTGAGAGGGGGGTAGTTTAACAAAAATTGCGCATCTTTGTTACAGTAACATCTTTTGTTAAACAAATGTTTCACATTCAATCCAATTATTATTACATTGGAACACAAAAACATGTTTCTGAACCAATGTTCAACAACTTTTGTTGAAGTTGAATTGAAAAGGCAGAGAAAGGGCCAGATTTACATGAACAATGAGAAAAAATCATTCGAGTATGAACCGTATAAGTATAGGAATAACGTTGTGAATATACTTGACTCACACACTCTGTTGTTATTTTCTCGCTATTGAATGCATTTGAAAAAAAAAATTTAAATTGCATTACCAATACACTATTTAGCGAAACAACTATTATTACTGCTAAGCTTTGCATTTTATATTGCATATGTTTGTTTCACTAATCCTTAAAATAATTCTACTGTTGAAATTTCAACTCTAAGCGTTGAACCGAAAGTTTAAAATTCACAAGTGCACCAAGTTATGGAAAACAGACATTCGTGTACATTTACTTTTCTATTTACAATAATGTTACATAAGATTAACGTTTACCTGACACCTTTGAACATTATTTATTATCTTATACATGGTGACTCGTAATTAGTGATCGATACGAGTACTTAAACACGTGATTGTACTCATGATAACAAACAACTTTCGGAACGGTGTCACTCGGCTAACAGCTGATAGGTAACAGGCGCGCGCGCGGATTTCATACGGCTGTTGTGTTATTGGGATAAAAGTGAACAAGTAGGTATAAAAAAAAGTTTCTTTGGGAAAGTTGTTTGTTATCATGAGTATAATCACGTGTTTAAGTATCGGTCACTCATTACCAGTCACCCTATATACAGCGTTCCCGTACTAGAGAGAAGTGATCATATTGACCGGTGTGATACAGAACATCAAACTGAACAACTTTCTCTATGGAACCAATATCGTAATCGTGATAAAATATTCAACTGTCCCATGGAAAATTTCAAACATACTCGACTCGACCCAAATGTTTAGGGCAGCTGAATTCTTTTTTCACTTTGATGATCTATTCTACATCCTAAAATATGACCACACCTTTTTGACACACGCTGTATACATCAATCAATCAAAATAGACCGACTTGGCAGTAATATTTCATTATATTTTTTTGCTAACGTCACTTCTAATTTTCTTCATTAACAAATTTTTAATAAACGTTAAAAAATCTTAAGAATAACTTTTACACATACTATGTGATGAATTAAAAAGTAACGAAACATGTAGGTATAAAGCTTTGGAAACAATACGCAAAGTTTTGATCGTACTACAAAGATTATGATTTGAAGGCAGTCTTCTTTATTTACTGCTAGCTCCTCGTGACTAAATCTGCGTGACGTTTTCTGTTTTAACATAAAACATATCTTATGACAGTCGGCTATAGCGAGACTTCCTCACAGTGAACGAGAATTGATATCGGATTAGCAGTTCTGGAGATAACCGCCAACATACATACCTCTTCACAATATTAGTGTCGTTACGTGCATTGTAACCATTTCAGGAACAACATTTGATGTAAAAACTTTAAGAAAAAAAATTCCTTTTAGTTCTGTATTTTAAAAATAATGTAGACAACAACATAATTTAGAATTTACTTCAAATTCAAAACTCACAATAAAATTATATTTTTACAATTTACAGAAACCCTGTTTATATTAAGTTATATTTCACCTAGGTAAACTTAACAAATATAAGAAATAATAGTTTATTCTTAATTATTATGATTCGAATTATAAATTAAAAGCTTCACGAAACTATTCTGACATGTAAATTGAAAATAACGAAGAAAAATCTAAGTGCAGTATATTATTTCATTATTATTATTATATTTAGACCCTATAAAATTGTGCTATTTACTCTATTTTAAATAGAAGACTGAGAATAAATAGAAAACATTATTTTATCAAATAATTCATCGGAATCTTAATCATTGGACGTAGTTCTGCCAAAATGAGTAAATAAGTAAATCTGATTCATCATTCCAAATGTATTCTATTACAGTCCAGTAAAATCAGTCCTATACGTACCCAAAACGTATGCTTAGAACCGATTTAATAAAATTTTAATAATTAATTAGCGTTAACTTGCTAACAGCTGATAGGTCACAGGCGCACCACTTACAACCACCACCACGCGCAACTTTCTGAATGTACCCTGCATCCAAAAAGTTGGTAACGTCGCAAATGGCTTTCAAATCAATATTTGAAAGCCATTTGAGACGTTGCCAACATTTTTTTATCAATATTTTAGTGCAACACTGAGACACATTTCATAATATCATTCAGTATCATCGATTTACTTATCAAAACAGTTAAATATTTGAAAGCCATTTGCGACGTTGCCTACTTTCGGAATGCACCCTCTAAACTACCCAAAATCATTACAATTACTTTGGAAAATGGCAGAACCGTGCTCAATTTAAAAATACATAATTAATTAATTTTTATTGAAGTTTGTATTATCTTTTAAACTTCTCATAATTAGACATAGTTCTACTTCAGCTACTGCTGGCAAACATCTAATAAGTTAAACTTATACCGTCACTTACGGGATATCTTCCGTGATTATATATTATTTTGAGCTCCCGTAAGTGACAGTATAAGTTTAGTTGTAAACCGTGAAAGCTTAAAACAGTATCTAATAAGTTTCAAACTTACAAAATCAAAAAATATGTAGTTCTCTGTAGTTTAACTTTTTCATTTATAGAGATTTGGATTAAAAATAATATAAGAAACGAATATTTCTCATTTAAAACAATGTTTTACTGTAAATTATAATTGATTTAACCACTACATATAAGCCTGTCAATAGATCAGCGGGCCTGCCATCATCCTTTACAGCAGTATTATACTCTTACTTCGGTGTATGAAAGAGATGGCGCTATTGGTCCAAAGTAGCTCTGTCTCCTTCCCACACCGAAGTGAAGCATTACAGCTATAAGAAGTGGAAACACAGACCCAGGGTTTTAACTTATAATTTAGTATTGAAGCTATAGATTTGTTTAGTGATCCAAAATACGGAGGTTTCCGGAAACAATCTTATTTTCTAGAAGCGCCCCCGATGGTATATCGATACGGTCGCCGTGGTTCGCTATAATTATCACTGTGCCCTGTAAAGAAAAAAAAAACATTAGTTTTCATCAATTTTATATTGCACTGGTATGCGAAATTCGCTCTTAATGACAATAAATTGATTTCATTTAAGTTTTACAACAAAATCCATTGCTTCGTGTATTTAACGCTTTAGCACTTCACCCGTGAGTTCGTCCGCAAAAATTGTGATAGATCGGCTAATACGCATGATATAAATATAATTTCTAGCTTATAGCACCCACGAATATTGTATCTTTTTATCAAAGAACATTTTTTTTTGAATTTGGTCATTGGTTCCGGAGATTATCCCCTACATACAAACTTACAAACAAATTTTACCTCTTTTCTTTATAATATTAGTATCTAGATAAATTCAGACTGGGGTTGTTACTTTGAAATTCCGGATAAAAACGGCTTAACCTGAGAATCGAACCCAGGGCCTCATGCACAGACGAAGTGTTTGCAACCGACATGGAAATGTAAGTAGAATTATATACACTACACACCTTCAAAGAGACTCCTCTGCCAAAGGTCACATCTC